>CM039672.1:243872157-245112946 GCA_022496015.1 Hordeum marinum
TAAAGGACTCGATATGAGATTTTGATTAATATAATGCTGTGTGATTTCCCTTTGATATATACATTGATGTACCGTGTGTGTACCAGCATGATCTTGGGATGGTACGGAAACACCGGAGATTCAACCTTTCAGGTCGGGTCGCTACAGAAATGGTATCAGAGCACATGCTGACCGTAGGACGTAACCTCTAGGATTGGAAAGCGTTAGGATTGTATCTCTTTGTCTT
The DNA here is from genome assembly GCA_022496015.1 of Hordeum marinum. NCBI lineage: Eukaryota > Viridiplantae > Streptophyta > Magnoliopsida > Poales > Poaceae > Hordeum > Hordeum marinum. The sequence goes on from CM039672.1 coordinate 243,872,384, forward strand.
TAAAATTCTTATACTCTCATCTAATCATTTCTAATTTCTCTCCGATTATTTCAAAATTTAAAGATGGCCACCTTCTTCCCAGGGTTGATCACGGAGTTTTGTCAGCCTGACGCAATGATGCCTTTTGGTAAGGAGCTGATGAGGATCGTCAAGGACGTAAGGATTGCATTGCCGAGCATCACCGGGACTCCTATCATGTCATTTCCACAAGATGGACGCTACAGGATCGAGGTGCATATCCCAGGGAAGACCTTTGGGAATCGGAACAAACCCATCGACTTCAAGTTCGTGGCACCCAGCTGGATACTTGGAAGAGACATGGCCATTCATCGTGCCCTTGGACGTATTCAAGAGGAATACAGAGGTGGAACCATTTCACCAGGACTCAGCATGGTTTGCCGCAGAGATGCCCATGGCAACATCATAACCCCTCCCACTGGAGACTCCACCATGTCATATATCCAGACCCTGGAGACGCACATCAGGACTCTGGAGCTTCGAGTTCGTACTGATACGAAGACAATCAAGAAGCTGATGAACCGTGAGATTAACCTTGAAGCTGACTTACGGGAAGCTGAGTACGAGCATGAGTATGAGGTGAAGGATTTCTTAGAGAGGATCGACAAGCTGAACACTCGCATCGCCACTCTGGAGGAACAGATGGACATGGGAGAAAATCTTCATCTTGAGGGAGACTTGGCTCCTTTCATCAGCGACGATGATGACTATGAGGAGAGCACCACTGGAGGAGACTCAGTCACCATGTACTTCTGAGGAAAACTTTAGTTATGCCCTCCATGTATCTTTTATTTTCAACGTTAAGAGCGTAGGTCGATGTGTAGTTTGATTGAGACTTGTATTCCCGATGTTCGACATTGATTGAATAAATGAATGAGTGGTTGGTGTGATATGTTTGCTGCATTGCATATGGGTAGTGAATTTCTCCTTTTAGGCCCTTGTTCTATTCTAATTCTCACCCCTCTGAAAACAGCAAGATGCCTCCACGACGTGAGTCCGACTTCACCTTTCCACCGGAATTCACCCAACTCCATCAGCAGCAGAATGCACTGATGCAACTATTGATCCAGAATCAGACCAACAACCAGAACAACAACAACCACCAACATCCACCCCAGACTGACAATCTCACCCGTTTTCTGAGATTGAATCCTCCAACTTTCTCCAGCAGCACTGAGCCCATTGTGGCAGATGACTAGCTCCGTAAGATGGAGAGAGAACTCGTCACCGTTGGATGTACTGACACTGAGAAGGTGCGTTTTGCCGCACATCAACTAGATGGACCAGCAACTTCATGGTGGGAGAACGACACCACCACATATCCTATTGCTGATATAACTTGGGCGCAGTTCCAGCAATCTTTCCGCACCGCACATGTTTTAGCTGGAGCCATGAGTCTGAAGAAGCGCGAGTTTCGCAACTTGCGCCAGGGAAATCGCTCTGTGGCCCAGTACGTGGATGACTTCAGCACATTGGCACGTTATGCACCAGGAGACGTGGCCGATGATGCGGCCAAGCAAGAGAAGTTTCTGGAAGGACTCAACAATGAGTTGAGCATGCAGCTGGTAGTGGCTACTTTCAACAACTACCAAGAGCTGGTGGACAAGGCCCTCATCTTGGAGGAAAGAAAAGCAGCAAATTGAGAATCGCAAGCGGAAGTACACTCAGGGGAAGTTTAACTCTGGAGCTCATCAGAAGCCCCGCTACTCCTCGTACTCAGGGAATACCGGATCAGGGACCGGTAAGTTTGGAAGGCACACTCATGTTGTGCACAACCATGGAGGAAATGGGAATGCCCGACCCAACCATGGCAATTTCAAGACTGACAATGGGAATGGGAACAACAACCAGCACCGTCACGTTCCTACTCATAAGGATCTGAGCCACATCACCTGTTTCAAGTGCCAGAAGACAGGGCACTATGCTACTGAGTGTCCCTAGAGCAAGCAGGGAAATGGAAACGGCAACTCCGCAGCCAAGAAGCTAAACCCTTTTCCTCGTGCCCAGGTGAACCACCTCGACGTGGAAGAAGTCTATGATCAACCCGAGACTGTGGTTGGTAAGTTTTTATTGCATTCACGTCCAGTTACAGTACTTTTTGATTCCGGTGCAACTCATTCATTCATATCAAGGGTAGTTGTGGATAAGTATGGTTTGCCCACCAAAACCCTTAGACAGCCCATTAAGGTCAGTTCCCCAGGTGGTATGATGATGGCAGGAATAGGATGCCATGCCCTGAAACTCAATATAGGAAACCATGTTTTTCCCACCGACCTCATCGTCTTAGAATCCCAGGGATTGGATGTAATCCTAGGCATGGATTGGATGACCAAGTATGAAGGAAATCTTGATTGTCCCAGCAAATCTGTTTCACTCACCACCCCGGAGAACAAGAGGATTAAGTATGTATCCCGACGCACCCAGATGAGTGCACGGTTAAATTCCCTCACAGGAGTTGTTCAGGAGGAAGTACCTGTGGTAAAAGACTTTCTGGATGTATTTCCGGAAGAATTACCAGGCATGCCACCAGATAGGGAGATTGAGTTCCTAATAGAGCTACAACCAGGGACAACCCCAATTTCCAAGAGACCCTATCGGATGCCCGCAAATGATCTGTTGGAAATCAAGAAGCAGATTAAGGAGCTATTGGACAAGGCATATATTCGCCCAAGTTCATCACCTTGGGGAGCCCCAGTTCTTTTGGTGGAGAAGAAGGATAAAACCTTGAGACTGGTAGTCGATTATCGTGCCTTGAACGAGGTGACTATCAAGAACAAGTACCCTCTGCCGATGATTAATGACTTGTTTGATCAGCTAGTAGGCGCCAAAGTATTCTCTAAGATCGATCTTCGATCAGGGTATCACCAACTGAAGATTCGTGAACAGGATATACCCAAAACAGCTTTCACCACAAGGTATGGCTTGTATGAGTATACTGTCATGTCCTTTGGTTTGACTAATGCTCCTGCCTACTTCATGAATTTGATGAACAAAGTGTTTATGGAATATTTGGACAAGTTTGTCGTGGTGTTCATCGATGACATTTTGATATTCTCCAAGAACGAGGAAGAACACAAGGAACATTTGCGTTTAGTTCTGGAAAAGCTGAGAGAGCATCAATTATATGCCAAGTTCAGCAAATGTGAATTTTGGCTGACGGAAGTCGGATTCCTTCGACATGTTATTTCCGGAGAAGGAATAACCGTAGACCCCGCTAAGGTTGAAGCCATCACCGAGTGGAAGTCACCCACCTCAGTTAAGGAGATCCGCAGTTTCCTCGGACTTGCCGAATATTACCGGAGATTCATTGAGAATTTCTCAAAGATAGCCAAGCCTATGACAGAGTTGTTGAAGAAAGAGTCTAAGTATATTTGGACTGAGGAATGTGAAGCCAGTTTCTAGGAGTTGAAGAAACGTTTGGTCACAGCCCCAGTGTTGATTTTGCCCAATATACAGAAGGACTTCCAGGTTTATTGTGATGCTTCACGTCAAGGACTTGGAGGAGTACTCATGCAAGATGGAAAGGTTGTAGCTTATGCATCCAGACAACTACGACCTCATGAGTTGAATTATGCCACCCATGATTTGGAACTAGCAGCCGTTGTGCATGCACTCAAGACCTATAGACATTTTCTTATCAGAAATAGTTGTGATGTTTACACCGACCATAAGAGCCTGAAATATATCTTCACGCAGAAGGAGTTGAACCTCAGACAGAGGAGATGGTTAGAGTTAATCAAGGACTATGACATGAGATTACATTACCATCCAGGTAAGGCTAATGTTGTAGCCGATGCCTTGAGTCGGAAAACTTATGTAAACACACTCACAGCGGGAGGATTACCCCAAGAGTTAACCGATGATCTCAGAGAGCTCAAGCTAGAGATAGTTCCAAGAGGATATGTTGCTACACTGGAAATTCAGTCCACCTTGACCGAAAGAATTCGTGAAGCCCAGAAATCGGACAAGGAGGTAGCTGAGATAAAGCAGAGAATGGAAGATGGTAAGGCTAAAGGTTTTCGTGAGGATGAACACGGAACTTTGTGGTTTGAGAACCGAATCTATGTTCCCAATGACCCAGAGCTCAGGAAGTTGATACTTCAGGAAGCCCACGATTGACCTTACTCGATACACCCAGGCAATACCAAGATGTATCTGGATTTAAAGGAAAGTTATTGGTGGACAGGTATGAAGAAGGATATTGCGGAACACGTTGCAATATGTGATGTTTGTTAGCGAGTAAAGTCGGAACATCAGAAACCAGCAGGGTTACTCCAACCTTTGCCGATACCCGAGTGGAAATGGGAAAAGCTTGGTATGGACTTCATCACAGGATTACCCAGGACCCATTCAGGTTATGATTCCATCTGGGTAGTGGTAGATCGCTTGACCAAGGTAGCTCATTTCATTCCAGTGAAAACCACCTATACCAGTGCTAAGCTAGCCAAGATATATATGACCAGGATCGTATGTCTGCATGGAGTTCCGAGGAGTATCGTGTCAGATAGAGGAACACAATTTACCTCAAAGTTTTGGCATCAGTTACATGAAACTTTGGGTACAAGGCTAGAGTTCAGTACAGCTTTCCATCCGCAGACAGATGGACAGACTGAGAGAGTCAACCAGATTCTGGAAGACATGTTGAGAGCTTGTGCGCTAGATTATGGATCTAGTTGGGATGACAACTTACCTTACGCAGAATTCTCGTACAACAACAGTTATCAGACCAGTCTGAAGATGGCCCCTTTCGAAGCTTTATATGGAAGGAGGTGCAGAACGCCACTGACGTGGGATGGTGTTGGAGACCGACAACTTTTTGGTCCCGATCTTATCCGAGATTCAGAAGAGAAAGTCAAGTTGATTCGTGACAGACTCAAGATAGCTCAATCTCGACAGAAGAGTTATGCTGACAGCAAACGCAAATAAGTGACGTATGAAGTGGGAGACCGAGCATATCTTCGTGTGTCCCCGCTTCGAGGAATCAAGAGGTTTGGTGTTAAAGGAAAGTTAGCACCCAGATTCATAGGCCCCTACAAAATTCTTGAACGTAGAGGCGAAGTTGCATACAAACTGGAATTGCCGGAAGGATTATCCGGAGTTCATAATGTGTTCCATGTGTCCCAGCTGAAGAAATGCCATGCTGAGATGGCTGATATCCCTTTGCGAGACACCGTGCCCCTAGAGGCCATACAACTTGACAATGATCTGACCTACGAGGAGAAGCCTGTCAGAATCCTCGAGACTGCCAACAGAGTTACCCGCAGCAGGATCATCAAGTTCTGTAAGGTTTTGTGGAGTCATCACACCGAGGAAGAAGCCACCTGGGAACGCGAAGAAGATCTTTGTAGAGACCACCCGCAGCTATTTTCTAGCCAACCCGAATCTCGAGGGCGAGATTAATCTTAAGGTGGGTACGTATGTAACATCCCAAAATTCTATTTTGGAATGTTATGATTTATAGCTATGCATCTATCATCACCATTATTTGAAATGTATGTGTTAATTGAAATGCTTCTTCTGACTTTCTGAAAGCCCTTTCTATTTTTTTCTAAGTTGCTTTCACCTATTTGAAATCTTGGTAAAATGTTCAAAATAAGAGGGGAGTAACATGACACTCCACACCAGGGTCATTTTGGTGATCTATTTGAACAAAAGTAACCAGGAGTTGTTTTGAAAATATTTGCAAAAAGGTTTTAAAAACAATTAGGCAATTTCTGAAAATATTATTTTTGCAAAGTGTTCAAATGACAGAATAAAAATGTTCACTAAATGGAATTTATTATTCTGTTAATTTCGATATATAATACTCCTATATTTAGAGACGATTTGAATGCTTTAAAGGTTTTTGAAACGCTCTGGAAAAACATTAAACAGAAAATGGTAACGGTTTCCTGTATTAAACGGGCCGGCCCAACGGCTTTAAAAGCCGAGACCGTTACCGGTCGGCCGACCGACGCGCAGTAACTGCGCTCTCTCTCACTGACACCGGGCCCCACCCCCGACCGACCGTTAGCCCGACCGGTCATCCCTCTCCTTCCCCCGCACGCGCCGGACCTCGCCGGCCGTTTCTTTCCCCCTCCCGGATCTCTCGCCCCTCTTAACCCCCTCGCTCCCCCGCACTCCTATAAAAGCCGGCCAGTCCCCGCATCCATTTTCCCCCAAACCCCTCTCCTATCTCACCGGAAGGCTGCCGCAATTCCTCGCCAGAGTAACTCCGACCACCGGAGCTCCCGTCGACCGTAGCCATCGACTCCGTCCACCCCTCGCCCCACCGTTGCCACCAATCGACGCCGGACGTCAAGCTCCATCGCCCGGACCACTTCGCTGCCTTCCTCGACCACCGGAGCTCCTCGCCATCGTCTTCGCCGCCTTCAGATCCACCGGAGACCTCCAACGCCGGCGACCCTTCCTCCGTAAGCTCCCTAGACCGTCGGATCAATAATCAACGCGTTAGATTAGATCGGATTTAATTCCGAATCGTTTTCCTCTTCGGACCGGTCTCCCGCTAGTAAGCTCTCGCGTGCACACGCCCCCAACCAATAGGATCGTGCCATGTAGCCCCCTGGCCGTCCGATAGATATTTCCTTTTTCTGATTTTTGTTTAGTAAACAGAACCTATTATGATTTTGTTTTGTGAATATCTTTTAATCTATTAAATTTTTTGAGTTGATTCTTTTTGCAATAGCTCACATTTTTCATGTAGTTTCACACTGTACTTTTAAATTTCAAATTTGAACTATAAAATTTGAATTGAATCAAATTTGCTCAAATCATTCAAATCTGAATAACTAGAGTTTGAAAATAGATTTGGACATGAATCTTTTTGCTACTGTTTGGTATTAGTTAGGACTATCATCATGTTTAGTTTGAGGATTTTTAGGATGATCATTGGTAGTGTTTTAGCTATAAACAGAATCTGCCTAGTATTATAGTATAGTTTTATTTACTTAGTTTTAGTTAGTTTAACTTAGATTTAGTTTTAATTTGTTTAGTAGGTTCTGTTGATTTATTTGTAAATGCTTTTCTGTTAAGAACATGTTTTGCTATTAAGTAATAAGTTTTGTTTTGCCCTTTTGTTAGTAAAACTATAGTTGTTTCACATAGTGTTTATCAAAACTTTCAAAAACTTTACTAAAGTTTTCTCAACAAACTTTACTGAATTCAATTCTGTTATTAACAAAATATTTTGCTGTCAACAATTGTTTGTTATTGCAAAATAGTTTTATTATGATAGTAGTGTTTTAGCAATCACCTCTTAGTAAACAAAACTTTGTGTGTTTTTCTTACTTGTGATTTGTGCATTGTTTTGTATTGATTGTTTACTAGTTCTTGGTTGATGGTTGTGAATTACAATATTTTGTTGTATGCTTATTTGAGTGCTTGTTTGTTTCGTTAGATTATCCGGAGTGCGAAGCTTGTTACTTAGAGTCACTCATGTACGAAGATCATCAATCAGGCAAGTCACTTTGATCATGTTTACCCATGTTTTATATGCATTAGTTCTATCATCTTCCCCAATTGCGCGCAAGATAGGTTAGTTGGAAACTTGGTTACATTGTAGTAGTATCATGTGGTAGGTACCCCCTCAAACTCTTTGACACATTGGCCCCGGGAAACGTTGTTTTACTTTTTGCTATGCTATTAGTAGACGGGGTTGGTTGTGTGATTCATGAGAGTTGAGAGAGTTAATAATATCAAGACCTACATAATGATCAAGATTTCAAGACTCCGAGTTTTCAACATACCTCTGGGTGGATGATGGTTGAACGGCACCCTGGAGAAACCAGTGGATTTGCCTAGGTGATGCTGGAGATGGCCAGTATTCACGCGGAAAGGTCCACCCAGGCATAAAGAGATGGATGGGTGCTTCAAGACCCAAGGCTTACCTGCACAGCCACAAGTCATTATGGGCTCTGGCTTGGTTGGATATCATGGTGACCCTGGACAGGCGGTGCTACGAGATGTAGAAGAACGGTAGGAAAGGATGGGCACTGACAGAGTCGCAGGGAAACCCTTTGGAAGACCATGTTTTGGTCATCCGTTTCTCAAACACCCTGAAGTGCGAGAAATTAAACGGAGGCGACCAAATCTTGTGGGGAACGTGTGCAAAACTCTGCAGAGTACTCAAACCTAATCGATTAGCCGTGTCCACGGTCATGGACGACTTGAGCCAAAGGAACTGAAACATTCGGAATTCTCAACACAATTAATATGATGATGTGGGTATTTAACAATTGGGTATGAGAATTGGTTGGTGGAACCATCTCATTAATCAACCAACTTAGTAATATTTTTGCTTAGCCCTCTCTTGATGTAGGAAAAATTGGCTTTACGCAAAAACTTACCACCGCACCTGCCATATAAGCATGTAGACTAGATGATTATCTTTTCACCCCTCTTTTGTGACTTTGCTGGCATATTCCATATGCTGACCTACACGGCAGCAACGCATCATGTTGCAGAGTATTTTTCCGACCAGGAGTGAGGACACGTTCTACGCTCGGTGAGATGCCCTTGGAGTCAGATGGACTCATCTACCTTCGTCGCTTCCGCAAGATTTAGATATTCTCATGAGTTGGCCTTCAACCACTTTATTGTAATTTTATTGTAATAAAGGACTCGATATGAGATTTCGATTAATATAATGCTGTGTGATTTCCCTTTGATATATACATTGATGTACCGTGTGTGTACCAGCATGATTTTGGGATGGTACGGAAACACCGGAGATTCGACCTTTCAGGTCGGGTCGCTACATGATATTCTTTGCTTGAGAATCGAGTTGCTTGAATCTCTTCACATCAGCAGCGTTGACCATGGGAGTAACAAAGGGAACACCATTTTCCACAACGTACCAGAGATCGTTGTCAATAGCTTCAAGATGCATGCGCATCTTGTTCTTCCAGTAGGGGTAGTCCGTCCCATCGAAGGTAGGACATCCCGCGGAAACCTTGATCATACCTGCAGTCGACATAACTAGAACTCTAGGTGGTTAAACCAAAATCACACAGAACAAAGGAGTACCGGGCTCTGATACCAATTGAAAGTGCGTTATATCGACTAGAGGGGGGTGAATAGGCGATTTTTACAAATTCATCACTTGAGGAATTTCAACTCAAGGAATTTGAAATGTGATGAATAACTAGCAGCGGAATAAATACTCAAGTGCATGAGGAACACAATGACAACATAATCATCATGATGAAATAAAACATGCACATATTACAAGTAGCGTGATACAGGTTAAACAGATGAGGAACAAGGCAACTTGAAGAATTTGAGGTGAGGAAATTGTGAAAGTCTTCAGTCAAATTCTTCAAACAGTAATGATCAATTTCATCAAGTATACGAGGAATAGAGGGTTGAGGAAATAGAACCAGGTAGCTCAATGAAGACAATGGTTTGATGACCCAGTTCCAACTGCTGTGATAGTCGTACGTCTGGTTTGGAGCGGCCTGGTATTTAAACCAGAGGACACACAGTCCGAGGACACACAGTCCTTACCATATTCTCCTTGAGCTAAGGTCACACAGTCCTCGCCCAACACTCGTGGTAAGTCTTCAGGGTAGACTTCCAAAACCCTCACAAACTTGTCACCCGGCGATCCACAATTGACCGCTGGATGCTCTAGACCAAGGTTACTCCATGATCCCCAATTGACTACAGGATGCACTAGACCATGACGCCTAACCGTCTGGAGGATGCACAGTCCTCAAAGGTAACAAGCATCGGTTCCACACAGGAATTTATTTAGTGATGCTCAATCACTTTGGGTTTGGTGGTTTTGTTGTGGGTTTTTCCTCACTGATGATTTTATCTCAAAGTCCTCGAAGGATGGGTTGCCCTCAAATGACAAGTGTCAGTCCTTTCTCGGAGAAGCCAACCAGCTAGTGGTTGTGGGAGGTGGCTATTTGTGGCCAGGGTGCAACCTGACATGATAAGACATATATGCCCCCAATGATGTGACCATTATGTGGATATTATGATTGGGGACAGCTGGCACTAAGCACAGCAATGGTCAGAATTTCGAACTATGAAAGTCTTAGACATATCATGTTCGTCACTTGTAGGCAATTCGCAGTGTCGAAATCCTAACTCCTCAGTCAGATCAATTTCATCAGAGACCAGAAGAACATCATCTCTGTCACTGAAGAACTTGACTGAACTGCAAGAGATTTCCAAAGGCTTCACTCGAAGGATTGGATAGGTTGAGGATTTTGAGTTGAGCATCAGTTGGAAATTTTCCTTAGTATTACCTCGCCCCCTTTAACAGTACGGTGTTTCCTATGACTCAAAGAAAGGAAATGAAACTACGACAACAAAAGTCTTCACGCTTCATAGTCCTCGTTCATATCTTCAAGGTCACACCAACTTCTTCGTTTTCAAAGTCTTCAGGGAATACCAAAGTCTTCACCAAAGTCTTCACCAAAGTCTTCAGTTGAAGACATACATTTTTAGGGGTCGATAATCTCCGAATATATCAAACTCCTCATCGACTTATAGAGCCTGTGTACACTCACAAACACATTAATTACTTAACCTATAAGTCTTCAATACACCAAAATCACTAAGGGCACTAGATGCACTAACAGCAAGTCATGGGCATAAAGATGCTAAACCGATATATAGACTCGAGGATGGAGATCACTGTGTCAGACAGACCCAGTTTGAGATGCAACGAGATATTGTCATCTACTAGTCTCAATTACAATGTATATGCCATGTACTAGACCATGGTCCTCGCATGTTCTCAGGGTGAGTATCAACTCACTTAGGGTATATCAAACGCTACTCCGTAACTGAGTAGTTATAAAGGTAACTTTTGGGTCCATCATTATACATGCCATGAGACATGGTTGACCAAGATTATCCCCCCCAATTAGGAGAAATATTCTTTGGGCCCTCTCGAGTGATCAAATTCAAAAAGCATAGCCATGTGACTTAGGCTAAGTGTTAACCCTGTTTGGGAATCTGTATCATGGTTTCGAGTCGAGAGGTCGAGCTACCTAAAGGGTGACAAGTACTCGCCTTGAGCTCAAGAACGAATATCATGAGACAAAAGGAATGTTGCATATGACGCAGTGTCGAGGTTCGTCAAGTGACTTTATGCACACATGGGAGTTGTCACAATATAGTAGGAGCCACTAAAAACTGTCAACTCGGGTTGTGCCCATGCATACATGAACCTATAGGGCCGCAAACTTAAGGGGTTCTTCAGATTTGATCCAAGTGGAAAATGGGAGAAGACTCCTAGTGAGCCTCAAGTGTTGACCCCACTTCAGAGGTCTATATAAAGGGAGTGGGTGCACCTTTTAGAGTTCATCTTCTCCTCCTTGAACAACCGCTGCCACCACACCCCGTACCCCCATGTCGTGCAACCGGACCTAGCATTCCCTTACTCGCCACTACTCCCCGTATGTATGGATACCTTGGATCACATGACGAACCGTTCAAGGAAACCACAAGGAGCTGCCTGGGGATCCGCGAGGAGCTCTTTGTGGGACTTCATCATTCATCGGAGATGGCCATTGGCAGGACATAGTTGTTCGTGGGAGATCGATCGAATGACTACACGTATCATCAACTCTGCTTCCATTGTGGTTATTGCACGTCTAGTGGTAAACCCGATCCCTTGATCTATTTCCAGCAGCATGGTCTTGGGTGCGCAGTAGAAATTTATATTTTGCACTCGTGTAGTGTGCTGCGTGTTCCAACAGATGTGCCTTGAGTTGAATTTTCTCTTCCACCATACTTCATATTTCCTTCCTTGGGATGATATATTTTAGGTCCTTGCCCCACAGAAACACATTAAACCAAAGCTTTCATGATCTCTCACATTCATTATCATTAGTGGCAATATCAGTGTGTGTTTTTCCAACAATTATGGGATTATTTGGTTTAAACAACACTGGGATGAGCAAAAAAATATTACTCAGTAACTTACCATGGCAAACCAACTATATGCTAGTGTGTTTGATGTCATCGGTTTTTCCCTTCCGTTTTGGACAAGTTGACCTATGCACTAGACGACAATTAAGTTTCCCTTACCATGGCAAACTAAAAAATTCACACACAACAATGCCCATCCCCATGTGTTGCAGCTTTTTCCTTGACAAATCCTTGCATAATTGTTTAGTGGCATGGCAATTTCAAGTTTTTCTACCATGTTACTGGTACAAATTTTCTGGCATTTCCCTAGACATGTTTTATTTTATGTATGAATTTACCATGTCACTAATACAAAACTTTATTTATTTATTCATGTCAAAGTACAATTTGTTTTTTACATTTTTCCTATATACATACATAAAAAATGTCTAAATTAGCCATGTCACTTGTACATACTTTCTTTTGCCATGAATTAGAGATCTTTGCCATGTCTTTGTATAGGTTATTATATAGTTTTTGCCATCAATCATGGTGAGTGCTATCTGCTTGTGTCTATTAAAGAAAATCATGACAAAATTTGCCTTGTGATTTGTGTTCACTTTTGTATATAGTTTTTGCCATGAATCATGGCAATTTTTGTTGTACATAACATGTGTACCACCACATTTTTCTTTTGCGTCTAAGGAAACCTAGGTATTTTATTTTGCAACATGGTAACATTTAAAAAACGATCTAGAGATATCAAATTTTCATAATTTTTTCGCTTGTCACTAGTACAAATTTTCTCACACTTCCGTACACATATTTATATTTTCTGTCTGATATTGCCATGGTCACTAGTACAAAATTTAATTGATTTTCCATGTTTAATTACAATTTTTTTCTACATTTTGCGTACATATAGACATCTATTTTTTAATTTGCCACGTCACTCATTCATATTTTCCCTTCTTTTTCCATGAATTAGAGAACACCTTTTATAATTTTTGCCATCATTTTTCTATATGCTTTTATATAGTTTTCTTGCAAAGGATTATAGCAAATTTTGTTATGTGCTTGTGTTTGCCATGGAGATAACAAATTTCATGGTGTTTTCTTATGATTTATTTGTGCTACTAGATGGATGCTAACATTTATATACTAAAATTCCAAAGTACTTACATTTTGTTTGACAACTTAATATGACTATTGCTATAACAAATTTATACTAGAATATCAGATTGCATATTAATATCACAAGAAGGCATCAGCGGTGTTGGGGATATACCCACAGGTATGACTCATGCAAGATATGACCCGGATTTTACTGATGCATCCCATAAGGAGGATGCTTGCAGGAAGTGCAAGGCCCAGGGGGTGGATCATCTCAAGGCCAACTCATGTGACGTCATCTGGCGAGCCGACTCATGAGCGGGGACACAAGGATTCTCCTCTTCTTGAGGGACAAGGATTAGTAGGAATTAGGCTAGATAATGGGTTGTAGTACGACCAAGACTCTATTATAAACTCCGGGCCTCCACCTCTATATAAAGGGGAGCCCCTAAGTTAGAAGGATCAAGTAAGAAAGAAACCCTCGAGAGCTAGGTTAGCGATTCCACACCCTTGTAATTGAGATCATCATCAATACACATCAAGCAGGACGTAGGCTTTTACCTCCATCAGAGGGGACGAACCTGGGTAAACCTTGTATCTCGTTCCGATCAACCCCATCTAAGTTGCCACCTAGGTGCGATGGCTCCACACCTAAGTTCTTTGATGAGGACATCGACCGTGACAAAACCACGAGAGTTGACGCCCACCGTGGGGCCTTCGCATGGTGGAGTTCAGTTCTTGGAGGGAGCCCTTACAGGGTTCATGAGATACGCGGTTGGCTTGATGACTAAGAGCCGTCGTAGCAAGCTCTACATTGATCATTCAGATTGGGGCCCGGGTTCCCATCGGGAAGATCCACGTCTTCATCGGCAAGATCGACATGTCAGGACCCGAGCCGAATATCAGCACCGACATCGTAGAGCCGGCTTGGCACGCTCAACCCGGCCGGCGTCAAGCCGGTCGGCGCCATGTCTTTGTTGGTTTTACTCAAGGACTTTATCACGCAGACGGTGCAGTAGCCAACAGAGACACTCTCGTCAACTCCAATGGCGATTCTTCCATGGGGGATGCCGAGTCAATCTGTCCACTTATCGACGATATACTCGGGGGCTACTCAGGTGATGAGACCAGCACGGAATCACGTGAGTCGCCCCATCAAGTCACCATTTTCATGGACGAAACGGCAACGGCTGAAGTCACAATAGCGGCCGGAGCAACAGCTGGAGCTCCCCTAGTTTTTGGGACGGTCGGGTCAAGTAAACCCCTCGCACAGGCCATGATTGACCTGAGGGAGGAGATAACAAAGATCCTAGAGACGCCATTAACCATGGAAAACCAGGAAGAGCACAATACTATGCTAACCGTAGTGTGAATGATTCCGACAATAGTGAGGGGTAGGATAACGGAGGATGATCTATCGAGATGCAAATGGGTGACACGAGTGTTTTAGCGAGTTCGGGCCTCCCGTAGTGGAGATAACAGACCTATGTCTCGTGCTCCGGAGAGGCTTTGTTTTATCTCTTAGAGAGCCAGAGCTCCAGGGGGAAGAATGAGCCCGCCCGGGGGAGAAGAGGCCAGCCCCTGAGCTATGTGGTCGGGGGTGGCTTATATAGCGTCACCCCCTCACCTCCTATGTTACAAGGTGGGGCATTGATGCCATACAGTCAGCCCACTGCAGAACCTCCACAATGAGAATGATCCTTCGACTGCCTTGTTGGTCTTCGCATATCCGAGTGAGACATATGGTCGATTGGTTGACTGTCGTCCGAGTGGATGGAACGTACTCGTCCGAGTGAATAGTATGTATGTATTTATCTAGACCCACCTGATGTGTGGACCCCATGGTATTATGATATTTTGACCCTTCATGGGCCTCCCTATTATGTGTACCCCCAACAGTAGCCCCTGAGACTCTGACTGATTGCTGGTAGTCGGTTGGAGTCTATAGAGTTTGTTGAACTTGAATGTTGTTGCCTGTCCTGACCGAGCAGAATGTTTCTTTTTGATATTTATCTTATAGTGGGGGCACGCTGAGTGCACCCACTCGGTGTAGTCCCCGAGCCTTTGTGAGACTAGATGAGTCTGGCAGAGGGTTTAAGTCTTCTAGTGTGGAACTGAACTGAACAGACAAACTATCATGCGCTTGGCATCGTAAATTCCTGCAATCTACAGCTGAATCAGTCGGACCGATCTTTGTGCACTGGGCACGATAAATAAATTTAGCTTGGAACTAGGTTAGTCACGTAAATCTTCATGTGCTCGACATACTGACTGCTTGCTGAGTCTGCCTTATATAATTTTTGGATCAAGGCTGAGTCCCCGAGTGTATTTTTTAACTTAGGCGATATAGAGTCGCAGCTAAGACCCCGAGTGTGGATGATGCCCTCACTCGGAGCAGTTTTTAACTTAGGCGATACAGAGTCACAGCTAAGCCCCTGAGTGTGGATGATGTCCTCACTCGGAGTGGTTTGTAACTTAGGCGATATGGAGTCACGGTTAAGCCCCCCGAGTGTGGTTGATGTCCTCACTCGGAGTGGTGTTTAACTTAGGCGATACGGGATCGCAGCTAAGCCCCCGAGTGTGGAAGATGTCCTCACTCGGAGTAGTTATTAACTTACGCGATACGGGATCACGACTAACCCTCGAGTGTGGAGGATGTCCTCACTCAGAGTAGTTTTTAACTTAGGTGATACGGGATCATAGCTAAGCCCCCGAGTGCGGAGGATGTCCTCACTTTGAGTAGTTTTTAACTTAGGCGATACGGGATCATAGCTAAGCCCTCGAGTGTGGAGGATGTCCTCACTCGGAGTAGTTTTTAACTTACGCGATACGGAGTCACAGCTAAGCCCCCGAGTTGTGGATGATGTCCTCACTCGGAGTAGTTTTTAGTTTAGGCGATACGGAGTCGCAACTAAGCCCCCGAGTGTGGATGATGTCCTTACTCAGAGTAATTTTTAACTTAGGCGATACGGAGTCGCGGCTAAGCCTCCGAGTGTGGATGATGTCCTCACTCGGAGTAGTTTTTAACTTAGGCGATACGGAGTCATGGCTAAGCCCCCGAGTGTGGAGGATGTCCTCACTCGGAAGAGTTTTTTTAACTTAGGCGAAATCAGGTTCCCTTCTAAGTCGTTCACCCACTAAGGGCGATATAGCTTCTGATGTAAGGAAAATCACCGGGGTGAGTGGCGATGCCCTGGCGTTCGAGCGATGAAGACGTGCCACACGGAGAGGCGACACGCAGGACGTCCGAGTGAGGTAGACGTGCCACACGGAGTGGCGATGTGCGGGGCATCCGAATGAGATAGACACGTCTAGCTGAGTGGCGACGCGTGGGGTGGCCAAGTCCTGAAGATGCATCCAGCGGAGTGGCGACACACGGGGCAGCCAAGTGTTGTAGACGCATTCGTCAAAGTGGCGACGCATGGGGCAGCCAAGTGCTATAGACACATACATCAGATTGACAATGCACGGGGGTGCCAAGTGCTGTAGACGCATCCAGCAGAGTGGCGACACATGGGGAGGCCAAGTGATGACGACGTGTACAACCGAGCGATGGTGCACGGGGCGGCCGGGTCAACCATGTCATCGAGGAGGTGTTCACCGAGTGGCGACACGTGGGTCGGCCGAGTGGTGAAGAGGTGTTTAACCGAGTGGCGAGGCGTGGGGTGGCCGTCTGATGAAGTCTAATCGGGTGGAGTGACATCACCTGAGGCGATCGGGTGATGATGACGCGTACAACAAAGTGACAGCGACCGGGGCGACCAGGTGATGATGACACGTATAGCCAAGTGATAGCGCGGGGGACGCCAAGTGATGAAGACGCATTCCATGGAGTGATGACGCGTAGGGCGTCCAAGTGATGAAAATGCACCGCACGGAGTGGCGACGCGCGAGGCGTCCAAGTGATGAAGACACACCTCACGGAGTGGCGACATGCGGGGTGTCTGCGTCGAGCATGTCATCTGAGAGGAGTTCGACCAAGTGATGGCGCGCGGGGCGACCGAGTCGAGCTTGTCGTCGAAGAGGAGTCTGACCAAGTGACGGCACGCGGGGCGGCCGAGTCGAGCTTGTCGTCGAAGAGGAGCCGACCAAGAGATGACGCGTAGGGCAGCCGAGTCGAGCTTGTCGTCGAAGAGGAGCCTGACCAAGTGACGGTGCGTGGGGTGGCCAAGTCGAGCTTGTCATCAAAGACCAGTCTGACCAAGTGACAGCATGCGGGGCGGTCAAATCGAGCTTGTCGTCGAATAGGAGGCCGACCAAGTGATGGTGCATGGGGAGGCCAAGTCGAGCTTGTCATCGAAAAGGAGTCTGGCCAAGTGATGGCGCGCGGGCGTCCGAGTCGAGCTTGTCATCGAAGAGGAGTCCGGTCAAGTGATGGCGCGCGGGGTGGCCTAGTCGAGCTTGTCGTCGAAGAGGAGTTCGACCAAGTGAAGGCGCGCGGGGCGGCCGAGTCGAGCTTGTCGTCCAAGAGGAGTTCGACCAAGTGACGGCGCCCGGCGCGGCCAAGACGAGCTTGTCGTCGAAGAGGAGTCCGACCAAGTGACGATGCGCGCGGTGGCCGAGTTGAGCTTGTCGTCGAAGAGGAGTCCGAGCAAGTGGTGGCGCACGAGGCAGACGAGTCGAGCTTGTTGTCGAATCGGAGTCCAACCAAGTGACGGCGCGCAGGGCGGCCGAGTCGAGCTTGTCGTCGAAGAGGAGCCGACCAAGAGATGACGCGTAGGGAAGCCGAGTCGAGCTTGTCATCGAAGAGGAGCCTGACCAAGTGACGGTGCGTGGGGTGGCCGAGTCGAGCTTGTCGTCAAAGAGGAGTCTGACCAAGTGACGGCATGCGGGGCGGTCAAATCGAGCTTGTCGTCGAATAGGAGGCCGACCAAGTGACGGTGCACGGGGAGGCCAAGTCGAGCTTGTCATCGAAAAGGAGTCCGACCAAGTGATGGCGCGCGGGGCGTCCGAGTCGAGCTTGTCATCGAAGAGGAGTCTGGTCAAGTGATGGCGCGCGGGGTGGTCTAGTCGAGCTTGTCGTCGAAGAGGAGTTCGACCAAGTGACGGCGCGCGGGGCGGCCGAGTTGAGCTTGTCATCCAAGAGGAGTCCGTCCAAGTGACGGCGCCTGGAGCGGCCAAGACGAGCTTGTTGTCGAAGAGGAGTCCGACCAAGTGACGATGCGCGCGGTGGCCGAGTTGAGCTTGTCGTCAAAGAGGAGTCCGAGCAAGTGGCGGCGCACGAGGCAGACGAGTCGAGCTTGTCATCGAATCGGAGTCCAACCAAGTGACGGCGCGCGGGGCGGCCGAGTCAAGCTTGTTGTCGAAGAGGAGTCCGACCAAGTGACGGCGCACGTGGAGGCCGAGTCAAGCTTGTCGTCAAAGAGGAGTCCGACAAAGTGATGGCGCGCGGGGCGGCTGAGTCGAGCTTGTCATCGAAGAGGAGTCCTACCAAGTGATAGTGCGCGGGGCGACCGAGTCGAGCTTGTCGTCGAAGAGGAATGCGACCAAGTAACGGCGTGCGGGGCGACCGAGTCTACCTTGTCATCAAAGAGGAGTCTGACGAAGTGATGGCGCTCGGGGCGGCCAAGTCGAGCTTGTCGTCGAAGAGGAGTCTGACCAAGTGACGGCGTGCGTGGGGGGGGGAGTCGAGCTTGTTGTTGAAGAGGAGTTCGACCAAGTGATAGCGCGCGGGGCGGCCGAGTTGAGCTTGTCATCCAAGAGGAGTCCGACCAAGTGACGGCGCCCGGCGCGGCCAAGACGAGCTTGTCGTCGAAGAGGAGTCCGACCAAGTGACGATGCACGCGGTGGCCGAGTTGAGCTTGTCGTCGAAGAGGAGTCCGAGAAAGTGGTGGTGCACGAGGCAGACGAGTCAAGCTTGTCGTCGAATCAGAGTCCAACCAAGTGACGGCGTGCGGGGCGGCCGAGTCGAGCTTGTTGTCGAAGAGGAGTCCGACCAAGTGACAGGGCACGTGGAGGCCGAGTCAAGCTTGTCGTCGAAGAGGAGTCCGACAAAGTGATGGCGCGCGGGGCGGCTGAGTCGAGCTTGTCATCGAAGAGGAGTCCTACCAAGTGATAGTGCGCGGGGCGACCGAGTCGAGCTTGTCGTCGAAGAGGAATGCGACCAAGTAATGGCGTGCGGGGCGACCGAGTCTACCTTGTCATCAAAGAGGAGTCTGACGAAGTGATGGCGCCTGGGGCGGCCGAGTCGAGCTTGTCGTCAAAGAGGAGTCTGACCAAGTGACGGCGGGCGGGGGGGGGGGGGGGAGTCGAGCTTGTCGTCGAAGAGGAGTCCGACCAAGTGATGGCCTGCGGGGTGGCCGAGTCAAGCTTGTTGTTTAAGAGGATTGCGACCAAGTGATGGCGCGCCGGGCGGCCGAGTCAAGCTTGTCGAAGAGGAGTGCGATCAAGTGACGGCGCACGGGGAGAACGAGTCGAGCTTGTCGTCGAAGAGAAGTTTGACCAAGTAACGGTGCACGGGGCGGCCGAGTCGAGCTTGCCCTCGAAGAGGAGTCCGACCAAGTGACAGCATGCGGGGCGGCCGAGTCGAGCTTGTTGTCGAAGAGGAGTCCGACCAAGAGACGACTTGTGGGGCGGCCGAGTCGAACTTGTCATCGAAGAGGAGTCCGACCAAGTGACAGCGCGCGGGAGGGGGGTGTCCAGCTTGTTGTTGAAGAGGAGTCCGACCAAGTGACGATGCACGGGGCTGCTGAGTCGAGATTGTCATCGAAGTGGAGTCCAACAAAGTGACTACGCACGGGGCCGCCGAGTCGAGCTTGTCGTTGAACAGGAAGCTGACCAAGTGACGGCGCAGGGGGCGACCGAGTCGAGCTTGTCGTCGAAGAGGAGTCCGACCAAGTGACGGCGCTCGGGGCGGCCGAGTGGAGCTTGTCGTTGAAGAAGAGTCTGACTGAGGGAGTCCTGGATTTTGGGGTCCTCGGATAGCCGACCTATTGTTTATGTGCCGGACTATATGGGCCACAAAGCGAGCATCGGATGATCGAAGACCACCTACGCCAGATGGAAGCTTCGAGGAGCCATGACGTATTCTCCAAGTTATTAGCTGTAGTTACGCATGTTTATCTCTTCGGCATGTAACCGACCATGTGTAAACCGAGGGCACCCTCGGCATCTATATAAGCCGGAGGGTTTAGGGGTAGAGGTAGACCAACTCATCTAGGGTTAACTATTCGATCTCGAGGTAGATCAACTCTGTAACCCCCATATCATCAATACAACCAAGAAGGACGCAGGCTATTACCTCTATAGGAGGGCCCGAACCTGGGTAAATCCGTGCCCCCTTTGTCTCTTGTTACCATCGATTCTAGTCTCACAGGTCGGGCCCCCCTACCCGAGATCCACCTGTTTTGACACCGACATTGGTGCTTTCATTAAGAGTTCCTCTGTGAGCGCCGAAGGAATCGATGGCTCACCTCATCACAAGTAGCAAGATCTGCATCGAGTGGACTCTCGCCCTGATCAGAGTCTCACCGGCAATGACATCTTGTCGCATGCCAACCCGTTCAGCCGTTATGGCCATACCGGAAGCTTCCCCCCCAATCAGAACATCAGGTTCGGAACCTTGGAGTTCGTGGCTGATTTACGGGGAACGCTTGTTCCAATGGAACCCTCAACTTCCAAAGAAAAACCTAAAAGTCCAGACACTCTGACGCCCAAGACATCAGGTCCCATGGTGGGACGGAACACAGATCCTCTTCGGGATAACACTGGAACCGTCACGCCACCCGATGAATCCACTCGTATCAGCGACATGCACCCTGCCATCGCCTCATTCTTAAATGAGTTGTTCGATCAGATCGAAGCTATGCATATATCGGATGACCACGTTCCAATCTATGATCGGCTCGGGATCAGACCCGATGATAGGGAGATTCATGTCCCTCCGGTCACCCACCTTGTCGCTACCATCGAGTGTCCGATTGCGGATTTTTCCCGACAGCTAGAATTAAAAACCGTCTATACTTTAGTCCACGGTCACCAAGACTCTATCGGTGAACCAGAGGTAGGGAATCATTCTAAAGCCGGACCGTCACTGGTCTGAAATCCTCTCCACGATTTGGAAACTGTGGTTCTGAATACTCGTTGCGGCATGGAATTAATTTTTTTCCCACCCACCGCCCAAGACGACCATCCAAGTATCGCGCCAAAGCCCATATCTTCGAAATTTCGGGATATCAAGCAACTACAAGGAGAATCAGTCCACCACTTTTGGGCTAGACTCCAACTCGCTAGGAGCAGAGTAAAAGGTCTCAGTGACCAAGATATAATGGCAATTTTCATTCGTAATTGCCATGATGAAGGGATTCTCAATTCCCTGGCCCGCCGACGCATAAGTGACCTTTTGGAGTTATCCAAATTGGTACAAACGTACTATGCCATGAAGAGTGTCTGGCAATCTGAACAGTTGTTCTCGGAACAAATTTTCTCTGAACACCCTAGAGGAGCTCGGAAAAAGAGGATACCTCCAAATTGGCCAGCCAGGTACGAAACCATCGAAAAAATAAACAAGCCCCTTTTAGGGACCGGCACTGTCCTCGACGGACTTTTGGATAAACCTTGCCCCATACATTCCGTGTTGTTAAACACGAACCCAACTCATAGCCTTCGAGCTTGCTGGGTTGTCAGTCAAGTCACAAAAATCGGCGAGGCCATCCTCGAAACACCTCCGTCGAGTAGGCACTCTCCTTTGCCGCCCGGATTCAATGCCGAAGTCTTGACAGTCTACGAGACCTTCCCCTCGAGGAACAGGCATAAAAGAGTTCTTAGGGAGCACGCGCAAGTATACCACGTGGCAGCCACTACCCCATGGGCAGACATACCAATTACTTTTGAGGACATTGACCAGCTGCCCATTCTTCCGGTCACTCACTGGCCCCTCTTGTCTTGAATCCCATCATTGATGGATACAAGCTACATAAAGTGCTAATGGACGGCGACAGTGGTCTTAATCTCATATACGAGGCCACTCTGGAAAAAATGCAGTTCGACCGATCCCGCATCGAACATAGCAACACATCCTTCCGGGGAATTATCCCAGGGAAAGAGGCACGTTGTTCCGGATGTATCATCCTGGATGTTGTGTTCGGCATGCCCGAAAACTACTGATCCGAAGAACTTCTCTTCCACATCGTCCCCTTCCCAAGTGGCTATCACGCCCTATTGGGACGCGATGCCTTTACAAAGTTCCAGGCTATACCCCATTACAGGTACATGAAACGGCAGCACTCGCCCTCGAGGCATTAGCAGAAACTTTCACTGCTGAGGAGTTGATCACCTTACGGTCGACAGATAATAAGGACGATGTGATCCTTAGCAAAAGGCCCAAGTCCACGTCCTTTAAACCCGAAGAGGAAATCATTAAATTTCAGGTACATCCAACGGACCCCAATAAGACAACGTCCATTAGAGCCCATCTCCATTCCCTCGTGGAAGAGGCACTACGGAATTTCCTCCGTGAGAATTGGGACATTTTCGCCTGGCATCCTTCCGATATGCCTGGAATCGCACGTCGGCTCGCCGAACACATCTTAAACATCATCCCAGGCTTTAAGCCCGTGAAACAGACTCTACGTCGCTTCTCTGAGCCCAAACGGCAAGCCATGGGTGAAGAATTAGCTAAACTGCTCGAGGCCGGATTTATTCGGGACATTAAACATCCTGAGTGGCTAGCGAACCTAATGATGGTACCTAAGAAAGACAAGTCCTGGCGACTGTGTGTCGACTTCAAAGACCTCAACAAGGCCTGCCTAAAGGACCCTTTCCCCTTACCACACATAGACCATATCATTGACGCCACAGCTGGACACGATTTGTTGTGTTTCCTCGATGCTTACTTTGGATACCATCAAATTAAAATAAAGGAATCTGATCAAGCATCCACTGCAGTCATCACCCCGTATGGGCCATTCTGCTTCAACATGATGCCTTTAGGGCTAGAAAATGCCGGGGCCACATACCAGCACATGATCCAAACCTGTCTTGCGACATAGGTCAGTAGGACTGTCGAGGCATACGTGGATGATGTGGTAATAAAAACCAAACACGTCAGCCAGTCAATCGATGACTTACGGCAAACCTTCGCTAGTCTACGTGAATATGATATAGGGCTCAACCCGGAAAAATGTGTATTCGGAGTTCCCTCTGGTAAGCTGCTTGGATTCATCATATCCCATAGGGCAATAGAGGCAAATCCATCTAAAATCCGTGCTATATCGGAACTTGCAATCCCCATAGAGCTGAAGCATGTCCAGAGGCTAGCCGGGTGCATAGTGGCGTTAAGACGCTTTATCTCCCGCCTCGGAGAAAAGGCTTTGCCACTCTATAAGCTGCTGAAATGGACAAACAATTTCGAATGGACCAATGAGGCAGCGGCTGCATTAGAAGAAATCAAAACGCTACTAGCAACCAATCCCATACTTACGGCACCGGGCACCGGTGAGCCCATGTTGTTATACATATCAGCCACCAGCAAAGTTGTTAGTGCAGTGCTCGTCGTTGAACGTGATGAGGAGGGACATAAATTCCGGACTCAGAAACTGGTATATTATGTGTCAGAAGTGCTAACACAGTGCATGTCCAGATACCCACATTACCAAAAAAATAGCCTATACAATATTCATGGCGTCGAGGAAACTCAGACACTACTTCCAGGAGGTGCGGTAACAGTGGCATTGGAAGTCCCCCTGAATGGTATAATCAACAATAGGGACACCACCTTCCGCATAGCCAAATGGGACATTGAGCTCCTTCCTTTTGAAATATCCTACAAGTCACACCGCGCCATTAAATCTCAGGCACTGGCGGACTTCCTGGCTGAATGGACAGAGGCCGAGCTCCCCAAGGAATACAATGCATACTCCCATTGGACAATGTACTTTTATTGATCCAAGACCTTGGCCGTTCTAGGGGCTAGGGTCATTCTCACATCCCCCACAGGCGACAACATGCAATACGTCTTGCAAATCATGTATGTTGACTCCAACAATGCAGCCGAATATGAAGCTCTTCTTCATGGTCTTCGGATGGCGGCATCAATGGGCATACGACGGCTAGAGGTACGAGGAGACTCAAACTTGGCCATATACCAAATTAACGGCGAGTTTGACGCCAAAAATCCTAAGATGGCGGCATATAGAAATGTCGTCCTCGAGATATCTGCTCGGTTCGAGGGGTTGGAATTCCAGCACGTCACTCGCGACAACCACCAAGCCGCCGACAAACTGGTCCGTATGGGAGCCAAGCGCGATCCCGTCCCGAGGAACATCTTCCAGGAGCATCTCTTTTAGCCCTTCATAGTGTGGTAGGACGACGACAAAGGCGCTGGTCCAAATACGGCGAACAAAGTTGTTTCCCCATAAATGAGCGAGACGATGGCATTATCGGCGGCTCCGCACTGAATGAAACGCCGTCGACTCACGAGGTAATGGCACTAATAGCGCGATGGACAGAGCCCTTCCTCACTTACCTTCTTCAGAAGAAACTCCCCGACGATCAAACCGAGGCGTGACGCACAGTTCAGCGATCCAAGGCCTAAAAAGTACACGAAGGTGAGTTATACAAGAAAAGTACAACCGGAATATTACAGCGGTGTATATCCAAGGAAGAAGGATGGGATATCCTCACCGAAATCCATGCATGCATGGGCGGGCATCACACCATGGCAAGATACCTTGTTAGCAAGGCCTTTTGAGCTGGTTTCTTTTGGTCTACAACTCAGATGGATGCTTGGTCACTTGTTCAACATTGCGTAGGGTGTCAACTCTTTGCAAATCAAAGTCACATGCCCCCAATAGCTCTTCGAACTATTTCGATCACCTGGCCTTTCGCGGTCTGGGGGCTGGACATGGCCGGACCCCTTAAAGGGGGAACCAAGAAAAACAAATACCTACTAGTCATGGTTGACAAGTTCACCAAATGGATAGAAGCAAAGCCCGTTAAGTTGGCTAAATCCGGACAAGTGATCGACTTTATATCTTGCGTAGTACACCGTTACGGTGTCCCGCATAGTATAATAATGGATAATGGATCCAACTTCATGGCCCAAGAGGTCAAGGACTGGTGCGCAAAAATGGACATAAATCTTGATTATGCGTCGGTCTATCATCCGCAGACCAATGGACAAGTCGAGCGAACAAACGGTCTCATTATGAGTGGCATCAAGCCATGTTTGGTCCGATCTCTTCACGAGTCTGATTGTCATTGGGTGGAGGAACTCGACTCCGTTCTATGGGGCCTGCATACCACCCCGAATAGATCAACAATTTACACACCATTCTTTATGGTCTATGGGGCAGAGGCAGTCCTCCCTTGCGATATTATTCACAACGCACCAAGAGTGCGCATGTACGACGAAAAGGAGGCCGAGTTGGATCAATAGGACGACTTAGACGCCTTGGAAGGAGAGCGTGACATAGCCCGGGCTCGTTCCACTCTTTACCAACAGCAAGCTCGACGTTACCAAAGTAGGGAGGTCAGGGAAAAAGCATACAACGTAGGTGAACTCGTCCTACGGCTCCTGGAGAAACAGAAGCATAAACTCAACCCCAAATGGGAGGGTCCTTTCATCATCGATGAAGTACTCGCGGGTGGTGCCTATTGTATGCGGAGTCCATTCGATAACCGCCTTGAACCAAACCCATGGAATGCAACTCATCTTCGGCGCTTCTACGGATAAACCGGTGTTGTCTAAACTCCCCCACATTTTTTCCTTTTTCCTCTTGTTATTTTTGCCTTTTTTTCTTTTCCCTTCCCGTTTTGCTGTTTGACAGGGCCAATTCCTTTTCTTACCCTATGTTCGGCTGAACCAATCTTGTACTAAAGATTATCGACATACACCTTAAAGTGTTAAATCCGAACACAGCATGTGGGGGCTTCTTCTAGTAGCCAAACTTTTTACAAGTATTTTCTCATACTTACCGGGCGCACATGTTTATTTTGTCATTTTCTAGCCTTTATATGCATCAATTCGAACTAAGACTTTGCCAAGATGGGTTGCCTTGCTCCTGTGATTACTCTCTACGTTCCCGATTGTTCGGCTAGAGAGTAAAGGGAGCACCTCTGCGATTGTTACTACCGGGTCATCCGGACACGTACCTCAAATGGGTGAAGACGAAAGCTAGCTATCTTACGTAGAAAATTGGTGGGCTATGATGGAAACACTTTATACAGCTCCGGTCGTTATTGCCATTGCTTGGGTCTTTTCTTCCCAAATAACAATTAGTCGCATACTAAAAGTATGCGGACTTCTATCTACGATCTTCGTAGAGCCCCGACGAAAGGTATTGATAGATGTACTATTTTCCTTGGAAGATGTTTCTTACGTTATGTAGTAATATAACATATCTTTCTTTGTGCTTTCTGTCTGTTCGCAACACATGGTCGGATTGCATGGTTCCCCGAATACAGTTCGCTCTTTTGGAGGGACAAATAAGGAGGAACACTCCCGAGCTCTTCAAACGGGGGGAGAAGCCGATGGCCGGTTAAGACAAAGTTTACAACATAGATTGTTTTACACAAACATACATATAAATTACATGTGCGGCTGCTGATCGAGATTATCAATTATGTTGTTAAGAGGACAGTCCGCTTGCGAAAGACGGGCGATAGGCATCACCCGGTCATACACCAGGTGGAGTGGCACTTCTTTTCCATCCGATCCCACTTGACCAACCCTCGCCATATGCTCGGGGTTAAGTCCGGTGAAACGGGTCTTGATCATTGCCCATGCTTCCCGTGCTCCCTCCCGGCAAGCCGAAGTCTTCCACAACACAAACCTATTTCGAGCGCCCTTGAATCGATCCACGAGTGTGGCTAGCCCTTTAGGTCACTGTTCGGCAGGCCATAGTGCCTCCACCATTCCTTTCATTGCTTTCCGCACGCGCCCGTGGAGAGAGGTCAGCTCCTTCAGCAGGTCCCCCTGGTATGATTCGATCTCCTCTTCAGGATGCCCGGACAGGAGGCCTGTACATAACGCAATAGCGTGCTTACCATTATTCCCTAAATCAGAATATTTGTTGATAATATAATTGTACTTACCGAACATGCCCCTTTGAAGCTTTCCGTTTTCTTCTTGAGCTTGGGACAGTTGAATCTTCAATCTCTTAATTTCTTCGCCTGCTTTTGTATAACAAGGCAGCCAGCCTGGTGCTGTGACTTAGCATACCTCTAAGACTCCCGGGCTTCTTCCAACTACCTTTCCATGTGCCATATTGATTCAGCTGCTACACGGAATACGTGTGTCAGTCACTATGATACATTAAGATTAGCAGTAAATGCACACTCACCATGGGCCTCTTGTGTGAAGCTCTTTACTTGTGCCAGTTCGGCCTTTACGGATTGTACTTTCGTGTGGCTCTCCTCGAGCTCCTTGGCCAATTGCTTAGACTGTTGCTTTTAGGCCTACGTCAACAGTCAAACAGTGCGAAGACCCTTAATTCATTTGTTTCAAACCAAATTAAGGCCCGAGGGCTACTAGGCTTACACAAATGTTTAGATTCTATGAAAACCGTTATCAACTTCATAGCTTTGCCGAACCCAGCTCGGGCGGCACCAAGGTGTGCATCCGTCGAACAGAGGGCGTCGAACTCCTGCTCGGAGAAAATTGGGTGCCACATGGCTTCCCATCGATGCCGATGATGCATGGCACTCTCCACCTCCGATTTGGTGACGAACACACCATCACCAGAATCGGTGGGCGCCGGATTGGCCATGGGGGCCTCTGTAGCAGAAGTTGCATGGGTCGTGGCTCGGGAACTTCGAGCATCTCCAAACACCCGAGTAACCCCTTCAGTAGGAGAGGATTGGGCATTTCGCTTAAATATTTCAATAAATAAACTGCTGTAAGACTCTATTGATTGCAACCATAAGCGGATAACCGAACAATGTACCTTCGGGATGAGCGGGCAGGTGGATTCGTCCCGATGTCCGGCTCCTTCGCACGATCTCGGTTAGCCTATAAATTTGCCGCAGCTTTGGCTACGAGTGTATGGCGCGCAGATTGGTGGCGCTTGGGAGTCAGGATCGACACGTCCGGGGTGCTCTTCGTAGCTGTCCTCTTGCGGGAGGAACTTTTATTCTTGCCCGCGGCAGGGATGGAGAATGACCCGGGGTAATCAACTATGATAGCCACCGGGGTTTGGACGATGCTGTCCTAGAAGTAGACTCTG
Source organism: Hordeum marinum (assembly GCA_022496015.1). Lineage (NCBI taxonomy): Eukaryota > Viridiplantae > Streptophyta > Magnoliopsida > Poales > Poaceae > Hordeum > Hordeum marinum. The sequence continues at coordinate 243,900,547 of CM039672.1, forward strand.
TTTTCAAAGTCAAGAAGAAGATATAGGTCCTCGTTGAAACCCGGATCGTTGTCACGTGAATGGTTCTCAGGCTGAGGAGCCGGACAGTTGACTGTCTCGATGAAACTCCTCCATTACTGTTCACACCAGGCCTCGGTCAAATAGAGTGCGGGACGGAAACCCCAAACTATTTCATGATTAAAAGATAAAGGCTTACCCATTCTATGGGATTGTGGGCCGAATATCCTTTCTTGGTTGACCGCCGAACAAAGTCTTCTTGCTCCCCTTTGTACAGGTCGGGAAGTGTGGCGGCCAACGCCGTTGGATTGGCGGGATCTTGCTTTCGAGAGCACGTGGTGTCGCTCGTACCATTGTATTGCCATAAGGGGTGAAACCTCTGTTGGAGGGACTACACACATCGGGAGATGGCGGCCACCATGACGTCGATCATGGTCAGTTGGTGGTGGACGAGCATCCGCACCTGCGCAGCGCCTACTTTGATGCTTTCGTCCTGGGATGAGCTCTTTGGCCGCCAGTTGTACCTCTTCTTCGGGAGAACATAAAAGTATTCGGGAAGGCCTGTCCGAGTTGGCTTGAACATGGGGACATCTTCAATATAAAACCACTCCGAGGTCCATTCTTCGGACTTCTTCGGTGTGCCTGCCAGAGACCCCATCCCCGCTATGCGGCACACTTCGGCTCCGCCGACCTCTAGAATTGTCTTGTCCCAAGTTCAGGGGACAAGACAGAAGTATTTCCTCCACAAATCTAAATGTGCTTCGCACCCCAAGAACATGTTGCAGAGGGCGACGAAGCCCGAGATGTGTAAAATGGACCCGGGAGTAAGGTGGTGGAGTTGAATCCCGTAGAACTATAGCAACCCCCTCAGGAACGGGTGGATTGGGAACCTAAGGCCCCGGAGGAGGAAGGGGACAAAGCATATGTGCTCCCCCTTGTTAGGATTAGGGAAACGCTCATCGAAAACCTCGTCACCGTATGAGAGCAGACATGCGCGGGTCGCCGCCAGATCTGATGAAGGAATATACTGTTGGGTTTCTAGATTGCGGAGCCATAGGAGTGTAATGGAATAGCTGGTCTAGTCCCTTGGGCGTGAGCCGTTGGGACGAGCGGAGGAGCTAGGGGCGTTAGCCATGTTTTGCGTGGAGCTTCCGCTAGGAGTTTCTTTCAATGAGGAAGAGAATGTGGTCTGAGCCACAATTTTGTTTGGTTAAAAGGGTTGGTGCCTCCGTTACGGAGGGGTAAGATTGTAAAAGTCACTTACCACTCACCTCCCTAGGATGCACGAAAATCGAGGAACACACACGGTTATTATAATGAACCTGCGCCCGTGACGCTAAAGATCTTACCGAAGACTGGTCGGTTGCCAAACAAAGAAGGATGAGGGACTCTCCTGGCAAGCTGAAGATATCGACATGAGGATCCCGACCTGATATATAGCGGTGTTGAAGGCTAGTCCGGGGGCTATTGAGGGAGTCCTGGATTAGGGGGTCCTCGGCTAGCCGACCTATTGTTTATGGGCTGGACTATATGGGTCGCAAAGAGAGCATCGGATAATCGAAGACCACCTATGACAGATGGAAGCTTCGAGGAGCCATGATGTATTCTCCAAGTTATTAGTTGTAGTTAGGCATGTTTATCTCTTCGGCATGTAACCGACCATGTGTAAACCCAGGGCACCCTTGACGTCTATATAAGTTGGAGGGTTTAGGGGTAGAGGTAGACTGACTCATCTAGGGTTTACTATTCGATCTCGAGGTAGATCAACTCTATAACCCCCATATCATAAATACAACCAAGCAGGACGTAGGGTATTACCTCCATAGGAGGGCCCGAACCTGGATAAATCCGTATCCCCTTCGTCTCCTGTTACCGTTGATTCTAGTCTCATAGTTCGGGACCCCCTACCCGTGATCCGCTGGTTTTGACACCGACACCGACCAAGTGATGGCGCACAGGGCGACTGAGTCGAGCTTGTCACCGAAGAGGTGTCCGACCAAGTAACGACGTGCGGGGGAGCGACTGAGTCTGAGTCGGGAGGAAGATGGCGCAGAGGCATCGAGTAATCGTGCAACCTGTGTATGAAAAATAGCACAAGGCAACATAAAAATTTCTTGGAGTAATTTGATGTTTGCTGAGATGATTTGCGTAAATAACACCCATAGACACCCACTGGGTGTGCCAGGTGATTGCAGATCCGGAACCAACAAGAGTCTAAAAGAGTGAAGGATCCGACTGAACTTGAGAAAGTGAAGGATCCGACAGAGTGATGGTATGCGTGGCGGTCGAGTGATGATGGAGTGTCCAACAAAGTGACGGTGCGCGTGGCGTCCGAGTGATGAAGACGTGTTTAGCGGAGTGATGACGCGCGAGGGTGCCGAGCGATGGCGGAGCGTCCGATGGAGTGATGACGCACCGGACGACCGAGTGATGAAGGAGCGTCCATCGGAGTGGCGACGCACAAAGTGGCCTAGTGATGAAGACGCGCCTCACCAAGTGGCGATGCGCGGAGCGGCCGAGTGATGAAGGAGCATCCGATGGAGTGACGACGCACTGGATGGTCGAGTGATGAAGGTGCGTCCATCGGCGTGGCGACGCGCGGGGCGGCCAAGTGATGAAGGAGCATCCGATGGAGTGACGACGCGCTGGACGGCCGAGTCATGAAGGAGCGTCCCTCGGAGTGGTGATGCGCGAAGCATCCCAGTGATGAAGACGCGCCTCATTGAGTGCGATGCGCGAAGCGGCCGAGTGATGAAGGAGCGTCCATCGGAGTGGTGACACGCGGGGCAGCCAAGTGATGAAGACGTGCCTCACTGAGTGGCGATGCGCGGAGTGGCTGACTGATGAAGGTGTGTGTCACCAAGTGGCGACGCGCAGGATGGCTGGGTGATGAAGGTTTGTCTCACCAAGCGGTGACGCACGGGGCGACCGAGTGACGATGGAGAATCCCATAGAGTGATGACGCACGGGTCCGCTGAGTGACGATGGAGCATCCACCAGAGGGACGGCATGCAGGACGGCCGAGTCGATGGAGCACCCAGTAGAGCAATGACGTGCGGGGCGCCCGAGTGATGAAGGAGCGTCCAGTAGAGTGACGACGTGCGAGGCGGCCGGATGCTGACGACAAAACGTCCAGCGGCGTGACGGCATGCGAAATGAGAGCAAATAGACCATGACGTGTCCATCGTCGGAGGAGTTGATGAAGATATGACTGAGCGTTGTTGGATGGTCGAGCGAACATGCTTCATCCGACTGGGAAATTCCATCGAAGTGAACCTTGGTCCTATACGTTCGCGGCCGTATTCATTGTCAACGATGTTCTTGATGCTAGCCAGTTGAGTAAAGAGGTGAATCGGCCGAGTGAACCGAGAAACTTCATGGCCGAATGAGTGTTTTTCGAGTGGACAACTCATCCAAGTGCGCCTGCCCATCCGAGTTAACCACGACTTGGGTGCAACCCAGTCGGTGTCGAGCTGGCAGGGCAGGCCAACGCAGAGAGCTGTGCTCGGACGCATTGATGAGGTTTGGCTTGGGTGTGCCCATGAGGCCATGATCCCATGAGCACTGCTCCCTTCGTTGGAGCTGGGTGGATGCTTGCGTCCAAGAAGACCATGCAGCGGAGGTGACCAGGCGTGACGACGCCGGAGGTGGGTGCTGGTGGAAGACGATGAGTTCGACCTAGTGCAGAGTCGAGACAGCCACGAAGCAATAAATCCCTGGTAATTAGACATACAAATTGTTTGGCTAACCGACGCATTAAAGGAGTTGCTCCCACGTCCTAAACTGCATGCAAGAGGCGTTAGTGGAAACGGCCGGTCTAGACGGTCTTTCCATGCATGTAATCCGAAATTAAAACATGGAAGCTACTGAATGCATGCGACGGGATTTGTAGAGACAGCCTGGAGTCCTGAGAACTCTGTTGCAGAAGAGACGATTGGTCTGACCGGAATCAATCAACAGCCGAGTGGTGCCGATGAGGTGGACGAGCGGCTGGCCATAGCCTAGGTGTCGGAGACGCAGGCCGACATAGTCAATGGCAAGCCCAACGCGAGCACTAGCGGTCGCGTTTCACTGCTCGGCGAGCCGAAGCTGCCCGCCGGTCGGAGCAGCGCTTCGACGTACATGGAGCTAGGCCAAGCGCATGCGGCTAGTCATTGTGCACTCCCTCCTAAGGAACCTGGACAAGCTTTAGTAGCCATGCGTGTGGGGCATTCGACGAAGGCAGGTAGATGAAGCCAAAGGTGACGACAATGAAGCGGACGCCGGCGGCGGCTGCGTGTGACGATGATGAGGCGGACGACACCGGTGGCCGCACGTGACGACCATGATGGAAGGCGCCAGTGGCCGCGCACGACGACGTTGAGGCGGAGGACACCGGTGGCCATGCATGACGACCATAAGGCGAAGGACGCCGGTGGCTGCGCATGAAGATCATGAGGTGCATGACGCCAGTGGTTGAAGGAATAACCATTTGCATCATGGCTTGATAGACACCATGCCCCATGATCTATCGAGATGCATATGGGTGACACGAGTGTAGCAAGTTCGGTCCTTCCACATTGGAGATAACAGCCCTACGTCTCATGCTCCAGAGAGGCTTTGTTTTATCTGTCAGAGAGCCAGAGGTCCAGGGGGAAGAATGAGCCCACCCGGGGGAGAAGAGGCCATCCCCTGAGCTATGTGGTGAGGGGTGGCTTATATACAGTGCGTCACCCCCTCACTCCCTATGTTACAAGATGGGGCATTAATGCCATATAGTCAGCCCACTACAGAATCTCCACAATGAGAATGATGCTTCGACTATCTTTTTGGTCTTCGCATATCCGAGTGAGACATATGGCCGAGTGGTTGACTGTCGTCCGAGTGGATGGAACGTACTCGTCGGAGTGAATAGTATGTATGTATTTATTTGTACCCACCTGATGTGTGGACCCCATGATATTATGATATTTCGACCCTTCATGGGCCTACCTATTATGTGTATCCCCAACACTAACCATGCTTCATGGGCAGATGACCAAGACCTATGAGGAGATCAACACCGAGAACACCAGCATGGAGGAATTACAAACCCACATCCATGACGAAACTGAGCACTGGAAAGTGGAAGCGTGGATGCTAGGCCTTCGTCAACACGCCTCCGATGTGGTCCGTTTGTTTGACACGCCCCAACCCACCCTGGCGGATGCCCATCCATGTGCGGACCACCTACGTGCACACGAGCCGCCTCATCAGACACTGGATCAATCGCCGCCTCAGCGGTTCCACACTCCATCGGGTCATTACTCTAACCCCGTGGATAAAATGTTGGCAGCAACTCATAATTTGGAGGCACTTCCCATCCAAGGAAATTCCCCAGTCGAGGTCAAATCTAGAAACGCTATTGAGATGCTGAAGACGACGGTAACCCAACAGGCACAATATTATTATAGCCAGGATCGAATGCACTCGACGCCGTACGTGAGCCATAATAAGAGTCAGCATGTGGAATCCCTATAGGTGTCTAGCAGTGGGCGCAAGCAGTGCGCCCAAAACTCCCATGTACGTCCAGTTTTGTCAAATGTAGAGGTGGTGGTTGATGCGGCTCTAGCCATGCGTCAAGTGGAGGCTGATGTAGCTGCCAGAAGGGCAGGCCAGGAACCTCCTTCCAATCCCCAGCCAACCACCTTGGGGGCCGGCATCATCAACAAACGATAGGGATCCCTTGCTTATCCGCAGCTCTTCGAAGTGAGCGTATGCCTAAAGATTTTAAGGGGAGTCACAAAGTACCCAATTTTACATCAGACCTTGAGCCGGTAACATGGATCGAAAGCTACGAGTTAGCCATGGATATGCTTGATGTTAGTGATGCCGTGTGCGCTAAATACTTTACTATGATTTTGGAAGGGTCGGCTCGAACTTGGTTGAAGAATATTCTGCCCAATTCCATCAACACTTGGGCAGAACTGAAGGAACGCTTTATCAAGAACTTTCAAGGAACTTGAAACGCCCAATGACGATTGTGGATCTTCATCATTGAACCTAGTGTACGGATGAGTCCGCTCATCATTGGACTCTCTGGGTTGCAGAAATTATCCACTCCTGAAACATCTCCAACGTATTTATAATTTTTTCTTGTTCCATGCTGTTATATTATCAATCTTGAAGGTTTGCAATCATTTTATAGAAACTTTATATCATTTTTTGGGACTAACCAATTGACATAGTGCCAAAGTGCCAATTGCTTTTTTGCTTGTTTTTTACTTCGTAGAAAATCAATACCAAATGAAGCCCAAATGTCCTGAAATTTTGGAGGTTTTTGTTGGGCCAGAAGACACTAGATGGGCCAGACAAGAGCCAGAGAGGCGTCCCAAGGTGGGGAACACCCACCAGCACGCGCTAGAGGCCCCTAGAGCGGCCTGGTGGACCCCCCTCTGACGACTATCGACCCTATAAATTCACAAATATTCAGAAAACCCTAGGGAGTCGACGAAACACAATTCCAGCCGTCGCAAGTTCCGGAACCTTGAGATCCAATCTAACACCATCATGGAGGGGTTCATCTTCATCATAGGTGCCTCTCTGATGATGCGTGAGTAGTCCACCATAGACCTACTGGTCCGTAGGAAGTAGCTAGATGTCTTCTCTCTGTCTTATGATTCTCAATACAATGGTCTCATGGAGATCTATTTGATGTAATGACTTTTGCAGTGTGTTCGTTAGGATCCGATGAATTTCGAGTTCATGATCAGTTTCTATCCATGAATATGATTTGAGTCTTCTTTGATCTCTTATTTGCATGATTATTTATAGCCTCGTATTTCTTCTTCGAATCTGTGGGTTAGTTAGGCCAACTATATCGATTTTTCTTGCCATGGGAAGAGGGGCTTTGTGATGGGTTCGATCTTGGAGTGTTCTTTCCAAGTGACAAAAGGGGCAACAAGGCATGGATATACCATTTCCATTAAGGATAACAAGATCGGGTCTATTTCTACATGAATAGATATTGTCTACATCATGTCACCATTCTTATTGCATTGCTCTGTTTTCCCATGAACTTAATACACTAGATGCATGCTGGATAGCGGTCGGTGTGTGGAGTCATAGAAGTAGATGTAGAAACGTTTCGGTCTACTTGTCTTGGATGTGATGCCTATATAATGATCATTGCCTGGATATCATCATGATTATTTGATCTTCTATCAATTACCCAACAGTAATTTTTTCAACCACCGTGCGCTCTACTCATGAGAGAAGCCACTAGTGAAACATACAGCCCCGGGTCTACTTTTCCAACATATTACTTTCCGATCTACTATTTTGCATTTTTGTTTTCAGATCTGTTAATCCAAAAAACCCAAACATACCTTGATGTCCCTTTTTTTATATTTTTATTTTGTATTCTTGCAAGATCTACTGACCAAAACTACCACTACCTAATCAATCTTTTTACCGTTGAGAGCTTGACAACCTCTCTTACACGTCGGGTTGCAAGTATTTGTTATTTGTGTGCAGGTGATGTTTACGTAGGTGTTTCATCTTCCTCTATGGATTCATATTTTAGTTTCGTAACTGAGGGAAATACTTACCATCGCTGTGCTACATCATCCCTTCCTCTTTGGGGAAATACTAACACAGTCTTAAGCCTCGTCAAAGGAATTTCTGGTGCCGTTTTCGGGAGGAAGCAATCTCTTGGCATGGCAATCTTGGTTCCTGGGAGACGTCATCAATATCTACCAGGTTCCCAATCACAAGTCTCATCTACTTGCAATTTACAATATTTGCCATTTGCCTCTTGTTTTCCTCTTCCCCACTTCACAAATTTGTCATTTTATTCCCCTTCTGTTTTTTGTTTGCCCTTTTCTCACCATATCTCTTGTTTGCTTGCAATCTTGTTTGCATAGTCATGATGTCCCAACGAAAGTATTATGGTGTTCCCTACCCTAATATTTTGTTTGAGATTGGAAAGAGTATCAAGGAATATATGACTACACAATCTAAGCATAATAAGTATTTCATCGAGGAGCTTAAAGGACACTCTACCGCACTAGAGGCCATAACAAAACAACTTGATGATATTAGTAGAGAAGTTTCTAATCTTTAAACTAAGTATGCTCATGCTGAAAATATGCTAGGAAAAATATCTAATGCACAAGCCACTTTAGTGAATCAAATGGCCACTAAACCAATTTCTCTACAGAATAGCAATGATGAAGATTTTAAAATGATTGGTGTTGCTCTATTGATTCCTTGTTTACTAATGTTAAAATTGATGATAAAGGGACTGAAGAAGAGTCAACTTTAGCTAGAGGGCGTCCTAATGATTTGGAGTGTGAAGATCTTGATGAAAGTTTTGATAAAAGTGGGTTTGAAGAGGTCAAAAATTTAACTAGTGATGTGCCCACTATTTTTTATTACAAAGACTTTAACTATGGCAGTTGGTCCTTGGTTGATTGTATTTGTTTGCTGCAATCCATGACAAATTCACCCCATGCTTATGAACAAAATAAAGCTTTTACTCTTGTTGATGCCATGATGAAATCCTTAGAAGAAAAGTTGGAATTAGAGATTTCAATTCCTAGATAATTGCATGATGAGTGGGAACCTACCATAAAGTCAAGATAAAAAATTATGAATGCTTTGGTTTGTGTGATTTGGGTGCTAGTGTTTCCACGATTCTGAAATTTATATGTTATGTGCTTGTTCTTACCAATATTGTAGAATGTTCTCGTAATTTGCCTTGGCAGATTCTACTATTAAAAAGCCTTTGGGAAGAATTAATTATGTTCTTATTCTTGCAAATAGGAACTATGTGCCCATTGATTTTATTGTTCTTGATATTGATTGCAATCCGTCTTGTCCTATCATACTTGGTAGACTGTTTTTACGCACTATAGGTGTCGTGATTGATATGAAAGAAGGCAATATTAAATTTCAGTTTTAAACCATAAAGGGTATGGAACACTTCCCTAGAACAATAATTAAGCCACCATATGAATCAATCATGAGGGCTTTTTATGGAGTAAAACCTAAGGATGACAATACTTGAATCCATGTGTTATGCCTAGCTAGGGGCGTAAAACGATAGCGCTTGTTGGGAGGCAACCCAATGAATTTTTTTTTATCTTTTCCTTTCTGTTTTCGAGTGTTTGCACAATTATTCTTCTGTTAAGATTTATTTTTTATGTTTTCTTTATTGTTTATTTCAATAAAGCCTTTAGGATGATTCATAAGATGTGTAGAAAGAATGCTGAATCTAAAACAAAAAATTTGTCTCTAGTGTACGAATTTTCATTTTTTATTGGAACATTATAATTATCTAAATTTTTTACAAAGTATTTATATGCAAATTTTTACGATGTCCTAAGTTTTCATAATTTTTAGAGTTACATAAGTATGGTTAGAGTACATATTACTACAGACTGTTCTGTCTGAAACAAATTCTGTTTTCGTTGCATTGTGTGCTTGTTTTCATGAATCTATGGATTGTATGGGGGTTATAAGTAATGGTAAAGATATAATAGAGTATATATAATGCAATAATAAAATATTAATGGGTTTACAACAATACTTAAAGTGGTAATTTTCTTTATTATACTAACGGATCTCACGAGAACTTTGTCAAGTTTTGTGTGATTGAAGTTTTCAAGTTTTGGGTGAGATCATGATGGATGAGGGAATAAGGACTAATAAGAGCCTAAGATTGGGGATGATACATCACACTAATATAATATCCAAAGATTAACAAGCAACTAAGCTTGGTGATTCCCCGAGTGGCATCCCCTCTTTCTTCTAACAACCATCGGTATTTTACTTGGAACTATATTTTTATTCGTCACATATCATGAGTTTTGCTTGGAGCGTCTTGTATATTTTCTTTATTTGCCTTTTATCCTTGCTGCACACACCTATTTAAGAGAGATAAAATTATGCTATGATTTTCTGTAATTGCTCTATATGCTTCACTAAATGTATTGAGCAATGGTATAGCTCTAGTGCTTCACTTATACCTTTTTGAGCACGGCGTGCTTTTACATGTTTGAAGAAATGCTCTCATGCTTCACTTATATTAATTTGAGAGTTAGTAGTTTTGATGAAATCCTCACATGCTTCACTTATATTATTTTGAGAGATGAAACTTTTATGCTTGTGTTCTTCACTTATATCCTTGTGAGCTTGTCAAAAGCAATTGCAATATATGAAACTAGTGCCAAACTGATAGATATTCAAGAGGGATATAATAAAAACTTTCATGAAGATCATTGGAAAAATTCAACTTGATTCTTTGTAATAGTTTTGAGTCATGACGATAGTAATATGTGAGTTAGGTTAGTCAGTAATTATGCTTAGTAATAATATTGATGTTAAGGTTTGTGATTCCCTATGCAAGCATAAAAGTCAATAGTTTTGCTACGAAATTACATGCTAATTATGGTGCATTATTCAGTGTTAGTTATTCTTAATGCTCGCTTATGTGATTTTTCGTTTCTTAGTTGGATGCTTCTCAATCTATTTTCTAGCCTTCACTTGTACTAAGTAGAGATACCACTTGTGCATCCAAAATCCTTAAACCCAGTTTTGCCATATGAGTCCACCATACCTACATATATACGGTATTTCCATGCCGTTCCAAGAAAATTTGTATGTGCCATCTTTAATTTTCAAAATAAATTTTCCTTTTGTGTGCTCGTACCGCTCATCAAACGGTAGAGGGTGACCGATATTTTTCCATGCTAGATGTGTTATTCTCAAGATGATTGTTTATTCATTTGTCATTGGACAAGAGTATAGAGTTAATAGGGATGCTCATTCCTGAAATGAAATGAAAAGAAAGATTTTTTTTACTTTATGTTGTCAAATATTAAATTCCTTGGAAAGTGTTTGTATGGAAGGAAACCGTGGATTCGGCTAGCCATGGAAAGTGAAAGTATGGTGGAAAAAGGAACCAACTTTATTTTTTGTTTGGGAACCGCTTATGATGTATCTAGCATGGAAAGATATTGAAATCTCTCAGTCATTTTCGTTGACAGGATAGGCATGCCATCCAAAATATTTTTCTCTATCAATTTAAACCTTGAGCTCTAGCACCTCTACAAATCCCTACTCCCCCCTGTGAAGGGCCTATCCATTTATTTATGCAATTTTTATTTTTCAATTTGAGTCTCCATCTTCTCTTATAAAGCACCAACTAGGAGGCACTATGATCGTACTTGAGCATTAGGTGTAGCTAATATTTGAGTGTGTATCATTAATGGATCAATGATCGAGCATGATGGGTTGGGGATAACTTGCTTTAGTATTGATATTTTGAAAGACATGGTTGCTTGTTGTTCCATGCTGTTATATTATCAATCTTGGATGTTTTGCAATCATTTTATAGCAAGTTTATATCATTTTTGGGACTAAGCTATTGACATAGTGCCAAAGTGCCAGTTGTTATTTTTGCTTGTTTTTTTACTTTGCAGAAAAACACTACCAAACGAAGCCCAAACGTCCTGATTTTTTTTGGAGATTTATTTGGGGCCAGAAGACACCAGATGAGCTACACAAGAGCCTAAGAGGCGGGCCGAGGTGGGGAACACCCACCAGGGCACGCTAGAGGCCCCTAGCGCAACCTGGTGGGTGGTGCCCACCTCGGGACCCCCTCCACCGACTATCGACCCAATAAATTCACAAATATTCGGAAAACCCTACGGGAGTCGACAAAATACAATTCCAGCCACCACAAATTCCAGAACCTCGAGATCCAATCTAATAGCATCATGGAGGGGTTCATCTTCATCATAGGTGCCTCTCCGATGATGCGTGAGTAGTCCACCATAGACCTACGGGTCCGTAGGCAGTAGCTAGATGGCTTCCTCTCTCTCTTATGATTCTCAATAAAATTTGATTTGAGTCTTCTTTGATCTCTTATGATTCTCTTCATGATCAGTTTCTATCCATGAATATGATTTGAGTCTTCTTTGATCTCTTATTTGCATGATTACTTATATCCTCGTATTTCTTCTTCGAATCTTTGGTTTAGGTAGGCCAACTAGATCAATTATTCTTGCCATGGGAAGAGGTGCTTTGTGATGGGTTCGATCTTGCGGCGTTCTTTCCCAGTGAAAGAAGGGGAAGCAAGGCATGCATGTATTGTTGCCATTAAGGATAACAAGATGGGGGTCTATTCCTACATGAATAGATCTTTTCTACATCATGTCACCGTTCTTATTGCATTACTCCGTTTTCCCATGAACTTAATACACTAGATGCATGCTGGATAGCGGTTGATGTGTTGAGTAAAAGAAGTAGATGCAGAATTGTTTCGGTCTACTTGTCTTGGATGTAATGCCTATATAATGATCATTGCCTGGATATCATCATGATTATTTGATCTTCTATCAATTGCCCAATGGTAATTTGTTCACCCACCGTGCGCTCTACTCATGAGAGAATCCACTAGTGACACCTACGACCCCCAGATCTCCTTTTCCGACATATTGCTTTCCGATCTACTATTTTGCCTTTTTGTTTTCAGATCTATTAATCCAAAAAACCCCAAAATACATACCCTGATTACAATGGTTCAACAACCAATGCATAAATCAAAATCTCAGTACATGTTCCATGGTTACATAGTTCGGAAGAAGCATAAATATGATGAACCACAATATATAGTACTAGTGGCGGTAAAGGTGAAGAGAGAATTGTAAATGCTTCTGGCTGTCAGTGGCATTGAAGAAGCTGAATACCCATAATGTGCCCTCCTCCATGCCAAAGGTGCATACAACTTTTGTCCAACCCCTTGTGATGATCACCCGTCCATCCTTCATCACCTTCAGGAAGACTTCTAGACTGTTATCATGGTAGCATGAATTATATACTATAACCTTTGTTGCCTCCACATTGGTCAGGTAGTTTGCTTGGTAATCTTAAGTAAATTCCTTTGGAAACCACTGAAAAGAGACAACTTTCAGCTATTCATGTATAATCGAGTAACTTGTTCTGGGCTGGAAAAGAAGGAAACATATTACTTGCCATCCTAAAGCTCAAGGATGTCTTGGATAAAGTATAAATAAAGAGTTTAATTCCAATCAGATGTCTCTTCTGCCTAACAATTTTTCTTAGTTTCCTCACTTGATGCTTGTTCATGGTTATCTCATTGCCCCATATGTAAAGGGGGTCAAAGCATGAATCAGTACCACTGATATATGTACCTACAAGCAACAAAGCAATGTTAGAACACAAGCTACAATTGGACAGATGATGTAAAATATTAGAAGAAAATGGGTGGTGACTAACCTCGATGGTAAACAACAGCATCGCACATCGTAGCCCTACAAAAGGACATAGAAAGGCGTGTTAAGTATAACAGGGTTAACATCCACCAAAAATAGCAAATTTTAACTAAATGAAAATATCTCCGGTGATATTTTCATTGCGAGGAGTAGCTTGGTAACAAAGGGACATGTATTGGTGAAATTAAACTGGATGTGTTAACTTAGGATTTCAGACAACCTTACATAGTGATTAAAACTTGTACCAGTGAAACGGAAACTGATACATTTAAACATCACGAGCCAGATCATACTTGGTAAATCCCGAGGGGTAGTTTCTAGGGTACTTCAACTTGGCCAGAGCCCGCACAAAGTCAGTGGCTAGCTGTTCCTTCTGGTAGCAGCGTGGATCAGTACCGCTAACATATGTACCTGCAAGCAACAAGTAAATGTTAGAAGCTAAACTGCAACTGAACAAATGATGTAAAGTACTATAAGATATTGGGATGTGACTAACCATCACGCATAGCGTATGTACAAGGAAAGGCACTACAATAGGGTTAACATGCACCAAAAATATATAATGGTAATTGAAGGACATCATCTCTAGTGATAACTTCTTTGCAAATAGTAGCACGGTACCGAATGGGCAGCATAAATTATGGATATAACTGTTCACTACAGCAGGCTTAACAGCAACCTACCATAGGCATTGTAAGTTTGTAAGTGGTATTGGTAAAATTGAACTGGACAGTTCATACTTGAACAACACACTGAGCATAACTGAAATGAACAACAAAAACCTAACCTGGCAATCTAAACGTGTACTGTTGAAACTGAAATTGAGATGGTTACACATTGCTATACTAGTATTCGTAAAAATGAACTGGACAGTTCGTACTTGGTAGGTCCCGGGGGGTAGTTGCTTGGGGATTTCATCAAGGCTAGAGCCCGCACCACGTTGGCGGCGTCGACGACGAGGTGTTCCTCTGGGTCGGCACACATAGCGTTCACCGCGTCATCGACCTTCATGACCAGCTCCTCAACCTCCACGTGATATGCGGTTGGTATTACGTGGGGATGCTCAGCGATAGGGGATGGGTATGTGGAGGCGTGAGGGTGGTTCGCATTCTCCATATGAGCTACCGGGCCGGGGAGGAGATGGAGATCGGAGGTTACCTCACTAGATCGACGAGTGAGACTGGTGCAGAACGCAAATTTGGTTGCGGTGGTGGCGGCGACGGTTCGGGCTGTAGTTAGAGCGGGGGGAGGGGGTGTGGATAGGGGAAAATGTTATGGGTTGATATGGGGTGGGAGGACTAACTACTGAAATCACGCACCTATTGAAAATTTGGCGGCAAAACTCTAACCTTACGGGGGAACAGGCAATGCAGACGAAGCGCATCAAATACCCATCTACGATAAAAGAGAAAATTGGTGATCCCGCGTCGGAAAAAATTCAAGTCTTCTCTCTCTTGTGCCATCGAACGCTTTGCAAACGGTTTGTTGTAAGAAAACGTTTGCCATTAAAGATGTATTAAAAACATAAAAAAGCCTAGAAAATACACAAAAAAGGACTAAATACGATTAATGTTGGGGATACACAAAATAGGTAAGCCCATGAAGGGTCGAAGTATCGTAAAGCATGGGGTCCACACATCATGTGGGTCCAGATAAATCTCATACAGACATACTACCCACTCGGACATATCATTGTACCGTCCACTCGGAAGACAATCCATCACTTGGTCATGTGGCTCACTCGGATATACAAAGACCGACAGTCGACAAGACAGTCAAAGAACCATCCGGCGTTACAACATCAATGCCCCACTTTGTAACATAGGAGGTGAAGGGCTGGCACACTCTATATAAGACACCCCCACCACTAGACTAAGGGGGTAGCTTCTTCTCCCTTGGCTCTCTCGCCATTAGTCTCAGGACTTAGCTCAGGCATTGAGATCCGTTCTCCTCTCTTCCTCTCAAATACACCATGTAACTTTGTGTTCCTGATAGATAAGCAAAGCCTCTCTAGAGCACGAGACATAGGGCTGTTATCTTCGTCATGAGAGGCCCGAACTCGCTAAAACACTTGTGTCACCCATTTGCATCTCAAAAAATCATGCTTCATTATCCTACCCCTCTCTAATGTCGGAATCGTTCCCACGACATTTGGCACCCACTGTGGGGTATGGCGTTTATCGAGCCATGGTGTAAATGTTTTTTCTTCAATCTTCGACAGCGAATCAATGGCCATCGCTAAAGAAATTGGCCGCTGGATTTGGCCATTGCACCATTCATACAAACAAAGGGATTAGGGAAGTATCCATTCCATATATTCTTTTCATAATAAATTATCTAACAATGAGTTTGTCTTTTCTTTGTATAGGATTAGACACACGAATGCATGATCGATCATGAAGAAGAGAAAAGGGGAAAAAGACAAGTCATTCCTTATATTTCTTGCCTTCTCACTGGGTCATCATCAAGGACGACCGCAAAAAGGTCCACTGGTGCGATCAAACACGTTGTCTCCGGCATCATCTACTATGCTGTCGAGCCCTCACCCATGGCCACCGACGCCATTCGCGCATCGTCATCTTCTGTGCCCCCAACGACCTAGTCGCCGAGAACCACGCATGTGACTACGTGGCCACAACCCGACTAGGAGCCCCATGGTCAGGTTCATCGTGCCCGTCGGTGTCATTGTGTCCGCCGACGTGCTGCCCGGAACCGAGCGCGCCCTCGGCGATCGCGATGTTGGAAGGGTCCACAGCACGCTCTCCGAGCTATTCTCCAATGCCCTCGATGGCCCACTCCCCGGCTGCAAGATTGAGTCCGGCAAACCCCATGGCGCATCAATAAACTACATGTAGTGAATGGCCCATGAGAAAAGGGAAACGTCCGTGAATTTTAACTATTACTACTAATTAGCATTAATGCCTTTTACATGCAGGCCATGTGTAGAGAATGTGGACATGGGAAACTCCTTCAATGTATTAATTAGCCAAACAATCACGGCTAATTACAAGGGGTTTGCTGCTCCATGACATGCACGGGCTCTGCACCAAGTCAATTTCCTCGTCTACAAAGTCGTTGTCATGCACCCATGCACGGCTGCTAAAGCTCGTCCATGGTCCTCCGTGGGCGTCGAAGTGCTACTCCGACCGACAAGCAGCTCCGGCTCCCCGAGCAGTGAAACGTGACCACTAGTACTCGTGTCGGCTGCGCCGACCTGCATCTCCGGCGACTGAGCTACCGTCATCCACGCGTCCACCACTTCGACACCTCTCGCTTGCCGATTGATTCCGGCTAGACCGGCCGTTTTCACTGGAACAAATGCACGACACTCCAAGCAATCAGGTCCATGCATCATTATACCGAATGTTTCCTGTTTACATGAATACAATAACTAGCTACACCCGTGTCATGCATGGACTTAACACCTTCAGTTTTGCATGCATGGAGCAACTAGCTATTAAGGCTACTTCCAATGCATTGGTGCTAAGATGAGGTGCTAAGCACATTTAAAAGTTTAGCACCCAAAGCACCCAATGCATAGGTGCTTAACTTGTTGTAGCTAAGCACACTCTATTTAATGATTTAGGTACTAAAGTTCTTCGTGCATTGGTGGGCTTCCTTTCATTTAAGTATTTTGCCTAGGTTCATGTGCTTGGCACCATTTCTTCCTGGGGTCACCACACCCATCTCTCTCCTCTTAAATACCATGCCACATCAGATTTTTTGCTTATGTGGCAGCCTTAGCACCTGTACAAGGTGGAGCATTGGGAGGGGCCTAACACTTTCAGTTTTGCATGCATGGAGTAACAAGCTTTTAACGCTTTTAATTTTGCATGCATGGGAAAACTAGCTAAGCCCCACATCACGCGTGAAGTAAAGCCAATCAGTTTCACATGCATGTTGTAACTTCCTAGCGTTGCACGGGGGCGGTGGTCCCTTGGCTCCTACGTTGGCTATCCAATGCGGCGGGCCAACGACTCGATGGTGGCTCGGCAATACCTCCCCCGGCGCCAATCAATCTCTGACTCAGATGTAACCGGCTCACTTGGGCGGAACCGATCCACTCGGCTGATGGCGCGACACTCTTCCCCCAAGTGGCTGCACAACAACGGCCCCATGGCGGAGACACGGGCTCGACACTGCACGCCGCAACGCTCCTGCTTCCATTAAACTCCGATGCTCGAATAGTAAACGAGCAGCACTCAGACGAGACAAGTCTTCATCACTCGGCGAGACGCTCCTTCGTGCCGTCACTCGGCGAGATGCTCCTTTGACACTCGGTCGCTCCACGCGCCGTCACTCGGCGAGACAGGTCTTCGTCACTCGGTAGCTCCGCACGTCGTCACTCGGCGAGACGCTCCTTCGTCACTTGGCGAGACGCTCCTTCGCGCTGTCACTCGGCGAGACGCTCCTTCGAAACTCAGCCGCTCCACGCGCCGTCACTCGACGAGACAAGTCTTCGTCACTCGGCAGCTCCGCACATCGTCGCTCGGCGAGACGCTCCTTCTTCACTCAGCAGCTCCGCGCATTGCCACCCACGCGAGACGCTCCTTCGTCACTCGGCTGCTCTGCGCATCGCCACTCGACGAGACAAGTCTTTGTCACTCGATAGCTCCGCACATCGCCACTCGGCGACATGATCCTTCGCCACTTAGTCGAACGCTCCATCGTCACTCAGCCGCTCAGCGCGCGTCATCACTCGATAGCTCCGCGCATCACTACTCAGCGAGATGCCCCTTCACGTGCCGTCACTCAGCCGGACGCTCCATCGTCACTCGGCCGCTCCGCGCGTCGTCACTCTACTGGACACGTCATCATCACTCGGCAGCTCCACGCATCGCCACTTGGTGAGATACCCCTTCATGCGTCGTCACTCAGCCGGACGCTCCATCGTCACTCGGCCGCTCCGCGCGCCATCACTCTACTGGACGCGTCGTCATCACTCGGCAGCTCCACGCATCGCTACTCTGCGAGATGCCCCACACGTTGCTATTACATGGGATACGTCTACATCATTTGGATGCTCCATGCGTCGCCACTCAGCGCGACACGCCTACTTCAATCGACCACCGTCTACTTCACTCGATCGCCCCGCGCGTCGTCAGACAGCTAAGCCATTTTCACACATTGCATTCAATTAAATAATTATTTATGCATTGCCGAGTGTCAAGTAAGTCGCATATAACGTTCACTCAGAGGCCACGCCACCAAGTGTACCTCTGCACTCGGTTCTTTATCTTCATGTCGGATCCTTCACTTTCACATGTTCAGTCGGATCCTTCACCCTTTACACTCTTGCTGGTTTTGGAGCAGCAAGCACCTAGCACACCCAGCGGGTGTCTATGGGTGTAATTTACACGAATCATTTCAACAAATATTAAATAACTTCGAGAATTTTTTATTTTAGCTTGTGTTATTTTTCATACACAGGTTACCTGGACGCCTCCGTGCGCCATTTTTGATGACCAGCTGGACTCGACCGCCCCGCGCATAGTCACTTGGTCGAACACTTCCGCGACAACACTCTCGACTCGGCTGCCCCACGTGCCGTTTCTTGACCGCCCCGTGCGTCGCCACTCGGTGAGACGTATCTACCTCACTCGGATGCCCCATGCATCACCACTATGCTGGATGAGTTTACATTGCTTGGCCGCCCTGCGCATCGCCACTCAGCCAGACACATCTACTTCAATCGGATGCCCTGTGCATCGCCAATCCGTGCAGCACATCTTCATCACTTGTCTGCCCCGCGCATCGCCACTCGGCCGGACTCATCTACATCACTCGGATGCCCCGCGCATCGCCACTCTGTGTGGCACGTGTTCATCACTCGGCCGCCCCGCGTGCCATCGCTTGGCTTAGCGAACCTGACTTCACCTATGTCAAAAACTTCTCCGAGTGCGGACATTCTCCACACTCGGGGGGCTTAGCTGCGATTCCATATTGCCTAAGTCAAAAACTACTCCGAGTGCGGACATCCTCCACACTCGGGGGCTTAGCTGCGATTCCGTATCGCCTAAGTCAAAAACTTCTCCGAGTGCGGACATCCTCCACACTCAGGGGGGCTTAGCTGTGATTCCGTATCACCTAAGTCAAAAACTACTATGAGTGCGGACATCCTCCACACTCAGGGGCTTAGCTGCAATTCTGTATCGCCTAAGTCAAAAACTCCTCCCAGTGCGGACATCCTTCACACTCAGGGGCTTAGATGCGATTCCGTATCGCCTGAGTCAAAAACTACTCGGAGTGCGGACATCCTCCACACTCGGGGGCTTAGCTACGATTCCGTGTCGCCTAATTCAATAACTACTCCGAGTGAGGACATGATCCACACTTGGGGGCTTAGCTGTGAACCTGATTCGCCTAAGTTAGAAACTACTCCGAGTGAGGACAACATCCACACTCGGGGACTTAGCCATGATCCAGAAATCATATAAGCCAGACTCAATAAACATTCATCATGCCAACCACATGAAGATTTGCCCGACTGGCCCAGTTCCAGGTTATATCTATTTATTGTGCCCAATGCACAAGGATCAGTCCGACTAATTCAACTCTAGATTGCAACAATTTACAACGCCAAGCGCATCAGAGTTCACCAGTTTAGTTCAGTTCTGCACTGGAAGACATAAACCCTCTGCCCGACTCATCTAGTCCATGAAGGGTTGAAGTATCATAAAGCATGGGGTCCACACGTCATGTGGGTCCAGATAAATCTCATACAAACGTACTAACCACTCAGACATATCATCGTACCGTCCACTTGGAAGACAATCAATCACTCGGTCATGTGGCTCACTCGGATATACGAAGACCGACAGTCGACAAGATAGTCAAAGCACCATCCGGCGTTACGGCATCAATGCCCCACTTTGTAACATAGGAGGTGAAGGGGTGGCGCACTCTATATAAGCCACCCCCACCACTAGACTAAGGGGGTAGTTTCTTCTCTCTTTGCTCTCTCGCCATTAGTGTCAGGACTTAGCTCAGGCATGGAGATCCATTCTCCTCTCTCCCTCTCAAATACACCATACAACTCTGTGTTCGTGACAGATAAGCAAAGCCTCTCCGGAGCACGAGACATAGGGCTGTTATCTCCACCGTGAGAGGCCCGAACTCGCTAAAACACTCGTGTGACCCATTTGCATCTCGACAGATCATGCTTTGTTATCCTACCCCTCTCTAATGTCAGAATCATTCCCATGACAATAAACGAGCCTGAAAATTGTGAAATTTGGATATGGGGCATTCTAGTGGGTATGTTAATCGTAGAAAATAAATCAACTTGAAAGGACCAAGAAAATATGGTTCCCCTTGAAACATGGCGATTTTCGCAACCAGGACCATGAAACTCCATAGGTGATGATCCCGGTTATGAAGAGTGTCTATCACGACATTATCCATACCTCCTCAATTTTTTACCGAATCATATTGTGGTCATGCCCGGGCACCACACGAGATGACATGTTTTTCAAGCATGTTTTCCATTTTTCAAGAGATGCAAAATAAATAAACGACACATCTCTGGTTGCCTCTTCCCAGACACATGCTTTAAAATTGTATTAGTTTCCTACAAAATACATGAAAACTTATCGAACGACACAATTACAAATTTTCGAGTTCCTTTTTAACGCATTTTCATGTACAGAAAGTTCTAACCTGAATTATAAGCACAAATGACCTAGAAAGTACACAAAAGGGACCAAATACGATGAACGAGCATGAATATTGTGAAATTTGGACATGGTGCATTCTAGTGGGCATGTTGATCATATAAAATAAATCTAGTTGAAAGGACCAAGGAAAAATGTAGGTTTCCCTTGAAAACATGGTGATTTTCGCTCCCAGACCATGAAACTTCATAGGTGATGGTCCGGTTTATGAAGAGTGTCTATCACGACATTATCCATACCTCCTCAAAATTTTACCGAATCATATTGAGGTCATGCCTGGACACCACATGAGATAACATGTTCTTCAAGCATGTTTTCCATTTTTCTAGTTATAAAATAAATAAACGACACATCTATGGTTGCCTCTTCCCACACATATATATCCTTTAAAACTGTATTAATTTCATATTAAATACATGAAAAATTATTCAACGACATAATGACGAATTTTCTAGTCCTTTTTGAATGCATTTTCATGTGGAAAACGTTCTAACCTGAATATAAACACAAAGGACCTAGAAAATACACAAAAGGGACCAAATACGATATACGGGCATGAACATTGTGATATTTGTACATGCTGCATTCTAGTGGGCATGTTGATCGTGTAAAATAAATCTAGTTCAAAGGACCAAGGAAAAATATGGGTTCCCCTTGAAAACATGGCAATTTACGCTCCCGAACCATGAAACTGCATAGGTGATGGTCCGGTTGAAGAGTGTCTATCATGACATTATCCATACATCTTCAATTTTTTACCGAATCAGATTGAGGTCATCATGCCCGGGCACCACACAAGATAACATGTTCTTCAAGCATGTTTTCCATTTTTCTAGAGTTACAAAATAAATAAACGACATATCTCTGATTGCCTCTTCTCACACATATCCTTTAAAATTGCACTAGTTTCCTATGAAATACATGAAAACTTATTCAACGACACAATTACGATTTTTGAGTCCTTTTTGAATGCCTTTTCATGTACAGAATGTTCTAACCTGAACTATAAGAACACATGAGCTACAAAGTACATAAAATGCGACCAAATACGATAAACGGGACTGAAAATTGTGAAATTTGGACATGGTGCATTCTAGTGCGTATGTTGAATGTATAAAATAAATCTAGTTGAAAGGACCAAGGAAAAAGTTTGGGTTCCCCTTGAAAACATGGCAATTTTTGCTCCCCGGAACCATGAAAGTCCATAGGTGATGGTCGGGTTTATGAAGAGTGTATATCACGACATTATCCATACCTCCTCAAATTTGTACCGAATCATATTGAGGTCATGCCTGGGAACCACACGAGATAACATGTGCTTAAGGCATGTTTTCCATTTTTTCTATAGTTCCAAAACAAATAAATTAAACAACACATCTTTGGTTGCCTCTCCCCACACATATCCTCTAAAATTGTACTAGTTTCCTATAAAATACATGAAAACTTATCCAATGACACAATTACGAATTTTCGAGTCCTTTCTGAACGCCTTTTCATGTACGCACCGTTCTAACCTGAATTATAAACACAAATGACCTAGAGAGTACACAAAAGGGACCAAATACGATAAATGAGCATGGAAATTGTGAAATCTTGACATGGTGCATTCTAGTGGGGATGTTGATCGTATAATATAAATCTAGTTGAAAGGATCAAGGAAATATGGGTTCCCCTTGAAAACATGGTGATTTCGCTCCCCGAACCATGAAACTGCATAGGTGATGGTCTGGTTTATGAAGAGTCTATCATGACATTATCCATACCTCCTAAATTTTCTAGAGAATCATATTCAGGTCATGCCTGGGCACAACATGAGATAACATGTTTTGGACACCTTTTTCATGTACAAAACGTTCAAACTTGAATTATAAACAGTAAATGCCTAGAAAAGTACACAAAAAAGACTAAATATGGTAAACGGGCCTGAAAGAACGTGAATTTTGTACATGTTGAATTGCAGTGGGTATGTTTATAGTAGAAAAACAATAATAGATAAACGACCAAGGAAATATGGGTTTCCCTTGAAACTTTGAGATTTGTTTGGGCAAAAAGTTACTTTGGGAATGCTGTGTGCGTTCACCCCATTCTGCGGTGTGTTCTAATTGGCCAGAACACCATCCACACGGATTATGCATGTGCACCATAGGATGCACTGTGATCGAACAACAATCCAAAATTTTCCCATCACACCCGTGTACTGTAGTTGGGATTTTAGTTCATACATGCACTAGATTATTTAATGGCAGTAATCACACATGGTTCATGTTTACGAACTGTTTCCTACGAGGACCTTCTACCGCGACTCTCTGGCCCTCTCCCCCTTCTTACTCATTCGCATTGTTGTATACTTGCTCGTTCTCGACCTCAGGCCGACCAAATCATCGAGCTCAATGAGTGCTTGTCGCAGCCGGCTGCCACCGACGAACGCAACCATAGTGTCCACAGTGCAAGCACAAATCAGGCATTAGCAATTCAATCGAGCATTTACATGCTCAAATTGGTACAATGCATAGTTGGCGGAGTAATTTACAAAACATTAGCTCGCTATTAATTTTACATCAATAGAATATATATGAACTGCGCGCGCACAAAACTGCTAGTGCTCCTAATGCCAACCTAGCATGCACATCTGCCATCGTCCATCGATATTGTGTTTTTCCTTTGCTCAGGAGGACAGGAGGTCGCCAAGGCGATGACCTACACCTTAATAGACCGAGGTAGGGTCAGCCTCAATGACAATGGCCGACGAGACCTTGACCATCGCCAATTCTACAACAACGGTCGCTTGGCCCCCCAGCATCTAAAGATGTGTCCTCCTCCATCTAGGACATAAGCCTACGCCTCGTGCAGTAGCCACTGACATAGTTGTCCTTGCAGCATCATGGTTCTTGCTCCGCCACCCGCACCATCCGGCGCACTCTGCGCTGAGCCCGCAATATTGCCATCTGGCAATCGCTAGCTGCTTTCAAGACGATCGTGGCAAATTTCTTGGCTTGCTCATATCGTGATTCCTATCTCCACTAGCGATCGACGGGAGAGGTAGCGGCATGCTAGTCGATCCTCAAGGCGACCATCGCAGACATAGCCTTTATTCCGCCATCGCCCAACTCCGTCCTGTTGTCGGGCAGTGGGGGTTTGATGGTGTGTGTGGCAACTAGCCAGGGGATCAATGACTCGCCGCCGGTGGCCATTGCTGTGGTTATTTATAGCTAGCTGTTGCCAAGGGGGTTGGGGATTTTATAATTTACCGATGTTGCTGGCACGTGCGCTTGCGCGGGAAGCATTTTCATAGTTCTTGAGTTATTTTCCATGCACACATAATCGCACACGTAACACATATAGCAATCGTATGCAATCGTGTATATGGTCATAAATTAATATCACCACTCTTCACTCTCCACCGTCTCTTTCCCCTCTTGCACCCCCAAATCTATCTCTTCTTCTCCCCACTATCCTTGCCTCCACAAAATCTCGAATATTAGACATGTCATCCGTGCAGAGGACTCTGTTGTGGTGGAGCGCATGGTCGAGGTAGGTACGCGCTGCTGAGGGTCCGGAGGCCTTGGCGGCAGTACGCGCTCCTGAGACCCCGTTGCGGAGCAGCGCGCGGTTGAGGCAGCTACGCGCTGCTAAGGGTCCGGAGGCCTTGCCGACGGTACACACTGCCGAGGGTCTAGTGGCCTTGGCGGATAAAGAGGAAGAGCTGGATGTTATATCAGATCGGTTGCTGGCAAGCGCGGTTCTGTATGCGGAACACGCGGCTGTGGCCTTTGAAATGGCATCATGCACTGACCAGTCCACCGTTGCCTTTCCGCCTCACATAGATTTAGCCTCGGTAAGGGCCACAACCTCCTTACTACAGTCTCCTATCTCTCTAGCATAGCACGCAACTCTTGACTATGTTGTTTACGACCGCTTTAAATATCTCCGTCGTAAGAGGGCCGTACGCATGCAGTTTGCCGTGGGCGGGATTTTCCATGATACCGGAGCTACAGTGATGGGATATGAGCAGAGAAAATTCTGGGCCTATCAAGCGTTCAAGAACATGGTCAATGCCAACCCGAAAGCGGATCCTACTTCCATAGAGAGGATATTGCATGAGTGCAGAAGATATTTCTACTAAGGAGAACAAACAGGCCAGCCTCGCAAAAACAACGACGAGTAGCTGTTTCCATTTTGCTGTTTTCTGAACCTTGCTAATATGTAATGTCGCTATTACGTTCTTTAGTCAATTATGTAGGAGTGCCAACGGTAATTTGTTCTATCACTTTTTGAATCAGGTGCTTATTACCACGACTCGTTTGTGTTATTATCTGTCTTTCCACACAATTCAGATTACTGACCTGTTTGTTGGGCATCACACACATCTTCTTACGCCCAATTGTGTGTGTTATTTTGGCTCGGACATTTCATCCAAGCGCACGTTATGCCGTCTGCCGCACACATCTTGATCTGTGCAACCGTTTGTGTAGCAGCATAGATGTTGTGCAGACAGAGCAAATCATAGTACACACGTACAAAACTACGAAACCCGTCGGTGATGATTTCATCAATTGCTGACAGTTGTGTACCAGCAAACGTTTCCCCACAACACACATAGGTTATTAGCACCAATTGTCTGTGTTATATCTGGTGTACGCACACGATTCTCATTACTCACCTGTTTGTTGTATATCGCACACATCTTGTTATGCCGAATCGTTTGTGTTCTACTATATCAGTGCACACAATTTATTCGAGTGAACTATATGCCGTACGTCGCACACATCCTGTTATACTGAATCATTTGTGTTCTGTTATATTATCGCACATAGTTTGTAGTGATGAACTGTGTGCCCACTACCGCGCACATCTAGATTTGTGTAACCATTTATGTTACCTTATCTAATCACAAACGGTCCATATGAACAAACTGTCTGCCATAGATCACACACGCAACGACTTTCTGAATCGTATTTGATGAATCCACCTTCGCACACAGTTCGTGCCATTAGTGACGGAGGTTGAACTATAACATTTGTGATTCATGCATCACACACAGTTTTGTCGAAGGGTCTCTGATTGCAGTGTCACTTTAGCAGCATCCTACAGTAGTGCATCCCCAAGCTTAATTCCTACTCATCCTCGAGTAGGTAAATGATAAAAACAGAATTTTTAATATGAAATGTTTCCTAACATGTTCATCATATATTATTTTATTTGTATCATGGACATTTAGACTTTTAGATGGTTCAAAGCAATAGTCAAGTTTTGACATGAAAACTTCAATACTCAAGCATATCAACAAGCAACCATGTCTTTGAAAATATCAATGCTAAAGCAAGTTATCCCTAGCCCCTCATGCTCAATCATTGATCCATTCACAATACACACTCAAATATTAGCTACACCTAATGCTCAAGTACAATCATAGTGTGTCATAGTTGGTGCTTTATAAGAGAAGATGGAGAATCAAATTGAAAAATAAAAATTGCATAAAGTAAATAGACATGCCCTTCGGGGAGGGAAGTAGGGATTTGTAGAGGTGCCAGAGCTCAAGTGTTTAAACTGATAGAGAAAACCAATTGGGTGGCATGCCATTCCTGTCAATGAAAACTACTGAGATATTTCAATATCTTTCCATGCTAGATACATCATAGGGAGTTCCCAAGCAGAAAATAAAGTTTATTCCTTTTTCCACCATACTTTCACTTTCCATGGCTAGCCGAATCCATGGTTGACTTCCATACAACACTTTCCAAGGAATTTATTATTTGGCAACATAAAGTAAATATTTTTTATTTTTCATTATGGGACTGGGCATCCCTATTACCGTCGTACTCTCGTGCAATAACAAGTGAATAAACACTCATCTTGAGAATAACACATCTAGCATGGAAAGATATTGGTCACCCCCTATCGTTTCATGAGGAGTGCGAGCACACAAAAAGGAAAATTTACTTTGAAAGTTTAGATATGGCACATAGAATTTTGCTTGGAACGGCATGGAAATACCATATATAGGTAGCTCTGGTGGAATCATATGAGAAAACTGGGTTTAAGGATTTTGGATGCACAGGTAGTATTTCTACTTAGTACAAGTGAAAGCTAGCAAATAGATTGAGAAGAATCCAACCAAGAAACAAAAAATCACATAAGCGACCATTAAGCATAACAAACAATGAATAATGCATCATAAGTAGGATATAATTTCATAGCACAACTATTGACTTTCGTGCTTGCATAGGTAATCACAAACCTTAACATAAATATTCTTACTAAGCATAATTAATCACCAACATAACTCACATATTACTATTGTCATGGCTCAAAACTATTACAAAGAATCAAGTTTAATTTGTCCAATGATCTTCATGAAAGTTTTTATTATATCCCTCTTGAATATCTATCACTTTGGGACTAGTCTCATATATTGCAATGTATTTTGATAAGCTCACATGGATATAAGTGAAGAACATGAGCATACAAGTTTCATCTCTCAAAATAATATAAGTGAAGCATCAGAGGATTTCTTCAAAATTTACTACTCTCAAATTAATATAAGTGAAGCATGAGAGTATTTCTTCAAACATGTAAAAGCACGTCGTGCTAAAAAATATATAAGTGAAGCACAAGAGAAATTCCTTTGCTCAATAGATTTAAGTGAACCATAAAGAGAAATTCTAGCAAATCATAGCATATTTTTTGCTCTCTCAAATAGGTGTGTGCAGCATTGATAAAAGGAAATAAAGCAAGGATACCAGACGCTCCAAGCAAAACTCATGATATGTGACAAATAAAAATATAGTTCCAAGTAAAATACCGATGGTTGTTAGAAGAAAGAGGGGATGCCACTCGGGGCATCCCCAAGCTTAGTTGCTTGTTACTCTTTGGATATTACCTTGGGGTGTTGTAGCATCCCCAAGCTTAGGATCTTCCTACTCCTTATTCCTTCATCCATCGTGATCTCACCAAAAACTTGTAAACTTTAATCACACAAAACTTGACAAAATTCTCGTGAGATCCGTTAGTATAAAAAAGCAAATTACCACTTTAGGTACTGTTGTAAACCCATTCATATTTAATTATTGCATTATATCTACTGTATTCTTATGATGACCTATACCCCCCTGATACAAGTCATAGATTCATCAAAGCAAGCACACAATGCAACGAAAACAGATTATGTTTCAGACATAACAGTCTGTATTAATTTCTACTCTAGCCATACTCCTGGAAATCTAAAAATTGTGAAAAAATAGGAAAACGTAAAGCATTTGTATAGAAATACTGTGTTAAAAGTTCAGCTCAATATCACGTTCCATTAAAGATAAAATTCGTGCACTAGGAACAAAGTTTGTGTTTCAGAATCAGCATTGTTTCTACTCATCTTATGGATCATCCGAAAGGCATGTAATCATAATAGAATCATAATTGTGCAAAACACTCAAAACAGATAGCAAAAGATAAAAATATGTTGTTCATTAGGTTGCCTCCCAAACAAGCGCTATCGTTTTACGCCCCTAGCTAGGCATAACACATAGATTCAAGTATTGTCATCTGTCTTATTTTTCTTCATAGATGAATTTTCATCAAAGGGTTTGTGAATACAACTTGGAACACATTATCCAGAGAAATTTTGGGATTATCAAGTTGTCCATCTATATATCCCCTTTGATTACCGGCTACGGTCCAAGAGTACCGCTGATTAACATCATTAAAACTTTGTTGGATCATATCTAAAACAGGAACTTCCTTACTTAGATTTTCATCAAAAAATTGATTATTCCCAATAATATATCTCAACATATAATCGCTTTCATAAATGGTTTCATCTATTACCATTTTTTCATGATTCTTACCAAAATGATCAAAAATTTCCCTAGCTTCTCGTACGATGTGATCAAATTCATTCATGAGAACAAGGGTAGCTATTTTTTTGGCTTTAGGATCTTTTAAAATAGGTAGATAATAAAACAATCTTTGTAAGGTAGTATGTGTGCAGATAAACCTATTTTCAAGTTTCAAAACTAATGCTGAGATAGCTTCCGCATAAGGTTTAGTTCTTTTTAATATAGGAGCATCATCAAGAGTCAAATTTCCAACGCAATTGAAAAATTCTTGGATATTTCCTTTTCCTATAACGTTCCCTTGCCACAAAACAAAAGTTTTGGAATCCTGATTACCAGAATGTCCAATTTAAGGAGTCCTTCCATCATCTGTTTCTTCCATACCAAAATCACTCATGATGAGAAGCAAATAAGAGATCTGACGAGAAAAGGGCAAACGAAATAGAGAAGGCGAATCAAATGGAAAATTTGTGAAGTGGGGGAGAGGAAGATGAGAGGTAAATGCAAAATAATGTAAATTGCAAGGACGTGATATTTGTGATAAGGAACCTGGTAGATGAGATTGCTTCCTCCCCGGCAACGGCGCTAGAAATCTCTTAGACGTGGCTTGAGACTGCGTCGGTATTGCCCCAAAGAGGAAGGGATGATGCAGCACAATGACGGTAAGTATTAACCTTAGTTATGAAACCAAGGCATCAATCTATAGAGGAAGATCACGCACCCACATAAACAACACCTGCACACAAATAACAAATACTTGCAACCCAATGCGAAAGAGAGGTTGTCAAGCTCTCTATGGTGATAAGATAGATTAGGTAATGATAGTTTTGACAAATAGATCTCGCAAGAACACAAACTAAAATAAGTAAACAAAAAGTGCAACAAGGTATTTTCATTTTTTTGGTATTAATAGCTGAAAACAAAAGAACGAAATAGTAGGTTGGAAAGCAATATGTAGGAAAATTAGACTCGGGGGCCATAGGTTTCACTAGTGGCTTCTCTCATTAGTATAGCACACGGTGGGTGAACAAATTATTGTTGGGCAATTGATAGAAGATCAAATAATCATGACGATATCCAGACAATGATCATTATATAGGCATCACATCCAAGATAAGTAGACCGAAACAGTTCTGCATCTACTTCTATTACTCCACACATCGACCGCTATCGAGCATGCATCTAGTGTATTAAGTTCATGGGAAAACGAAGTAATGCAATAAGAATGGTGACATGATGTAGACAAGATCTATTCATGTAGGAATGTACCCCATCTTGTTATCCTTAATGGCAACGATACATGCGTGTCATGCTGCCCCCTCTGTCACTGGGAAAGAACACCGCAAGATCGAACCCATCAGAAAACACCTCTCCCCATGGCAAGAAAAACGATCTAGTTGGCCTAACTAAACCAAATATTCGAAGAATAAATACGAGTCTATAAGTAATCATGCAAATAAGAGATCAAACGAGACTAAAAACATATGCATTAGAAACTCATCATGAATTCAAAATTCATCGGATCCCAACAAGCACACCGCAAAAGTCATTACATCAAATAGATCTCCAAGAAACCATTGTATTGGGAATCAAAAGAGAGAGGAAGCCATCTAGCTACTGCCTACGGACTCGTAGGTCTATGGTGGACTAGTCACGCATCATGTGAGAGGCACCTATGATGAAGATGATCCCCTCCATGATGGTGTTAGATTGGATCTCGAGGTTCTAGAACTTGCGGCGGGTAGAATTGTGTTTCGTCAACTCCCCTAGGGTTTTTTGATTTTCTAGGAATTTATAGGCCAAATAGTCAGTTGAGGGGACTCCCGAGGTGCCCACCCTCTACTAGGCCATGCCAGGGGCCTCTGGCGTGCCCTAATTGAGGGTAGCCAGCCTGGGCCCCCCTCTAGTGCTTGTTTGGCCCTACTTGGCTCTTGTGGTCCATAAAAATTCTCCAAAAATTCCCATACATTTGGGCTCCGTTTGGTACTGATTTTCCGCGAAGTAAAAAAAACAAGCGAAAACAACAACTGGCACTTTGGCACTATGCCAATAGGTTAATCGCAAAAAATGGTATAAAGTTACTATAAAATGATTGTAAAACATCCAAGATTGATAATATAACAACATGGAATAAGAAAAAAAAATTAGATACACTAGACACTTATCAATCGCTTTTGGCTCGGAATACAATTTCAGCCGCGAGTCCGTGACTTTTGAAGTAGTAAAAATCAAGATCCCTTACGACGCCCTCTTTGGGCGGCCGACTTATGCTCAGTTTATGGACCGACCCTGCTACGTTTATCTCAAACTCAAGATGCCTGGACCAAACAACACCATTACTATGGATGGAAGCCAGAAAATAGCCCAAGAATGTGAGGAAGGGGATGTAGCTTATGTCGAATCTGTTTGTGCCGAGGAGGAATTGAAGTTTTACACGGCCAATGTTGACCGAGTAGATATGATCCCTCTCAAGAATCCCACCACAACCGAGCGTCAACTAAAGTTCAAGCCGACCGAGGACACAAAGCAAATTTATTTTACCCCGGGCGACTCGTCTCAAAAGTTCACTATTGGAACCAGCTTGGATGCCAGATAGGAAAGTGCGTTCATCAATTTCACCCATGAGAATCGGGACATCATCGCGTGGAAACCTTCTGACATGCTTGGAGTACCAAGAGAAGTCGCTGAGCACCATCTTAATGTGGATCCAAAGATGAAACCAGTACGTTAGTACCTCCATCGTTTTAACGAAGAACAACGCAAGGCTATTGGAGAAGAGGAGGCTCGGCTTCTAGCTATCGGGTTCATCCTCGAAGTTTTTCACCCTGAGAGTTTGGCAGATCCAGTTCTTGTTCTGAACAAGAATTATACTTGGCGCATGTGTGTTGATTATACAGATCTCAACAAAGCTTGCCCAAAGGATCCTTTTGCTCTTCCCTACAAAGACCGGATCATTGATTCTACAACTGGTTGTGAGCGTTTATGTTTCTTGGATGTATACTCCGGCTATCATTAGATTAAGAGGACCGTTGAGGATCAAGAGAAGAAGGATTTCATCACTCCTTTTGGTGCTTTCTTCTATGTCTCTATGCCTTTTGGGCTTAAAAGCACGCGGGCTACTTATCAACGCTGCGTTTAGAACTGCCTTCATCCACAGATCGGACGAAATGTTCACCCCTATGTTGATGATATTGTAGTCAAATCACAGAAAAAGGAGACACTTCTGGAGGACCTCAAGGAGACATTTCGTAATATTCGGGTCTACCAAATGAAGCTTAACATGGCCAAATGTGTTTTTGGTGTTCCTGCAGATAATTTACTAGGATTTCTAGTTTCTGACCATGGCATTGAAGCTAACCCAGATAAGATCATGGCCGTGACGACACTTGCTAAGATGGCCAATATCAATTAGGTTCATCGCCTGGCTGGTTGACTCATGGCGTTAAGCCGGTTTATCAGCCGTGTGTGAGAAAAAGCAATTCCTGTGTATCAACTGTAGAAAAAGACACACAATTTGGTATGCGCCGATGCAACCAATGAAGCATTTGAAGCGATTAAACGATAGTTGGCTGAGACACCCATCCTAGCCACCCCGATTGACAAAGAGCCTATGCTTGTGTACATTGCTGCCAATTCCAAAGCAGTAAGTGTTGTAGTTATTCTCGATCGCAAACAAGCGGGAAAGGAGTACCTAGTACAGTGGCCCGTCTATTTTGTTAGCGAAGTCCTGACTCTGTCCAAACATTGGTATCCACATTGGCAAAATTTGGTCTTTGGCATTTTCAGGATGAGACAGAAGTTAACGCATTATTTTCAGGAGTATCCCATTACTATGGTCAGCTCCTCCCCCTTCGAGATATCATCCAAAATAGGGAGGCTACTGGTTGGATTGCCAAGTGGGCAATCGAACTTGGTCCCCACTAGGTAAATTATATGCCTCACACAACCATTAAATCCCAGGGGTTGGTGGATTTCATCAACGACTGCACAGAATAACAAATTCCAGAGGATATACTATATAACACATGTTGGACTATACACTTCAATGGATCGAGACAATTGGAGGGCTCAGGGGCTGGAGTTATTTTGTCTTCTCCACGAGGAGACAAGTTCTGCTATGTTTTACGACTTATGTTCCCTTGTACTAACAATGCAACTGAATATGAAGCTCTCCTACATGGGCTTCGCATGGCTAAGGAGATGAATTTAAGCCGGGTCAGATATTTAGGCGACTTAGATCTGGTGGCTCAACAAGTCTTAGGGACTTGGGATTCTAAAGATCCTCTGATGGCGGCTTATCAACGAGCAGTCATGGATATTGCAGGTCATTTTCAAGGTTATCAAGTGGATCACATTGATCGCGGGCTCAATGAGGCAGTAGACGCTTTATAACATCTTGGTTCTCAATGCAAGCTGGTTCCTCACAATGTGTTTCTTGATGTAGTTCACCACCCTTCGGTCAAGTTACCGTCTGAGGAGGACATAGCTATTCCTGACCCCAAAGGCACACTTGGTGGCGGCTCTCCATGCTATTCCTGACTGGACAGTGCCATATTTGGCTTATCTTAACTGAGGTGAACTACCAACTGAGGAAATCATCGCTCGGCAGATAATTCGACGATCCAAGTCCATGACTATTTTTAATGGCGAGTTACACCATCGAAGTAGTACTGGTGTTTTCCAGCGCTATGTTTCCCCTTAGGAAGGCCAGGAGATTCTCAATGAAATTCATGCTGGCAATTGTGGACATCACGCAAGCCCACGATCTCTGGTTGCGAAAGCTTTTCGGCACGGGTTTTATTGGTTAACAGCGCATGTAGATGCAGAGGACACTGTGCGTGAAACGTATCCAACATATCTATAATTTATGAAGTATTCATGCCATGTTTACAATAATTCTACATGATTTTGGTATGGTTTTATTAGAACTAACCCAGACTGTCGTTGTTTTAAGTAGAACTACCGTGCTGTTGTCTTTGTGCAGAAATAAAAGTTCTCGGAATGGTATGAAAATTTACGGAGAATATTTTTGGAAAATATAAAAAATACTGGAGTGAAAAGATACCGGAGAAGAGTCCCGAGGGAGTCACAAGCCTGCCAGGAGTGACCACCCCCTAGCCACGCCTAGCGAGCTTGTGACCTCCTCGGGAACCTTCTAGACATGGGACCAATGCCAAATACTCCTATAAATACCCAAACCTCCGAAAAGAAACCTAGATCGAGAGTTCCGCCGCTGCAAGCCTCCAAAGCCACGAAAAACCAATTGGGAGCCCGTTCCGGCACCCTGCCGGAGGGGGAAACCATCACCAGAGGCCATCTTCATCATCCCGGTAGTCTCTATGATGAGAGGCAGTAGTTCACACTCGGGGCTGAGGGTATGTACCAGTAGCTATGTGTTTGATCTCTCTCTCTATCTCGTGTTTTTGATATGGCACGATCTTGATGTACCATGAGCTTTACTGATATAGATTGAATCATATGGAGTTTTCCCCTCTCTATCTTCTTGTGATGAATTGGGTTTTCCCTTCGAAGTTTTATTATCGGATTGAGTCTTTAAGGATTTGCGAACACTTGATGTATGTCTGGTGATGAGATATCTGTGGTGACAATGGGATGTTCTATCGATACACTTGATGTATGTTTTGGTGATCAACTTGCGGGTTCCGTTACCTAGGGAATCTATGCATAGGGGTTAGCACACGTTCTTATTTTGATGTTCTGGTAGAAACTTTGGGGCACTCTTTGAAGTTCTTTGTGTTGGATTGAACATGATAATCTGAAATTGTGTGATGCATATCGTATAATCAAGCCCATGGGTGCTTGTGGTGACATTTGAGTATCTAGGTGACATTAGGGTTTTGGTTGATCTGTATGTTCAGGTGTTATTTTAGTACGAACACTAGTGTTGTTCATAACACTTATAGGGATAGCTCATAAGATTGACCGAAAAAGATAACTTTAAGGTGGTTTCGTGACCTACAATAATTTCTTTGTTAGTTCTCCGCTATTTGTGGCTTTGGAGTGAACTCCTTGTCGCACGAGAGGTATTTACATATGATTCAACTACCTCAGTATTGTTGAGAGAAATTGCACTAGTGAAAGTATGAACCCTAGGCCTTGTTTTCAAGCATTGCAATACCGTTTTTGCTCACTTTTGTTACTTTCTACCTTGCTGTTTTTATATTTTCATCTTAAAAAAACCAATATCTACCATCCATATTACACTTGTATCACCATGTCTTTGTCGAACTAGTGCACCTATAAAATTTATCATTGTATTGGGTGTGTTGGGGACACAAGAGACTCTTTGTTATTTGGTTGTAGGGTTGTTTGAGAGAGACCATCTTCATCCTACACCTCCCATGGATTTATAAACCTAAGGTCATCCACTTGAGGGAAAATTTCTACTGTCTGACAAAACTCTGCGCTTGGAGGCCCAACACGAGTCTACAAGAAGAAGGTTGTGTAGTAGACATCAAGCTCTTTTCTGGCGTCGTTGCCAGGGAGGTGAGTGTTTGAAGGTATATATTTATATCTTGCAATTGAATCTTTTACTTTCTGGTTTTTCACTAGTTTTGTTTTATAAAAGAAAACTACAAAAAAATATGGAATTGAGGTTGACTCATATGCTTCATCTTTTTATGTCTTTCGTGGGAATGATGGAAAGGAAAATTCTGCTCAAGTGTTAGAAGAATAATTTATTAAAATGTTTGGCACTAAATCTTTGAGTGACGAGCATGATTGCAATGTTGTTGTATGAATTGTTTGAATATCCATCATACTAATGATGATTGCACTAGTCTTGATAAAAAGATTTCTTATAAGCATGCCAATTTTTGTGGCGTGCATAGAGTTTGTGAATACATGCCTAAAAGGGAAGATACATTTTGTAAGAGGCATAAGTATTTACAAACTAAATGGTTGCAAGAGAGGCTATATGTTTGTGCTGAAAGACTTAATATTTCTCGCTGTTCTTGTTTACTTTGCATGAAAGTGGTCATTTTAGTTTCCAATGTGAATTATTTCATGATCGAATTGTGTCCAAAAATTGTGATAACCTCATTACCCTTGAGCATCATAATGAACTTAGACTATTATTGGGGTATGAAGAAATGCGACAGAAAACTAAGGATGTTCCACCTTGGGCTCTCATGAAAATGATTGATTTTGACCTAAATGAAATCTATATGTTTTTCATGGTAAATTGCATTGAGAATCCTTATATTGCCAATTACTTAAAGACAAGAAAACAAATAGAATATGAAGAGAATAGTAATGAAGGGGAAGAGGTTTCCCAATATCCTCCTATTTTTTCTTCTGATGAATCAGGTAGCGAGGAGGAGCTTTTTATTCAACAAACCTCTTAAAAAATAAGCTTGGAGGAACTAAATAAACCCACACATAATGTGGTTAAGAATAATAAAAGAAGCAAAAGTAAAGGTAAAGAGGTATCTCTCCCAAATAATGTTGCTCCCATTATTGACAGGCCTCATGAGAATGAATCAAAAATAGTTGTGGAAGATGATACACTTGAGCATGATTTTGTTATGCCTATTTCTTGTTGTGATAATTATGATTGGGAAGATAATGATACTTCTTATAATCTTGAAAATATTTATGGCACCAACTTGGAAGATGATGTTAATAATTGCTATACTATTGGTGCAATTCATACTATTAATGATGAGAGTGAGTATGTTTATGATATAAAAAGCCACAAGTTGTGCTATGTTTGATGGAAATGACATGTTTGAGAATTTATTTGCTGCAACTAATGTTTGTACCAAGCTTGGGGATGCTATGATTAGTGAATATGATCTTTTTATTCCCCCTACTTTGAGTGATCAAATTTGTTATAATGTTTGCATGCCTCCTACTTATGATGATTATTGTGATGATACTTATGCGATGAAAAAGAGTGGTAATTACTATTATGATTCTTGGGATAATTATGAATATACTTTTACTGAATATTACTCTTTAGTGTGGAACCAATTTTTAGTATTCAACTCTTTGATGATACTCCCACTATTAGTCATGAGAAGAAATTTTCTTGTGTGGAGAGTAGTAAAATTTCTATGCTTGTAGATTATGAAAAGAATGCTTTATGTGCTGGTTATATTGTGGAATTCCTTCATGATGCTCCTGAAAATTATTATGAGGAATGATCATATGCTTGTAGGAATTGCAATAATATCAAGTTTCCTCTCTATGCGTTCAAAGTTTTGAAGTTATGCTTGTTTTGGCTTCCTATGCTAGCTGATTCTTTCTCCCATAATTGTTTGCTCACAAAATCCCTATTCATAGGAAGTGGATTAGACTTAAATGTGCTTGTCATGAGATTCATGATGTTCTTTGGCATGTTTCAATTATTATTCCTATATGAGCATCATTGAAATCATCATGCCTAGCTAATAGGCATTAAAGAAAAGCTCTTGTTGGGAGACAACACAACACTTTTACTTTATGTTTTGATGTGTTGACATGATTAATATACTGTAGTAATCATGTTTTGTGTCTTGTATTTCAATAAAGTGTCAAGTAATGCCTTTGGGATAGTGTGGATGCTTGCTTGTTTGATTCTGTGCAAAAACAGAAAGTTTTGTGTCCAGTATATGAATTATCTGATTTTACTGGAGCGTCAAAAAATTCTGAAATTTTTACACAAAATTTATATGCAAATTACTTGAGTTGTACTATTTTTTAGGAATTTTGAGAGTCAGTAAAGTATGGTCATCATTCAGATCTTTACAGATTGTTCTGTTTTTGACACATTCTGTTTTGCATGCATAGTTTGCTTATTTCAAGTGTTCCTATAGCTTATATTGAGTAATATAAATTGTGGGAATGATGGAATAAGGTAGGTATCATGTGGGAATAATTATAAATCTTGCCTTGACAGTACCTAAGTGAATGATCTATCTTTATTACACTAACCCTTCTCACAAAGTTCCGTTAAGTTTTGTGTTATTGAAGTTTTCAAGTTTTGGGTGAGACACCGATATGAGGAGAATAAGGAATGACAAGAACCTAAGCTTGGGGATGCCCAAGGCACCCCCAAGGTAATATCCAAGGAAGACTCAAGCGTCTTAGCTTGGGGATGCCCCGGAAGGCATCCCCTTTTCGTCTTCAACACTATCGGTATATCTCACTTGGAGCTATATTTTTATTCGTCACATAATATGAGTGTCGGTGCACTAGAGTTTTTGGGATCTCTAGTGCCCCTTACTTGTGCACGGACAGTAGTAGCCACCCTGGCAGCAAGGCCCAGCAGGGACTTACAAGATAGCAGCACAGGAAAATCAAGACTACCGACAAGGTCTTGCCGGGAGGACTATTGAACCCCTAGGTAAAGCAAGGCCGCGGCAAGGTGAAGCCCCGGAAAGACCCCGCCAACGCACGGGGCATGTGTCAATCCACCTAGACGTGTGTCGCGGCGTCGACGTTGGAGGGAGCTAAGCGGTGCCGATGGGACGGGCTCCCATCCCGTCCCACTGACGGACAGAGATGCGTAACGGTGCATTAAATGCGCCTGTCCTACTCAGTCAGTGTTAGGTAGGATAGCACTGTAGCTCGGTACACTCCATGTATGCACTGTACGCCACTGTTGGGATCCCCTTCGGAGTATAAAAGGAGGCCTATGACGATACGGTAGAGGACTTTTAGACTTTTGGATTTTTAGACCTTTGACTGGTTCTCTTTTGGGACTCTCTAGCTCACATACGTGGCAGCTGCTCATAGCGCTCCTGTAGCTAGAACCCTAATAACACTCTCAATACAACCAAGCAGGAGTAGGGTTTTACGCATCCGTGTGGCCCGAACCTGTGTAAAGATCCCCGCGTGCTGTTCATCAGACCGGCTCTTTGTGCGATCCTTCCCCCCGCCAAACCGAAAGGGGTCTCCATGATCCCATAGGTGTTTGTTCCCATGACATCCTTGGTGCGCCAGGTAGGGGGAAGCTAGGTCATGCGAACCTGTTCTGGTAATTAGCGCGGCAGTTTCTTCACGATTCATCATCGCC
This sequence comes from Hordeum marinum, assembly GCA_022496015.1. NCBI lineage: Eukaryota > Viridiplantae > Streptophyta > Magnoliopsida > Poales > Poaceae > Hordeum > Hordeum marinum. The sequence continues at coordinate 243,939,326 of CM039672.1, forward strand.
ATGGCCCCCAAGAAGAAGGGTCTGACAGCAGTTGGCCGGTCCGCGTCCGCCATCCCTGTATCTGCAGAGACAGGAGACGACGTAGACGCAGGTGGTGGAGGAGGAGGCGGAGGTTCTGAACTTCTGCAATGCTTCGGTGACCAAGGCCAAGCAAGCAGCAACACTCATGGTGGAGACGCCCATGGCGACGGTGGGAACCCCCGCGCCCCTGGGTCTCAGGATGGAGCAGTACCGCTTGCGGGTGGTATGGAGAACTCCGAGGGCGAGAGAGTATCTTCTAGGGCGCCCACACTGGCGCCTATGCCGCGAACTTCTTAGGACGCGTGTGGAGAGCCACACCACGGTGCCCACAGTTCTCAACGTCCCCGTGGGAAAGCTCATGCGCACCATTCCCACGATGCACGGGACCAGCATACTCGCCAACATGCAAGCGGAAGTGGCATGCCGACACGGGACCGCGGCGGTGCTCCTTCTAACACGGTTAGGAGTTAGAGCACCTCTCGTTCCTCCCGCCGTTCGCAGCCGACCACGTCGGAGGAAGCGATGGCGCGGGCGCAACTACTCCTAAACTTCCCTCCTACTGCGGAGAAGCTCGACAAATGGAGAGCCACCACTCAGAGCCTCCTCAGCCTCGCAAATAAGTTTTGGTCCACCGAGATGGCTCACGCCAGTGGTGAGAGGGCTGGAGGCAGCGCGACTTCGACGCACTCTCCCCCACAGCAACATCGTCGGTCGCCGACTCGGCGGATTGACGCTTATGATGGCTACTCGACAACATTGTCCGACCCACGGACACGCCGCGATCAGCGTCAAGTTCTTCAGGAACGTGGCAAAGAAGACACTCAAACTACGATCGAGTGGCGGCGGGAAGCACGCCTCTAGTCTGATAGGCGTGCGGGGCCCACTATAGACAAGTCTGTGCTGGGGTATCCTGTTAGCCTACCTTATGAGGTGGGTTGTGCAGCGTTTACCCGTTAGCTGCAGCAAGTCCAGTGTCCCAACTCCCGCACGTTCAAGCCAGAAGTCCCGGAGAAGTATGACGGCAAGACTCATCCGTCAGAGTTCCTAAGCATATACACCATTGCGGTGCAGGCTGCCGGGAGCCGCGACGACAAGATACTTGCGAACTACTTCTCGTTGGTGCTTAAGCCCAATGTCAGGTCGTGGTTGATGCACTTGCCAGAAGGGTCCGTCGCCTCCTGGGCAAATCTGTGCCACGAGTTTATTGGCGCCTTCACGGGAGGTCATCAAGCTCCTGGCCAGGAATGCGATCTGCACATCACCCCTCAGAAGGAGGGCAAAACTTTACGCAAGTACATCCAAAGGTTCATCCGCATGCATCCCAACATCCCAGACGTTCATCCTGCCGCTGTTATAAGCGCGTTCCATCAGAACGTGTGCAACCGTAGGATGCGGGAAGAGATAGCGATGAACAAAGTCAGGGATGTGACAGCCCAAGTGCTGTCCCTACCTTTTATGGCATGTGTCTTGTATGAACCTTGTTTCCATGAGCTTAGTGAAATGAATTTGCACCTTGTCATACATGTCTTGTTCTTGCATCCATGCATCATGCATTATTTCATCCATCATACCGCTTGCTATTGTTGTGACCTTGGGTGGTTGGTTGTGATCTTGTGTTGTGTGGTGTGTTGTGGTTTGAGTGGGTGTGGTGCATCTCCTTCTTCTTCCCCCCTCTTTATTCCTTTTCAAACAACCCTTCCAAATAACCTTTTCTTCAATGTTATTTTATCAGCAGAATTAACTGGTCAATTAAATTGTTCTAAAATGTTCAGGAGTTAACTACTAATATTTTAATCCTGTGTGTGTTGGTCTTTTGTTCTTTTGAGCTTTTATGAATTGGGGTATGTATTTATATAACAAGGGCTGTCATTTTATAATAATATTTAATTTTATTGCTCTAAAAATCAACTTATTAATTTTTATTAAATGGTTCATGTTTTCTCTGGTATCATGGTATTTTTGTTTTGTCATTATTTCTTTTCTTTCACCCTGGGGTTATTTGTGTTGTTTCCTTTTATTTATAAAACAAAACCCTCCTTTTTTGTTGATTTTCGTAGAGAGTGGGCTTGGCCCATTCCTTTGTAGAGAATGAGCGAGCGTCGTGTCCCTTTCCATCTTGGCAGCGTCCGGGCCCTCTCGTCAGTGTCTCCCCCCTAACCTTTTCTTCCTCTAAGCGCCCGGTCCTCCTCTTTGGAGGGGCGCACAAGGCCACCATGGCCACGCTGAGCCTCTCCTACCCTCCTATTTAACCCCTAGGCATCCGTGCCCTCGCTAGGGTTCCTCGTCACCGCTGCCTCTCCATTCCTCTCCCTCCTCTCTCTTCTTTTCCCCCTTCAGGTAAGTCTCTGAAGCTTCAGAGAATTCAAAGAGAGTAGCCACCGTCGATCGCCGTCGTCCTCGCCACAGGAGTCGAGCCGTCCTCATTGGAGATGTTGCGGGGGTCGAGGACCTCTCTCGCATCCTGTTCCCAGCGCTAAAGGGGCTGTGGGAAGGCCACGCTGGCCTCTTCTTCCTTGGTGCCACCGTGCTCCTAAAGCTCGCTGACATCTCCTTCCTCGTCGTCACCGTCGTGTCGTCATCGTTCTTCCTCCCCTTCGTCGCGCCCCACACCGTCCTCTTCTCCCTCGGCGAGCCACGTGATGCCCCTCCTATCGCCGCAGAGCCGTTGTCACCGCCGTTTCGTCCAAAGGCAGTTCCTTGAGGGCTCGTCTCCGTCCCCCTTATCATGAGACGAACAGGGGAATGGACACCCCGTAGGAGCCACAGCCGCCGCCAGTGCTCCGTGTTGCCGTTGAGGCCAGTGGTCGTCGGGAATCGTCGTCGCCTTGCCGCTGTCATCGCCAGGCTGTTCTAAATTCAGTTTCATCAGAGTTATGGTAGTGTGTGTGTATTTGTGCAGCGAGACCCCTACTTGGACAGAACTCGCGTCGTAGCGCAGTGGTAGGCGCCGCTGCGTTCGACCGCCAGGTCTGGGTTTCGAGTCCCCTGAACCCCCCTTTTTTTGTTCTTTTTGATTTGTATTTTTGGTTGTTTCTAATGCGGTTTTGTGTGTGTATGTGTGTAGGTGTGTAGTTGCAAACCTATATGTGTAGGTGTTTTATTCCTTTTCTGTTATATATATGTGTGTAGGTGGTGTATGTGTAGGTGTGTTGCATGTATATGTGCATGTGTATGTGAGAGTGTGTGTGCACATATGCATGTGTGTATGTGAGCGAGAGTGTGTGTGAGTGTGTAGTCATATGCATATGCATATATGCCTTGGGCATATATGTGTGCATATGTGTGTGGTTGAACACCCACACACATGGGCTTGTGTAGTGCAAGTGTATGTGCCATGTGCACTTGTGCATGTGAGTGGTGTGAGTGCCTTATGCATTGTGCATATGTGGTGCTTGAGTGTGTGTGTGGATGAACACCCCCCCTCATGGGTGGTATGTTCATGAGTGGGCTTGTGCTCATATGCCATTAGGCATATGGAGCATGTGTGTATATGCTTTGTAGTGGTGTGTGTAGAGAGTGTGTGTGTGTGTAGGTGGCTAGTGGATTTTCCCCCACTTGCCATATGCTTTGTTGGTATATGCTTGTTTGTACGTATTATCAGTTACTTGCCATGTTAAACTAAGTTTCCAAATCTGCTTATGTCCATTTAGATTAAGTTTTAACTTATAAGAGAGTGGATGGTTGTTTGCTAGTATATTGTGCCATGTTGCTTCACATGTATATATGAGTATGACACATGATTTTGGGGTAGAAAGAGCCGAGGAATCCAATGCTGCTTTCGTATTCCACTTTTGGGCAAGTTTATAAAACTGTCATTTTCTGGTGTGATGCTACTTTGTCATTTTTGCATGATTTAATCCATGCTTGCTTTGGGGCATGTGCCAACCAGGAAGTGCTAGTGTTTTATGTCTATAATGCCATGGTATTTTTGTTTAACATGAGAATCAGCCATATAAGTGGGAAACATGCTGCAAGGTAGCTAACTTGATGTTTCTATTTTCAACATGCTAAATATTTCTTAGTCTGAGAATCTGCTGTTATTTTTATGCCATGAAGAGTGGATGACTTCTTGTGATATGTTGAGAATTAGCTCATGCTCAGTGTTAGTATTTTGGAGTAGATGTTGTCTTCTACAACCCTATTAAATTTCATGCCAAGAGGTGGTCTCTAACACCTTAACTTATGTTGTCAACATGCTACCAGATTAACTCAGATTCCAGAAAACTGTTATTTTCACCAAGTCCCTGAAAAACGGTTTCATCATGCCAACTTGATAGCTTCATACTTATTGATGTGTGCATCCTTCGCAGTTTGCGTAGCTGGATAAGTTGACAAACATGTTATGTAGTTTCTATAAATGCCTTGTTTGTGGTGATAGGATTCGTATAGCTCAAGTTGTGGGCTGTGTAAGTTGCTATGTTGCTGTTTTGTGGCAGATTGGTTGTTTCAGTGTTTTGTGTATTGTGGGAGCTATACTCCATGGATTTGCTTGATCTTTGAGTCTATTGTGGATGGCTTTTCATTATATAACCAGTGGCTACCTTGGAATGCCATGAATTAGCCCATGACCTTGTTGTCTTGTGTTTTGCCTTCGTATCTTGTCGTGAACGTATCGTGAGAACCGTAACTCCGTTTCTTGTGTTCTTCATATGCATATTCTATCGATTTTGTATGATGCATCCATATTTGCAATGTTCATGCATTTTGAAATAACTTAACATGAGGTTCTGTCCAGATTCATTAATAACCAATCCTTGCTTATGAAACCTGACTAGTTTTGGATTGCCATGTTAAATTCTTCATAAATAAATCATGCATCATCTTGGTTGCGCATTGCACCTTGGTTGGATGTTTATTGTTGCTGTTTCTCTTGGGTAGACGCGAGTGTTGATACTAAGTACGAGGACCCAGGAGAGTACCACTACGATGATCCCACCACTTGTTCCGCTGAAGAACCAACAAGCAAGATGATCGTACCCGGATCCCGATACTATTTTCGCTTGTTAGTTTCTCGCTCTTATCGTTACAATTGCACTACCCACCACTTGAATGTCAGCCTCCTAATTGGCATGATAGCCTCTAACCTCCACTTCCTAACAAACCTTTGATTGACTAAGTTACCGCTGCTCAGCCCCTCTTATAGCGTTGTTAGTTGCAGGAGCAGGTTGTTCCATGTGATAACATGGATTGGATATCACAATATTATCTGTTGTTTAATTTAATGCACATATATATCTTGGTATTGGTGGAAGGCTTGGCCTTTTGCTAGGTGTTTTGTTTCGCTGTTACCACCTTACTTCTTATTACCAGTGTTATGTTTTCCATACTTTGTGCTCCTAACATGCTCGGGGTTGTTATCGGGACCCCCTTGTTTATTCGGTTGAGATTAAAACTTGTCTGGCAAGACCCAACATTGGTACTACATTTGCTAATAACTTAATAAAAATTGCATAGGGCTTTGCAACCCCGTGGATAATTACCCAACCCCCGGGCCAGTGCTCCTCATGAGTGTTGGTCCAAACCAGAGCAGCTTATTAACGCCGCCCGAGGCAACTCGGTGATTGGCGTGGTAACAATCGCTCATCCTCGTATCCTGAGAACGAGATACGTGGCTCTTATCGGGTTTGTCGACACGACGGGAGGTCTTGCTGGATTTGTTTTACCTTTATCGAGTGTCTTGCGTGTGGAGACTGACTTTCTTCAGGTTATCTCGAGGTGTTGGAATTCCTTTGGAGTTACTTATGATGATCACGAGATCCGTGGTCGAGGCTATTCCCACGGAGTGTGGTTAATTTGTGATGGACTAGTTGGAGCACCCCTGCAGGGTTAAATCTTTTTGAGAAGTTGTGCCCGTGGTTATGTGGCAACTTGGATATTTGTTTAACACCCAGTTATAGTCAACTTGAAGTAAACTCTAATAAAATACACCAACTGTGTGAGTAACTGTGATCGTCTCTGCCCGTGAACATGATCCGAGAGAGAACACGGTGGGGATATGATTGACGTAAGTAAGTGTTGAGGATCTCATAGAGGTCATTTTAGATTCGATCGTTCATCGTAGGCCGCTCACACTTATGTTCATGTTACGTAAGTTTAGCCACCATAAATGCTTAGTGCTACTGCAAACTAAACACATACCACATCCCAACCTTTAAGCTTGAATAGTCTCGGTACCCGGGCACAGGATTGTTGAGTCCTTGAGGCTCATAGATTACTACAACGCTACAGGTACAGGTACAGATGAGTACGTGTCGGATGATCTGACGCAGCTCTAGTGGGAATATGAGGAGGAAAGAGGCAGGATGTACGTGACTTACCCCCAATGAGTAGAGGACCATGGTCGTGATCTTTGGGATAGAGAGATAGTGTCACTTGCATCTATTTTTTTATCGTTTGATTTCGTCCATAGTCGGACCCTGTCTTCATCTTGATGATTTGAACTCTGTGTGGAATTGTATTTTAGGTTTTGGCGAGTGTAAGCCAACTTGTATACTCATCTCTTCTGTAATGTATGATGCAATGATTCTATACTTGCGAACGACAAGATGCGCCTCTATCCCTTGCGAGGTCCTCGTGCCTTAAAATGGGTAGGCGCGCATCTTGGGCGTGACAAGTTGGTATTCATAGCGATACGACCATAGGAGCCTTTGCTTGATCGAACTTGGCCGAGTTGAGTCTAGTAAAAACTATTTTGAGTTTAGTTATATCGAAGAGTAGGATTCTTTTTACTCCTCTTCTATGCTCTGGTGAGGTATTCGACTTACGAATTTTTGATTCTGCTCCTCTTCTCGCTCAATTTTTTTTAGGATCATGCGGGTATTTTGGAGTCTATATGATACCGATGTGACAGGGTTCTGTCTTGGTGCCTCCTGTCTTACTTGATTTCTTCTGGGGAGTCGAGCTCCAGGGAATGTTGGCACATTGTTATCATTCAGCTTCCTTGATATCTCAGGATGGAGAGTGTTCGAAATTACTTCAATACTTGTCATGGTGAGATAAGGTCAAAGTCACCCAGTACTGGGAGGCGTCCGGGGTACCACCATGGTTTAGTATCGTTGTGAGTTCGAGGATTCAAGTTAGATGAATTTTTGAAAGCCTCTGGTTATGTGTTAAAGGATGGATACAGTTGGGGTGTAGGATTGCTAGTTGAGTGAGCTATTTCCTCCTTGTATCCCCCCCACCGGATTGCATAACCAGAAAGTTTTCGGAAGTTCTTAGGTGGGAAATCTTGTAGTTATCTAGGATCATCTTCTTCAGATGTATGTGGGCATGTTAATTTGTTCCGAGCAGCTAGCTCAATACTTTTATGTTATTGCAAGTGGCTTCTAATATCTGGTGATGTTATCATAAACCGAAGAAGCATTCTTACTAATTTTTCAGTAGGAAGGCTGTGTTGTTATTGTTCAATTCTTTCAAGTATTTGATTCAACTTTTGATTCTTCTTATTAATGAGGTGATGATACGTTTTGTCCATCTTGGGGATGGCTCCACCAACTCGCAACAATTCAGGTCGTGGTGAGGAGCAGACTGATGTTCCCCCACCACCCCCGCCGCCGCCACCACCTCCTCCTCTAGAAGCTTGGCAAGCTGTGATGGCCGCAACCAATGCAAACACCCAGATGTTGCTCAGGCTGTTGCAAGAAAGGGAGCAGGGTCAGCAAGGATTTCAAGGGAATTTTTAGAATCAACCTCAGTTTGCGACGCTCAATCAATTCCTGCCTACCAGCCCAAGTTTTTCACCTATTGTGAGCAGCCTTTTGATGCTGATGATTGGCTCTGTGATATGAGTAAGCATTTTAAGTGCAGCAATGTCAGGCCAGAGGACTTTGTCAGATATGCATCGTTCCAGCTCAAGGGTCAAGCATCTGATTGGTGGCAGCAGTACAAGGATTCTAGGGGCGATCGTGTTGTTACCTGGGACGATTTCCGTCATGACTTCAGGGCTCATTACATTCCGACAAGCTTTGTCGAGGAGATGCATGAGAAGTTCGAGCACCTGAAGCAGGGAAGCAAGTATGTCTATCAGTACAACGTCGAGGTCTAGAATCTAGACCGTTATGCTAAGCAAGATGTTCCAGATGACAAGACGATGATCTATCAGTTTAGAGGTGGTCTCAAGGATGAGCTTATGCCAGGCCTAGTTCTTCAAGATCCTCGTGAGTTTGATCAGATCTACAACATGGATTTGAAGGTTGAGGCAACTCAGCTCAAGTTGGAGAACTCAAGGAAGCATTCAAGGGATTCTTATTCATCTTCTTCCAACTCTCAGATGGTTCCCAAGCAGCAAAAGTATTGGGTGCCAAATCCTCCTCCATTTTGTCCTCCTTAGCAGCAAAAGCAGTTCGGTGGTCATGGTTCTTCCCACCCACCCAACCCAGGATTTTAGCAGAGACCCCAGGCGTCCAAGGCAGTTCTTGTTCCTCCTCCAGGCAATGTTCGTACGCTTTCTGAGGTGACTTACCACAAGTGTGGCTAGAAGGGTCACTATGCAAAGAAGTGCAACCAGCAGCGTCTTCCGCCTCCTCCTCCTATCAAGCCTCTAGGAAATTCTATGGTGAAGCATAATCCCAAGTCAGTCCTAGTGAATATGTTGAATGCAGCTGAAGCAGAGCAGTCTCATGATGTGATTATGGGTAATCTCTCAGTTAATTCTATTCCTGCAAAAGTGTTATTTGATTTTGGTGCATCGCATTCATTCATATCCAAGCCTTTTGTCGCTATGCATGAGTTTTCAGTGGAGCATTTAGCTAGTCCTTTTCGTGTGGTCTCTCCGGGCATGCGCATGAGTTTGTATATGATTGTTCTGGATGTTTCTATCAAGATGGGCAATTATTCTTTCTTGGCTTCTCCCATTGTTCTTGGTAATTCCAACATTGATCTCATTCTGGGCATGGACTTCCTGGCTATGAATAAGGCTTATATTGATTGTCAAGCAAAAGAAGTCAAGCTGACTCATCCTTCAGAAGACGTGATTATTTTCGCGGCTCGCGATGACACAATCCGTCTCTTTGCTCTTAATGAGAAGGGTGAAATCTCGGTGACTTCTCAAATTCCGGTGGTGAATGAGTATGAAGATGTCTTTCCAGAAGAATTGCCAGGAATGCCTCCGCACCGACCAATCGAGTTTGTGATTGATCTCGATCCCAGAACTGAACCGGTTTGCAAGCGCCCGTATAAACTTGGCCCCGAAGAGCTGAAAGAGTTGAAGAAGCAGCTAAATGAGCAAGAACGTCTGGGCCTGATCAAACCAAGTTCTTCTCCATGGGGTTGTGGTGTTTTGTTTGTCAAGAAGAAAGATGGCACGGATCGTCTTTGTGTCAACTACCGTCCATTGAACAAGAAGACAATCAGAAACAAGTACCCACTTCGCAACATCAACGATTTGTTTGAGCGACTGAAAGGTGCCAAGGTTTTCTCAAAGCTTGATCTTCGCATGGGTTATCATCAGATTCGCGTTCGCGAAGAAGAATTTCCCAAGACCGCTTGCAGGACAAGTTTTGGCTCTTATGAGTACACCGTCATGTCGTTTGGTCTTGCTAATGCTTCTCCAACCTTCTCAAGAATGATGAATTTCATTTTCTCTCCTTTCAAGAATGAATTCGTCTTGGTCTACCTGGATGATACCCTTGTGTTCTCGGAGACAGAAGAAGAGCATGTTGAGCATCTCCGCCTTGTGCTGGACAAGTTAAGGGAGCATCGATTCTTGGCCAAGTTTTCCAAGTGTGAGTTTTGGCTCAATGAAATGGTGTACCTTGGGCATTTGATCTTTGCCGAGGGAATTAAAGTGCACCCTGAGAAAGTTGAGGCAATCTTGAAGTGGGAACCTCCTCAGAATGTGAAGCAGCTTCGGAGTTTCCTTGGGCTTGCTAGTTATTGCAGAAGATTCGTGGAGAACTTCTCTCAAATTTCTAAGCCTCTGTCCAATCTCCTCTAGAAGAGTGTCAAGTATGTTTGGTCTCCCGAGTGTGATGTGGCGTTCAATACGCTCAAGCAGAGACTGACTTCAGCTCCAGTTCTTGTTCCTCCTGAGCAGTCTAAGCCTTTCCAAGTATTCTGTGATGCTTCTCTCCAAGGTCTTGGTGGTGTTCTCATGCAAGACAAGAAGATTGTTGCTTATACCTCGCGTCAGTTGAAGCCTGCCAAGAAGAACTACCCCACTCATGATCTTGAGTTGGCGGCAGTTGTGCATGCTCTAATGACTTGGAGGCATTTGTTATTGGGTAGACCAGTTGAGGTGTACACCAATCACAAGAGCTTGAAGTACATTCTCACTCAACCCAATCTCAATCTTCGACAGTCTCATTGGGTGGAAATGCTTGAGGACTTCAATCCAAGCATTGAGTATACTCCTAGGAAAGCAAATGTCATTGCAGACGCACTCAGCCGTAAGGCATACTGCAATAGTCTCATCTTTAAGCCTCTTCAACCCGAGCTTTGTGAAGCCTTCTGCAAGCTCAACCTTCAGATGATTGCTCAAGGATTTCTTGCCAATCTTCAAGTCTCTCCGACTCTGGAAGATTAGGTTCACCAAGCGCAGCTTCTTGACGATGTGGTGAAGAAAGTGAAGAAAGGTGTGGCCAAGAGCATTCCGAAGTATAAGTGCTTTCGCGTTGATGACAAAGATACCTTGTTCTTTGAGCACCGTCTTGTGGTTCCAAAAGGTGATCTCAGAAAGGTTATCATGGACGAAGCACACAATTCTCTTCTATCCATTCATCCAAGCAGTTCCAAGATGTATCAGGATCTCAAGCAAACCTTCTGGTGGACTAGCATGAAACGTGAAATTGCTTAGTTCGTGAACAAGTGTGATGTTTGTCGCAGAGTGAAGGAGGAGCATCAACGTCCAGCAGGTCTTCTTCAGCCTTTGCCTATCCCAGAGTGGAAATTCGATCATGTGGAGATTGATTTAGTCATTGGGTTTCCCAAGTCCAACAGAGGAAACGATGCCATCTTTGTGGTTATCGACAAGCTGTCAAAAGTTGCTCATTTCCTGCCAGTCAAAGAATCTATCTCTGCAGCTCAGCTTGTAGAGTTGTATACGTCAAGGATAGTATCTTTGCATGGTATTCCTCAGCTCATCTCATCTGACTGTGGAAGCCTCTTTACTTCTAAGTTTTGGGAGTCCTTCCAGACTGCTATGGGTACCAAGATCCATTTCAGCATTGCGTTCCATCCGCAGACAAGTGGTCAAGTTGAGAGAGTCAATCAGATCCTTGAAGATATGCTAAGAGCCTGTGTGATTTCGTTCGGCATGAAGTGGGAAGACTGCCTTCCATATGTTGAATTCTCATACAACAATAGCTTTCAAGCTAGCTCAGGCAAGGCCCCTTTTGAGATTCTCTACGGCAGAAAGTGTCGTACCCCGCTTAACTGGTCTAACACCGGTGTGCGTCAGTTATTGGGCAATGACATGATCACTGAAGCAGAAGATATGTGCCGTGTCATTCGGGAGAACCTCAAAGCAACTCAGTCCCGACAGAAGAGTTATTACGATAACAAACATCGGAATGTTTCTTTTCAACTGGATGATCTAGTCTATCTAAAAGTCTCTCCCATGAAGGGCACTCAGCGGTTTGGAATTAAAGGGAAGCTAGCTCCTCATTTTGTTAGTCCTTTCAAAGTTGTTGGCAAGAGAGGTGGTCTTGCATATTGACTAGAGCTTCCTCCAAATTTCGCGAACGTGCATGATGCCTTCCATGTTTCTCAGCTCCGGAGATGCTTCAAGACTCCTGAGCGAAACATTGACCTCCAAGACATCGATCTCCAAGAATACCTCTCTTATCGTGAGCATCCAGTTGCAATTCTCGAAGAAACTGAGCGTAAGACTCGCAACAAGTCTATCAAGTTCCTCAAGGTGAAGTGGTCTCATCATTCTGACAAAGAAGCTACTTGGGAACGTGAGGACCTTCTCCGTTCCGAATTTCCGGACTTCTTTCGTTCCTAGATCTCGGGTCGAGATCCTCTTGTAGTGTGGGAGAGTTGTGATAGCCCAAGTGCTGTCCCTACCATTTATGGCATGTGTCTTGTATGAACCTTGTTGCCATGAGCTTAATGAAATGAATTTGCACCTTGTCATACATGTCTTGTTCTTGCATCCATGCATCATGCATCATTTCATCCATCATACCATGTCTTGCTATTGTTGTGACCTTGTGTGGTTGGTTGTGATCTTGTGTTGTGTGGTGTGTTGTGGTTAGAGTGGGTGTGGTGCATCTCCTTCTTATTCCCCCTCTTTATTCCTTTTCAAACAACCCTTCCAAATAACCTTTTCTTCAATGTTATTTTATCAGCAGAATTAATTGGTTAATTAAATTGTTCTAAAATGTTCAGGAGTTAACTACTAATATTTTAATCCTGTGTGTGTTGGTCTTTTGTTGTTTTGAGCTTTTATGAATTGGGGTATTTATATAACAAGGGCTGTCATTTTATAACAATATTTAATTTTATTGCTCTAAAAATCAACTTATTAATTTTTATTAAATGGTTCTTGTTTTCTCTGGTATCATGGTATTTTTATTTTGTCATTATTTCTTTTCTTTCACCCTGGGGTTATTTGTGTTGTTTCCTTTTATTTATAAAACAAAACCCTCCTTTTCTGTTGATTTTTGGAGAGAGTGGGCTTGTGAGAGTGGGCTTGGCCCATTCCTTTGCAGAGAGCGAGCGAGTGTTGTGTCCCTTTCCAGCTTGGCAGCGTCCGGGCCCTCTTGTCAGTGTCTCCCCCCCCAACCTTTTCTTCCTTCGAGCGCCCGGCCCTCCTCTTTGGAGGGGCACACATGGCCACCGTGGCCACGCCGAGCCTCTCCTCCCCTCCTATTTAACCCCTAGGAGTCCGTGCCCTCGCTAGGGTTCCTCCTCGCCACCGCCTCTCCATTCCTCTCCCTCCTCTCTGTTCTTTTCCCCCTTCAGGTAAGTCTCTGAAGCTTCAGAGAATTCAGAGAGAGCAGCCGCCGTTGATCGCCGTTGTCCTCGCCACAGGAGTCGAGCCGTCCTCGTCGGAGATGTTGCGGGGGTCGAGGACCTCTCCCGCATCCCGTTCCCGGCACTAAAGGGGATGTGGGAAGGCCGCGCCGTCCTCTTCTTTCTCGGTGCCGCCTTGCTCCTGAAGCTCATCGACGTCTCCTTCCTCGTCGTTGCCGCCACATCGTCATCGTTCTTCCTCCCCTTCGTCGCGCCCCGCGTCGTCCTCTTCTCCCTCGGTGAGCCGCCTGATGTCCCTCCTATTTCCGTTGCTTAGCTCGTCGTCGCTGCAGAGCCGCTGTCGCCGCCGTTTCGTCCAAAGGCAGTGCCTTGAGGGCTCGTCTCCGTCCCCCTCATCGCGAGACGAATGGGGGAATGGACACCCCGTAGGAGCCGCAGCCGCCGCCATGGTATTTTTGTTTAACATGATAACCACACATATAAATGGGAAACATGCTGCAAAGTAGCTAACTTGATGTTTCTGTTTTCAACATGCTAAATATTTCTAAGTCTGAGAATCTCCTGTTATTTTTATGCCATGAAGAGTGGATGACTTCTTGTGATATGTTGAGAATCAGCTCATGCTCAGTGTTAGTATTTGGGAGTAGATGTTGTCTTCTACAAACCTGTTAAATTTCATGCCAAGAGGTGGTCTTTAACACCTTTAACTTCTTCTGTCAACATGCTACCAGATTAACTCAGATTCCAGAAAACTGTTATTTTCACCAAGTCCCTAAAAAACGCTTTCATCATGCCAACTTGATAGCTTCATACTTATTGATGTGTGCATCCTTCGCAGTTTGTGTAGTCGGATAACTTGACAAACATGTTATGTAATTTCTATAAATGCCTTGTTTGTGGTGATAGGTTTTTGTAGCTCAAGTTGTGGGCTGTGTAAGTTGCTATGTTGCCGTTTTGTGGCAGATTGGTTGTTTTAGTGTTTTGTGTCTTGTGGGAGCAATACTCCATGGATTTGCTTGATCTTTGAGTCTATTGTGGATGGTTTTTCATTACCTAAGCAGTGGATACCTTGGAATGCCAAGAATTAGCCCATGACCTTGTTGTCTTGTGTTTTGCCTTCGTATCTTGTCGTGAGCGTATCGTGAGAACCGTAACTTCGTTTCTTGCGTTCTTCATATGCATCTCTATCGATTTTGCATGATGCATCCATATTTGCCATGTTCATGAATGTTTAAATAACTTAACATGAGGTTCTGTCCAGATTCATTAATAATCAATCCTTGCCTGTGAAACCTGTCTAGTTTTTGATTCCATGTTAAATTCTTCATAAATTCTTCATGCATCATCTTGGTTGCGCATTGCACCTTGGTTGGATGTTTATTTTTCCTGTTTATCTTGGGTAGACGCGAGTGTTGATATTGAGTACGAGGACCCCGGAGAGTACCACTATGAGGATCCCGCTACTTGTTCCGTTGAAGAACCAATAGGCAAGATGATCGTACTCGGATCCCGATACTATTTTCGCTTGCTAGTTTCTCGCTCTTATCGTTACAATTGCGCTACCCACCACTTGAATGCCAGCCTCCTAATTGTCATGATAGCCTCTAACCTCCACTTCCTAGCAAACCTTTAATTGGATAAGTTACCGCTGCTCAGCCCCTCTTATAGCGTTCTTAGTTGCAGGAGAAGGTTGTTCCATGTGATAACATGGATTGGATATCACAATATTATCTGTTATTTAATTTAATGCAGATATATATATTGGTATTGGTGGAAGGCTTGGCCTTTTGCTAGGTATTTTGTTCCGCTATTACCGCCTTAGTTCTTGTTACCGGTGTTATGTTTTCCATACTTTGCGCTCCTAACATGCTTGGGGTTGTTATGGGGACCCCCTTGTTTATTCGGTTGGGATTAAAACTTGTCTGGCAAGACTCAACATTGGTACTACATTTGCTAATAACTTAATAAAAATTGCATAGGGCTTTGCAACCCCGTGGATACTTAACCAACCCCCGGGCTAGTGCTCCTCATGAGTGTTGGTCCAACCCAGAGCAGCTTATTAACGCCGCCCGGGGCAACTTGGTGATTGGCGTGGTAACCATCGCTCATCCGTCGTGTCCTGAAACGAGATAAGCGGCTCTTATCGGGTTCTTCGACACGACGGGAAGTCTTGCTGGATTTGTTTTACCTTTATCGAGTGTCTAGCGTGTGGAGACTGACTTTCTTAGGGTTATCTCGAGGTGTTGGAATTCCTTTGGAGTTACCTATGATGATCACGAGGTCCATGGTCAAGGCTATTCCCGCGGAGTTTGGTTAATTTGTGATGGACTAGTTGGAGCACCCCTGCAGGGTTAGATCTTTTCGAGAAGCCATGCCCACGGTTATGTGGCAACTTGGATATTTGTTTAACACCCGGTTATAGTCAACTTGAAGTAAACTCTAATAAAATACACCAACTGTGTGAGTAACCGTGATCGTCTCTGCTCGTGAACATGATCCGAGAGAGAACACGGTGGGGATATGATTGACGTAGGTAAGTGTTCATGATCTCATAGAGGTCATTTTAGATTCGATCGTTCATCGTAGGCCACTCACACTTATGTTCATGTTACGTAAGTTTAGCCACCATAAATGCTTAGTGCTGCTGCAAACTAAACACATACCACATCCCAACCTTTAAGCTTGAATAGTCTTGGTACCCGGGCACATGATTGTTGAGTCCTTGTGGCTCACAGATTACTACAACACTCCAGGTACAGGTATAGATGAGTACGTGTCGGATGAAATGACGCAGCTCCAGTGGGAATATGAGGAGGAAAGAGGCAGGATGTCCGTGTCTTACCCAGATGAGTAGAGGACCATGGTCGTAATCTTTGGGATAGTGAGATATAGTCATTTGCATCTGTTTTTTTATCGCTTGATTTCGTCCGTAGTCGGACCCTATCTTCATCTTGATGATTTGAACTCTATGTGGAATTGTATTTTAGTATGTGGAGAGTGTAAGCCAACTTGTATACTCATCTCTTCTGTAATGTATGATGCAATGATTCTATACTTGCGAACGGCAAGATGCACCTCTATCCTTTGCGTGGTCCTCGTGCCTTAAAATGGATAGGCGCGCATCTTGTGTGTGACAAGGGACGTCACTGAGCTTTATGCTTTGGCAGAGAAATGCGCTCGAGACGAAGAAGGGAGGAGACTCCCCGATGAATACGTCGGCACAGGGGTCGACTCTGAAGATGAAGACACTGCTACCCCGACAAAGAAGAGCCGGCGGCAGAACAAGAAGCGCAAGGGCTATACCATACATGTCATTGAGGGATCTGGCAATGACGTTGCTGGGTGCGCCTCCTGCCATGCCTTGGCGGCTACCGGCAAGCCATAAGACTCTGGCAAGTAGTATTGCAAGATCAATCGCACCAAAGGCCACAATCTCCAAGACTACTAGAAAGTTGAGCAGCTTGCCGAGAAGCAAAAGGCCGAGTACGAGAGGCGAGACAAAGAGAAGAGCTAGGACGGTGCCGACGGGTCCGACACGAAGCGTGTCGGCCGAGGAGGTCGCCACGGCAAGCCCAAGCAACAAAAATTCCGGACCGCCCGTGGCCACGACAAGCAAGATGGAGATGATGATGATATCGAAGAGGACGACGAGTCCAACAAGCATGAGTTTCAGAAGGCTACAGAGATGATGTCCATAGAGGGAGGTGCCTCATCACATTCCTCTCACCGCCAACTTAAATAGTGGGCACGCGAGGTTAACACGGTGGAGCCCTCTATCAGTGCGCAAAAACCTCTGAAATGGTCCAACACTCCTATCATCTTCGACGTCGAGGATCACCCCGATCGCATGACCACAGTCGGGTGCTTGCCTTTGTTGGTTTCCCCAGCAATCTGCAGCCTCAAGGTGATGAAGATGTAGCTGACAGTGGGGCCAGCCTGAACCTGATCTCACATGATGTCATCCAGAAACTGCAAATTCCTGACGAATATCTCGAGCCAATAGGCGCTTTCCAAGGGGTCAATTCAGGAAGAACTCAGCCGAAGGGGAAGGTCACGCTGCCGTTGACGTTTGGCAGTGATATCAATTTCAGAACAGAGAAGATCGTTTTTCACGTCGCCAAGATCTCATTGCCGTACAACAGCATTCTTGGCCGCCCGGCACTGGCCAAGTTCATGGCGGCCACTCACCTCGCTTACAACGTGCTGAAGATGCCCGGGCCAATGAGCGTCATCACCATCAACTCCGACAAGAAAAGTGCACTTATCTGCGTTGACCAACTCTATCGGGGTGCAGTCGCAGCACCTGGCACCAAGGCACTTGCTCCTGCCGCTGAAGCTCCCGAGGGGAAGAAGACCGGCCTTGCGCACATTCCGGCAAGCGCACCTCCTTGGGGTGTTGCACTCCTGTTGATGATGTGCCAGAGAGCTCCACTGGCAAGAGCAAAAAGTCCAAGGCTACTCCGCTAGAGACCAAGAAGGTGCTCGCCAAGGACGACGGCATGGGGGAACTTTCACCATAAGTTCCACCCTTGACGACAAATAGGAAAGCGCGGTTGTTGCCTTCCTGCGAGCGAATGTCGATGTGTTTTCCTGGCAACCATCTGATATCCCCGGTGATCCCAGGGAGGTGATTTAGCACCACCTTGCCGTTTGCCCACACACGCGACCCGTCAAGTAGATGGTTCGGAAGCAAGCTTTGGAGTGGCAACAGTTTATTGCCGAAGAGATTAAGAAACTAGAGGCAGCTGGCTTGATCAGAGGAGTACCCATCCAACATGGTTGGCCAACCTGGTTGTAGTGCGCAAGGCGAAAGGAAAATGGAGGTTGTGCATTCATTTCATAGACATCAACAAAGCCTGCCCCAAAGAACCTTTTCCCTTGCCGCGCGACCAGATTGTGGACTCCACCGCTGGTTGCGATCTGTTGTCTTTCCTTGACGCCTCTTCCGATTATCATCATATTTTTATGGCTAAGGAACACGAGGAGAAGACCGCATTTATCACCCCGTGTGGTACAAATTGCTTTTTGCGTATGCCTTTCGGGTTGAAAAGTGTTGGTTCCACTTTTGCAAGAGTGGTCCAGATTGGTTTCGAGCTCCAGCTACATAGAAATATGGAGGCTTATATGGATGGCATGGTGGTCAAAACCAAGGACAATGCTATGCTCATATCAGACCTAGAATAGACATTTGCCAACTTGCGCAAGATCAACATGAAGCTCAACCCTGAGAAGTGTGTGTTTGGCATCCCGTTCGGCAAGGTTCTCAAGTTCTTTGTATCTCAACAAGGAATCGAAGCAAATCCCGACAAGATCAAAGCAATCGAGCAAATTGAAGCACCAAGACGAGTCAAAGACGTGCGACGTCTTGCCAGCTATGTTGCTTCTCTGAGTAGGTTCATCTCAAAATCTTATGAGCGCGCCCTGCCCTTTTTTAAAATCTTGAAGAAGGCAGGTGCAATGAAGTGGACTCCGGAAGCGGAGGCAGCGCTGCAAGATTTGAAGAAGTACCTCTCCTCTCCGCCAGTACTAGTCGCACCAAAACTATAAGATCCGTTGCTTCTTTATGTGGCGGCAACAAATCAAGTGGTGAGTGCTGCACTAGTGGCCGAAAGAGAAGTTGACGAAGATGCAGCTGCAATGGCAGGACCGCCAAGCGACGAGCCAAGGCATTCCCCGACAGGGTCTGGTGTTGGCAAATAAGGATCTGTGCAGTTAAATGAGACAATCCATAAGAACAAAGTAGTGCAACAACCGGTCTATTTTGTCAGCTCCTTGTTGCAGGGGGCTAGGTCAAGATATTCTGGCGTGCAAAAATTGCTCTTTGGCCTCCTTATGGCCTCAAGGAAGCTGCGCCACTACTTCCAAGCACATGAGATCACCGTTGTCACTCGCTTTCCACTACAGCGGATCTTGCGAAACCCAAAAGCTACCGACAAGATTGTGGAGTGGGCTTTGGAACTATCAAGCTTTGGTCTTAAGTATGAAACCACTTTGACCATTCAGAGCAGGGCCTTGGTGGAGTTCATTACAGAATGGACCCCAACCCCCGATGAAGATGTTCCCGAGTAAACTCTCCCTGGCAAGGAAGCCGATCAGGAATGGATCATGTATATTGATGGAGCTTCTCGCTGCAAGGCGCCGGTGCCAGAGTGCTTCTTGTCACACCCACCAGAGAGCACCTCAGATATGTGGTTCAGATGCACTTTCCCTAGGAGAGATCAACGAACAACACTACTGAGTACGAAGGGCTGCTTGCCAGTCTTAGGATCGCGGCAGACCTTGGGATCAAGAAACTTATTGTCAGGGGTGATTCTCAACTTGTTGTTAGGCAGGTGAACAAAGATTACTAGAGCCCATTGATGGAATCTTATGTTGATGAAGTGAGGAAGTTGGAAGAGCAATTTGACGGCCTGCAAATGGAGCACGTCCCACATGCGGAGAACAGCGTTGCCGATGGCCTGTCAAAGTGTGCTGCCCTTAAGTTACATGTGGAACCGGGAACTTTCATGCTCCAACTAACTCAACCCGCGTGACACCATCAACTGGACAAGAGAAGAGAAGGAAATTAAGTGCCGGTAAGTATTTCTCGGTAGAGCTCCCACAAGCCATCGACGAGAAGGTTGCCAGAGAGAACTGCAGGTTTGTCAGTAAGAATTGTGCTCCGGCAGGGCCCGGGCTCTTGTCGTTGAAGCGCACGCTCCCGCCAGGCTTGCCAGGGTACAACAGGATCCGGCAGGACCTGATGCCCATGTTGTTGAGACAAATGCTACCCCGGTAGAGGATATGCCTTTAGTCCTTGTTGTCGAGCCCCGGGCTCCAACATGGGCGCAACACATCGTCTGTTTCCTTATGACAGGAGAACTTCCCGGGGAACAAGAGGAAGCAGAGAAAGTAACCCGCCGGTATAGTATGTACCAGTTTGTGGACAATGACCTATATAGACAAAGTCCAAACGGTATGAAACTCAAGTGCATATCCTAGGAAGATGGACTGGAGCTGTTGGCAGAGATACATGGAGGTATATGTGGCTCCCACATTGGATCAAGAGCCCTTGCCGGGAAGGCATTCCAGCATGGCTTCTTTTGGCCCACTGCCCACCAGGATGCAATGGCATTAGTAACCAAGTGTGAAGCATGCCAGTTTCATTCAAAGAGATTACATCAACCGGCTCAAGCGCTTCAAATGATCCCTCTCTCCTGGCCATTTTCGGTCTAGGGGCTTGACATCTTTGGGCCCTTTCCCCGCGCTGCTGGGGGCTTTGAGTACTTGTATGTTGCAATCGACAAGTTCATAAACTGGCCGGAAGTGGAAGTAGTGAGAAAGGTGATAGCATAGTCAGCCGTCAAATTCTTCAAGGGACTAGTTTGCCGCTTTGGTGTTCCCAATAGGATCATCATTGACTACGACACATAGTTCACGAGCCACACCTTCATGCAATATGTCCAAGACCTTGGTATTAAAATCTATTTTGCTTCCGTTTCCCACCTGAGGAGCAATGGCGAAGCGGAGAGGGCTAATGCCGATGTGCTACGAGGCCTCAAAACAAGAAATTTTGACAAGCCGCACAAGTGCGGAAGGAACTGGATTGATGAGTTACCGGTGGTTCTTTGGTCAATCAGAACGACACCAAATCGAGCTACCGGTCAGACACCCTTCTCCCTTGTCTATGGGGTGGAGGCAGTTCTC
The DNA here is from genome assembly GCA_022496015.1 of Hordeum marinum. Taxonomy (NCBI): domain Eukaryota; kingdom Viridiplantae; phylum Streptophyta; class Magnoliopsida; order Poales; family Poaceae; genus Hordeum; species Hordeum marinum. Next base: position 243,959,951 of record CM039672.1, read on the forward strand.
CCCACGGAACTCATATACGGATCACCTCGAGTGCTCGCTTATGATGAGCTCGGGTAAGAGCAGTTGCGGCAAGACGATGCGACGCTCCTTGAGGAAGACCGTCTTGAGGCTACGGTGAGAGTTGCATGATACCAGCAAGCTTTGCGCCGCTACCATAGCCGGAAAGTTAATGCCAGAAGTCTTGAGGAAGGCGACCTTGTTCTTTGGCGATTTCAGTCCGCCAAGAATTCCAACAAGTTGACGCCAAAGTGGGAAGGCCCTTATCGGGTAGTACGAGTCACCAGGCCTGGCGTAGTCCGCCTGGAGACCGAATATGGCATTCCAGTGAGTAACTCCTGGAATATTGAACACCTTTGCAAGTTCTACCCATAAGGCGCGGTTGCCGGGCCTCCCGGCAACCACCTTTTGTACAAGTCTTGCCGCTGAAACATGTAATCCTTGGTACCATGCCAGGCTCAGACCCTGTGCATAGTTAAATAAAGATAAGTGTTCTGCAATCCTGATTGATTCTCATGTTTACTTGCGTGCATGTTTATCTGAAGTATTGCATTGCGCTTAATCCCGGCAAGGACTAATGGACTGCCAAGGTTCCAAAGCCATATTTTCTCTTCTTTCTATTTCTCAAAGGACAGAAGGTCACCTCGCGTGTAGCTTTGCCGAGGGGGGAGGGAATGGTGGTAGTAATACCCATGAGCAACGTCCCCAAAAAACTTGCCGGAGAGAGCACGACAACAAAAAGATAAGTTGCAAAAACCCCAAGTGAATCCTTGCCATGAGGTTATTTTCCTTGGACGATTTCGGCTTCTATACAAAAAACCTGCACGCATGGGAAACTTTCGGCGGTTGGTTGCGCCCTCACCGTGTGCGGGACAGCTCAACGGCTTAAGTGGCCGCGCCCGTGCTCCTTGTTTTGTTTCGAGTCCGCTCAACGACTCAAGTGACAGCGCTCGCGCCCTTATTCTATTTCAAGCAAGACCCACACCTTGAACGGTTGTACCAAGGCTGCTGAGGTATCTTGCTGGCAGTAACACCGCCAACAAGCTGCTAAGGACCTGTTCCTCGAAGCGCTCGCGGTAGGGCTATGCAAGCCGGCAAGATTTTTCCCAGAAAGCGTAGGGAAAGTTCCATATACAGAAAAAGGTCTAACAAGGAACATAATTCACATTCATTCAAAATAGGGTGAAATTTACATAAGATATCTCTTTTTTCTGAGTACATCTTTATTTGACTTTCTCCCCTAGGGGAGATTACAAGAAGAAAAAGACGGAAAGGAAAGGCGAGCTACAAGAAGAAAAAGATGGCGAGAGGCCCCCAGCAGAAGCCTGGCCTGACCCCTCTGGACCAGCACTGCATGGACGAGTAGGGCTGGGAGATGGGCAGGCAAGAACCTGGCCCCTCCTGGACCAGCATTGCACGGAGGAGAGGGCTAGAGCATGCGGAAAGGGGGATGGACCCCAGAAGCCGAAGTCCACCGGCCTGCTGGAAGACCCAGCTGCAAGATGAGGCAGCGCCCGGGACAAAGGCCCCTGGCAAGACCATCCCACCGGGAGGGGGAGAGGCGTGAGGTTGGCGATGATGGTGCGGCCGGCGGTCAGTTTGAGCTCGAGTCATCAGGCTCCGACTTGACCTCTCAAAGACCAGACTCATTGTCGCTGTCTTCGCCTCTGTCCCCCTCATCACTCTCGTCCGAGGACAGGCTTTCGGTGCTGCTCGATCTCTCTTCGCAGCAGCTGAGACGGACGCCTGAGCGCCCATAAATCTTTATGGAGAACATGTTGGCCTCCTCCATTTTGAAGCGAAGGACATGCCCCACCTGGAGGTTGTGGGCGCGGGAGAAGGTCTACTAGCCGCGCTTGAGGAACATGACGCATCTTTTTGGGTATTCAACATGTACCCGCGTTATGCCGTTACGGCAACCGGCCACCCGTAGCCACAGGAGGGGCGACTCATCTCCCTTCATTGCCCTAGCAAAGAGGCTAGGGAGGTGCAGATGGCTCCGGAGGGGACCGTCCAGCTCGAGGACGAAGTCTAGCGCCATCCCCTCGGCATGGGTCTCCTCAATGGAGAGGCCTGGCTTCAAAGGAGGGGGTGGAGCAGCGCTTTGCCTCCCCGACCTCGGCCTCCACGATGGCCGTGACCCCTCACGCCTCTTCCGCCATGCGATCTCAAACCACCCTCCTCCTCCGTGGCTGAAGCGGCGGCATGATCCTAACGAGAGCTCCTCCTCAGAGCGGAGAACGATGTTCGCCCATGAGCCCTTTTCATGGCTAATGGCGGGTGCTACCTGAAGATTGAGGAGACGTGGAAGGGCGAACTATGGAGGTTTGCACTCGGAAGATAGAGGGAGGATGGATGACCACTGCCCTCTCTACCCCTCTATTTATAGGGGAGTGCGAGGGCCGGCTCTCCCCCACTCCAAAGGACTCTACCCACCTACTCCATAGCGGCGCCCTCGATCACGGGGCGAACAGCAACTGCCATGTTGCCCCAATCCATGGCGCTGCGGTTAAATTTGTCTCGACTGCAAGATTCCTTAGGGATCCCTTCACCACTAGCCTTACTGATCATCGCATGCTCATTATACACCTCAATTGCTTCCCGGAGCAAGTCATGAACGAAGCCCCATGTCTCCCATAGTTGGCTTCGCCATAGTTGAGATCCTGCTCGATCTCGAGCCCTACGGTGCCCCCCTCTAGCTCCATCGAATGGGGAACATTCCCCTAATCAAGTTGACGTGTCGAGCATCGAGAACGGCGTCCCCTAGAACCGACAATCGTCGCCGGCATCCCCACACTTGCCGGCCGTGGGAGGAAGACGACGACGCCAGCTCAAATCTGACTCGTGGGACCGCTGGACCCATCGTTAGTGCCTAGCAGGCTGCCAAAGCATTTTAAGTGGAAATGTATTCCTTGGAATACGATTTTGACCAGGGAAAACATAAGTCCTGCTGAACAGTTTTCTTTTTCTACTTTATTTTAAATCAGAAGTTTGACCCCTACTTTGACTGGCTATAACTTTTAGAATAAAACTCCAAATGATATGATTATTTTTCCTACCTTTCTCAAATTTGACCTAGTTTATTTTAGGATTTATTTTAAAAATATTTAAGACAGATTTTTGTACTGTTTTGAATTACATGTTGATTCGCATATTTTCAAAATAGGAAACGGGAGAAGTAAACTTTCAAAAGTTTTGTGATGCACCCTACCTCTCCACACATTGAAGGCAAGCATCCTGAACCTTGATATGATATTAGTTGTGTGATGTTTGCTAAAACAAATGAATTCCTTTATTATGCTAAGATGACGTGACGTTATTTCATGTGGAGATCACACTCATGCATATAAGCATATGGTGAAAATCTTTTTGCTATACATGGGATATTGATGACAGTAGCCACTACTCATGCCACATATGCCTAGTGATAATTCGGATGAAGTCCAAAAGACGGTTGTGTTCCGGTTGACATGACCACAACACTCATCTCGTGGTGACGAGGATGTGTAGTGAGGCATGATGGAGCATGAGGGAGTTGGTGACCCTATCAGGAAATTGTGAAGAGAATTTGTTGTGCTAACCATGCAGAGAACACATAAACCTCCTGAGTCGATCATAGATCGAGTCTTATTCTACTAACCCCCATACTTCCTTCGTACTACCACTTGTACCCGCCACAGGTAGGGCACAGTTGAGTAAGTTGTCAACCCCTTTCTTGGCACACACACTCTACAGAGACACCACAATGGAAGATACGGAAGGCATCTGGTAGGCATGCCACTTGGTACGGGGTCATGGGTGTTCCAGTTTGACCGAGCGGGTAGCGCCCCTATTTGCGCGTGGTATAAATTTTGTGATCCCATGCTAATTGATATTGTGGTCTCCCCACTCATAGCTTTACTTAACGAGGGTCATGGGTGATTCTAGGCATCGGTAAGTTGAGCTGGTGTGTGCGGGTCAGGTGTGTTTTCAACTAAAAGACCGGAAGCGGAATTAGTCCTGGTGGACTAAAGGAATCCGTCACCTCATGGGTAAAGAGTACAACCTCTGCAGAGTATATATCTATTCGTATAGCCATGTCCGTGGTTAAGGACTAAATCTGGGATGGGTCAAGTGTCGGTCTTAGTGGTGGTCTTTGGAGGAATTCTTCTAAACCCGAATATTGGTCATGAAGTGCGACGAGTGATATTGATGATTATTCTTGTTATGGACTAACCACCTTCATTATGGGAATTGTTGAGTATCCCTAGGATGATTTTACCTCCTGGATACTTATTGTGATTTTTATAAGCCTGTGTCGCACAGACGCCCGACTGTGGCATGCTTGTATTTACCTTCTTTATAAGCCTTTTATGTATTGTCGCTCAGACGCTCGACTGTGGCATGCTTGTTACTTACTTTCTTTATAAGCCCTTTATGTGGCATCACTGAGACGCCCGACTATGGCAAGAATGTTATTTATTTCCCTTATAAGCTCTTTCAGTGATGTTGCTTAGACGTCCTATCAAGGCATGTTTTCATGTTCTTAACCGTTCGAGGCGTCGCTTTAGACACCCAATTGGTACATTTTATTTTTATTTCCTAAATGTTTATTTATATTTAATATGAATGACATGCTTGCTTGCATCATGAATTTTATTGTGTAACTAACTGGATGATCGTGAATTAATTCAGTGTTTGATTATCACATGCTATATTATATCTGTTTCATAATGTTTGTGAGTACATTCAAAAGTACTCACTGGCTTGTCCCTGGCTATTGTGTTGGCCAGATTTCTTGCTTGAAGAGGAATGCAATAATGATAGCCCGAGAACCTAGGAAACGGAGATAGCAACCACGCGAAGATAGGAATTATCCAGGTCAGTTGTTCCTATGCGAAATGGAGTCCCATAGATGTTGATGATCAATGAACCGCTTCCACCATCAACCACTAGAAACCATGTTCTACCCTAGACCATCATGGTCTTGTACTTCAAATTTTGTAATTTGCTTGGAATTCTGTATCAAGAATGTGTCCACCATCTAATAGTAATCCTAGGGCTGGTGAGCACAAGGACCAGTTACTGGGAAATTAATATCCTGGAAAGTCGGTCCTGGCAAACTTGGTATCAGAGCCAAGATAACCATTGGCTAATCCTATCTTAGCTGGGTCAAGAAAACCTAGGTTACCACCCACCAAACCCTACCATAACCATAGATGAGCCTATCCTATCAGATAGCCCACATAATGGCCCCGACACCTTTTCCAAGTCGGTGCCCAACTCATCAGACTGGCCCAGTAAGCCACACGCTAGTGACTGACACCTGAGTTGTCCCATTCGCAAACGTGCCAGGAAAACTCCATTTTCTATAAAGGAAACATTTGTCCGAATCCAGCACACCACAACCTCCTAACCAAAACCAAGCCAAGATGCGTGGAGACATTATGCATAGTGGAACCACCGCGACCGACCTTGGAGGTTTTGTGACCATCCTAGCCAACCTCACCCATCATGCCTTTGCATTAGAAGAGCCCCCAGAATATATTGTGTTCCAGGAGCACACGAGTGATGCCGATCATCACTTTTGGGCCACAGTGCACGTCTTCGGCGGGGGTATTTTGCCGGAACGCCCCTATTGGTTCACCGGAAGGACAACTTCCCATGAGCCGCAAGCCATCCAGCTAGCAACTCGAGAGGCTATAGTTCAACTCCGGCACCTCTCGCCGAGGGTTAACAGCCGCTCGTTCTACTACTACCCCAGACGTGAAGGATATAATAGATCGCCCCAAGTCGCCAATGGAGACCATGAGGCAGACCCCCGCCTTGTTGCATCTTGTGCATTACTTAAGGGCACAAGAGGCATTGTTTGATCAGGTCACCCTTGATCTGATTACTACTCGCAGAGAACTTGCTCGCCGAGCCCCAACAAGAAGAGAAGCTATGCCCAATGCCGACAACCCAGCCATGCTGTTTGGACAACCAATAGAGTCTTTGAGGCTTGCCCCTGCAACCGAGCGTAATATAATTGTATCCTAGGAAGAGCTTCGTCGCCTTTTGGGGACACACTCCAACGGAATTGTGACCACCAACCTCCGCGATGGTCATTATCGCTTCCCCGACCCTGCAACTCCACACCCTAACCTAGTCAACCCCAACGATGAAGCCCAAGGAGAAGCCTCAACATCCATAAGGCACGCTCGGCAAGACATGAATGAAGTAGACTAAGCCACTTGAATAGTGTCGAGTCTTAGTATTCCTATGCCGTGTAATAGTATGACCGTATATGGCCATTAATAGATGGAATACTATTCATGTGGCATTATTTTTAATAGTATCACCTATGACTATGCATATACCTTTTTAACTATAGAATAAAATTTTGGATGCGACCATCAGGAACCAACCTAGGCAACAACCACTACATTATGACACTTTTTGTGAATCATAACTGTGGCTTTGACCCAACCACGTTAGAGCATGACCGAAAACAAAAATTGTCCCCACACCACAGTATAACCCCTAGCCAAATGCAATACAAGATGCCACTTTGTGACCTTACCAAGCATCCCTCACCTTGTGCACCACCTCCACATCCATTTTTCCATGTCACACCTTGGGTTTCATATGAGAACCCTGGATGCAACCCTAGGGAGTTTTGTTATGATATTGTGGGATTTTTCCTGTAGTACCATGGATTCTCCCCACCCACCCAAGTGCGAGCAGATCAAATCAAGGATCACTACCACCACCTCGAAAGATTGGACAGTTGTTCACATCCCACCAGTAGACCCAATCCAAGATCCCACGGAAATCTCCTTCATTGGGGAATATTTCCTCATGACCAATAAATATTTACATGTACCGTAGACACCATGATTATACAAATTAGCATAGAGGTTGCTTGATGTGATATCTGTATTAATGTATAAGTATATTGTGTTGGTTACAATTGTTTGCTATTAATAAAAATTTGAGTGTTTTCATCATAGCAAATCGTAGGGTGAGATTTCATTCAGAAAACACTGCAACAAAAAATGGTTTCCCAACAGATGTTTGATTTGCATGTCCTCATGTTATTTGACTCAAAGGCCATGCACATTAAATGCAAGACCGTGCACTCTTTCATCACCTAATCAATCACCTCATAAGTAGACCGTAGATGCACCAATTGTCAGCAATTTTGATGATATGTATGTTGTAATTCCCTTAGTGGTGTCATGTGAACGTATACTACATGACACTTCACCATCCTTGGGCCTAATGGAATTCATTGTGGAGTAGTTATTAGATTATGGGTTGCTAGAGTGACAGAAGCTTAGACCCTAGTTTATGTGCTACTCCGTAAGGGGCTGATTTGGGTCCACATGTTTAATTCTATGGTTAGACTTTCTCTTGATACTTTTCTTATAATTGAGGATGCTTGCGAGGGGGATAATGATAAGTAGGTTGTTAGTTCAAGTAAGAACAACACCTTAGCACCGGTCCACCCACATATCAAATTATTAAAGTAGCGAACGGGAATCAAACCAACATGATGAAAGTGACTAGATGAAATTGCCGTGTATCCTCAAGAACACTTTGCTTATCACATGAGATAGTTTTGGCCTATCCTTTGCCTTAAAAGGATTGGGCTACCTAGCTGCATCTTACCTATTATTACTGTTACTTGCTCTTTACTAATTACCCTGCTATCAAAGTACTTGCTACTTACAATTTCAGTGCTTGCAGAAATTACATTGCGGAAAATCGCTTATCATTTTGTTCTGCTCCTCGTTGGGTTCGACAGTATTACTTATCGAAAGGACTACGATTGATCCCCTATACTTGTGGGTCATCAAGACTCTTTTCTAGCGCCATTGTCGGGGATTGAAGCGCTCTTTGTAAGTGGAAATCGGTAAGGAAAAACTTATGCTACATGCTGAAATTTGCTCTCACTTGTTACTATGGAAAGCAATCCTTTGAGGGGTTTGTTCGTGGTATCTTCAGCTCAACCGGAACCAAAATTAGCTGACCTTCAATCTACAAAACCTACTGAAAATATTGGATATGAAATTCCTTTGGGTATGTTAGAACAACTGCTAGCTAATCCTTATGGAGGGGAGGGAACTGAACATGTTCATATGCACCTACTACATGTGGATGAAATTTGTGGATTATTTAAGCTTGCAGGTTTATCTGGAGATGAAGTTAATAAGAAGGTTTTCCCTTTATCTTTGAAGGGAAAATCATTGACATGGTATACGCTATGTGATGATATTGGATCATGGAACTGGAATCAATTGAAATTTGAATTGCACCAAAATTTTATCATATGCATCTAGTTCGTTATGATCAAAATAATATATATAATTTTTGGCCTTGTGAAGGAGAAAGCATCACTCTAGCTTGGTGGAGGATTAAGTCAATTTTATATTCATGTCCCAATCATGATATCCCGAGAGAAGTTATTATTCAACACTTTCATGCTCGACTTTCTCATAATGATCAAACCATGATCAATACTTCTTGTACTGGTTCTATTATGAAGAAGACTATTGAATTCAAGTGGGATATCTTAGAAAGAATTAAACGCAACTCTAAATATTGGGAACTCGAAAAAGAACAAGAAGAAGAAAGATTATTGAAAATTCCGAGGAAGCAACAAGTTGCTATTGGATATACTCTTAATGATCTTGAGGGCATTAGTCACACTCTATGTCAGCACAAGATCAATATGGAACCTGATGCTAAACCCGTCGTTGATCACCAATTAAGATTGAATCCCAAGATGAAAGAAGTTATAAGAACTGAAATATTAAAGCTTCTGGAAGCACGTATAATCTATCCCATAGATGATAGTAGATGGGTAAGTCCCGTTCATTGTGTCCCTAAGAAAGGTGGTATTAGTATTGTTCCTAATGATAAAAATGAACTTATCCCGCAAAGAATTGTTACTTGCTATAGAATGGCAATTGATTTTAGAATATTAACTAAAGCTACTAGAAAAGATCATTACCCTCTGCCTTTTATTGATCAAATGCTTGAAAGATTATCTAAGCACACACACTTTTGTTTCCTGGATGGATATTCTGGTTTCTCTCAAATACCTACTTCACAATTTGATCAACAGAAAACCACCTTTACTTGTCCTTTTGGAACCTATGCTTATAGACGAATGCCTTTTGGTTTATCCAATGCACCCGCTACCTTTCAAATATGTATAATTGCTATATTCTCTGATTTTTGTGAAAAGATTGTGGAGGTTTTCATGGATGATTTTTTTGTTTACGAAACTTCTTTTGATGATTGCTTAAGCAACCATGATCAATTTTTGCAGAGATGTGAACAAACTAATCTCGTCTTGAATTGGGAGATGTGCCACTCTATGGTTAATGAAGATATTGTCTTAGGGCATAAAATTTCTGAATGAGGTATTGAGGTGGATCAAGCTAAAGTTGATGCAATTGAGAAAATTCCATGTCCTAAAGATATCAAAGGTATTCGAAGTTTCCTTGGTCAGGCTGGTTTCTATAGTAGGTTTCTTAAAGACTTCTCAAAATTTTCTAGGCCTCTTACTAATCTTTTACAAAAGGATATTCCCTTTGTTTTTTTATGATGATTGTGTGGAAGCCTTCGAAACACTTAAGAAAGCCTTAACCACTTCACCTATTGTTCAACCACCCCATATCTGATAACTTATCTAGGTTAGAAAATATTCTTGATGACCCACTACATATTGATAATAGTTTTCCTAATGAACAATTAGCTGCAATAAATATCTCTCAAAACACTCCATGGTATGATGATTATGCTAATTACAATGTTTCTAAATATATTTCACATAGTTTCACATAGCAACAACAAAATTCTTTTATGATTTAAGATGCTACTTTTGGGATGACCCACATCTTTATAAAGAAGGAGTAGATGGTACTATTAGGCGATGTGTACTTGAGCATGATCAGGAACAAATCTACGGAAATGTCATTCCGAAGCTTATGGAGGACATCATGCGAGAGATAGAACTGCTCATAAGGTAGTACAATCTGGTTTTAATTGGCCTACTGTCTTCAAGGATGCCCGTAAGTTTGTCTTGTTTTTTGATGAATGTCAGAGAATTGGTAATGTCAGTAAGCTTCGGGAAATGACAATGAATTATTCACTTGTTGTTGAACCATTTGATGTTTGGGGTTTTGATTATATGGGACCTTTTCCTTCCTCTAATGGCTATACTCATATTTTAGTTGTTGTTGATTATGTCACTAAGTGGGTAGAAGCTATTCCAACTAGTAGTGCTAATCATAACACTTCCATTAATATGCTTAAAGAAGTTATTTTCCCGAAGTTTGGAGTCCCTAGATATCTAATGACTGATGGTGGTTCACATTTTATCCATGGTGTTTTTCGTAAAATGCTTGCTAAATATGATGTTAACCTTACATTGCATCACCCTATCATCCTCAATATAGTGGTCAAGTTGAACTTAGCAATAGAGAAATAAAATTGATATTACAAAAAAATGTCAATAGGTGTCAAAAAATTGGTCTAAAAAATTAGATGATGCACTTTGGGCTTATAGGACATCATATAAAAATCTTATGGGTATATCTCCATACAACATGGTATATGGGAAAGCTTGTCATTTGCCTCTAGAGTTAGAACATAAAGCATTTTCGGCAATTAAAGAACTCAATTATGATTTCAAACTTGCCGGTGAAAACAGGTTATTTGATATTAGCTCATTAGATGAATTGAGAACCCAGGCTTATGAAAATGCCAAGTTATTTAAAGAAAAAGTTAAAATATGGCATGAAAAAATAATCCAAAAGCGAGAATTCAAGGTTGGAGAATACGTTATTTTGTACAATTCTCATTTCAAATTTTTTGCAGGAAAACTTCTCTCCAAATGGGAAGGACCATATGTTACCGAAGAAGTTTATCGCTCTGGAGCTATCAAGATTAATAATGCCGAAGGTACTAACCTGAAGGTGGTCAATTGGCAAAGAATTAAACACCATATCTAGGGTACGCCTATTAATGTTGAAAGCAATGTTATCCAAACTATGACACCGAAGGAACACATAAGAGGAACCTTCCGGAACACTCCAGAATCGTGAAAAATAAGAGGTACGTGATACGGTAAATAAACAGACTCCCAGAAGGCAATCAGAAACATTTTCAAATTTTAGGACATAAGAAATAAATCAGAAGGCAATCAAGGTGAGCACGATACACCAGGGCGCAATTGCCATCCCTGGCGCGCCCTGGTGGGTGCTGCCCACCTCGGGAACCTTCCCGACTCCGTTTTCCTTTCGTTCGCTTGATTTCCAAAAATAAAAATTCTCTATGTATACCCTCAACTATTTTTACCACCGCATTGCAAGATTTTCCTCTGTTCTTGTTTCATGTTGTTTTCCTAGCAGATCTGTTAAGCCAGGCATCATGTCTTCTTCCTCTCCCAATAACGTAGAAGAGGATTCTTGGTTGACGAAGATGGGGCTGAAGAAAGAAGATCCAAAAGAATCCAATAATGAGGACAAGGGAAAGGAAGCTATGCAGAACCAAGCTCAAGAATGAGGGAAACCCATGGACATGGCCGAAGAGGAAGAACAAGATATCCTTCGACCTTACTACCGTCATTTCAACCCTCTTGAAATTGAAGCTTTTAGGGCTTTCTAAGCGGTTCGTGTTCAGAATAAATTCCTCTCTCGTGAAAATATTTTGTTAGAGGAGCACATCACCACCCTTAGGAGCGTCATCCGCAAATTGAATTATTTACTGGAGCTAAAGTGTGATGCCTCATGACCACCACCTTCATCAACTTCATCACCAAAGGAAACTTGAGTAGACGGGTATGGGAACTCCCCTTGGCTTGATTCAAGCTTGGGGGAGGTATCCCGGTATCGTATCACCATCACTTTTTACCTTTTATTCTTATTTCGATCCTTAGCTTTTGCATGATTTATTTAAATAAAAGTTTTGTATGATTTATTTTCAAGTGCTAGATTCGTGATCGATCTATCTATGTAATCTAGTGAGAGTTATATAATAAAGTTTAGCTTGAGCTTTTGCCCCTTTACTTTCTTGTTGCAATCATGATAAAAGAGAATAAATGAGAAAAAGATCATACGCTAAGATTATGGTGAGTAATGACATCACAATAAGGAGAAGTATAAGTGGTAAAATTTATTGGAGATTGGCAAACACAACATTAGTCAATGATGCAATTCATGAAAGAATTAATTAGGGAAGAATATTCACATGGAAATATACTATCATGGACATCTTTTATAATTGTGATCCCCCATTACATATTATATGCCAAAATTGTTGATGTTGGACAGGGAAGACAACGTAATGATTTATGCTTGTGTTCACATAGAACTTATATTGTCATAGATCCTTCAACATGTGGTGCTTGCTCAATATCTTTGCCGGAAAAAAAAATCCGCACTAAGTAGAGATACTACTTGTGCATCCAAAATCCCCAAACCCAAACTCATGTTTGAGAGTCCACCATACCTACCTATGGATTGAATAAGATCCTTCAACTAAATTGGCATCGGTGTATCAAGGCAATAAAAATTGCTTCTAAAAGTGTTGGATCTATTAGTGTAAGAGAAAATTGAGCGTTGCACGAACTTGTGATGGCAAAGTAATAAAAGCGATAGACTGCATAATAAAGGTTGCTATAACAAGGGGCAATACAACATGGCATTATTTTGCACTAAGGTATTTGGCATACAAATTAAAAAGCACATGACAACCTCTGCTTCTCTCTATGAAGGGCCTATCTTTTACCTTTATGTATTTACTGTTATGCAAGAGTCAAAGTATTCTTCCCCATTCCTTTTTATTTTTATCCTTTTGCAAGCATCATGTGGTGAGGCAAGTGTTGGGGAATGTTGCATGGGAAACAAAAAAATTGTACGCACACACAAGATCTATCCATGGTGATGAGCATCTACGAGAGGGAGAGTGGATCTACATACCCTTGTAGATTGCTAAGCGGGAAGCATTAGGAAACACGATCGATGTAGTGGAACGTCTTTGTGGTCCAAATTGCAAGTTGTCCCATGATCCAATCATGATCCGTCCCGCGATCCAATCACGGTCCTTTCGATCTAGCGCCGAACGGACGGCACCTCCACGTTCAGCACACATACAGCTCGATGACGATCTCCACCTCCTTGATCCAGCAAGTGAGGGTGGAGAGGTGTATGAGTTCTCCGGTAGCACAACAGCATGGTGGCGGTGGTGGTGAACTAATTTGGCAAGGCTTCGCCGAACTTCTGCCGAACTAATCTAGAGGAGAACTATGATCTAGAGGGAGCAAGGCACCACGTGGCTTTTCGGGTGGTGGCTGCCCTCAAAACCCTCCACTATATATAGGAGGACAGGGGGTAGGTGGGGGCGCCCTAGGGTTTCCCCTATGGTCTTGGCGCAAGGAGGGGAGGAGTCCACCTCTCACAAGGGAGGTGGAGTCCTAGTAGGACTCCCTCCCCACTTGCCCTTCCCCGCCCCTTGAGCAAGGGCCTTCTAGGGGATGGCAACCCATCCCACCAAGGGATGGTGCGCCACCTCCTAGGCCCATGCGGCCCTTGAGGTGGGTGGTCCCCACTTGGCGGACCCCCGGATACCCATTCGTCACTCCCGGTACACTACCAGAAGTGCCCGAAACTTTTCAGAGCCAAAATACCACTTTCCTATATATCAATCTTTACCTTCGGACCATTCCGGAGATCCTCATGACATCCGGGATCTCATCCAGGACTCCGAACAACCTTCGGTCACCAACATACATAACTCAATAATACCGAAACGTCATCAAATGTTAAGTGTGCAGACCCTATGGGTTCAAGAACTATGTAGACATGATCGAGACACATCTATGGTGAATAAACAATAGCGGGATCTGGATGCCCATATTGGTTCCTACATATTTTATGAAGATATTTATTAGTTGAACCTCTATGTCAAGGATTCAGTTAATCTCGTATGTAGTTCCCTTTGTTCTTCAGTATGTTACTTGCTTGAGATTCGATCGTCGATATCTCTATACCTAGTTCAATATCTTAACCAACAAGTCTCTTTACTCATTTTGTAATACAATATCTTGTGTCTAACTGTTTAGTCACTTTGCTTGCAAGTCTCATTTTCATGTTGTATTACCGAGTGGGCCCTAAGATACCTCTCCGTCACACGGAGTAATTAATCGCAGTCTTGATCCATGCCCACTCAACAGACACCATCGGAGATACCTGTAGAGCACCTTTCTATTCACCTAGTTACGTTGCAACATTTCATACACACAAGGTACTCCTCCGGTGTCAGTGATTTGCATGATCTCATGGTCGTAGGAACATATACTTGACATGCAGAAAACTATAGCAATAAACTCACATGATCACATGCTACGTTTATAGTTTGGGTCTTGTCCGTCACATCATTCTCCTAATGATGTGATCCCATTATAAAATGAAATATCATTTCTATGGCTAGGAAACCTCGACCATCTTTGATCAACGAGCTAGTCTACTAGAGGCATACTAGGGACACAGTGTTGCTATGTGCCCACACATTTATTTGAGTTTCCAATCAATACAATTATAGCATGGATAATAAATGATTATCATGAACAAGGAAATATAATAATAACCATTTTATTATTGCCTCTAGGGCATATTTCCAACAGAAAGATCTAGGCACATATATCCAGATGAATATGAGTGAGCATGAATTATTATAAGCCCTTAAGGTGAATACGTTGGGAGGCAAAATTATAAGCCCCTATCTTTCTATGTGTCCGGTTGAAACTTTTTGCTCATGGGTATGTTGTGATTGTTAGCAATCGTAGAATACTAAGTGATGGTTGAGTATCTGGACTTGCCAAAAGGCTCCTACATGAGACCCTTCCTGAAAATATGATGGATTGTAGTTGCAAAGTGGACTGAGAACATAGTTTGTTGGTTTCCAATAAGGTTTATGCTTTATACTTCCATGTTGTGATGAATTGTTACTGACTCATAAAAAGTTATATAATGTTGTTATAAGGTAAAAGTTATATGAAAGAGTATATGTTAATTTTTTTGTTGTTATAATAATAAGCATGATGCTACTATGTTCGTATTTTTTTTATCGACACTTCTCTCTCAAACCATATGGACATGTCCTTCAATATCGGCTTTTGCTTGAGGACAAGCGATGTCTAAGCTTGGGGGAGTTGATACGTCCATTTTGCATCATGTTTTCCTACTGTTATTTATAATGTTTTTATGCAAAATAATTCTTTGGGGAGTAATTCTAATACCGTTTCTCTCATAATTTGCAAGGTTTACACAAAGAGGGAGAATACCGGCAACTGAAATTGGGGACTTGAAAAAGCATGTCAAAGATACCCATTCTGCACACCCCCAATGAAGCTGAAAATTTTACGGAGAATTTTTGTGGAATAAATGAGGAATATTGGACCAGAAAACTACCAAAGGGGGGCTACCAAGTGAGGAACACCCACCAGGGCACGCGAGCCCCCCAGGCATGGCCTGGTGGGTGGTGATCACCTTGGCCCACCTTCGGAGGCCATATTCTAGTATAAATTCCAAAAAAACCTAAAAAAATAAGAGGAGGACTTTTGGGAAGAGGCACTGCCATCTTGAGGCGGAACTTGGGCAGGAGCACTTTTGCCCTCTGACGGAGCGATTTCGCCGGGGGAACTTCCCTCCCGGAGGGGAAATCAAAGCCATCGTCATCACCAAGAACCCTCTCATCTGGGGGAGGCCATTCTTTATCAACATGTTCAACAGCACCACCTCCTATCAAACCCTAGTTCATCTCTTGTGTTCAATCTTTGTACCGGAACATCAGATTGGTACCTATGGGTGACTAGTAGTGTTGATTACCCTGTGTAGTTGATTGCTATATGGTTTATTTGGTGGAATATTATATGTTCAGATCCATTATGCTATTCAATAAACCTCTGGTCTTGAGCATGCATATTATTTGTGAGTAGTTACGCTTGTTCTTGAGGTCACTTGAGAAGTCATGTTGCAAGTAATCATGTGAATTTGATATGTGTTTGATATTTTGATGCTATGTATGTTGTGATTCGCTTAGTGTTGTCATGTGAATGTCGACTGCATGACACTTCACCATTCTTGGGCCTAAGCGAATGCATTGTGGAGTAGTTATTAGATGATGGGTTGCTAGAGTGATAGAAGCTTAGACACTAGTTTATGCTCTACTCCGTAAGGGGCTGATTTGGGTCCACATGTTTAATGCTATGGTTATACTATGTCTTAATACTTTTCTCATAGTTGCAGATGCTTGTGAGGGGGTTAATGATAAAGTAGGTTGTTAGTTCAAGTAAGAATGACACCTTAGCACCGGTCCACCCACATATCAAATTATCAAAGAAGCGAACACGAATCAAACCAACATGATGAAAGTGACTAGATGAAATTCCGTGTACCCTCAAGAACACTTTTCTTATCATAAGAGATAGTTTGGGTCTGTCCTTTTCCACAAAAGGATTGGGCTACCTTGCTGCACCTTACCTATTGTTACCATTACTTGCTCGTTACCAATTACCCTCCTATCAAACTACTTGGTACTTATAATTTTAGTGCTTGCAGAAATTACCTTGCTGAAAGCCGCTTATCATTTCCTTCTGCTCCTCACTGGGTTTGACACTCTTACTTATCGAATGGACTATGATTGATCCCCTATACTTGTGGGTCATCAGGCACATATGACCAATCAAATATATTTGACCATGATTTTATTATTGTTGACAACTATCTCTATGATAAATGAGTTGGGAGGCGAAACTTTAAGCCCCTCTCTTTCTCTATGTTCGATGGATGCCATTTGTTCTAAAAATATGCTTTGAGTACTAGCAATAATAGAACACTATATGATGATTGAGTATGTAGAGCTCTTACTTAGACTTTGTTGAGAATAAGTTGAATTGCAATTGTTTGGTGACTAAGAACATAGGTTGTCAGTTTCAAGAAAAACCATTGTTTGAACCATAACATGTGAATTGGTTGCTACTTTATCATGATGAGTTTTGTGAGAAAGAGTTGTTGTTATGATGCTAGGAAAAGTGGTTGAAATTATCACTTATCAAACCTATGCACTATGCTAGCATTCACAATTCATAAATTATTTCTTTTATCATTTACCTAATCGAGGACGAGTAGGAATTATGCTTGGGGATGATTATATGTCTCCAACGTATCTATAATTTATGAAGTATTCATGCCATATTTACAATAATTTTATATGGTTTTGGTATGATTTGCATGGAACTAACCCGAACTGGCGTTGTTTTTAGCAGAAATACTATGGTGTTGTTTTCTGTGCAGAAATAAAAGTTCTCCAAATGCAAGAAAACTATTTGTTGAGTTTTTTGGAATAAAAGAGGCGCTAGAAGCTTCGTGGGAAGGCGAGAAGAACCACGAGGTGGCCACAACCCACCAGTGTTGGGGAACGTTGCATGGGAAACAAAACTTTTCCTACGCACACGCAAGATCTATCCATGGTGATGAGCATCTACGAGAGGGAGAGTGGATCTACCTACCCTTGTAGATCGCTAAGTGGGAAGCGTTAAGAAACGCGGTTGATTTAGTTGAACGTCTTCACGATCCAAATCACCGAACGTCCCACGATCCAATCACGATCCGTCCCGATCAAGCACCGAACGGACGACACCTCCGCGTTCAGCACACGTATAGCTTGATGACGATCTCCGCCTTCTTGATCCAGGAAGAGGGAGCGGAGAGGTAGACGAGTTCTTCGGCAGCATGATGGCGCTGCGGCGATGGTGGTGGAGTAATCTCAGCAGGGCTTTCCCTAAGCACAGCTAAAACCGATCTAGAGGAGAAAGTACGAACTAGAGGGAAGGGTTGCACGTGGCTGAAATTCTTGTGCCAAAAACCCTAAAACCTCTAGTATATATAAGAGAAACAGAGGAGGAGGCTTGGCACAAGGGACAAGCCATCTAGGCTTCGGCCGACGGGAGGAGAGGAGGAATCCTCCTCCAATCCTAGTAGGACTAGGACTCCTTCCTTATTTGCCATTTTTGCCTTTTTCCACCATTTTCTCTTTGGGATTTCCTTCCCAGTCGCATGGGCCTTGTGTGGGACTTACACCAGCCCACTAAGGGCTGGTATTCACCCTCCCAAAGCCCATGTATCCTCTTGGGTCGAAATACCCCTTCCGATGGTCGCCCGGTACACTACCGACACTCCCGGTACACTATCGATGAGCCCGAAACTTTTTTCGCGACCAAAACAGGACTTCCTATATATCAATCTTTACCTCCGGACCATTCCGGAGCTCCTCGTGACGTCCAGGATCTCATCTGGGACTCCGAACAACCTTCGGTCACCACTAAGCATAACTCTATACTACCGAAACGTCACCAAACCTTAAGTGCGCAGACCCTACGGGTTCGAGAACTATGTAGACATGATCAAGACACCTCTACGGTCAATAACCATTAGCGGGACCTGGATGCCCATATTGGTTCCTACATATTCTACGAAGACCTTTATCGGTCGAACCTCTATGTCAAGGATTCAGTTAATACTGTATGATGTTCCCTTTGTTCTTTGGTATGTTACTTGCCCGAGATTCGATCGTCGATATCTCCATACCTAGTTCAACCTCGTTACCCACAAGTTTGTTTAATCGTTCCGTAATACAAGATCCCATGACTAACACTTAGTCACATTGCTTGCAAGGCTTATTGTGATGTTGTATTACCGAGTGGGCCCTGAGATACCTCTTCGCCACATGGAGTAACAAATCCCAGTCTTGATCCATGCCAACCAAATAGACACCCTCGAAGATACTTGTAGAGCACCTTTATAGTCACCCAGTTACGTTGCGACGTTTGATACACCCAAGGTATTACTCCGGTGTCCGTGAGTTGCATGATCTCATGGTCATAGGAACACATACTTGACATGCAGAAAACTGTAGCAATAAACTGACACGATCAAATGCTACATTTATAGTTTGGGTGTTTTCCATCCCATTATTCTCCTAATGATGTGATCCCGTTATCAAATGACATCACATGTCAATGGCTAGGAAACCTTGACCATCTTTGATTAACGAGCTAGTTCACAAGAGGCATACTAGGGACAAAGTGTTGTCTATTTATCCACACATGTAATGTGTTTCCAATCAATACAATTATAGCATGGATAATAAACGATTATCATGAACGAGGAAATATAATAATAAACACTTTATTTATTGCCTCTAGGGAATATTTCCAATAGTCTCCCACTTGCACTAGAGTCAATAATCTAGTTCACATCACTATGTGATTTACATTGTAATGTATCGAACACCCATGCAGTTCTTGTGTTGATCATGTTTAGCCCTTGGAAGAGGTTTAGTCAATGGTTCTGCAACATTCAGATCCGTGTGCACTGTGCAAATATTTATGTCCTTCTCCTCGATGTAATCGCGGATGGAATTGAAGCGTCGCTTTACGTGTCTGGTCCTCTTGTGAAATGTTTGTTCCTTGGCTAGAGCAATGGCACCGGTGTTGTCACAGAACAGAGTCATTGGATTCAGTGCACTGGGCACTACTCCAAGATCCGTCATGAACTGCTTCATCCAGACACCTTCCTTCATCGCCTCTGAGGCTGCGATGTACTCCGCTTCGCATGTAGAATCAGCTACCACGCTTTGCTTGGAACTGCACCAGCTTACCGCTCCCCCGTTGAGAATAAATACGTATCCCGTTTGTGACTTAGAGTCATCCGAATCAGTGTCAAAGCTTGCATCGACGTAACCCTTTACGACGAGCTCTTCATCACCTCCATAAATGAGAAACATTTCCTTAGTCCTTTTCAGGTACTTAAGGATATTCTTGACAGCCACCCAGTGCTCCATTCCAGGATCACTTTGAAACCTTCCGTCCATACTTATGGCAAGGCTGACATCAGGTCTTGTGCATAGCATTGCATACATGATAAAGCCTATGGCTGAAGCATAGGGGATGACACTCATCTTTTCTCTATCTTCTGTAGTCACTAGGCATTGAGTCTTACTCAACTTCACACCTTGTAACATAGGCAAGAACCCCTTCTTGGACTGATCCATTTTGAACTTCTTCAAAACTTTATCAAGGTATGTGCTCTGTGAAAGTGCTATTAACCGTCTTGATGTATCTCTATAGATTTTAATGCCTAATATGAAAGCAGCTTCTCCTAGGTCCTTCATTGAAAAACTCTTGTTCAAATATTCCTTCACGCTTTCCAGCATTTCTATATTGTTTCCAATCAGCAATATGTCATCCACATATAATATTAGAAACGCTATAGAGATCCCACTCACTTTCTTGTAAATACAAACTTCTCCATAAACTTGTATAAACCTAAATGCTTTGATCACCTCATCAAGGCGATTATTCGAACTCTGAGATGCTTGCACCAGCCCATAAATGGATCGCTCGAGTTTGTAAACTTTGTCAGCATTCTCTGGATCGAAAAAACTTCTGGTTGCATCATATACAACTCTTCCTCAAGGAAACCTTTGAGGAATGCTGTTTTGACATCCATCTGCCAAATTTCATAGTCAAAATAAGCAGTTATTGCCAACATGATTCTGACAGACTTAAGCATCGCTACGGGTGAGAAGGTCTCATCGTAGTCAACTCCTTGAACTTGTGAAAAACCCTTTGCCACAAGTTGAAATTTGTAAACGGTGACATTACCGTCCGCGTCCGTCTTCTTAAAGATCCATTTATTCTGAATGGCCTTTCGCCCTTCACGTAATACTTCCAAAGTCCATACTTAGTTTTCATACATGGATCCCATCTCGAGTTTCATGGCCTCTAACCATTTCTCGGAATCCAGGCACATCATCACTCCTCCATAGCTCGTAGGTTCATTGTTGTCCAACAACATGACCTCCAAGACAGGGTTGTCGTACCACTCAGGAGCAGTACGCGCCCTTGTCAACCTACAAGGTTCAATAGTAACTTGATCCGAAGCGTCATGATCATCATCATTAACTTCCTCTTCAACTTTCGTAAGCTCCAGAAAAACATCTTTCTGCGCTACGCTACTCTCTGGTTGAAGTAAAGGTTCAATAACCTCATCAAGCTCTATTTCCCTCCCACTCAATTCTTTCGAGAGAAACTATTTCTCAAGAAATGTTCTGTTCTTAGCGACAAACACTTTGCCTTTGGATCTGAGATAGAAGGTATAACCGACTGTCTCTTTCGTGTATCCTATGAAGACGCATTTCTCCACTTTGGGTTCCAGCTTTTCAGGGTGAAGCTTTTTGACATAAGCATCACATCCCCAAACTTTAAGGAACGACAACTTTGGCCTCTTTCCAAACCATAGTTCATATGGCATCATCTCAACGGATTTCGATGGTGTCCTATTTAAAGTGAATGCAGTTGTCTCTAATGCATAACCCCAAAATGATAGTGGCAAATCAGCAAGAGACATCATAGAATGCACTGTATCTAATAAGGTTCGATTACGACGTTCGGACACACCATTACGCTGTGGTGTTCTAGGCGGTCTCAACTGTGAAACAATTCCACACTGTCTTAAGTGACTGCCAAACTCATAACTCAGATATTCACCTCCTCGATCAGATCACATGAATTTAATCTTCTTGTGACGATGATTCTAAGCTTCACTCTGAAATTGCTTGAACTTTTCAAAAGTTTCAGGCTTGTGTTTCATTAAGTAAATATACCCATATCTACTTAAGTCATCAGTGAAGGTGAGAAAATAACGATATCCACCTTGCGCTGTAACATTCATTGGACCGCACACATCAGTATGTATGATTTCCAATAAGTCACTTGTCCGTTCCATTGTTCTAGAGAACGGTGTTTTAGTCATCTTCCCCATGAGGCATGGTTCGCATTTGTCAAGTGATTCAAAATCAAAAGACTCCAAAAGTCAATTGGCATGGATCTTCCTCATGTATTTTACACCAATATGACCTAAACGACAGTGCCACAAGAAAGTGGTACTAAAATTATCAACTCTACATCTTTTGGCATCAATGTTATGAACATGTGTATCATCACTATCAAGATTCAATATGAATAAACCCCTCACATCGGGTGCATGACCATAAAAGATATTACTCATATAATAGAACAACCATTATTCTCTGATTTAAATGAGTAACCGTCTCGCAATAAACAAGATCCAGATATAATGTTCATGCTTAACGCATGCACAAAATAACAATTATTCAGGTTCATCACTAATCCCGATGGTAATCGAAGAGAGAGCATGCCAACAGCGATCACATGAACCTTGGAACCATTTCCCACGCACATCATCAGTTCCTCCTTTGCCAGCCTTCGTCTATGTCGTAGTTCCTGCTTTGAGTAGCAAATGTGAGCAACCGAACCGGTATCAAATATCCAGGCACTACAACGAGAGCTAGTACGGTACACATAAATAACATGTATATCATATATACCTTGTTTGTCATTGGCCGCCTTCTTGTCGGCCAGGTACTTGGAGCAGTTCCGCTTCTAGTGACGAGTTCCCTTGCAATGAAAGAACTCAGTTTCTGGCTTAGGTCCAGCCTTGGGATTCTTTACAGGAGTCACAACTGCTTTGCCATCCTTCTTGGTTTTACCCTTCTTGCCCTTGCCTTTGCCATTCTTCTTAAAACTAGTGGCTTTATTGACCATCAAGACTTGATGTTCTTTCTGGATTTCAGACTCGACGACTTTTAGCATCGCAAACAGCTCGGCAACTGACTTGTTCATCCCGTGCATGTTATAGTTCATCACAAAGCTCTTGTAACTAGGTGGCAGTGATTGAAGAACTCTATCAGTGATCGCCTTTGGTGGAAGGGCAATTCCCAACTCCGCCAGACGAGTCGAATACCCAGACATTCTGAGTATATGTTCACTGACAGACCCGTTCTCCTCCATTTTGCAAGCATAGAACTTATCGGAGGTCTCATACCTCTTGATCTGGGCATTCTTCTGAAAGATAAACTTCAACTCGTGGAACATCTCATATGCTCCATGACATTCAAAACGTCTTTGAAGTCCTGGTTCTAAGCCATACAATATTGCACACTGAACTATTGAGTAATCATCAGAACGTGTCCGCCAGGCGTTCGCAACGTCTGCAGACTCACCTGAAGTGGGTGGATCACCAAGTGGTGCATCAAGGACATAAGCCTTCTGGGAAGCCGTGAGGATAATCCTCAGATTACGGGTCCAGTCAACAAAGTCACGTACATCCTCTTTCAACCTAGCTTCCTCTAGGAACGCATTAAAATTCAGGGGTGCTACTGCGCAAGCCATTGATCTACAACATAAATATGCAAAGGTTACTTAGACTATTGTTCAAGATAATGAGTTTAGTTAATCAAATTACTAAAGCTCCCACTCAAATTGACATCCCTCGGGTCATCTGAGTGTCACATGATCCAAATTCACCACCTCAAGTCCGATCATCACGTGAGTTGAGGTGGTTTCAATGGTGAACATCATCATGTTGATCATATCTACTATATGACTTATGTTCGACCTTTCGATCTCGTGTGTTCCGAGGCCATGTCTGTACATGCTAGGCTCGTCAAGTTTAACCCAAGTGTTCTGCATGTGCAACACTGGCTTGCACCTGTTGTATGTGAACGTAGAGTCCATCACACCCGATCATCACGTGGTGTCTCGACACGACAAACTTTTGCAACGGTGCACACTCGGGGAGAACACAATTCATCTTGAAATTTAAGTGAGGGATCACCTTATAATGCTACCGTCTTCCTAAGCAAAAAAGGTGAAGAAAAGGATTAACATCACATGCAAATCATAAGTGACATGATATGGCCATGAACTTGTGCTTCTGATCTCCATCTATGAAAGCACCGGCATGATCTCCATCGTCACCGACATGACACCATGATCTTCATCATCTTGATCTCCATCAACGTGTTGCCATCGTGGTTGTCGTGCCCACCATGCTTCTACTACTATTTCCTACTATTTCTACCGTTTAGCCATAAAGTAAAGCATTACATAGCGCTTAATGATTGACACACATGTCATACAATAATTAAAGACAACCCTATGGCTCCTGCCGGTTGTCGTACTCATCGAAATGCAAGTCGTGATATTCTATACAACACATGATCATATCATACATCACATATATTTCATCATGTAATTGGCCATATCACATCTCAACATACCCTATAAAAACAAGTTAGACGTCCTCTAATTGTTGTTGCATGTTTTACGTGGCTGCTATGGGTATCTAGCAAGAACAATTCTCACCTACGCATAAACCACAACGGTGATACATAAGTTGCTTTTCAACCTTCTCAAGGAACGCCTTTGTCGAATCCGGTCCAACTAAAGTAGGAGAAACAGGCACCCGCCAGCCATCTTTGTGCAACGAGGTTACACGTAAGTTGATGGAACCGGTCTCTCGTAAGCGTACGAGTTAGGTTGGTCTGGGCCGCTTCATCCCACAATACCGCTGAACCAAAACACGACCAATGGAGGAAGAAATCTAAGCATCAATGCCCACAAAATCTTTGTGTTCTACTTGAGATCTCATCTACACATATACCTAGCTCATGATGCCACTGTTGGGGAGCGTTGCATTGGAAACAAAAAAATTCCTACGCACACGCATGATCTATCCATGGTGATGAGCATCTACGAGAGGGAGAGTGGGTCTATGTAGACTTGTAGATCGCTAAGCGGGAAGCGTTAAGAAACACGGTAGATGTAGACGAACATCTTCGCGATCCAAATCGCCGAGCGTCCCGCGATCCAATCACGATCCGTCCTGATCAAGCACCGAACGGACGGCACCTCTGCGTTTAGCACACGTACAACTTGATGACGATTTCCGCCTTCTTGATCCAGCAAGAGGGAGCGGAGAGGTAGACGAGTTCTCCGGCAGCATGACAGCGCTGCAGCGATGGTGGTGGAGTAATCTCAGCAGGGCTTCGCCTAAGCATAGCTAAAACCGATCTAGAGGAGAAACTACGAACTAGAGGGAAGGGTTGCACGTGGCTAAAAATCTCGTGCCAAAACCCCTAAAACCTCTAGTATATATAAGAGGAAGATAGGAGGAGGCTTGGCCCAAGGGCCAAGCCATCTAGGCTTTGGCCAAAGGGAGGAGAGGAGGAATCCTCCTCCAATCCTAGTAGGACTAGGACTCCTTCCTTATTTGCCCTTTTTGCCTTTTTCCACCTTTTTCTCTTTGGGCTTTTCTTCCTAGCCGCATGGGCCTTGTGTGGTACTTCCACCAGCCCACTAAGGGCTGGTATTCACCCTCCAACAGCCCATGTAGCCTCTTGAGTCGAAATACCACTCCCGATGGTCCCCCAGTACACTACCGGCACTCCCGGTACACTACCGATGAGCCCGAAACTTTTCCGGCAACCAAAACAGGACTTCCTATGTATCAACCTTTACCTCCGGACCATTCTAGAGCTCCTCATGATGTCCGGGATCTCATACGGGACTCCGATCAACCTTCGGTCACCACTATGCATAACTCTATACTACCGAAACGTCACCAAACCTTAAGTGTGCAGACCCTACGGGTTCAAGAACTATGTACACATGACCGAGACACCTCTACGGTCAATAAACAATAGCGGGACCTAGATGCCCATATTGGTTCCTACATATTCTACGAAGATCTTTATCGGTCAAACCTCTATGTCAAGGATTCAGTTAATCCTGTATGATGTTCCCTTTGTTCTTCGGTATGTTACTTGCTCGAGATTCGATCGTCGGTATCTCCATACCTAGTTCAACCTTTTTACCGGCAAGTCCCTTTATTCATTCCTTAATACAAGATCCCGTGACTAACACTTAGTCACATTGCTTGCAGGGCTTATTGTGATGTTGTATTACCGAGTGGGCCCTGAGATACCTTTCTATCACACGGAGTAACAAATCCCAGTCTTGATCCATGCCAACCCAACAGACACCCTCGAAGATACCTGTAGAGCACCTTTATAGTCACCCAGTTACGTTGCGACGTTTGATACACACAAGGTATTCCGCCGGTGTCCGTGAGTTGCATGATCTCATGGTCGTAGGAAGACATACTTGACATGCAGAAAACTATAGCAATAAACTGACACGATCAAATGCTATGTTTATAGCTTGGGTCTTGTCCATCACATCATTATCCTAATGATGTGATCCCGTTATCAAATGACATCACATGTCAATGGCTAGGAAACCTTGACCATCTTTGATTAACGAGCTAGTTCACTAGAGGCATACTAGGGACAAAGTGTTGTCTATTTATCCACACATGTAATGTGTTTCCAATCAATACAATTATAGCATGGATAATAAACGATTATCATGAACAAGGAAATATAATAATAAACACTTTATTTATTGCCTCTTGGGCATATTTCCAACAACTAGGGGACGCTAGCCCCCTTTGGCATGCCTTGGTGTCTTGTGGGCCCCTCGTGGCACATCTTCGCGTGAAACCGATGCCCAAAATTCCTATATATTCTGAAACCCCCAGAAATAACCATTGATCATAAGTTTCGTCGCTGCAACTCTTTGTATTGACAAAAAACCAATCTGGATGCATTCCAATTCACTGCCAGAGAAGGTAGATCATCTCTAGTGGGGATCTTCATCATCCCGGCGGTGGGCATGACGACGAGGGAGTAGTCCACCCTTGAGGTTGAGGGTTTGTGCCAGTAGCTATGTGTTTAATATCTCTCTCTCTCTTGTGTTCTTGATTTGGCACTATCTTGATGTATCATAGGCTTTGTTAATATAGTTCGGTCATATGGTGTTTTCCCCTCTCTATCTCGTTGTGATGAATGGAGTTTTCCCTTTGAGATTTTGTTATTACCGGATTGAATACTTTTATGGATTTGAGAGCACTTAATCTATGTCTTGGCACTCAACTCGCGGATTCCCAAGATGAGATTGGGGTAATCTATGCAAATGGGTTGATGCATGTTTTCATCCTACTTTCTCCAGTAGAATCCTGGGGTACTCTTTGAGGTTCTTTGTGTTGGATTGAGTATTATGATTCTGAAATTGTTTGATGCGTATCGTATAATTAACTCATGGATACTTGTGGTGACATTGGAGTATCTAGGTAAAATTAGAGTTGGTTGATACGTATCATATGGTGTTATTTTAGTATGAACTCTTAGATAGATTGATCTAAAAGGATAACTTGGTGTTATTTTAGTATGAACTCTTGGATAGATTGACTGGAAAGGATAACTTTAAGGTGGTTTTGTACCCTACAAACAATTTCTTCTTATGTTCTCCACTATATAAGAAGTTTCTAGTGATTCTTCGTTGCATGTTGAGGGATGGTTATGTGATCCAATTATATTAGCATTGTTAAGAGATTGCACTAGCGAAAGTACGAACCTTGGGCCTTGTTTTCAAGCATTGCAATGCCGTTTGTGCTCACTTTTGTTACTTGCTATCTTGTTGATTTTTATTTTTACTATTACAAAAATCAATATCTACTATCATTACTACACTTGTATCACCATCTCTTCGCCGAACTAGTGCTCCTATACAATTTACCATTGTATTTGGTATGTTGGGGACACAAGAAACTTTTTATTATATGGTTTCATGGTTGTCTGTGAGAGACCATCTTAATACTACGCCTCCCACGGATTGATAAACCTTAGGTAATCCACTTGAGGGAAATTTGCTACGGTCGTACAAAAACTCTGCGCTTGGAGGCCCAACATGAGTCTACAAGAACAAGTTGTGTAGTAGACATCAGAGGTAGGTATAATCTATCCTATGCTGATAATAGGTGGGTAAGTCTAGTTCATTGTGTTCCTAGGAAAGGTGGTATTACTTGTTGGGGAACGTTGCATGGGAAACAAAAAAATTCCTACACACACGCAAGATCTATGCATGGTGATAAGCATCTACGAGGAGGAGAGTGGATCTACATACCCTTGTAGATCGTTAAGCGGGAAGCGTTAAGAAACGCAGTTGATGTAGTCGAACGTCTTCTCCATCCAAAATGCCGAGTATTCCCGTGATACCATCATGATCCATCTCGTGATCCAATCACGACCCGTCCCGCGATCCCATCACAATATGTCTCGCGATCTTGATCACGGTCCTTCCGATCTAGTGCCGAACGGACAAAACCTCTGCGTTCAGCACACGTACAGCTCGATGACGATCTCCGCCTTCTTGATCCAGCAAGAGGTAGTGGAGAGGTAGATGAGTTCTTCAGCAGCATGATGGCGTTGCAGTGATGGTGCTGGAGCTATTCCAGCAGGGCTTCTCCTAAGCACCGCTCAAACCAATTTAGAGGAGAAACTACGATCTAGAGAAGAGGGCACCACGTGGCTGTTTTTCTGTGTCTCAAAACCCTCAAAATCTCTAGTATATATAGGAGGAGGGAGGGAGGAGGCTTGGCGCACAAGGGGCCATCCCTTGTCCTTGCGCAAGGAAGAGAGGAGGAGTCCTCCTCCAATCCTAGTAGGACTAGGACTCCTCCTTCCCACTTGGAAACTCTTTCCACCTTGGCTTTTTTTTCCTTCTCCTTCCACTCCAGCCGCATGGGCCTCTTGTGGAACTTAGGCCATCTCATTAAGGGATGGTATACCTCTTCCCACATCCCATGTAGCCTCTTGGTTCGAAATACCCCTCCCGATGGTCCCCCGGCACCCTCTCGGCACACCCGATACACTATCGATGAGCCCAAAACTTTTCCGGTGACCAAAATAGGAGTTCCTATATATAAATCTTTGCCTCCGGACCATTCTAGATCTCATCGTGATGTCTGGGATATCATCCGGGACTCCGAACAACCTTCGGTCACCACCATACATAACTCTATACTACCGAAACGTCACCGAACCTTAAGTGTGCAGACCTTGCAGGTTCGAGAACTATGCAAACATGACTAAGACACCTCTATGGTCAATAACCAATAGCAGGACCTGGATGCCCATATTGGTTCCTACATATTCTATGAATATATTTATCGGACGAACCTCTATGTCAAGGATTCAGATAATCCCGTATGTTGTTCCCTTTGTTCTTTGGTATGTTACTTGCTCGAGATTCGATCGTCGGTATCTCTATACCTAGTTCAATCTTGTTACTGGCAAGTCTCTTTACTCGATCCGTAATACATGATCCCATGGCTAACTCTTTAGTCACATTGCTTGCAAGGCTTATAGTGATGTTGTATTACCGAGTGGGCCCTGAGGTACCTCTCTGTAATACGGAGTAACAAATCCCAGTCTTGATCCATGCCAACCGAAGACACCCTCAGAGATACCTGTAGAGCACCTTTATAGTCACCTAGTTACGTTGCGACGTTTGATACACACAAGGTAATCCTACGGTGTCAGTGAGTTGCATGATCTCATGGTCATAGGAACAGATACTTGACATGCAGAAAATAGTAGCAATAAACTGACACGATCATATGCTATGTTTGTAGTTTGGGTCTTGTCCATCACATCATTCTCCTAATGATGTGATACTGTTATCAAATGACATCTCATGTCGATGACTAGGAAACCATAGCCATCTTTTATCAATGAGCTAGTCTATTAGAGGCATACTAGGGACATGGTGTTGTCTATGTATCCACACATGTATCTAAGTTTCCGATCAATACAATTATAGCATGGATAATAAACGATTATCATGAACAAGGAAATATGATAAAAAACCAATTTATTATTGCCTCTAGGGCATATTTCCAATAGTCTCCCACTTGCACTAGAGTCAATAATCTAGTTCACATCACCATGTGATTCGCATTGTTATGAATCTAACACCCAATGAGTTCTGGGGCTCGATCATGCTTTGCATGTGAGAGAGGTCTTTTAGTCAACGGGTCTGTGACATTCAGATCTGTGTGTACTTTGCAAATCTCTAAGTCATACTATAGACACTGCTACCACACTCCACTTGGAGCTATTCCAAATGGCTGCTCCACTATACTTATCCGGATTGCTACTAAGAGTCATCGGAATTGGTGTTAAAGCTTTGCATCGACGTAACTCTTTATGACGAGCTCTTTATCACCTCCATAATCGAGAAACATTTCTTTAGTCTTTTAGTTACTAACGATAATCTTGACCATTGTCTAGTGATCCACTCCTAGATCACTCTTGTACCCCTTCACAAACTCATGGCAAGGCACACACAGGTGCGGTAACAGCATGACATACTATATAGAGACTATTGCTAAAGCATAGGGGACGACCTTCGTCCTTTCTCTTTCTTCTGCCGTGGTCGATCTTTGAGTCTTACTCAACTTGACACCTTACAAATCAGGCAAGAACTCTTCCTCTGACTGATCCATTTTGAACTCTTTCAAAATGTTGTCAAGGTATGTACTCATTGAAAGTCTCATCAAGCATCTTGATCTATCTCTATAGATCTTGATGCTCAACAATTAGGTAGCTTTATCCAGGTCTTCCTTTGAAAAACTCTTTTCAAACAACCGTTTATGCTTTCCAGAAATTCAACATCATTTTCGATCAATAATATGTCAACCACATATGCTTATCAAAAATTCTATAGTGCTCCCACTCACTTTATTGTAAATACAAGTTTCTCAGAAACTTTGTATAGACTCAAAAACTTTGATCACCTCATCAAAGCATATATTCCAACATCGAGATGCTTGCTCTAGTCCATAGAAGGATCACTGGTGCTTGCACACCTTTTAGCATCCTTAGGACTGACAAAACCTTCTGC
Organism: Hordeum marinum; assembly: GCA_022496015.1. Classification (NCBI taxonomy): domain Eukaryota; kingdom Viridiplantae; phylum Streptophyta; class Magnoliopsida; order Poales; family Poaceae; genus Hordeum; species Hordeum marinum. The sequence continues at coordinate 243,990,651 of CM039672.1, forward strand.
CAGATATCTCATACAAACTTTCCTCAAGGAAGGAAACGATGTTTTGACATCCATCTACCAGATTTCATAATTGAAAAACGTAGTAAATTCTAACATAATTCCAACATACTTTTAGCATCCCTACAGGTGAGAAAAGGTCTCATCGTAGTCAAATCCTTGAACTTGGCAGAAATTTCTTTGCGACAAGTCGAGCTTTACAAATAGTGACATTCACTATCAGCGTATGTCTTCATCTTAAAGGTCCATTTGTACTCAATGACCTGCCGTTCGACGGGCAAGTCTATCAAAGTCCATACTTGGTTTTCATGCATGGATCCTTTCTCGGATTTCATGGCTCCTAGCCATTTGTCGGAATTCGGGCCCATCATCGCTTCTCCATAGCTCATAGGCTCATCGTTGTCCAACAACATGACCTCTAAGACAGGGTTGTCGTACCACTCAGGAGCAGTATGCGTCCTTGTCGACCTACTTGGTTCGATAGTAACTTGATACGAAGCTTCATGATCATCATCATTAACTTCCTCTTCAACTAACATAGGCTCCACAGAAACAACTTTCTGCGCTGCGCTACTCTCTGGTTGAAACAAAGGTTCAACAACCACATCAAGTTCTATCTTCCTCCCACTCAATTCTTTTGAGAGAAACTCTTTCTCGAGAAAGGACCCATTTTTAGCAACAAACACTTTGCACTCGGATCTGAGATACAAGGTATACCCAACTGTTCTTAGGGTATTCCATGAAGATGCATTTGTCCGCTTTGGGTTCGAGCTCATTAGGTGAAAACCTTTTTCATATCAGCGTCGCAGCCCCAAACATTAAGAAATGACAGCTTAGGTTTCTATCAAACCATATGGTGTCATCTCAACGGATTTAGATGCTGCCCTATTTAAAGTGAATGTGGTTGTCTCTAATGCATAACCCCAAAATGATAGTGGCAAAACGATAAGATACATCATAATTCACACCATATCCAATAGAGCACGACTGCGACGTATGGACACACCATCACACTATGGTGTTCTAGGTGGCGTAAGTTGTGAAACAACTTTCACATTGTCTTAAGTTGTATACCAAACTCGTAACTCAGATATTCACCTCCACGATCATATCGTAGACATTTTATCTTCTCGTCACGATGATTTCAAACTTCACTCTGATTCTGCTCGAACTTTTCAAACGCTTTAGACTTGTGTTTCATTAAGTAAATACACACTATATCTACTCAAATCATCAGTGAAGGTAAGAAAATAACGATATCCATCGCATGCTCCAACACTCATTGGACCATATACATCAATATGTATCATTTCCAATAAGTTACTAGCCCGCTCCATCATACTGAAAATGGGGTTTGTAGCCATCTTGCCCAAGAGGCATGGTCCGCATGTCTCAACCGATTCGAAACCGAATGAGTCCAAAGATCCATCAACATGGAGTTTCCGCATGCGATTTATACCAATATGACATTTAGCGGCAGTGCCACAATTATGTGGTACTATCATTATTAAATTTGTATCTTTTGGCATCAATGTTATGAACATGTGTATTACTACGATCAAGATTCAACAAACCATTCTCACTGGGTGCATGACCATTGAAGGTATTATTCATGTAAACAGAATAACCATTATTCTCTGACTTAAATGAATAATCGTGTTGTAATAAACACGATCCAATCATGCTCATGCTTAACGCAAAGACCAAATAACATTTATTTAGGTTTTTCACTAATCCCGAAGGTAGAGAGACCGTGCGATGTTGATCACATCAACCTTGGAAACATTTCCAACATACATCGTCACCTCACACTTAGCTAGTCTCCGTTTAACCATAGCTTTTATTTCGAGTTACTAACATTTAGCAACCGAACCGGTATCCTATACCCAGGTGCTACTAGGAGTACTAGCAAGGTACACAACAATAACACGTATATCAAAATGTATTTCTATCGACGTTGCCAGCCTTCTTATCTATCAAGTATCTAGGAGTGTTCCGCTTCAGCGACCGCTCTCCTCATAATAGACGCACTTAGTCTCGGGTTTGGGTTCAACTTTGGGTTGCTTCACTGGAGCAGTAACTGACTTGCCATCCATAAAGTTTCCCTCCTTCTCCTTGCCCTTCTCGAAACTACTGGTTTTACTAACCTTCAACACTTGATGCTCCTTCTTGATTTCTACCTTCCTGGCGTCAAATATCGCGAACAGCTCAGGGAACATTATTTCCATCCCTGGCATTTTTAGTTCATCACGAAGCTCTAGTAGCTTAGTGACAGTGACTTGGAAAACTATATCAATCACTTTCTTATCTGGAAGATCAACTCCCACTCGATTCAAGCGATTGTAGCACCCGGACAATATGAGCACATGCTCAACGATTGAGCTATTGTCCTTCATCTTGCAGGCAAAGAATCTTGTTGGAGATCTCATATCTCACAACACGGGCACGAGCCTGAGATCCCAATTTCAGCTCTTAGAACATCTCATATGTTCCATGACATTCAAAATGCTTTTGGAGCCTTAATTCTAAGCCGTAAAGCATGACGCACTAAACTATCAAGTAGTCATCGAAACGTGCCTGTCAAATGTTCACAACTTCTAAAGATGACGCTAGAGGGGGTGGCGTACCGGGCGGTGCATTAAGGACACAAGCCTTCTGTGTAGCAATGAGGACAATCTTCAGATCACGGACCCAGTCCGCAATATTACCACTGTCATCTTTCAACTCTATTTCTCTAGGAACATATAAAAATTCATGGGAGCTACAACATGAGCTAGTAATATACAACATAATTTGCAAAGACACTACTGACTATGTTCAAGATAATGAGTTCAATTAATCATATCACTTAAGAAATCCCACTCAAATTGACATCCCTCCGGTCACTCGAGTTATACATGATCCAAATTCACCAACTCAAGTCCGATCATCACGTGAGTTGAGGTGGTTTCAATGGTGAACATCATCATGTTGATCATATCTACTATATGACTCATGTTCGACCTTTCGGTCTCTTGTGTTCCGAGGCCATGTTTGTACATGCTAGGCTCGTCAAGTGTAACCCGAGTGTTCTGCACGTGCAACACTGGTTTGCACCCGTTGTATGTGAATGTAGAGTCTATCACACTGATCATCACATGGTGTCTCGACACGACGAACTTCCGCAATGGTGCACACTCGGGGAGAACACAATTTTACGTTGAAATTTAAGTGAGGGATCACCTTATAATGGTTGTCGTACTCATCGACATGCAAGTCGTGATATTCTATACAACACATGATCATCTCATACATCCCATATATCTCATCATGTAATTGGCCATATCACATCACAACATACCCTGCAAAAACAAGATAGACGTCCTCTAATTGTTGTTGTATGTTTTACGTGGCTGCTACGGGTATCCAGTAAGAACAATTCTCACCTATGCAAAAACCACAACGGTGATACACAAATTTCTATTCAACCTTCTCAAGGACCGCCTTTGTCGAATCCTATCCAACTAGAGTAGGAGAACCAAACACCCACCAACCATCTTAGTGCAACAAGGTTACATGTGAGTTGATGGAACCAGTCTCTCGCAAGCATACGAGTAAGGCTGGTCCGGGCCGCTTCATCCCACAATAACACTAAACCAAAACAAGACCAAGGGAGGAAGCAATCTAAGCATCAACGCCCACAAACTCTTGGTGTTCTACTCGAGATCTCATCTACACATAGACCTAGCTCTGATACCACTATTGGGGAAAGTTGCATGGGAAACAAAAAAGTTCCTATGCACACGCAAGATCTATCCATGGTGATGAGCATCTACGAGGAGGAGAGTGGATCTACATACCCTTGTAGATCGCTAAGCGGGAAGCATTAAGAAATGCGGTTGATGTAGTCGAACATCTTCGCAATCCTAATCGTCGAGCATCCCACGATCCCATCACGATCCATCTCATGATCCAATCACGATCCGTCCCACGATCCCATCATGATCCGTCTCGCGATCTTGATCATGTTCCGTCTGATCTAGTGTTGAATGGATGGCACCTCTGCATTCAGCACACGTACAACTCGATGGCGATCTCCGCCTTCTTAATCCTGTAAGAGGGAGTGGGTAGGTAGATGATTTCTCTGGCAGCGCGAAGGCATTGCAGCGATGGTGGTGGAGCTATTCCATCAGGGCTTCACCTAAGCACCGCTGAAACCAATCTACAGGAGAAACTACGATCTAGAGAAGAGGGCAGCACATGGCTGTTTTTCTGTATCTCAAAACCCTCAAAACCTCTAGTATATATAGGAGGAGGGAGGGAGGAGGCTTGGCGCACAAGGGGCCAGCCCTTGTCCTTGTGCAAGGAAGAGAGGAGGAGTCCTCCTCCAATCCTAGTAGGACCAGGACTCCTCCTTCCCACTTGGAAACTCTTTCCACGTTGGCTTTTTTTCCCTTCTCCTTCCACTCCAGCCGCATGGGACTCTTGTGGGACTTAGGCGAGCCCACTAAGGGTTGGTATACCTCTTCCCACAGCCCATGTAGCCTCTTGGGTCGAAATACCCCTCCCGACACTCTCAGTACACTACCGATGAGCCCGAAACTTTTTCGGTCACCAAAACAGGACTTCCTATGTATCAATTTTTACCCCCAGACTATTCCGGAGCTCCTTGTGATGTCCAGGATTTCATCCGGGACTCCAAACAAACTTCAGTCACCACCATACATAACTCTATACTATCAAAACGTCATTCAACCTTAAGTATGCAGACCCTGCGGGTTCGAGAACTATGCAGACATGACCGAGACACCTCTACGGTCAATAAACAATAGTGGGACCTGGATGCCCATATTGGTTACTACATATTCTACGAAGATCTTTATCGGTCGAACCTCTACGTCAAGGATTCAGATAATCCCGTATGTTGTTCCCTTTGTTCTTCGGTATGTTACTTGCCCGAGATCCTATCGTCGGTATCTCTATACCTAGTTCAACCTCATTACCTGCAAGTCTCTTTACTCATTCCGTAATACAAGATCCTGTTGCTAACTCTTTAGTCACATTGCTTGCAAGGCTTATAGTGATGTTGTATTACCGAGTGGGCCCTGAGATACCTCTCCGTCATACGGAGTAACAAATCCTAGTATTGATCCATGCCAACCCAACAGACACCCTTGAAGATACATGTAGAGCACCTTTATAGTCACCCAGTTATGTTGCGATGTTTTACACACACAAGGTACTCCTCCGGTGTCAGTGAGTTGCATGATCTCATGGTCATAGGAACAGATACTTGACATGCAGAAAACAGTAGCAATAAACTGACAGGATCATATGCTACGTTTGTAGTTTGGGTCCTGTCCATCACATCATTCTCCTAATGATGTGATACCATTATCAAATGACATCTCATGTCCATGACTAGGAAACCATTTCCATCTTTGATCAACGATCTAGTCTATTAGAGGCATACTAGGGACATGGTGTTGTCTATGTATCCACACATGTATCTGAGTTTCCGATCAATACAATTATAGCCTGGAAATATGATAATAACCAATTTATTGTTGCCTCTAGGGCATATTTCCAACATTACTATTGTCCCTAATGATAAGGATGAGCTTATTCCACAAAGAATTGTAACTGGTTATAGGATAGTAATTGATTTTAGAAAATTAAATGAAGCTACTAAGAAAGATCGTTACCCTTTGCTTTTTATTGATCAGTTGTTAGAAAGATTATCCAAGCACCCTCCACTTTTGTTTTCATGATGGATATTCTGGATTTTCTCAAATACCTGTGTGAAAAGAAGATGAAGAGAAAACTACATCTGCATGTCCTTTTGGAACTTATGCTTATAGACGTATGCCTTTTGGTTTATGCAATGCACCTGCTACATTTCAAATCTATGTAACTGCTATATTCTCTGACTTTTGCAAAAAGATTGTTGAGGTTTTTATGGATGATTTTTTCGTCTATGGGACTTCTTTTGATGATTGCTTGAGCAACCTTGATCAAGTTTTGTAGAGATGTGAAGAAACTAGTCTTGTCTTCAATTGGGAGAAGTGCCACTTTATGGTTAATGCAGGCATAGTGCTTGGGCATAAAATTTCTGAACGAGGCATTGAGGTAGACAAGGCTAAAGTTTATGCAATAGAGAAAATGCCATGCCAGAGAGATATCAATGGTATAAGAAGTTTCCTTGGTCATGTTGGTTTTTATAGGCGTTTAATTAAATATTTGTCTAAGATTTCTACGCCGTTAACTAATCTTCTTCAAAAGATGTTCCTTTTGTTTTTGATGATGATTGTGTAAAAGCTTTTGAAATACTTAAGAATGCTTTAATTTCTGCATCTATTATTCAACCACCTGATTGGAACCTACCATTTGAAATTATGTGTGATGCTAGTGATTATGATGTTGGTGCTGTCCTCGGGGAGTGAGGAGACAAGAAGTTACATTTTATCCATTATGCTAGTAAAACTCTAGATTCCCCTCAAAGAAATTATGCTACCATTGAAAAGGAATTTTTAGTGGTTGTTTTTGCTTGCAATAAGTTTAGACCCTACATTGTCGATTCAAAAGTAACTATTCACACCGATCATGATGCTATTAAATATCTTATGGAAAAGAAAGATGCTAAACCTAGGCTTATTAGGTGGTTACTTTTAATTCAGGATTTTGGCTTGCATATCATTGATATAAAAGGAGCTGAAAATCTCGTAGCAGATAATTTATCTAGGATGGAAAATGTTCTTTATGACCCACTTCCTATCGATGGTAGCTTTCTTGATGAACACCTTGCTGCAATAAATACTTCACTTAGTGCTCCTTAGTATGCTGATTATGCTAATTATATTGTTGCTAAATACATTCCACCTAGTTTCTCATATCAGCAAAAGAAAATTTTCTTTTATGACCTATGACATTACTTTTGGGATGACCCACATCTTTACAAAGAGGGAGTAGACAGAATTATTACACGATGTGTACCTGAGCATGAACAGGAACACATTCATCAGAAGTATCATTCCCAAGCTTATGGCGGACACCATGCCGGTGACCAAACTGCACACAAGGTATTGCAATCTAGTTTCTATTGTCTACCTATTTTCAAAGATGCTCATAAGTACGTCCTTTCATGCAATGAATGCTAGAGAGTTGGCAGCATCGGTAAGCGTCAGGAAATGCCTATGAATTATTCACTTGCTATTGAACCATTTGATGTCTGGGGCTTTGACTTTATGGGACCTTTTCCTTCCTCAACTGGGTTATACTCATATTCTAGTTGTTGTTGATTATATTACTAAATGGGTAGAAGATATTCCAGCTAGTAGTGTTGATCATAACACCTCTATTAAAATTCTTAAAGATATTATTTTCCCGAGGTTTGGAGTTCCTATATATTTCATGATTGCTGGTGTTTCACATTTTATTCATGGTGCTTTCCGTAAACTTCTAGCTAAATATGATGTTAACCATAGGATTGCATCACCTTATCATCCCCAGACTAGTGGTCAAATTTCATCGAGTAATCGAGAAATAACATTAATATTGCAAAAGACTCTTAATAGATCTAGGAAGAATTTCTCCAAGAAATTGGATGATGCACTTTGGGCTTATAGAACTGGTTATAAGACCCCTATGGGTATGTCTCCGTACAAAATGGTATATGGGAAGTGATACGTCTCCCACGTATCTATAATTTTTGATGATGTCATGCTATTATATTTTCTGTTTTGGATGTTTTATATGCATTAATATGCTATTTTATTTATTTTTGGGACTAACCTATTAACTAGAGCCTAGTGTCAGTTTTTGTTTTTTCCTTCTTTTTGAGTTTTGCATATATAGAATATTAAATGGATTCCAAATAGAATAAAATATTCAAAATGATTTTTTTGGAAGGAAACAAATCTAACAGGCTTGGAGTGCACGCCAGGGCACTTGCCAGAAGGTGACAAGCCTGGTAGGAGCGGCAACTCCCCTAGCAGGGCCTGGCAGGCTTGCCGTCTCCTGGCAGGTCTCCTAACCCTATTCTTCGTCCTATAAATACCCACATATTCCCCCAACACCAGAACGAGCCACACAAATACTTTTCGCCCCAGAAGCCTCCGTTCCCAAGAGATCCAATCTTGGAGCCTTTTCCAGTAATCTTTTGGAGGGGGTTTCGATCACAGAGGGCATCTACATCAACTCCATTGCCCCTCCAATGATGCGTGAGTAGTCCATCATAGACCTACGAGTCCATAGCTAGTAGCTAGATGGCGTCTTCTCTCTCTTTGATCTTCAATACCATGTTCTTGATGATATTCATGGGGATCTATCCGATGTAATACTCTTTTGTGGTGTGTTTGTCAAGATCTGATGAATTGTGGGTTTATGTTCAGATTATCCATGAATCTTATTTGAATCTTCTCTAAATTCTTATATGCATGATTTCATATCCTTGTAAGTCTCTTCGAGTTATTGGTTTGGTTTGGCCAACTAGATTGGTAATTCTTGCAATGGGAGAAGTGCTTGGTTTTGGGTTCAATCTTGCGGTGTCCTCACCCAGTGACATAGTAGGTGTAGCTAGGCATGTATTGTATTGTTGCCATCATGGGTAAAAAGATGGGTTTTTCATCATATTGCTTGAGTTTATCCCTCTATATCATGTCATCTTTCTTAATGCGTTACTTCGTTCGTCATGAACTTAATACTCTAGATGTAGGCAGGAGTCGGTCGATGGGTGGAGTAATAGTAGTAGATGCAGAATTGTTTCGGTCTACTTGACACGGACGTGATGCCTATATGCATGACCATTTCCTTGGATAACTACATGATTATTCTCTTTTCTATCAATTGCTTGACAGTAATTTGTTTACCCACCATGATATTTTCCTTCAAGAGAGAAGCCTCTAGTGAAACCTATGGCCCCCGGGTCTACTTTCCATAATATATTTTCTGTTCTATAAACAAAACATACCAAAAATACTTTGCTGCAATTTACTTATGTTTTACTTTCCGTTTTTGTTTACATCTATCTCTATCAGATGTAATCCTTGCCAATAATCGTGAAGGGATTGACAACCCTTTATAGCGTTGGGTGCAAGAGTTTGATTGTTTGTGTAGATGTATCCATTGGTAACTTGCTTGTTCTTCCTACTAGATTGATACCTTCATTCTCATCAACTGAGGGAAATACTTATCTACTTCGTTGCATCACCCTCTCCTCTTGTGGGAAAACCAACGCAAGCTCAAGAGGTAGCAAGAAGGCTTTTTAGCGCCGTTGCCGGGGAGGTTACATAGCAAGTCAAGACAAGAACTTTCCCATCAACTTGCCAATTCTAACAGCGTTGCTAGGGAGATCTACATCAAGCTTACCAAGTGCCCATCGCAAACTCATCTCTTGCATTTACATTATTTTCCATTTGCCTCTCATTTTCCTCCCCCCCCCCCACACACACTTCGCAAGTTTGTCGTTTTATTCGCGCTCTCTTTTTTGTTTGCCCTTTTCTCGTCAGATCTCTTGTTTGCTATGTTTTCTTGTGTTTCCATATGCTTTATATTTGCTTGCATCTTTGCTTGCTAAAAATCTATTGATACGGATCCTCATCCACTTGTCAATCTTTTCAAAATACCAAATTATGATGAACCAATTGCTAGTGAGTTCAGTGCACTTTATTTTCTGTATGAAGTTTTGCATGATAATCATGAAAATTTTGATGAAGTGTGGAAAGAAGAAAATTATAAGGTGATTCATGTTATGTCCTTGAATGAAAATCATGATTGCCATGTTGTTAGTATGAATTCTCTGAATATCCATGATACTAATGATATGCAAAACCACAAGCTTGGGGATGCTATGCTTGATGAAGATGATATTTTTTTGTTCCCCAAGTTTTGGTGATGACACGTATGCTATAATTGATCATGAAAAGAATCCTTTATGTGATAGTTATATTGTGATTTTCATTCATGAGTCTACTGAATGCTATAATTGTTCATGAAAAGAATCCTTTATGTGATAGTTATATTGTGATTTTCCTTCATGAGTCTACTGAAAATTATTAGGAGGGAGGAACATATTCTTATAGGAATTGCAATAATATCAAGTTTCCTCTCTATGTGTTCAATGTTTTGAAGTTATGCTTGTTTTGCCTTCCTATGCTAGTTGATTCTTGCTCCCATAAATTGTTTGCTCACAAAATCCCTATGCATAGGAAGTGGGTTAGACTTAAAGGTGTTTGTCATGATATTCATGATCCTCTTTTGCATGTTTCAAATACTACTTTTTTATGTGAGCATCATTGAAATCATTATGCGTAGCTAGGGCATTAAACAATAGGGCTTGTTGGGAGGCAACCCAATTTTATTTTTGTGTTCTATTTTTTGCTTCTGTTTTGGAGTGTTTCACACATTATTACTTATGTAGTAATTGTGTTTTGGTGTTTTAATTAGTGTTTGAGCCAAGTAAAACCTTTGGGGTGAACTATGGTAGTTGTTGATTTGATCTTGCTGAAAAACAGAATATTTTGCGCTTACTACAGGAATTTTCTAATTTCTTCAGAGCGTCTAGTGAGTCTGAAATTTTTACAAAAGATTTATAAATAAATTTCCCTAGTTTTCCTAACGTAATTTTTTGAGTTACATAAGTATACAAAGTTTTCAGATTGCTACAGACTGTTCTATTTTTGATAGATTCTGTTTTCTTTGAGTTGTTTGCCTATTTTGATGAATCTATGGGTTGTATCATGGGGTATGAACCATGGAGAAGTTAGAATATAGTAGTTATAACACCAATATAAATAAATAATGAGTTCAAAACAGTACCTAAAGTGGTGATTTATTTTCTTATACTAACGGATCCCACGAGTTTTCTCTTAAGTTTTGTGTTGTGAAGTTTTCAAGTTTTAGGTAAAGATTTGATGGACTATGGAATAAGGAGTGGCAAGAGCCTAAGCTTGGGGATGCCCAAGGCACCCCAAGTCATATTCAAGGATGACAAAGAGCCTAAGCTTGGGGATGCCCTGGAAGGCATCCCCTCTTTCATCTTCAATCCACCGTTAAATTTACTTGAGGCTATATTTTTATTCACCACATGATATGTGTTTTGCTTGGAGCGTCTTGTATGATATGAGTCTTTGATTTGTAGTTTGCCACAATCATCCTTGCTGCACAAATATTTTGAGAGAGACACGCTGAATCATGAATTTATTAGAATACTCTATGTGCTTCACTTATATCTTTTGAGATATGCAATTTTGCTCTATGTGCTTCACTTATATTTTTTAGAGCACGATGGTGTTTGCGTTTTATAGAAATAATTGAACTCTCGTACCTCACTTGTATTATTTTGAGAGTATCTAAACATCATGGTAATTATTCTAGGTTATGAATTTAGTCCTAATATGATAGGCATCCAAGAGGGATATAATAAAAACTTCCATATTAAGTGCATTGAGTATTTTTGAGAAGTCTGATTCCTTGCATAAAGTTTTGACATACAAAGATAGTAATGTTAAGATTCATGTTAGGAAGTAATTGTGATTTGGTAAAAATACTTGTGTAAAGGTTTGTGATTCCCATAGAATGCACGTATGGTGAACCGTTATGTAAGGAAGTTGGAGCATGATTTGTTTATAGATTGTCGACCTTTGTGTGAGGGTAGGGAGCGTGCGATGGTTTACTCCTACCAACCTCTCCCCTAGGAGTATGCGTTTAATACTTTGCTTCAATGACTAATAGACTTTTGCAATAAGTATGTGAGTTCTTTATAACTAATGTTGATTCCATGGATTATACGCACTCTCACTCTTCCACCTTTGCTAGCCTCTCTAGTACCACGCAACTTTCGCCGGTACAACAAACACCTTCCTCAAAACAGCCACATATACCTTCCTCAAAACAGCCACCATACTTACCTATTATGGCATTTCCATAGTCATTACGATATATATTGCCATGCAACTTCCACCGTTTCCTTTTATGATTTGCACCATCACTTCCATATTGCATATAGAGTCATATTTTGTCATAGAATCAAGTTGTATTTTTTTTGAGTTGTAAGTAAATAAAAGTGTGATGATTATCATTATTAGAGAATGTCCCATGTGAGGAAAGGATGATGGAAGCTATGATTCCCTCACAAGTGGGTATGAGATTCCGGACTTTATGAAAAAATAAAAGAGGCCAGCGAAGCCCAAATAAAAAAATAAAAGAGGCCTTAGATGCCCACCAAAAAAAGGAAAGAGAAAAAAAAGAAAACAAATGAGAGAAAAGAGAGAAGGGACATCGCTACTATCTTTTTCCACACTTGTGCTCCAAAGTAGTACCATGATCTTCATGATACAGAGTCTCCTATTTTGTCACTTTCATATACTAGTGGGAATTTTTATTTATATAACTTGGCTTGTATATTCCAATGATGGGCTTACTCAAATGGCCTTAGGTCTTCATGAGCAACCAAGTTTGATGCACACCCACTTAGTTTCCTCTTAAGCTTTCATACACTTATAGCTCTAGTGCATCCGTTGCATGGTAATCCCTACTCACTCACATTGATATCGATTAATGGGCATCTCCATAGCCCGTTGATACGCCTAGTTGATGTGAGACTATCTTCTTCCTTCCCTTGACAACCTCCACCATATTCTATTCCACCTATAGTGTTATATCCATGGCTCATGCTCATTTATTCCGTGAGAGTTGAAAAAGTTTGAGAAAACAAAGGTGTGAAAACAATTGCTTGACTTTTCATCGGGGTTGTGCATGATATAAATACTTTGTGTGGGGAAGATGGAGAATAGCCAGACCATATGATATTGTAGGGTTAACTTTCTTGTGCCATTATATTTTGAAGAGATACAATTGCTTTGCTAGTATGCTCGAAATGATATTGTTTTTATATCAATATTAAGCTTTTGTTTTGAGTCTTACGGATCTGAATATTCATGCCACAATAGAGAATATTACATGGATAAATATGTTAGGTAGCACTCCACATCAAAAATTATATTTTTATCATTTACCTACTCGAGGACGAGCAGGAATTAAGCTTGGGGATGCTGATACGTCTCCAACGTATCTATAATTTTTGATGATGTCATGCTATTATATTTTCTGTTTTGGATGTTTTATATGCATTAATATGCTATTTTATATTATTTTTGGGACTAACCTATTAATCTAGAGCTTAGTGCCACTTTTTGTTTTTTTCCTTGTTTTTGAGTTTTGCAGATATGGAATATTAAACGGAGTCCAAACAAAACAAAATCTTCGAAATGATTTTTTCTAGAAGGAAACAAATCAAACAGGCTTAGAGTGCATGCCAGGGCACCTACTAGGAGGTCACAAGCCTGGTAGGCACGGCCATCCCCCTGGCCGCGCTTGGCAGGCTTGCCGTCTCCTGGCAGGTCTCCTAACCCTATTCTTCGTCCTATAAATACCCAAATATTCCCCCAACATCAGAACGAGCCACACAAATACTTATCCACCGCCAGAAGCCTCTGTTCCCGAGAGATCCAATCTTGGAGCCTTTTTCGTAATCTGTCGGAGGGGGTTTCGATCACGAAGGGCATCTACATCAACTCCATTGCCCCTCCGATGATGCGTGAGTAGTCCACCAAAGACCTACGGGTCCATAGCTAGTATCTAGATGGCCTCTTCTCTCTCTTTGATCTTCAATACCATGTTCTTCATGATCTTCATGGGGATCTATCCGATGTAATACTCTTTTGTGGTGTGTTTGTCAAGACGCGGTGAATTGTGGGTTTATGTTCAGATTATCCACGAATCTTGTTTGAATCTTCTCTTAATTCTTATATGCATGATTTCATATCCTTGTAAGTCTCTTCAAGTTATTGGTTTTGTTTGGCCAACTAGATTGGTAATTCTTGCAATGGGAGAAGTTCTTGGTTTTGGGTTCAATCTTGCGGTGTCCTCACCCAGTGACATAGTAGGGGTAGCGAGGCATGTATTGTATTGTTGCCATCGAGGGTACCAAGATGGGGTTTTCATCATATTGCTTGAGTTTATCCCTCTGCATCATGTCATCTTTCTTAATGCGTTACTCCATTCTTCACGAACTTAATACTCTAGATGCATGCAGGAGTCGGTCGATGTGTGGAGTAACAGTAGTAGATGTAGAATCGTTTCGGTCTACTTGACATGGGCATGATGCCTATATGCATGATCATTGCCTTGGATAACTACATGATTATTCGCTTTTCTATCAATTGCTTGACAGTAATTTGTTTACCCACCATGATATTTTCCTTTAAGAGAGAAGGCTCTAGTGAAACCTATGGCCCCGTGTCTACTTTCCATAATACATTTTCAGATCTATAAACAAAAAATACATTGCTGCAATTTACTTATCTTTTACATTCCGTTTTCATTTACATCTATCTCTATTGGATCTAATCCTTGCAAATAATCGTGAAGGGATTGACAACCCCTTTATAGCGTTGGGTGCAAGAGTTTGATTGTTTGTGTAGGTGCATCCATTGGTAACTTGCTTGTTCCTCCTACTAGATTGGTACCTTGGTTCTCACCAACTGAGGGAAATACTTATCTACTTCACTGCATCACCCTTTCCTCTTGTGGGAAAACCAACGCAAGCCCAAGAGGTAGCAGGAAGGCTTGTCATTTACCTCTTGAGTTAGAGCACAAAGCTTATTAGGAAATTAAATAACTTGACTATAATTTTAAACTTGCGGGTGAGAAGAGGTTATTTGACATTAGCTCACTTGATGAATGGAGAACACAACCTATGAAAATTCTGAGTTATTTAAAGAAAAGGTTAAAAGATGGCATGACAAAAGGATTCAAAATCTAGAATTCAATGTAGGAGACTTAGTACTTTTATACAATTCTCATTTCGGATTTTTTGCAGGAAAACTCCTCTCCTAACGGAAAGTCCCATACGTTGTTGAGGAGGTTTATCGCTCCGATGCTATAAAAATCAACAAATTCGAAGGCAAGAACCTGAGAGTAGTGAATGGGCAAAGAATTAAGCATTATACTTTAGGTGCACCCATTAATGAAGAAACAAATGTCATCCTAGTCATCACACGGGAAGAAAACATCAAGGAAGTCTTCCGGAACACTCTAGAAACCTGAAAGGGGGTAGGTATATGGTACGGTAAGTAAACTGAATCCAAAAATTCCATTAAAATAATTTCTGATTGGTCTTTTATAAAAAATACAAAAATAACACGGAGTCGGAAGGACCCACGAGGGAGGCATAAGGGCACGACCAGATGGCTTGTGGGTCCCTCGTATGGCCTCTGGACTCCGATTTCTTCTGGAAAACGTATTCTAACATAGAAAAATCATTATATATACTCCTGAATGTTTTGACCACTGCATAGCAAGATTTTCCTCTGTTCTTGTTTTGAGCAGTTTTTCTAGCAGATCGGAAAATATGTCGTCCTAAGATTCGGATGGAGATAGCTACGTATCCCATTATGTTGTCGATCCAAAGAACTTTGGGGATATTGACCCCTATCTATGGTCCTCGAAAGAGCAATAATACATCGACTTGGAGGAAGTAGAAAATGCTGGCACAGATGCTAGCTCAGATGAAGATGAAGATCCACTACCTCAACTTGGATATATGCACATGGAGTTCAAGAATTCAAGCCTCCCTAGTGGAGGGTACAAACCTAATACCAGTTTATCCCTTCTCGTTTTCTATAGGAAAGGAAGGCAACTCTATGCAAGAGGATATTAAAGCTTGAACAAGAGAACGACGATTTAAGAGTAGAAAACTTCATCCGCAAGCGCAAATTGGAGAAGAAGAATATCACTACAACACCATCACCATCACCGAAAAACACTTGAGTACATGGGTATGGGCACCATCCTTGGCCTGTTCCAAGCTTGGGGTAGGTGCTCCAGTATTGTATCACCATCACTTTTTACCACTACTATCTATCTTAGTTCGATGTTTAGTTTTTCATGATTTAGGGAGTTAAATTTCAGATTTGCTTTGTTTAGAGTGTTTGCTTTGAATTCTACCTATCTTTGTAATCGAGTGTGGGAGTTATATAATAAAGTTAGTTGAGATCGTGTACCCCTTCTTTACTTGCACCCGACATCTTAGCAAGGCAATAAAAAAATAGAAAAAAAACATATGCCTATCTCTTGAGAAGTAATGAGTTCACATAGAAAAGGAGGTATAAGCAATAAGGAGTGTTGGAAACCAACAAACATAATGTTAGTAATTGATATGATCTATGCAAAAGTGTGGTAGAGAAGAGGAGATTTACAACAAATATACTATCATGAACACCTTCTATGATTGTGAGCTTCCATCAAAATATTATATAATGACCAAGTGTTGAAGTGGGACATGGAAGACAACATAATGATCATGTGTGTCTACATTTGCATAGAAGTTATATGGTATTGGATCCTTTAACATGTGATTCTTTCTTAGGACCTTTTACTAGACCAAAGATTCGCACTAAGTAGAGATACTACTTGTGCATCCATAACCATTAAACCCAGTTTCTTGCCATGAGAGTCCACATACCTACCTATGGATTGAATAAGATCCTTCAAGTAAATTTTCATTGTTGCACAAGGCAATAAAAATTACCTCTACTCATGTAAGATCTTTTATTGTAAGGGAAAGTAAGCTTTGTACGATCTTGTGATGGTGAAGTAATAAAAGCGACGGAATGTATAATAAAGTTTGCTATCACGAAGCGCAATATAAAGTGATATTCTGTTATGTTAAGAGATTAAACATATCAAAAAAATTAATAAATATAAGCTCATGATGACATATGCTTCCCTCTACGGAGGGCCTATCTTTTATGTTCCTACAAGTTTTATTTTCATGCAAGAGTCGATAATATTTCCCTTGTTCTTATTCTCTAAACTATTTTGTGGCAAGCATTATATGTTGAGGAAATATTCAAACAAATATATCTAGCTGAATGTAAATGATCATGTTCCATTATTGTTGACATTATCCTTGAGGTAAATAAGTTGGGTGGCAAGAACATTAAAGTCCCCATCTTCCTATGTGTCTAGCAAAGTCACTTGTTCCAAAAAATATGCAACATATGTCAGAAATCATAGAAGGTTAAATCATAGTTGAATATGTCAACTTGCTAGAAATATAAGCTCTTACATAGACTCTTCTCTCAATTGCAAAAGCTATGGTTATCACAAGGACTAATTGCATTGCTTGTTGGTTCTCAATAAAGATTATGCTCCATATTTCTTCAGTTGTGAATAGATTTTTACTTGTTCATGAGAGGTTATATGATTCAAAACTTGCTTCTATGATGATACTCATGATGCTCACATGTCTGTATTCTGTTTTTATCGACACCTCTCTCAAAAATTATGTGGTCATTATTTCATGTTCGACTTTCGCTTGAGGGCAAGCGAGGTCTAAGCTTGGGGGAGTTGATACATCTATTTTGCATCATGATTTATTACCACTTTCTACCTTATTTTTGTCCATTATTCCACATTATCATACAATTCTTATGTTTATTCTCAATGAATATGCAAGGTACATCACAAGGAGGGAAATATCGGGAAACTGGAATTCTGGACAAGAAACCCGAGAAAAGGGCAGAAAAATCACTAGTCTCAGAATGACCTAAAAATCTATGGAGAATATTTTTGGAATATTTATAAATTTTTGGATATAAAATATACCGGAGAGGGGCTGCCAACAAGCCACAAGCCAACTAGCTGCGCCCCGCCCCCCTGGGGGCACGGACAGATGGCTTATGGGCCCCCTGCTGGTCCTTCGGTGCTCCCTTCTCCTATATGGTGTGTTTTACCCTAGAAAAAAAGCTTAAGCAACCTTTCGGGATGAATCTCCGCCGTCTCGAGGCGAAAACCTGGGCAGATGCCCTTTTGCACTCCGGCAGTCAGATTTTGCCTGGGAAATCCCTCTTCAGAGGGAGAGATCGAAGCCATCGTCATCACCAATGCTTCCTCCTTCGTGGGAGGACCGATCCTCATCAACATATTCACTAGCACCATCTCATATCCAACCCTAGTTCAACTTCTGTATTCAATCTTTGTCCCAAAACCTCAGATTGGTACGTGTGGGTTACTAGTATGTTGATTACATCTCGTAGTTGATGCTTGTTGAATTACTTGGTGGAAGAGATTATGTTCAGATCCTTAATTATCATTATTACTCCTCTGATCTTGAACATGTTGATGATGTGTGAGTAGTTACTATTGTTCCTAATGACATGGGACAAGTCTTGTTATAAGTAATCTTGTGAAGTTGGTATGAGTTTGATATTTTGATGTTATGTATGTTGTTACTTCTCTTAGTGGTGTCATGTGAACGTCGACTACATGACATTTCACCATGTTATGGGCCAAAGGGAAGTCATTGTGGAGTAACAAGTAGATGATGGGTTGCGAGAGTGATAGAAGCTTAAACCCCAGTTTATGTGTTGCTTCATAAGGGGATGATTTGGATCCACATGTTTCATGCTATTGTAAGATATATCTTAATTCTTCTGTCGTAGTTGTGGATGCTTGCGAGAGGGGTTAATCATAAGTACATTGGTAGTTCAAGTAAGAACAACACCTTAGCATCGGACCACCTACATATCAAATTATCGAAGTAGCGAACGTGAATCAACTCAACATGATGAACATGACCAGACAGAAATTCCCATGTGTTCTCGAGAGCACTTGCTTAATATAAGAGTACTTTCAGGCCTATCCTTCTCTACAAAAAGGATTGGGATACCTTGTTGCACCATTGTTACTATTGTTACTTCTTACTTGTTACAAATTATCTTGCTACAAAACCATCTACTACTATTACTCACAACACTTACAGAGAATACCTTATCGAAAGGACTACAATTGATCCCCTATACTTGTGGGTCATTAGTGCATGATGCCATGGAAGAACAACTCAAAGTTTTTGATAACTGAGGGAATCCTGGATTAAGGGGTCCTCGGATAGCCGACCCATTTTTCATGGGCCGGACAATATGGGTTGCAAAGGCACGCATCGGATGATCAGGACCACCTACGCCAGACAGAACCTTCGAGGAGTCAAGACGTGTTCTCCAAGTTATTAGCTATAGTTAGGCAAGTTATCTCTTCAGCATGTAACCAACTATGTGTAAGCCAAGGACACCCCCGGCATCTATATAAGCCGAAGGGTTTTAGGGCATAGGGACAGAACAACTCATCTAGGGTTAGACATACGATCTCGAGGTAGATCAACTCTGTAACCCCTTCACCATCAATACAATCAAGCAGGGCATAGGGTATTACCTCCATTGGAGGGCCCGAACCTGGGTAAACTCTTGTCCCTTTCGTCTCCTGTTACCGTTGATCCTAGTCTCACAGTACGGGACCCCCTTACCCAAGATCCCGCGATTTTTACACCGACATTGGTGCTTTCATTGAGAGTTCCTCTGTGAGCACCGAAGGAATTGATGGCTTGCCCCATCACAAGTAACAAGATCTGTATCGAGGGGACTCTCGCCCCCGATCAGAGTTTCACTAGTAACGACATCCTGTCGCACACCGGCCCGGTCGGCCATCATGGCCAGATCGAAAGGTTTCCCCCTAATCAGAGTATCAAGTTCGGAACCCTGAGTTCATGGCTGATTCACAGGGAACACTCGTTCCAATGGAACCCTCAACCTTCAAAGGAAAACCTATAAGCCCCGATGCTTTGACGTCCAATACATTAGGTCTCATGGTGGAACGGAACACAGATCCGCTTCGGCGTAGCTCTAGAACCGTCACACCGCTTGACGAATCCACTCGGACCAGCGACATGCACCCTGCCACCGCCTCATTCTTAAACGAGTTGTTCGATCGGATGGAAGCTATGCGTATATCGGATGACCAGGTTTCGATCTATGATCGGCTCGGTATCAGACCCGATGATAGGGAGATTCATGTCCCTTCGGTCACCCACCTTGTCGCCAACATCGAGCGTCCGACCACGAATTCTTCCCGACAGCCGGAATTGAAAACCGTTTATACCCCCGTCCATGATCTCCAAGACCCCATCGGTGAATTAGAGGCGGGGAATCGCTTTAAAGCCGGACCATCACTGGTCCAGGATCCGTCGCACGATCAGGAAACTACAATTCCGAGCACTTATGCGACAGGGAACCAATTTTTTTCCACCCACCGCCCAAGATGATTATCCAAGTACCGCATTGAAGCCCATATCTTCAAGCCTTTGGGATATCAAGCAAAGACAAGGAGAATAAGTCCACCACTTTTGGGCAAGACTCCTACTCGCTAGGAGCAGAGTAAAAGGTCTTAGTGACCAAGATGTATTGGCAATTTTCATTCGCAATTGCCATTATGAAGGGATTCTTCACGCCCTGGCCCACCGACAGATAAGAGAATTTTTAGAATTGTCTGAATTGGTACAGAAGTACTGTGCCATGGAGAGTGTCTGGCAATCCGAACGATTGTTCTCGGAACCAATTTTCTCCGAACACCCTAGAGGATCTCGGAAAAACAGGATACATCCGAATCGGCCAGCCAGGTATGAACCCATAGAAAAAAGAAACAAGTCCCTTTTCGGGACCGGCACCGTCCTCGACGGACTTTTTGATAAACCGTGCCCCATTCATTCCGTGTTGTTGAACACAAACCCTACTCATAGCCTTCGAGCTTGTTGGGTCGTCAGGCAAGTCGCAAAAAGTGGCGAGGCCATCCTCGACACACCTTCGTCGAACAGGTGCTCTCCTTCACCAAATGGATTTGATGACGAAGTCCTGACGGTCCACGAGATCTTCCCCTCGAGGAGCAGGCATAAAAGAGCTCTTAGGGAGCACGAGGAAGTCTACCATGTGGCAGCTACTAGCCAATGGGCAGACGTACCGATTAATTTCGAGGACACCGACCAGCCGCTCATCCGTCCCGGTCATTCACTTGCCGCTCTAGTCTTGAATCCCATCATTGATGGATACAGACTACATAAGGTGCTCATGGATGGCGACAGTGGTCTAAACCTCATTTACGAGGCCACTCTGGAGAAAATGTAGTTCGATCGATCTCGCATCGAACATAGCAACACAACCTTCTAGGGAATTATCCAAGGGAAAGAGGCACATTGTTTCGGAAGTATCATCCTGGACGTTGTGTTTGGCATGCCCGAAAATTACCGATCCTAAGAACTTCTCTTCCACATCGTCCTCTTCCCCAGTGGCTATCACGCCCTATTGGGGTGTGATGCCTTTACAAAGTTCTAGGCAATACCCCATTACGCGTACATGAAACTCAAAATGCCAGGACCAAATGGAGTGATCACGATTGCGAGTGATCTGAATGTAGCCCTTCGGGCCGAAAACAAAATGGCAGCGCTCGCCCTCGAGGCATTAGTTGAAACTTCACCAAGGAGTTGGCCACCCTATGGTCGACAGTTAATAGGGACGATGTGATCCTCACCAAAAGGCCCAAGTCCATGTCCTTTAAACCCGCAGAGGAAATCGTCAAATTTCAGGTACATCCAAGGGACCCTAATAAAACAGCATCCATCAGAGCCCAGGTTGATCCCCTTATGGACGAATCATTTCGGAATTTCCTCCATGAAAATTGGGACATTTTCTCTTGGCATCCTTCTTATATGCCCGGAATCCCACGTCGGCTCGCCGAACACATCTTGAACATTATTCTAGGAGTTAAGCCCGTGAAACAGACCTGCGCTGCTTCTCTGAGCCCAAACAACAAGCCATGGGTCAAGAAATAGCCAAATTGCTCGAGGCCGGATTTATTCGGGATATTAAACACCCCGAGTGGCTAGCAAACCTGGTGATGGTACCTAAGAAAGACAAGTCCTGGCGGCTATGCGTCAATTTCAAAGACCTCAAGAAAGCATGCCCCAAGGACCCTTTCCCCTTACCACGCATAGACCAGATCATTGACGCCACAACCGTACATGATTTTTTGTGTTTCCTTGATGCTTACTCCAGATACCATCAAATTAAAATGAAGGAATCGGATCAAGCGGCTACTGCATTCATCACCCCCTACGGGCCATTTTGCTTGTACACAATGCCCTTCGGGCTAAAAAACGTCGGGGCCACATACCAGCGCATGATCCAAACCTGCTTCACTACAGAGGTCGGAAAGACTGTCGAAGCATACATGGATGATGTGGTAATCAAAACCGAACACGTCGATCAGTTGATCGGCGACCTACGTAAAACTTTTTCCAATTTGTGTGAATATGATATACGGCTCAATCCGGAAAAATGTGGATTCGGAGTTCCCTCGGGTAAGCTACTTGGATTCATCATCACCCATAGAGGAATAGAGGCAAATCCAGCTAAAATCCATGCTCTATCAGAACTTGCAATACCCACAGAGCTGAAGCATGTCCAGAGGCTAGCTAGGTGGGTGGCCACGTTAAGCTGCTTTATCTCCCGCCTCGGAGAAAAAGCTTTGCCGCTCTATAAATTGCTGAAACGGACCAACAATTTCAAATGGACCGATGAAGCAGTGGCTGTGCTGGAACAAATCAAAACACTACTGGCAACCAACCCCATACTCACAGCACCAGGCGCCGGTGAGCCCATGTTGTTATACATATCGGCCACCAACAAAGTCGTTAGTGCGATGCTCATCGTCGAACAAGAAGAGAAGGGACATAAATTCCACACTTAGAAGCTGATATATTATGTGTCAGAGCTGCTAACGCAGTATAACTCCAGATACCCACATTATCAAAAAATAGCCTATACAGTATTCATGGCATCGAGGAAACTCAGACACTACTTCCGTGAGTGCGTAGTAATGGTGGCATCGGAAGTCCCCCTGAATGATATAACCAACAACAGGAATGCCACTAGTCACATAGACAAATGGGCAATCGAGCTCCTTCCCTTCGAAATAACCTACAAGCCATGTCGCGCCATTAAATCTCAGGTACTAGCGGACTTCTTGGCTGAATGGGCAGAGGCCGAGCTCCCCAAAGAGTACAGTGCATACTCCCATTGGACAATCTACTTTGATGGATCCAAGACCTTGGCTGGTCTAGGTGCTGGAGTTATCCTCACATCCCCCAAGGGCGACAACGTAAGATACGTGTTGCATATCATGTATGCCGACTCCAATAATGTCGCCGAATATGAAACCCTACTTCATGGTCTTCGGTTGGTGGCATCAATGGGTATACGGCGGCTAGAGGTACAGGGAGACTCAAACCTGGCCATATCCCAAATTAACAGCGAGTTCGACGCCAAAAATCCGAAGATGGCGGCATATAGAAACACCGTCCTCAAGATATTTGCTCGGTTCGAGGGGTTAGAATTCCACCACGTTGCTTGAGACAACAACCAAGTCATCGATATACTGGCCTGTATGGGAGCCAAGTGTGATCCCGTTCCAAGAAACACCTTCCGGGAGCAGCTCTTCAAGCCCTCTGTAGTGTGGCAGGACGACGCAAATGGCGTCGGTCCAAATACGGCGGACGAAGTTGTTCCCCCTATAAACGAACCAGATGACGACATTATCGGCGGCTCAACGACGAATGAGACGCCCTTGGGTGATGAGGTAATGGCAGTAATTGTGCCAAGGACAGAGCCCTTCATTGCTTACCTCCTTCACAAGGAACTCCTCGACGATCAAACTGAGGTGCGGCGTATAGTTCGGCAATCCAAGGCCTACAAAGTACACGAGGGTGAGTTATACAAGACAAGCACCACTTGAGTATTACAAAGGAGTATATCCGACAAAGAAGGACTGGAGCTCCTCGCCGAAATCCATCCAGGCATGGGCAGGCATCACGCCGTGGCAAGATTTCTTGTTGGCAAGGCCTTCCGAGCCGGTTTCTTTTGGCCCACAACTCAGACGGACGCTTAGTCACTTGTTCAACATTGCATTGGGTGTGAACTCTTTGCAAATCAGTCACATGCCCCCAACAACTCTTTGGACTATCTCGATCACCTGGCCTTTTGCGGTCTGGGGGCTGGACATGGTCGGACCCCTCAAATGGGGAACCAAGAAAAATAAATACCTACTGGTCATGGTGGACAAGTTCACCAAATGGATAGAAGCAAAGCCTGTTAAAACAGCTAAATCTGGACCAGTGATTGAAATTATATCTAGCATAGTACATCGTTACGGTGTCCCACATAGTATAATAATGGACAATGGATCCAACTTCATGGCCCAAGAGGTAAAGGACTGGTGCGCAAAAATGGGCATAAAGCTTGATTATGCATCGGTCTATCATCCGCAGACCAATGGACAGGTCGAGCGAGCAAACGGTCACATTATGAGTGGCATCAAGCCATGTTTGGTCCGATCTCTCCACGAGTCCGATTGTCATTGGGTGGAGGAACTCGACTCTGTTCTATGGGGCCTGCGTACTACCCCGAACAGATCAACGGGTTATACATCATTTTTTATGGTCTATGGGGCAGAGGCAGTTCTCGCCTGCGATATTATCCATGATGCACCAAGAGTGCACATGTACGAGGAAAAGGAGGCTGAGTTAGATCGATAGGATGACTTAGACGCCTTAGAAGGGGAGCGGGGCATAGCTCTGGCCTGATCCACTCTTTACCAATAGCAACTCGGTGGTACCAAAGTAGGAAGGTCACACCAAAAGCATACAACATAGGAGAACTCGTCCTACGACTCCTAGAGAAATAGAAGCACAAACTAAACCCCAAATGGGAGGGTCCTTTCATCATTGACGAACTGCTCGCAGGAGGGGCCTATCATTTGCGGAGTTCATCCGATAACCGCCTTGAACCAAACCCATGGAACGCAACTCATCTTTGGTGCTTCTACGGATAAACCAGTGTCGTCTAAACTCCCCTACACTTTTTCCTTTCCGTTATTCTTTGGCTTTTTTTCCTTTTCCTTTCCCACTTTGTTGTTCAATAGGGACAATTTGTTTTCCTACCCTATGTTTGGCTGAACCAATCTTGTACTACGGATAACCAGCATACACCATAAAGTGTTAAAACCGAACACAGCATGTGGGGTCTTCTTTAATAGCCAGGATTTTATTTGCTCATACTTACCAGGCGCGCATGTTTCTTTTGTCATGTTTTAGCCATCATATGCATCAATTCGAACTAAGACTTTGTCAAGCTAGGTTGCCTCGCTCCTGTGGTTACTCTCTACGTTCCCGATCGTTCGGCTAGAGAATAAGGGAGCACCTCTGCGATTGTTACGACCGGGTCATCCGGACACGTACCTCAGACGGGTGAAGCCAAAAGCTGGCTATCTTACGTAGAAAATTGGTTGGCCATGATGGAAACACCTTATATGGCTCTAGTTGCTATTTCTGTTGTTTGGGTATTTTATTCCCAAAGGACACTTAGTCGCGTACTGAAAGTATGTGGATTTCTATCTACACTCTTAGTAGAACCCCGGCGAAAGGTATCTATAGAGGTACTATTTTCATTGGAAGATGTTTCTTACGCTACGTCGTAATATAACATATCTTTCTATGTGCTTTCTTTCTGTTCGCACCACATGGCCGGATTGCCTGGTTCCCCAAATATAGTTCACTCTTTGGCGAAGGAATAATAAGGAGGAACACTCCTAAGCTCTTCGCACTGGAGGGAGAAGCCGATGGCCGGTTAAGACAAAGTTTACAACACGAATTGTTTTACACATGTATATATAAATTACATATGCGGCTACTGATCGAGATAATCAATTATTGTGTTGAGGGGGCAGTCTGCTTGCGAGAGACGGGCGACTGGCATCACCTGGTCATATACCAAGTGGAGTGGCACTTCTTTTCCATCCGATCCCACAGGACCAACCCGTGCCATATGCTCGGGGTTAAGTCCGGTGAAACGGGTGTTGACCATTGTCCACGCCTCCCGTGCTCCCTCGGGGCAGGCCGAAGTCTTCCACAGCTCGAACCTATCCCGAGCCCCCCTAAATCGACCCACAAGTGTGGCTAGCCCTTCAGGTGGCTGTTCGATGGGCCATAGTGCCTTCACCATCCCTTTCATCGCTTTTTGCACGTGCTTATGGAGAGAGGTCAGCTCCTTTAGTAGGTCCCCTTGGTAACATTCGATCTCCTCTTCAGGATGTCCGGTCAGGAGACCTGCACACAAGATAACAATTGTGATTACTATCATTCTCAACATCATAAATACTTACTCATAGCAGAATTGTATTTACCGAATACGCCCCTTCGAAGCTTTGAATTCTCTTCCTGAGCTTGGGTCAATTGAGTCATTAAAATCTTTATTTCCTCAGCCTGTTTTTGTACAACAAGGCAGCCAGCCTGATGCTAGGATTCCGCATACCTTTGAGAATCCCGGGCTTCTTCCAGCTGCCTTTCCATATGTCCTATTGATTAGGCTGCTACACGGATCCATATGTTAGGCACGATGACGTAATAAGATTGGCAGTAAAAGCATACTCACCGTGGGCCTCTCGTGTGAAGCTCTTCACTTGTGCTAGTTCGGCCTTCACGGACTGCACTTCCATACGGCTTTCCTCAAGGGCCTTAGCCAATTGCTCGGACCGTTGCTTTGAGGCCTCCGTTAGCAGTCAAACAGTGCGGAGATCCTTAATTCGTTTTTTCGAAATAAAATTAAGGCTCAGGGCTACTAGGTTTGCATAAGTATTTGGATTCTATAAAGTTCGATCTCTTACCTGAATGCTAGTTGTTATCAGCTTCATAGCTTCACCAAATCCAGCTTGGGCGGCCCCGAGGTGCGCATCCGCTGAGCGTAGGGTGCCAAACTTCTAGTCAGAGAAAATTGGGTGCCGCATGGCCTCCCATTTGTGCCGATGATGAATGGCACTCTCCACCTTCAATTTGGTGACGAATACTCCGTCGCCAGATTCTACGGGCGCCGGATTGGCCATGGGGGCCTCCGTAGCGGAAGCCATATGGGTCGTGGCTCGGGAGCTTCGGGCTTCTCCTGACACCTGGGCAGCCCCCTCGGTAGGAGCGGATTGGGTGTTTCGCCTGGATATAAACTGAGCGGCTGTGAGATTCTGCTGACTATAATGATAAAGCAGATATTTGAACAAAGTAACTTCGGGATGCGCGGACGGGTGGGTTCGTCTCCATGTCTGCCTCCTTCGTGGGGTCCCAGTGGACCTCTGACTCGCCCGCGGCTTCGTCTACTGGCGCATGGTGCGCTGATCAGCGGCACTTGGGGGTTGGGACCAGCGCGTCTGGGGTGCTGTTGGTAGCAGACCTCTTGCGGGAGGAACTTTTATTCTCGCCCGCGGATGGAATGGATAATGACTCGGGGTAATCGATTATGATCGCCACCAGAGTCTGGATGATCCTGTTCTGGTAATAGGCTCTGTTTTGGAAGTCAAGGAGAAGATCCGGGTCCTCATTGAAGCCCAAATTGTTGTCGCGTGAATGGTTCTCGGGCTCTGGAGCCAGACAGCTGACTGTCTTGACGAAGTTCCTCCATTCCTGTTGATGTCAAGACCTTGGTCAAATAGAGTGCAGAATGAAGCCCTGAACTATTTTATGATTGAAAAAGAAAGGCTTACCTATTCGATGGCATTGTGGGCCGAATACCATTCCTTAGTTGACAGCCGAATGAAGTCTTCTTTCTCTCATTTGTACTGGTCGGCAAGAGCGGCGGCCAACGCTGTTGGATTGGCGGGGCCTAGTTTTGGGGAGCGCGTGGCATCGCTTGTCCCATTGTACTGCCATAAGGGGTGTACCCTCTGTTGGAGGGGCTGCACGCACTAGGAGATAGCAACGGCCATGACATCAATCATGGTCAGTCGATGGTGGGCAAGCATCCTCACCTGTGCGGCCAGGCGTCGCACTTCGACGCTTTCCTCCCAAGATGAGCTCTTGGGTCACCAGTTATACCTTTTCTTTGGGAGGAGGTCGGAGTATTTGGGCAGACCCATTCGAGTTGGCTTGAATAGGGGGACATCTTCAATATAGAACCAGTCCGAGGTCCATTCTTCAGATTTCCTCGATGTGCCAGCCGGATACCCCGTTTGTGCTATACGGCATACTTCGTCCCCGCCGATCTCTAAGATTGTCTTGTCCCGAGTTTGGGGGACAAGGCAGAAGTATTTCCTCCACAGATCAAAATGAGCTTCGCACCCTAAGAACATCTCGCAGAGGGCGACAAAGCCCGACATGTGTAGAAATGATCCTCGGTGAGATGGTGGAGTTGGATCCCGTAGAACTCCAATAACCCCCTCAGGAAAGGGTGGATTGGAAACCCAAGACCCCAGACAAGGAAGGGGATGAAGCAAATGCGCTCCCCTTGTTTGAATTAAGGAAGCGCTCGTCGAAAACCTCGTCACCATACGAGAGCAGACCTGCGTGGGTCGCCGCCAGATTTGATGACGGAAGATATCCTTGGGCCTCAAGATTACGGAGCCGTAGGAGGGTGACGGAGCAGCTAGTCCAGTCCCCTGGACGTAGGCCGTAAGGGCGTGCTGCGGACCTGGGAGCGTTAGCCATTTTTTGCGTCAGGTTTCCGCTGGGAGTTTTTGAGGAGAGGAAAGAAGAAGATGTGGTCTGAACCACGATTTTGTTTGATTAAATGGGTTGGTGCCTCCGTTGCGGAGGGGTAAGATTGTAAAAAATCGCTGCCCACTCACATCTTCACGATGCGCAAAAGTCGAAGAACTCGTGCAATTATAGTAATAAACTCGCGCTCACGATGCTTGGGATCTTACCGAAGACTGGTCGGTTCCGAACAAAGAAGGATGAGGGACTCGCCTTGCAAGCCGAAGACGACAATGTGAAGAGATCGACCAAATATATATCAACATTGAAGGCTAGTCCGGGGTCTATTGAGGGAATCCTGGATTAAGGGGTCGTTGGATAGCTGACCCATTGTTCATGGGCCGGACTGTATGGGCCACAAAGGCAGGCATCGGATGATCAAGACCACCTGCGCCAAACGGAAGCTTCGAGGAGTCAAGACGTGTTCTCCAAGTTATTAGCTATAGTTAGGCAAGTTATCTCTTCAGCATGTAACTGACCATGTGTAAGCCAAGGACACCCCCGGCATCTATATGAGCCGAAGGGTTTTAGGATATAGGGACAGAACAACTCATCTAGGGTTAGACATACGATCTCGAGGTAGATCAACTCTCTAACCCCTTCACCATCAATAAAATCAAGTAGGACGTAGGGTATTACCTCCATTGGAGGGCCCGAACCTAGGTAAACTCATGTCCCCTTCGTTTCCTATTACCGTTGATCCTAGTCTCACAGTTCGGGACCCCCTACCCGAGATCCGCCGGTTTTGACACCGACAATACCCCTATTACAGGCTCACATTAGGAGCCACAATACTATTGGAGTTTTTTGCCCAACACATGGGGGCTACTCTTGCCTGGCGGCTTATACATCTTCTGTTGTAACCCAACTTCAGTTTTCTTCTGCGCCAACCGCCTCAGGTTCTGATTCCGCCGGCTCATCATCGTCAACCTGATGATCTTTCTAAAGCCACTGGTTTGTTTCCAGAGATTGAAAATTGGAAGGCCCTAGAACAATAACCGATGCATCAACATCAAGATAAAAGGTGTTCTTATGTCGAGGCGGCACCAGATCAAAGGGCTAATCCTTTGGCGGGTTGATGCACTCGTTATCCATTGAATATGTAGCATGATAGTGCAACACATCAAGATCCTCGGCTAGGAGAGTTGTGAATGACCGGGTCTTCCTCATACACTTGGCGGAATTGTCTCGCAAGAACTCTGGCCCGTCCACCTTGAATTCAAGAAATCCATGTTTTAAAGCATTCAGATCCATCTCGGGAAAATATGATTTTGCACGGGCAAGAGCCATGTTAGCTCTAGCCCGAGCCGCTGATTTCCGTAATTTAGTCACCCATTGCGGCACGGTTGATAGTTGCTTCAGCGGGTCTTTAATATTTCTTGGTGGGTGTTTCAGGTTCTTCATTTCCATAATGGTAAAGACTGGTCCTGTGAATAGTTGCTCCACATAGGTGAATATTGCCTTTAACTTCACAATTGGCAGCACAACAATGTTCTGATCTTTTCGTCCTGCATACAAAGACAAGTGCGACAATGAGCCACCATATCGTCATAACCCGGAATTTCGACAACAAAAAGTTTTAGTTACCATACCAAAAATGGCTGTCAACATCTCGTTTATTTGCTTCACGAGAGTCTGGTGCTCCTCCTTCACATTCCCAAGATGTTTCTCAGCCTCTTCAGGGCGCTTTATAAGGGTGTTTTTTCTTCTTCAAATATCTTCTTGGTCAGATCAAGAATATCATCCGCCTGACGGGCGGAACTTTCAAGACAAGACGGCACAAGTTCCGCCATAGTTTTCAGTTTCCTCTCTTGTTTGAGATGTTTCTGCAGTTTTACAGTAACAGATTCAGCATCTTCTAAAGACCCCTGTCAAACATACAAACATTGTCAAAAATCCATTCCTACAAAGTCTCAAGCCACCTTATAAAGGTGACTCGACCCTTGGGGATTACGACACTTCAAAGTCGGTTTCATCCTACAAAATTCACATGCCGTTGTAAACAATCCACACGACACTTGGCGGCTACTGTGCCATTTTCTCAATCACACAACAACAGGACCCGGCTATTTCATAGAAATAAGCTGGCCCTTGGGGGCTACATGTTTTTGAAATTACAAGATAATATTTGTTTCCTACAAATTAAGACCCGACTATCTCAACGAGATAAGCCGGCCCTTGGGTGCTAGACATGTGTTCTATTTTCCAATCAACTAAGTACCGACTCATTATATAATGACTCTCTCCTTGGGGGCTACATATGCTTCTTATACAAATACATTCAAGAGCCAGCTCACCATTATTCATATTAAGATGGTTATTGGGGGCTAAATATAAGTATACATGATCATACAATAAAGGTGGAACGTTACCTCATATTTTTCTTTGAGAGCATTGAACAAGTTCATTTCAATTTCCTAGATCTCAGTTAGTCGGGTCAAGTATTACTGGTAAACATCTTCAACATCAAGCACAGATAGATCAAGAAGTTCCAACTTGATTTTTCCTTTTTTCTAAATTTACCGACTCATTTTTCGCTATAATTTTGGCCAAGGCGGTGAAGGTACCAGGAGCCTAGAATTTTTCCTTCACAACAATAACCTCCGAGGTATCCTTGTCAGCTGATGGACTGGTAACATCCACATTAGCTGCAGGGCTGGAGGATGAGCAGGGCTTGGCGATCGAGAAGATGGCTCAGTTGACATGCCTTGGGTCTCTACTGGTGTGTCCATGAAGACCGGCTCATCACGATAGGACATTTCTACATCAGTAGTCGGCTCAACTCTAACCTTCAGATTATTCTCTCCAGAAGGATCAACATGAGTGTCCATCTCTTCTCGTGGGGGGTTTGGGATGTTCTGGCATGCAGCACTAGAAGATGGCCCAGCAAAATGTTTCGTTAAGACAGCTTTGGCCCTATAGTTGTTAAGAACCAAAATATTGGACTAAGAGAAAGATAGAGTCCAAGCTAAAAGCATATAAGATTAGTACAAGTTCAAGATTACCCACGGTCGATGGTAAAGGCGGGAAGTTGTATCGCCGTCGAATTGCCAGAGGAAGGAGAAGATTCTTGATAAAGTGAATTTGAGGGACTAAGTGGCTGCTTAAGAAGACCAGCTTTAGGACGAGAAGCGGTTGGAGTATGCGGCACCTCACATGTTTGTGAGAAGCCAGCGCATGTGACAAGCCAGGATCTAAGTCTCCCGAACTACTTCTGGTCTTGCGTTTTGACTGGTCGGCATGTTGAATTTTTTCAAAATAAAGTTGGGGTCTAAGTAAGCATCTAGGTGTGAAAACTTAACTTTCCGGACGGCTTCACTAGGTTTTCTTGGGATAAATGTTTCTGAGGAACTATAGCAAATTGGAATTACCTCAGCATTGCTAGCTTGACTAGATTCCGAGTTATCCTGAGAAGAAGGCGCATCAACAAGTTCAATAAACAAGCAACCAAGAGAGTCAAGTTCCACCTAATATTCCTCCACTGAAGACGACACTTGAGCCGTTTCCTTCATCTAGCTTCAAGAAGGAGCATCAACCATAGAAATGGCTTTCCAGACGTCAGAACCAGCCAGTAGAGATATAAGCCTGATAATAAGTATAATGTATCAAATAAAATCAAAAGAAGAATTTAGATAAAAGTCATAAAGTGCATACTAGAGTAACTGGATTCTTCAAGTTGAATGGAGCCAGTCTGGTGGTGCTATGACATGCCTCCAATGTATCTATAATTTTTTCTTGTTCCATGTTGTTATATTATCAATCTTGGATGATTTACAATCATTTTATAGCAACTTTATCTCATTTTTTGGGACTAACCTATTGAAATAGTGCCAAAGTGCCAGATGTTGTTTTTTCCTTCGCAGAAAATCGGTACCAAATGAAGCCCAAACACCATGAAATTATTTGGAGAATTTTATTGGGCCAGAAGAAACAAGATGGGCCAGAGAAGTGTCGCAGAGGAAGACTCATATTTCTTCTCCAAATCTTTGGTTTAGTTAGGCCAACCAGATCAATTTTTCTTGCCATGGGAAGAGGTGTTTTGTGATGGGTTTGATCTTGCGGTGTTCTTTCCTAGTGATAGAAGGGGCAGCAAGGCACGCATGTATTGTTGCCATTAAGGATAAAAATATGGGGTATATTCCTACATGAATAGATCTTGTATACATCATGCCACCATTCTTATTGTGTTACTCCATTTTTCCATGAACTTTATACAATAGATGCATGTTGTATAGCGGTCGATGTGTGGAGTAATAGAAGTAGATGCAGAATCGTTTCGGTCTACTTATCTTGGACGTGATGCCTATATAACGATCATTGCCTGGATATCGTCATGACTATTTGATCTTCTATCAATTGCATGCCCAATAGTAATTTGTTCACCCACCGTGCGCTATACTCATGAGAGAAGCCACTAGTGAAACCTATGCCCCTTGGGTCTACTTTTCCAACATATTGCTTTCCGATCTACTATTTTTCCGTTTTGTTTTCAGATCTATTAATCCAAAAAAATCTTGATGCACTTTTTGTTTACCTATTTTATTTTGTGTTCTTGCGAGATCTATTTGTCAAAATTATCACTACCTAATCAATATTTTTATCATTGAGAGCTTGACAACCTCTCTTATCTGTGGGTTGCAAGTATTTGTTATTTGTGTGCAGGTGATGTTTACGTAGGTGCTTGATCTTCCTCTACGGGTTGATACCTTGGTTTCATAACTGAGGGAAATACTTACCGTCGTTGTGCTGCATCATCCCTTCCTCTTTGGGGAAATACCGATGCAGTCTCAAGCCACGTTAAAGGAATTTCTGGTGTCATTGCCGGGGATGAAGCAATCTCTTCGCATGTCAATATTGGTGCTGGTAAGACATCATCAACATCTACCAAGTTCCTAATCAAAAATATCATCTCATTGCAATTTACATTATTTGCCATTTGCCTCCCGTTTTCCTCTCCCCCACTTCACAAATTTGTCATTTTATTCGTCTTCTTTTTCGTTTGCCTTTTTCTCGCAAGATCTCTTGTGTGCTTGCATTCTTGCTTGCATAGTCATGATGACCCAACGAAAGTATTATGATGTTCCTTACCCCAAAAATTGGCTTGAGATTGAGAAGAGTGCCAAGGAATATATGACTACATAGTTTGAGCATAATAAGTATTTCACCGAGGAGCATAAAGAACACTCTACCGCACTAGAGGCCATAACAAAACAACTTGTGATGATATCTTCTAACAATGATGAAGATCTTCAAATGATTGGTGTTTTCCCTATTGATTCCTTGATTAGTAATGTTAAAATTTATGATAAGGGGACTGAAGAAGAATCAACTTTAGCTAGAAGGCGTCCCAATAATTTGGATGGTGAAAATCTTGATGAAAATTTTGATAAAAGTGGGTTTGGATAGGTCAAAACTTTAACTAGTGATGTACCCACTATTTTTGATTACAAAGACTTTAATTATGAGAGTTGCTCCTTGGTTGATTGTATTTCTTTGCTGCAATCCATAATAAACTCACCTCATGCTTATGAAAAAAATAAAGCTTTTACTAAACATATTGCTGATGCCATGATGAAATCCTCAGAAGAAAAGTTTGAATTAGAGATTTAAATTCCTAGAAAATTGCATGATGGGTGGGAACCTACCATTAAAGTAAATATTAAAAATTATGAATGCTTTGCGTTGTGTGATTTGGGTTCTAGTGTTTCTACAATTCTGGAATCTCTATGTGGTGTGATTGGTCTTATTTAGTGTTTGTGCCAAGTAACGCCTTTAGGATGATTCATAAGATGAGTAGAAACAATGTTGAATCTGAAATAGAAACTTTGTCTCCACTGCACGAATTTTAATTTTCTACTCGAACGTGATAATGATCTAAAATTTAACATTGTATTTATATACAAATTCTTTACTTTGTCCTAATTTTTCAGAATTCTTTGAGTTACGTAGGTATGGTCAGAGTACACATTACTACAGACTGTTCTGTCTGAAACAGATTCTGTTTTCATTGCATTGTGTGCTTGTTTTGATGAATCTATGGCTTGTATTGGAGGGTATAAGTCATGGTAAAGTTAGAATATAGTATATATAATGCAATAATAAAATATGAATGGGTTTACAATAGCACTTAGAGTGGTAATTTGCTTTACTACACTAACGGATCTCACAAGAATTTTGTTAAGTCTTGTGTGATTGAAGTTTTTCAAGTTTTGGGTGAGATCACGATGGATGAAGCAATAAGGAGTAAGAAGAGCTTAAGCTTGGGGATGCTACAGCACCCCAAGATAATATCCAAAGAGTAACAAGCAACTAAGCTTGGGGATGCCCCGAGTGGCATTCCCTCTTTTTTCTAACAACCATGGGTATTTTACTTGGAGCTATATTTTTAATCGTCACTATCATGAGTTCTCCTTGGAGCATCTTGTATTGTTGCTTTATTTGCTTTTTATCCTTGCTGCACACACCTATTTTTGAGAGACAATATTATGCTATGATTTTCTAGAATTTTTCTATATGATTCACTTAAATATATTGAGCTATGAAATTGCTCTAGTGCTTCACTTATACCACTCTAGTGCTATGAAATTGAAGAAATGCTTTCATGCTTCACTTAGATTATTTTGAGAGTTAGTAATTTTGAAAAATTCTCTCATGCTTCACTTATATTATTTTGAGAGTTAGTAATTTTGAAGAAATCCTCTCATGCTTCACTTATATTATTTTGAGAGATGAAATTATTTATGCTCATGTTCTTCACTTAAATCTATTTGAGCCTGTCAAAAGCAATGGCAATATATGAAACTAGTCCCAAATTGATAGATATTCAAGAGGTATATAATAAAAAAATTCATGAAGATCATTGGACAAATTAAACTTGATTCTTTGTAATAGTTTTGAGACATGACGATAGTGATATGTGAGTTAAGTTAGTGAGTAATTATGCTTAGTAAGAATATTGCTGTTAAGGTTTGTGATTCCCTATTCAAGGACGAAAATCAATAGTGTTGCTACGAAATTACATCCTACTTACGGTGCATTATTTGGTGTTAGTTATTCTTAATACTCACATATGTGATTTTTCGTTTCTTGGTTGGATGCTTCTCAATCTGTTTGCTAGCCTTCACTTGTACTAAGTAGAAATACTACTTGTGCATCCAAAATCCTTAAACCCAGTTTTGCCAAATGAGTCCACCATACCTATCTATGTACTATATTTCCATGTTGTTCCAAGCAAATTTGTATGTGCCATCTCTAATTTTCAAAATAAATTTTCCTTTTTGTGTGCTTGTACCGATGATAAAATGATAAGAAGTGACCGATATTTTTCCATGTGAGATGTATTATTCTCAAGATGAGTGTTTATTCACTTCTCATTGCACGAGAGTATGGTGGTAATAGGGATGCCCATTCCCAAAATTAAATGAAAGAAAAAAGTTACTTTATGTTGTCAATAATAAATTCCTTGGACAGTGTTAGTATGGAAGGTAACCGTGGATTCAGCTAGCCATGGAAAGTCAAAGTATGGTGGAAAAAGGAATGAACTTTATTTTCTGTTTGGGAACCACTTATGATGCATCTAGCATGGAAAGATATCGAAATCTCTTGGTCGTTTTCATTGACATGAAAGGCATGCCACCCAAAATATTTTTCTCCATCAATTTAAACCTTGATCTCTAGAACCTCTACAAATCCCTACTTCCCACTATGAAGGGCCTATCTATTTACTTTATGCAATTTTTATTTTCAATTTGAGTCTCCATCTTTTCTTATAAAGCACCAACTAGGAGGCACTATGATCGTACTTGAGCATTAGGTGTAGCTAATATTTGAGTGTGTTTCATGAAAGGGTCAATGATTGAGCATGATGGGCTAGGGATACCTTGCTTTAGTGTTGATATTTTGAAAGACATGGTTGCTTGTTGATATGCTTGAGTATTGAAGTTTTCATATTACAACTAGACTATTGCTTTGTACCATTTAAAAGTCCAAATGTCCGTGCTACAAAGAAAAGAATATGTGATGAACATGTTAGGCAGCATTCCACATCAAAAATTCTATTTTTATCATTTACCTACTCAAGGACGAGTAGGAATTAATCTTGGGGATGTTGATGCGTCTCCAATGTATCTATAATTTTTGCTTGTTCCGTGCTATTATATTATCAATCTTTGATGTATTACAATAATTTTATAGCAACTTTATATCATTTTTTGGGACTAACCTATTGACATAGTGCCAAGTGTCAATTACTATTTTTGCTTGTTTTTACTTGGCAGAAAATCAGTACCAAATGAAGTCCAAACACCGTGAAACAATTTGGACAATTTTTTCGGACAAAAGACACCAAATGGGCCAGAGAAGTGTCGGAGAGGAAGGCGGAGGTGGGGAACGCCCACCAAGGCGTGCCAGAGGCCCCTAGCACGGCCTGGTGGGTGGTGCCCACCTTGGGACCCCCACTCCACCGACTATCGCCTCTATAAATTCTCAAATATTCGGAAAACCCTAGGGGAGTCATCAAAACACAATTCCAGCCGCAGCAAGTTCCAGAATCTCAAGATCCAATCTAACACCACCACAGAGGGGTTCATCTTCATCATAGGTGCCTCTCCGATGATGCGTGAGTAGCCCACCATAGATCTATGGGTCCGTAGGCAGTAGCTAGATGGCTTCCTCGCTCTCCCTCTTGATTCTCAATACAGTGGTCTCTTGGAGATCTATTTGATGTAATGACTTTTGCGGTGTGTTTGTTGGGATCCGATGAATTTTGAGTTCATGATTAGTTTCTATCCATGAATATGATTTGAGTCTTTTCTGATTTCTTATTTGCATGATTAGTTATAGCCTCGTATTTCTTCTCCAAATCTTTGGTTTAGTTAGGCCAACCAGATCGATTTTTCTTGCCATGGGAAGAGGTGCTTTGGGATGGTTTCGGTTTTGCGGTGTTCTTTCCTAGTGACAGAAGGGGCAGCAAGGCATGCATGTATCGTTGCCATTAAGGATAACAAGATGGGATCTATTCCTACATGAATAGATCTTGTCTACATCATGTCACTGTTCATACATGCATGTAGGATAGCGGTCGATGTGTGGAGTAATAGAAGTAGATGCAGAATTGTTTCGGCCTACTTATCTTGGACGTGATGCTTATATAACAAGAATTGCCTAGATATCATCATAATTATTTAATCTTCTATCAATTGCCCAACAGTAGTTTGTTCACCCACCGTGCGCTATACTCATGAGAGAAGCCACTATTGAAACCTACGGCCCCGAGGTCTACTTTTCCAACATATTGCTTTCCGATCTACTATTTTGCCATTTTGTTTTCAGATCTATTAATCCAAAAAAACGTTTCTGCACTTTTTGTTGACCTATTTTATTTTGTGTTCTTGTGAGATCTATTTGACAAAACAATCACTACCTAATCTATATTTTTATCATTGAGAGCTTGACAACCTCTCTTACGCGTTGGGTTGCAAGTATTTGTTATTTGTGTGCAGGTGATGTTTACGTAGATGCTTGATCTTCCTCTACGGATTGATAACTTGGTTTCATTGCTGAGGGAAATACTTATCGTCGCTGTGCTATATCATCCCATCCACTTTGGGGAAATACTAAAGTAGTCTCAACCCACGTCATGCTACACTTTTCATTAGAGTGAGCAAAGAACTTTTTGGTCAGCTTGTTCATGGCATTATCAGTCAAGTTCTTCTTGCTAAAATGTTGTGCATCCTTTAACTCGCTAATGTAGTTGCACATTAAGTCGCCCTTCACACTGACAGGTTGAATCCGCCAGGTTATCCAATGCCGGACCAAATTGATCCTAGTGATGCCATTAGCATTGAGGGCCTTTAGCTTCAGCAATATAGGCGCCAACAGTTTCCTTCTTCAGTTGGCCAACCCAAAAAATCGGCATTGGTGCCAAGCCGGGCCAATCTATAACCTGGCAATGGGTTTGGGCCCACAGGGGCAGTGTTCTTACAATGGATAAGTCGCCAGCTTGGTCTAGGGAAAGGGATTGTTCTTTATTTTCTACATAGAAACACCACTGAGTTCAATGCTGGGCCATCTTTGGTTTTAGTCTGCTAATTCAGATAGAAGAAATCTCTAAAGAGAGTCATAAACGGCTCAATTTGAAGGTACACTTCACAGAGTTCCTAGAATGGACAAATACCGGTCATTGAATTGGGACCAATATCTTGAGGCTTGAGTTTCAAAAAGTGAAGGAGGTCTCTGAAGAATTGTGAGTCGAGTGAACGAAATCCTCTCTTCACATGATCAGTAAAGCAAAAAAACTCTCCATGGACGGATTGTGGGGTGGATTCCTCTTCAGGCACCTGCCA
The DNA here is from genome assembly GCA_022496015.1 of Hordeum marinum. Classification (NCBI taxonomy): domain Eukaryota; kingdom Viridiplantae; phylum Streptophyta; class Magnoliopsida; order Poales; family Poaceae; genus Hordeum; species Hordeum marinum. The sequence continues at coordinate 244,029,423 of CM039672.1, forward strand.
ACTAATTACTTCCCGAGCCGACGGGAGACCTTGGGAGACATGATTCTCTAAAGTGAGGACAGACTCCTAGGATCTGACCAAGCCACAAATCTTGTTGGTCTTGGGAGGCATGATGATCTTCGCAAAAATAGACTACAATACATAAAGAGAAAAGATGTGATGAGTCGGACTTTGAGTCGGGTTTGTTTAAATGATTGCAATGACCCAAGCCACTCGCAACCAAACAAAGCTTGGAAAAGATCAAGCCATCATTTTAAAATAAAGGTTTAAACATTCAGCATGAAGTTTACGAGTCAAAGGGCCAAAGTAATGGTTTGTGTTTATGTAAGACTAGCTTGTGAAACAAAGTAAATATTTTGACCATTTTAGTTGGCTCAGGCGCAGTTCAAAGGAGACAGTCAAGACTTGGAGGAAAATCATGTCTACAAACATGTTTCTACTAACGCAGCAGAATGGATGGATCTAATATATGCGCAAAATAGAACAAAAATATGCACTAGTCTATGGAGGAACCAAAACTGAAGTGCTCGTAAGGTTTCATCAGTAGGTCATTTCAAATCTATTTTGCAAGAAATGCAAGGCAGAGGTCAATCTAGAACTATATTTGCTAAAATAATATAGAGCCTCCAGATCTATAGTGATCGTTCAACAAATGAAATGAACAAATGGCAAACACCGATGAAGAACCCCAAACCTAATAGGGAAAGGAGGGTTACCAGATCCTTGCAGGGAGAGGTGAGGATGATTCTGTCTTCTTCGGCAACTAGAGACGAGGTCCAATGACACAGGCGATGCAGTTTGATGGTCTTGGCACAAGCTTCGAGATCTAGTGGGTTTGGATGGTGCTTTGGAGGCACGAGGAAGAAGAAGGATTAAAAGGTGAAAGGAGGGGTCCTGTTGCCTATTTATAAGGGGGTAAAAGTTGAAACAGCGCTGGGAGAAACAGAAGGGGTACAGTAAATTTGTGGATGAGATTGCACCTGGATTTTCGCACCAGACCGGATTTGGCGGTGTTTTCAAAAAAGATTCGTCATGGTGACTTTAGACGACAATGGTCAGAAGGATGATGTCATGAAAACATTGGTTGAGAAATACTAATTCCTAACAAGAAGGAGGATGACCCAACACAATATTGACCCGGACAAAGTTTTCTACAGATAAAGGAGAGAGAATTGTCGGCTCATAAATTTGGCTTAAGTTCAAAGCTTCTGGTTCAGAATTTCTAACATTTTCAAGATGGAGATTAGCATGGATGAATCCAAACTAAACAGGGAGTTAATGTTAGGGATATACCCCATGGGTATGACCCGCCCAAGATATGACCCAGATTTTACTGATGTGGCCCATAAGGAGGGTTCTTACAGGACATGCAAGGCTCTGGGGGCATCTCATCTCAAGGCTGACTCGTATGAGATCATCCCAAGGTTTCATCAGTGGATCATTTCAGAGATCATCTGGTGGGCCGGCTCATGAGCGTGGACACAAGGATTCTCCTCTTCTTGAGGAATAATGATTAGTAGGAATTAGGCTAGATCACGGGTTGTACTGCGACCCGGACTGTGTTCTAAACTACGAACCTCCACCTCTATATAAAAGGGAGAACCTGAGTTAGAAGGATCAAGTAAGAAAGAAACTCTTGAGAGCTAGGTTAGCGATTCTGCACCCTTGTAATCGAAATCATCATCAATACACATCAAGAAGGACGTAGGCTTTTACCTCCATCGGAGGGGCCGAACCTAGGTAAACCTTTGTCTCTCGTTCCCGATCAACCCCATCTAAGTCAACACCTACGTGCGATGGCTCCACACCTAAGTTCTATGATGAGGACATTTGTAGTGACAAAATAACAACATGTGGTGACCTGGAGAAAACATCATGAACTATCATTTAAAGTAGTCAATCATGTTGTGGCTTCTTCATGCGAGGCGTCGACGGTGGGGTCTACAGTGAGGTTCTCCTCCAAGATTCGGTGGACGGCACGCATGGCAGCCCTCACGACCTCATAGGCTCATGCAACCACGATTTTTTTTTCTCTGTTGCCAGATGCTCCTTGAGCTCCTAGCTGTACTACGTGGACCATGGCTTAGGGCAGCGCTTATTTGGAGGATTTGGAGACGATTTGGGTGGAATGTGTTGCACCAGTTGTCGGGGCATTTGGGTGTACAAGGAGGAGGAGGAGGAAGTGGGGAGTGGATTACCTTACTAGATTGACGAGGTGGCGCTACAAGCAAGCACTGCACATATGTACATGAGAAAACAAGGAGAAAACAATGGTATGGTGGCTTTTGGTAGGGGAGAAGTAGATATTTTCGCGGCCGCCGAAAATTTTTGCTCGTTCAGAGAAAATTGAAAAACTAGCACACAAGTGCAGTTAACGTGCGGGCGTTGGACTCTAGTTGTCCAAGCTTCTAGAGTAAGTGAGACCCCAAGATATTTTATACTGGATCACACACGATTCTTGCTAATGAACTTTTTGAAGTGTACTTTATGATTAATTTTGAATTGAAAGACAAAATGGGGTTACTGCAGAAAAGGACGGTGTTTAAATTTCTAGAACATTTATCTTCGATGAACATGCAACTATAGGAGTGGTGTGTTAAATTTGGAATTATCCAAGGTTCGTTTGGACATTTTTATACATTAACTGAGTTTTCTAGGCATTTAGTGTGCATAATTCAATTTTGAACTGCAGGCACATGCTCCAATGCACCAAAATGGGTTCAAAAATCATATATGTGTCCCTGGGTGCATGTTTATTTCCGAGCCAAGAAATGGGAATGAATTTCAAATACCTCGGCGTCATGGATTGGTCGTAAACATTGAGAAGCTTGGTTTTTAAATTCCTATAAATCCAAAAGTCATATAAATTTCATGAAACTTGGCATGGAGTCATGAAATGGTACCAAAATGTCATGGTAAATTTTCTGTCCAATTTGGGTAAAGTTTTGGCATAACCTTCTTACAAACCAGAGCTTCTCACCAGAAGCCTCGTGGTTCCGGTAGGGAATGTGTCACCTTTGTGGATGAAACACATTCGCTAGCTCTTATCGCATTTTATATTCTTACAGAGGCAACATGGAACTATAGGAGTGTCATGTTAAAATTTGGAACTATCCATGGTTTGTTTGGACATTTTTATACAGTAATTGAGGTTTCTAGGCATTTAATATGCATAATTAAATTTTGAACTACAGGCACATTCTCCAATGCATCAAAATGGGTTGAAAAATCATATATGTGTCCCTGGATGCATATTTAATTCATAGGCAAGAAATGTGAGTGGATTTAAAAATAGCTGTCACGTTCATTTTTGGAACAACCAACTGCCAAGTTAATATTTGCATCCGGTTGTCTTATTTGAATCATGTGCGTTGTACTAACCATTTATGTGCCTCCATGCGTCCCTCTTATTTCATTGGCTATGAGTTGTTGTGTCGGCGGGTTTGATTAGACGAGACGCGTGCAACCATCCCGCCGTGCAGGCTCAGCGAGATGTGTGCGACCAGTGTGCCGTGCAACTGGCTCACCGAGAATCGAGCCCTCTAACCTCCTGAAAACACATTTGCTCCCTTGGTGGTTTTGTTAATTAACAATAAAATATGTGTCATTGAACTAATGTTTCCACTAAGCATATTTCAAGAAAGGTCAATGATAGGAATGGCAAAAATATTGTGGAGAAACCCCAAGATGCAAAGAAATGGATTGGCAAAGCTTCAAGGAAGAGGACTCTACATTTTACTTTGTGAGAAATCACTTTGAGTCCATAGGAAAAGCCAATACTATTAAAAGGGGGTAAGGTAGGTGAACAAGATGCTCAAACGTGCACAAGTCATTGTCACCAAAACACCCACAAACTCTCCACATACTCTGTCTAAGCCAAATATCCAAAATCGAAGAATTCAACAATTCCCACTCGGTCCCACCGATTCCTATACTCAAACACACACATGCCAAACCCTAGCACATCGCTGCAACCGATCCCACATCGGTGCCACCGAGTTCAGGCTGCCAACTTTCGGTTGCCTTGATTCACAAAATCGGAATTTCCGAGTTTTTGGATCGGTGTCACTGAGATGTAGATTCTGACCGTTGAACACCTGATCGGTACCATCGAGAATTCTATATCAGTCTCACCGAGATTCAAAAGTTGCTACCTTTGGAGCAACTCGGTACCACCGAGATTCACACATCAGTGTCACCGAGTAGGTCACTTTAGCCTCCCCAAGTTGCTTCTCACCCAATCAATCTCTTCTACCACAGCCAAATATGTGAGAGAGTGATTGAGTGTTGAGGAGTCTATCATCTTGAAGCACAAGATCAAGAAGTTCATCGACATTATCGAGCCTATTACCTTTTGGAGGGTGGTGCCTCCTTGATTGATTAGGTGTCGCTTGGGAGCCTCCAACTTCGCGTTGTGGAGTGAACCAAGAAGTTTGTAAGGGCAAGGAGATCGCCTACTTCGTGAAGATCTACCCGAGTTAGGCTAGTCCTCCTTGGACGTAGGCCATCATGGTATAGTCAAGGTTGCTTCTTCGTGGAACCCTCCATGGGTAGAGACCTCCGTGAACTCTCGCGATTGTTACCCTCTGTGGGTTGAAGTATCCTTAAATGTGGACGTACGATAGCACCACCTATCGGAACCACGGGGAAAATCTCTGTGTCTCCAAATTGCATTTGATCTTCCTACCCTTCCTTTACTACTCATGCTTGTCTTTACTTTCCGCTCTATACTCGTAGACATGAATGTGTAGGGTGTGCTTGACTTGCTACAATTGCTAAAATCTGCCAACACTTAAAATTTGGAAAAGGTGGATTTTTTATTTTGTCAAGTAGTCTAATCACCCCCCTCTAGACCTACTTTCGGTCCTACAAGTGGTATCAGAGCTTTGGTCTCCATTGCATTGGTTTCACAACCTAGGAGAGTATGGCGTCTAGTGAGGGGAATTATCACGGTAGAGGTCCGTACTTTGATGCCACTAATTTTGCTAGTGGGAAGCACACAATGAAAATGCATATCCTTGGTCAGAACCTCGCCGTTTGGGTTGTTGTTCGTGTTGGATTGCAAGGTGAATTGTTTGCGAATGGAAGGGAATTGGATCGTGAAGTGACTGCTAATGAATTGAAGATGTTGCAATACAATGCTCAAGCATGTGACATTCTCTTCAATTGCCTATGCCCCAAAAAATTCAACAAAATCAGTCGTATTGAGAATGCAAAAGAGATTTGGGATGCTTTGGTTGATATGCATGAAGGTACCGAATCTGTGAGAGAATCCAAGTTGACTGTTCTTCAGAGTCAGCTTCACAAGTTCAAGATGAAGGATGGTGAAGGATTCGTGGAGATGTACTCTAGGCTAGCTCTTATCACCAATGAGATTATCGGCTTAGGAAAAGAAAAATGAACGATAAATTCATCATCAAGAAGATACTTCGAGCTTTGGATGATAGATATGACACCGTATGCACATTAATCCAAATGATGCCCAACTACAAAGATCTCAAGCCTACAGAAGTGATTGGAAGGATTGTTGCTCATGAGATGACACTCAAGGACAAGGAAGAGCTTCACAACAAGTCTAGTGGTGCTTACAAAGCCACAAGTAATGCCCCCGCAACTTCAAGCGACAACCTTGTCAGAAATGAAGAGGTAAGCCTCATGGTCAAGAAATTGAACAAGTTCTACAAGAATAGAGGCAAATATCGAAACTCCAACTCAAGATATGAAGAGAAGCCTTCGTCAAGTCACGACCGAAACTACTACAATTGTGGGAAGCCCAGACACTACTCCAATGAGTGCATGGCTCCTTACAAAAGGAAAGAAGAGTCACCAAGAAGACGACGCTCAAGAGATGAGTCACCTCGAAGAGAGAGAAGGAGTAGAGATGATCGTTATGAACGAAGACCCTTAAGGAGAAGTAGAGACTCGAAGAAGAAGGACAAGTACACCAAGAGATACTCAAGAAGAAGACATCAAGCTCATGTTGGTGAATGGGTTTCCGGCTCCAATTCCGACAACCGCTTCGAGAGAAGCTATCACTCCAACTCCGACTATAGTTAAGATGAAGGTGTTGCCGGACATGCACTAGTAACAACCGACTCCTATGAAATATTTGATTCACCAAATGAAGGGAGTGGATGTTGCTTCATGGCTAAAGGCCTCAAGGTATCACACCCCGAGTATCTTGATTTCAATAGTGATGATGATGACTTATTAGGAGATGATGACTTGATATTTGACAAATCTGGTAATGTTAGTCAAGATGAACTTGCTAGTAATCACTCTAGTCAAGATAAGTTGTGTGATGATAAGTTGGAAATAGAACAACTAACTCAAGAACTAAACACTCTTAAGTTAGCTCATGAGTCTACTCTACAAGATCATAGAGAGCTTGAAAGGACACATGAGAAGCTCCGCTTCGAGAAACTCAATTTAGAGAAAGAGCATGAGTTTCTTAAAGCTAAAAATGATGATCTTCAAAAGAAGACTTCCTATTATCTACCCAAACGACTTCTCTTGTCTACATTTATTCCACAAGTTAAGGCTAAGCAAACTAGTAATAAAGGCAAGAAAGGTTCTTCTACTAGTAGCAATCAAAATGATAAATCCAATGATATTGCTTCTAGTAGTTCTATTGATCCCACTAACACTTCTCTTAGCCAAGTTACACTTGAGCAAGAAAATGAACTTTTGAAAGGGATTATAGAAAAAGGTATCTACAAGTGTCTTGCAGGGTGTAAGCAATTTGAGGAAATTGTTTGCAAGCACACAGGATACCGGCAGAACCATGGCATTGGCTACTTAAATGCTAATGGAGTTGAATGGGAAGAAGGTCAATACCACAATCCCAAGTGTGTTCCTCAAAAGGAGAAGTATGAAAACACTCTTCCCAAGGGAACAAGAGTTCAAGATGACCTTCCACCACAAGACCCCAATCTCAAGGGCAAGAACAAGCTTCAAGAGGACACTAAATCATATGAAGATGAATCCCGAGCTTTGGTGAAGTGGGTTCCCAAGGCTACTACAAGCTCAACTTCTACAAGTGCCACTTCAACACCAAGGATCCCCATCAACTTGATGTGGCTCCCCGAGAAGAAGAACTAGATAAATTCTTGAGGGGTGACTCCGCCAATGAAATTCACTCGCATTCATTATTGGCAACAACTAGTTGCAATCAACATCAACATTATGCAATATTTCAAGGAGTCACACATTCCCTCAAAGGTAAGCAAGGGACATGGTAATCAACAAATCCATGGACATCATTACGTATGCTTAGCACTCCACGTCCATAGATATCGTTGTATTTGTCTCTTGTGTGTTGGGACTAACCCATGTAGGTGGGAAGAGTACGAAACAACAAGGATGCGCCACACTCATGGTGATCTTCATCAACTTTGAGCACCCACCACCTACATGAAGTCTTCATCGACAAAACTCAAGGTTAGTTTATCTCTCTCAAGGGGGGATGTCATATCAAGGGGAGCTTTACTCTAAGACTTGAGTCAAAGCATCTCATAGTATGTGACAACATTAAATGCTTTATGTAAAAGTGGCAACCCCACTTGTTCTTAAACGATGAGTATGACCTATGATCAAGTATTCTTACTTGGCTCCTAAGTCAACATACTCATGTATAGATGACTACGTCATCGCCAAAGTGCTTTATAGATGCTAGTATCTATGTGCATGTTTTCCATGATTCCATTTGACATCTTAATCTGTGAGCATGTTGGTCTGCACTTCTTTATCCATTCGAGGACATCCAATTGTTGCCATCAATTTTTGATTTTTTTTCTTTTTCCAATTGATGGACAAGAATGCCTGGGGCCCTTCTCTACCTATCTATGCTTTCTTGTCTCAAATTTTCTTCATGATGCATCACAAAATTTGAACAATGACTTTTCGATATCTCTGTGTGAGGAGCACTCGGAGTTCCGTATCGACAAAGGACTGACGATTAAAACCTCCCAAGTGCATCTTGGTGGAAGCAACATCAAAATCTTGCTCTTAGCATATGCCTAGGGTTGATCTGGTTTTCCATCTTAGTGTCATCGATTCCATCTTCTCGGTTACATAGAGTTTTTGTGTCAGCAGAAAGTTGAGGAACTCGGTGACACCGAAAAGTTAGAATCGGTGTCACCGACAGCCGCGGGTATAAATAGATGAGGACCCAAATTTTGAAATTATTCTCTCAAACGTCATCCCCTCCAGACCCTAAGTTGTCGAACAGAGACCCCTGGTCATCGCCTTCATCCTCCCGAGCGCCTGCATCGTTAGAAGTTCCCACCGTCAACAGAATCCACACCTCCGTTGCCACCGCGGCGAAGTCGTCACCAAGATATGATGACCCACAAGTATAGGAGACATATTGTAGTCCTTTCGATATTAAGAGTGTCAAACCCAACAAGGAGCAGAAGGAAATGACAGGCGGTTTTAAGTAAGGTATTCTCTGCAAGCACTGAAATTATCGATAACAGATGGTTTTGTGATAAGATAATTCGTATCGGGTAGCAAGTAATAAATGTAGAAAAGGTGAAGCAAGGTGTCCCAATCCTTTTTGTAGTGATGGAAAAGCCTGTACAAACTCTTATATAAAGCAACGCGCTCCCAATGACACATGGGAATTTCTGTCAAGCTAGTTTTCATCATGCTCATTTGATTCGTGTTCGTTACTTTCAAAATTTGATATGTGGGTGGACCAGTGATTGGGTGCTGCCCTTACTTGGACAAACATACCACTTATGATTAACCTCTCTTGCAAGCATTTGCAACTACGAAAGAAGAATTAAGATAAATCTAACCATAGCATGGAACATATGGATCCAAATCAGCCCCTTACGAAGCAACGCATAAACTAGGGTTTAAGTTTCTTTCACTCTAGCAACCCATCATCTACTTATTACTTCCCAATGCTTTACCCTAGGCCCAAATAATGGTGAAGTGTCATGTAGTCGACGTTCACATCACACCACTAGAGGAAAGACAACATGCATCTCATCAAAATATCGAACAAATACCAAATTCACATGATTACTTATAACAAGACTTATCCCATGTCCTCAGGAACAAACATAACTACTCACAAAGCATTCATAATCAGAGGAGTATTAATTATCATTAAGGATCTGAACATATGATCTTCCAACAGGTAAACCAACTAGCATTAACTACAAGGAGTAATCAACACTACTAGCAACTCACAGGTACCAATCTGAGGTTTTGAGACAAAGATCGGGTACAAGAGATGAACTAGGGTTTGGAGAGGATATGGTGCTGGTGAAGATGTTGATGGAGATTGACCCCTCTCGATGAGAGGATCGTTGGTGATGATGATGGCTTCGATTTCCCCCTCCGAGAAGGAACTTTCCCCGGCAAAACAACCCCACTAGAGCTCTAGATTGGTTCTGCCCAAGTTCCACCTTGAGATGGCGGCGCTTCCTCCCGAAAGCTCTCTTATGATTCTTTCCTGGTCAAAACCCTTCATATATCAGAGGATGGGCACCGAAGGGCTACCAAGGGTCCCACAAGCCACAAGGGCGCAGCTAGGGGGTTGACGCGCCCAGCAGGCTTGTAACCTCCTGGTGGGTCCCCTTTGGTATTTCTTTAAACCATTATTTTTGATATATTCCAAAATAATTCTCCATAAATTTTTAGGACTTTTGGAGTTGTGTAGAATTGGTCTCTCATATTTGCTCCTTTTCTAGTCCAGAATTCCAGCTGTCGGCATTCTCCCTCTTCATGTAAACCTTGTAAAATAACAGAGAAAAAGGCATAAGTATTGTACCAAAATGTGTAATAACAGCCCATAAAGCAATAAATATCAATATAAAAGCATGATGCAAAATGGATGTATCAACTCCCCCAAGCTTAGACCTCACTTGTCCTGAAGCGAAAGTCGAGATCGATAAATATGTCCATAAGTTTAGAGATAGAGGTGTCAATAAAATAAAATATGGACATGAGGGCATCATGATCATCTTAAGAACAACAATACTCATTGATATACAATTTCTTATACTAGAGTAACAATTCATTCACAAGGTAAAGTATGAACCAAGAACTCTATTGAGAACCAATAAAGTATGCTCTCGGTCATTGAAGCAATTGCAATTTATCATAACATCGGAAAGAGTCAATATTAGAGCTTGTAAAGTAAATCCACATACTCATTCATATTTTAGTCTTTCATAATTGCTAACACTCACGCGGTACTCATGAGGTCAAAACTTCAATTGGACACAAAGAAAGATAGGGGCTTATAGTTTTGCCTCCCAACTATTTACCTCAAGGGTAATGGCAACAGAAGTAACTCATGATCACCCACATCCGACTGGATATATGTGTCTAGATCATTCCCCAACACATGACGCTTGCCAAGAGAGAGGCAAAATATAGGAAGTGGTGAAGATCACCATGACTCTTGCATAAAGGTAAGTACTAGAAAGTAAAAGCAACAGATAGGCCCTTCGCAGAGGGAAGCAGAGGTTGTCATGTGCTTTTTGTTTTTGGATGTGCAAACCCTTAATGCAAAGGGACATCACGTTGTATTAACCTTTGTGATAGAAACCTTTATTATTTAGTGTGCCGCTTTTATTTATTTACCATCACAAGTTTGTACAATGCTTATTTCCCTTTACAATAAAAGATCATACATATTTAGGAGCAATTTTTATTGCTTTTTGCACCGACGAAAACTTACTTGAAGGATCTTACCCAATCCATAGGTACGTATGGTGGACTCTCATGGGAAAACTTGGTTGAGGGTGTTTGGATGCACAATTAGTATCTCTACATGGTGCAGAAGTTTTGGCTGGTATGAGGTGGAAGCAAGCACCACATGTTGGAGGATCTATAACCATATAACTTCTATTCAGAAATAAGCAAACATAACCCGTTATGTTGTCTTCCTTGTCCAACATCAAATTCTTAGCATATAAGATTTTAGTGAGTGCTCACAATCATAAAAGATGTCTAAGATAAAATATTTATATCTGAACCTCTCTTTCTTTATTACTTCCTTTTAATTGCAACAGTGACCAATTGTTATGTTTGTCAACTCTCAACAAATTTCAATCGACATACTCCTTATATGTGAAGTCATCACTCCACATCAGACCATCATATATACTCTTTGCTTTTATTCTATACTTGTTTCTATTTCTTTTTCTTCAAGACCATAGCAGCAAGCAAAGCCCTCAACTCAAAACTACGTTTTATTATATAACTCTCGGACTTGCTTGCATATGGGGAACATAAAGCAAAACTCAAAGCTAGATCATACTAAAATCTTTATTCTACTAGATCAATATAAAATCAAAAGGATAAAACTAAGAAAAACAATAAAAGTAAAAGATGTGATGGTGATACGATACCGGGGCAACTCCCCCAAGCTTGGCAGAAGCCAAGGGGAGTGCCCATACCCTTGTTTTTAGTTGTCTTTCTTCTGAGGTGGTGATGTTGGAGTTGTTGATGAGGTTGGAGGCTTGTCCTCCGTCTTCCAAGGCATAGGCTCACCATCATAAAAAGATGCACGAGTCTCCGGGATCCTCAAATCTGCATTCACCATCCCTAGGCACTTGAAGACTTGCTGCTCCATTGCTTCGAGCCTTGTATCCATGCTTCCGGTCTTCTTTGGCTGCACAACATCACAGATGTGCAACACCCCCTCACACATCTCAATGGTTTGAGGGTGTCGTAGCACCTCTGCAAGATAGGGGTTGATGACCTTCTCGAAGAACTTGTCCTTCGAAGCACTTGGGGATGTCATGGCAATCTAAATCTGCTGCAGAGACAGCTCAAAACAAAAACAGGAGGTATTGTCGTGATACGAAGGTCAAAACCTTCTGTAGATTATATAATGAATTTTTACTAACCTAAAGGAGTGTACAACAAGAAAACGGTGTACGGAGGGTGCACAGGGTGGCCACAAGCCACAGGGGTGCGACCAGGGGGTAGGCCGCACCCAGCAGGCTTGTCGCCTCCTCGTGCACCTTTCGGACTACTTTAAATTTTCCTAATTTATTAACTATTCCAAAACGGAGAAAATTTCCTATTGGAAAAGTTCTGGAATCGGTTTGCTTACCGTACCACATACTTATTCCTTTTCGGAGTCTAAAAAGTTCTGGTAGGTCTCCCTAATGTACTCTTTTGGAGTTATGGTGTTGATAATATTGGTCTCAACATTTATGGGAGTACCTAAGATATAATGTTTGATTCTTTGCCCGTTTACCACCTTCAGGTTAGTGCCTTTGGCGTTATTAATCTTGATGGCACCAAAATGACATGCTTCCTTGACAATGTAAGGCCCTTCCCATTTAGAAAAAAGTTTTCCTGCAAAAAAACTTAAACGAGAATTGTATAGCAAGACATGGTCACCTACATTGAACTCACGCTTTTGTATCCTTTTATCATGCCATCTCTTACACTTTTCTTTACACAACTTGGCATTCTCATAGGCCTGGGTTCTCCATTCATCAAGTGAGCTAATGTCAAATAACCTCTTCTCACCAGCAAGTTTAAAATCATAATTGAGCTCTTTAATTACCCAATAAGCTTTATGTTCTAGTTCAAGAGGTAAGTGACATGCTTTACCATAAACCATTTTATACGGAGACATACCCATAGGGTTTTTGTAAGCAGTTCTATAAGCCCATAATGCATCATCAAGTTTCTTAGAACAAATCTTTCTAGATCTATTAACAGTCTTTTGCAAGATAAATTTAATTTCTCTATTGCTTAATTATACTTGACCACTAGATTGAGGATGATATGGAGATGCAATTCTATGATTAACATCATACTTAGTAAGCAATTTATAGAAAGCACCATGAATAAAGTTTGAACCACCATCCGTCATTAAATATCTAGGGGCTCCAAATCTGGGGAAAATAACTTGTTTAAGCATTTTAATAGAAGTGTTATGATCAGCACTACTAGTTGGAATAGCTTCTACCCACTTAGTAACATAATCAACGGCAACTAGAATATGAGTATACTCGTTGGACTTTGGAAAAGGTCCCATATAATCAAAAAACCAAACATCAAAAGGTTCAATAACAAGTGAGTAATTCATAGGCATTTCTTGACGTCTACTAATATTACTGATTCTTTGACATTCATCACAAGACAAAACAAACTTACGGGCATCCTTAAAGAGAGTAGGCCAATAAAAACAAGATTGTAATACCTTGTGTGTAGTTCTATCTCCAGCGTAGTGTCCTTTGTAGGCTTCGGAATGACACTTCTGTAGGATCTGTTCATGTTCATGCTTAGGTACACAATGTCTAATAACACCATCTACCCCTTCTTTATAAAGGTGTGGATCATTCCAAAAGTAATGTCTTAAATATAGAAGAACTTTTTATTTTGTTGGTATGTGAAACTAGGCAGTATAAATTTAGCAACAATGTAATTAGCATAATCAGCATATACCATGGAGCATTACGCGAAGCATTTATGACAGCTAATTGTTCATCAGGAAAGCTATCACAAATAGGTAGTGGGTCATCAAGAACATTCTCTAACCTAGACAAGTTATCTGCTACGGGATTCTCAACACCCTTTCTATCAATTATATGCAAATAAAATTCTTGTAGCAAAAGAACCCATCTAATAAGTCTTGGTTTAGCATCTTTCTTTTCCATAAGATATTTGATAGCAGCATGATCAGTGTGGACAGTTACTTTGGAATCAACAATATAAGGTCTGAATATGTCACAAGCAAACACAACTGCTAAAAATTCCTTTTTAGTGGTAGCATAGTTTCTTTTAGCGCTTTTTAGAGTTTTACTAGCATAATGGATAACATTTAATTTCTTATCAACTCTTTGTCCTAGAACAGCACCAATGGCATAATCACTAGCATCACACATAATTTCAAAGGGTAGGTTCCAATCAGGTGGTTGAGCAACAGGTGTGCAGAAATCAAGGCTTTCTTAAGAATTTCAAAAGCTTCTACACAATCATCATCAAAAACAAAATGAACATATTTTTTCAAGAGATTAGTGAGTGGCCGAGAAATTTTAGATAAGTCTTTAATAAATCTCCTATAGAAACCAGCATGACCAAGGAAACTTCTTATACCTCTAATATCTGTGGGACACGTCATTTTTTTAATAGCATCTACTTTAGCTTTATCCACCTCAATACCTCTTTCGAAGATTTTGTGTCCCAAGACAATGCCCTCCTTAACCATAAAGTGGCACTTATCCCAATTCAAGACAATAATAGTTTCTTCACATCTCTGCAAAACTCAATCAAGGTTGCTCAAGCAATCATGAAAAGAAGTTCCGTAAACGGAGAAATCATCCATGAAAACCTCAATCAAGGTAGCAGCTGCATTGCATAAACCAAAAGGCATATGTCTATAAGCAAAGGTACCGAAAGGGCAAGTAAAAGTTGTGTTTTCTTGATCGTCTTTTGACACAAGTATTTGAGAGAAACCAGAGTAACCATCTAGAAAGTAGAAGTGTGTGTGTTTAGATAGTCTTTCTAGAATTTGATCAATAAAAGGTAGAGGGTATAGATCTTTCCTAGTAGCTTTATCAATTTCCTAAAATCAATTACTATTCTATATCCTGCAACAATTCTTTGCGGTATCAATTCATTTTTATCATTTGAAACAACGGTAATACCTCCCTTCTTAGGGACACAATGAACAGGACTAACCCATGTACTATCAGCAATTGGATAAATTATACCTACCTCTAGAAGTTTTAATATTTCATTTCTTACCACTTCTTTCATTTTAGGATTTAACCATCGTTGGTGATCAACAACTGGTTTAGCATCAGGTTCCATATTAATTTTATGCTCACACAGAGTGGGACTAATGCCCTTAAGATCATCAAGAGTACATCCAATAGCAGCACGGTGCTTCTTCACAGTTTTCAATAATCTCTTTTCTTCATGCTCTAAAAAGTTAGCACTAATAATAACAGGATATATCTTCTTTTCATCAAGATAAGCATATTTCAAAGTATTGGGTAATTATTTAAGCTCAAACATGGGGTCACCCTTGGGTGGAGGAGGATCCCCAAGTATTTCAACACACAAGTTGTGTTTCAAAATAGGATGCTGATCAAAGAAAATCATATATATATATATATATCATTCCTTTCATTCATATGCATATCATGTTCATGGCCTACCAAATATTGTTCTAAGGGATCAGTAGGAGGCACAACAATAGAAGCAAGACCAATAATTTCATCCTTACTAGGCAATTCTGTATCATGGGGTTGTCTACGAAATTTAGAGAAATTAAACTCATGGGACACATCCCCGAAACTCAGAGTAACAGTTTCTTTCTCACAATCTATCTTAGCATTAACAGTATTCACGAAAGGCCTACCAAATATAATGGGACAAAAATCATCCTACGGGGAACCAAGAACAACAAAATCAGTAGGATATTTTATTTTCCCACACAAAACTTCAACATCTCTAACAATCCAAACCGGTGCTATAGTATCTCTATTAGCAGGCTTAATGGTAACATCAACTTCCTCTAATTTAGCTGGTGCAATATCATTCATAATTTCTTGATACAGGGTAAAGATAATTGCACTCACACTAGCACCCACATCACATAGGCCATGATAACAATGATCTCATATTTTAACAAAAACAACAGGCATGCCAACTATAGGCCTATGTGTATCTTTAGTATCAGGTCTACAATTCTAGCAGCTTCATCTCAAAAATGAATAACATGCCCATCAATATTATCAACCAAGATATCTTTAACCGTAGCAATACTAGGTTCAACTTTAATTTGTTCAGGGAGTGTAGGTGTTCTAACATAGCTCTTACAAACCACAGTTGAAGCTTTAGCGTGTTCCTTTATTCTAATAGGGAAAGGTGGTTTCTCAATATAAGCAGCAGGAATAATAGGATCAACATTATGAGTAATAGTTTCTTCTTCAACTTTAATAGGTTCAACTACTTTCACTTCAATGGGAGGATGATATTTAAACCACTTCTCCTTAGGGATATGAAGATGAGTAGTAAATAATTCACACAAATAAGCTACTATCTCAGAGTCAAGTCCATATTTAGTGCTAAATTCACGAAAAGCATCGGTGTCTATAAAGGATTTAACACAATCAAACTTAAGGTTTATACCTAACTCCTTACCCTCGTCAAGTTCCCAATCTTCAAAGTTGCGCTTAATTCTATCCAGTAAGTCCCATTTGAATTCAATATCTTTCTTCATGTAGGAACCAATACAAGAAGTATCGAACATGGATTTATCATTACGAGAAAGCCTAGCATAAAAATTCTAAATAATAATTTCTCCTCAGAGATCATGATTGGGGCATGAATATAACATTGACTTGATCGTCCCCCAAGCTTGAGCGATACTTTATCCTTCACGAGGCCAAAATTATAGATATAATTCCTATCACGATGAACCAGATGCGTAGGATAAAAATTTCGCGAAATTCCAATTTCAATCGGTTATAGTTCCATGATCCAATATCATCACATAGACTATACCATGTCAATGCCTTATCCTTCAAAGATAAAGGAAAGACCTTCTTCTTGGCATCATCCTCGGTCAAACCTGCAAGCTTAAATATTCCACAAACTTCATCCACATAGATTAGATGCAAATCAGGATGTAGTGTTCCATCTCATGCATAAGGATTAGCTAGCAGTTTCTCTATCATACCCGGAAAAATTTCATAATAAATATTTTCAGTAGGTTCAGTAGGTTGAGGAGCAACTCTTTGTGCTTCCGGTCAAGGTGAAGATACCCCGAACAAGCCCATCAAAGGATTATTTTCCATAGTAACTAGTGACAGTAAATTTCAACACACTATATAAATTTTTCCTTACCAGATTCCACTCACCAAAGGCGCTTCACTCCCCAGCAATGGCACCAGAAAAGAGTCTTGATGACCCACAAGTATAGGGGATCTATCGTAGTCCTTTCGATAAATAAGAGTGTCAAACCCAATGAGCAGGAGAAGGAATGTAGCGACCCGACCTAGAAAGGTCAAGCCTCTGTGTGTTCTGTGCCATCCCTGGATCAGTATGCCGGCACACAGTACATCAATGTATAGATCAAAGTGCAATCACATGTAATTAACGTAAAACTAATATATACCTTATAATCTTAGCGAAAACAGTCAATGGGAGTGGAGTCCCAATAAACACCAACGGCAGGTTGAATGTAGACCGTAACCCTGAATCGTACTCTTACTCGTCAAAGAAGAGTATCTGCAACATAAGACGTTGCAGCCATGTAGGTTAGCATTTTGAATATGTCGGCAAGTCACAAAAGAAGGGGGTGAAAAATAATCATCTATACTATATGCATATATGGCAGGTGGGGCTATAAGTTTAAGTTTTGCGTAAAGCAAAATTTTTCCTACAACAAGAGAGGGGAAATGCAGAAATTATTACTACAAAGTTGGTTGATTAATGAGATGGTTCCACCAACCAATTCTCATACCCAAGTACATAATAATACCCTCGTAAATATAATTATTTGTGTTGAGAATTCCAGATAGTTTCAGTTCCTTTGGCGCAAGTAGTCCATGACCGTGGACACGGCTAATCGATTAGGTTTGAGTACTCTATAGAGTTTTGCACACATTCCCCACAAGATTTGATCGCCTCCGTTGAATTCCTCACACTTCAGGGTGTTTGAGAAACGGATGACTAAAACATGGTCTTTCAAGGGGTTCCTCTGAGACTCTGTCGGTGCCCATCCATTCCTACTGTTCTTCTACATCTCGTAGCACCGGCTGTCCAGAGTCGCCATAATGTCCAACCAAGCCATAGCCCATAATGGCTTGTGGTTGTGCAGGTAAGCCTCGGGTCTTGAAGTATCCATCCATCTCTTTGTGCCTGGGTGGACCTTTCTGCGTGAATACTGGCACTTCTCCAGTAACACCTAGGCTAACCACTGGTTTCTCTAGGGCGTTATTCAACCATCATCCACCCAGAGGTATGTTGAAACTTGGAGTCTTGAAGTCTTGAACATCCTGTAGGTCTTGTAATAATTATCTCACAACTCTCATGAATCACACAACCAACCCCGTCTACTAATAGCATAGCAAAATTTAAAACAACGTTTCCTGGGGCCAAGGTGTCAAGGATTTGAGGGGTGCCTACCACATGATACTACTCAAGTAACCAAGTTTCCAAGTACCTACTTTGCATGCAATGGGTGGAAGGTTGAACTAATGGAACTTCAAAAACATAGGTAATAACATGGTCAATGTGAACTTGCCTGTACTGTTGATTAAGATAAAATTGCTCTCAGAAAAATAACTTGATAGAACTATTCGTCACTCTCCGATGAAATCTATATAATGAAAACGTTGCATTCATATAAGCAATCATACTAGCAATCAATACTTAGCAAAACGAATTACTTTGTAAAGAACAACTAAGAACTAAGAGAACAATACTATAAACAACATAACTTTTTTGCCTAACAAACTTAACAACAAGAAAAACAAATGAAATAATAAAATAAGAGAAAAACAAATTATAAAACAACTAAGTTAACAGAAAGTAAAGCTTATAAAACAATTTATAAACAAATATTTTCAAATAAGAAGTCAAACTAGCAATGAAATCAATTTGCAAGTTACTATGAACTAGGATTGATTTCATGCTATAAAAATAATAAATGACATAAAAATAAACTTGGTTGAAATACTACTGCTAACTAACAGAAAACAAATTAAAATGTGTCAACTAATATAGAATAAAAATAAATTAAAACAATTTAAAACAAAAGAAGTAGAAATAAACCTAAAAAGAACTAAAACAGAAAGTGTTTTGTTAAAAATACTAATTTAAAATATTCAAAAAAATTCTCAAATTCTACCTACTTTTAAATAAAGTCACTAGTGACAAGTAGCAAAAAGAATCAACTTAAAATCTATTTTTAAACTCAAAATATTCAGAAAATAAGATTTGAATCAAATCTGTTTGAATTCAAATTTAACTTCTTCAAACATAGTCAAACTTGATATCTACAGACACTAGATAAAATTTTTGACAAGATGCAAAAATAATCAATTCAAAACAATTAAAAACTTAAAAGATATAAAGAAAACAAAAACAGAACTATTCTGTTTTAAAAACAGAAAACAGAAGCAAAAAAGAAAATTCTAACTAACAGACAGGGTACACGTGGCGCGCTCTTATTGGATGAAGGTTGTGCGCTACGGTAACTAACTAGCGAACGGCCGCACGTTAAATAAAAGGCTACGGCTAAAATAGAATAAAAGAAAACCGGTCGGTTTAGTTAAATAAACCGAAAGGGTACGCGGGATCTAATCCTAACCGTTCAATAGAGATCGGACGATTGAGGGGGAAGGTGAGCTCACACGGGGGGTCGGGGTGCTCCGGCGAAACTCCGGCGATGTCCGAGGCGGCGAGGTCGATGGGGACGGTGCTCCGGTGGTCCTCCGGCGACGGCGTCAGCACAAGGTGATGCGGACAAGCACGGCGACTCCGTTGGTAGCTTCAGCGGGGCTCGGGGGCAACGATGGCAACAACGGTGAGCTCGGAGGCGGCGGCGGCGCTCGGGTGTCAACGGGGAGAGGGGCTCCGGTGGGTGCGAGGCTTGGGCGAGTGGATGGGGAGGTGCGGGCGAGGGTGGTAGAGCGGTTGGTGGGCTCAGGAGAGCTTGGGGCGGTCGGAGGTGAGCAGGAGCTTAGAAATGGCGGGGCGGCTCGGCTCTACTCCTGCGAGCGATTTCCGACGAGGGGAGAGGGTATGTCGAGGGGGACTTGGGCAGAACAGGGTGCGGGAGAGCTCCTGTATTTCTAGGCGGCCTCGGTGGTCATAGAAAGTAAAGGGAGAGGGAGATCCGGTCGGTGATCTCGCCGGCGAGAGAGAAGGAAAGGGGAGAGGGAAAGGAAGGTGGTGACTGACGGGGATTGCGCGGTCGGTCAGTGGGTCCCACACGACAGAGAGAGGGGAGAAAGGAAAGAGGAGCGGGCGATCGATCCGGAGGGGATTCGAATCCTGCGAGGGAATCCTGGGCCGGTTCTTTCCATTTGGGCCTCGGGTTGGTTTCCTATTTAGAAATGTTTCCTTTTATCAAATAACAGAGAAGAAAACTATATTTTGGGCAATCAAAACATTTCCAAAAAATGAAGATTTATATATTAAATTGACCAGGGGAATAAATGCAATTTAATGAACATTTTTCCACGGCCAAAATAAATACTCTAAAGAAATTATTATCAGAAAATGCCTAAATGGCTTTTAACTCCTTTTGCAAATAATTTTCAAATAACCCCATGGGTTTTAGGGTTCAATATACTTCACAAAATAATCCTGGTGTGGAGTGTCATGTTACTCCTCTCAAAATCTTGTCAAGAGTATTTGAATTCTTTCAAAATTTAAAATGGAACCAAATATGAAATAAATTCCAAAAAGAATAATTCAGAGATTTTCAAATCTACTTTTCAAATTCCTTGTTTATGAAGAAGTCATGTTATCTTCTCTCACTGGTTTGAAATGGAATTGAATTTGAAATCAAACACAAAGGAGAAAGTCATTTTATTCCCTCTCATTCAAAAGTTTTCAAAAAGTTTCAAATTTCACTCAATTCAATCACTCAAGCAAACAAACATTCATTCTAATATTTATTACAACATTCCAAAATTTGGGATGTTACAAACCTACCACACTTAAAATGAATCTCGTTCTTGAGATTCGAAGAGGTTAGAAAGAAAAGGTTTGGGTTTGGGGGTCATCTAACAAATCCTTTGTCCTGGAAGTGTGGGGTCTACCACACTTAAAATGAGAGTTACTGGTCCCTCAAAATCATGGCAATCCTGTGGGTGCATCTGTCTGTTCACATTCTTCACGATAGCTCCTTCGGTGATGCTCTTCCGTTTAAATAAAAAAATGTTGCGTTCTCATAACAAATTGTATTTCCTTCGATTACTAGGTCTTCTTAGCTGATAAGTCTTGCATTCATTCTAATTAACTTATCGAAGATCTCATGGTGGTCTACCATTAGTGGTTATCCTGCAATGAAATGGGTCTTGGCTTCATTCCTCACTGTAAAGTTCCTACGTGTGACAACAACTGTCATGTACAAGGGGTTTTCATCATACCATTCTAAGGCTTAAACAAAATCTTCAAAGAACGTCGTCATCTTTACTATGGGTAAGTCACTCAGATTTACCATTCCGAATAGCAAGAGAATGATAAGAGTAAGTCGTCATGGTAGCCAAGCCATGTCGCACTGAAATCATTACCTTGTATAAGGTTTAGTGAATCTCGTATTCTAACACTTGGGCTTCCTCACAAGCGTTGCAGAAATTTCTCTTATCAATGAATGAAGTTCGGACAAATCCATTGATTCTGCAAGCTAAACAAAAGATCTAGCGTTCCTTCACAACTCTTAGGTTGTCGTATAGTCCTAAGAAAATGTTTGCTGATCCAATCACAACTTCTTGCTTCATGATCTTGGGGTAACCTTCATGAAACCATGAGATCCATCCTTGATACACGTTCTATTCCTTGAATATGTTTTTCCTTTCCATTGGTCTGTTTACCAATAGAGGTTTTGGTTCATCATATTCAAAATCCAAGGTATATTATTTTAGGTGTTGTCATCCACATAGTTGGATATGGTTCCACATTCTCTTCACCTGTAGTCACTTATCCAAACTCCTTAACAAGAATGGTACTTTCTTTATTCATTGGTCCCTGTGGTTACTACCACACTTAAAATGAAATGTACACATGCCTGCATAGACCATATTTTCTCATATCCTCAAAAATGGTCAGAGATCTTTGTTCATAGAGTAACCACTCATATAATTCAACATAGGAAAATCATGACACCATAAATTCCATTGACTCATGAATTTATTAGAAACTCTAAGACTTCCGTTACAAAATAATCTCATGAAAACAAGAGTGCTTCATGATACAGTTATTGCCATCTTAACTACCCCATTCTAGCTTTCTTCTCATATTCAATCCTTTGTTACATCCTCAATCACTTCTTAAAACTCCTAAAAGTACTTTATTACAAATGCTGCCATCCACATAGTGTGGCATGGTCCAGCATCACTCCCAACTTTATTCATTTATCCCTCCTTGGAGATATTTTAGTACCACTGGAACTTTGCAATGTGCTCCTTGAAATCATCCATATTTTGCTTGATCAGGGTGGACATGAGCTTCATCTCCATCATCTTCGTATGCACCTCATGCAGTTATTCCTGAGTATGACGGAGTCTTGCTTCAAGTATTTCTCCAATCTGACATATGGCTTCCATGGTAGCTTCATGAACAGTGTCAAACAAAGTTGCTCGTGGTACACGAGATATGTAAAAGTATTGTCCCATAGTCTTTGGGCAAACTCCTTTCACACGGTGGAGGTGTACCTCCACATACCAGAGTTCCACTCCATTTTCCATGAATGGGTAGCCTTTGTAGACTGCATCTCCTTCAAGATGGATGTGCTTCATCATATCCTTCGGGATCCTTGGGTAATCATGATCACTAGTCAGGGTCATGGTCGTCTCCGGGCCCTTGAGGAAAAACTCATAAAGGGTGGTCATCTGCAGGTGTCAAAAAAGGGTACTCAGAATAACATATGTTTATTCTTGGGTAAGCATCCATATCATCCAAACCAAGCTTCTAATCCATTTACTATATTCTATTATATCCTTATACTTTAGCAAAATCCCAGTTTATGCATCAACAACACATTTTCATCCATGTTTTGAATCCATACTTCTACCTCCAGCTAGGTCATTGGTCCAGAGAGTTCAAGTCCAGCTTCATTCACCATCTATTGGGTCTAAGGTTTTGGGATGATATATAAGAGAGAGAGAAAGGAGGGGATACGCACAATACAAACAACGGTTTTGAAAATAGATTTTATTTGTGGCTATCGAAAAAAACACAAATGATAGCTCACAAATCATCGTGTCTAATGTGATTATACAACAGGGGTTTTGATCTTCTAGGGGTCATATAAATCTTGTAATTCTTTAGGGTCTTCGAATTCTTCGGGTCTTCACAGTCTTCAACTCGTGTAGCTTAAATTATTCTAATGCATGGTGAAATCCTCTTTACTTTGAAGTGGCCATCAATTGTTTCAATGTCTTGTCCTTCACGAAGATCCTTAGTGTGGTCAAAGGGGAAGGGTATTTTCTAACTATTTGAGGTAAGAGAGATCATTTGATAAAGCTCAAATAAGATGAGAAGTAAAGGGTCTTTTGAAAACAAAGTTTTTCGAGAAATCGTTTCCTAAGGGCTTTCTAGTTTCTCGGGTCACGTCCTACAGTCAACATGTGCTCTGATACCATTTCTGTAGTGACCCGACCAAGAAATCTCAAGCCTCTGGGTGTTTTGTGCCATCCCTGGATCAGTATGCTGGCACACACAGTACATCAATGTATATATCAAAGTGCAATCACATGTAATTAACGTAAAACTGATATATACCTTATAATCTCAGCGAAAACAGTTAACGGGAGTGGAGTCCCAATAAACACCAACGATGGGTTGAGTCTAGACCGTAACCCTGAATCGAACTCTTACTCGTCAAAGAACAGTATCTGCAACATAAGACGTTGCAGCCATGTAGGTCAGCATTTTGAATATGCCGGCAAGTCACAAAAGAGGGGTGAAAAATAATCATCTATACTATATGCATATATGGCAGGTGGGGCTATAAGTTTAAGTTTTGCGTAAAGCAAATTTTTCCAACAACAAGAGAGGGGAAATGCAGAAATTATTACTGCAAAGTTGGTTGATTAATGAGATGGTTCCACCAACCAATTCTCATACCCAAGTTCAAAATAATACCCTCGTAAATATAATTATTTGTGTAGAGAGTTCTAGATAGTTTCAGTTCCTTTGGCTCAAGTTGTCCATGACCGTGGACAAGGCTAATCGATTAGGTTTGAGTACTCTACAGAGTTTTGCACACGTTCCCCACAAGATTTGATCACCTCCGTTGAATTACTCGCACTTCAGGGTGTTTGAGAAACGGATGACCAAAACATGGTCTTTCAAGGGGTTCCTCTAAGACTCTGTCGGTGACCATCCATTCCTATCGTTCTTCTACATCTCGTAGAACCGGCTGTCTAGAGTCGCCACAATGTCCAACCAAGCCAGAGCCCATAATGGCTTGTGGCTGTGCAGGTAAGCCTCGGGTCTTGAAGTATCCATCCATCTCTTTGTGCCTGGGTGGACCTTTCCGCGCGAATACTGGCACTTCTCCAGCAACACTTAGGCTAACCACTGGTTTCTCTAGGGCGCCATTCAACCATCATCCACCCAGAGGTATGTTGAAACTTGGAGTCTTGAAGTCTTGAACGTCATGTAGGTCTTGTAATAATTATCTCACAACTCTCATGAATCACACAACCAACCTCGTCTACTAATAGCATAGCAAAATTTAAAACAATGTTTCCCGGGGCCAAGGTGTCAAGGATTTGAGGGGTGCCTACCACATGATACTACTCAAGTAACCAAGTTTCCAAGTACCTACTTTGCATGCAATGGGTGGAAGGTTGAACTAATGCAACTAGAAAAACATAGGTAATAACATGGTTAATGTGAACTTGCCTGTACTGTTGATGAAGATAAAATCGCTCTCAGAAAAATAACTTGATAGAACTATTCGTCACCCTCCGATGAAATCTATATAATCAAAACATTGCATTCATATAAGCAATCATACTATCAATCAATACTAACAATCAATAATAAACACAAAACTAAAAACAACAAGGTTGTGATGAAGGAACAACTTAAGACAAAACTCAAAACAACAAAGTTACATCAACACAACCATGGGTTGTTTTTTTTCTACCAATGATCCTATTTTCAAATGTAACAAAACAAAAACAAAGCAAATATAAAAAAAGTATTTTAGTAAATATTACTTAGCAAAAAGAATTACTTTGTAAAGAACAACTAAGAACTAAGAGAACAATACTATAAACAACATAATTTTTTTGCCTAACAAACTTAACAACAAGAAAAACAAATGAAATAATAAAATAAGAGAAAAACAAATTATAAAACAACTAAGTTACCAGAAAGTAAAGCTTATAAAACAATTTATAAACAAATATTTTCAAATAAGAAGTCAAACTAGCAATGAAATCAATTTGCAAGTTACTATGAACTAGGATTGATTTCATGCTATAAAAATAACAAATGACATAAAAATAAACTTGGTTGAAATACTACTGCTAACTAATAGAAAACAAAGTAAAATGTGTCAGCTAATATAAAATAAAAATGAATTAAAACAATTTAAAACAAAAGAAGTACAAATAAACCTAAAAAGAACTAAAACAGAATCTGTTTTGTTAAAAATACTAATTTAAAATATTCAAAAAATTCTCGAATTCTACCTACTGTTAAATAAAGTCACTAGTGACAAGTAGCAAAAAGAATCAACTTAAAATTTATTTTTAAACTCACAATATTCAGAAAATAAGATTTGAATCAAATCTGTTTGAATTCAAATTTAAATTACTCAAACATAGTCAAACTTGATATGTACAGAAACTAGATAAAATTTGTTACAATATGCAAAAAGAATCAATTTAGAAAAATTAAAAACTTAAAAGATATAAAGAAAACAAAAACAGAACTATTATGTTTTAAAAACTGAAAACAGAAAAAAAAATTCTAACTAACGGACAGGGTACACGTGGCGCTCTCTTATTGGCTGAAGGCTGTGCGCTACGGTAACTAACTAGCGAACGGCCGCACGTTAAATAAAAGGCTACGGCTAAAATAGAATAAAAGAAAACCGGTCGGTTTAGTTAAATAAACTGAAAGGGTACGCGGGATCTAATACTGACCGTTCAATAGAGATCGGACGATTGAAGAGGAAGGAGATCTCACATGGGGGGTCGGGGTGCTCCGGTGAAACTCCGGCGATGTGCGAGGCGGCGAGGTCGATGCGGACGGTGCTCGGGTGGTCCTCCGGCGACTGCGTCAGCACTAGGTGATGCGAACGAGCACGGCGACTCCGTTGGTAGCGTCAGCGGGGCTCGGGCAAGTGGATGGTGAGCTGCGATGAGCTCGGAGGCGGCGGCGGCGCTCGGGTGTCGACGGGGAGAGGGGCTCCGGTGGGTGCGGGGCTCAGGCGAGTGGATAGGGAGCTGCGGGCGAGGGTGGCACAGCGGTTGGTGGGCTCAGGAGAGCTTGGGGCGGTCGGAGGTGAGCAGGAGCTTAGAAATAGCGGGGTGACTCGACTCTACTCCGGCGAGCAATTTCCGACGAGGGGATAGGGTATGTCGAGGGGGACTTGGGAGGAACAGGGTGCGGGAGAGCTCCTGTATTTCTAGGCGGCCTCGGTGGTCGTAGAAAGGAAAGGGAGAGGGAGACCCGGTCGGTGATCTCGCCGGCGAGAGAGAAGGAAAGGGGAGAGGGAAAGGAAGGTGGTGACCGACGGGGATTGCGCGGTCGGTCGGTGGGTCCCACATGACAAAGAGAGGGGAGAAAGGAAAGAGGAGCGGGCGGTCGATCCGGAGGGGATTCGAATCCTGCGAGGGAATCCTGGGCCGGTTCTTTCCATTTGGGCCTCGGGACGGTTTCCTATTTTAAAAATATTTCCTTTTATCAAATAATAGAGAAGGAAACTATATTTTGGGCAATCAAAACATTTCCAAAAAATGAAGATTTATATATTAAATTGACCAGGGGAATAATTACAATTTAATGAACATTTTTCCACGGCCAAAATAAGTACTCTAAAAAAATTATTATCAGAAAATGCCTAAATGGCTTTTAATTCCTTTTGCAAATAATTTTCAAATAACCCCATGGGTTTTAGGGTCCAATATACTTCACAAAATAATCCTGGTGTGGAGTTTCATGTTACTCCTCTCAAAATCTTGTCAAGAGTATTTGAATTGTTTCAAAATTTAAAATGGAACCAAATATGAAATAAATTCCAAAAAGAATAATTCAGAGATTTTCAAATCTACTTTTCAAATTCCTTGTTTATGAAGAAGTCATGTTATCTTCTCTCACTGATTTGAAATGGAATTGAATTTGAAATCAAACACAAAGGAGAAAGTCATTTTATTCCCTCTCATTTAAAAGTTTTCGAAAAGTTTCAAATTTCACTCAATTCCATCACTCAAGCAAACGAACACTCATTCTAATATTTATTATAACATTCCAAAATTTGGGATGTTACAAGGAAATGACAAGCGGTTTTCAATAAGGTATTCTCTGCAAGCACTGAATTATCGGTAACAGATAGTTTTATGATAAGATAATTCGTAACGGGTAGCAAGTAATAAATGTAGCAAAGGTGCAGCAAGGTGGCCAATCCTTTTTGTAGTGAACTAGAAGCCTGGACAAACTCTTATGTAAAGCAAAGCGCTCCCGAGGACACATGGGAATTTCTATCAAGCTAGTTTTCATCATGCTCATTTGATTCGCGTTCGTTACTTTCAAAATTTGATATGTGGGTGAACCGGTGCTTGGGTGCTGCCCTTACTTGGACAAACGTCCCACTTATGATTAACCTCTCTTGCAACCATCCGCAACTACGAAAGAAGAATTAAGATAAATTGAACCATCGCATGAAACATATGGATCCAAATCAGCCCCTCGAGAAGCAACGCATAAACTAGTGTTTAAGTTTCTGTCACTCTAGCAACCCATCATCTACGTATTACTTCCCAATGCTTTCCCCTAGGCCCAAATAATGGTGAAGTGTCATGTAGTCGACGTTCACATGACAGAACTAGAGGAGAAACAACATACATCTCATCAAAATATCGAACAAATACCAAATTCACATGATTACTTATAATAATACTTATCCCATGTCCTTAGGAACAAACGTAACTACTCACAAAGCAAATTCATGTTCATAATCAGAGGAGTATTCATTATCATTAAGGATCTGGACATATTGTGATACCCTGGTTTTGAGCTACAGTAATGTATGTAATTAAGCTACAGTAATCCCACGCTAATGATGACACGTCACCGCGTTTACTGTTGCTAATCTCGCATTGGATTCAAATCCCGTTCAAATTCAAAATTTAAAATAAGGTCAAACAAATAAAGTTATCAAACATACAAACTAAAATGTTCGGAGGGTGTCAAATAATGCATAGATATTTGTCTTGTAAAAACAATATTTTTGAAAGTATTAGATTCACTAAATTAAATTAGAACCAAAACATAAAACAACTAAAAGAAAAATAAAAAAGGGAACCCCCCCCTTACCCACTGGGCTGGCCCCAACCGGCCCAACCCAACCGGACAGCCCACCTAGGGCTACTAGGTCAGCCCCTCCCACCCCCCCCACCGACACCTCCTCTTGCTTCCCACTCCCCCCCCCACACACACACACACATTCTCCCTCTCCTCCCGATCCGACCTGGATTGGGGCAGAACCGGTCGCCGCCCGACCGCCGCCGAGCGCTCCTTGTCGCCACTGCACCGCCGTCAACCACCGCCTCCTCACACCCTCCCTAATGGCTCCACCGAGCCTTGCTGCCCCCCTTCCCTCCATCGGCGGTGAGCCTCCGGGCTCCTCCATCTCCCCTTTTCCTCCCCACCCCGATCGGCCCTACTCTCGCGCCGACGCCGCGTTGAGCCGCCGCGGCCCCGCTCTGGTCCCCATCGCCCGCTTGTCGCTCGCCATTGCGGTTGCCTCGCGTGGACTCGCGTCACTCGCTCGCCGCCCCCTCGCCCACGGCCACCGCGCCCCACCGCGGCCATGCCACCGCGGCGCCCGCTCGCCCCGCGTCCTGCGTCGTGCGCCCTGTCTCCGACCGCCGCACCCTGGCCGCCGGCGACCCCTCGGCCTGCCCCGCACCTGCTTTGGCCCTGCCCCGCCGGCTGTCACCGCGCACCGCCGGCTGTGCCCCGGCCATGGCCTCGATCGGCCGTGCGTGCATGCGTGCGTCGTGCGTGCGTGCGCTATGCGTGCGTGCGTGTGTGGGCTAGATGAGCCAACGACAGCTCGGGCCCACACCCCTGATTAAACGAAAATGAAAAAAAAAGAAATAAAATAATAATTTGAAAATAATAATAATAGCAATTAATTAACTTAATTAACTTAATTAACTTAATTAAGACTGATTAATTAGTTGATTAATCTATTAATTAACTTAATGGAATTAATTAGGTTAATTAATAATTCTGCTAATTTATTAACTTAGGCAGAGAATGACAGGTGGGTCCACCCCCCCCCCTAATTAATCTGATTAATAATAAATAAACATTAATTAATATTGTGGCTATGACATGTGGGACCCACGGGTAAGTGACCGGTCAACGGGACTCTTGAGTGCTGACATCAGCATGACATCATGCTGATGTCATGAAGAATTATTGAATTAAAATAAATCAATTTGTTTTCTGAATATTAGTAAAACTTTAAAAATTAATATAAAATAATCTATAACTCGGATGAAAATAATTTATAAATGAAAGTTGTTCAGAAAAATCCCACGAATCCGAATACGCGGTCTGTTAGTCTGACACGTGCTCATAGCATAGCAAACATGGAACTTTTCCATCTGTTTCATCTGTCCGGTAGTAGCCCGAGACCCTGAAAATATCGTCAGATATTCTTCTGGCCTGACTGCACCGTATAATACTGCGTTAGTGCATGCCTAGCCCTGCATATTGCCATGTCATGCATTGTGATCGCATTTGTGCTTTATATTTATTGTTTCTTCCCTCATCTTCTCTCTGGTAGATCCCGAGACTGACGATGCTGCCGGGTACGACTACGCGCCTGACGATCAACCTTTTGCCGCTGAGCAGCAAGGCAAGCAAACCCCCCCCCCCTTGAGCATTCCAATATCGCCTATTCCTTTCCCTCTTATTCTTGCATTAGAGTTTTGCTACTATATTAGTAAGCTCCTATTCTGATGCATAGCCTATTTTTGATAAACTTCTACTATACCTGCAATCATAGCAACTGCTTAGTATAGGTTGACCAATGAATCCCCAGTGACCCCTTAGTCCCAGTTGCCCCTTCTTATTCAGCGACGACCCTATGATTCGACGACTCGAAGACTCGGTCAACCGACCGCCAAGCCAGGCCACTCACATAACCGCACACCCCCTTAGTTATGCGACTCTATAGTGTTATTATTGAGTACCCAGGGTGACACCTCGTGAAGTACTCATGATGCTAGCCCTGTGGTGCAGGTAGTCGATCATGGTTATCGAGGGTGATTCCTCCTTCACCATTCCCAATGATGTCTCTGTCGCGCAACTGCTCAGGTGTGGGACCTTCGAGGGTGATTCCTCTAAGTCCACCTTGACGGTTACATCGAGCGGGGACCCTTGAGGGTGATTCCTCAGTTCCCGCCTTGATGTGTTATACACACAGTTACTATGACCTGGTCACAAAAACAAGTTGGTGATGGGTCGGTCCTGAGGGGTACCCACGGTTGCTAATGATGAGGCGTGGACTGACGAGAGAGGCCTTTGCCACACATCCTCAAGACGGGGCGACGGGACCGCACTTTATGGGTCGAGCTTGCCCCGCATTAATAAAATGCTAATGGGTTGGGTACTTGATCTGAGTTAGGTCATTGGCCTTAATACGCACTAACCTTCACGTGGGAGAAGTTATGGGTACTCAGTGTTGTTGTATCAGACGAAGCTCTTCGGACGTCAGCATTGGAGTGGCGCGTGCCCGAGTGGTCTGCAACGGCATCGTGCTTGTTATCAGGGGTGCTAGGACTAACCTTAGCCACCCTCGCATCGTGCAGGACTGCAAAGGGCAATTGGCCCACGACCCCTGCGTGCATAGGATTTAGATCGGCGGGCTGGCCTCTTCGTTGAGTCTAGGTGGGGCAACGACGTTTTGATATCCCGAGGCCGGGCATGACCCAGAAAAGTGTGTCCGGTCAGAGGTGATTCAAGCGTGCGGGGAATATGTGGTGCACCCCTACAGGGATGATAATCTATTCTAATATCCATGTCCATGGTAACAGGACGATTTGGAGTTGTAGCTTGACCTACTACAACTAAAATTGTGACTTTAAATTGAAATGAATATTGGCTCCAGGATTGCTTCCTCGCAGGGAGTCGAGGAAAAATCTCTAGGCGTGGTTACTTAATAAAATTGCTACAATAAAATATTGGTATATGTGAGTTACCCGTCTTCTCTCTTCTAATGATGCAAGATGCTGAAGATGCTAGTCTTTGATAGGACTAGGTCTTCCCCTCATTCTTGCTTTCTGCAGTCAGTCCAGATATAACCCCACCCCTTGATAATGATGCATACTTAGCACAGTTCTATGTCAGTCTTGCGAGTACTTTGAATGAGTACTCACTGCTGCTTTGCTTTCTCTTTCCCCCTCGATACGATTTTGCGTTCAAACGATGGAGCACAGGAGATGGAGTATGCCGGACATGACTACTACTACACCACAGGAGCCTACTACTACATGGAGGCAGCCCCGGCCAGCAGTAGGATAGGAGGTTCCCAAGCAGGAGGCCTCGCCTCTTTCGATCCGTTGTTATGTTTGTGCTAGCCTTCTTAAGGCAAAACTTATTTAACTTATGTCTCTACTCAGATATTTTTTTGCTTCCGCTCACTCGTTCTTGTCGAGCTTTGTATTCGAGCCCTCGAGGCCCCTAGCTTGTAATATGAAGTTGTATGACTTTAATTTGTATCTAGAGTTGTTTTGTGATATTGATTAGTGAGTCCCTAATCTTGGTCATACGCATTGCATGTATGTTTAGCGTACGGTTGAAATTCGGGGTGTCACAAGTTGGTATTAGAGCCTACTGCTTGTAGGTAGCCCCCTTTCCAACTCCTTGGCCGAAATTGAGTCTAGTACTTGAAAAACTGTTACTAACATTGTTGTGTGGCTTACGGGCCCACATCTTAAACGGGTGGTATTAGGATCTTTTATTCCTTGTCTATACTCTGGGTTCTCATCTCTCTCCTCTTTCGGGTTAAAGATTTTGCTAACTCTAACATTAGGTTCTCGTGATCACATCCACCAGAGATTTGTTTCGTCGACAATTGTCTCCTTTGAAGTTATAATGCACTCACTTTCATTTGACATCTTAAATTTTCTTGTTATAGATGCGTCCCGGTAGGCAGATCGTTCTTCTGACCTTCGCGCATGATACGACTGGGTTCCCGGCCATTCTGTTCGACCTCTTGAAGAAGCTGGGATTTCGCTAGTACCCCGAGTACATTGTTTATGAGGACTACCGCGAGTTCAACCAGGAATACTATGAGGCTAAGATGGTTATCTGGGATCGACAGGACCTCTCCATCACTGAGCTCCACACCTTCTGTGGCATTGGAGTGACTGTTGAGATGGCAGTACAAGATGTTGCTTATACTGCTATTGTTCGTCTCCGTGTAGCGAACTCTTGTTTGGAGGAGATGGCATACATATACATCTCGTATGTTCCTGCTGGAGTTGATACTACCGCCGACGTTGTGGTCTTGACCCCTTTCGCACGGCAGCGCAATGACCGGTCCTACACTGCTGTCTGCACCCCCTACGTTAGTCGTCATTACGACCCACAGGTTCTGGTTCAGTACACTGAGGCATTGGATCGCACTGTCAGGGCTCTTAACGTCGAGTTGTACGCCACCCGTGCTCGTCTTTATCGGGCTATGGAGCATTTGTTGCCAACAGTCATCGCGGGGATACATCCAGAGTACATCCTTTATCCGCCTCGGACTGAGTTTCCTCCAGGTCTTAAGTAGCCTGCTGTTGGAGGTCGTACCCTGGCACGTGAACCTATGCTCCCACTTAATATGCAGGTATTGCATCAGGCTATGCATAGGATGCAGGACCCTGCCACCAGGTTCCACATTCAGGGTCATCTGCAGTTTCGTGGGTTCTTTCGTTGCCCCCGACGTTGATGTAGCTTTTCGCTATGTCCGTTGTTGTATCCCTCTACCGCGTGCCTGCGTGCCGCCTAGTTGTCTAGACTAATTTCATGTCGGACCTATCGTCTGTGTTGTAATAGACTTATGGTTTGTAATAGACCTATGTATGGATCTGTATGTTGAATTCGAACTACTATGTCGTATCTATTGCACTTCCTTCATTGAGCAATTTAATTCATAAATAACTCATTGTCTTTGCAATACCCAATGCTAAAATACCACTGTTAATTGTTTCGACAGAATGGTTAGGCCAGTTGGTCATGGTCGTGGTGCGGCTGACCACCCACCGCCACCTGAATACATGGCTGGTATGATGCAGCAGTTTGAACTGAATCGCTAGTTTATGCAAGGGCTTATGGACCAGTTCCCAAGGCCGAACATGAATCAACAACTAGCCCCAATGACTCTGCAAGACTTCATGCGCCTCAACCCTGCGGTCCACCGCAGTTCAACTCAGCTGCTTGACGTAGATGACTGGCTCCATGATATCACTTATGAGATGGAATCTTCAGGCGCCCCAGTGGTTAGCTATGTCAACTTTGCCTTGTACTTTCTGAAGGGTCCCACTACTCAATGGTGGGACAGTCATAGGCGCTCACAACCTGTTGGGACAATCATCACATGGCCGGAGTTCCAAGCTGCATTCCATGCTCGCCATATTCCTCGGGGACTGATGGACAAGAAGAAGCGTGAGTTCTGCAATCTCGTCCAGGGCAACAAGACTGTGGATGCTTATTAGCGGGAATTTCTGGACTTATCGCTATGCTGAAGAAGACGTTGCAATTGATGCTCGTAGGCAGGAGAAGTTTCGTGAAGGCCTCCACCCTGATATCAAACTGGCACTCCTTGTTCAGGACTTTGACAACTTTGCCACCTTGGTGAACAAGGCCATTATAGTGGAAACAGGTCTACAGGTCTACAAGGATAGCAGCAAGCGCAACCGTGACATGGACTCATCTTCGGGCTCAGCAAGTCAGAAGCACAAGATCTAGATTCCCCACAACATGTACCATGCACCTGCTCCTGCTCCAAGGCCGTCCTATGTTGCACCTCGTCTGCCTCCACCCCCACCTAGGCAGCCGAGCCTCCCAGCTCCGCCACCACGAGCTCATGTTCCCCCTTCTCGTCCTGAGGATGGGTTGTGCTTCAAGTGTGATCATCCAGGACACTATGCTAGAGATTGCAGGCAGAATCAGAACCAACTTGCACTGCCTTCCAACCAGCCCCATAACAACAACGTAAGGCCTGCTCACGGTCATGCTCAAGATAACAATGCTCAATTGAATGAAGCTCAAGACTAGCCTGCTATTGTGATGGGTACTCTTCTCGTCAACTCAGTACTGGCTTCTGTATTGTTTGATACAGGAGCATCGCATTCTTTTATGTCTGAAGATTTTGCATACATGCATGGCATTAAGTACGAGGAGATGAACGTTCCAATAGTGGTAAACACCCCCGCGGGCCAATGTCGAACCTCCATGTTTTGTCTAGATGTCCCCATTGAAATAGAAGGACTAGAATTCCATGCTTCCCCCATAGTATTGAAGTCTTCCAAGATTGACCTCATTCTCGAAATGGATTGGTTGAAACCACATACTGCTTTGGTCATTTGTGCCACCAAAACTGTCCACCTTCTGCATCCTTCGAATGAGATAGTCAGCTACCATGCTCATCTTGTTCGAGATGTTGAAGCCTGGCTATATTCCATGAATGCATTAAATGAGTCACCTCTTGAGGGGATTGAAAACATTCCAGTTGTCCGGGATTTCCAAGATGTTTTTCCGAAAGAACTCCCAGGGATTCCCCCTGGTAGAGCTGTCGAGTTTGTCATCGACTTGGTACCTGGTACCACTCCTATAGCCAAGCGTCCGTATAAGATGCCACCACATGAACTCCTTGAACTTAAGCAAGAAATTGACAATTCGCTACGGCTGGGTTTCATTCGTCCAAGTTCCTCTGCTTGGGGAGCACCTACTCTCTTTGTTAAGAAGAAGGATGGGACAAACCGTCTGGTCCAAGATTATCGACCAATCAACCAAGCTACAATTCAGAACAAATATCTGCTAC
Organism: Hordeum marinum; assembly: GCA_022496015.1. NCBI lineage: Eukaryota > Viridiplantae > Streptophyta > Magnoliopsida > Poales > Poaceae > Hordeum > Hordeum marinum. Next base: position 244,064,380 of record CM039672.1, read on the forward strand.
CTCGGATCAATGATTTGTATGATCAACTTGCTGGTGCCTCAATTTTCTCTAAGCTCGACTTAAGGATAGGTTACCATCAGATCTGTGTTCGTGAAGAGGATATTCCGAAGACCGCATTTGTTACTCGTTATGGTTCATACGAGTACACCGCCATGTCCTTCTGTCTAACCAATGCTCCAACAACCTTCTCTTGTTTAATGAATTATATCTTCATGGACTACCTCGACAAATTCATCATGGTTTATTTGGATGATATTCTGGTATTTTCCAAAAATAAAGAAGAGCATGTTGAACATCTTCGTCTTGTACTAGAAAGACTTTGGGAACACTAGTTATATTTCAAGTATTCCAAGTGTGAGTTCTGGATGGACGAAGTAACCTACCTTGGTCATTTGATCTCCAAGGTTGGTATTGCGGTCAACCCTGAACGAGTTCAGGCTAGTCTTGACTGGACTCCCCCGAAGAATGTCAAGCAAGTCAGAAGTTTTCTCGGACTCGCTAGCTATTGATGTCGGTTCGTCGAGAACTTCTCCAAGATTGCAAAGCCCTTAACCAATCTGCTTCACAAAGGTGTTAAATATGAGTGGATAGCAAAATGTCCGGAGAGTATTCAAGCACTTAAAGACAAATTGACTTCTGCTCCAGTGCTTGCTCCCCCGGATACTCGTAAAGACTTTGTCATTTATTGCGACGCTTCGCGTCAGGGAATAGGCTGTGTCCTAATGCAAGAACGCAAAGTGGTTGCTTATGCATCTCGTCAGTTGCGTCCTCATGAAGTGAACTACCCAGTTCATGACCTTGAACTTGATACAGTAATTCATGCTCTAAAAGAGTGGCGACAATACCTTGTTGGTAATCAATGCGAGATCTACACTGATCACCAAAGTCTGAAGTACTTATTTACTCAGCCAGATTTGAATCTCTATCAACAGAGATGGATGGAGCGCATAGCAGATTACAACGTGGGAATTTCTTATACACCTGGCAAGGCTAATATAATGGCTGATGCTTTGAGCCGCAAGTCATACTGCAATCACCTATAGGTCCATACGATTCATCCCCGCCTTCAAAAACAATTTTGCAAGATGAACCTCCATATTGTTCCTCAGGGTTATCTCGCTCCCCCTCCTGAAGGGCCCTACAAAATGAAGCTCCATGTTGTTTCCCAGGGTTCTCTTAATACCCTGGTTGCTAAACCAGATCTTGTGGTCGTCATCAAGTGGATCTAGAAGTGTGACGATGAAGTCCAAAGGATTAAACGCACTCTCGCAGAAGGTAAACCCTCATTCTTCACCGTGGATGAGGATGGCACTTTATACTTCAAAGGCCGCCTAGTGGTACCGAGCAAGGAGAAAAAACAGGATATGACTCAGGAGGTCATGAAGGAAGCACACGACACTCCGTTGTCTATTCATCCGAGTAGTACCAAGATGTACCGAGACATCCGTCAAAGGTTCTAGTGGTCAAATATGAAACAAGAAATTGCTCGCTATGTTTTAGAATGTGACATTTCCCGTTGGATCAAGCCAGAACATCAAAAGACTGCCGGAACTTTGCAACCTATTTCTATTCCTGAATGGAAATAGGATCATGTTGAAATGGACTTTGTCACTGGGTTTCCTAGATCACAGAAGGGTAATTATGCTATTCTTGTCGTCATTGACCGGCTTTCCAAAGTTGTACATTTTCTGGCTGTCAAGGAAACTATTACTGCTACTCACCTAGCAGATCCTTACATGTCCAGAGTTGTTTCCCTCCACGGTATTCCATTGGTGATTAGTTCAGACCGTGGTAGTTTATTCACTTCAAGATTCTGGGCAAGTTTCCAGGAAGCTATGGGAACTCATTTGTCCTTCAACACCGCTTTTCACCCTCAATCCCAGGGACAAGTTGAAAGAGTCAATCAGATTCTCGAAGACATGCTTCGAGCTTGTGTCATTTCTTTTGACAAGAAATGGGAGGAATCTCTCCCGTATGCTGAGTTCTCCTACAACAATAGCTTTCAAGCTAGTCTGAAGATGGCTTCCTTTGAAGTATTATATGGACGTAAGTGTCGGACTCCTCTGAATTGGTCAGAAACTGGGGAACATACACTTATCGGTCTGGATATTATCCAACATGCCGAAGATCAAGTCCGCATTATTCATGCAAATTTGAAGGCTGCTCAGTCTCGTAAGAAGAGTCACTATGACCGTCATCACAAGGATATGGTCTATCAACCTGGCGAAAAGGCTTATCTTCGAGTCATGCCAATGAGAGGTACACACCGTTTTGGGATCAAGGGCAAGCTGGCTCCTCGTTATATTGGTCCTTTCACTGTTCTTGAAAGGCGTGGTAAAGTGGCATATCAACTGGAACTACCGCCAAACCATTCTCAGGTTCACGATGTGTTCCATGTGTCACAACTTTGTTGCTGATTCAAGGATCCTATCCGAGCAGTGGACCATGATATGCTTGAACTGCAACAAGACCTTTCTTACAAAGAACAACCAGTCTGCATTCTCGATGAAATGGAACATCGGACTCATCAGAAGTTTACCAAGTACTTCAAAGTGCAGTGGGAAAATCATTGTGAAGATGACGCCACATGGGAACGCGAAGATCATCTTCGTGAAGAACACCTCGGGCTCTTTCCTTCTACTTCTTAATTCTCGGGACGAGAATTCTTTTAAGTAGGGGAGAATTGTGACACCCTGGTTTTGAGCTATAGTAATGTATGTAATTAAGCTACAGTAATCCCACGATAATGATGACACGTCACCGCGTTTACTATTGCCAATCTCGCGTTGGATTCAAATCCCATTCAAATTCAAAATTTAAAATAAGGTCAAACAAATAAAGTTATCAAACATACAAACTAAAATGTTCGGAGGGTGTCAAATAATGCATAGGTATTTGTGCTGTAAAAACCAATATTTTTGAAAGTATTAGATTCACTAAATTAAATTGAAACAAAAACAAACAAAAAATAAAAGAAAAACAAAAAAGGGAACCCCCCCCCTTCCCCACTAGGCCGGACCCAACCCAACCGGACAGCCCATCCTAGGGCTACTAGGTCCGCCCCTCCCCCTCACCGACACCTCCCCTTGCTCCCCACTCCCCCCTCCCCCCCGCATGTTCTCCCACTCCTCCTGATCCGATCTGGATCAGGGTAGAATCGGCCGCCGCCCGACTGTCGTCGAGCGCCTCCCCACCTCCTCGTGGCCACCGCACCGCCGTCAACCGCCGCCTCCTCACCCCCTCCCCAATGGATCCACCGAGCCTCGCCGCTCTCCTTCCCTTCATTGGTGGTGAGCCTCCAGGATCCTCCCCCTCCCCTTTTCCTCCCTACCCTGACCGGCCCTGCTCTCACGTCGACGCCGTGTTGAGCCATCGCGGCCCCGTTCCGGTCCCCATCACCCGCTTGTCGCTCGCCCCTGCGGTTGCCTCGCGCGGACCCGCGTGACCCGCTCGCCGCCCCCTCGCCCAAAGCCAGGGCACTGCGCCACCCGCTCGCCCCGTGTCGTGCGTCGCGCGCCCTGTCTCAGACCGCCGCCTTGGCCGCCGGCGACCCCTCGGCCTACCCCGCACCCGCTCTGGCCCCGCCCCGTGGGCCGTCATGACGCGCCGCCAGCTGTGCCCCGGCCATGGCCTCGGTCGGCCGTGTGTGCGTGCGTGCGCCCTGCGTGTGTGCGCTGTGCGTGCATGCATGTGTGGCCCAGAAGGGCCACTGATAGCTGGGGCCCACGCCCCTGATTAAACGAAAATGAAAAAAAAGAAGTAAAAAAATAATTTGAAACTAATAATAATAGTAGTAAATAAATAAATAATAAATAATTAGTTAATTAGTTAACTTAATTAAGACTGATTAATTAGTTGATTAATCTGTTGATTAACTTAATGAAATTAATTAGGTTAATTAATAATTCTGGTAATTAATTAACTTAGGCACAGAATGATAGGTGGGTCCAACCCCACTAATTAATCTAATTAATAATAAATAAACATTAATTAAAACTATGGCTATGACATGTGGGACCCACACGTTAGTTGACCGGTCAACGAGACTGTTGACTACTAACGTCAGCGTGACATCATGTTGATGTCATAAAGAATTATTGAATTAAAATAAATCAATTTATTTTCAGAATATTAATAAACTTTAAAAATTAATATAAAATAATCCGTAACTCGGATGAAAATAATTTATACACGAAAGTTGTTTAGAAAAATCCCACGAATCTGAATACGCAGTCCGTTAGTCTGACACGTGCTCCTAGCAAGGCAAACATGGAACTTTTCCATCTGTTTCATCTATCCGGTAGTAGCCCGAGACCCGCAAAATATCGTCAGATATTCTTCTGACCCGACTACATGGTATAATACTGCGTTAGTGCATGCCTAGCCCTGCATATTGCCATGTCATGCATTGTGATCGCATTTGTGCTTTATATTTATTGTTTCTTCCCTCCTCTTCTCTCCGGTAGACCCTGAGACTAACGCTGTTGCTGGGTATGACTACACGCCTGACGATCAGCCTTTTGCCGCAGAGGAGCAAGGAAAGCAACCCCCCTTGAGCATTCCGATATCGCCTATTCCTTTCCCTCTTATTCTTACATTAGATTTTTGCTACTGTATTAGTTAGCTCCTATTCTGATGCATAGCCTATTTTTGATGAACTGCTACTATACCTGCAACCATACCAACTGCTTAGTATAGGTTGATCAATGAATCCCCAGTGACCCCTTAGTCTCAGTTGCCCATGCTTCTTCATCGACGACCCGACGATTCGACGACTCGAAGACTCGAAGACTCGGTCAAACGGCCGACAAGCCAGGCCACTCACATCACCGCACACCCCCTTAGTTGTGCGACTCTACAGTTCTACTATCGAATACCGAGGGTGACACCTCGTGAAGTACTCATGATGCTAGCCCTGTAATGCAGCTAGTCGGTCGTGGTTATCGAGAGTGATTCCTCCTTCACCATTCCCGATGATGTCTCCGTCGCACAACCGCTTAGGTGTGGGACCTTTGAGGGTGATTCCTCTAAGTCCACCTTGACGGTTACATCGAGCAGGGACCCTTGAGGGTGATTCCTTAGTTCCCGCCTTGATGTGTTATACACAGTTACTATGACCTGGTTACAGAAACATGTTGGTGATGGGTCGGCCCTGAGGGGTACCCACGGTTGCTGATGATGAGGCGTGGACTGGCGAGAGAGGCCTTTGCCACACATCTTCAAGACGGAGCGACGAGCCCACACTTTATGGGTCGATCTTGCCCCGCATTAATAAAATGCTAATGGGTTGGGTACTTGATCTGAGTTAGGTTGTTGGCCTTAATATGCACTAACCTTCATGTGGGAGAAGTTATGGGTACTCAGCATCGTTGTATCAGTCGAAGCCCTTCGGACGTCAGCATTGGAGTGGCACGCGCCCGAGTGGTCTGCAACGTCATCGCGCTAGTTATAAGGGGTGCTAGGACTAACCTCGGCCGCCCTCGCATTCTGCAGGAGTGTAAAGGGCGATTGGCCCATGACCCCTGCGTGCATAGGATTTAGACCGGCGGGCTGGCCTCTTCGTTGAGTCTAGGTGGGGCGACAACATTTTGATATCCCGAGGCCGGGCATGACCCAGAAAAGTGTGTCCGGCCAGAGGTGATTCAAGCATGCGGGGAATATGTGGTGCACCCCTGTAGGGATGATAATCTATTCGAATAGCCGTGTCCATGGTAACATGACTATTTGGAGTTGTAGCTTGACCTACTACAACTAAAATTGTGACTTTAAATTGAAATGAATGTTGGCTCCGGGATTGCTTCCTCGCAGGGAGTCAGGGAAAAATCTCTGGGCGTGGTTACTTAATAAAATTGTTACAATAAAATATTGTTATATGTGAGTTACCTGTCTTCTCTCTTCTAATGCTGCAAGATGCTAAAGATGCTAGTATTCGATAGGACTAGGCCTTCCCCTCATTCTTGCTTTCTGCAGTCAGTCCAAATATAACCCCACCCCTTGATAATGATGCATACTTAGCATAGTTCTGATGTCAGTCTTGCGAGTACTTTGGATGAGTACTCACCGTTGCTTTGCTCTCTCTTTCCCCCTCGACACGATTTTGCGTTCAAACGATGGAGCCCAGGTGATGGAGTACGCTAGAGACGACTACTACACCATCGCAGGAGCCTACTACTACGTGGAGGCAGCCCCCGACCAGCAGTAAGATAGGCGGTTCCCAGGCAGGAGGCCTCGCCTCTTTAGATCCGTTGTTATGTTTGTACTAGCCTTCTTAAGGAAAAACTTGTTTAACTTATGTCTGTACTCAGATATTTTTCGCTTCCACTGACTCATGCTTGTGGAGCTTTGTATTCGAGCCCTCGAGGCCCCTGGCTTGTAATATGAAGCTATATGACTTTAATTTGTATCTAGAGTTGTGTTGTGATATTGATTAGTGAGTCTCTAATCTTGGTTGTACGCATTGCATGTATGTTTAGCGTACGGTCAAAATTGGGGGCGTCACACATATGATCTTCCACCAAGTAAACCAACTAGCATCAACTACAAAGAGTAATCAACACTACTAGCAACTCACAGGTACCAATCTGAGGTTTTGAGACAAAGATCGGATACAAGAGATGAACTAGGGTTTGGAGAAGAGATGGTGCTGATGAAGATGTTGTTGGAGATTGATGCCCTCTCGATGAGAGGATCGTTGGTGATGATGATGGCTTCGATTTCCCCCTCCGGGAGGGAAGTTTCCCCGACAAAACAGCTCCACCGGTGCTCTAGATTGGTTATGCCCAAGTTCCGCCTCGAGATGGCCGTGCTTCGTCCTGAAAGCTCTCTTATGAATTTTTTTCCAGGTCAAAACCCTTCATATAGAAGAAGATGGGCACCGGAGGGCTGCCAGGGGGCCCACAAGCCACAAGGGTGCGGCCAGGGGGTAGGCCGCGCCTAGCAGGCTTGTGACCTCCTGGTGGCTCCCCTCTGGTATTTCTTTCGCCCAGTATTTTTTTTATATTCCACAACAATTCTCTATAACTTTTCAAGACTTTTGGAGTTGTGCAGAATAGATCTGTCATATTTTCTCCTTTTCCAGTCCAGAATTCCAGCTGCCGGCATTCTCCCTCTTCATGTAAACCTTGCAAAATAAGAGAGAAAAGGCATAAGTATTGTACCAAAATGTGTAATAACAGCCCATAAAGCAATAAATATCAATATAAAAGCCTGATGCAAAATGTACGTATCAAGCTAGGGTACTATTTCGACCCCTCGTGTGCTCCTATCTCCAAATCTTGCGCATTAGGACTTCTCCATCGATAAGCCACTCTTTGAGACTGATCCATCGACACAACTTCCCCTAGAGTAGCGAACGATAGATTTTTAGGGTTTGCCGTCCGCAACCTCAATCTCGATGGAACCGAAGCATAAGAATCTATAGCATCGATTCACTTTTTCTGATCAACTAAGAAGACCTCAGTGGAACCGACTGTTAGTTTTCGGTGGAACCAAAAGTGGTGCCAACTTCCTGAAATGTAGGTTGTCTGTCTTGGTGGGTCCGAGAATTTTGCCTTGGTTGTGCTGTTATTCATCTGGCAGAATGCAAACCTTGAGAATTTTGTGTTCAACCATTGAGAACTTCTGCATTTTGTGATGACTCAACCCTTTCTACTCTTCTATATTCTGTTCACAGGGTCAGAGTTGTCTGCTTCGGAGGATAGTCAGAACTTGAAGGAGCACAGTGTTTACATGAGCTCTGGCACTAGGCCAGACAAGATCTCATCCTCTTTTGATGATGTTCCAAGCTCACCTGATCTTCCTAGAGCTACAACTAGAGCAAGCTGAAAGCTCAATTCAGATGAGGAAGATGAGGACTTCATACCCGATGAAGTGCCTCCCAAGTCCAAGCAAAACAAGACTGTTAGGAAGCCCACTACTCAGGCTACATCTTCCAAGAAGAAGAAGACAGTCGGGAAGGAGTATGCCCCCTCAGAAACTATGAGAGCACCTAAGAGCTCTAGAGTCACCATGACTATTGAGCCTCCCAGAAAGTCTATGCCCAAGAAGGCTGGTGAGAAGAAATCCAGGAAGAGGATTATCCATGTTGTTGGCAGGCCTACCTCCATGTTTGAGGACCCAGAAGAGGCTGGTGCTATTGAGGAGGAGGAAGAGCCAGCTGCAAAGGCTCCTCCCAAGAAGAAGAAGAAGAAGAAATTGTTGTCTAATGCTATGCCAAAGAAAGCTCCATCCAAGGGCAAGCCAGATGCACCCAAGAAGCCCAAAGCTCCCAAGCCCAAGAGAACTACCAAAGACATCATAGATTTTGAGAATAACAATGGATCTACCTCCAGAGATCCAGATGAGGATAATATGTCTACTTTGACGGAGCTAAGGCCACACCTTCCAGTGCACAATGCCAGCCACCTGTAGGCTGAAGACATGAAGAAAAGGAAGGATCAAGGGCTGAGACATTGGAGAATTGTTGATCCATACTCACAGAGGAGGAAGACTGTTGTTGACTATAGGTTCTATACCAAGGTGCAACAAGATTTCTATGAGACCACATTGCTTGACAAGAGCCCTACTGCCAGTGACATGAGATATGTAGATTGGAAGTACATCAAGGAGAATGAAGATTACTTCCTGAATGTGCAAGACAACTTTCACTACATTGGCCTAGATGATTTTGTTGGCAAGGAGTTCATAGCTTGGAATGACGAGATGATCATGCAATTCTACTCCACGACACATTTCTATGAAGATGGTAGAATTGTATGGATGACTGAAGGTGCCAGGTATGAGTCCACTATTGAGGAGTGGGCGGTCATCTTAGGAGTCCCGAAAGTGGAAGATGGAGATATTTGTCTGTACTCTGATCCCAAGGCAAGCCATAATCAGATGAAGAACATGTACAATGAGATCCCTACTGCACACCTGAAGTCTCACAAGCTAGGATCAATCTATTTCCTCCAGGCAAGACTTTGCACTATCAACACTATTCCGAGCCACACCTTGATGCCTAAGTCAGGAGATGAGAAGATGATCCGAGGCTACTCCATTAATATGATGCTTCTTATAGACCAGCATACAAGATTCGGAGTGATGGATCTGATTGTGGAGACTGTGAAGAAGGTTCTTGTTGATCAGAAGCGCTCGTGCTGCTATGCACCATACATCCAGATGCTCATCAACTCCAAGTTGGAGAAGCATATATTTGTGCTTGATTGACCACATTTTCCACTCTTGCCGGAGATCAAAGACAACGTTGTGGTGATGGACCTAGATCATCCCACATCAGCTGCAGCACATGCACATGCTGAGGCAGCAAGAGACACTAGTGCTCAGCCGCCCATGACCAGGAGTGAGCAGATGGATCTTCTTGTCAGTTCTATGCTCAGTATGCAGAAGGACATTTCCAACATCCTGAAGAGCCAAGAGAGCCTCTCGAGGATTGTTGACGACAAATTCCATAGTATCAACAACAAGGTGGATGAGCTCACAGTGACAGTGAATGCGCTCAAGCAAGAAGTTGATGTTGTGTCTATCCCACACTCCACTTATGATGATGATTCTGATGATGAGGATAGTGCACCTATGAGGACAACTGCTCGGTTCAGGACTCAGGCTAGGACCCCCACAGTGTCAACTCTAGAGATGAGACCATCTTCATCAGCACCAGCTACAGTCACTTTAGCTCCACCAGTTCCTCCAGCTTCTACACCAACTCCATCCATGCCATCAACAGAGGTCTTCGCCGAAGCAGTTCTCTCGACTCCAACTTCAGCTACCGGAGGAGATCAGCCCCAGAAGAACGATTAGCTCTATACCTTTGAAATTTTTGGTAACGTGTTGCCAAAGGGGGAGAAGTTGTATAGATCATTAGGGCTTCGAGAGAGAGAGAGAGAGTGTGTGTTGGTTTTTATCGCTTTTTCAAAAACATTTGCTATCTTTTGGTTTGGATGTGTTAAACTTTGTCGGCGTTTGATCATACACTTAATGTGTGTTGCTACTATTTCCTATCCTTATGATGCTTATGAGATGATCATTCACTTTGCTTGATTGTGTTGTGCTATGATATTCACCCTTATTATTCTCGCACACCACCAAGATGTATGTGACATGGAAGAAGTGCCCCATGTACCTAATCGATTGTGCATTTGCATTCAAACGCAAATGCAAAATAATTCACAAATTTAGGGGGAGCTCTTGCTTATCACATACCTCTCAAAGCGACGATTACATTCATTGATTATATCATATGTTGAAGCTTTGATCTATATGTTGTCATCAATTAGGAAAAAGGGGGAGATTGAAAGCACATTTGCTCCCTTGGTGGTTTTGGTAATTAACAACAACATATATGTCATTGAACTAATGTTTCCACTAAGTATATTTTAGGAAAATTTCAATGATAGGGATGGCAAAAAGATTGTGGAGAAACCCCAAGATGCAAATAAATGGATTGGCAAAGCTTTAAGGAAGAGGACTCTACATTTTAATTTGTGAGAAATCACTTTGAGTCCATAGGAAAAGACAATACTATTAAAAGGGGGTAAGGTACTGTTGGTGAACAAGATGCTCAAACATCCACAAGTGCTAGTTACCAAAAACACCCACAAACTCTCCACATACTCTGTCTAAGACAAATATCCAAAATTGGTGAAACCAATAATTCCCACTCGGTACCACCGATTCCTATACTCAAACAGACCCATGCCAAACCCTAGCACATCAGTGCAATCAATCCCACATTGGTGCCACCGAGTTCAGGCTGCCAACTTTCAGTTGCCTTGATTCACAAAATCAAAATTTCTGAGTTTTTGGATATGTGTCACTGAGATGCAGATTCTGACCGTTGGACACCTTATCAGTACCACCGAGAATTCTATATCGGTCTCACCGAGATTCAAAAGTTGATACCTTTGGAGCAACTCGGTACCACCGAGATTCACACATCAGTGTCACCGCGTTGGTCACTTTAGGTGTAATGGTTTGTACTTTTAGAGATGCCTATATATACCCCTCCAACACCACTCACTCGCATGGTAAGCACTCAGAACATGCCCCCACCTATCCTATCAGATTTTCTGAGAGAGAGCCACCTACTCTTGTGTTTTTTTGACACCTTCCCTACCAGGGCATGCTCGCAGGTTGTAGGGGTGCTGCGGTGGATGGCGAGTCGGCTGACGCGGCTAACAATGCTATGGCACCGTGGTCGCGAGAGAGAGAGAGAGAGCTAGCGTGGCTAGGGTTAGGGCACCGGCTCCTTCTGGGAGCCGATCAAAATAGATTGATCTTGCTCAATCTCAAAGGTGTTCATTACACGAGTATATATAACTCCTCTAGGCTATAATAAACTGGGCTAAGCCCCTAATACTATAAGATAACTGGGCCGGCTTGGCTAACTGGGCTTCCTCCAGTTATAATGTAAACCGGTCATAACATCTCTCCCCGCCTACGCAAACAGCTCGTCCTCGAGCTGGAAATCTGGATAATGCTGACGGAACTCCTCCAGATTCTCCCACGTAGCATCCTCCTCTGCAAGACCGTGCCACTGGATCAAAAGGCTCCATACATCACAGCTTTGCTAGGCCTTCAATACCTTGTCTGGAGCAGGAAGTAAGCACCCATTAGAGGTTGGCGGAAGAGCTGATCGAGCCGCCGGCGGCTTCAATAAACCCACATGGAAGACATCATGGAGACGTGCACCAGGGGGAAGCTGCAGGCGGTAGGTGACGCCGGCAATGCGTTCCAACACCTGAAAGGGCCTTGACCCAGCTTGCGCTTGGCATGAGGGTCAAGTGACTGCATAGTACGGTGAAGAAGCCACATCCACACCCAATCCCCCACCGCAAACTCGGCCTCACAGTGGTGAGCGTCGTAGTATTTCTTGGACCGTTGTTGGGCCTAAAGAAGACGTTGCCGCACCTCAGCAAGAATGACATCATGGTCACAAAGAAGTGCTCCTGCTACCTCTGTCTATGCGGCCCCGGATTGGAGAGGCAGGATGGCCGGAGGAGGCCAGCCATAAACCACCTCAAAGGGGGTGGCATGCAGGGCGGAGTGGTAAGAAGTGTTGTAGCGGTACTCCACCCACGAAAGCCAGTCCACCCAAGTTCGGGATCGGTTACCTATGCAGCACAAGTACATAGCGATTACCTTGTTGACAACCTCCGATTGGTTGTTAGTCTGGGATGAAAAGTCGTGCTTAAGTGCAACTTGACACCTGCCAATCGGAAAAGATCCCTCCAAACGTGGCAAGTGAACACCGAGTCACGATCGTTGACGATCGAAGAGGGAAACCTGTGTAGGCAGACGATGCCATCAAAGAAGGCTCGTGCGATGGAAGTGGCGGTGTAGGGATGGTCGAGCACAATGAAGTGAGCATACTTGAAGAAACGTTCCACCACAGTGAGAATGACGGACTTGCCATCCACCTTGGGAAGGCCCTCAATAAAATCCATGGAGATGTTGGCCAACACCTGGGAGGGCACCTCAAGGGGTTGTAGAAGGTCAGCTGGCTGCAATGTCTCGGTCTTGTTCCGCTGCCACGTCACACAAGAGCGTACCCAATCGCACACCAATGTGCGATCCCCTAGAAGATAGAAGTCGGCGCGGAGGCGATGGAGTGTTTTCTGCTCCCCTTCCTGGACGGCTGAGTGCACCAAGAGAATCACCTGGTGACTGAGATCATCGTGATCGGGAACAAAGATGCGCCTACCGTGGATGAGTAACCCGTCATCGAGTCGCCACGACGCCTACAAGTCGCCCTCCTCAAGCCGCTTCCTAAGAAGCTGAGCATCAGTGTTCGTGGCAGTGGCACGGCGAATGTCGTCGATGAAAATGAACGAGGGCCTAGAGCAGATGCCAAGGTTTATACCCTCAGTGTCGGACGCGTCGTCACCAGCATCACGTCGTGATAAGGCGTGCGCCACGATGTTGAGGCATTCAGGCCGGTACGCAATTGTGAAGTCATAGTCGAAAAGCTTACTGATCCACTGATGTTGTGGAATCATGGACAGGCGTTGATCCAACAAAAATTTTAGGCTGTAATGGTCAGTGCGAATCAGGAAGTGTCTCCCCCAGAGATATGGTAGCCAGTGTCGCACCGCCTATACCAACCCGATAAGCTCTCGCTCATAGGCCGCGAGCTTATGGTGACGTGCGGCGAATGGCCGGCTGAAGAAAGCGAGCGATCCCGTGCCCTGTTGAAGAATAGTCCCAAAACCAATGTCGGATGCATCATAGTCAACCATGAACTACTGCTCGAAATCTGGCATTTGTAGGACCGGACCGGTAGTAAGAGCCTCCTTTAGTGACTGGAAGGCAGTAGCTGCCTCCTCGTCCCATGAGAAGGTGTCGCGGTGGAGCAACCATGTGAGCGGCGCGGCGAGAAGGCCAAACTCCCAAATAAACTTCCGGTAGTAGCCAGCCAGACCCAAGAAGCCGCGGATGGCCCATGGCGAGAGTGGTGTTGGCCAAGAGGCAACTGTCGCGATCTTGTCGGCATCCATGGCGACTCCCTCCACTGAAATGACGTGGACGAGATATGCGACTGATGTCGTGCCAAACGAGCACTTCGGGCACTTAAGGTGGAGTTGGTGCGCCCGAAGCTCGTTGAAGATGATGGCGACGTGCTGGAAGTGCTCTGCCCAAGAGGAGCTATAGATGAGAATATCATCAAAGAAAACGAGCACAAACCATCGCAAGTAAGGCCGGAGTACGTCGTTCATCAAAGCCCGAAACGTCGCCGGTGCATTAGAGAGGCCGAAAGGCATCACCAAAAACTCGAAGTGGACATGATGAATGCGAAACGTTGTCTTCGTGATGTCGTTCGGGTGCATCCAAACCTGATGATACGCCGAACGCAAGTCGAGCTTAGTGAAGAAGCGGGCCATGTGAAGCTCGTCTAGGAGCTCCTCCACAATCGGTATGGGAAATTTGTCCTTCGACGTTGCGGCGTTGAGAGCATGGTAGTCGATGCAGAAGCACCATGAGCCGTTGGCCTTGCGAACTAGGAGCATCGGGGCCGAGAACGGCGAAGTGGAGATCCGGATGATGCCCAAGGCGAGCATGAGTGCGCACTATCGTTCCAGCTCGTCCTTCTGCAGCTGTGGGTAGCGATATGGCCGGACGACGACAGGCGCTGTACCCAGAAGGAGGTGAATGCGATGGTCGCAGACCCGGGCGGGCGGAAGCCTCTAGGGCTTGTCAAAGAGATTGTTGTGCTGCTGCAGGAGATGGGCCAACAGGGGTGGCTCTGAATCGGCGGTTGTTGTCGACAACTATGGTGGAGCTACTGTCGATGACATGCCACCCCCACCCTTCCACTTCACCTTGCGGCCTTGACGCCAGCACGTCATGGTCAGGGCTTCAAAGTCCCAAAGGATGGGACCGAGGGTCCGCAAGAAATCCATGTCGAGGATGAAGTCGAAGCATCCCAAGTCGATGTCCATGCAAGTAATGGCGAAGTGCTCGTCGCCGATGAGAATGGGAACCTACCGGGCAATCCCGTGGCAGCAAAGGCGGTCACTGTTAGCCAAGATAACCCAGACCTGCTCTCCGCCGGTTGGTTGAAGGGCCAGCTGACGCATGGTAGACTCAGGCATGAAGTTGTGTGTAGATCTCGTGTCTATGAGACCTAGGAGACGCTCCCCATTAACCGTCACTAGCAATATCACAGTCTTTTCCGCGCGGATGCCTGCGAGGGCATGGAGGGAGACCACGAGGGCGGTTGCAGCAGTCGGTTCTATCGCCTCAGCCAGCTCTTGAGAGGCTATATCCTCTTCGATGTAGTCCGCTGCCTCCAGGTAGAAAAGGCGCGGGCAAACATGGCCTGACACGTAGGGTTCATCGTAGTTGAAGCAGAGCCCCTGGCGGCGATGCTCGAGATGCTCGGCTGGGGTGAGCCAGCAAAACGGGTGAGTCGCGTCCATGGTGGGGGACCCTATCGCCGCCTCGACCGGTCGGCTGGGCACGGCCGTGGGCTCCCGAGGGGGTAGGCGAGGAGTGTAGGATTGAGAGAGGCGTGTCTAGAAGGGGGTGAATAGATTACTAGCAGAAATTTTAAACCAAACCTTTTCCCAAGTTGATTGGTTGGCAGATTTTAATAGATTTAACAAATCTAGATAGTCTAACAGCCCTACACATGCATGTCTACAAGTATGGCAACATAAAGTAAAGACATTGCACATGTAAGTAAAGAGATGGGTTAGGAAGATCAAACACAATAGGAGATGCAAGGATTTTTCCCGTGGTTCCGATAGGTGGTGCTATCATACGTCCACGTTCATGGAGTCTTCAACCCATGGAGGGTAACGGTCGCGAGAGTCCACGGAGGGCTCTACCCATGGAGGGTTCCACGAAGAAGCAACCTTGAATATTCCATGCGGCTTCCGTCCACGAAGGACTAGCCTCACTATGGGTAGATATTCACGAAGTAGGCGATCTCCTTGCCCTTACAAACTTCTTGATTCACTCCACAACACGAAGTAGGAGGCTCCCAAGTGACACCTAACCAATCTAGGAGGCACCACCCTCCAAAAGGTAATAGGCTCGGTACTGACGATGAACTCCTTTCTCTTGTGCTTCAAGATGATAGACTCCTCAACACACAATCTCTCTCATAGATTTGGCTTGGTACAAGAGATGGGACTGGTGGGAAGCAACTTGGGGAGGCTAGAAATCAAGATCCATATGGTTGGAGTGGAAGATCTTGACCTCAACACAACGGTAGGTGGTTCTCTCTTAGAAAACTGAGTAGGATAGGTATGGAATAGTTTTGAGTGCTTCTCTTACGAGTGGGTGGTGATGAAGGGGTATATATAAGCTTCCCCAAAAATCCAACCGTTACACACAATGAGTCAGACTCGATGACACCAAAGTGTAAAACTTGGTGGTACCGAAGTGACTAAAAGTGGCAACTTTTGAATCTCGAATGGACCGATATACAACACTCGTTGCACCGACAAGGTGACTAATGGTCAGAATTAGCAAACTCGGTGACGCCGATTCACCATTCTCAGTCAGACCGAAAATGAGAATTTGCGTAACAGGAAGTTGGCAACCCAACTTGATGGCACCGAGTGCAGTGTTGGCTGCACCGAAGTGTTAGGGTTTTGCTGAGTCTGTCTAGGGTTTGGAACTCGGTGGCATCGGGATGGGAAAGTTGGTTGCACCAATTTGTCATGTTTGGTTTAGGACAGACTTTGGTGGGAGAGTATGTGGATGTTTTGGTGGCTGTCACTTGTGCACATTTGAGCATATTGTTCACCATCAAAACTTTACCCCCTTTTATTAGTATTGGCTTTCCTATAGACTCAAAGTGATTTCTCACAAATGTAAAATATAGAGTCCTCTTGCTTGAAGCTTGGCCAACCTATTTCCTTGAATCTTGGGTAATTCCATAATATCCTCAACCTTTTTGCCAGCACAAATCTTCATGGACTATTATCTTAAATATACTAGATAGAGGTGTTAGTCCAAGAGACAATGTATGTTGTCATGAATTATCAAAACCACCAAGGGAGCATATTGTGCTTTCAATCTCCCCCTTTTTGGTAATTGATGACAACATACAATCAAAGATTCAATTAAATATATGCATGGATGCAATGAAGACTTTGAGAAACACATGACCTAGATTTGCTCCCCCTAAATGTGTGTAGTCCTTTAAAGGATATTTGCTTTGGAATGCATGGACACACATATGGACGAGAGGGATATAAGAGTCATGTGTATCTTGGCCATATGCATAAATATATGTGAATGAGAAATATATCCTTGATAAAAACTTCACTCTTGCTAACAATATGTGCAAGAAGCAAGAGATAATATTGATCAAAGATATGATGCATATACTTGCCTTGAGTTCTTGAGCATTCTAGTAGTAGAGACACACTTGAGAAAACAATGTTAGGAAACAAAAGAGTATTCTACTAAGCAAAAGCAAATGGAACTCAAAGATACCAAGATATGGAGAACATATAAAGTATGATAATACTTAAGACTAATATGTCTCCCCTTTGGCATAAATTCTTTAGAACTTTCTCCCCTTTAGATATGAAAGTAGTAGTTCATCCTCTCCCCTGAATCTCAGCATGTAGATATTGGGATTGGATAGGGTGAGAAAAGTAAGATATCAAAGGATTACTTGAGACTTCTCTAAAAGTGGTTTTCTCCTCCTACATTGTCATTCTTCTCCTTGATTATATAAGTGTGAACTGTTGATGTTTTCCTCTCCCCCTAAATCATATCACCCCCTTTGCATAAGCATGTGACTCTCCCTTTAGCATAAAGCTTTGATATATTCTCCCCCTTTGGCATAAATTTCCAAAAAGGTCAAACTTGGGAGTAGTGACAGGGATCATTGACAAGGTAGGGATCATGGAGATCAAGGGTCATTGAAAGTAGGGTTCATGGAAAGACTAAGGGAACCATTGAATGTAGATTCTCTCCCTTTGGCAAATGTGAGGTTTCTTCTCCTTGGAGCTAGGGATCCTTGAATAATGAATTTCTCCCCCTAAGAGTTGTTTGGTCTTCTCCCCCTAATTTTTTTTCAAAGAAGGGATCATAGAAAGAACAAGATTATCTTGTGAACATAAAACAAAGTAAACTATATCAAGAAAACATAAAATTTGAACACAAGGAAAATCGGTGACTCCGAGATGGATAAATCAGTGATACCAAGTTTATGTAGTGCAGCTCATCTACAAGTTCGGTAGGACCGAGTTATCTAAGTCGGTGACTCTGAATGGTAAACCAAGTTTATGTTTTCAGAGAGACAAACAAAATTGTTTCAAAGAAAAGCGCGAATAATTTACAAAGGTCATCAAATAGATAAGATTTGAGTGGTTATGAGAAATCATGCAATGAGAGAGCAAACCACACAAGATTCTTAACTAAATGATAGGCGGTGACTAGGTCACCTATATTAGAGTATATTGACTTAGGAGCCACACAAGAATACTTGATCATGGGTCATACTCATTGTTTAAGATCCAAATGGGGTTACCATTTTTCGATTAAGCATTTTGATGTCTTCATATCTCTTGAGTTGCTCTAGCCCATGACTTGGAGTAAGGCCTTTTCAAGGATATGAGTACATACCTTTGAGTGATGTTGATGACGTTGCTCGTAGGTGAACTTGTTGAGGATGCTTGAGGTTGATGAAGATCATCTTGAGTTTGGAGCAATCCTTCTCGTTCTATTGCACTAGTCACCTACAAAGGTTAGTCATGCAAGGAAGAGCAATGGATATATCCTATTGACATGATACCACTTATATATTTTGCAATTAAAATCAAGTATATGTCAAGGATATGTTTTTGTTGTCTTCTTCCTTCCATCATCAAGAGGGGTTGTGGATACTTGGTAATGACAAGATTGCTCATGATTGGAGTTGATGGCAATCTTGTGGAATGAAGTTCTTCCAAGTACCTACAAAAGGTTAGATGCAATACAAGGGAGCATAAAATTCCATGGCATATGATAATGAGTTACGAGATCATGGAGATAATAATTAAGCTCATGCCCTTGCTTGCAACCGAGTGAGTCTAGCTCAAGTTTGAAGCATCAATGATTTTCGACTCACTCCTCAAATGACAAAATGTCTTCTCATCAAGTGGCTTGGTGAAGATATCGGCCAATGGTTTGTTAGTACAAACATGCTTAAGATCGATATCTCCTTTGGCAACATGATCACGAATGAAATGATGTCGAACTTGAATATGCTTGGTTCAAGAATGTTGCACATGATTGTGTCCCCTTTTAATAGCACTTTCATTGTCACAAAGTAATGGAACATTTTTAACATTGATTCCATAATCTTTAAGCATTTATGTCATCCATAGTAATTGCGCACAACAAGATCCAGCAGCAATATACTCAGCTTCAGTAGTAGATAGAGATACCGAGTTTTGTTTCTTGGAGAACCAAGACACAAGAGATCTACCTAGAAATTGACAAGTACCTGAGGTGGATTTTCTATCAAGCTTGTCACCGGCATAGTCCGAATCGGAGTAGCCAACAAGATTAAAAGAAGATCCCTTGGGATACCAAATGCCAAAGTTTGGTTTGTATCAAGTATCTCACAATACGTTTCACAGCCAAAATATGACACTCTTTAGGTGCGGCTTGATATCTACCACACATGCATACACTAAGCATAATATCAGGACGAGATGCACATAGATATAACAATGAACCAATCATAGATCGATAAACCTTTTGATCAACCGGTTCATCCTCCCTGGTAAGGTCAACATGTCCACTAGTGGGCATAGGATTTTTCATAC
The DNA here is from genome assembly GCA_022496015.1 of Hordeum marinum. Classification (NCBI taxonomy): domain Eukaryota; kingdom Viridiplantae; phylum Streptophyta; class Magnoliopsida; order Poales; family Poaceae; genus Hordeum; species Hordeum marinum. The sequence continues at coordinate 244,083,654 of CM039672.1, forward strand.
CTTTGCAGTCCTGCATGTTGAACTTCTTGATTAAGTCCTTGGTATACTTGGTTTGAGAGATGAAAGTTCCTTATCTTGATTGCTTGATTTTCAATCCAAGAAAGAATTTCAGCTCACACATCATAGACATCTCATACTTCTCAGACATCAACCTTCCAAATCTTTCACTAAATTGAGGGTTAGTGGACCCAAATATAATATCATCCACATAGATTTGGCATACAAATAATTCTCCATTAACTCTCTTAGTGAACAAGGTTGCATCAATTTTACCAATTTCAAAACCTTTTTCGATGAGAAACTTCGTTAAGCATTTATACCAAACTCGAGGGGCTTGCTTAAGACCATAAAGAGCTTTGTGAAGCTTGTAAACATGATTACGTTTCTTAGGATTCACAAAACCAGGTGGTTGCTTAACATAGACTTCTTCCTCTATTTCACCCTTTAAAAATGCACTTTTGATGTCCATTTGATAGAGCGTGATATCATGGTGATTAGCATACGCAAGAAGAATACGAATAGCTTCAAGTCTAGCAATGGGGCCATAGGTCTCACCGTACTCCATACCTTCGACTTGCGTATATCCTTGAGATACAAGACGAGCCTTGTTGTGTATGATTTGACCATCTTCGTCTTGTTTGTTTCGAAACACCCATTGGTTCCGATGATGTTGTGCTCATCTTTGGGTTTCTCCATGAGTGTCCACACTTCGTTCCTCTCGAAGTTGTGTAGCTCTTCATGAATTGTGTTCACCCAATCCGCGTCTTCAAGAGCTTGTTCTACCTTTAAAGGCTCAATGCTAGAGATGAAATAATAATGCTCACAAAAGTTAGCTACACGGGTTTTAGAGCGAGTGATTCTCCTTGTTTGTATATCACCAAAGATTTGGTTTAGGGGATGGTCTTGGTCACTTGAGATCAAACACGAGTCACCTTCCGATTGTTGGATGGTGGAGCTTCTTCTTCTTCATCGTCATCTCGTTCATCTTCATTTTTGTTGAAGGTGTCGTTCCCTTGAGGTGGTGGTGAAGGTGGTTGTGGTGGATCTTCATGATGCACTTCCTCCTCTTCATCATCTTTTCGTGTACCGCTAGTGGATGCCTCCATGTCATGTTGAGGTTCACCTTGACGTGAAGTAGGGGCTTCCACTTGAGTTGATGAAGTATTCACCTTCACCTCCATGGTACGAATCTTGCCGATGGGTAGATCTAGTATGGCTTCCGAAGGATCCTTATCACCTACATCATTTGGCAATTGTTCGACTTACGAACCATTAGATTCATCAAACTTCACATCTACCATCTCTTCAACTTTTTGAGTGAAGTTGTTGTAGACATGGTAAGTGTGAGAGTTCGATTCGTAACCAAGTAGGAATCCTTCATGAGATTTAGGAGCAAATTTAGTACGACGATGCTTATCAATAATGTAGCACTTTGAGTCAAATACCCGAAAGTATCCGACTTGGGGTTTGTTACCGGTGAGTAGCTCGTATGTCATTTTACCGAGAAGCTTGTGCAAGTAAAGTCAGTTTGTGGCATGACATGTTGTTTCAACGGCTTCTGCCCAAAAGTGTCTTGGTGTATTGTATTTCTCAAGCATCATTCTTGCCATCTCCATGAGCGTCTGGTTCTTCCTCTCAACAACTCCATTTTGTTGAGGTGTGCACGTAGCCGAGAACTCATGTGAGACACCTTCTTCGTCAAGAAAGGTATCCACATTAGTGTTCTTAAACTCCGATCCGTTATCGCTTCGAACCTTCTTGATCTTCACTTCAAACTAATTTTGTGCTTTGCGAGCGAAGTTCTTGAAGATCTTTTGAACCTGCGACTTATCATCAAGAAAGAATACCCACGTAAATCTGGAAAAACCGTCAACTATAGCTAGACCATAGGAATTCCCACTAAGACTCTTGTAACCATTGGGACCAAAAGGATCCATGTGAAGTAACTCGAGTGGTCTCCTAGTAGTCATGATATTCTTAATAGGATGACTTCCACCTACTTGCTTTCCAGCTTGATAAGCACTACAAAGTCTATCTTTGTCAAAGATAACATCTTTAACTCCAAGTGTATGATTACCTTTGATTAGCTTATCTAGATTTCGCATGCCTACATGTCCAAGTCTTCTATGCCAAAGCCAACCTTTAGAATATTTTGCAATTAAACAAGTGCGACGCTTGGATCTTTTAGTGAAATCAACTCACCTCTACAGAAACCGGTAAAGATCATTTTATGATTATCTTGACAAAACACTTGGCAATCGACTTTTGTAAATATTACATCGAAACCGAAATCGGCAAGTCTAGAAACGAAAAGCAGATTGCGGCCAAGGGATTGAACAAGCATGACATTTTGAATAGAACTATCATGAGATATGGCCACCTTACCAAGGCCAAATACCTTACCCTTAGAGTTGTCTCCAAAGGTCACGTACTGTCGAGGACCTTGATTAGGCGTGATCTCTTGAAACATGTCTCTATCACCAGTCATATGATCCGTACATCCACTGTCAAGAATCCACTCTTTTCCTTCGGACATGTAATCTCTGAAGTTTGCCATAAGACTCAGATTCTTCATGATCTTCTCATACTCGATGTCGAACAACTCATCTTTTTCATAGTAGCCATGTTCCACATTGTTATCATCAAGTGGGAAATCCTCGTCATAAAGAACAAGGGATTCGTTAGAATAGTGATTATGACAATGTTCAAGTTTATGAATGCGAATGGCTTCAAAGATAATGTTATTGATAGTGGTGACATCTCCTTCAGCACGCATAAGATCACGGAGCTCAAATAGTCATTCATCAAAGTTTGGATCACTAGGCTTCATTTTGTGAAAAGCAATAGTTTTATGAAGAATTTCATCAAGATTTCCTAAGGAAATATTTGGATATCGTTTCTCCAAATCAGTCCATAAGGTATAGGCAAAGCAAAGTTCTTCATTTGGGAAAGCACGAACCTTGGTAAACCTCTAACAATAAGATTGACAGCTCTTAGGTTACCAAGCATGTTATTTTCCTCTTCGTGTGTGGGATGCATTTCATCAATGGGGAGCACATAGGGTTGTTCAATATATTTAGTCAAATGGAATCTATTAAATAGATTAATCATGGCATTCTTCCATTGACTATAGTACTCTCCACCAAGAATGGGCACTCTACAACTCAAGCTCTCTACTCTAGACACATCCATCTTCCTCCATAGTGATTAAACCGAAGCAATGAAGACCAAAGCTCTGATACCACTTGTAGGATCGAGAGAGGCGTGTCTACAGGGGGTTGAATAGACTACTAGCAGAAATTTAAAACCTAACCTTTTCCCAAGTTGATTGGTTGGCAGATTTTAATAGATTTAACAAATCTAGATAGTCTAACAGTCCTACACATGCATGTCTACAAGTATGGCAGCGGAAAGTAAAGACATTGCACATGTAAGTAAAGAGATGGGTTAGGAATATCAAACACAGTAGGAGACACAAGGATTTTTCCTGTGGTTCCGATAGGTGGTGCTATCGTACGTCCATGTTCATGGAGTCTTCAACCCACGGAGGGTAATGGTCGCGAGAGTCCACGGAGGGCTCTACCCACAGAGGGTTCCATGAAGAAGCAACATTGACGGCTTCCGTCCATGAAGAACTAGCCTCACTATGGGTAGATCTTCACGAAGTAGGCGATCTCCTTGCCCTTACAAACTTATTGGTTCACTCCAAAACACAAAGTAGGAGGCTCCCAAGCGACACCTAACCAATCTAGGAGGCACCACCCTCCAAAAGGTAATAGGCTCGGTAATGACGATGAACTCCTTTCTCTTGTGCTTCAAGATGATAGACTCCTCAACACACAATATCTCTCATAGATTTGGCTTGGTACAAGAGATGGGACTGGTGGAAAGCAACTTGGGGAGGCTAGAAATCAAGATCTATATGGTTGGAGTGGAAGATCTTGACCTCAACACGAGGGTAGGTGGTTCTCTCTCAGAAAACTGAGTAGCATAGGTATGGAATAGTTCTGAGTGCTTCTCTTTCGAGTGGGTGGTGGTGAAGGGGTATATATAGGCTTTCCCAAAAATCCAACCATTATACACAATAAGTCAGACTCAGTGACACCGAAGTGTAAAACTCGATGATATCAAAGTGACTAAAAGTGGCAACTTTTGAATCTCGGATGGACCGATATACAACACTCGGTTGCACGGACAAGGTGACCAATGGTCAGAATTACCAAACTCAGTGACACTAATTCACCATTCTCGATCGGATTGAAAATGAGAATTTGTGTAACAGGAAGTTGGCAACCCAACTCGGTGGCACCGAGTGTAGTGTCGGCTGCACCGAAGTGTTAGGGTTTGGCTGAGTCTGTCTAGGGTTTGGAACTCGGTGGCACCGGGATGGGAAAGTTGGTTTCACCAATTTGTTCATGTTTGGTTTAGGACAGACTTGGGTGGGAGAGTATGTGGATGTTTTGGTGGTTGTCACTTGTGCACATTTGAACATATTGTTCACCATCAAAACTTTACCCCCTTTTAATAGTATTGGCTTTCCTATAGACTCAAAGTGATTTCTCACAAATGTAAAATGTAGAGTCCTCTTGCTTGAAGCTTGGCCAATCTATTTCCTTGAATCTTGGGTAATTCCACAATCTCCTCAACCTTTTTGCCAGCACAAATCTTCATGGACTATTATCTGAAATATACTAGATAGAGGTGTTAGTCCAAGAGACGATGTATGTTGTCATGAATTATCAAAACCACCAAGGGAGCATATTGTGCTTTCAAGGAGCCCGAGCCGGAAATGCATGTGGCATAGCGACGACGCGTTGCTCGAACGCGCGGGCGTAGTACATCGCCGTCTGGAGGTCCTGTGGTCCACGCATCTCGACGTCCATGCGGACGTGGTTAGGGAGGCCGCCGACAAAGAGTTCAGCCGTTGGAGGGCCGAGATGCCCGGAGTGTGGTAGGCTAGCGCTTGTAAGCACTTGGCAAAATCCTGCACTGAGGATCAGAACGGGAGGCGTCCGAGTTCCGCCAGCCTGCTGCCGCAGACAGGTGGCCCAAACCATAGAAGGCACAAGTCGCGGAAGCGTTCCCATGGTGGCATCCCGCCCTCGTCCTGCTCGAGGGCGTAGTACCATGTCTGTGCCGCGCCCCAGAGGTGGTACGAGGCGATCCAGGTGCGGTCGGACGTGGGCGTCCGTGGCCCCCAAAAGAACTAGTCGCACTTGTTGAGCCAGTTCAGGGGGTCACCGGTGCCGTCGTAGGTGGCGAACTCCAGCTTGGAGAAACCCGGCGGGTGTTGGTCGTAGCCGGTGGCCATTGGCGGCTCGTCCGCATGGAGCAGTGGCGCCGACTGACCTGGGAGGATGGTCTATACTGGCCCGCCATGGAAAAGGGGCCCGTCAATGCCAGCATAGGATCCCACCAGTCCGGCATAGCCAGCGAGTGGCGCAGCCGGGTGCCCCACGGCTGGGGCCGATAGGGACGGTTGCACCGGGGCTGGTGTGTAGATGGGCTCGTTGAGCCATACCGGGAGCGGAGACAGCGATGGAGGGAACCGCACCTCATGGATGGGTGCGCCCAGGGTCACAGGCGGTCCAATCAGCGCGGAGGTGGACCCTAGGGGTTGCGTTGTCGCGAGGCTTGGTGGAGGCGCTATGATAGGGAAGAAGGTCGCGGCCGGCTGGTGCAACGCGGGCTTCCCCGCGAGGAGCGCTCGGAGGCTAGCTATGGCATGGCTGAGCTCCAATAGCGTGACGGTAATCTCCACAGGGGAGAGAGCCAGGCCGATCGAGAGTGGCGAAGGCAAGGTGGCCGCGGGAGGTGGGTCGGTGATGGTTTGCAGCGGTGGCTGAAGTGACCATCGGTGCGGTGGCCAACAGCGGAGGGGCGGACGCCGGAGGAAGGCTGGAAGCGGGTGGAGGGGCAGACATGGCCGAACCTGTGCAAGCTGATACCAAATATTTGTTAGATCGTGCCATTCCATTCAACCATATGAATCTTGATCTCTAGCCTCCCCTAGTTGCTTTCCACCCAATCAATTTCTTCCACCAAAGCCAAATCTGTGAGAGAGTCATTGAGTGTTGAGGAGTATCATTTTGAAGCACAAGAGCAAGGAGTTCATCAACATTATCGAGCCTATTATCTTTTGGAGGGTGTTGCCTCCTAGATTGGTTAGGTGTCGCTTAGGAGCCTCCTACCATGTGTTGTGGAGTGAACCAAGAAGTTTGTAAGGACAAGGAGAACACCAAATTTGTGAAGATCTACCCGAGTTAGGCTAGTCCTCCATGGATGTAGTCCATCATGGTATAGTCAAGGTTGCTTCTTCGTGGAACCCTCCGTGGACTCTCGCGACCGTTACCCTTTGTGGGTTGAAGACTCCGTAAACGTGGACGTATGATAACACCACCTATTGGAACCATGGGAAAAATCTGCGTGTCTCCAAATTGTGTTTGATCTTCCTACCCTTCCTTTACTACTCATGCTTGTCTTTACTTTCCGCTGCTATACTCGTAGACATGCATGTGTAGGGTGTGCTTGACTTGCTACAGTTGCTAAAATCTGCCAACACTTAAAATTGGGAAAAGGTAGAATTTTTATTTAGTCAAGTAGTCTAATCACCCCCCTCTAGACCTACTTTAGATCCTACACCTCCACCCATCATCCCCTTGCTACCAAGTTCTCCATTATTGCTCCTTCTTCTACTCCGTTCTTATCTATAAGCACCGCCGCTGAGGATCGCCTACTTATCCGATGGATAACGAGGCGAACAACAAGCAGGGGCGGTTCGAGGATGTATCGCAAGAGCCTCCAGCGAGTGAGGACTTCATCAGCAACCTCCCCAACAAGATGTTGGTAACCATCATGTCCCTCCTCCCCATCAAATCTTCCGCGCGGAACACCATCCTCTCCCGTGAGTGCCGCCCCCTCTAGCACTCCACCCCCTGGACCTCGTCGACGATGATGAGATCTGCAGCAGGGATCACAAATGCTTGGATGCATTGTCCCACATCCTCGCTATGCACACTGCGCTAGTCAAATGCCTTGCCATCGGCGAGTACCGTTCCAACAACAAGGTCGAACCCAAGTTCCAAGAGTGGTTCTTATCCCCCATCTAGATCAGCTCGAGGATCTCAACTTTAAAGTTGGACATCGATGCTCATTGCCTCCGTCTGTGCTCCACCTCACGCCCATGCTGCACCGCGCTACGTCCGGGGAGTGTTTTCCCCCAAGATTAATGCCAGACATGCTCTTCATCTCTCTAAACTAAAGGACCTCAAGCTCATTGGGGTCAACATATCAAAGGAGTATTTTGAGCGCCTGCTCCACAGCTATATAGAGCCCGAGTACCTTCGTCTTCATTTGATGTTCGAGTTCATTAGCCAGCACATCGCTCCGACGAATGTTTGTATGTTTTATGTGCATGGTTGGTGCTGCAACAAGCTGTCAATTGGGATGTTTCGTGATATGGTTATTGAGAATTTACCTTTCCCTGAGAAATTGTTTGTACTTGATAAAGAATGTCCAACAACAATTAGGGTCATTAACGCACCGAAAATGATAGTGTTGAGCTATTCGTGTGTTGAATTCTCTGGACTTGTTACAGCTAGATCCATACCCACTCAGGTACAATAGTCTTCTTCTCCTTATTATTATTGTACATCACATGTTATCTATATTTTGTTGATTATGTTCGACTGTCATCCAGAAAATGATTCCCACAGGCCTTGACATATCTCTGCACACAGTGAAGATCTTGGCACTGCAATCTGTCGGCCCAAATCTTGATGAAGTTGTTAGATTCCTTAGATGCTTTCCGTTCATGGACAACCTATACATCGAGGTGATGATCCTTTCATGTTAATTGTTAACCAGAACAAAGTTCATCTGTTTGTACTTTTACATGTGATTACAATGACAGATGCATTATGATTTCCAAAGGAAATTTGGAGGATTTCAATACATACTTTTTGAGATGTTAATCATGAACGATTTAAGATGGCATGTCACTCTATTAGTGTTCTTTTGAAATCCTACAAATCAAAGAGGTCTGTAGTGTTCAAAATGGCATCTAGGCAATAATATGTTATCTTTTTTGCAGAAACAAGCAGGCCTGGAAGTGAAAAAAGTGGTGCAATATAACAATCCCATCGAATGCCTTGAACTCCATCTCATGGAAACTTTGAAGGACTACATAGGCACCAATCTAGAGAATCAATTCGTCAGGTTATTTGTTCAGAAAGCAAGGGTTCTCAATGTAATGAGGCTTGCATTATATTTAGTGCACTCAAATGATTGCTTTGCTGATCAGCGCATGCGTCTACAGCTGAATGGAAGAGCTTCTACACAAGCTGGATTTTATTTTGGAAGTTCATATGACAGAATATTCGGAATGCAGTCTATCGAGCCGATATATGACTTCTCGGTGGCTGATCCCTTCGCAGTAATAATTCATGACAGAGATTCTGCAGAAGATGGACTTGATTTCTAATATCAATTTGAACCTTGCAATCTTGGAATTTGGGCCTTGTAATCCTAGAATTTGAACCTTGTAATATTTCTGGTATTTGTCATACAATGTTTGAAATGGCATTGTGTTCTTTTTTGTTATGCAATCATGTTCTTATAAGTATACATGTTGTTGTTCTGTAGACATGACATAGATGTTGTGCTGACAGAGCAAATCACATTACACAAGGACTAAACTATAAAACCCATCGGTGATGATTTCATCAATTGCTGACAATTCTATACTAGCAAGAGTTTTCCCACAACAAACACCGCTTATTAGAAGCAATCGTCTGTGTTATTTTTTGGTGTTCGCACACGATTCTGATTACTCAACCATTTGTGGTCTATCACACACATCTTGTTACGTCAGATCATTTGTGTTCTCTTGTATCATCGCACACAATTTATCATAGTGAATTGCATGTACTCTATCACACACATGTTGTTACGATGAATCGTTTGTGTTCTCACGTACCATCGCACATAGTTTATCATAGTAAACTGTGTGCCCTCTATCGCACACATCTGGATCTCTACAGTCGTTTGTGTTATTTTGGCTAATCGTAAATAGTTCATCTGGATCAACTGTTTGCCACGTATCTCACACACTACTCTTTTCAGAACCGTATTTGATGGATCCACATCGCACACAGTTCATGTTATTGGCGACGGAGCTAGAACTGTACCATTTGCAAGAAGGTCCAAAGATGACACATCATTTGCGACGGAGCTAAGGGTTATTTTGTTTGTACAGAAACACCCTGCGTAGCATCTACAAAGGGGTGGAAGTCAACGATAGGCCACTTTCAAATTACAAACGGTCACAAAGGAGTCAAAATAGCATATAGCATAAAAGCATTTGTATTCAATATGCCAGTGATGCCTTCCGTAATCATCGTTATAAAGCCATAAATATGCATCAATTTGACTAAAGATTTTGTCCAAGATGGGTTGCCTGGCTCTTGTGCTTACCCCCTACGTTCCCAATTGTTCGTCTAGGGGGTAAAGGGAGCACCTCTGTGATTGTTACTTTCGGGTCATCCGAGTTAGTACCTCAGACTAGGTGAAGCTGAAAGCTAGCCATCTTAAGAAAATAATTGGTCGGCAATAACGGAAGTGAAAATTTTGGTTCATTAACGACCACAGAGTTCGGGAACATTCCCCGAACTAAATCCTCAATATTTTCCACCCACATTGACCGGAGTTGAGGTTTCACGATCATGGTCAACATGATATCCTGGGAAAAGGAACTTATAAATGAACTATGTTTCTAGAAGATGTTTCTTATGTTAAATAAGTAATATAACATATCTGTTCTTGTACCTTTGTTTATAAAAGCATATGGCCGGATTGCCTTGTTTGTCGTAAATCTTTGTCCTTATAAAAGCTTTGTAAAGTAGGACAAACACTCCTCGGCTACTCGTCGAGGAGGTTGAAGCCGATGGTTGGTCCAAAAAGTCTTGTATAATGCAGATCCGAGCATTAATGATGTAAAGTACTTTATACATAGAATCATCACACATAAATTGTGTCGAACATAACAAAGTTTGTGTCAAAAAAATATCGATCCTTAATTCGACCACCCGTGCCTAAATTAAGGCTCGGGGGCTACTGCGTTACCTATTCAATGCAGCAAATCCAAAGTGCAATATGGTTTCTAAGGAGATTCGATCCTTAGGTTGGTCGGTCACACCCAACCCGAGTCTCTGAAAGTACCATGTACCGCATTTACATCCCTAACTTATGCCACCGAGCAAGAACTTGATCCTCAGGCTGATTTTGCAAATCGACCTAAATCTCAAGGGCTACTGGGATTAGTGGTTTTATTTTTGTTATTATATTTTCCTTTAGGTGCATCTCAGGTTATAGACTGACACGCACCTTTAGGGCTACGAGCCATAAATCTCGGTAGTAAATAAATTGTAGTGATCGGAAATTATTTCCACAAAAAATCAGCCAACTACCGAGGTGGTGCACTATTTCCGAAGCAATCCGGTGTAAAGCTCCGATGCAGGTGGTTGTCTCAATAGAGGGCATTTCCGGCATTAAGCTCGGCCGAACACGTCCAACCTTTTCAAAGACCGAAGTAATCTATGACACCTCGGATGCCGACCAGCGTTGGAGCTCGGCTGTGCAAAACACCTCGGAAGTAGTCCACATAAAGCTCGGATGCAAATGGTTCGCTCCATAAAAGACTAATTCCGGTATTTAAGCTCGGATGAACTCCTACAAATTTTCAGAGACCAACGTGATCTATGACACCTTGAATGCCGAATAGTGTTCGAACTCGGCTGCAAAAAGACACCTCGGATGCATCTTTGTGTTATCGCACACAGTTTGATCGAAGGGTCTCAGAATGATGTGTCATCTTTGGACCTTCTTACAATAGTGATGTGTTCTTCCTATGTGGCTTTACGTTGACGAAAATATAATAGGGCTAGTAAGAACCCTTTATCTAGTGTTATGTGTCTGTGGCAGCTACTCTTTGGTTGTTGCTGAGAGCTGTTAGACAGTGTGGATGTTGGTGGTTTGGTCTTGACTTAATAAAGTTGGGGCTGGGGTGAAACCCCTCTCTTTTCAAAAAAATAGCAAGTGTTTATGTTTTTATTTTTTTCGTTGATTTTTATTTTGGACTGTTTTTTTTTTTGCTTAAGGGAAGACCCTAGGGGGGAGGCTCGATAAAAGGCATTCAGGTCATTGGATGGTGCTAAGGGGTTGTTCCGGGAATCGTTCGCTTGATTGACCCTCTCACGGACCTTTGGTGGATGATCCACTTGGAGTGTGTGGGTTATGCAAGTTGAAAGCACATTTGCTCCCCTGGGGGTTTTGGTAATTAATAACAACATCTATGCCATTGAACTAATGTTTCCACTAAGCATGTTTCGTGAAAATTTCAATGATGGGTTGGCAAAAGGATTGTGGAATACCCCAAGATGCGAGGAAATAGATTGGCAAAGCTTCAAGCAAAAGGACTCTACATTCTACTTTGTGAGAAATCACTCTGAGTCCATAGGAAAGCCAATACTATCAAAAGGGGGTAAGGTACTGTTGGTGAACAAAATAGTCATACGTGCACAAGTGATAGTTACCACATACACCCACAACCTCTTCCACAAAAGTCTGTCCAAAGCCAAATATCCAAAATCGGTGCAACCAACACTTTCCACTCGGTGCCATCGATTCTCAGCCTCATAAAGACTCAACCAAACCCTAGCCTTTTGATGCAACCGATTCTGCTTTGGTGCCATCGAGTTTGGGTTGCCAACTTCCTGATACGCAAATTCACAAAATAGGTCCCACCGACTTTGTTGAATCGGCATCACCAAGTTTGTCAATCTAACCGTTGGTCACCTTATCGGTGCAACCGAGTTTTATGTATCGGTCTCACTGAGATTCAAAAGTTGCTACCTTTGCGACAACTCGGTACCACCAAGATTAACACATCGGTGTCACTGAGTCTGACTTATTAGGTGTAACGGTTGGATTTTTTGGAGATGCCTATATATACCCCTCCACCACCACTCACTCGCAAAAAAAGCAGTCAGAACAGATCCCCACTCATACCAACTGATTTTCTAAGAGAGAGCCACCTACTCATGTGTTGAGATCATTCCATTCCATTCCTACCATATGAATCTTGATCTCTAGCCTCCCTAAGTTGCTTTCCACCTAATAAATCTCTCCCACCATAGCCAAATTTGTGAGAGAGTGATTGTGTGTTGAGGCGTTTATCATCTTGAAGCACAAGAGCAATGAGTTCATCGACATTATCGAGCCTATTACCTTTTGGAGGGTGGTCCCTCCTAGATTGGTTAGGTGTCACTTGGGAGCCTCCTACTTAGTGTTGTGGAGTGAACCTATCAGTTTGTAAGGGAAAGGAGATCGCCTACTTCATGAAGATCTACCCCGAGTTAGGCTAGTCCTCCGTGGACGTAGGCCATCATGGTATAGTCAAGGTTGCTTCTTCGTGGAACCCTCCGTGGGTAGAGCCCTCCGTGGACTCTCACGACCGTTACCCTCTATGGGTTGAAGACTCCGTAAACGTGGACGTACGATAGGACCACCTATCGGAACCACGGGAAAATTCATCATGTCTCCAAATTGCGTTTGATATTCCTACCCTTCCTTTACTTGCATGATTGTCTTTACTTTCTGCAACTATACTCGTAGACATGCATGTGTAGGGTGTACTTGACTTGCTATGAGAGCTAAAATCTGTCAACACTCAAAGTCAGCTTGACAAGTTCAAGATGAAGGATGGTGAAGAAGTCGTTGAGATGTACTCTAGGCTAGCTCTCATCACCAATGAGATTGTCGGCTTAGGAAGCAAAGAAATGACCGAGAAATTCATCATCAAGAAGATACTTCGAGCTTTGGATGATCGATTACAACGTATGCACATTGATCCAAATGATGCCCAACTACAAAGATCTCAAGCCAACGGAAGTGATTGGAAGGATTGTTGCTCATGAGATGACACTCAAGGATAAGGAAGAGCTTCACCACAAGTCTAGCAGTGCTTACAAAGCCACAAGTGATGCTCCCGCTACCTCAAGCGACAACCTTGTCACAAATGAAGAGATAAGCCTCATGGCCAAGAAATTCAACAAGTTCTACAAGAATAGAAGCAAAGATCGAAGCTCCAACTCAAGATATGAAGAGAAGCGTTCGCCAAGTCGTGACCGAAACTGCTACAATTGTGGAAGCCTAGACACTACTCCAATGAGTGCACGTCTCCTTACAAAAGTAAAGAAGCATCACCAAGAAGACAAAGCTCAACAGACGAGTCACCTCGAAGAGAGAGGAGTAGGGATGATCGTTATGAACGAAGACCCTCAAGGAGAAGTAGGGACTCGGAGAAGAAGGACAAGTACACCAAGAGCTAGTAAAGAATAAGACATCAAGCTCATGTTGGTGAATGGTTTTCCGGCTCCGATTCTGACAACCACTCCGAGAGAAGCTATCACTCCAACTCTGACTAAAGTCAAGATGAAGGTGTTGCCGGACTTGCACTAGTGACAACTGACTCCTACGACATATTTGATTCACCGAATGAAGGGAGTGGATGTTGCTTCATGGCTAAAGAACCCAAGGTATCACACCCCGAGTATCTTGATTTCAATAGTGATGAGGATGACTTGTTAATTGAAGATGACTTGTTATTTGACAAATCTAGTAATGTTAGTCAAGATGAGCTTGCTAGTAATCACTCTAGTATAGATAAGTCGTGTGATGATGATAAGTTGGAAATAGAATGACTAACTCAAGAACTAAACACTCTTAAGTTAGCTCATGAGTCTACTCTACATGATCATAGAGAGCTTGAAAGGACACATGAGAAGCTCCGCTTCGAGAAGCTCAACTTAGAGCAAGAGCATGAGTTCCTTAAAGCTATCAATGATGATCTTCGAAAGAAGACTTCCTCTTATCTAGCCAAACGACTTCTCTTGTATACATTCATGCAACAAGTTAAGACTAAGAAAACTAGTAACAAAGGCAAGAAAGGTTCTTCAACTAGTAGCAATAATAATGATAAATCCAATTATATTGCTTCTAGTAGTTCTATTGATCCCACTAACTCTTCTCTTAGCCAAGTTACACTTGAGCAAGAAAATGAACCTTTGAAAGGGATTATAGAGAAAGGTATCTGCAAGAGTCCTAAAGGGTGCAAAAAATTTGAGGAGATTGTACACAAGCACGGAGGATACCGGAAGAACCATGGTGTTGGCTACTTCAACGCTAATGGAGTTGAATGGGAAGAAGGTCAATACCCCAATCCAAGTTTGTTCCTCAAAAGGAGAAGTATGAAAATACTCTCTCCAAGGGAACAAAATCTCAAGATGACCTTCCACCACAAGACCCCAAGCTCAAGGGCAAGAACAAGCTTCAAGAGGACATTGACTCATATGAAGATGAATCCCAAGCTTTGGTGAAGTGGGTTCCCAAGGCTACTACAAGCTCAACTTCTACAAGTGCTACTTCAACACAAAGGATCCCCATCAACTTGATGTGGGTCCCCATGAAGAAGAACTAGAGGAGTTCTTGAGGGGTGACTCCGCCAATGAAATCCACTCATATTCGTTATTGGCAAGAACTAGTTGCAATCAACATCAACATCATGCAATAGTTCAAGGAGTCACACATTCCCTCAAAGGTAAGCAAGGGACAAGGTAAACAACAAATCAATGGACATCATCATGCATGCTTTGCACTCCATGTCCATAGATATCCTTGTATTTGTCTCTTGTCTGTTGGGACTAACTCATGTAGGTGAGAAGAGTAATGAAACAACATGGATGCTCCCAACTCTTGGTGATCGTCATCAACTTTGAGAATCCACCACTACTTCACCTACATGAAGTCTTCATCGACAAAACCCAAGTTTAGTTTATCCCTCATATGGGGGATGTCACATCAAGGGTGAGCTTTACTCTAAGACTTGAGTAAAAGCATCTCATAGTATGTGATAACATTAAATGCTTTATGTAAAAGTGGTAACCCCACTTGTGCTTAAACGATGAGTATGACCTATGATCAAGTATTCTTACTTGGATCCTAAGTCAATATACTCATATATATATGACTTCGTCATCGCCAAAATGCTTGTTAGATGCTAGTGTGTTTGTGCATGTTTGCCATGTTTTCATTTGACATCTTATTGTGTGAGCATGTTGGTCTGCATTTATTTACTCATTCGAGGACATCCAATTGTTGATATTTGACTTTTGATTGTTTTCATTTGCCAATTGGATGTACAAGAATGCCTAGGACCACTCCTCTAGCTATCTATGCTTTCTCACCTCATGCTCTATTCATGTTGCATCAAAAAATTTGAACAAGTACTTTTCGATCTCTGTGTGTGAGGAGCACTCGGAGTTCCGTATCGACAAAGGACTGACCATTAAAACCTCCCAAGTGAATCTCGGTGGAACTAACTCAAAAAATCTCGGTCTCACCGAATGCCTAAGGTTGATTTGGCTTTCAATCTCGGTACTACCGATTCCATATTCTCGGTTACACCGAGTTCCCTGTCAGCTGACAGTTGAGAAACTCGGTGACACCGAAAATTTAGAATCGGTGTCACCGACAGCCACGGGTATATATGTTGTGGACCCGACGCTTTGAAATTCAATCCTCAAACCGTCGCGCCCCAAAACCCTAAGCTGCCGAAAAGGACCCCCTGTTCATCGCCTTTGCTTCCTTGAGTATATCCCTCGCTGGGAATCACCGTCACCGATGAAATCTTCTCCATCGTAGCCGCCGTAGCGAATCCATCACCGAGCTAGGGTATGGATTCGGCCCTCCTTGCGCTCCCTGTCAAAATCTCGTGCATTGGAGTTTATTTTATCGTTAATCCACCATTTTCAACCACTCAATCCTCTAGAAATCTCAATAGTCTAGTGAAACGAAGAATTCTAGGTTTAGTTGCCCGCAAAGTTGCATCTCGGTGATACCGAGTCAGAAAAATTGGTTCCATTGATTTCCTTTTTGTGCTACTGAGGACAAAACACGGTGAGATCGAGTGGCAGTTTTTGCTCCGACCGAAACTATTGCCAAGTTTCAGTTAAGATTTTTGTGCGTCTCGGCAGCACCGAAATATTTGACTCGGTGATACCGAAATATTTCTGCTGTGAACAACATCTATGATTTTTATTTTCAAATTTTTGAAAGCCAGCTGCATTTTGTGATGACTTATCCTATTCCACTCTTATATACTCTATTCACAGGGTCAGATATGTCAGATGCTGAGGACGGCCAGAACTTGCAGGAGCAGAACATTGACATGAGTTCAGGCACTAGCCCTGGGTCCAGCTCATTTTCAGATCCAGGCACCCCTAGTTCACATGGGTTGCCCAAGCTTCTATTAGGACCAGGACGAGACTGAATTCAGATGAGGAGGATTTAGACTTTGTGCCAGAGGAGGTTCTTGCTAAGAAGCAAGAGAAGGCTGTCAAGAAGTCAGCAAATGAGGCCACCTCTTCCAGGAGGGTGGTCAGCAAAACATATGCACCTCCAGAGACTATGAAAGCACCTGAGAGTGCTAGGGCTACCATGACCATTGAGCCCCCAAGGAAGTCATTGCCTAAGAAGGCAGGAGAGAAGAAGGCCAGGACACCTACAGTGCCAGCTCCGGAGACGAGACCTTCATTGTCTACACCAGGTACAGTGACTTCAGCACCATCATCTCCTCCAGTACCTCCAGTTGCTACTCCAACTCCGTCCAGGACATCTGCAGAGGTCTTCGCTGACACAGTTCTCTCGACTCCGACATCGACCACCGGAGGAGATCAGCCGCAGAAGGACGATTAGTTATATCTCTTCAAGCTTTTTAGTAACTTGTTGCCAAAGGGGGAGAAGTGGTATATAGATCTTCAGTCTTCGAGTGAGAGAGCATTTGGTTTTATTGCTGTTTTAAAAACATTTGGTCTTTCAGTTTGGATGTGTTATATTTTTCTTTGTGTTTGATCATACGCTTTAATGTGTGTTGCTACTATTTCCTATCCTTTCGATGGTTATGAGATGATCATTCACTTTTCTTGATGTGTTGTGCTATGATATTAACTCTTATTACTCTCACACACCATCAAGATGTATGTGACATGGAAGAAGTGCCCCATGTACCTAATCGATTGTGCGTTTGCATTCAAACGCAAATTTAAAAATAATGCGCAAATTTAGGGGGAGCTCTTGCTTATCACATACTTCTCAAAGCGACGATTATATTCATTGATTATATCATATGTCGAAGCTTTGATCTATATGTTGTCATCAATTACCAAAAATGGGGAGATTGAAAGCACATTTGCTCCCTTGGTGGTTTTGGTAATTAATAACAACATATATGTCATTGAACTAATGTTTCCACTAAGCATGTTTCAGGAAAAGTTCAATGATGGGTTGGCAAAAGGATTGTGGAATACCCCAAGATGCGAGGAATAGATTGGCAAAGCTTCAAGCAAAAGGACTCTGCATTTTACTTTGTGAGAAATCACTTTGAGTCCATAGGAAAGCCAATACTATTAAAAGGGGGTAAGGTACTGTTGGTGAACAAAATGCTCATACGTGCACAAGTGATAGTCACCACATACACCCACAAGCTCTTCCACAAAAGTCTGCCCAAAACCAAATATCCAAAATTGGTGCAACCAACACTTTCCACTCGGTGCCACCGATTCTCAGCCTCATATAGACTCAGCCAAACCCTAGTCTTTTGGTGCAACCGATTCTGCTTCGATGCCACGGAGTTTGCATTGCCAACTTCCTGTTATGCAAATTCACAAAAACAGTCCCACCGAGTTTGTTGAATTGACGTCACCGAGTTTGGCAATCAGACCGTTGGTCACCTTATCGGTGCAACCGAGTTTTATGTATCGGTCTCACCGAGATTCAAAAGTTGCTACCTTTGAGGCAACTCGGTACCACCGAGATTAATACATTGGTGTCACTGAGTCTGACTTATTAGGTGTAACATTTGGATTTTTTGTAGATGCCTATATATACCCCTCCACCACCACTCACTCGCAAAAAAGCACTCAGAACAGATCCCCACTCATACCAACTGATTTTCTGAGAGAGAGCCACCTACTCATGTGTTGAGATCATGCCATTCCATTCCTACCATATGAATCTTGATCTCTAGCCTCCCCAAGTTGCTTTCCACCCAATAAATATCTTCCACCATAGCCAAATTTGTGAGAGAGTGATTGTGTGTTGAGGAGTTTATCATATTGAAGCACAAGAGCAAGGAGTTCATCGACATTATCGAGCCTATTACCTTTTGGAGGGTGGTGCCTCCTAGATTGGTTAGGTGTCACTTGGGAGCCTCCTACTTCGTGTTGTGGAGTGGACCAAGAAGTTTGTAAGGGCGAGGAGATCGCCTACTTCGTGAAGATCTACCCCGAGTTAAGCTAGTTCTTCGTGGACGTAGGCCATCATGGTATAGTCAAGGTTGCTTCTTTGTGGAACCCTCCGTGGGTAGAGCCCTCCGTGGACTCTCGCGACCTTTACCCTCTGTGGGTTGAAGACTCCATAAGCATGGACGTACGATAGCACCACCTATCGAAACCACGGGAAAAATCATCGTGTCTCCAAATTGCGTTTGATCTTCCTACCCTTCCTTTACTTGCATGCTTGTCTTTACTTTCCGCTGCTATACTCGTAGACATGCATGTGTAGGGTGTACTTGACTTGCTATGAATGCTAAAATCTGTCAACACTTCAAATTGGCAAAAAGGTAGATTTTTATTTGATCAAGTAGTCTAATCAGCCCCCTCCCCTCTAGACCTACTTTCGATCCTACACAAGTCTCTGAAAATAAAGGGCTTCACTAAAAATTGGATACAAGATATTTGACCGTGGCAAATGGAAAATGTTTCATAGCAAATTATGTTCTTCGAGAATGACAAGTCTAGTTGTCGAGCATGACAAATTTGTCTCAGTTTGGTTTTTTTCTCAAAACAATTATGTGCTCGCAAACTAAATTTGCCATCATATCACTAATATAAATTGGGAAAAAGCTTCCCTTCAGCCGGTCGATCGCGCTCGCTCGTCCGCCGGCTCGGCGACCGACCGATCTTCTTTGATCAGACGGACGAGGTCGGATGCACTTCCGCGTCAGCCGCGACTGTTTTTCTGAAATGGTCCCATTGTTTTAGGAACCATTCCCGCAGCTGAGTGTCCGCGAGCGTTGCTTGTCTTTCTGCTGGATCTGGAGGGGCGTTGGGGCTGCTGGCGCAGCACGGCAGGGCGGCGGGCGACCGCAACGTTTCCAACGCGGTGGCAACAGCGACGGATCTAGAGGTGGCCGGCGTCGACTCTAGCAGGTATAAATGATTAGTCCCTTGCCCCCTCCCCCCCACACCCACGCCATTTCTATGGGTTCTCTGCGGGCTGCACCATGTAGCCCCGCTATGGAGCTGAAGGCCACGGCCTTCTACGGTGGGTAGCAGCTGAGCACCCCCGCAACATTCCTAGAGCTAACTTGTAGGCGTCCATGACGTTCATGGCTGACCTCGCCCGGGGTGGCTTATCACTTGACGACGAGGGTGTGTTGGAGTAGGAAGTTCATCAGCAGGGTAGGATCTAGGGGGGTGATTCAGAGTTGGATGATATATTTGCGATTAGAGTTGGATGATGGATGTGATTCAGAGTTGGATGACCCCTGAATTTCTGTTTTTGTTGAAATGTTTTTCTGAATCTATCTTGATATCACCAAATGTTACTGGATTATTAGATGCAATGTTCAGTCATGTGATTCAGAGATTTCAGAGATTCAGAGATGAAGTGTTGCTTTGGAAATTTTTGTTTCTGAAATTCAGTGTTGCTGAATTTTTGTGTTGCTGAAATTCAATGATTTGAATGTGACCTAAAGTTTAATATGTTTCAGGTTTTGAGTAACCTAAATTTGTATGTTCATAGTTATAGGGTACAATAATTTCTGAATTTTCTGAAGCTCTTGTAGCTAGGCTCACATGTACCTTTCATTTTCACTAGATTATTAGAGATGCATGCTCATAGCCATCTTGTGTTTTCATTTTTGGTTTGTTTTGTAGGATGACCATCTACCAAAGTTGTTGGTCAGCAAAGCGGTTGCGTGATATAGCGAATGCTATACAAAGGAATAATAGGGATGTGATAAGCAAGTACAGCTTTGGTGATTTGCTTTACATCTCTGCTTTTCTTCCTCCTCCAGAGGAGCTTCTCGATTTCTTAGTCATGTGGATTGACACCAAGAAGCGTTTGTTGGAGTATGTGGTCTATTTTCTTTTTGTCACTTTTGTCTCCTTTTTTTCATATACATGTTGCATAACATGTTTTTCTCGCAACATGTACTGACTTTTTAATTTTGTGTTCTGCAGAATTAATGAAAACAAGAAGATACACGTTACACGAGACATGGTTAAGAAGATATTCAATCTGCCTTCTGGCTGCAGACCACTAGAATTTGGCAAGAGGGGCAAAGCTGATTTCCGTGAAGTTTATTTGGATGGAGAAAGGGCTCCAATACCCTTCATAGTTGTTGTTTTGTCGAAGGCAGATGATAATGATGAGGAGACCATCAAGAGGTCATGGGCTCTACTATGCCTAGCATTGGTCTTAACTCCTAGGACAGGAAACATGGTTCCCCTGGAATATCTATACACTTTTAGAGACATGAGTGTGGTCCATGAGTTTGCTTTTGATGAGCATATTCTGTCTGATGTGATGAAAGAAGTCAAAAAATACCAGGACAGGAGGAACGATGGCAAAGCAAAATTCCTGATCGGAGGATGCCTACCAATGCTTTCGGTACATCCTTTATATTCCCGTAACATACTCATCTTCATTTACCAGGACAACACCCCTTGTAGTCAGGAGCTGATGTCTTTTCTTATTCTATGTGTAGGTTATTTACATGGACCACCTGGATGTGCCAAGGGCATGTTTAGTTGATCACACTATCAACTACTCACTGCCTAGAGCTTATTTTGTTCATGAAATGGTCTTTTACGCTGTTGTTGCTATCAACACTCTAGATGATAGTTTCGGGAAGCGGCCTATAAGTTACTCAACCCGAATGCATCAATTTTATTATATGTAGAGGACATTCTTATTTGTTGCAATTCTGAATTCATTTGTTGTTTAATGTAGTTCAGATCTAGTACACCGTACGGCACATCTCAGTTCATGTCATATGTAGATCAACTAGCCCAAGGGACTAACAAAGTCAGTGTGATAGAGGAGCCGTCGAAAATCAGTGATGAAGCCCGTGCTGCTGAGTGCACAACAAATTTTTTGGGTGTGCCTGAGAGCTCCAAAATGCAATCGGGCATTCAAGGTGAAGCCGTCGCGGGTTCTCATGATATACCTCATGTTGTTAGCGGGGGTACCAATGGCAGTACAGAGCATGCGGATGAGGCCACTCAAGCTAAAACTGACGGTTATGACAATGTGTGTGGCTCTTTGGAGGAGTGGCTTCACGCAATTCCTCCAGTTGATGAGCTAGAGGTTATTCCATTTACTTTTTTGTAATTTGTTTCCGCAATGTACTTTTATTTTTTGGCTCAACTGAGATGCAACAAATACCCCCACCCACCAACTAATGTTTTCCCGTTTCCGTGCAGCTGCCCCCGCATATGCAAGGCATATACAACAAGCACAAAGAGATCCATGCTGCAGAACTCAACACTGCATTCAGTTCTTTTGGGAGGGTGTTGCAGGGCATGTACTGCAAGCGGTTGGGCTTAATGTTGTCTGAAGTAAACAAAGCGCAATGCAAGCTTCATGAGCAAAAAGATGAAAGAGAAGATGTGACCTTCAGTGTACCAAGAGGAGCTTCTGCTGCAGGTTTTCGTTATGCCACTACAACTGAACCACCACACCTATGCAGCAGCCCAACTTACAATCTAGAGCTCATGGGACTATAGGCATGGAAGATACCACTGCCACTGAACCAACTCCGCAGCAGACCAAGGAACCATATGAACATTACTGACACTGAGCTAGCAGTGGATGTTGCTCTTGACACTGAGCCAGCAGTGGATGTTGCTTTCGACATTCCTACCCCAACCAAGATGAGTGACCACAACAATGGAAATGTTCACAACATTGACACTGATCAGAGCAATGTCATGGTTTCACAGCAATGCAACAAGGTAAAGAATATTGGACAGGAGTCGCCTCGCAGCCCAAGTTACCCATCCGTTAATCTCGTTAGGAGGACAGGGACACTTGAAGACGGCCCTTGTTTTGGATTGTTTGAACCTGGAAGTGATGATGCTTTACTATTTCAGGATGATCCAGCTGTATCATTTGATTCAGATTTAGACCCCCTCTTGGCTCTTCGTGCCTGAAGCCCTTTGTTTGATGAATCATCTACAGCTACAGCTGGCCCAGTATTTGATGTGACTCCTCTCGCAACATGTCCTCCAATTTCAACAGGACCTGCAGGTTTTATAACTCACATTTTTTGCAACTTATTTGTTTGTTTGCCACCAAGTTTTGTTTCTCACTATTTTTTGTTGTATTTTTCATCTTTTTGTTGTAGAAGCAAATGCCAATGATACAAGGGAGGAAGTGGTGGTTGAAGTCAGCAGCGGGCATAGCCATGTTGAGAATAAGCCCACACTTAAGAGAGTTGCAACATCACCAGAAACTAGGTGCAACTTGAGGAAGATGAAGAACGTCAAAGTTGATGCTACTGATGATGTAATATACAAGCAATATTGTTGTACAAATTACTAGATAAAGGAGCCACCGGAAGGCGAGCCTCTCTAAGTGTTGTACTTTCTCGTGTCCTACGTAGTAAAAGAATTCGACCTACCACTCTAACCGAGCCACTATTTTCTCTTGCAACATGTAGCCCACCATTCATCGGGATATGTGGGTTTGATGTTTCCTTCAAAGATTTCAGCAACGGTCTTAAAAGGCGAGCACATTTGAATAATGAGGTCATGTCATTGTACATCGAAAGTTTCAACATTGAGCACATGTACAGCTCAACCAAGCCAAAAAAAGTTTGCATTCTTGCCGCACACAGCGGTGATTCAACTATTCTTCTTCTTTTTTTGTTTACACTTTGTTTCGTGCCCCGTAACATTTCATCCCAATCAATCATTTTTTCCTGTTGTTATATGTACAGGACACAAAGTCGTTGCTCAATTTCTGGACGTACATTGCTGCAAAGCTTTTCAAGCACCCTCAGAACACACTGAACTCAGATGGAGAATTCCAGGCCATGTTGAAGAAATCGTAGACAATGTCAATCGGAGGAAGACCTTGCTAGTTTCTTTAGTCTTTTTATGGGTCCTTCTATAGTCTTTTGTAACTGAAACAGCAAGCTGAGAGCTAAATGCTTTTGTAACCAGAAACATGAAGTTCCGTATTTGTCTATGTAGTAGTATATGGAACTCAAATCTGGAGCATGTGTCATGCTGAGGCATGTACCTTTTCTTGTTTCAATGCTGGAGCATCATCCATGCTGAGGTATCCGATATGTAAATGGGAGTTGAATACATTGATGGCAATAAAAAGGTTCACACAAATTTGTGAGGTTGAGCAATTTGTTGGGCTTTTGTATAAGTTTAGTTTTGGCCGTCTGATTTTTACCCTTTTTGCTGCACTGCGTATACATGTTTTTGTGATCAACCCAAGCCCCTTCTATGATTTTGGAACAGCATGTCGAGTTTTTTGTGTGCACCGGTAAAATGCAATTGAAACATGGAGCACACGGCATAATATGTAATCTAAACTATCTCATTTTCCTATGTTTATTCGCATAACACATGTTTCAAGTTTGATAGTGAACATGAAGACACCATCCGGTAAAGATTTTCAATCTGTACTAAGTAAACAAGAGCTTTAATTCATGTATCTCTGAACACACAAAAGGGGTGATGAAAATAAAAATAAAACATCTATTTTTCACTTTTAGTGGTAGGAACTTATCCACATGAAGAACTTGGCCCCTGTTTTTGTTATTTTTGTATTGATCTTCAGATGCTATCCTTGAGCATTTTTTGGATCATTAGCCATCAGGCTCTCAAATACGAACAAGCTGGTATTGCATGTCCCGTCTGGGAGCAGAACTAGGATTTAGGTGGCGCTGCTGCTGCTTCTGTCATAGCTTCCAGGGGTCCACATGTTTGAACATTGTGACCTTCTTCATTGCAATACTTGCAATGAATGGTCCTCTTTCCAGTTCTTGGTTTTGTTGTTTCCGCTGCCTTCTTCTCTTGTTGTTTCACCTTCTTCTTTTGCTCATCGTCCCACTGCTCCGCCAGTGTCTTCTTTCTCTTCTCTCTTTCAGTTGGTCACCCTTTCTTAGGCACACGAGACGGGTTTTGTAACATATCTGATTGTTCAGTTTGTGGCAGGTCATGTTGTATTGTTCCCGTTGCAACAATAGGCGGTGTTGGTTGCTGGTTGTTCTGTTGTTCTAGGGACACTCCTCTCTTTGCTGCTGCTATGGCAGGCTCAAGAACCTTTATTGCTTCATCTAAAATCTTGTAGGAATCATCATTAGACACATGCATTGGAGGCAAGCCATGTCAACCTTCGACGCAAGGAGTTGTATTTCAATGTGTGTGTTGAGGGATGCCCGAAGTCCAGCAATCGCCCAGCTCTGCCCATGCTTGTTGTTGCTGCTTCAGACCACCTCTCCAACAAGTATCATTGCGGAATAACTTGCACATTTAGCTGCACCATCACCCTAATTATGTGTGCGCATATCAAGCCATTCATCTCAAAGTAGTGGCAACTACATTGAAACTGAGCTTCCTCCATCATAACAAGCATAGAAAAGACCTTGGGGTTCTCATAGAAGCTTGATGTTAGAAGGAATTGTAGGCCTTGTCCTTGGTACTCAGGGTCTTGGTTGATAATGAAGCCAGTAGAAGCAGTCACTTGTTTCTGGAACTTGCCAAACACGTTTTGTTTGTAGTAACCAGTAGCTTGTCGCTCAATGTTGTACCTGCAACATCACCAAAATGAAACAAAGGTCACAAAGCAAATCATAGATAGACCCAAGCTAGCTCAATTTTTTCTTGTTTTTTTGGTATAATGAAGATGCCATACCGACAGTATAGTGGCAAAGTGGTTGTTTCACCGGTAAAGCCAACATTGTCCTCACGATCAAGCACGGTTTCCTGGCACATTTTGTAATGCTGCACAAACCTCCAAATGGAATCAGCTGGACGGATCGGCGTCTTGAAATATGAGTTGAGACCCTCGGACCTGCCTGTTGTGCTCATAAACGGGAAGTAATTGTTTTTGAAGTAGGATGGAGCCCACATGTGCCTTGTACGCCACATGTTCTTTAGGTGTTTGTTTTCAGAAACTTCAAAGCAATGCAATATGTGCTACCATGTGACCTCAAATTCCTCAACAGTTTCTAATTCGTTGATGCAAGTATAAAACACATCCGTAAATGCTTCATCTCTGCTCAGCAGCCTTCCCAACTTAGAGCGAGCATTGCTAAATAGATGAAACTTGCAACACCTATGGCAGGTGTTTGGTAAAACTTGATCAATAGCTGTTGTCGTTGCCTAGTCCTGGTCGGTCATTATGTTTGTCAGATGCTCGTTATCCATTTCAATCATCCACTGCTCAAACACCCACTTGAATGTTTCGATTGTCTCGTCTGGCAACAATGCACATCCTAGAGAAATGGTCTGTGGGTGGTTGTTCATGCCAACTATAGAAGCAAATGCCATGTTGTATCTATTGGTGTAGAATGTTGTATCAAAGAAAACACAGTCTTTATACTTTGGGTACAACGCCCTTGTTCTTCCATCAACCCAAAACAATGCAATCACCGTGTTTGTCGCAGAATCTTTTTGCACCGCAAAGAAAAAATCAGGATTCTCGGCCTTCCTTATCTCAAAGTATTTGACTGTCATATCCATGTCTCGGAATGTAATCCCTTGGCGGAGCTTCGCATGTTCATTCAAAACATCTCTCTTCACATACGGGAGTATCCTAGTGACACCTCCATGGATTCTTCCAAGGACGCCCATGCAATCTGAAGTTGACAGGTTGACATCATGCAACGTCAATAAGAGTTTGTAATCCTCAGCTGGCATTTTCTGGTGTGAGCGGTAGTACCTAACACGCTCAGGTTGCTTCATTAACGGATGTGTATGCTCCGCAACAAAGCAAGTTACGGTCCATCTCTCACTCCTAAGCTCGACAATCATATGCGCCTTACAATCATGACGGAGCATCCTATTCTTCTGACGTGTTCTTGTTATATCCATTCTGGTACTAGCCTGCCTGCTGGAGTTGCTGGTTTCTGTTGCAATGCTCTCTGAGGTGCTACTTGTTTCCGCTTTACTAGGCTTTCTAGCATGCACACACTCAAAGACCCTCTTGATTACTATTGCGTCCTCTTTCTTATGCCCCCTCTTCTGGTTGAACTTTTTTGAAGATATATGTGTCCCGAACCCCAACTTGAAGGCATAGTCGTTTGTAGAATGTTTGTGCATCATTAAGTGTGTCAAACACCATGCCAACATATGGCGGCAGTGGCTGCAATGTGACCACTCCATCATCTGAATCATCTTGCACCGCATCATCAGCATGCAACAAACCTTCTAAATCTTCACCATCACCACCAAAGTTGCCTTCGACATAGCTCTCTTCCTCTTCAGCGTCAGCTTCCTGCAAAACAAAGAGTAATAGAGAGGTGTTTCAGAAATAAAGTTATTACAGAGAGAACGGAGAGTTGTTTCTGAAACCACATTTTTTTTTGCAAATAATCAACATTCAATTTTTTCATCTTGATGGAATCAACAATTCTTGTCTTGTTTCAGAATCAAGTTCAGTAAACATTGTTGTCATGTTTAGTTTGTTTTTGTCTTTTTGTCATTTTTTTAGTGATCAACATACATTTTTGTCATGCTTCAGTTTTTCAGTTTCATGGTGATCAACAAGTATCAAAACGGGAGAGAAATGCAACTAAAATTGTAGGTCATGTTTCAGTTACACAAAAGTAACAAAACATGCTGGACTTGTTTCTATCTCAAACAGGAGGAATCAATAGTGTTTTAGGTTCAGAATTTAACAAGGGCAAACCAGGTTGTTTCTGCACACAAATAGTATAGAGAGGGGCTCTGTTTTGTTTTGTTTCTAGGCCCAAAACAGGTTGTTTCAGGATCATCAGGAAGGAGCTATGTTTCTGTACATAGCGTTCTTTAGATTTAGAGACATGCAACTCACCCTACTCCCTTGATGCGATGTGGTAGTAGAAGGTTCCTGAAACACAACTGGAGGGTTTGTGAACCAGGTTGAAGCTCCAGCTCGCGGAGGAAGTCCGTCGGCGGCGGTCGAAGCTGAGAACGATTGACGCGGCTCTTCCCGAAGCAGGGCACCTCGGGGAGGTCGGATCACATCCGATCCAACCATCGCCGAGCAATATGGTGCACCATGGTGTTCTAGGAGGAGGGACGCGCGCCGAAGGCAGCTGATTTCGGCGGCGGTGGCGCTGCGCTTGCCACAGGCGTGTCGGGGACGATCGTCCTCTGTCTTTTGTTTCTGAAACAGACCGGTTGCTGCAGGATCTTGTTATTGGTTCGACGGGGCTCGGGTAGTTGGATCTAACGGCTCAGCGAGATCGTATCGGATGGCTACGTAGGCGGCGGATGTTTCTGGCGAATCCACTGGCCGACGCTATAAATTGTCATAAAAAGACATCAGATTTGCTATGTCTAAAAATCGGACGCCATATTTCTAGTGTTTCGAAAATAATAACCAATTTCGGTGACTGGAAATCTTTGCTTTTAATGAAGCAAAAATATTCTTCAAGATTAACCTCAGACATGATTTTTAACACGACCTCAAAAATGGTTATTGCCAATGCAGATTAAACTACTTCAGGGACGTGGTGTTTCTACACCCGAGCTCAAATGAGCTTCGCTGAACAGTAACACCGAAAAAAATTCAATAAATGTTTAAAAAATTCCAAAATTTTGTAGTGAAAACATTGACAAAAGTTTTCAGTGCTCATCAAATTTCATCACAAAATAACATTTATGAAAGTCGTAGCAAAAATAATAAAATTGATGCTTCAAAAGTGTTATTTTCAATAACATTTTGGGGTACTAATTTTATTTATTTATTTCATAACTTCTACGAATGTTATGTTCTGATGAAATTTTGCAAGCACCGAAAAAAATTGTCAATGTTTGCACCTAAAAAAATCAGATTTTTTGAAATGTTTTTCATTTTTTTTCGATTTTAGACTTTCCCGACTTCGGAACATTTATCAGAGCCTGTCACATGGTTGTCGACAATCATCCGAAGTTCGAGTCTTCACGCGATGACGGACTCTGACACCTTGACCAGGCACGACCATAGGGGACACGCCTACACCGAAGCACATGGCCGTCCAGTGAGCCCCGGCCCACGCCGCAGGCCGCGGACACCATCCAACCCCCTACCCGCGACCACCCCCTGATTTCCACGCGACGGCCGCGTTCCCGCCCGTGCCGTGGCCGTGCCGCACCCACGCCGCCTCGCCACCGACGTCCTCTTCCCCGCGGCCGCTGCTCCCGGCGTCACCCAGCTGTCAATCCCCCACCGACGAAGAAAAGAAAATCCCCTCTCCGTCTCACTGCTCCCCGGCCCAACCTGTCAGTCCCTCGCGTCGCCAAGCGAGCATCAGGATCATTAAATTCTGAATAAATAGATCTCGAGATCACCTCCCCTCGTTTGCCATCTTTAGTTCCAGCCCCACCTCCTCGCCCTCCATTAAATCCCGCGCCCTCCTCCTCCGGTCCATTCCCCACGCCACCGCCACCGCCCAGATCCAGACCATGACGGTGCCGCCGTCGCCGGAGCCGTTCCGCGTCTTTGTCGGGTACGACCCGCGGGAGCACGAGGCGTACGAGGTGTGCCGCCGCAGCCTGATCCGCCACGCCACCGTGCCGCTCGACGTGCGCCCCGTGCGCCAGCCGGACCTCCGCGCGTCGGGGCTCTACTGGCGCGCGCGGGGCCCCATGGAGAGCACCGAGTTCTCCTTCACCCGCTTCCTCACCCCCTTCCTCGCCGGCTACCGCGGCTGGTCGCTCTTCATCGACTGCGACTTCCTCTACCTCGCCGACGTCGCCGAGCTCCTCGCCTCCGCCGTGCCCTCGGACCCCGCCGCCGCCGCCCGCCTCGCCGTCGTCTGCGTCAAGCACGAGTACACGCCCCTCGAGGCCACCAAGATGGACGGCGCCATCCAGACCGTGTACCCGCGCAAGAACTGGTCCTCCATGGTGCTCTACAACTGCGCCCACCCCAAGAACGTCGCCGCGCTCACCCCGGACGCCGTCAGCACCAAGACCGGCGCCTTCCTCCACCGATTCTCCTGGCTCGACGACGACGAGATCGGGGAGGTGCCCTTCGTCTGGAACTTCCTCGTCGGCCACAACAGGGTCGACCCCGCCGACCCGGCCACGCAGCCCAAGGCCCTGCACTACACCTGCGGGGGCCCCTGGTTCGACAGGTACAGGGACTGCGAGTTCGCTGACCTCTGGATTAAGGAGGCCGAGGCGCTCAGGGCAGAGAAGGAGAAGCGCAGGGCCGAGAAGGAGAGGCTCGAGCTCGAGGACGACGAGGACAACGAGGAGAATTGATGGCTGTTGGAGCCGGCCAACAAGTTTGCTGCATTACATTGCATCGCATTGATTCTTTTGCGCCGTGGGAATTCTTTCGATTCAATCTGGTTGTTATGCTTGTTTCTTGGTATAGGTGGTAGAGGAGGCCATGAGTAGATAGCTCGAGTATATTGGTTTAGTATGCTCTTGTGTAGTAGTCGCAGTCGATCTATGAATGAACCAATCCTCATTGCCAAGAGATTTTTTATCCATTGGCCTTGCGCCTGTCAGTTCTGCTGCTCTTGTTTCTGATCACACCATACTTGCTGAATTAATAGTCCTTGGCAGGCTGATGTTGGAATGAGAAATCTGGTTATCTGAACACACCATTGCGAAATGAAATTTCATGGCACTGCAGCAGAATGGCTGGCTTCTTTGTGCTCCTTGGCGCTGCAGCAAAATGGCTGGCTTCTTGTGTTCCTTGGCACTTGGAGGCTGGGAATGTCCCTGGATAGACCACTCCTTTAATGTTTTGCTTGGACTAAGCAAACTCCGATGGCAGATTGCATGTTCTTCGCGCTGGGCCAGACAGAGATGTGCCTTTGTGTCTGTTATCTCGAATCACGTGTTTACAATGGAGTACTGCGTCGAACACAACCATTCGTTGATCGTTCTAGTTCTACTTTGGACTCATCTGTGGTGGACCGTGGACGTGTGTGTAGAGCCGGAGAGACGCATACCTTTCGGCAAGAGAATCCAATGTCATACGTGTGGAGCCTCACCGGTGTGGCAAAATCCAGGTCACTGACTTTTGGACATAACTCAGAATTAGCCTGGCATCCATCCTATGTTCGGTACGTGTATCGCACGTATTTTTTATTTCTGTAGACAAAGCAACCCTGACAAGTGTCACACGCCGTGGCACAAATACCTGACAACTTCGGACTTTTTTATAAGTATAGTAACACGAGGATGACAATTTTAGTTATCAAGCACAACAAATTCTTGTTCCTATGGCAAGTTTCGTTTTTTTTTAATTTTTAGATGACAACTTTAATTTCAAAGAAACGTAAGACCGAAGTGTTTCGTGCCACATATGTGACACTTAATCGGGACCGAAGTGTTTCTTGCCACGCTGGTGGCACTTATCATTTGGGTATTCTTAAGCCAGCAGCACTGAGGCAAAGTATCCGATTCTTCTTCTTAAGCCAGCAGCACTGTAAGAGGGAAAGTATCTGATTCTTCTTAAGCCAGCAGCAACTTAGCTGTACTACTGAAGAGTGGTTTGAACTTTATCGAGTGATACCAGCACGTGCAGTTACACTAGGCCATTGATTACTTTGGGCCATTCAGATGGAAGGAATTTCACCGCAACGCTCGGCGCCGTACATACCAGCCCTGGTTGGTGTATTACTGTAGACAAGCTAATTTCAGCGTCAGAAACACTGTGATATTTACACCATTATTATGAGATAGTGTTGGACAGGCCAATATGGGCGTCAGAATTTCTCTACTAATATTCACATCACTGTGTAACCAGGCCCTCCTCCGCCTTCCGGGACGGTCCACTCGATGTTTTGCTTCGGATCTTTTATGTCACAAGCCTGCAGATACCGTCAACAGCTTAGATGGAGGGAACAAAAATAGAGGCTCAAATAAGTTTCCCAATGGTGCATCCCAACAACTTTGAATTGGCTATCCAGATCATAACATCCACGGTGCGAGTGGGGATTAGTGCAATCATGAATGCCAGAATCAAACGGAGGAACATATGCTTTCCTTAAACTACAACTTTGCAGTTCAGTGGATGGCACAAATCCAACAGTAGGCACCCTACGCAACCCATGCACTGAATATACAAGAATGCAAGATCTCGGAACCATCAAATGAAGAGAGCTACGTACCTTGCAATGAAGGCAATTTTGAGCATTTATGTGAAGCTTCGGGTCACCATTCTCGTCAGATACATATCTGCGTGACAACAGAAATGGCCAGCAGTAATCAGCAACTTCTGCTTTGGCTACAAAGCACACCACATTTTATTCCACGTGGGAGAAAATGATAATTCAAGGTGGCATGGTCATTGCATACTCGTAAACTCGAGCTGGACAATAACGCGACTCTGGTCCAGCATACTGTGGGAGATTTATGCTTTCAGGTACTGCAGGATCCCTCAAGCGGAGATGAGGAGGCTGGTCATGCTCATGGTTTGTGTTGCTCCTGTGCAAAAGAAATTATTAGTGATGGAAGTACAGATCGAACCCTTCGGTATATCCATGCAATCCCCCAGGTCCAAGATACAGAAATGCCATGCAGCTACCAGTTTTGAGCAGTGCATCTGCAGTATCTATGGTCCTTCGAATTTGAGAAAGGAAAATCGCTCTCTATGTTTGGGCTATCGGCTTCAAACATTTTTATATATACAGTATGGCGTTTCTCATGATACTAGGTTCTAAGCTGCAAACATAGTAAAGCACAACTAAAGGTGTTGACGCAATGTTGAAATAGTAAAGACGTTTGAAAGAAGTCTACTATTCTTGTTGCAGGCATTTGTACCTGTATAAAGAAGACGGAACGTCAAAGGACACCTGCCCATCTGGCTTTGGATATGAAATAGGCGAATGCAGATTGGCCATCTGTCCACAAGGAAAGTGTTCGGTCAGTCTCGCTAGTGATAGAAATGAAAGAAAATTGCGATTTTAGTTTTCTGCTAACAAAGAATGTTGACCAATGACAGCACTTCACACTCACTTCTGTAGCTTCATGGTCAGGCTTCCCATGCTTCAGAGTAAAAGGTGACTTCCCTTTGAATATGTAGCTAACAATTGAACAAGTAACATGTGTGAGCGAAATGGATAGAACACCAAATAACATTAGCTTAGCAATTGGGACCTCACCGTTCCACTGCTGACAAGGCCATGCCAGGAATAAATCCATATTCAAATGCCTATAAGCAAACAATAAAGCGTCTATGACATGAATCAAGGCCATGTGCACAAAGTTGTTCTAAATCAGCGACAATTAAAATGGATCGGAGGGAGTAAATATAATAACGACATACTGGTCTATAATTCCGAGCTCTATAGAGTTCATCCCATATCCATGACTTCTTCAGATTCTCCCAGTACAGATCCATGGAAGATCCTTCAACCAGAGCCTTGAAAGTTGCTTCCGCCGCAAGCATACCTTTTGTGCACATCTCTACCTTTAGTACAAGGCTTGTATCGATAAAACAGAGAATTAAATGAACCGCAAACCCTACTTAAAAATCTAGCGTAAACAAATACATAATGGAGAGATACCTGATTTCATAGCGGTATGTGATCCTTTTATTTTGGGAACATTTAGGAACCCTGCAGAGCATCCAATAATTGCACCACCAGGGAAAACTGGATTTGGTATTGACTGAAATATTTTAGGCACTCTATCAGTACCTTATTACTGAATATGAGTAGCAACTAGAAAGCAAACACAACATAGCTATGAACTAAATAACAGAAGTGAACCACTTTTAACAGCTGAAAAGCAAACATAATACATGTTTTTCAGCTGAATAACAGAGTGGAATGCTACACTAAATGTTGAAATATAACATAACACACAAGCAAGATCTGAACCATGTTTCAGCTTACAGGGTTAATACTGCCAGCAATAGATTGCACCAGTTTACCAATAGCACCAGGTGAACACTGATGTCTATGTACAATGCCATGCAATACAATCGTAGATTACATAAGGAGGTTACACATGCGTTTATCTGTAACCAACCATATCATCTTACCTGAAAACCACCTTCATTCAAAGTACGAGCACCATACTGAAGAACTGTTCCACCTTCCAGAAGTGTTCTGATCGCAGGGTGTTGCTTGAATTTCTGAAATATTGGAGAGAAGAATTTATTCTGACAGTTAAGTGACGACAGAACTGAAATACTCAGATCAGCTCTATATGTCAACAGAAGACTACCATACAGAAAATATACACACCTGGAATTCATCGTAGGGGCTGAGAAAAGGATTTCGATAATTCAAGGCAACAACCAAACCAATTGCTAACTGAAATAAGAGCAAAGATAACACTGAATACATGTAATTCAAACTTCTGAACAACACTTTAGTAAGTTGCAAGCGATAACAAAAGTATTAATACCCGGTCATCCATGTGCAAATCAAGGGTCACCCCCCCCCCACCCCCCCACCCCCCTCAAACTCAAACGTAAATGTTTGTGGTGTTTTTCCTTCCTTTTTGTGTTTTAGGATCTTAGTGTTTTGGTTTCTGGTTTGGGTAGACAACAGGTGCTTGTGTAGCCTCCGTGCTGTTTTGGCATTCTTCTAATACAAATAACAAGTTGAACAAAAAAAACTCAAGTAAAGATTTGTGTCCATAGAAGAGATCACTTGACATAGGAAAGACAGAGGAACTTCTTTTTTCTGACTAAATTTAGGTTGTGCGGCAGAATGCTTCCTATAATCTGAGATTGTATATGATATATTTACACAGATAACAATCCTTGCAAGCAAAACATATAATACGTCATACATGATAATGACAAGCTGCAAATCTAAAAAGTACCTGTCTATCATCAAGGTGGTATAGAAATGAGATTGTATATTATGTATTTTCACAGATAACAATCCTTGCAAGCAGAACATATAATTCGTGATAATCACAAGCTGCAAATCTCAAAAATACCTGTCTATCATCAAGGTGGTATAGAAATGATCCTCCATATGTCTTCGTGTCCAAAGGCCACCCTACAGTATGAACCACAGAACCTGGCTTATGCTTTCCTTCTTCTATCTCCCAGACCTAATTGAAAGCATCCAATTTGGACAAAAGAAAAAGGACATGGAACTTTTTAAGAGAAGCTTGTAAATTACAATCCAATAATAGTATAAGGGCAACAACAACAACAACAAAGCCTTTAGTCCCAAACAAGTTGGGGGTAGGTTAGAGGTGAAACCCATAAGATCTCGCGACCAACTCATGGTTCTGGTACATGGATAGCAAGCTTCCACGCACCTCTGTCCATGGCTAGTTCATTGGTGATGCTCAGGGGCGGAGCCAGGATTTGAACATAGGGGGGGCCAAGCCAAGCTAGTAAAAAAATCCAACGCGAAAAAATATTGTAGTATTTTGCTTCACTTTATTAAAATACCCGTAAATTTGCATACCTTTCTCTCAAAAACAAATGTATTGACTTAAATCTGCTTATACAGTCGCTAATAAGATCTAGAAATAATAGTTTATCAAAAGAATCTTAGCTTCTAAGTTTCTTTTGCTGTAGATTATCATGCAGTGCTGTCATCTCTCATTTTACTTTGAGAACTCAAAGCAACATGCTTGAGAAATTAATCATATGTATGGTGTTTGGTGATGCTTTTCTGTTCATAGCTTTGGTAATTAGCATCACGTATTAGAGTTGAGTTGAAATCTGGATAATATTTTTGACATGTACTTCCTCCGTCCCAAAATAAGTGACTCAAAAGTCACTCAACTTTGTACTAAAGTTAGTACAAAATTGAGTCGTATTTGAGTCACTTATTTTGAGACGGAGGGAGTAGTAGTACAAGATAAAAACTGAGAGAGATTGGTTGTAGTAGACACTAGACAGTACTAGCTAGAATGAGCGCGGGCATATGGATCGGCATATTACGGTCGCGGATTTTCTTAGTGGCCTTGCAGATGGAGTAATTAGATAGTGCTAACCTTGGCTAGTGGCCTCGTTTGTTGGCTGGAGAACGAGCGCAGCGCCGCAGCCATATGGATCTGCAGATCAGCGTCGCGACACCGGCTTACGATTTAAATTCGCTTGCAAGTAAGAGGACAGGAGGCGGCAGGTGCGAAGGGCGGTGGCTGCGACACAGGGATAAGCACATAGTGTCAGTCACGGAGAACAGACGCGCTTGACGCTAGGGCATACGCAACGCTATCACAGATTAATCAGGAGGAAGCCGCCGTAACATCTGGTCATGCGTGGGCTTCTTTTGGGCCTTTCCTCTTTTTTTTTCTGATTTACGTTGGAGGGAAAGGATAGGAGGGGCCAGGTATACGTAATCACCTGTATTACCGGTAACTACGTACTATGAGGTCAATGTTTGTTCGATCGATAGGGGGGGCCAGGCCCCTGCTCCCCCCCCCCCCCCCCCTTTGTCTCCGCCACTGGTGATGCTCCAATCCTTCAGATCTTTCTTTACGGACTCTTCCCATGTCAAGTTCGGTCTACCCCGGCCTCTTTTGACATTATCAACATGCTTTAGCCGTCTGCTATGCACTGGGGCTTCTGGAGGCCTGCGCTGAATATGCCCAAACCATCTCAGACGATGTTGGACAAGCTTATCTTCAATTGGCGCTACCCCAACTCTATCTCGTATGTAATCATTCTGGATTCGGTCCTTCCTTGTGTGGCCACACATCCATCTCAACATGCGCATTTCCGCCACACCTAACTGTTGCACATGTCGCCTTTTAGTCGGTCAACACTCAGCGCCATACAACATTGCGGGTCGAACCGCCGTCCTATAGAACTTGCCTTTTAGCTTTTGTGGCACCCGCTTGTCACAGAGAGTTCCAGAAGCTTGGTGCCACTTTATCCATCCGGCTTTAATGCGATGGTTCACATCTTCATCGATATCCCCATCCTTCTGCAACATTGACCCCAAATATCGAAAGGTGTCCTTCAGAGGCACCACCCGCCCATCAAGGCTAACATCCTCCTCCTCCTCGTGCCTAGTAGTACTGAAAGCGCACCTCATGTACTCGGTTTTAGTCCTACTAAGTCTAAAACCTTTCGATTCCAAGGTTTGCCTCCATAACTCCAACTTCCTGTTAACCCCCGTCCGACTATCATCAACTAGCACCACATCGTCCGCAAAGAGCACACCATGGCATATCTCCTTGTATGTCCCTTGTATAAGGGCAATCGATAAGATTTTTAAAACATTGATAATTCTTTTGGAAAAAAATATATTAGAAAATGGTGCACGTATGAATGATCCAATGAATGCTAACAAATTGCGCCCTAATGTATGCATAATGCCTATTTAGAGACATCTGACAATTTATACTAGTCGCATTATCCGTATAATAAGGCACATTGTCTATATAATGTGGTGCTAATGTGCAAAACAATATAGTTCAGGTAAACGATCCTGCTTCTTTAAGTTTCAGAACTGAGAACAAGGCAATCATACATGGTATTATTGAATTTCATAATTCAAATAGTATCAGTGAATGAAGATATACCTCTTTAATTCCGAGAGCATACGTCTGATGTTGGCCTTGCCCACTTTCTCTGAGCTTGTGATTCGTTATTATTTTCTGGAAAGCACACGACAAAGAAGGATAATGTGATAGGCTGCAGCATCAATTGCATAATACCACTGACAAAATAAATAACATTCCATGGACTAAATCTATCAAACTAGAATTCTATATACCGACCTCTGATAATGAACCCCGGCAACCCTCAGCTAGAAGTGTTATTCGCCCTGCAATCTAAGTAGCTCACCATGAGAATGTATACGTGCATTGAACAACAAGAGTGGAAATGAAGTATATCAATCTTGAAGAAAAGAACAAATCAAATAAATAAGCATTCTCTACCTCTAAATCAAGAGAATGTATACGTGCATTGAACAACAAGAGTGGAAATGAAGTATATCAATCTTGAAGAAAAGAACAAATCAAATAAATAAGCATTCTCTACCTCTAAATCAAGAGAATGTATATGTGCATTGAACAACAAGAGTGGAAATGAAGTATATCAATCTTGAAGAAAAGAACAAATCAAATAAATAAGCATTCTCTACCTCTAAATCAATTCAAAAGGAAGACATGCAGCATATTATTAACATATATTTTTATGCGAACCACCAAGTGAAGGAGGTTACTCGCCTCTTAGTTCGACACCCGGTTGAAAAGTCTCCCGTTTACTACCATCTTTAGCAATACCGACATCATTGGTTGCAACGCCTGCGACTATTTGATTTTCATCATAAAGGATCTGTCCGAGCAGAATTGAGATAAATATTAGTCCTTCCCCAAAAGAGTCCTTAACTGGGAAAGGGTTAGAAAGGATGGTACCTCACTCGCAGCAAACCCTGGATACACTTCAACACCTAATTCTTCAGCCTTTACGGACATCCATCGCACCAATTGGCTCAAGCTGGACAAAAACAAGTATGTCGGCATACGCGGATTCTCTGGAATACGAGGAATATAGAACTATACAAGGATCGAGCCGATAAGAAAAAATAAAAGATCAGCACCTTATTACATAGTTCCCTTTGTTATCGAAAGGAGATGGAAGTGTCCATGCCTTTTTCTTTGTTAACATCCAGAACTTGTCACATGAGACAGGGACTCTGATCGGGGCCTGTCGAACATATCATAGTCACATAAAAATGAGTGTCCAAGTTACTTGGTACATCCCACTCTTAGTTCTCCATAGAGCACTCGTAACAAGATTTTAGGAACACAAAGCTTGCATTTGTTCTATTTAAAGATACCACACACCCTCCCAGACAAATATATCTTCAGTTTCGTACGTTGGGCTGAATCTAAGGCATGTGTTCAGTAAATCAACAAGAAACAAGCACTGTTGCACTAGAAAATCAGAGTGAGCCACAAAAACACATAGCATATCGAGTGCAGGGTACAGGAGGGCATACATCCTCTTGCCTCCACTCCGGGATGAGCTCATCCAACGCACGGGGCTCGAACACGTTCCCCGACAGTACGTGAGCACCTGCAGAGCAATAAAAAACAAAGGCCCAAATTACAAGAGGGCGATCAATGCCATCGCAAGTGTATTGTACTACAACACAGCAGCGAGAACAGGATTTTGTGTGCGAGGAGGCGCACCGACTTCGGCTCCCTTCTCGAGGACGCAGACGGAGAGGTCGGTGTCGGCCGCGCGGCAGAGCTGCTTCAGCCGGATGGCGGCGGCGAGGCCCGCCGGCCCGGCGCCCACGATCACGACGTCGTAGTTCATCGCCTCCCGTTCGGCCGAGAACCACCTCGCTGCGGCCGCGCCCCAGCCCGGCGCGCGGTGGCGGCGAGCCGGGGCCGTGGCGATCCCCGCGGCCGCCGCCGCCGCCGCGCGGAGGACTCGATGCATTGGGCACGCGGGAAGCTTCCGGATCGGTGCGGGGGCTGCTGAGAGGCGGCTCACTTCGGAATTTTGGAGCGCGCCTGCGCGAAGAAGAGAGTGGAGAGAGGAGGAGGGGGGGGGGGGAGGTGGAGGAGGAAGAGAAGACTGGGATGATACGGAAGTGTGGAGTGGCAGTTGGCTCCAACTCTTGGCTGTTGGCTCCTTTTTCTTTTTCTTTTTTTGCGATTCTGGCTCCGGCACTCGTCTGTGGATCAGATCGTTGAGGTGGACGAAGACGTATGGGCCAAGACGATGTATGGGCTGGTCCGCACTTCTACTGGGTTTCCTCCTTGTCCAGATCAGTTTACGAAGCCCATGCCGTAGCGTCGACAGACGACGAGACTAGCAAATGCTATTTGGCGCTTCAGGCGCCTAATTAAGGAGTATCCCTTACGGAGAACCCTTCAAAGGTCACTTTTGACGTCCTTGACTTTTTTTCTGGATTTTACTTCCTTCGTCCCATAATATTATTGTTTTTATGAGAGGCATATGTCTTTTTTATATTTCTATAAATTTTTGGGTTTATTTTTTTACAGTTTTTCCTGGATTTTGGAAAGAAAATTAAGAAAAGAAAAATTGTGTGAAAAGTGCATTTTTTTTTCTTCCACAGGAGTCACATATTCGCTTCCGTGAGAGGCATAGTTGTGTCTCTAAAAAACATAAAAAAACATGTTTTTTTCGCTTCCACGAGAGGCATAGGTTCGCTTCTTGAGGATACTCTCGAAAAAAGAAAAGAAAAAATATGTTTTTTTGTTCCACAAGAGGCATAGATTGCTTCTTGTGGAGGCATAGATTTGCTTCACATTTGTGCCTCTTGGACAGAAAATGTGAGAAAAACGTGTTTTTGACTATGTTTTTTTCTAGGTTTGCGATGAAAAATAGTATGTCGAAACCTATAACATGGGGTTTAGTTTTAAAAAACTGGACGCGTGAAATCCAATGACGAAAACGGTTGGGAAATGTATGGTTTAAGAGATTAAATGTATTGAAAAAATATTCTAGGGAAAAAAGAAAAACTCCAAGGTTGCCAGTTGTCAGACCTTGGGAAGGTGAGAGTGACTTTGGCAAAGGGTATCCTTAAATAGTGACTTTTCGATTAAGTTATTCTCGCACACAGCGCTCAAGTTCCTTTCGCTTACATTTCTAAGCAGGCCAGCCAAAATTCGCCTCTCCTATGAGCAGTTATCGAAACCTGTACATGTCCCCATCGGTTTGCTCGGCCTGATCCTTTTGTGTTTTTTTGGACTTGGTTTATCTACTTTTTGTTTTCTTTTTTATTTTATTTACCTTTTTCTTTCTGTTTCATTTATTCTTTTTATTTTTTTACCTTTTTTCAAATTCATGAACATTTTTCAAGGACAAAGCAACATCTCTGATCTCTGGTCCAACTTCAACCCCACCTTTTCAAACTCGTTGAGGTTTTATAAATCCGTGAACTTTTTTCTAAATTCTGAACCTTTTTCTAACCACGAACTTCTCAAATTTGTGAACGTTCTCAAACTATGAACTTTTTTTAAAATTCATGAACCTATTTTCAAACTCGTAAACTTATTCAAATTCATGAATCTTTTCAAACCGCGAGCTTTTCAAATTCGTGAACCTTTTCAAATCCATGAACTTTTTTCATACCACGAACTCTTCAAATCGCTGAACGTATTTGAATTCACAAACTATATTCGAATTCATGAACATGTTTTAGATCTGTGATTGTTTTTCAAATTTGTGAACTTTTTCAAATCCATGAATGTTTTTCAAATCTATGA
Organism: Hordeum marinum; assembly: GCA_022496015.1. Taxonomy (NCBI): domain Eukaryota; kingdom Viridiplantae; phylum Streptophyta; class Magnoliopsida; order Poales; family Poaceae; genus Hordeum; species Hordeum marinum. The sequence continues at coordinate 244,124,129 of CM039672.1, forward strand.
ACTTTTTTTAAACCACAAACTTTTCAAGTCTATGAACGTTTTTCAAATCTGGAACTATATTAAAATTCGTGAACCTTTTTCAAATGTTTTCAAATGAAGAACCTTTTAAGTCGATGATTTATTTTCAAATTCCTAAACCATTTTAACTCGTAATTTTTTAAATTTCATGAAAAGTCTGCGTTTTTAAAAATCTGGCAATATTCTTTCACAAATTAATGCCCATTTTTGAATTTGACAAAAGTAGATCTATGTTTTTTTCTTTAAAAAGTCAATGATAGATCTGTGAACCGTGAACCGAGAAAACCCAATGTTGTGCGAGCGAACTAAGAGCATCTCCACTCGCCCCCCCTAGCCCCCTAGGTCCCTTTTTTATCGCCGACTGGGGAAATCGGCCCAATCGCGCCTCCAAGAACCCAATTTTCGTCGGTTAGGTTCGAAATTAGCGCCGGCGGACCCATGCCGAACCCGGCACGCTGGGGAGCGCCCGGGGGTGCTGGGGGAAACGAATTTGGCACGAAATCATGTGGACTCGTCGAGTCAGCGACCGGGCGCCTTCGTCATCCTCATCGACTCGGTTTCCCGCGGGAATCGATTGAAGGCTGCCACTGGTCAACCTTACATTGATTCCTCACGGGCAGCGCAGTGAAGGTGCGCCGACGCGCATCCCGCCCCCTCCCGCCACACGGTCGCACGGGTGCCACTCGTCGCTCTAAAAGCCATCCCTCCCTCGCCGGTGGCCACACACTCCCTCGCCCATAACCTCTCCCTCTCGCCGCCGACGCCACTCTCTCCTTCTTCGCCATCGGCGCCCCCTCTCTTCCCCGTCATAAGCCGCGATCCATGGCCGAGCGCTTCCCCAGCGACGGAGCGACGGCCAACGACTTCGGCCGTCGCCACCGGCACGTGGCGGATGCTCGCCTCCTCTACTAGGCGGAGTACCCGGCGCCTCTCGGCATGCGGGTGCCAGGCTCGTGGAGGCTCACCGCCGGTGGAGTACTCGTTCCACCGCCGCTATCTGGTGTTGAACGACGAGCTGAGATCGAGCGGATCCGGTCATCGTTGACGGAGAACGCACGAGAGCAGCCGAAGTACGCACCGAGAGCCATAACCAGTGGACGGTGTACTTCGAGCGCCGCCACGAGGAGAAACTCGCTTCCACGAATGGCGCTTCGACATGCCGCGGGCACCACAACTCTGAGGGGCGGCGGCAATGGTGGGGCATCCCCGGGCGACCCCCCCGGGGCCATCCTCGAGCACATCGAGTGCGGCAACTTGTCACGGATGGAGTATCCGGTGCCGTCCTTCTCGCGTCGGAGCGACTCCTCATGGAAGCCGAGGTGCATGGCCAGCACGTCGTCTTCGTCCTTAGGCTCTCACTCCTCCGGCGCACAGACGTCGCTCGCCGCCGTGAAGGCCAAGGCCCAAGATACGCCACTTCGGCATAGCGGCACCCTCGCCATAAACGAGGGTCGCCGCTGCCAACCTCCCCCCTTCTCGCAGCCATCTTCGCTTGGTCGGGCCGAAGAAGGAGCCGGAGCCGGGACGCCGCCAGTCATCGTCAAACAGGAGCACCTCAACATGGTCGCCGACGAGGAGACCGCCCTCGAATGGGCGCGGGACGACTTCTTCTGGGAGGAAATGGAGCGCCATTGACGTGCCCTCGAGGAGGTTGCCTCTCGGCGCCGTGGCCGCGAGGAGGGCGGGATCGTCATCCTCGACGACAGCGACGAGGAGGCGCCCGGGCCGTCCAACCCCGTTCGCCACGGTGACCCAGGACCGGGCTACAGCTAGGACGGCGGCGGCGTGCAAGACGACGACGACGATTACACCAATTTCTACACGCTCCTCGGCATCTAGAAGGCTCAAGGCAGCGGTGTGTAGTAGTAGTTTTTAGTTTAGTTTTAAAATTATGTTTTTAGTTTAGTTTGTACAAATATCAATTAAAACGCCTGAATTTCCTCCAAATTTGTGTCATTTTTGCTGAAGTTTTATCGGATTTTGTTTTCAAAAAGCAGCGTCGGGGCTAGCTTGGGGTGGCGGTTGGCCGCCTTCACGTTGATTTTATCGTCAGTTGACCCCCAGAAGGCGCTTTTTCAGCCCAGGAGACACCGAAATTCTAAAGATACTCTAAGCACCAATCATTAATTGGTTTGTGTGTGTGTGTTTGACCGTCCAACTAACCGGCTATGTGTGCGTGAGTCTGGCCTTGTACAATGCAAGATGTTTAGAAAAGGTGCTTAAGAAAATAAATCAAGTTTTTTTAAGCATCGGTGTTTATTTGTACAGGGCACACACTTAGTTAGGCATCTCTTCTATAAAAATAGGCATCAATACTTAAGAAAACTGGTTTTATTTTCTAAACACCTCTCTAAACACCTAACATTATACTAGGCCTAATTAGGGGATCTCTTCGAGTCTTGCCGCTCGCTGCATATGGTGCCCCCCGATTAGGCCGGGCCATTGGCCACGCAACGAAGTGAGTGAGGAGAACCGACACTGTAGTGTGGCATAGTGTAGCGAACATTTTTTAACAAAAAATGAGAACAAATTTTGGAAAACAAAAGGAAACGATTTCTAATCATCCGGCGTGTTCTGCATGGGCTTACTTATCTCTAGCGGTCTTGTAACTGAGCCCTTGTTGCAATCTCCTCACCACGACGACTTGTTTGTTGCAGGATTTGGATCTAGATCCCTTGCATTATCTCTAGTGGCCTCCCGTGTTGCTCATAAGTTGATCGTGGAATCGCACGCCTCCCAGCGTTGCTCCTATTGTCGCCACCGACGCTTCCCGCTGACAAACACGTCGATGTGGACCTGCAGGTCACGTACTACATGATGTTCTACCTCTGAATTTTGACAACATCGTCTATGTTGCAAAATTTCTTTCACAATATTATCTATATTGCAGAAAAGTGAAGATGAAAAAAACAACTCTTCAACACAATCTCGGTTGAATATTTCTACAACATGGGTTCTGTTGCAAAAGGTTTCGTGACATTGACTTTGTTGCGACAATAAGGATGGGCTGGACCGCTGGATGGACCAGATCTAACGGCTGCTGAGGTTGTGGATCTTTTCAGATTATCCACCGACATACGCGTAGTGTTCCCTAAAACAAAAACTATTTTGAAATTTAATTTTATGAAAGGGACCATTATTTCATTTTTATATTATTTTTTAAAACGCGAACAAATTTGAGATTTGTTTTAGAAAATGCGAAGAAAATTGAATTGGCAAAAAAGGATGACAACAAGAACATCTTTCGAAATCGTATATTTTAAATGCAAAACTTTCTTGCATTCCTCGCCAAATTTTGAAAACACGATCATTTAGTGAATTTTTGAACAAAATTTAAAATGATTAAAAAATGAAATTCAAAAACATATTTCTAAAATGCACACAACTTTTGTATTTGCGAATAAAATTTAGAAAACAAGATGCTTTTTTGGAATTGACGATTTTTTTAAAAAATGACATAAAAGTAGAGGAAATAAGACAGACAAAAAACAGACGAGACAAACAAGTAACGACAACAACATGAAGAAAATAAAACTGATTTAGGAACCTTCCAAATGGTTTCCAAGACAGACCATGAACCTTCTGAAAAGTGTGAACTTTGTTCATTTTTTCGTAATTTTTTGAAGCTGTGAACATTTTTCAAATTTGTATTTTTTCGGATACGCAAACTTTTTCAAGTTCATGACGAATATTTAAATTCACAACCTGTTTTTAATTTTGTGATCACTCTTTTAGAATTGATGAACTTTCTATATAAAACAGGTATTTTTATTCAATTAATGAACTTTTTTCATTTTTTTGACATTTCCTGAAGCTGCAAACTTTTCCAAATTACACGACTTTAAACAAATTATTCATGGAATTTTTTTAATCCGCCATGTTTTTTTAAGAAATATTGTCAACCATTCAATTTGAAGAACTCTTTCCCGTATTCATGAACCTTTTTTTAATCCATGAACTTGCTTTTTAGAAATTTATGACTTTTTAAAATTTAGTTTCTTTCAAATTTTTGAACTTTCGCCAAATCCACATTTTTTAAATTAATAAAATTTCAATATCATGATTCTTAATAAAATCTCTCAACAATTTTAGTTCTAAAACAAGCGACTGTTTTTTCGAAATGACACAATAGAAAAGAAAACCAAAAAATAACAGAGGAGCTGGCAAGGTAGCATGTGGCAGCGGTGCACCACCGCTGGGCCACAACCCACAAAGGAGAGGCCGTTGCTAACCCGTAAGGCGGCTGATCCCCGCGCGGGATCAGCCGCCTCGGAGAGCAACTAGTTAGCGAGCGCTTTTTAGGGTCAAAATGAGGGTATGTTTACCGAGCGCTCCGCATGCGACAAATGTCACACATTGAGCGAACCCCCAAGCGTTCCTGGTTTTCCATTTTCGGTTTCTGGTGATATGAAACAGGAAAGGAGACCAAATAAAACCCGCAACGATGACGCGGCGTTGGTTTCTGTTTCCTTTTTCGATTTTTTTCCTATTATATTTCCAAGAAAATGGAGAATTAAAGGGTAATTACGGCTGGGGGCTTCCAACACAATCAAATGTAAAGTTTCAACGGACAAAAATGAACTTTCAATAATACTATAGCGCCTCCAGCGGCGCGGCGCCTGCTCGTCTTCGGCTCGTTAAGTTTTCATTAACATATTGAAGGGGTGCATAGGTCGAAGTGCGTGTTGGTCGTGCATCATGCAAACGGCGCCTTCGGCGGCACGGCTCCTGCTCGCCTTCGGCTCGTTAAGTTTTCATAAACATCTTGAAGGGGGAGGGGTGGCATAGGTCGAAGTGTGTGTTGGTTGTGCAGCGTGTTGGTTGTACATAGTGTTGGTTGTACAGCGTGCAAACGGCGCCTCACGGCGCCTCCGGTGGCGCGGCTCCTGCTTGACTTCGGCTCGTTAAGTTTTCATAAACATCTTGAGGGGGGGCATAGGTGGAAGTGCGTGTTGGTCGTGCAGCGTGCGAACGGTGCCTCCAACGGTGCAACTCCTGCTCGCGTTTGGCTTGTTAAGTTTTCATAAAGATCTTGAAGGGGGCATAGGTCGAAGTGCGTGTTGATCGTGCAATGTGCAAACGGCGCCTCCAGCGGTGTAGCTCCTGCTCACCTTCGGCTCGTTAAGTTTTCATAAACATCTTGAAGGGAGGCATAGGTCGAATTGCGTGTTGGTCGTGCAGCGTGTAGAGGCACGTGTGTGTAGTCTCTAGTGGCATGGTCGTGAATCCTCTAGTGAGGCTTGCAGAGGCACATGCATCAGTATTCTAGAGGCACATGTGTGAATCGTGTAGATGCACGGGTGAAAATGGTTCGAGATTTGGATGCACGGTTTGAGAGATAAAATATATGTGATTAGTGCAGAGGCATGGGTGTGAATCGTCTAAAGGCACTATAGAGCAGCGTCCAAAGGCATGGGCATGATGCATGCAAAGGCATGGGATTGAGGCCTCCAGAGGCATGGGTGTGAATCATCTAAAGACACTGTTGAGAAGCGTCCAAAGGCACAGGCGTGATGCGTGCATATTGCATAGGCACGTAGGAGATATGCCCTAGAGGCAGTAATAACAGTTATTTTGTATCTCCGAGTTTGTAATGAATGTTTATGTTCCATGCTATAACTGCAATGATTCTCGAGTCTGCTATAACCACAAGGCTTGAAGGGAAACTCATGTGCACGTGTGGTATAATAAACGGTAAATTGTATTCCTAGTCTTGCCTCTAAGACTGGCTCAAGTATTGCATGAGATCTTGTTTTCCTCATCATGGGCATGGCTATGCCGGCAATTTTGAGGGCACGATGTTGGTAGAACACTTGTGTTGAATCGACCCATATTGATGTTATGCTATGAGATACATTCGTCACAAGTTAATGGTTAATAACACATAGATAGTTAATGTTTGCATAATTCCTTATACCATGAGAGTATCAAGTTCCTTCGTGCTTGCTTCATGAACTTTGGGGTTTGTTAAATGTCATCCGTTACTGGGTGGCTATTACGGCGGCTTACGGGTTCACGGAAAAGTATGGCAAGTAACAAGATAGCTCAAGATTGGGATTTGCTCCTCCGGCGATGGAGAGATATTCTCGGGCCCTCTCGGTGTTACGGTATCCATCATCGTTTGGCCAGACACAGTGTGATTTGATCATAGGGATGCCGGAACACGAAAATGAGAAAAGAGAACAAAACCGGTAACGAGGTAACTTGCATAGTGGACAAGTTGTTGATCCACGGGGATGCAGAAAACCTCACCTCGGGTGTTTGTAACATATTGTGAAGCAACAGGAATAGCATACGGCAACTAGAGGTTCACTCGAATATTCATTCGTGTTGGTATAGGGGTCAATAAGGGTGTCCACGGCTCCGATGTTGATCATTTATCGGAAGGGGTTCCGGGTCATGTCTATACTTAACCGAACCTATAGGGTCACACGCTTAAGGTTCATCTATCTGCTGAATACTAGACAGGGAGTCAGAGAGAAAGTTTCCGGAAAAAGTTTTCGGAGACAGCGGAAAAGTTCTGAAGAGAGAGGTTACCGGATGAGATCCGATGAAACTGAAAATTTGTTTTAGGGGATACTAAAGTCAAATTGGTTTCGACACATGCCTGATAATTCTTGGAGGATGCGAGAATCGTTCTGGAAACTTTCTGGAATTTTTCGAAAGAAAAACCGGAAATGTTCCGGACTGCGAGAACCGCTTTGGTTGCTTTTCATAGATGAAAATTACTAATCTGAAAATGTTTCGGATGAGGTCCAGAATTGTTTTGGTGGGTACTAGAATTATTCTAGGACCTATCGAAATATTTTCGGATTTATCAATCACGAAAAATTGGTTTCATGAATAGTGAAAATGCATTTATGGTTATGGTTGGAAGTTGGCTTTCCACAAATATCTTCCCAAGATCTTTTGGGATGACATGGAAGGATATGGGCTGCCCACTTGTTTTACCTTTGTGCCCTTGTGAAGGGCATTTTGGGTATTTCAAGAGTCACCCTAATCCTTGGGTTTTCCTATAAATAGAGGTGGAGATGCACTCTCCACTCTCATCCCTTACTCTCATACACATGCTATGCTTTGCTAGCTCTCTCTCTCCCTCCCACGAAAAGAGTTTTTCGTAGAGCCGAAAGGCTATCTGGGTTCCGGCAGGAACTTGTTCTAGACGGCGAAGCCTTGCCGGATAGATGACACCGTATGTGTACAACTCTGTAGAGAGATCATAGTTTCGATCTTAGTTTGAGAGGTCCTCCCGAAGGGCTGTCCGGGTGACTGTCTGAGTTTTGAAGGTCCTCCCGAAGGGCTGTCCATGACATCGTCCGGGGGACTGCCCGACCACCTCCCGAAGGGCTGTCCGACGAGGGAGTACATCCTCGCTGTTGGGAGCTTGTAAAATCCTAGCTACGGGGATCTGCACCAATGATCTCCACCGAATCTTCTTCCGCTGCGCTTCGAGTCGGTACGGATCAGATCAAACCTTGTATGCAGTCTCCATAGTGGTCCTGGACGTGCTCGCTATACCGGAAATTTTTGTTTTCTGTCGCGTTCACCAACAAGGCAAGGAGTTGAGGCCTCCAAAGACATGAGTATGAATCGTCTAGAGTCACGCTTCAGCAGCGTCCAAAGGTACGGGCGTGATGCATGCAGAGGCATGGGGTTGAGGCCTCCAGAGGCATGTGTGTGAATCGTCTAGAGGCACGGGCGTGATACATGCAAAGGCATGGGGTTGAGGCCTTCAGAGGCATGTGTGTGAATTGTCTAGAGGCACGGTTCGGCAGTCTTCAAAGACATGATTCAACAATCTAGTGCTTCAATGGTTTTCGTGATGGGTTCAGTCAAATACGCACGGTTGTACATAGACATAGAGTAGTGCACAGTATATATGAGATGCACTTCCGTTGTTCTAGATGTTTTCACTGACACATTTACACGTTTACAATAGAGGCATGGAGAGCTACATTGGAAAAAACAGTTATGGTGATGGTTTAACTGTCTTGTCAGGTAAATTGTGGGCTAATGCAAAGTTTTAGTCTTCATCCTTGTTTAAGATCCTTCTAATCTCATGACCCATGCCATTAAGTTTTACTTCATTCTCTTCACTGAATGATAGCATGTGTAGTGCTTCTGCCTTCCAGTCTTCCAGTTCATCCTATGAAAAGTCACCAACAAAAGAAATAATACATATTGTTAGCACTAGTGCGTATAGTTATATATATAGCAAGAAGTAAATAATATTCCAAATTTTTTATATAGTGTGCCCAATAGTGTCAGGGAAAACTTATGTCGAAATGATCTATGTCTTCGACGAACTTTACGCCATCATAGAGGAATACAAGCTTTAGAACATCATATGTTGATTCACCTTTCTCAACTTTGGGAACATCTTCTAAGAAATTGACCGGCCAATAACCTTCAACTTGGCTTCCATTTTTTGTGATGTACCATCCCAAAAACTTCTTTAAACCTAGTTACCTGAAAATTTCTTCAAACTATTTTTTTTGTATTTAGGATACTTACAACTTTCAATTTATGATTATGGTAGGTTTCAAAGGCCAATGTACTTTTTCTATGTATGTCTTCAATCTTGCCAAACAGGTTATTTATTTGCTCATCAGTCATACCTTTTGTGTCTCGGTTATTTTCTTCCTCTATTTCTTTGAGAGATACTTCTTGAGGATCAATGATAATGATATGAACTTTGCTCGTATATTTGTCTGGCATATATAGGACGTACCACTTTTCCTTCTCCATTGGTATGGATATCTGTGTACACAAAAGTTTTTATATTATTTAATGCTATAAAGGAATTTGTTGAAACACATATTTTGTTTTTGTTTTAGAGAAATGGCTTTTACCACATTTGCTGTTGAGAGCTTCTTCTGTTGATGTTTTTTATATACATGGGAACCAATTGATCCTTCTCTTTTTTGAGTTCAGTTTCAAACTTGGCAACACCTTGAAAGTGATTCTTTATTTTTAGTATGTGCTAGACTAAAGAAATAAATTGGAGAAAAAGTGTCAGAAAAACAAATTGGTATAGACATGAAACAGGCTTTCCAAAACAGGCAAATTTAGAAGATGTGCTTTTTAAAAGAAATTACCTCTACGAAGGATGAACCTAATATTATTATGTATTTATCGCTTTCTTGTGAAGCTTTTTTTGCTTTCCCAGATATATTTTATTTCGTCGAGCACCCTCTTTTCTATGTGATGACTCGCCAGTCCTGGTTTTAGTCCAAATGCTGCCTTGAGATGTGCTCCAGTAAAAATTGTGTCTATGCATCCTTTACGCGTGCACTTATATAGATCTTTGTTGTGCCAGAAAAAAAGAAATTTTTGATGTAAGAGAGCCTATAAAAAACTGATAGAAACATGAGAGAAACTATTTTGAGGTATTTTTAGGTGCGCATAACAAAATAACTCACTTTTTGAATTCATTCCGCCATCTCTCTCTCATGATAATTTGCAAGAGCTTTGATGTCCCGTCCGTGTATTGGAAGGAATGTGCTTAATGTTTTGTATATGTCATGATGCTTGTTCGTTTGTTCTTCTTTCTCCTACTTGTCTCTGTCAAAGTAGGTAAAAATGACGGCCATCGTTTTCATGCTAGAAAAGATATCTCAAACAACCTCGTCATTTTTCAAAAGTAATATGCAAGATTTTGTCATAGTAAATAAATAGCTCATTCGTGTGTCATTCCAAAAAGTATAAAGAAATAGTTATCTTACCTTTCCTGGTTGAAAAAAAGTTTGAATCTTCTATTTTGAATTCTTGGATTCTTGCAGGCAGTTGCTTCCCCTTTATTTGTTTGGTCTTACCAAATATCATTGTGAATAGGAACTCTGGTTTCTATTCGCCATCTACCTTGCTATGCCGCAGTCAAGTCATTGGAATATTTCTTATTTTCATGGTGTCCACATGTAAGTTCCTCATCGTCCTTCATCGGTGTAAGGTCGTTCCACTATCTTACAAATTGGACCGTGAAGTGTTCGCATTGCGTATCCCTTTGTTTCGGCATGCAAACTCTATAAGGTCTGTCTACTATGCTCCCCCAATTCAGTTCTTGTGGGCTTTTAGTGCCGCTTCTCCGTAATGCCTCCTCATCAATGCATACATCCTTTCAATCTGTGATTTCATTTTGGTTTTGTTGTCGTGTGTTGCCATTAAGAAGAGTAATCCTACTGTGTTATCGACAGAAAGATAACAATGTTCAAAGCACATACCAGTTCTTTATGACTTCTATGTTTTTTCTAGGACGTCTTTGTCTATTTGCTATAATTTAGTGAATCAAGAATGTCGACTGTATTCGCATACTTGTTCGGCACGACCATATGGTGTGAAGAGGTGTTATGAGGTATAATGATCTGCGTTGGATGACAGAGAGAGTCAAATGTCATGTAAATGTGCGGGCTTATGAAGGAGAAAAATGATCTGAAGTGAACTTAGCGGCTTGTTATCTAGAAAGTTTTTTCCTCTTACGAGTGGTTCAAACTGTTTTAGTGCTTCGTCCTCGTCGAACTCTTTTAGTACTCCATCTACATAATCGAGGCCGAGTACAAGCTGCAAGAAAGAGGGAGCGTAGCTTTAGCTAAACATTTTTTAGTCACATGTATGATGCAGGTGCTTTTGTGGAAGAGGGCCCTACATGCATTTGCGAATTCTGAAATGAGTATAGTTTTATCGCTTGTGTTGTATCATTTCTATTATGTCCATTCTTCAACCAATGTGTTACACATGGTGGCCTCCATTTGTCCGGCTGATCCTTTCTGTAGCTGGTCCATCATGTGTTCTCCGATAATGTAATCTTCTCGATTTATGCTTTTATACATATTTTCCCTGCAAGCAAAAAGGTTTACACAAAAAATAGAGTCACCGGTTAGGTTGTTTCATCAGGAGGTTCACTTGTTTTTCTTTGTTTTGTTTTCAGGATAGAAAATACTTATTTTATGCATTCCTCCTATCCTTCTTGGCTCATTTGATAGTTGTAAGGGCTTTGGCCTTGTCCATGTAAATGAAATCTTGATGATCAAATGTTGGAATGTTAGTTCTGCCATGAAGCCTGGTTGATCTGTTTAATGTCCTTTGATTGATATTGTGTTTGTCGACGTGATCTCAAAGGACTGAAGTGTTGAAGGTTCTCGGGAATCTAATTGCAACCCTGCCAGACGCTCGATCTGTTCCTTGCTAAATATTTCCTCTTTAACCTGGGTGAACATCGTTTTGTATCGTTGGAACGACATTATTCCTGTAAGTACAAGTTCCTTGTAATTCCACAGTTCATCTGGTGTAAGGTCTTTATGATATAGTTTCTCTTCTTCTTCAAGGGTTAGCGTTTTGCGACCAAGAAGTCCAAAGAGACATTGTCATCTGGTCCTATGCTTGATGTGCTGCATATTGGTGCTGTTGTTTCCAATTTCTCTTGACACCTTTGTTTGTTTCTCTAGGAACAAAGACGACAACATTGCGTTTCCTCTGTTCAAGTAACTTCTCTTGAGTTATCTTGTTGTTCTCATGTCCTTTTCTATTTCAATCTTCTTCTTCATTGGGGGGTTGATCTGGTTCTATTGGTGGATCCTTGCATCGTGCACCCTCTGTAAATCAACACTTGTTGCTCATGTTGCTCTGCATAAGTTTCCTCGATGTCTTTGTCAAGTTCTTGCTCTTGACTACATGTATCAGTATCTTCTTCGTCTTGACTGTATACATCAGTATCTTCTTCGTCTTGACTATATACATCAGTATCTTCTTGGTCTTCACCGGACAGATCAATAACTTGTTCGTCTCGAGTGCATATATCAATCTTCTCGTGAGATTGAGGAAGGTCTTCTTTAATTATGCCTCATTCAACTTGTTTCATTTCTCTGTCTCCGTTTGGGACTTTATGATCCAACATATCTATTAGATCAAAAAAATATAGTCATTAGTACATGTGGTATACTAGATTGATAATGTTGCCTAGGCTAAAAAATGGTGATGCTTGGTTTGTAAAAACTACTTCAGCATGGAATTACTTTTTTGTTTTTACAAAGATGAACCTGTCGTACAATTGATTAATACTAGGTTGGTATTGCCCATGTGTTCGCTCATCATTTGATAGAGAATTCTCGTCCTCAACTCTAGGACTTGTTCTTCATTCAATTAGACGGTCGTTCCATCATGGGAGTAGTGCTTCACGTTCATGTACATGTAGAATGCATAGTCCATCCGGAAAGTTAGAAGAGTGATTTGTTAATATTGCTGGCCTCCTGACATGAAAATACTTTCTATGCTATTGAAGATGTTGGGGCTGTTTATGTTAAACTATCCCAACATCCTATATTTAGGATTGGAACTAGTAAATGTTACAGAAAAGAGAAAGAGCAAGGTTGATAGTGTTTATGTGTCTACTCCCTGAAGTGGCACGCCCCTGATGACCTTCTCAAAATGGTAAATATTAGTTAGTGAAAGTTGAACCTTTGTGCTTAGTCGCTTCCAGATCTTCTTTAATTTGCTTGTTACAATGTTGGAGTAATCTCTTTCCCCGAGATTTTACTTCGAAGAGTCAAGGAGCTCAAAGCGTTATTTCTTAATGTTGATTGTTATGGTGACGTAGTGACCAATAGATTTGTCTTTCTTGACCCCCCTATGGCAGTTGGCAGAAGGAACCGCAAAAGACAAAAATGAAACAAAAACATTTTGAAAGCCTTATTGTCCCACTGAAGCACTGATACGTCCATTTTGCATCATGAATTCTTACTACTATTTACTTTATTCTTGTCCATTATTCCACATTATTACACAATTCTTATGTCTTTTCCCTCTGAATATGCAAGGTACACCACAAGGAGGGAAATTTCTCGAAACAGGAATTCTGGACTGGAAAACCGAGAAAAAGGCAGAAAAATCACCAGACTCAGAATGACCTGAAACTTCACGGAGAATATTTTTGGAATATTTAAGAGTTTCTGGAGCAAAAAAATTCCAGAGGGGGCCTACCAGCAGGGCACAAGCTAGCAGGGCATAGGGGCGCGCCCTGATGGCTTGTGGGCCCCCTGTTGACTCTCCGATGCCCTCTTCTCCTATATGGTGTGTTTTACCCTAGAAAAAAATCGTAAGAAACCTTTCGAGACTAAGGGCCGCCATTTTGAGGCGGAAACCTTGGTAGAGGCCCTTTTGCACTCCGGCAGTCAGATTCTGCCGGGGAAATCCCTTTCCGGGAGGGGGAGATCGAAGCCATCGTCATCGCCAATGCTTCCTCCTTTGTGGGAGGACCAATCTTCATCAACATGTTTACCAGCACCATCTCATCTCCAACCCTAGTTCATCTCTTGTATTCAACCTTTGTTCCAAAACCTCAGATTGGTACGTGTGGGTTACTAGTTGTGTTGACTACATCTCGTAGTTGATGCTTGTTGGATTACTTGGAGGAAGAGATTATGTTCAGATCCTTAATTATAATTATTATACCTCTGATCTTGAACATGTTGATGATGTGTGAGTATTTACTATTGTTCGTGTGGACATGGGAGAAGACTTGTTATAAGTAATCTTGTGAAGTTGGTATGCGTTCGATATTTTGATCATACCTATGTTGTTACTTCTCTTAATGGTGTCATGTGAACATCGACTACATGAAACTTCACCATGCTATGGGCCTAAGGTAAGTCAATGTGTAGTAACAAGTAGATGATGGGTTTCGAGAGTGAGAGAAGCTTAAATACCGATTTATGTGTTGCTTCATAAGGGGCTGATTTGGTTCCACATGTTTCATGCTATGGTTAGATTTATCTTAATTCTTCTTTCGTATTTGCTGATGCTTGCGAGAGGGGTTAATCATAAGTAGGTTGTTAGTTCAACTAATAAGAGCACTTTAGCACAGGTCCACGCACATATTAAATTATCAAAGTAGCGAACACGAATCAACCCAACATGATGAACATGATTAGATAGAAATTCCAATCTGTCCTCGGGAGCACTTGCTTAATGTAAGAGTACTTTCAGGCCTGTCCATTGCTACAAAAAGGATTGGGATACCTTGCTTCACCTTTGTTACTATTGTTACTTGTTACGAATTATCTTGCAACAAAACTATTTACCATTGTTACTCACGACACTTGCAGAGAATACCTTGCTGAAAATTGCTTATCATTTCCTTCTGCTCCTCGTTGGGTTTGACACTCTTAATTATCGAAAGGACTACGATTGATCCCCTATACTTGTGGGTCATCAAAACTCTTTTTGGCATCGTTGCTGGGGAGTGAAGCGCCTTTGGTAAGAAAATATTTTCTATACATGCTAAAATTTACTGTTGCTTGTCACTATGAATGGTCACCCTTTGAGTTGCTTGTTCTGGGCATCTTTTCCCCAAACGGAAGATGCGGAAATTGTTCCTCAACCTACCGAAGCTACTGAAAATATTTATTGTGATATTCCTTCGATATGCTTGAAAAACTATTATCTAATCCTTATGATGGTACGACTCATCCTGATTTTCATTTGATATTCGTCGATGAGGTTTGTGGATTATTTTAGCTTGCAGGTTTGTCTAGGGACAAAGTTAATAAGAAATTTTCCCTTTATCTTTGGAGGGAAAAGCATTATTGTGGTATAGGCTATTGGATAATATTGAATCATGGAACTGGAATCACTTGAAGTTGGAATTTCATCAGAAGTTTTATCCAATGCATCTAGTTCACCGTGATCGGAACTATATATATAATCTCTGGCCTCGTAAAGGAGAAAGCATCGCTCAAGCTTAGGGGAGGCTTAAATCTATGATACATACCTGCCCCAACCATGAGTTCTCAAGAGAAATGATTATACAAAAAAATTATGCTCGACTTTCTCATGATGATCGATTATTATTGGATTCTTCTTCGGGCTCATATATGATGAAACTATTGAATTCAGATGGGATCTTCTAGAAATAATTAAATGCAACTCTGAAGAATGGGAACTCGACAAAGGTGAAGAGTTAGGTATAAAACTTAATTTTTATTGTGTTAAATCTTTTATGGGAACTAATACCTTCCATGAGTTTAGCAATAAATATGGTCTTGACTCTGAAATAGTAGCTACTTTCTGTGAATCATTTTCTACTCATGTTGATCTTCCCAAAGAGAAGTGGTTTAAATATCATCCTCCTATCAAACCACCATTAGAGGAACCACTTAAAATTGAGAAGGAAGAAATAATTGTTAGTCATGCTGATCCAATTGTTCCCACTGCTTACATTGAGAAATCTCCTTTTGTTGTTAGAGTTAGGGAACATGCTAAGACTACAACTGTGGTTAATAAAAGTCATATTAGGACACCTATACCTTCAAAACAAATAAATGTTGAACCTAATGTTGCCATGGTTAAAGATCTTCTAGATAATAACGTTGAGGGTCAGGTTCTTTATTTTTGTGGGGAAGCTGCTAGGATTGCGAAACCTGCTACAAACAAACATGATAAGTTAGACAAAAATAAACTAGTGGTTGGCATGCCTGTTGTTTCAGTTAAAATCGGAGAACAATGTTATCATGGTTTGTGTGACTTGGTGCTAGTGTTAACGCTATACCTTTTACCTTATATCAAGAAATTATGAATGACATAGCACCCTCGGCTATGGAAGATATTGATGTTACTATTAAACTTGCAAACAGAGACACTATTTTGCCACTTGGGATTGTTAGATATGTTTAGGTTCTATGTGGGATGGTCAAGTACCCCGCCGATTTCTTAGTACTTGGTTCAGAACAAGATAACTTTTGCCCTATTATATTCGGTAGACCTTTCTTAAGCACCATTAATGCCGAAATCAGTTGTGTTACTGATAAGGTTAGAGTAAGCTTTGGCGATGTGTCTCATGAATTTAATTTCTCCAAGTTTACGAATCAATCCCATGAGAAGGAGTTACCTAGTAAGGATGAAATGATTGGTCTTGCTTCTATTGTCGTACCTCATATTGATCCTCTAGAATAATATTTGCTAGACCATGAGAATGATATGCAAATAAATGAATGGAATGAAATAGATAATATACTCCTTAAACAAACACCTATTCTTAAGCACAAGTTACCTGTTGATATCTTAGGGGATCCTCCTCCACCCAAAGGAGATCCCGTGTTTGAAGTAAAGACTTCACCTGATACTCTGAAATATGCTTATCTAGATGAAAAGAAGATATATCATGTTATTATCAGTGCTAACCTTCCAGAGCATGAAGAAATTAGATTACTTAAAACTCTGAGGAAGCATGGGGCTTCTATTGGATATACTCTTGATGATTTAAAGGGCATAAGCCCTACTCTATGTCAGCACAAGATTAACATGGAACTAGATGCTAAACCTATTGTTGATCATCAACGCCGCTTAAATCCCAAAAGGGAAGAAGTGGTAAGAACTGAAATACTAAAGCTTCCAGAGGCAGGTATAATCTATCCTATTGCTGATAGTAGGTGGGTAAGTCATGCTCATTGTGTTCCTAAGAAAGGTGGTATTACTGTTGTCGCTAATGATAAAAATGAGCTTATTCCACAAAGAACCATAACTGGTTATAGGATGGTAATTGATTTCAGGAAATTAAATAAAGCTACTAATAAAGATCATTACCCCTTGCCTTTTATTGATCAAATGTTAGAAAGATTATCTAAGCACACACACTTTTGCTTTCTTGATGGATATTCTGGATTTTCTCAAATACCCGTGTCAAAAGAAGATCAAGAGAAAACTACCTTTACATGTCCTTTTGGAACTTATGCTTATAGGCGTATGCCTTTTGGTTTATGCAATGCACCTTCTACATTTCAAAGATGTATGACTGCTATATTCTCTGATTTTTGTGAAAAGATTGTTGAGGTTTTCATGAATGATTTTCCGTTTATGGGACTTCTTTTGATGATTGCTTGAGAAACCTTGATTGAGTTTTGCAGAGATGTGAAGAAACTAGTCTTGCCTTGAACCGGGAGAAGTGCCACTTTATGGTAAACGGAGGTATAGTGCTTGGGCACAAAATTTCTGAACGGGGCATTAAGGTGGACAAGGCTAAAGTTGATGCAATAGAGAAAATGCCATGCCCGAGAGATATCAAAGCTATAATAAGTTTCCTTCGTCATGCTAGTTTTTATAGGCATTTCATTAAAGATTTATCAAATATTTCTAGGCTGTTAACTAATATTCTTGAAAAAGATGTTACTTTTGTTTTTCATGATGATTGTGTAGAAGCTTTTGAAATACTTAAGAAGGCTTTAACTTCTGCACCTATTGTTCGACCACCTGATTGGAACCTGCCATTTGAAATTATGTGTGATGCTAGTGATTGTGCTGTTGGCACTGTTCTAGGGCAAAGAGTAGACAAAAATTAAATGTTATTCATTATGCTAGTAAAACTCTAGACTCTTCTCAAAGGAATTATGCTACCACTAAAAAGGAATTTTAAGCAGTTGTTTTTGCTTGTGCTAAGTTTAGACCTTACATTGTCGATTCCAAAGTAACTATTCACACCAATCATGCTGCTATTAAATACCTTATGGAAAATAAAGATGCTAAACCTAGACTCATTAGGCGGGTACTTTTACTTCAAGAGTTTGATTTGCATATCATTGATAGATAAGGAGCTGAAAACCCCGTAGGAGATAACTTGTCTAGGATGGAAAATGTTCTTGATGACCCACTCCCTATCAATGATAGTTTTCCTAATGAGCAACATGCTACTATAAATACTTCATGTAGTGCTCCTTGGTATGTTGATTATGCTAATTATATTGTTGCTAAGTGCATTCCACCTAGCTTGACCTATCAACAAAGAAAAAAAATCTTCTATGATTTACGACATTACTTTTGGGATGACCCACATCTTTACAAAGAATGGGTAGACGCTATTATTAGATGATGTATACCTGAGCATGAACAGGAACAAATTCTTAGGAAGTGTCATTCCGAAGCTTATGGAGGACACCATGCCGGTGACATAACTGCACACAAGGTATTACAATCTGGTTTCTATTGGCCTACGCTTTTCAAAGATGCTCGTAAGTATGTCCTTTCATGCAATGAATGCCAGAGAGTTGGTAACATCGGTAAGCATCAGGAAATGCCTATGAATTATTCACTTGCCATTGAACCATTCAATGTTTGGGGTTTTGACTTAATGAGACCTTTTCCTTCCTCGAATGAGTATACTCATATTCTAGTTGTTGTTGATTATGTTACTAAGTGGGTAGAGGCTATTCCAACTAGTAGTGTTGATCATAACACCTCTATTAAAATGCTTAAAGACATCATTTTCCCGAGGTTTGGAATCCCTAGATACTTAATGACCGATGGTGGTTCACATTTTATTCCTGGTGCTTTTCGTAAACTTCTAGCTAAATATGATGTTAACCTTAGGAGTGCATATCCTTATCATCCTCAGTCTAGTGGTCAAGTTGAATTGAGTTATCGAGAAATAAAATTAATCTTGCAAAAGACTGTTAATAGATCTAGGAAGAATTGGTCTAAGAAACTAGATGATGCACTATGGGCTTATAGAACTGCTTAATAGATTCCTATGGGTATGTCTCCATACAAAATGGTATATGGGAAGGCTTGTCATTTACCTCTCGAGCTAGAATATAAAGCTTATTGGGCAATTAAAGAACTTAACTATGATTTTAAACTTGCTGGTGAGAAGAGGTTATTTGACATTAGATCGCTTAATGTATGGAGAACGCAAGCTTATGAAAATGCTAAGTTGTTTAAAGAAAAGGTTAAAAGATGGCATGACAAGAGGATTCAAAAATGAGAATTCAATGTAGGAGACTTAGTAATTTTGTACAACTCCCATTTCAGTTTTTTTGCAGGAAAACTCCTCTCCAAATGGGAAGGCCCACACGTTGTTGAGGAGGTTTATTGCTCCGGTGCTATAAACATTAATAACTTCGAAGGCAGGAACCCGAGAGTGGTGAATGTGCAAAGAATCAAGCACTATATTTCAGGTGCACCCACTAATGAAGAAACAAATGTCATCCAAGTTATTACACCGGAAGAACACATCAAGGAGGCCTTCCGGAACACTCCAAAAACCTGAAAAAGTGGTAGGTATGAGGTACGGTAAGTAAACCGACTCCAAAAATTCTGAAAAAATAATTTCTGTCATTTTTGGTATTTTAGAAAATTTACAAAAATAAAACGGAGTCAGGAGGACCCACGAGGGAGGCACAAGCTAACAGGGATGGCTTGTGGGGCCCTCGTGTGCCCTCCGGACTCCGATTTCTTTTAGAACACGTATTATGACCTAGAAAAAAATCATTATATATACTCCCATATGTTTTGACCATCGCATCACGAGTTTCTCCTATGTTCTTGTTTCGAGCTGTTTTTTTGGCAGATTAGAAAATATGCCGTCCCAAGATTTAGATGGAGAGAGCTATGTCTCCCACTATGTTGTAGACCCAAAGATCTTTGGGGATATTTACCCCTACTTATGGTTCACGGATGAGGAAGAAGAAACCAATTTGGAGGAAATAGAAAATGTCGGCCCAGATGCTAGTTCAGATGAAGATGAAAATCCACTACCTCAACCTAGAGATATGCATGTGGAATTCAAGAAGTCAAGCCTCCTCAATGGAGGGAACAAACCCAATACCAAATTTATCCCTTCTCATTTTCTGTAGGAGAGTAAGGCAACTCTATGCAAAAGGATACTGAAGCTTGACCAAGAGAACGACGATCTAAGGGAAGAAAACTTCACCCTCAAGCGCAAATTGGAGAAGAAGAATATTACTACAACACCAACGCCATCACCGAAGAACACTTGAGTACATGGGTATGGGCACCACCCTTGGCTTGTTCCAAGCTTGGGGGAGGTGCCCTAGTATCGTATCACCATCACCTTTTTTATCACCACTATCTATCTTAGTTCGATCTTTAATTTTTCATGATTTAGAGAGTTAAAATTTCAGATTTTCTTTGTTTAGAGTTTTTGCTTTGAGTTCTACATATCTTTGTAATCGAGTGCGAGAGTTATATAATAAAGTTAGTTGAGATCGTGTGCCTCTCCATCACTTGCACCCATCATCTTAGCATGGCAATAAAAAGAATAGAACAAAATCATATGCTTATCTCATGAGAAGTAATGGCTTCACATTGAAAAGAGCTATAAGCAATAAGAAGAGTTGAAAACTATCAAACATAATGTTAGTAATTGATATGATCTATGCAAAAGTATGGTAGAGAAGAGGAGATTTACATATAAATATACTATCTTTAACACCTTCTATGATTGTGAGCTTCCATCAAAATAATATATAATGACCAAGTGTTGAAGTGGGACATGGAAGACAACATAATGATCATGGTTGTTTACATTTGCATAGAAATTATATGGTATTGGATCCCTTAACACGTGGTGCTTGCTTAAGATCTTTTTCTAGCCCAAAGATTCGCACTAAGCAGAGATACTACTTGTGCATCCATAACCTTTAAACCTAGTTTCTTGCTATGAGAGTCCACCATACCTAACTATTGATTGAATAAGATCATTCGAGTAAGTTTTCATTGTTGCACAAGGCAATAAAAATTGCCTCTAACCATGTAAGATCTTTTATTGTAAGGGAAAGTAAGCTTTGTACGATCTTGTGATGGTGAAGCAGTAAAAGAGACAGAGTGCATAATAAAGTTTGCTATCACAAGGGGCAATATGAAGTGATGTTCTTTTGCATTAAGAGATTGAACATATCAAGAAAATAAAGGCTCATGAAAACCTCTGCTTCCCTCTGCGAAGGGCCTATCTTTTACATTCTTACAAATTTTATTTTTCATGTAAGAGTCAATAATATTTCCCTTGTTCATATTCTTCATCTCTTTAGTGGCAAGCATTATGTGTTAAGGAAAGATTCAAACAAATATGTCCAGCTGAATGTAGACGATCATGTTCCATTATTGTTGACATTATCCTTGAGATAAATAAGTTGGGTGGCAAGAACAATAAAGCCCCCATCTTCCTATGTGTCGCACGGAGTCACTTGTTCCAAAAATATGCAATGTGTGTTATAAATCATGGAAGGCTACATTATAGTTGAGTATGTGAACTTGCTATAAATACAAAGCTCTTACATATACTCTTCTCTCGATTACAAAAGCAATGATTATCTCAAGGACTAATTGCATTACTTGTTGGTCCTCAATAAAGACTATGCTTCATATTTCTTCAGTTGTGAATAGATTGTTACTTGTTTATGAGAAGTTATATGATGAAAACTTGCTACTATGATGATATTCATGATGCTCTCATGTCCATATTCCGTTTTTATAAGCACCTCTCTCTCAAATTATGTGGTCATTATTTTAGAGTACGATTTTTGCTTGAGGACAAGCGAGGTCTAAGCTTGGGGGAGTTGATATGTCCATTTTGCATCATGCATTCTTACTACTACTTAATTTATTCTTGTCCATTATTCTACATTATTACACAATTCTTATGTCTTTTCTCTCTGAATATGCAAGGTACACCACAAGGAGGGAAATATCTCGAAACTGGAATTCTGGATCGGAAAACCGAGAAAAAGGCAGAAGAATCACCAGACTCAGAATGCCCTGAAACTTCATAGAGAATATTTAGGAATTTCTGGAGCAAAAATATACTGGAGCGGGTTGCCAGCAGGGCACAAGCCAACCGGTCGACCCCCTAGGGGCGCGCCCTGATGGCTTGTGGTCCCTCTGTTGGCTCTCCGATGCCCCTCTTCTCCTATATGGTGTGTTTTACCCTAGAAAAAATTATAAGAAACCTTTCAGGACAAAGCACCACTGTCCCGAGGTGCAAACCTGGGCAGAGGCCCTTTTGCACTCCGGTAGTCAAATTCTGCCGGGGAAATCCCTCTCCGGGAGGGGGAGATCGAAGACATCGTCATCGCCAATGCTTCGTCCTTCGTGGGACGATCAATCTCCATCAATATCTTCTCCATCACCATCTCATCTCATCTCCAACCCTAGTTCATCTCTTGTATTCAATCTTTGTTCCAAAATCTCAGATTGGTACCTGTGGGTTACTAGTTGTGTTGACTACATCTCATAGTTGATGCTTGTTGGATTACTTGGAGGAAGAGATTATGTTCAGATCCTTAATTATCATTATTATACCTCTGATCTTGAACATGTTGATGATGTGTGAGTAGTTCCTATTGTTCCTGAGGACATGGGAGAAATCTTGTTATAAGTAATCTTATGAAGTTGGTATGTGTTCGATATTTTGATGATATGTATGCTGTTACTTCTCTTAGTGGTGTCATGTGAACATCGACTACATGACACTTCACCATGCTATGGGCCTAAGGGAAGTCATTTTGGAGTAACAAGTAGATGATGGGTTGCGAGAGTGAGAGAAGCTTAAACCCTAGTTTATGTGTTGCTTCATAAGGGGCTGATTTGGATCCACATGTTTCATGCTATGGTTAGATTTATATTAATGCTTCTTTCGTAGTTGTGGATGCTTGCCAGAGGGGTTAATCATAAGTAGGTTGTTATTTCAAGTAAGGACAACACCTTAGCACCGGTCCACCCACATATCAAATTATCAAAGTAGCGAACGCGAATCAACCCAACATGATGAACATGATTAGACAGAAATTCCCATGTGTCCTTGAGAGCACTTGCTTAATATAAGAGTATTTTCAGGCATGTCCTTTGCTACAAAAAGGATTGGGCTACCTTTCTGCACCTTTTTTACTATTGTTACTTGTTACTTGTTGCGAATTATTTTGCTACAAAACTATCTACTACTATTACTCACAGCACTTGCAGAGAATACCTTGCTAAAAACTGATTATCATTTCCTTCTGCTCCTCGTTGGGTTCAACACTCTTATAGAAAGGACTACAATTGATCCCCTATACTTGTGGGTCATCAAACACCTCTTGTTGTTGTTCGTAAAAAGCTTCCGTGAATTCTATGGTGACGTAGAACTTAATCCTGATGGTCTCTGGCTCCCTTGCATTTAGAATAAAGAATGTCACAAATACAATGTTATTCTCGCAGGGTTCATAGTCTTCCAGCGTTACCATGTTCAGATGAATGCCATGATGTTTGAGAAATAGCTAGTGCTCATGATGCAATTTATTCATAATACCTTTCTCATTGGAGTCTCCTCCCTAAAATATACAATAAGATTGAAAATGCTTAAGGTCAAAGCAGAAAATGAACAATTAATTCTATAGCCGTCGTCATAAAAAGTTTGTCTTAGATTTTTGCATAGATGTAGGTGTACTAACACTATAAAATATGTCTAGATACAGTAGGATCTATAAAATTCTAAGACAAGATTTTTCAGACATATGAACTAGTACACTATGCACGCTATGGGCTTTCAATGTGTGTGAAAATCATCACCTCGATAAACAAGTTTTCCATGCTTCAAAAGCATTGCATCAAGAGAACGACCTTCTCCACATTATAATCATGCTAATAAGCAACATTTTGGCAGTTTGCAACACTGTTGATGATCACCGTCGACAAACACTTCATGGAGCATATATCATAATACCAATAGAATAAAGGTTGGATTAGATGGAACTTGTTTACTCAAACGAATGCAACTATCGGTATTTTGGAAATCCAGTACTTGAATAATTGTATGCTGATGCGCAATGACGGAGTCGGCAAAGACATCGGAAAATTTGCCCATGGTCTCCAGTTTAGGTGCAGAGATGACTGTTATCTGCAGGTCCATGCTAGAATTATCGTGGATCAACTGTTGAAGTGAGGGCGCATCCTATATAATGAATTCCCAATGTGAAAGGGGATGCCAATGCCTACAAGGCCAGGAGAGTTTATTTCGAGGCAATGGCTCTAGATAGTCATCTTGACAGTCCAAACAAGCAGCGGACATGAGAGTGCAGGACAACTAGAGTGGATTATGCTTTGCAGCAAGATGTGTGATACAACAACCTCCACAAGGGAAAGTCTCTTGAGCACTGGTACTTCAGGCATTGGTACATAAATATCTGGTATTTGGCAAAGAGCAAAGGCGACGGTGTGGAGAGAGGAGGAAAACCAAAAGATTGACGTTGGTGCTGAGGGCGTAGATGTAGGTCATGTGAACGGTAGTATGACATCTTGCCTCAGGAATTGTGGGAGCATGTAGTAGAACTCAAGCACCTCGATATTGTTGAGTTTTAGGGATCCGAGTCAGGCGTCAATGTTAAAAGGTCTACCTTGTAGGTAGCATGCCGGTGTGCACAAGTGGTGAACTACTCCCTCATGGCCACAAAGGATGGCTTCCAGAAGGCTCGGATCATGAGGGATAGGTTCTCCACTTTCTCCACTAGAAATAGTTCTGGAGTATCTTATGCGGATAACCTCCTCCGTTGAGACCACCATGGTGGCTATCTCTATATGAATTCTTTCTAGAGGTTTAAAAATATGAGCCACAGGGATCTCACGGTAGTCCAGATTCAGAGGAGCGTTGCGCCATAGGGGATGCCACCAAGTTGCGAGGACTTGTGTGTGAATGCCGTCCTTGGTAGGGAGACAGGAGGCGATCTCACCGAGGATGGTGTCCGAGAGGTCGTTGATGCGGTCCGGACCAGATTCCTCTTCTTGTTCCTTGGATCGAGGGGGTGGGCCATCTCTGCTTGTTGCCCCTTCGACCACCACCGCACGCCAAGAGGACAGCCTTGCCCTCTTGGTTCTAGGGCACCCGACTCCATCTCCATCTCCATATCTGGGGTGTAGGTGTCGTGCCGCCTCCGAACAGCCCTGTGTGTAGTGGATCTAGAAAGATGGTTAGGTCTTCATTACCTGTCTCAACTGAGGGTGGAAGGAGGGGACTAAGGTCCGGTGCCTCAACTGCACTGAGTGATGAAAGATGGGTCAGCCACATGTTGGGCCCACCTATCATACAATGCAAAGGCGGGTGGCAGTTCGAGGACAACAATCATCGCCGCAAACGTGTTTATATAGAGAGGCACGACCATCAGGTCACCACCAGCAGGTAATACATAAAGAAGAGCCGTAGCCGCGAGGTCACTACCAACACAGTAATACATAAATAGATGTGCGGTTGTGCATGTTTGTGTTCCCAAAGTTCACAAGTCCCAAGTGCACAATCGTGCCTCCGTATTGCAAATGTTTTCCACCAACATGTTCACTATGAGAGGCACGGCCGTCCGATCACCCAAGGCACATCTTTGCCTCTAGAAAAGGCACGACCGTGCCTCTATGTTCCAAATACTTTTGGTCCACACAGAGTGTCGTCGCCTTATAAATGTTTTCCCTGCCGGGATAAAGATGCACGGTCTTATAGGCTAAATATGCACGGTCGTGCCTTCGCCTTACAAATGTTTCCACTAACACGGTCAACGTAAGAGGCATGGCGGTTACATCGCTCCTTCAGTCCACATAGAGAGGCACATGATCATTCAGGCATTTCCGCAGGGTTGGGGACTATGACATGCTGTAGCATAAAGATAAAAAGACATAAACTAGATTGATTTTAGCACCTGTGAGCTGCTACATGGCTCACAAAAAAAACAAGCTTACAGACGATGCAAAAGGTACATCAGTTGTTTGATCATCTCTAGACAAAATCCAAACTAGAAAGAGCGGAGCAACATCTAACTCCGTAAGCTTAAACAACTAAATCCGGAGCTATTTTCAGCATCCACAGTAGAATGGATCCATCAAATTCAGATTCTCAATGCATGTGGACCTTAAATCAAAATACATGTGGTCGCAACTTGGTGATAATATAAGGCGAGCACATTTAGAACCCTTGTTGTCCCATTGAAGCACCTCTTGTTGTTGTTCGTAAAAAGCGTCTGTGCAGTCTCCGACGACGTGCAACTTAATCGTGACGGTCTCCAGCTCCCTTGCATTCAGAACAAAGAACATCATAAATTCAATGTTGTTCCGGCAGGGGTCATAAGCTACGAGCGTTACTGTCTTCAAACGAATGGCGTGATGTTTGAGAAAATCATGGTGTTTACGATGCAGACTTTTTCTTCCACCAAAAGGATAGAATCCTCCCTGAAATATACATCAAGGTTGAAAAATACTTAATGTCTATAAAGAGATAAAGAGAGAGGGTCCTTTGAAATAGTGATGTCTACTACACAACTTGTTCTTGTAGACTCGTGTTGGGTCTCCAAGCGTAGAGTTTTGTAGGACAGTAGCAAATTTCCCTCAAGTGGATGACCTAAGGTTTATCAATATGTGGGAGGTGTAGGATGAAGATGGCCTCTGTCAAACAACCCTTCAACCAAATAATAAAAACTCTCTTGTGTCCCCAACATACCAAATACAATGGTAAATTGTATAGATGCACTAGTCTGGCGAACACGTGGTGATACAAGTGTAGAAATGATAGTAGATATTAATTTTTGTAATAGTAACAATAAAAAACAGCAAGGTAGCAAGTAACAAAAGTATGCACAAACGGTATTGCAATGCTTGAAAACAAGGCATAGGGTCCATACTTTCACTAGTGCAATCTCTCAACATTGCTAATATAATTGGATCACATAACCATCCCTCAACGCACAACAAAGAGTCACTCCCAAGTTCTTATCTAGCGGAGAAGATAAGAAGAAATTGTTTGTAGGGTACGAAACCACCTTAAAGTTATCCTTTCCAATCGATCTATCCAAGAGTTCATACTAAAATAACACCAAGTTATCCCTTCCGATCGATCAATCTAAGAGTTCGTACTAAAATAACACCATATGATACGCATCAACTAAGTCTAATATCACCTACATACTCCAATGTCAGCACAAGTATCCATGAGTTACTTTTACGATACACATCAAACAATTTCAGATTCATAATACTCAATCCAACACAAAGAACCTCAAAGAGTGCCCCAAGATTTCTACCGGAGAAAGTAGGACAAAAACGTGCATCAACCCCTATGCATAGATTACCCCAATGTCACCTCAGGAATCCACGAGTTGAGTGCCAAGACATATATCAAGTGCTCTCAAATCCATAAATGTATTCAATCCGGTAATAATGAAATCTCAAAGGGAAAACTCAATTCATCACAACAAGATAGAGAGGGGAAAACACCATCTGATCCAACTATATTAACAAAGCCCATGATACATCAAGATCGTGCCAAATCAAGAACATGAGAGAGAGATATTAAACACATAGCTAGTGGTACAAACCCTCAGCCCCAAGGGTGGACTACTACCTCCTCATCATGGCCTATGCCGGGATTAAGATGGCCACCGAAGATGATCTACCCTCTCCTGCAAGGTACTGGAATGCCTCGAGATTGGTTTTTCGTCGATACAGAGAGTTGCGGTGGTGGGACTTTTGATCTAGGGTTATTTCTGGGGGTTTCTTAATATATAGGATTCTTGGGCATCGGTTTCACGACAAGATGGGCCACGAGGGGCCCACAAGACACCAGGGCGTGCCAGAGGGGGCTCACGCACCCTGGTGGGTTTTGGCCACCTCGTGGCTGTTCTGGCCCTCCCACGAAGCTTCTAGTGCCTCTTTTGTTCCAAAAAATCCTCAAAAAGTTCTGTTGCATTTGGAGAACTTTTATTTCTGCACAAAAAACACCACCACGATAGTTTTGCTGAAAATAGCATCAGTCCGGGTTAGTTCCATGCATATCATACCAAAACCATATAAAATTGTGTAAATATGGCTGAATACTTCATAAATTATATATACGTTGGAGACGTATCAAAGAGCAAATGAATGATTAATTCTACTACCTCCGTACCAAAAAGTTTGTCATAGATTTGTCTAGTTATGTATGTATCTAACAATAAAGCATGTGTAGATACATGTGTATCCCATTCCAAAAAAATGTAAGGCACGCTTTTCGAGATGAAGGGAGGATTGCTACACTATGCATGTTTGTAAATGTACCTCGACAAACAACTTCTGCAGGTTTGGAAAGAACCGCAACAAGCGAGCGACCACATCAACATTATAAAACAAGCACATAAGCAAGGTCTTGACAGATTGCTGCATTCTAGTTAGCCTTTCTATCGCCAAAACCTTCATGAAAATTAATAGAACACAGATCATAAATTTAATAGAATAAAAGATGGATGACATGAAACTTCTTTCCTCAAACAAAGTGCATTTGAAAGTATTATGGAAAAGTCAGTACCATAAGATACGGGAGGCCAGATGCATCCCCGAATTTGCCCAAGGTCTCATGTTCAGGTGTAGAGATGTCGGTTATCTACCAGTCCTCGTTACACACAGAGAATAGAGCATAGATTATAAAATTAATAGAATAAAGGTTGCATGACATGAAACTTCTTTCCTCAAACAAATGCAGCTGAAAGTATTGTGGAAAGTCAATACCTCAAAGCCAAACGCGAGGCCGAAGTTTCCCAAGGTCACCAGTTTAGGTGCAGAAAGGACGATTATCCGCAACTGCTCATTGTTAATTTCGTGCATCAACCATTTAAGTTAGGGGGCATCCTCGATAACAAGTTCACCTCTGTGACAATGCATGCCAATGCTTACAAGGTTAGGTGTGTGTTAGAGCATATTTCTCCATGTGTGGTTTTGGTAATTGATGGCAATCCATATGGACTAATATTTGCCTTGATTTATATTCAATGGATTTGTTCATAGGCATTTCTTGAAGTCCATTTGTTGGTTTCAAGGAGTTTATGTGATGACCAAGGTGGTATTCAAGGGTTTATCCAAAGATTGGCCATGCGAGAGTTGAGCTTATTGTAAGCATGTCTTGAAGAAGAACATGGTGTGAACATTCATGGTTACGTTCAAGACATCATCTTTATGAAGACATTATAAGATACAAGCTTGATCAAGACTAAGGCAAAGAGTGATTTGATACGTCTCCAACGTATCTATAATTTTTGCTTGTTCCATGTTGTTATATTATCATTCTTGGATGTTTTACCATCATTTTATTACCACTTTATATCATTTTTTGGGACTAATCTATTGACATAGTGCCAAAGTGCCAGTTGCTATTTTTGCTTGTTTTTTACTTCGCAGAAAATCAATATCAAATGGAGTCCAATCATGAAAAAACTTTTTGGAGATTGTTTCTTGACCAGAAGACACCCAATGGACCAAAGAAGTGCAGGGGGAGTGGGACGAGGAGACCACAACCCACCAGGTCATGCCAGGGGGCCCTGTCTGCCCCCTGGTGGGTTGTGCCCTCCTCGAGACCCCTCTCCACTGCCTATGATGCCTATAAATTCCCAAATATTCCAAAAACCCTAGGGGAGTCGACGAAACACAATACCAGCTGCCTCAAGTTCCAGAACCTCGAGATCCAATCTATACACCATCACAGAGGGGTTCATCTTCATCATAGGTGCCTCTCCGATGATGCGTGAGTAGTCCACCGTAGACCTACGGGTCCGTAGGCAGTAGCTAGATGGATTCCTCTCTCTCTCTTATGATTCTCAATACAATGGTCTCTTTGAGATCTATTTCATGTAAACTTTTGCGGTGTGTTTGTTGGGATCCGATGATTTTTGAGTTCATGATCAATTTCTATCCATGAATATCATTTTAGTATTCTTTGATCTCTTATATGCATGATCTCTTATAGACTCGTATTTCCTCTTCGAATATTTGGTTTAGTTAGGCCAACTAGACCGATTTTTCTTGCCATGGGAAGAGGTGCTTTGTGATGGGTTCGATCTTGCCGTGTTCTTTCACAGTGACAGAAGGGGCAGCAAGACATGCATGTATCGTTGCTATTAAGGATAACATGATGGGGTCCATTCCTACATGAATAGATCTTGTCTACATCATGTCATAGTTCTTATTGCATTATTTCATTTTTTCATGAACTTAATACACTAGATGCATTCTGGATAGCGGTCGATGTGTGGAGTAATAGTGGTAGATGCAGGCAGGAGTCGGTCTACTTATCTTGGACGTGATGCCTATATAATGATCATTGCCTTGGATATCATCATGGCTATTCGATTTTCTCTAATTTTCCCAATAGTAATTTGTTCACCACTGCATGCTATACTCATGAGAGAAGCCACTAGTGAACCCTACGGCCCCCGGGTCTACTTTTCCAACATATTGATTTCCGATCTACGTTTTTGCAATCTTTGTTTTTAGATCTACAAAACCAAAATTCCAAAAATATATTGCTCCATATTTACTCTTTTTATTTTTTGTTCTTGCGAGATCTATCTCTCCTATCTATCATTACCTAATCTATCTTATTACCGTAGAGAGTGTGACAACCTCTCTTTTGCGTCAGGTTGCAAGTATTTGTTGTTTATGTGCAGGTGTTGTTTACGTGGGTGCGTGATATTCCTATATGGATTGATACCTTGGTTTCATAACTAAGGGAAATACTTGCCGTCGTTGTGCTGCATGATCCCTTCCTCTTTGGGGAAATACCGACGCAGTCTCAAGCCACGTCATGATTCAAGTCGATCAACACACAAAGCGTAGAAGATGTACCAAGTGGGATCAACTGATCTCATGGTACGGTAAGTATTGTCCATTATGCTTTGTGTACTAACCCTTGATCTTTGTGAGTGTTCTTTGTGGGGTTAGGTATATTTCCATGGGCTTGCATCAAGAGGATGATCCCATACAACCCATGGATGATGACATCAAGTGATGATCGTCATCAAGGTTGCGGTGTACAAGTTCAAGTGTAGCATCATGAAGAGATCACACGCTTGAAGCTTGATGTCCATTATGGTGATAATGGACATGTGAATATGTGCCGAAGAGTGTCTCACCCATAGTGGAGTATGAGGTAGCAATGTACTAGTCTTCATCGAGCTGCCGCAATGAAGAAAGGTGGTCCATCTTGAGGAGGAAAATATCGTCATCATCTAGCTCAAGTGGACCATGCGCAAGGCAAAGGTTTGTCCTTGATAGGTTTTATATCTTATCGGTCTCACGATGTTAGTTGGTAGACCGGGTTATAGGATTGATAACCGTACTATCAAAGGGGGCTCTCGAGTGAGTAGCTTGATCATATCATTCATTGAGAGCTCAAACCATTGCATCCTTCGCATCATCATCTTTCTTGGTTCTTGTTTGGATTTCTACTTTGGGAGTTTTGGAGCTTACGGTCTTCATCGTGATAAGCTCAAGCTCATCAAAAACAGTTTTTGTATGTATCATATTTGTGTTTTCGGTGTTGGATATTTTGCCGGATAGTTCTTGGGAAGGTCATCTTCCTTATTCTATTGACAATTCTCCACTGCTTGAGAGAACCTGTTGTCGTCTATCCAACAAGCTTGATTTTTCTCATTTCGAAGTTCGTATGCGAAAGTTATGGCTGTCTCGTTTTTGTTTGGGCCGAAGTACCGCTTTAAGCGGTAGTATAGAACGGTAGTACCTCTCCCCCGAGCGATAGTACCTCTTAGGTGGTACTTCCGCTGACCATTATTGCTTCCACTTTCGCTTATTTTATGCTTCTGGTGCCCAATATTCTTGAGCGGTAGTACCTCTCAAGCGGTACAACCTCCCCCCCGAGCGGTAGTACCTCTCAAGTGGTACTACCTCTTCCGTGCGTGGTTCTACCTCTCTGGCAGAACTACCACTCGTGTTTTTCTGTCTCGTTGGGCTGTTTTGACCGTGATAAGCGGTAGTACCGCTTGAGCACGACTTGTGGGCATATCGGTTGGATTTGGGGGGATATTTATGGGGGCCTTCTTCCCCAATGGTTCCCAATCCTTTGAGATGGTGTTCTTCCCCCATTGTTGACCTTCTTCGAGCTTGCTAACTCTCAATCCCTTCAATGATTCTTGGGGAAAAGAGAGAGGAGATCTGGATCCACATTTCCACCAATCACTTTCTCCTCTATGTGAGGGGAACCCCTTGGATCTAGATCTTGGAGTTCTTCGTGTTCTTCTTTGTTCTTCCTCTCATTTTCTTCCATAGCATTAGTTTTTGTGGTGGGATTTGGGAGATAAGGACTTGGACACTCCGTGTGCCCTTGCCACTTCATTTGGTGCATAGGTTTGAGTTCTCTATGGTGATACATGAAATTGAAGTTTGAGAAGCTTATTACTCTTGGGTGTTTGACCACCCTAGAGCTTGTCCCTCTTGGGTGTCTTTGCTCCCTAGACGGTTGGTAGTGTCTTGGAGCTCAATCATTATGGTGTAAAGCTTCGGCCAAGCATAAGGGTCTCCAATTAGGTTGTGGAGATTGCCCTGAACAATCTGTGCGGCTACCCGTGACCGCCCCAAGGGTTGACATTTGTGCGGGTTCGGTGACCGCCCTCAAGGGTCCCTTAGTGGAATCATGGCATCTTGCATTGTAAGAGGGCGTGAGGAGATTAGGGTGGCCTTAGTGGCATCTTGGGTACCATTGTGCCTCCACACCGCTCCAAACTAAGATTAGCATCCGCAAGGGTGTGAACTTAGGGATACACCATCGTCTCCGCGTGCCTCGGTTATCTCTTACCCGAGCCCTTTACTTATGCACTTTACTTTGTGATAGCCATATTGCTTCTTGTTATATATATATTGCTATCACATAGTTGTTTATCTTGCTTACCATAAGTTGTTGGTGCACATAGGTGAGCCTAGTTGTTTTAGGTTTTGTGCTTGACATATTAAACGCTAGTTTATTCCGCATTTGTTCAAGCCTACACCATAATTATTTTAAAGTGCATATTCACCCGCCCTCTAGGCGACATCCACATCCTTTCAATTGGTATCAAAGCTAGGTCTCTCACTATTAGGCTTTACTGCCTAGAGATTAAGGATGTCGTCTAGGGGATTAAGATTCTCTAAGAATGTTAGTCAGGGCCGGTCCTGAGATTTCAGGGGCCCGAGGCGAAAATATAACCGAGGGCCCTTTATATATCTCAAATTATAATCATCGTGTGCATGTTTAGATATATTTTTAAACACGAGTTGCTCTTAAGCTTTTTTTATCATGAAGTGCAAAACCAGCTTGTCGACCTTGTTCCAGGATCTAATTATATATTATTATATTGCTACGATTTTGACAGGAAAGTTTGTGCATTGTATATTTCATAGTTTGACAAACAAAAAAGTAATTTGAACTGGTGGCACACAGGTAGAATAACTTTATAATTTGCAACACTAAAAATTAATTTTGCCACCTAATCATATTGAATCGACCATGAATCCTCCAAAAACTAATTTGCAACACTAAATAGATATTATTTTTATTCGCAAAAAATATATTGAATCGAGCATGAATCCTCCAATTCATATCAGCTTGACTATCATCATTAATCCATGGATTCTAGGCATCCTCTCCCCTCGGCTCTCATCGATCCCCAACACAAACAGATTAGATAGTTAGAAGGACAAGTACTCCCACTCTTCTCCGCTAATTCACTAGATCTCCTAATTCTTGGACTAACTAGTCACATATCAATTTAGCTAGCTCCGCTGGAGCCTGGGTGATACATCAGGAAGATTCTGACCTGATCTCTGTAGTTCAATACTGCCTGCCAGGGCCGATGGTGTTGTTACTCCTGTCCATGGCAATGATCATGATTGGACATTGGATGAGAAACCATCGGGGGAGGCCTCCGCGGAGGAGGCTATGTCGATGATGGCGTCGCCCTTGGGATTGCGGGAATTGAGGAGTCGTGCGTGATATGTGGCTAGCTCGATTGCTCATGCGTGGACCTACGCGAGGGAAACGGAAGTTCCACCGATTTAGCAAATCGCTGATTTACTTGCCGACACGTAATGTTCACTGGACGCTACATCTATAGGTCTGTTGCATCAAAATTAGTCCAGAATTGACTTTTCTCATGGGCCTGATACAGGGAGCACACATATGCGTGGGCCCCCTCTGTTTCGGGGGCCCGGGGCGGCCGCCCCCATGCCCCCCTCAGGGTCGGGCCTGATGTTAGTTTTGATGGCACAAAATTTGATGTTTGGGTAATTCTCATGCTTAATCTCTTTAGGTCCATGGACCCAAATTTAGAGTGAATTGTAGATATGGGGTTTTCTCCTCCAAAGGATTCTCAAAACATATCTTTAGATGATGATAAAAACTCTTATCTCAATGCTCAAGCTTCTAATGTGCTTTTTGATGTTTTGAGCAATTTAGTTATATTTCAACTCATGTCATTCCGAGATGCTCACGAGTTGTGGACAAAGCTTCAAGATAAATATGGTGTGTCCAAGATTTGTAGGGATGATTGTTCTCCCTCCACCTTCAGCCGTGTTGTCTCCGCACCTTCATCTACTTCACCTACATGTGGATTGCCACAAGGCAATAATATGGTGAGTAGTGGTGATCATTGTAATGATGATAGTGGGCTTATTGTCGATGATCCTTCATTACTATATTATTGCAATGCTTCATCTTTGGACTTTAACACTTCTAGCACTCTAAAATTTTCACATGCTTGTGTTGATAGTCCGTGCATATCATGTAGAAATTGCTTTACTAAATCTCATGATGATATGCTTGCTATATCTTGTTGCCATGATAAAAAATGTATCTATTTCCTCGAGTTGTTGTTCTAACAATGTAGAGGAAACTCAACACTCCATGGAACAAGATGTGGTCTTGAATGGTGCTTCAAGGGATCCTACATCATCATCTATTGTTTCTCACTTTTGCCTTATGGCCAAGGCTTCAAATGTATCGCATACCTTTAATCCCAATACATATCATGGTGATGATGTTGAATATATAAGGATGAGCATAATGAGGAAGAGAGTGATAATATTGCTTCCTTAAAAATTAAGGGTGAAATGATTTTTAAAGCTCTTCATAAGAATAAAATTGCTCGTTCCAACTTCATGGAAATCATGTCTATTGCCATTGAGGGCAAGAAATATAGGAGTTGGAAGCTCATCTCGAGGAGCATGAGGCCACTATTGAGAAAATGGAAGTTCATGAGCATGATTATGCTAATGAGACCACGGAGCTATCTCAAGCTCTTGAAAATGAACAAACTACCAAGGAATCTCTCGAGGAGACTTTTGCTCTAGATTTATCTAGAGTGAAGGAATCTCATGATAGAGATCTTGTGGTGGTTAATGATTTTTAAATTAAAAATGATAAGCTTAAAGTTGCACATGCTAGACTCCTTGAGGACTTTGAGCACCTCGAAAATGGCTCTAAGGCCATTAAGAGTTCACTCATCGAACTCATCGAGTCTCATGCTCAACTTGAAGCTTCATATTTAAAAGAGCTTGCCAAGTTTCCTTCTCCTCTTGTTTCTAATGATGATGCTTGTGATACTAACTCTATTTCTTATTAATCATCCATATTAAAGGAGAATGTTGAGCTAAGGTATCAACTTGAGTTGCTATCTAGCAATTATGGGGAATTGGAAGAAAGTCATGAAAAGCTCTCGAGCTCTTATGGTGATATTCTTGTATCCCATAATGTGCTAAAGTTAGCTCATGAGGCTATTACTACTAAGGTAACATCAAGTGAGCCTCATGTGGATATTAACACTACTTTTGTCAAAATGCTACATTGCCATGTGCTAGTCCTCGTTATTCATCTGAGCATAACATTGGTACATCTTGTGGAGAATTACTTTCCTTGCCTTGTTTCTCTAACAAATATGATTATGCTTCCTCTAGTGCTTGTGTTGATACTAATCATGTAGATGAAATCAAAGAGCTCAAGGCCCGAGGCACTTCTTTGAAGAAAGACTTAGAAAAGAGTCATGAAGGGAAGTCCATACTCAACAATATATTGAGTGTAAAAAAATCCCCAAATGACAAAGGCGGACTTGGATTCAACTCCAATAAGAAGAAGAACAAGTCCAAGAGCAACAAGAAAAAGGGCCAAGAAGAAATCAAGAACTCGGCCAAGATTATTTGCTTCAAGTGCAAAATTGAAGGGCATCATGTTAGATCTTGCCCATTGAATAAGAAACCTTATAGTGACTAGCAACAAGGGAAGCGGCCACAAGTTCAATCGCATGCTCAACCACAAGTTGAATAAAGGCCACTTCGCAAGAAGACTCAAGTTAATGCTTCTCGTGTTGAGAAATCAAGTGAGAAGAAAGTGAAGAGTAGACGTTGCTACTTATGTCCTGAGAAAGGTCACGTCGCTTCTTCATGCATGAATGGTACCTTATCCAACCCTATTATAATTGATTAAATCTATTATCTTGGGAAGTATAAGGTTGGCAATGTGTTTGCCAAGTTTGTTGGTACTCAAAGTGGTGTCAATAGAAGTACCATTTGGGTTGCCAAGCCTATTGTGACTAACCTCTTAGGACCCAACTTGATTGGGGACCAACAAGCTCAAACTTGATCATAGGTAATGTTGGAGGGCATTGGTGACTTGGCTACCACATGAAGAATTAAGAGGTCCTCATCATTCATATTGTCTGAAGCCAAGTCATTTGGATCATCAAGTTTTTATCTTATAACCAATGTGCCTCCTTGCGGTAACTTGTACTTAAAACTACTTACATTGATAGTTACTTGCCCCTTTGCATGTGTTGTTTTGTACCTTGCATGTGTTTTTATATGTTGTGGTTCCTATTTGTCTATCTTGAGTAATCAAGTATGTATGGTGGGTTGCACATCATATTATGTGTGAGTCTTGTGTTGAGCCTTTTTGCATCTTCCTTGTATCTTAGTTGGCTCTTTTTAGAGATTAATGGATTATACCATTTTGGAGGAGTGATGTGCTTTGCACACCTCACAATCCTACAAATATGTATACATGAGGAATACCACTTATAATCAATATTACAAGATTATCTAGTCTCTATGTGGTATCTCTTGCTCATGAGAAATTCAAATTTTAAATGGTCCATTAATTATCTCTTGTTGGATTTCATTTTCCACTTGTTAATTATTTTGGTTTATCACATCATGGGGGAGTAATATTCTATGTACATATTACAAGCCTATAAAATTTGTACACTTGAGGCATTGCCACTTAGAATTGATATTGTAAATTATCTTGTTCCTAGGTGGCATGTTAGCTTTACAAGTGTCATTTGCTTATGGTTTAGGTGTGAATATGATGTTGTATATCTTTGCAATCTACCAATGGGAATTATTTTGAATTACTTCTTGTTCTTTGACAATTCGTATTCTTTTATGTGGTAGAATTTTCTAAATCATCTTTACATTGCATTTTTTTATCCATTTCTCTTCCTAGCCTCTTGCCGATCTTGTTGAGCATATCTAGTATTTCTATATATGTAGGGAAAATGACAATCCCATCTTGTGCATTTTGTATTCTAATGCAAAGTCTATATAACACACATCTCTTGGAGGAGCTATCCTATTGTATTTAGAACACTTGTTTTGTGTTTATCATAAAATCTTTTGATCCCCATCAAGTGTGTGTTAGTGGGAGGCAAGCCTTTTCTTTTTGGTGCTTTGTGCCATCATGAAAATTTTCCGAACCTATCTCTCTTTTTGGGAACTTTATACCTCTTGTATGTTTTCCTTCTATTGGTATCTTCTTTCCTTCTATTTGGCATGTGTCAATGTCTATCTCATACCTTGATGTATCTTTTAATTGCTATCCTTCAAGTGATAATTTTTCGTTGGGTATCTTATTTTCACTTGATACCTTGTCTTTTGGTATCTTATCAACTATGTGTTGATTTGGTTCTTGAAAGTCTTGAGCATGCATATTACTATACGTACTTTCTTTGGCATGCTTTATTTCTTTGTCCCAATATATAGGGGAAACTCCACTATGTCACAAATTGGCTAAAATGTGCATTAAATTCAATTTGATATCTATATGCACATAATTATGTGGAGTTTGTCCTGTGTATTGTAGGTCCACTAATTCTTTGGTACCAATGATTTTGGGTACCACTTTGTTTGTGTTGTTGTTCTAGGAACAATTGGAGATACATTGGATGCTCGGCTCACTTACAAGGAAGGTGTTGACACCATGTGCTTATTGGAGCCAAGCGAGAATGATCGATGAACCATTTTATACTACATCAGTCCAATTCTATCTCGGTAGCAAGTATCTACTTCATGCATACATTTCTTGCATTCAACCTTTTATAGGTTGCGCCATGGCATGAATTTCTTGATTCGTTTTTGTGGTACTTGTTTCCTTTCTCAAAGGATCCCAACAATGATCTCTTATTGCTAGTTGTGATGTCTTTGATGTTTGTGTGGTTGGAGCTCAGTTATGTAGAATAAGATAATATTAGGCCTTGTTCTATGATTTCAAGCAAAGATCTTATTGGTATATGCATGACCTCCTTTTGGATATCTTTCCTTCGTGTGTACATCCTTCTTTGTGAATATATCATCATGTGTATTCTACCTAGAATCTAATACACATGAGAGAAGTTACATCTCTAATTGATATCCTCCTTTCTTTCACGTCCACAATTGCATTCCCTTTTTAATTCCTTGATAGTTTCATGAAAGGATATGTCTTGAGTGCGGATCTTATTGTCGGTGTTCTGGGAATGGGGGTACCCAAACCTGCCTGCCTGCAGCCTAGGGCATGACCCACCTCGTTAGCCAAGTACGGTTGGCGTGACCACACTCAAGACAAGGCCCTCGCGAGAGCCTGGGCTTGTGAGGGAAGCAACACCAAGACCAACAAAGAATGTGCCTCCTCAGGCCCACTTCGGAGCGGAGGAGATCTCTATGCATCGCTTGTCCTCGGGAGGCCAAGGATGACGCAAGGTGGGACAGGCGGGCACCAACGCGCTAGGCGGTTCAGTCTCCTCTTTGGTGCAAAGGGAGCAAGGACGTACACGGGTTCCCAAGGCGCCCCTAAAGGTTTCCATTCCGATGCAACAAGACCATTTCCACGAGCCCAACAAGAAGGATGTCATCGCCGATCCCACCTCTGCATCATCAACAACTACTTTGCAGGCAAAGACCACCTTTTGTTAGGATAAAGATGTACTCTTGTCCCCCTCCGAATTTGGCCATTGTGGGATCCCTTCCCGCCATAGCGATAAGGAAAGAGGACCCGGGACACTATAAATAGGAGCTAGGTTGCACCTTAGAAAACAACAACGAAATGGAGGGACAAGTAGAGAAGCGAGACACCAGAGCACCCTCACGAGGCAACTCACCCCCATACTAGTTCATCCACAAACCTCCTTGTGAGGCAATCCAGCAAAGCAGGAGTAGGTTTTACGCTTCGCAGCGGCCTGAACCTGGGTAAATCATCGTGTGCATCTTCTTCCTCATCATTGTGCGAGTTTGTCGTAGAAATCATTGAGTAGTGAGCTAGGTGGGGTGAGGTTGTCAGCGATCTTCGCACACGCCCCTGTGTTCGAACTTCTTTGGGTTTTGCGGAGCCCGAGATCCAACATTTGGCACAACATGTAGGGGGTGTGTCGAAGTCTTCCTCAAGCCACGCTCTTTCTCCGCCTTGCCGCTCCGATGTGTGATGCTCGCCGGGCCTACGTCGAGAACCGAGCTGCCCGCGTCGCCTAGACGGCGCCCGTGGGCCGCGTCGTTGCACGCCGGTCCGCCTCTCCTGTGGCCAACACCGCCACGGGCCCGGAGACACAAGGCCAGACTACATCGACCGCTTCAACTCTTCAGCGGCATGGCCGCCAGGTGATTTTTTTGTTCGTTCCAGGTAACTTTTTGGTTTTCTCCTCAGGCGATCAGGGCACACCCCTGCAGTCGCCCCATTTACGCATATTTCAGTACCTCTCATGCATATGATCTATTTCCTAATTTTTCATCTTGCCTGCATGGCGCTTCGCCGCCATGAATGTCTGTGCTCGAGTCCGTCCCTGGAGCATTGATAAATCCAAGTGGTCGAGCTTTGTCTCGTGGGACAGCCCCGTGCACATCACCTCCCGTGGCCCTTGGTACTTTGTCCTCGCGTGAGATAATCGGGAGTGGGTGAGTCAGGGCGCACGACATGGTTCCTGCAACCTTGGTCGGTTTTTCGCCGCCGAAGGAGCCGCGCGCCAGGTGTTTTCTCCTTGGAGTTGTCGCATGAGAAGTCTGGGCACGGTATCTATGCTCGGGTCCGTCCCTGCAACATTGATAAATCCAGTGGTTGAGCTGTGTTTGGCGGCCCAACCCCGTTCATGTCACCTCCTGGGGTCACCGGTGTTTGGCCTTCCCATGCGATGGCCCCTAGAAATGCATTCGGCATAGGTTTCTCAAAATTCACCGGACCTTGGACGATGCTCTCTACAGGAAGATTTAGGCGCAGACCACCTTTGAGGTAGAGCCTCGCGAGGCCAAACCGCCCTTGCGAGTGCCCAGATACACCTCCCAGTTCTACCGTGCAAGCCACGCGTACGAACTTAATGGGTTGTACACGCCCGGGGGGCTCAGGAGCTGGGGCCCCCCATTCCCATGCCCAAGTGGAAGCCCCATGTTCCGCGCTGGCGGACAACATGATCCTCCAATGACTATGCCCAAGCAACGTGGAAGCCCTACGCTCCGCGCTAGGGATAAACAACTTAGGGCGCCCCCGTGGCTACATCCAACCTCACAAAGTCCCCTCGTGGCCCCATCTCATTGCATTTCTCTGGGATGTTCGCGTGAGGGGGATGCATGGGGGGCTACTACAGGGCCAAGCCTGGTACACGCCACCTTCCCAGGTCTACAAAACCTGGTCTTCATGAGCCCCTTTGAGGAAAAGCCAGCGTGGAAAGGTACGGGAGGCGCTCATACGTCAAGGGGGACTCTTGAGCATCGCAACTCAAGAGCCTCACTGGTCCTGTATCCCCTCACCCCTTGGCATCGTCCTAGTGATCCGGGCGGCCCAACAATGGCTAAGGTATTCGCGTGACCGGGCCTTGCTAACGTAGCACTCAAAGGGCTCAAAATCACTAAGGAGGACGCTAGAGCTCGTACGTCAAGGGGGACTCCTGAGCATCACGACTCAGGAGCCTCACTGGTCACGTAGCCCCTCTCCCCTTGGCACCGTCCTGGTGATCCGGACAGCCCAACGGCGGCTGAGGTATGCGTGGGGCCGGACCCTACCGACGTAGAACTTAAGGTGTTCAAAATCTCCAAGTCAATCCTGTCTTCACCATGTTCCCTTCATGAGGGCTGCTCGCATGTCAAGGGGGACTCCTGAGCATCGCAACTCAGGGGCCTCACTAGTCTCGTAGCCCTTCACCCCTTGGCACCGTCCTGGCGATCCGGACGGCCCAATAGCGGCTATGGTATGCATGGGACCGGGCCCTACCGACGCAGAG
The DNA here is from genome assembly GCA_022496015.1 of Hordeum marinum. Classification (NCBI taxonomy): domain Eukaryota; kingdom Viridiplantae; phylum Streptophyta; class Magnoliopsida; order Poales; family Poaceae; genus Hordeum; species Hordeum marinum. Next base: position 244,165,174 of record CM039672.1, read on the forward strand.
CATCACATCAAGCAAGAAGGAAACAAGGCAAAGAAAGCAATCACACAATTCAACATTTATTACAAGCATAAATGTTTTCGGAAATGCAAATGAGTCTAATGCCTCCGTGAGGTATGGTGAATGTCGCGAGAAAGGAACCAGGAAGAGGAATTAGGAGGAGTCGTTGCCACCACTCATCCTAGCCGCGGGGAACTCGTCGTCAACATCGCCGACGTCGTCTTCTTCAACGCTAACCCTTGTAGCTTTAGGAGGCGAAGGAACGGCAACGCAGGTGAACTTCTTTATCAGCACCCCCATGGCGCCCTTCACGGCCGTCACAACGATGATGTGAACCCCAGGATCGAACGGGTAGATCATGGAGTTGAAGTCAAACCCCAGCTCGCAAAGGTAGAGGTGGCTGAAGACACACGCCGTGGCCTCGGAAAATAGGTCATGTCACTCACTCTCCAAAACTTCCTCCACCTTGACAACGGCACCCTCCAGCGCCTCGATGAGCTTTGAAGAGAGCCCCACGAAGCTGCTCTCCGGAGCCACTAGGGGCTCCGTAAACCCATCCTGGCAGTGGGAATGGAGCGCACGGCGAAGCCTGAGCTCGACAGAGGGAAAGGCATTGAGCTCTGCATCCTTTTTCTCCTTAGCCGTGGCAAGGGCTTCCTCCCTTGTGATGAGCTGAGCCTTCTCCGTAGCAATTCCCTTCTCTAGCGCGCCCAGGTGCTCGCGCTCCGCGTCTTGGTTGGCCGCCGCCTTGGACAACATGGAGTCTCGATCGGCAAGCTTGGCCTCGCGGGCCTTGATATCTTCCTCTTGCTCATGTAGCTGCTCCGCAAGCGCAGACTTCTCCTCCTGAAGAGCCTTCTAGCGGGCCTCCACCTCATCACAATGTCTGGTAGCAGACGATGCGTCGGTTAGTGCCACCTCACGGGCTGCTCTAGCTGAGGCGGCCTCCTTCTTGCTTTCCGCCATGGTGGCCTTGTCTTGGCCCCAAACCGCCATGGCAGAGGCGTCGGCCTGGAGCCACCCGGAGAGGAGCCCCAAGCGCCCCTTCGCGAGGTGATTGTCAGTGCCCTCAAGGGTGTCACGAACCTGACCCAGAGCGGTGTAGGCCCTGTCCAGGACGCCGAGGCCACGCAGCACTGGCGTCAGGACGTCGTCCGGAGGATTCTCCTATGGGATCACAGGAGGCGCCCCCAGGGCGGCAGAAGCACGAGGAGCAAGAGGCACCGGAGGCTGCACTACAACCACGGGCAAGGTGGATGCAGACAGGTCTGCGGGCAGTTGGCCCTCGGGGGCGGGCTCTCCGGATAGCGGCTCCAACGCACCCCACAAGGCTAGGAGCGGCCGCACCAATAGGCATCTGGGGCTCAGGGGGCACCGCGGTAGCGACCAGGAGGGTCACCTCGCGAGCCCCCACACCCACGGCGTCTGGTGCCTTGTCAGGTAGTGACAAGGCAACAGGAGCGGGCAACGCGTCGAGAAGCACCTTCGGCTTCACGCCCGCTTTCTTCCTCCTCATCTTCAGCACGACGACATTCCTGGTTATCAAGCAAAGGAGAGATCATCAGCACACGAGCTACCGGCAGGCAGCCAAGGCTAAGCGGGATTACTTACTCTTCTATGTTGACCCACTTCCTCTTCTTCTCCACCTCGACGACGGTAGGAGCGCCCTTGCCCTTCTCCGGGAGGGCGCCACCGCGTGGGGGAGTAGGGGCACTGTCCACAAGAGCGGCAGTCGGAGAGGACACTTCGGCCCCAGACCCGTCTGCCTCGCCTGAAGGCCACAGTTCAGGCGGAGGCGAGGCGGGCGCTTCGACCGCACCAGAAGGGACTCAGCCCCACGCTTCCTGGGGGTCGCTAGGCCAGTGGACCGAGTGTCGCGAGGAGTGAGCCCCGATGCCCTGAGGACCTTGGTAGGGCGCGGAGAACCTACAGCAGAGGCTTCACCAGCATCGTCGTCATCTTGAAGGTCACGCAAGAGCGTGCTCTGCGACGGAGGGGACGCCTCCACCAGATCATCATCTGCCGTCTTCTCCGAATCCCCCACCCACGGTGTTGCTGGAGGACACTACCACTGGGGAACCAGGGCCCTGAGCTGGGAAGAGCCCCAATTCATCAAAGATGGGCATCACGGCTACCAGACCGGCTTTTTCTTCATGGCAGTAAAACAGGGCATAGTCGTCGGGATAATCTTCGGGGTCACCGTTGAGGAGGGTTGTCACAACCCTGCTTAGCTCCCCGAGGAAAATTCCTATAGACCGAAGCCTGAGGTTGTCGCCGCTGCCGTGTTACTCCCACAAGGGCCTTGAATGCGACTAGAGGGGCGTCAGGCGCTGCGTCAAGAACTCCTTCACTATAATCCCCCCTAGTCAGCTTCTTGGCATTGATATCGTGAGAGATCCGCTCTAGGACAGACCGAGCCTGGGGGTCGGAGAGCTTCGCGGAGCTCCACGCGGGGGTCTTCTCCGGTAGCCCCTTCGGAAGATCCAAGAGGAGGTTGATGCCCTTGAGATCCAGGAAGACCTAGCGGTGCATAAAGTTCTCCACCTTCTTCCCGGCCTTTAAGAGCATGTTCCTGCTCTGGACCAAGACAAAGGAGACGCACGCCGACCGTCGAGCACCGTCATGTAGCTGCAAGCTGAAGAAATGACGGAAGAGGGCCACCGAAGGCTTTACGCCAATGAAAGCCTCATAGTAGAAGGTGAAGACGGACAAGAGAAGAATGGAGTTGGGTTGGAGATGAAGATCTTGGATCCCATAATGGTCAAGGATGGCGGTGAAGAACTTGGACAAGGGCGGGACGAGGCCAGCAAAGACACTGTGGAGAAAGAAGGGATATGCTGACTTGGACGGGCGCTGCTTCTCCGAGGAGCCGCCCCATACCAAGGTCCACCCCCACTCGTTGGTCTCGACCACCGTCGACGGAAGCACCAGGGTGAGGTCCCTGTCCTTGGCTATGGCGAACACCAAGAGCACCAGTGAGATAGATGCAGAGGCCAAACTCTGGGCCTCAGGCTTCGACTTGCCGGCGGGAGACATCAAGAAGTTCCCAGGACCAACAAGGCAAGGAGGAGGACGGTGTGGTGCCGAGATCTGGAGAGGTTTATGCTAAGACCGGGGATCTGGAAGTAAGAGCAACAACGCAGAAGAGGAAAGCAATAATGGCTCGACGCTAGAACTCGGGCTTTTGTTGATTCGAGCAGTGGCCTAAGAGGCATGGGACGCCCGATACCAACCGCGCAACGCATGCTAGTCCTGGCCCACAAGTATTTGGGGTCCGCAGCACCTCGGTCCATCCTTAGCGGCTTCGCCCAGAAGTCGGCTCGAGCGCGCCTTGGGACTGGGGGCTATTGTCGGTGTTCTGGGAATGGGGGTACCCAGACCTGCCTGCCTACGGCCTAGGGCATGGCCCACCTCGTCAGCCAAGGACGGTTGGCACGACCGCACTCAAGACAAGGCCCTTGCGAGAAGCAGCACGAAGACCAACGAAGAATGGGCCTCCTCAGGCCCCCTCTGGAGCGGTGGAGATCTCTATGCAGCGCTTGGCCTCGGGAGGCCAAGGATGACGCAAGGTGGGACTGGCGGGCACCAACGTGCCAGGCGGTATAGTTTGCCCTTTGGTGTAAAGGGAGCAAGGACGTACGTGGGTTCCCAAAGCGCCCCCAAAGGTTTCCATTCCGATGCAACAAGACCACGACCACGAGCCCAACAGGAAGGATGTCATCGCCGAGCCCACCTCTGCATCATCAACAACTACTTTGTAGGCAAAGACCACCTTTCATCAGGATAAAGATGTACTCCTGTCCCCCTTCAAATTTGGCCTTGTGGGATCCCTTCCCGACATAGCGATAAGGGAAGAGGACCCGGGCCACTATAAATAGGAGCTAGGCTGCACCGTAGAAAACAACAACGAAACGGAGAGACAAGCAAGAGAGGCGAGACCAGCAGAGTGCCCTCACAAGGCAACTGACCCCTATACTAGTTAATCCACAAAACTCCTCGTGAGGCAATCCACCAAAGCAGGAGTAGGGTTTTACGCTTCACACTGGCCCGAACCTAGGTAAATCACCGTGTGAATCTTCTTCCTCGTCATCGTGCGAGTTCATCGTAGAAATCATCGAGTAGTGAGCTAGGTGGGGTGAGGCTGTCGGCAATCTTCGCACACGCCCCTGTGTTCGAACTTCTTTGGGTTTTGCGGAGCCCGAGGTCCTACACTTATCCTTGCATCTTGATGCACTCTTTGGTGGTGAAGAATATTTTCCTCATGGTTGTATTGACGAGGGTTTTTCCCTTTCGATCGGTATCCCTCCTCTTGACAAGGCTATTATTTCCTATCTTCACGATGGGTTGTCACAAAGCTTTAGTTTTTAATTTTCCTATTAGTAAGCTTGTGAACCCATTTGCTTGTAGTGTGTGTGTGGGGGGGGGGGAGGATATGTCTTGCACTTTGTGTTTCATTTCATTAAGACTATGTTGATGCTTAATGTTTGTACTTATATTAGTCTTATCAAGTGATTTTCCATGACACACACATCATTTTTTAGCCGATTCTTAAGTTGGATCTTTCATGTTGTTCAACCATACGTTTGTTGCAAGTGCTATGCATTATTTCCTAGCTATGCTCACTTGCACATGCTATGTGTTTTTATTGATATTGGGGGAGCGATGATTCTTTTTTGTGCGCTTGTATCTACATACAAAAAATTCTAAATAGTGCACAAATCATGGGGAGCTTCTCTAGTTTATTTACAACACTCCTTTGCCCATATCATAATATCTTTTATTAATCTCATTGGATCATGTGATTGTTTGGTCCAATATGTATCTTTTGATTGCTTGCTTCACTCTTTGGTATGTCTTTGTGCCATATAATCCTTTTCGCAATCTTTGGATCCTCAATATAGTTTTTATTCCTCAAACTACTTATCATTTTATATGTGTATTTCATTGCACTCATATTTTGAGAAATACACACTTTTTGGAGGAACACCTATTATATTGGCCTTCTAAGTATTTCTTCCATTTTAGCAATCGTTGCCAATGGGGGATAAGTTTAGAGAGTTTAGTTTGGAGAAGTTTAGAGATTTTTGCTTTTGTTGCTTATGCATTTGAATCTCATACCCATGCATTATTGCTTTGCATGTGTGTGTACTTTGTTGTGCTTATTTCCTTATATAAACTCTCTTGAAAGTGTTGTCGTCCATTGCCAAAGTGGGGGAGATTGTTAGAGCATATTTCTCCGTGTGTGGTTTTAGTAATTGATGACAATCCATATGGACTAATAGTTGCCTTGAGTTATATTTGAAGTATTTGTCCATAGGCATTTCTTGAAGTCCATTTGTTGGTTTGTAGGAGTTTATGTGATGACCAAGGTGGTATTCAAGGGTTTATCCGAAGATTGGCCATGCAAGAGTTGAGCTTATTGTAAGCATGTCTTGAAGAAGAAGATCGTGTGAACATTCATGGTTACCTTCAAGACATCAACTTTATGAAGAAATTATAAGATACAAGGTTGATCAAGACTAAGGCAAAGAGTGATTCAAGTCGATCAACACACAAAGCATAGAAGATGTACCAAGTGGGATCAAGTGATCTCATGGTATGAAAAGTATTGTCCATTAAGCTTTGTGTACTAACCCATGATCTTTGTAAATGTTCTTTGTGGGGCTAGGTATATTTCCATGGGCTTGCATCAACAGGAAGATCCCATACAACCCATGGAGGATGACATCAAGTGGTGATTGTCATCAAGGTTGTGGTGTGCAAGTTCAAGAGTAGCATCATGAAGAGATCACACACATGAAGCTTGCTGTCTATTATGATGATAATGGGCATGTGAAGATGTGTCGAAGAGTGGCTCGCCCATAGTGGAGTATGGGGGAGCAATCTACTAGTCTTCATAAAGCCGCTGCAATCAAGAAAGGTGGTCCATCTTGAGGAGGAAAAGAGCATCATCATCTAGCTCAAGTGGACCGTGCACAAAGAAAAAGTTTGTCTTTGATAGGTTTCATATTTTACCGGTCCCACGATGTTAGTTGGCAGACCGGGTTATAGGATTGATAACCATACTATCAAGGGGGGATCTCGAGTGAGTAGCTTGATCGTATCTTTCATTGAGAGCTCAAACGATTATATTCTTGACATCATCATCTTTCTTAGTTCTTGTTTGGCTTTTCACTTGGGAGTTTTGGATCTTATGGTCTTCATCGTGATAAGATCAAGCTCATCGAAAATGGTTTTCACATATATCATATTTGTGTTTTCAGTGTTGGAGATTTTGTCGGATAATTCTTGGGAAGGTCATCTTCCTTATCCCATTGGCATTGATTCTCCATCGCTTGATAGGACTTGTCATCATCTATCCAACAAGCTTGACTTTGCTCATTTCTGAGTCCGTATGCGAAAGTTATGGCGGTTTCAGTATTGCTTGGGTTGGAGTACTACTTTAGGATGTAGTACCCCTCAAGCGGTAGTACCTCTCCCCCGAGCGGCAGTACCTCTTAGGAGGTACTTTCGCTGACCATTACCGCTTCCACTTCTGTTTATTTTATGCTTCTGGTGGCCAATCTTCTTGAGCGGTAGTAGAGCGGTAGTAGAGAGCGGTAATACCTCTCAAGCGGTACTACCTTCCCCCAAGCAGTACTACCTCTCTGGCAGATCTACCACTCGTGTTTTCTGTCTTGTTGGGCTGGTTTGATGGTGCTAAGCGGTAGTACCGCTCCCCGAGCGGTAGTACTGCTTGAGCACGACTTGTGGGCATAACGATTGGATTTTGGGGGGGGGGGCTATTTATGGGGGCCTTCTTCCCTAGTGGTTCTCAATCCTTTGAGCTCGTGTTCTTCCCCCATTGTTAACCTTCTTTGAGCTTGCTAACTCTCAATCCCATCAATGATTCTTGCTAGTTCTTGAGGAAAAAGAGAGAGGAGATCTAGATCCATATTTCCACCAATCACTTTCTCCTCTATGTGAGGGTAATCCCTTGGATCTAGATTTTGGAGTTCTTCGTGTTCCTTTTTGTCCTTCCTCTCATTTTCTTCCATAGCATTAGTTGTTGTGGCGGGGTTTGAGAGAGAAGGACTTGGGCACTCCGTGTGCCCTTGCCATTGCATTTGGTGCATCGGTTTGAGTTCTCCATGGTGATACATGGAAGTGAAGTTTGAGAAGCTTATTACGCTTGGGTGTTTGAGAACCCTAGAGCTTGCTCCTCTTGGGTGCCTTGGCACCCTAGATGGTTGGTGGTGTCTCGAAGCTCAATCTTTGTGGTGTAAAGCTTCGGGCAAACACCGGGGTCTCCAATTAGGTTGTGGAGATTGCCCCAAGCAATTTGTATGGGTACTGCTGACCTCCCCCAAGGGTTGCCATTTGTATGGGTTTGTTGACCGCCCTCAAGGGCCCCTTAGTGGAATCACGACATCTTGAATTGTGCGAGGAAGTGAGGAGATTACGGTGGCCTTAGTGGCATCTTGGGGAGCATTGTCCCTCCACACCGCTCCAAACGGAGATTAGCATCCGCAAGGGCGTGAACTTCGGGATACATCGTCTTCTTCGAATGCCTCAGTTATCTCTTACCCGAGCCATTTAATTATGCACTTTACTTTGTGATAGCCATATTGTTTCTTGTTATATATCTTGCTATCACTTAGTTTTTTATCTTGCTTAGCATAAGTTAATGGTGCACCTAGGTGAGCCTAGTTGTTTTAGGTTTTGTGCTTGACAGATTAAACGCTAATTTTACTCCGCATTTTTTCAAGCCTAAACCGTAATTATTTTAAATCGCCTATTCACCCCCTCTAGGCGACATCCACGTCCTTTTAGTGTGTTTATAATGACGCGATGGATTTCTCTATTGCAAACAAGCAGCGGGCCCTTGAGTGCAGGGCAACTAGAGTGGATCATGCTTTGCAGCGAGACGTCTGATATAAGAACAAATACAAGAGAAAGTCTCTTGAGCACTAGTAGTTCAAGCATTTGCACATAATTGTTTGGTATTTGGCAAAGAGCGAAGCTGACAGTGTGCAGGGAGGAGGAACATCGAAAGATGGATGTCGGTGTTGAGGGCGCAGATGAAGCGCTTGCATCTGGTAGTCTGACCTCTTGGTTCACAAAGCATGGGAACAGGTAGTTGAACTCAAGCACGTGGATATTGTCAAGATATGGGGGTCGGAGCTAGGCGTCGACGGCACTGGAGATAGCACATCGGTATGCATAGGCGGTGAACTGGCCCCTCATGGCTAGATAGGATGACTTCCGGAAGGCTCAGACCGATAGGTTTTCGACAACGCCTAGTTCCGAAGTAGCTTAGGCTGATGAGCTCCTCGTTCTAGATGGAGACCTAGAGATCAACTCGATATGAACTATTTCTAGATCGTTAAAAAGATGAGCGACAAGGAAGTAACAACAATCGATATTCAGAGGAGCGGTGCGCCATACAGGACGCCACTAGTTGTGAGGATTTGTGTGCGGACACTGTCCTCGGTAGGGAGACGGGAGATGATCTCACCGAGGATGGTGTCAGGGAGGCTGCTGATGCGATCCGGACCAGATTCTTCTTTGTGTTGCTCGGATCTAGTGGGCGAACCCTTGCCGCTTCTTGCCCCTTTGACCACCACCGCACCCCTCAGAGGACAACATCGCTCGTGCCATGAGCCTTGCCCTCTTGGTGCTAGGGGCAGCGGACTCCGTCTCCACCTCAATTGCCGGGGTGTGTTGTGGCCCATGAGAAGCGCTGTGTGCGGTGGATTTGGAAAGATGGTTGTATTTACTGTGTAGATCTAGAAAATACCTTGGGCGTATCAGATACGAGAGGAACTATTTTGTATGCAGCACAAGCACGGTACCGCATGCATCGTGCCTCTCTGTTTTCTTATTTTTTTTCATTGACACGTTTACCATGAGATGCGCGGTCATGAGGCGACATTCACCATGAGAGGCACGGATTTGCATTAAGAATATGGATGATTGTATATGCAGCAAAGCCATGGTGCTTCCAATGTCAAGAAGAGCCATAGTCCTTCCTATGGGTTCCAAATATTATTTCCATAGACATGTTTACTTATTGAGGAACCATGCTAAAGCTAGTCAGGGCATGGTTCACAATGCATCGTGCATGCGCACTCCAAAATGTTTCCTCTAACATGTACGATTGCAGAGTCATGGCCATGAAGCTAGTTGAGGAACGGACTTGACCCTATGTGTTTGAATTGTGTGCATCACAGAAGCACTGTATGAGGCCATTAGAGGAAACTTCGATAGTAGCTGCATCACAACCTTCACAGGCACGATTGTCCCCTGTGTGTTTCAATTTTTTTGATGCACAAATTCATCTGAGAAGCGGGGTAGTGCGACCAAGACGGGCATGGTTATACATTCTCTCGAGGCACTTTCATGATACTGTGTTTCAAACATTTCCACTGATGCTAGAAGGCACAGTTGTACCTACATCACATGCATGGTTGTCCCTTCAGTATTTCCATTGTTTGGACGCAGCCATTCATCCAAGAAGCACAGCCATGAGACCACGACATGCACGGTTATAAATTCTCCCGAGGCACGACCATGATATCATGTTTCAAATGTTTCCGCTGACGCTGGAAGGCACGACCATGAACCCATGAGAGAATGTTACGTGCAGTAGAAGCACGGTCGTGTCTCTCTGCATATCAATTCTTTTTCTGCTCTCTATGCTGTAGCAGAAAGGCAATGCTTCTACATACAGAAGATGAAAGGTCATGCCACCATGTCCAAATTGTTTCCATGTTGACATGCACACAGAGAGGGCCACAACTACATAAAATTTTGAAGGAAATATGTGGCTCTTCGCTGAGTAAAATTACCAAATTATTTTGTCTCTATGGATGCACAAAATAAGCTTACATGTCATTTTTTATTACAACACCGCGAGAAAATAAATCTAGAAGTATATTTTTCTCCTTCACTTGATGTCTCACACTCCCAGGGACGAGTCCTGTTTTTCAATATTGAGCGATACATTCTTATTTCTCTACCTCTGTGCATAGTTTTGCATCCTTCTTCCCTAAACAACAAAAAGAAATAAATAGAATTCGAGGCCACCTCAATTCCATTTTTGTAGTTTTATTTTATAAACAAAAGTAGTGATAAACAAGAAACTAAAATATTTAATTGCAAGATCTAACGATATACCTTGAAGCACTCACCTCCCCCGCAACAACGCCAGAAAAGAGCTTGATGTCTAATACTCAACTTTATTCTTGTATACTCTGTTGGGACTCCAAGCATAGATTTTTGTAGGATAGTAGCAATTTTCCCTCAAGTGGATGACCTAAGGTTTATCAATCTGTGGGAGGTGTAGGATGAAGATGGTCTCTCTCAAACAACCCGGCAATCAAATACAGGAAATCTCTTGTGTCTCCAACACATCCAATACAATGTCAAATTGTATAGGTGCACTAGTTTGGTGAAGAGATGGTGATACAAGTGCAATATGGATAGTAGGTATAGGTTTTTGCAATCCGGGATTATAAAAACAGCAAGGTAACAAGTAGTAAAAGTGAGCATAAACGGTGTTGCAATGCTTAGAAACAAGGCCTAGTATTCATACTTTCACTAGTGCAATCTCTCAACAATGCTAACATAAAATAATCATATGATAATCCCTCAGCGTGCAACAAAGAACCACTGGAAAGTTCATATCTAGCGGAGAACATAAGATGAAATTGTTGTAGGTAATAGAACCACCTCAAAGTTATCCTTTTCGATCAATCTATTGAGCTATTCATGTAAGTGACACAAACAGACCTAGAGTGCGTATTGAAATAACACCATATGATACACATCAATCAAACCCTAATGTCACCTAGATACTCCAATGTCACCACAAGTATACATGGGTTAATTATACGATATGCATCAAACAACTTCAGATTCACCATATTCAATCCACGCAAAAGAACGTGTATCAACCCACATGCATAGATTACCCCATTGTCACCACGGGAATCTGCAAGTTGAGTACCAAAACATATATCAAGTGAATCAATAGAACACCCTATTTTCACCATGGGTATCCTCATGCAAGACATACAACAAGTGATATCAAATCCAATATTCAATCCAACATAACAAAACCTCAAAGGGAAAGACTCAATTCATCACACCAAGATAGACAGGGAAGAACACCATATGATCCAACTATCTGTACTACTTATAAAGGTTGGAGTTCGTGGTGAGTTCACTTACCCTTCTTACTCTTACACGTGGGACGTAGTGCAACAGTAATCGAAATAAAAAATCACCGCCAGAGTCGAGCTCTGTCCGAGTGGCCTCCTCGTAACACAGCGAGCAATCATGTATAGAAATCAAGTACGCTAATATTTAATACCAGTTTATACTCTAGATTAATATTTTATACAGAAATCAAGTAATCTTATAGGAGAGAACCATCATTTTTGGACGAACACAACCAGTGTGCCCAGCAAGGAAGTCACGCTTGAGTGCCCCTCTAGATTTCACCCATGAGCGTGACCACACTCGACGCAGCGGGTTGGAGCATGGCCTGACGAGAATGAGATTACCTTGAACGTGTGTAGGTGGAGCAGCATGCAATGGCGTCGCTTCGGGGTCTCTATTGCAGCGTAGTGCAAGAACAACAAGAGGAGTCAAGAAGATGTGTTGGGCTTGAACAACTGCCATGACTAGATTTGCTGGTGATGAACGGCAGCCCTGGTCATGGGCAGCCTGGTCCGACCGGCCCGACCCAGCCCGGCCCGATCTTGCCCATGGGCCAGGCTTGGGCCTAGATTTTGAGCCCGGTGGTCGGGCCGGGCGGTCTCGGGCCCGATGAAACTGGAATTTACGCCTACGTCGGGCTGGGCTTTTTCGGGCTCGGCCCGGGCTTGGGCCCAAAATTTAGGCCCGACGGCCAGGCTGGGCTGTGCTCGGGACTGGGTTTTTAGCATCGGGCTTTTTTCGGCCCGCACCGAGGCCCAGCCTGGCCCGAGGTATGGCTAGGTATATGAACGGCACATGTCCGGCAATGGAATCCGACTGCGAAGAGAAACATGTAGTGCCGAGACATGGCCACTTGGGTGGGGTCGAGCCAACACGTCTCACTAATGACCCACAAGTACAGGGGATCTATTGTAGTCCTTTCGATAAGTAAGAGTGTCAAACACAACGAGGATCAGAAGGAAATGACAAGCAGTTTTCAGTAAGGTATTCTGTGCAAGCACTGTAATATTCGGTTACAGATAGTTTTGTGATAAGGTAATTCATAACGGGTAGCAAGTAATAAATGTAGCAAAGGTGCAGCAAGGTGGCCCAATCCTTTTTGTAGCAAAGGACAAGCCTGGACAAACTCTTATATAAAGCAAAGCACTCCCGAGGACACATGAGAATTTCTGTCAAGCTAGTTTTCATCATGCTCATTTGATTCGCATTCGTTACTTTGATAATTTCTATCAAACGAATACTAGATTCATATGATTACTTATAACAAGATTTATCCCGTGTCCTCAGGAACAAACATAACTACTCACAAAGCATATTCATGTTCATAATCAGAGGAGTATTAATTATCATTTAGGATCTAAACAAATGATCTTCCACCAAGTAAACCAACTAGCATCAACTGCAAGGAGTAATCAACACTGCTAGCAACCCACATGTACCAATTTGAGGTTTTGAGACAGAGATCGGATACAAGAGATGAACTAGGGTTTGGAGAGGAGATGGTGCTGATGAAGATGTTAATGGAGATTGACCCCCTCTCGATGAGAGGATCATTGGTGATGACGATGTCTTTGATTTCCCCCTTCGAGAGGGAAGTTTCCCCAGCAAAACAGCTCCGCCGGAGCCCTAGATTGGTTCTGCCCAAGTTCCGCCTCGTGACGGCGGCGCTTCGTCCAGAAAGCTCTCTTTTGATTTATTTTTCTATGTCAAAACCCTTCATATAGCAGAAGATGGGCACCGGAGGGCTGCCAGGGGCCCACAAGCCACATGGGCGGCCAGGGGGTAGGCCGTGCCCCCCAGGCTTGTGACCTCCTGGTGGGTCCCCTCTGGTATTTCTTTCACCCTTTATTTTTTATATATTCCAAAATAATTCTCCATAACTTTTCAGGACTTTTGGAGTTGTGCAGAACAGGTCTCTCATATTTGCTCCTTTTCCAGTCCAGAATTCCAGCTGCCGCCATTCTCCCTCTTCATGTAAACCTTGTAAAATAATAGAGAAAAGGCATAAGTATTATACCATAATGTGTAATAACAGCCCATAATGCAACAAATATCAATATAAAAGCATGATGCAAAATGGACATATCAACTCCCCCAAGCTTAGACCTCGCTTGTCCTCAAGCGAAAGCCGAGATCGATAAATATGTCTACATGTTTAGAGAAAGACGCGTCGATAAAATAAAATACGGACATGAGGGCATCATGATCATCTTAAGAACAACAATACTTATTGATATATAATTTCTTATACTAGAGTAACAATTCATTCACAAGGTAAAGTATGAACCAAGAACTCTATTGAGAACCACCAAACTATGATCTCAGTCATTGAAGCAATTGCAATTTATCATAACATCCGAAAGATTCAATATAAAAGCTTGTAAAGCAAATCCACATACTCAATCATCTTTTAGTCTTTCATAATTGCTAACACTCATGTGGTACTCATGAGGTCAAAGCTTCAATTGGACACAGAGAAACATAGGGGCTTATAATTTTCCCTCCCAACTATTTACCTTAAGGCTAATGTCAACAGAAATAACTCATGATCACCCACATCCAAGTGGATGTATGTGTCTAGATCATTCCCCAACACATGACGCTTTCCAACAGAGAAAGGCGAAATATAGGGAGTGGTGAAGATCACCATGACTCTTGCATAAAGGTAAGTACTAGAAAGTAAAACTTTCAGATAGGCCATTTGCAGAGGGAAGCAGACATTGTCATGTGCTTTTTGTTTTTGGATGTGCAAACCCTTAATGCAAAGGAACGTCGCGTTGTATTGGCCTTTGTGATAGCAACCTTTATCATGCAGTCCATCGTTTTTATTTATTTACCATCACAAGTTCGTACAACACTTATTTTCCCTTACAATAAAATATCATACATATTTAGGAGCAATTTTTATTTCTTTTTGCACCGATGACAACTTACTTGAAGGATCTTACGCAATCCATAGGTAGGTATGGTGTACTCTCACGGCAAAACTGGGTTGAGGGTGTTTGGATGCACAAGTAGTATCTCTACTTGGTGCGGAAGTTTTGGCTAATATGAGGTGGAAGCAAGCGTTACATGTTAAAGGATCTATAATCATATAACTTCTATTCGGAAATAAGGAAACATAACCCATTATGTTGTCTTCCTTGTCCAACGCCAACTTCTTAGCATATAATATTTTAATGAGTGCTCACAGTCATAAAGGATGTCCAAGATAATATATTTATATGTGAACCTCTCTTTCTTTGTTACTTCCTTTTAATTGCAACAATTACCAATCGCTATGTTTGTCAACTCTCAACGAATTTCAATCGACATACTTCTTATATGTGAAGTCATCACTCCCCATAAGATCATCATATATACTCTGCTTTTATTCTATTTTTCTCTTATTACTTTTTCTCAAGATCATAGCACCAAGAAAAGCCATCAACTCAAAAATAATTTTTATTATATTACTCTTGGACACGCTTACATATGGGTAACATAAAGCAAAAATCAAAGCTAGATCATACTAAAAACTTTTTTCTACTAGATCAAGATATAACCAAAAGTATCAAACTAGGAAAAACGATAAAAGTAAAAGATGTGATGGTGATACTATACCGGGGCACCTCCCCCAAGCTTGGCACAAGCCAAGGGTAGTGCCCATACCCATGTGTTTAGTTGTCTTTCTTCTGAGGTGATGATGCTGGATAAGGATCTTTAAGCTTGTTCAGTTTCCTTTTAAGCATGAAATTACGTTCCCTCAGATCGTCAACTTCCTGCTCGAGCTTCAATATCCTTTGACATAATTCTTGCTTGCTCTCCTGCAGAAAACAAGAAGGGATAAATAGAACCTTGTGTTTTCTCCTTGTGTTTGGGAGGATTGATTTCCTGAACTCCATGTGCATATCTCCTGGTTGAGGCAGAGGGGTATCTTCTTCATCTGAGCTTTCTTCCTCATAATTGCCTTCTTGTTCCTCCTTTGAGAATAATCCATAAGGATCTAGGTCCCCATAGAGCTTGGGATTGGCAAGATAATGCGATACATAGCTCTCCCCATTGGACTCTTGGGACGACATCTTGCTCTAAATCTGCTGCAGAAACAACTCAAAACGGAAACATGAGGTTTTGTCATGATACGAAGGTCCAAACCTTTGGGAGATTATATAATGAATTTTTACTGACCAACATGAGTGTACCACAAGAAAACAGAGTTCGGAGGGTGCACGGGGAGGCCACAAGCCACAATGGCGCGACCAGGGGGTAGGGCGCGCCCACTGGCTTATCGCCCCCTCGTGCACTTTTTGGACTACTTTAGATTTTCCTAATTTATTAAATATTCCAAAACGGAGAAAATTTGCTATTGGATTTTTTTGGAGTCGGTTTGCTTACCATAACACATACCTATTCCTTTTCGGAGGCTGAAACATTCTCGTGGGTCTTTGAAAGCACAATGTGCTCCCTTGGTGGTTTTGCTAATTAATGAAAACATACATTGTCTCTTGGACTAATATTTTCATCTAGTGTGTTTTAGATAAAGTCCATAGAGAGAGATGGTCTGGAAAAAAGGAGTGTGGAGAGTATCCCCATGAAGAAGGGGAAGGAATAGCATTGGCCAAGCTTCAAGCAAAGGACTCTACATTTTACCTTTTGTGAGAAATCACTTTGAGTCCATAGGAAAGCCAATACTATTAAAAGGGGGTAAGGTTTTGTTGGTGAACAAAATGTTCATACGTGCACAAGTGGTAGTCACCACATACACCCACAAGCTCTTCCAAAAAAGTCTGTCCAAAGCCAAATACTCAAAATCGGTGCAACCAATACATTCCACTTGGTGTTACTGATTCAAAACCTCAGATAGACTCAGCCAAACCCTAGCTTTTCGGTGCAACCGATTCCACTTCGGTGCCTCCGAGTTTGGGTTGCCAACTTCCTGTTATGCAAGTTTACAAAATCGGTCCCTTCGAGTTTTGTGAATCGACATCACCGAGATTGGCAATCTGACCGTTGGTCACCATATCGGTGTAACCAAGTTTTATGTATCGGTCTCACCGAGATTCAAAAGTTGCTACCTTTGAGGCAACTCGGTACAATCGAGATTTACACATCGGTTCCATCGAGTCTGACTTATTAGGTGTAAGAGTTGGATTTTTGGAGATGCCTATATATACCCCTCCACCACCACTCACTCGCAAGAGAAGCACTCAGAACGGTTCCCCACTCATACCTACTAATTTTCTGAGAGAGAGCCACCTACTCATTTGTTGAGATCATGCAATTCCATTCCTACCATATGAATCTTGATCTCTAGCCTCCCCAAGTTGCTTTCCACCCAATCAATCTCTTCTACCAAGCCAAATTTATGAGCGAGTTATTGTGTGTTGAGGAGTCTATCATCTTGAAGCACAAGAGCAAGGATTTCATCGACACTATGGAGACTATTACCTTTTGGAGGGTGGTACCTCCTAGATTGGTTAGGTGTCGCTTGGGAGCCTCCTACTTCGTGTTGTGGAGTGAACCAAGAAGTTTGTAAGGGCAAGGAGATCGCCTACTTCATGAAGATCTACCCCGAGTTAGGCTAGTCCTCCGTGGACGTAGGCCGTCATGGTATAGTCAAGGTTGCTTCTTCGTGGAACCCTCCATGGGTAGAGCCCTCCATGGACTCTCGCGACCGTTACCCTCCATGGGTTGAAGACTCCATGAACGTGAACGTACGATAGCACCACCTATCGGAACCATGGGAAAAACCTCTGTGTCCCTCATGCATTTGATCTCTCTATCTCTAATCCTTACTTTCATGTGCAATGTCTTTACTTTCCGCTACTATACTTGATGACTTGCATGTGTAGGGTGTTCTAGACCAGTTATATATGCTAAAACTGCCAACCCTTGAACTTATGCGTGTGGTAGTTTTAAATTCCTACTAGTAGTATATTCACCCCCTCTAGACATACACTTCTTGTGATCCCTCAATTGGTATCAGAGCATTGGTCTCCATTGCTTCGGTTTCAACACTATGGAGGAAGATCGGTGTGTCTAGTGTGGAGAGTTTGTATTGTAGAGTGACGATTCTTGATGGAGAGTACTATAGTCGATGGAAGAATGACATGATTGATCTATTTGAAAAATTCCATTTGAGAAAACATATTGAAAATCCCTATGTGCTCCCCATTGATGAATTGCATACCACACACGAAGAGGAAATTAACATGCTTGGTAACCTTAGAACTGTCAATCTTATTGTGAGAGGCTTACCAAGATTCGTGCTTTCTCAATTGAAGAACTTTACATGTGCTTATACCTTGTGGACTGATTTGGAGAAACGATATCCAAATCTTTCATTAGGTAATGTCTATTAAATTCTTCATAAAACTATTGCTTTTCATAAAATGAAGCCTAGTGATCCAAACTTTGATAAATGCCTATTTGAGCTTCGTGATCTTATGCGTGCTAAAGGAAATGTCACTACTATCAACAATATTATTATTGAAGCCATTCACATTCATAAACTTGAACATTGTCATGGTTATGATTCTAATGAGTCCCTTTGTTTTTATGACGAGGAGATTCCACCAAATGACGACAATGAAGAACGTGGCTACTATGATGAAGATGAGCTCTTCGACATCAAGCATGAAAAGATCATGAAGAATCTAAGTCTAATGGCGAACTTCAAGGATTAGATGTCCGGTGGAAAAGAGTGGATTCTCAACAGTGGATGCACGGATCACATGACTAGTGATAAAGACATGTTCCAAGAGATCACGCCTAATCAAGGTCCTCGAAGGTACATGACCTTTGGAGACAACTCTAATGGTAAGGTACTTGGCCTTGGTAAGGTGGCCATATCTCATGATAGCTCTATTCAAAATGTGATGCTCGTTGAATCCCTTGGCTACAATCTTCTTTATGTATCTAGACTAGCAGACTTCGGTTTTAATGTGCTATTTACCAAAGTAGATTGCCAAGTGTTTCGATTTGATAATCATAAAATTGTCTTTACCGGTATTCGTAAAGGTGATATATACATTGTTGATTTCATTAAAAAGGCCCAACCTTGTACTTGTATCATTGCAAAATCATCTAAAGGTTGGCTATGGCATAGAAGGCTTGGACATGTAGGCATGCGCAATCTAGATAAGCTTATCAAGGGCAATCATATTCTTGGTGTTAAAGATGTCATCTTTGAAAAAGATAGACTTTGTAGCGCTTGTCAAGAAGGAAAGCAAGTAGGTGGAAGTCATCCGGTCAAGAACATCATGACCACTAGGAGACCACTCGAGTTACTTCATATGGATCTCTTTGGTCCCAATGCTTACGAGAGTCTTGGTGGAAACTCTTATAGTCTAGTTGTAGTTGATGATTTTTCCAGGTGTACGTGGGCATTCTTTCTTGATGATAAGTCGAGGGTAAAAAAGATCTTCAAGAACTTTGAACGCAAAATGCAAAACCAATTTGAAGTGAAGATCAAGAAGGTTCAAATTGATAATGGGTCAGAGTTCAATAACACCCATGTGGATACCTTTCTTGATGAAGACGGTATTTCACATGAGTTCTCGGCTATGTACACACCTAAAAAAATGGAGTTGTTGAGAGAAAGAACCGAACCCTCATTGAGATGGCAAGAACGATGCTTGACGAATACAAGATGCCACGACACTTTTGGGAAGAAGCCATGGAAACAGCATGTCATCCACAAACCGACTCTACTTGCACAAGCTTCTCGAGATAAATGGCATACGAGCTTCTCACCGGTAACAAACCCCAAGTAGGATACTTTCGGGTATTCGGCTCCAAGTGTTACATTCTTGATAAGCATCGTCATGCTAAATTTGCTCCCAAATCTCATGAAGGTTTCCTACTTGGTTATGGATTGAACTCTCACACCTACCGTGTCTACAACAACTTCACTCGAAAAGTTGAAGAGATGGTAGATATGAAGTATGATGAGTCTAATGGTTCGCAAGTCGAACAATTGCCAAATGATGTAGGTGATAAAGATCCTTCGGAAGCTATCCAAGATTTGCCCATCGGCAAGATTCGTCCCATGGAGGTGAAGGAAAGCACTTCATTAACCCAAGTGTAAGCTCCTACTTTGGATCAAGGCTACCAACAATACGACATGGAAGCATCCACAAGCGGTACTCGATAAGATGAAGAGGAGGAGGAAGTACATCATGAAGATCCATCACAACCTCCTTCGCCACCACCTCAAAGAGATGACCACATCGACAACAACGAGATGAAGGAGATGATGAAGAAGAATAAGCTCCACCAACTAACAAACCTAAGCTACCCCGAGTTCGAGCTCAAGTGACCAAGAACCATCCCCTAAACCAAATCTTTGGTGACATACAAACATGGAGGATCACTCGCTCTAAAACTCGCTTGGCTAACTTTTGTGAGCATTATTCTTTCATCTCTAGCATTAAACCCTTGAAGGTTGAACAAGCTCTCGAAGACACGGATTGGGTGAACGCTATGCATGAAGAGCTTCACAAATTCAAGAGGAACGAAGTGTGGATGCTCGTGGAGAAACCCAAGGACGAGCAAAACATTATCAGCATGAAATGGGTATTTCACAACAAGCAAGATGAAGACGGTCAAGTCGCACGCAACAAGGCTCGCCTCGTAGCCCAAGGATATACGCAAGTCAAGTGTATGGACTACGGTGAGACCTATGCCCTCGTTGCTAGAATATAAGCTATTCGAATTCTTCTTGCTTATGCTAATCACCATGATATAACACTTTACCAAATGGATATTAAAAGTGCATTCTTAAATGGTGAGATAGAAGAAGAGGTTTTTGTTAAGTAACCACCTAGTTTTGTAAATCCTAAGAAACATGACCACGTTTACAAACTTCGCAAAGCTTTATATGGACTTAAGCAAGCTCCTCGTGCTTGGTACAAATGCCTAACAAAGTTTCTCATTGAAAAGGGATTTGAAATTGGTAAAATTGACGCAACCTTATTCACAAAGAGAGTTAATGGTGAATTATTTGTGTGCCAAATTTATGTGGATGATATTATCTTTGGATCTACTAACCCACAATTTAGTGAGGAGTTCGAAAGGTTGATGTCAAAGAAGTATGAGATGTCAATGATGTGTGAGCTGAAATTCTTTCTTGGTCTACAAATCAAGCATACGAGAGAAGGTACTTTCATCTCTCAAACTAAGTACACCAAGGACTCAATCAACAAGTTCAACATGCAAGAGTGCAAAGGTATGAAAACTCCCAGGCCCACTAGCGGGCAAGATGATCTCACCAAGGAGGGTGAATCGGTTGATAAAAAGGTTTATCGACCAATGATTGCTTCATTGCTTTATTTATGTGCCTACCGTCCTGATATTATGCTTAGTGTTTGCATGTGTGCTAGATATCAAGCTGCACCTAAAGAATGTCATCTTAAGGCTGTTAAACGCATTGTGAGATACTTGATACATACACCAAACTTTGGCATTTGGTATCCCAAGGGATATTCTTTTAATCTTGTTGGCTACTCCGACTCGGACTATGCCGGTGACAAGGTTGATAGAAAATCAACCTTGGGTACATGTCAATTTGTTGGTAGATCTCCTGTGTCTTGGTCCTCCAGGAAACAAAACTCGGTATCTCTACCTACTGCCGAAGCTGAATATATTGCTGCTGGATCATGTTGTGCGCAATTATAATGGATGACGCAAACGCTTAAAGATTATGGAATCTATGTTAAAAATGTGCCATTACTATGTGACAATGAAAGTGCCATTAAGATTGGTCATAATCTTGTGCAACATTCTCAAACCAAGCATATTCAAGTTCGACATCATTTCATTAGTGATCATGTTGCCAACGGAGATATTAATCTTAAGCATGTTTGTGCAAACAAGCAATTGGCCAATATCTTTAATAGGCCACTTCATGAAAAAGTGTTTTGTCATTTGAGGAGTGAGCTGAACATCATTGATACTTCAAACCTGAGCTAAGCTTGCTCGGATGCTTGCAAGGGGATGAGCTTCATTGTTTATTCCATGCTATTACCTTGAGTATCATGCCTTGGAATTCTATGCTCCCTTGTCTTGCATCCAACCCTTTTGTAGGTACTTGGAAGAACAACACTCCACAATATTGCAATCAACTCCTATCTTATGCAGTCTTGTCATGACCGAGTATCCACATCCTCGCGTTGATGATGGAAGGAAGAAGACAACAAAACATATCCTCGACATATATCCCTCAATTGCTAAATCTCAATTGGTATTAATTCATTTGTATATATCATGTTATTCCTTCCGTGACTAACCCATGTAGGTGAAAAGTGAACAAAAAGAACAAGGATTGCTCCCAACACAAGATGAACTTCATCAACTTCAAGCATCCTCATCAAGTTCACCTACAAGCTACGTCAACAACATCACTCAAAGGTATGTACTCATATCCTTGATATAGCTTTACTCCAAGTCATGAGATAAAGCAACTCAAGTGATATGAAAACATTAAAATGCTTAATCAAAAATGGTAACCCCATTTTGAGCTTAACGTTGAGTATGACCTATGATAAAGCATTGTTGCTTGGCTCCTAAGTCAATATACTCTGATATAGGTGACGTAGTCACCACCCATCATCTAGTTAAGAATCTTGGTTGGTCCGTTCTCTATTGCAAAATTTCTTGGAACCATTCAAATCTTTACTAGTTGGTATCTTTTTGTAAACTATCCGTATATTATATGCAAATTTGTATCCCCTAAGTTGCAAATCATTTGTTTTTCTTCCCTCATTGATTTTCAGTTACAACTTTATCTTTGGTTCAAATTTTCATTTGACAAGTTTCCGTTTCATGCCTTGGCGCCTCCGATTCAAAGGACTCGGTTCTACCGATCCCGCAGATAAGCTGCACAACACCATATTGGTGCCACCGACAACTTTGCCTCGGAGCCACCGTCTTTCTATTTTATTTCTGTCTGTGTTTGAATCTGTAGATCTTTGTGCGCCTTCTCTGATTTCTCAATCCTTCGATTATCCCTTATTTATAAAAAAACTTTCAAGGATCCTTAACTCAAAGGAGGACAAGTTTTGCAAATTCCTAGTTAATTCTAAGGGAGAGAAGTTATCTTCTATGAATCCCTCATTTTTCTCATGGTTATGATATTCTATGAATCCTACATTCTATGACCCTTGTTCTCAAGGATCCCTGTCTTAATCAATGATCCCTGTGTCTAACCCTATGTCTGGCCTTTTTGGAAATTAATGCCAAAGGGGGGGGGGAATATACAAAGCTTCAAAGCTAAAGAGGGAGATACATGCTTATGCAAAGGGGGAGATATAATTTAGGGGGAGAGAAGAATATCAAAAGTTTACACTTATATATAAACAAGGGGAGAATACCAAAGTATGGGGAGAAAAATGTGATTTGGAGAAAGATCTGTTTACTGCAATTGTTTTTCTCATGTTAGAATTTTCTCGCCCTTTCCAATCCCAATATCTAAATGCTAAGATTCAGAGGGAGAGGATGACCTACATTTTCATATCTCAAGGGGAGAAATTTCTAAATGATCTTGGAGACATATAAACCTTAAGGAATACTATCCTCTATATGTTCTCCATATCTTGGTATTTTTGAGTTCTATTGGTTTTGATTGGTAGAATAGTCTTGTGTTTCCTAACATTGTTTTCTCAAGTGTGTTTCTACTGCTAGAATGCTCATGTACTCAAGGTAAGTATATGCATCATATTATTGATCAAGATGATCTCTTGCTTCTTGCACATATTATTTCCAAGAGTGAAGTCTTGAACAAGGATACACCTCATTTACATACATTTGATGCATATTGCCAAGATACACATGACTTATCATATCCCTTCTACTACATGTGTGTCCATGCATACCAAAGCAACTATCCTTTAGAGGGATTGCACACATTTAGGGGGAGCAAGTCTAAGTCATGTGCCTCTCAAAGTCTTCATTATATATATGCATATCTTTATTTGAAGCTTTGATTGTATGTTGTCATCAATTACCAAAAAGGGGGAGATTGAAAGCACAATGTGCTCCCTTGGTGGTTTTGATAATTCATGACAACATACATTGTCTCTTGGACTAATATTTTCATCTAGTATGTTTTAGATAAAGTCCATAGAGTGAGATGGTCTAGTAAAAAGGAGTGTGGAGAGTATCCCCATGAAGAAAAAGGAGAAGGAATAGCATTGGCCAAGCTTCAAGCAAAGGACTCTACATTTTACCTTTTGTGATGAATCACTTTGAGTCCGTAGGAAAGCCAATACTATTACAAGGGGGTAGGGTTTTGTTGGTGAACAAAATGCTCATACGTGCACAAGTGATAGTCACCACATACACCCACACGCTCTTCCGCAAAAGTTTGTCCAAACCCAAGTACTCACGATGCAACCAACACATTCCACTCGGTGCCACAAATTCCAAACCTCAGATAGACTCAGCCAAACCCTAGCTTTTAGGTGCAAACGATTCCACTTCGGTGCCTGTCACACCCTATGTTGTAGCACATTGATATGTTTGGGTTTATAAAAATTTGGAATCAATTAAAACTTTTTGTCAGTGTTATGCTTGTTTGAATTGTAGCTTGTTGATTGTGGTTGTGACACTCCTAGATTCTATTCCACTTCATATTCATCCTCCTTGACCCAAACCTCTTACCCAATGATAATGACATGTGATTAGTACCCAAAACTATTTTTATCAAATTTTTTTTAACCAAAAATGATTTATTCAAAATAGGTTTTCAAAACCCCTTGAAATGAGGTTTGCACTACAAGTCCTCAAATTAGGTGGATCCTTCTTTCCCAAAGGCTTTATTTCAAACCTACTATATGTATGACTTCCCAAAACCACAAAATATTATTTTTAAAGGTTATTTTATTATTTTATTTAAGGGCTTTTTCTTAATGCCAGAAATGGTTTTTCCTAGGGAAAAATTATTTAAATGCTTTGTAAATATTTGAGAAAATTTAGGGAAGCTCAGTGGACATATATTTTCCATATATATGAGTTCAACCTCAAGGGCATGTTCTAATCGTGGGTAAAACCCCTCAAAACCCTTTCTGTTCAAATCAAACTTTTGGAATATTTCTATAAGGAATATTCTCAGTAAATTCCAGGAAATTCCAGCAAGTCAACACCATCATAGGTGATGATCTTGCAAAGTTTCACCTCAATCCAAGTTGATTTTGTTCATCAAACCATCCCCAAACCATCCCTGTCCAGAATCAAATTTGAGCAACTTTACATTGTGAGGTGTCTCCCCTTGGCCTCAAACTTTGTGGGCATGCTATAATGACCAAATAGTGATGATACACTAAGTGGTGCATCAAGGGTAAAATCCTAGCATCAATAGATCTACAGAAACCTAATTCTGTAAATTTCTAGGGTTTAACAAATCTCCATTGTCAACTTTTTCCCCTTGAGCTAAAACTTGGTGAATCCTCTCTTCTTTACCTAGCCTTTGACCCTGGTAAGTATATCAATAAGGTGGTAACTTTTTCTTGCCCAAAACCATACCAAACACCTTCTGGTGAATTGGTAAAACCTCTGGTTTCACCCCTATTCCTTTTACCCTTGCCCCCAAACTTTTACCACAGCCTCCTGTGGGTACCTTTCACCTCCAGTAAAACCCTCAAGGGCATAGCTCATTGGTTTGAGGGGTAAAACCTCTATTTCTACCCCTGGACAACATCTTTTTCTACCTCCCTCCCCTTTCCTTCTACCCTAAGGCTACTCGAGAGCCCTCACCTAGCTCTCCTAGCCCTTGGGCATCTCCTAAAGCCCCAGGACACAAGAAGACATGCGAGGGGCTTAAAATATGCCAGGGCATGCCATATGGGTGCTTTGGAGCGCACTACAGTGCACTCCCGCACTATAGCTGCCCCTGCCCGGTGCCACCCGACAGCCTTGGGCCTCCCTTGCGTGTCCCCCTGGTCGGCCTCGACGTCTGCGACGCGGCAGGTGGTCGGCCCTCTCTCTCTCGTCTCTCTCCTCAACTCCTTCACGCGCGCATGACACCGCCCGAACCGGCCAGTGGCCGCGCTCGCACACGCGCACTCCAGGTCCCCCTCCTAGCTGCCATTCCCCTCTCCTGGGCACGGACTGAGTCCACGAAGCCCCCAAACATGGCCCGGCTCGCCCCCGTGGCCCGTGGAGATGCCCTGGTCCTCACCGGTGCACCACGTCCATGGTGGACGGGCGCCCCCCTATATATAGTGCCTCCCCGAGCCCCTGCCCCTCTCTCCTTGCTCCCTCCTTCCCTCCGCTTCCTCCCCGTGCTCAACACGCTCTGCCCCGTGGTCGGGACCCCTTCCCCACACCGAACCCTCACCGCCGTCGAGCTCCCCTCCCCTTGCCGGTGTTCCACTCTGCCCCGACGCTCCCCGCGACCACCCACCGACGCGTAGGAGCCTCGCGAGCACGCTGGTGCTCTCCCTTCCGGCCGCCGTGGCCGGGAGCCCCTTCGGTGAGCTCTCCCCCGCTCCTGTCGCGAGGAGAGGGATGACAGGTTGGGACCACCTTTCATCCCCTCGCCCCCCTCCTCTCTCACTGGCAGGCCAAGCCCATGGGTAGGTTTAAAATAAAACATACCGCGCGCGGCGCCTCGCCTGGGCCGGCTTCCCTCTGTGGGCTGGTTTCTGCCGGGCATTTTGGCCCGAGGGACACAATACCCCTTTCTCCTTTTTATTTTCTGTTTAACTTCCAAAAATCCCCTAGGGCCCAAATTAATTCTAAATCCAAATATTCTTACACCTGAATTCTTAGAATAATCCATAGAATTTATTAGTGCCATTTGTAAAAATGTTTGAAAATAATTTTAGTACTAATTTATTTTAAAACCTATATTTAGGCACCTTTTGCCTCTGTTATTTAGTTTCCAAAATATTTTTCACAACAAAACCCTAGCAGAATATTTTAGTATGACATTTAGTATTTATCAGAGTAGGTTAACATTTTTGATAGTAGTTTGTATGCTCTGTTTTTGTGTGTTGCTTATTTTTTATCGCTTTATTTCGTGATGATAGATTGCGCTGTTGATGAAGAAGTTGGACCCGAAGACTTCGTAGACCCTGGAGACTTTGTTGAGCCACGCAAGCAGCCCTTTGACCATGTTAAGAAACTTTTTCATGCGTGTCATATAGCACTGCTATTTCGATGAATGATCATGATGAGGTGTCCCCCCCTTTGATGGGCTACCTGTGATACTTTTCCATTGACACTTGCATCAAGCATGACCCTACCACCTTATGAGGGTTATGTGGGTGGGAGTAGTTAGGTTGCTAATAGATGCTACGCAAATGGGATGGGATTTATGCATAGTGATGGAAAGGAAGTGATTCTTTCAAAGACTTTTCGAAAACCCTGTCGGGTGCCAATAATGCCCGGGGGAGATGATAATGAGTTGGGTGACCACTTGAGAAAGAAGTGGTGTGCCGGAACAAGATGAGGGTGTGTTTTCAAAAACAGAGGGTTTAAGATTTGTCGACCGTCCCAACCTCACATGCGCAACCACGATACCCCTAATGGGACGGGGCTTTGTTGATTACTATGGTTGGTGCTAGAAAGGAGCCCACATTACTAGTGGCAAGAGTGAAGTGGTCACTCTTGAGATAGGGTCATCCTAGAGTGGAAGGTCATGCGTTGTCTTTACAGGCACCGGGCACACCGTTGCGTGCCCTCATGGATGATACGAGTGATGTATATCATGAGGGACGGCACCAATGAGTGGACTCTTTGTTTAGTATCACCATGTGAAAGGTATTGTTTGGGTGCTTACCTCGGGTATGTTATATACCGCGAGTCGTGGATGGCATGGAAGTTCCCCGAGTCTTGTGGGTGAAGTGTGCAACCTCTGCAGAGTGTAAAACTATTTGAATAGCCGTGTCCATGGTCAAGGACAGTTGGGTGGTGCTGCTTATGCCATGTCCAAATGTTTTTGTAAAACTTGGCATGAGTATGGATGTGATGGTGACAAGAGGTCACATGAGCTAAGACCGATGACTTAGCTTGGGTATTGAACTAAGTCCGATGACTTAGCATGATGACTGAACACGAGGTGTTCAACCCCTACTTATGATGATATCCGTAACTTGTTCATGAGGATAATGCCTATTGTTGACGCATGCTTACTAGTTACTTGATCATGTCATTGCATTTAAAATTAGCTTTTCGCAAATTACCTACTTAGTGCTATATCATGCATCATTGTTACCTTGTTCCACAACTTGGGTTGCTTGCGAGTACATTCAAAGTACTCACTGGCTTGCCACTAGTTATTTAATTGGCCAAGCATGGAAGAGCAGGAGTATGTCGAAGAGTTCGTTGGTGACGAACATGCTAGGACACTTCCCAGTCAGAATGCCTGTAGGTTAAGGCAGATGGCATGGGTTCACGCTTTCGACCTAGATTTCTGTTGCTTGTTCTATTTAAGTGTTTGGCCCTCGTGGCCCTATATATGTAAGACTTGACCTTCATCGTCTTTATTTGTGTAAGACGCTAAATGTGGATGTAAGACTCTTATTATTCAGCTTCTGTGTGTTCAGTGAGCATCGATCTCTGGGATCACTGTACACGTGCATTCGGTGACCACGACTTATGAGTCGGGGTACCCATAGAGCTGGTATCAGAGCCGTCCTGACTGTAGGAAGACCTTAGTTAGCATGGACGTTAGTCAGGATGAAACCGTCTCCAAAACTACACCTAGCATTTGTACTTAGGAATTCTGCACTATTTACCTCTTCTATTCTCCACACAACACTCTACTGACTCTCCTCCTTTCAAACCTTTGTAGATGGCCATCGTACCCGAAGCCTTCCTGACATCCGGCTTTCCCTTACTCCTTGGGGATAGCCTGGAGAAGTGCCAATTTCGCCAACCACCCATTTTCCTCTACCACGAGCACTAGGTCGACATCATCACGAAGGAGTACCACGTGGATGTGGTCGTGAAGGCAAACGACTCCCTGACTAGTTGGTTCTTTGAAGGACCACAGATGGAGACCATGATACTCGCAGTCGAGATAGCTGCACGCAAGGCACTCCTACACCTTTGAGACATCATTCCAGAGATGGATGACGAGCCGGATACTCGCTACCTTCCCTCCAGGAAGGATGACCTTGGCGAGAGTTGGATGCTGATTCCGACCAAGGAAGATGGCACACCACTCAGGTTCCAGACCTACTTCAGCCTCTCTACCGATAGACTGGTTCATAACCTGATGAAGGAGTCCGTGAAGCTCAGTGAGGAACTTCACCACAACTGAGAGCTACTTTGGCGAGCCAAAACGAAGCCAGACAAGATCAAGAAGGATGGAGCCACCGAATGACGACCAGGTGTCGCTTATCAAGGAGGAGTACCCCCTAGCTAGTGATGCACCTACACGTCGTCGCATGAGTGCGAAGGAGTATCATGAGCTCTTCACCGACCCGCCTGCAAAGCGTCATTGGGATGGACCTCCTCGTTCCCCGACCCCTTCGACCGGGAATGATGCCCGTTTAGATGATGAACAGGAGGAAGACCCAGAGGAGTGTGACTACGAGACCGAGCACTCCACCACCTGAGTCCGAGAACCCCTAGGGTAGGATCAGTCATGTACCCCTCATGCGAAGTTGAGTCCGTGTAATGGTTCATATGAAACCATGTGTGCTTGTTGCTTGTTTTTGTTGTTTGTGTTCCGATGCAAGTCGCTCTTTTGCCTTAGGCAACATGTAAGCGACTCCATCATCTATCTTAATATATGTTGGTCTTTCGACCTTTGTTTTATCACACTTGCACTTGACCGACCCCCTTAGGTGCGCTTTTCTGTTGTTGCTTATCCTCTTGTCTATCCCAGTTGTTTGACTTGGCTGCTCCAGACAGGATGGTGACTGCTACCCGCAACAGCTCCTTCACCAACCCTAAAGCCGGCAACTCAAGCCAGCAACAGGGAGCTTGTGGGGCCGCTCATGCTGGAGGACACCAGGAGCAGCCACAAGGCGAAATTCCCCCGCCACCACCTCCATCGAAGAACATGACCATAGCTCAGTTTCTCCAAGTTCTCTGGGAGGAGCACCAAGCCAACAATGCTGCTATCCAGCAGATGGCTCAGGCCCTTGTGAACAACTAGCAGCAAGGTAGGAACGGCAATGGACGCTCCACACTGTCTGAGTTCATGAGGAACTCGCCCCCAACCTTCATCGAGACTGTTGAACCATTGGATGCTGACGACTGGATCCGCACCATCGAGGACCTCCTTGCACTGGTCAGTTGCAATGAGGATCGTTAGAAGGTGCTTTACGCCTCTCACTGCCTCAGAGGTACCACCCGAGCTTGGTGGGACGGATTCAAGGTCATGCAAGGAGAGCGTGTGATCACGTGGAATGACTTCAAGGAAGGATTCCGCACCGCCCACATTCCTTCTGGGATCATGGCTATCAAGAAGAGAGAATTCCGAGCGCTGAAGCAAGGAAGTGGCTCCGTCAAGGAGTACCTGCAGAAGTTCAACCTGCTGTCAAGGTATGCACCTGAAGATGTTAGCACAGAGGCTGCCAAGAGGGAACGCTTCATGGAAGGGCTTCAACAGGTCCTGCAGTATCAGCTCATCGTCTACGACTGTCATACCTTCTTTGACTTGGTGAACAAGGCCCTCATGTTGGAGGACAAGCGTCGTGCCATCGACGACACTCGCAAGCGCAAGATGATCAGCAAGGGTAGCACCAGCAACCAAAAGCCTGACCCCTGGCAGCCAGCCCTAGTCAAGCCGACCTATCAGCCGCAGCAGGCCAGACCCCATGCAGCTCGTCCGAGCTACCAGCCTCAGTAGTATGCCAATCCAGGCCAGCTTACAACAACAACCCCAATAACAACAACGGTGGCAGAAACTTCAAAAACAACCCTGGGCCAGACCTCCTGCACCTCATCCGAGCTACCAGCCTCAGCAGTATGCCAATCCCAGGCCAGCTTACAACAACCCCAATAACAACAACGGTGGCAGAAACTTCAAAAACAACCCTGGGCAAGTCACTTGCTTTGGATGTGGTCAGTCCGGACACATCTCTAAGCTTTGCCCCAACAGGAAGCCAGATGCACCGTGCCCCAATGCGCCAAACCAAGGTCAAGCCCGTGGAGCACCACCAAGGAACCCAGCTCCCCGAAACCAGCCCAACAATGGCAAGGGTCGTGTGAATCACGTCACCATAGAGGAAGCCCAGGAAGACCCGGACGTCATACTGGGTACGTTCCTCGTTAACTCAACCCCAGCAACAGTATTGTGTGATTGTGGAGCTTCGCATTCTTTTGTCACCCAAAAGTTTGCTTTAGAAAGTGGCATGAATCCTACACCCCTAGGTAGTCGGATGTTGATACAAACCCCGGGTTCAGTTATGAAGTCCGGGATAGGGTGCAAGGGAGTGAAGATTGACATCAACGGGGTAGATTTTCTAGCAGACCTTATAGTTCTGGATTCACCCCGCTTGGATGTCATCCTTGGCATGAATTGGTTAACCAAGCACCAGGGCATGCTAGACTGTGCCAAGAGGATCGTTACCATGACCAATAGCCAAGGAGTGGAAGTCAAGTATGTTCCCAACCCTACCTCCACTCAAGCCCCTCAGGCTAACTGTCTATCGGGAGTTGAGTTGGATCAAGTGCCAGTGGTATGTGAATACCCGGATGTGTTTCCTGATGAGCTACCCGGAATGCCTCCTGACCGCGACATTGAGTTCATCATTGAGCTTATGCCCGGATCAAGGCCCATCTATAAGAAGGCCTACACGATGGGATCCGAAGAGTTGGCTGAATTGAAGAAGCAACTGGCAGAGCAGCAAAGAAAAGGATTTATTCTCCCTAGTGACTCTCCTCAGGGATCACCTGTTTTGTTCGTGTCAAAGAGGGATGAGACTATCAGACTTTGTGTCGATTACCGTTCTCTCAATGAGGTCATGATAAAGAAAAAGTACCCACTCCCCAAGATTGAAGACCTGTTTGATCAGTTGAATGGAGCCAAGGTGTTCTCCAAGATCAACCTCAGGTCTGGGTACTATCAGCTGAAGATCAGACCCCAAGACATCCCGAATACGGCGTTTGTAACCCGGTATGGCCTGTATGAGCACACGGTCATGTCATTTGGGTTAACCAATGCCCCTGCCTACTTCATGTACCTCATGAATAAGGTCTTCATGGAGAACTTGGACAAGTTCGTGGTCGTCTTCATTGACGACATACTCGTCTTCTCGAAGTTTGAAGAAGAACATGAGGAACACTTGATATTAGTCCTAGAGAAGCTTCGAGAGCACCAGCTTTATGCCAAGTTCAGCAAGTGTGAATTCTGGCTACATGAAGTTGGATTCCTGGGTCATGTGTTGACTGCGGAAGGATTATCAGTGGATCCTGCCAAGATTGAAGTCGTGACTGAATGGCAAACCCCAACCACCATGAAGGAAGTCAGGAGCTTCCTCGGACTCGCAGGATATTACCGCAAGTTCGTGGAAGGGTTCTCAAGCATTGCCCGACCCATGACCCAGCTTTTGAAGAAGGACAAGAAATTCAAATGGATAGCTAAGTGCGAGGAAAGCTTCCAGGAGCTCAAGAAGAGATTGACCACAACCCCTGTTTTAGCCACCCCCGATATTCACAAGGAGTTTGTGATATATTGTGATGCATCAAGAACCGGACTTGGAGTTGTACTGATGCAAGAAGGCAGAGTCGTAGCATATCTATCCAGACATCTACGTCCTCATGAAGAGAACTACGCAACTCATGATCTCGAGTTG
The DNA here is from genome assembly GCA_022496015.1 of Hordeum marinum. Lineage (NCBI taxonomy): Eukaryota > Viridiplantae > Streptophyta > Magnoliopsida > Poales > Poaceae > Hordeum > Hordeum marinum. The sequence goes on from CM039672.1 coordinate 244,197,108, forward strand.
GCAGCCATGGTTCATGCCTTGAAGACATGGCGACATTACATTGTGGGGAAGCGATGTGAGATATTCACAGACCACAAGAGTTTGAAGTATATCTTCACTCAAAGGGAATTGAACATGAGGCAGCGAAGATGGTTGGAGTTGATCAAGGATTACGACCTCAGTGTTCAATACCACCCCGGAAAGGCCAACGTGGTAGCAGACGCCTTAAGCAGAAAGGCTTGTTCCTTGAATGATATGATTAAGGAAAGGCTACCCGCCCTATATGAAGAACTTTAAAGCTTCGGCTTGGAACTGGTTGCACTCGGATTCCATGCCCTCAAAGAAAAGCCTACCTTGATGGATGATATCAAGGAAGCCCAGAAGGAACACAAGAGCATTGAAGGCATCAAGAGGAAGATCAAGGCCGACAAGGCCCTAGGATTCTCGGTGGATGAACAAGGAGTAGTATGGTTCGGGAATCGCATCTGTGTACCCAACAAGGAGGAGCTCAAGAACTTGATCTTGCAAGAAGCTCATGACACTCCATACTCCATCCATCCTGGAGGAACCAAGATGTATCAAGACCTCAAGACAAGATTCTGGTGGCATGGCATGAAACGGGAGATAGGCATGTTCATGGATAAGTGTGACATATGCCAGAGAGTTAAAGCTAAGCATCAGCGACCCGCTGGGCTATTGCAACCTCTCAAGGTGCCTGAATGGAAGTGGGACAAAGTCGGGATGGATTTCATCACCGGATTGCCAAGTTCAAGCAAAGGGCATGATTCCATTTGGGTCATTGTTGATCACCTGACCAAGGTAGCCCACTTCATTCCCGTCAGGACCACCTATAATGGGATCCCGCTGGCAAACCTCTACATCAACCGCATCCTGAGTCTTCACGGGGTTCCAAAGGAGATCATGTTGGATCGGGGAACCCAGTTCACCTCAAGGTTCTGGAAGAAGTTTCAAGAAGCAATGGGAACCAAGCTCTCCTTCAGCACCGCCTTTCACCCCCAGAACGGTGGGCAAATAGAATGAGTAAATCAGACACTCGAGGATATGCTCCGTGCTTGTGTCTTGGCATATGAAGCCAAGTGGGAAAATTGCCTACCATTCGCCGAGTTCTCCTACAACAACAACTATCAGTCGAGTCTTCAGATGGTACCATTTGAGGTGTTGTATGGACATAAGTGCCGTACTCCCCTCAACTGGTCAGAGACCGGAGAAGGATTAGTTTTTGGATCAGATATCCTCCACGAAGCAGAAAAGCAAGTTCAACTCATCCGAGAACGCCTGGAGACCGCCAAATCAAGATAGAAGAGCCACGCCGACTCTCACCACCGAGAAGTGAACTTCTGTGTCGGTGACCATGTCTACCTCCGAGTCACGCCTCTTAAGGGAACTAAGTGTTTCCATGTCAAAGGGAAGCTTGCGCCAAGGTACATAGGCCCCTTCAAGATCACCGCTACGCACGGAGAAGTTGCCTACCAGCTAGAGCTACCTTCCAAGCTGTCGGATGTGCACAACGTCTTCCATGTGTCAAAACTCCGGAAGTGTATGCAAGTTCCCAACCGCCCCGACCTCAACAAGGACATCAATCATCAAGCCATCGATCTTCAGCCAGACCTCACTTATCGTGAGAGGCCAATTCGCATTTTGGATGAAGCCGAGCGTTGCACCCGAAGCCGCACCATCAAGTACTTCAAGGTCCAATGGAGCAACCACACTGAAGCTGAAGGAACCTGGGAGCATGAAGATTATCTTAGATCTGAGTTCCCTTATCTTTTTAGCGCTTAGCCTAGGAATCTCGGGGACGAGATTCTTGTAAGGGGGGAAGGTCTGTCACAACCTGTGTTGTACCACATTGATATGTTTGGATTTATAAAAATTTGGAATCAATTAAAACTTTTTTGTCAGTGTTGTGCTTGTTTGAATTGTTGCTTGTTGATTGTGGTTGTGGCACTCCTAGATTCTATTCCATTTCATATTCATACTCCTTGACCCAAACCTCTTGCCCAATGATCATGACATGTGATTAGTGCCCAAAACTATTTTTATAAAAAAATAACCAAAAATAATTTATTCAAAATAGGTTTTCAAAACCCCTTGAAATGAGATTTGCACTTCAAGTCCTCAAATTAGGTGGATCCTTCTTTTCGAAAGGCATTATTTCAACCTACTATATGTATGTCTTCCAAAAACCACAAAATATTATTTTTAAAGGTTATTTTCTTATTTTATTGAAGGACTTTTTCTTAAAGCCAGAAATGGTTTTTCCTAGGGAAAAATTATTTAAATGCTTTGAAAATATTTGAGAAAATTTAGGGAAGCTCAGTGGACATATATTTTCCATATATATGAGTTTCAACTCAAGGGCATGTTCTAATCATGGGCAAAACCCCTCCAAACCCTTTCTGTTCAAACCAAACTTTTGGAATATTTCTATAAGGAACATTCTTAGTAAATTCCAGGAAATTCCAACAAGTCAACTCCATCATAGATGATGATCTTGCAAAGTTTCACCTCAATCCAAGTTGATTTGGTTCAACAAACCATCCAAAAACCATCCCTGTCCAGAATCAAATTTGAGCAACTTTACATTGCGAAGTGTCTCCCCTTGGCCTCAAACTTTGTGGGCATACTCTAATGACCAAATAGTGATGATACACTAAGCGGTGCATCAAGGGTAAAAGCCTAGCATTAATAGATCTACAGAATCCTCATTCTGTAAATTTCTAGGGTATAACAAATCTCCATTGTTAACTTTTTCCCCTTGAACTCAAACTTGGTGAATCCTCTCATCTTTACCTAGCCTTTGACCCTGGTAAGTATCTCAGTAAGGTGGTAAATTTTTCTTGCCCAAAACCATACCAAACACCTTCCGATGAATTGGTAAAACCTCTGGTTTCATCCCTATTCCTTTTACCCTTGCCCCCAAACTTTTACCACGACCTCTTGTGGATACCTTTCACCTCCAGTAAAACCCTCAGGGGCATAGCTCATTGGTTTGAGGGGTAAAACCTCTATTTCTACCGTTGGACAACATCCTTTTCTGCCTCCCTCCCCTTTCCTTCTACCCTAAGGCTACTCCAGAGCCCTCCCCCAGTTCTCCTAGCCGTTGGGCATCTCCTAAAGCCCCAGGACACAAGAAGACATGCGAGGGGGCTTAAAATAAGCCAGGGCATGCCATATAGGCGCTCTGGAGCGCTCTACAGTGTGCTCCCGCACTGTAGCCGCCCCTGCCCGGCGCCGCCCGACAGCCTTGGGCCTCCCCCGCATGTCCCCTTGGTCGGCCTCGACGTCTGCGACGCGGCTGGCGGTCGGCCCTCTCTCTCCCCTCTCTCTCCTCCCCTCCTTCGCACGCGCATGACACTGCCCGAACCGACCAGTGGCCGCGCTTGCACGCACGCACCTCTGGGTCCCCCTCCTGGCTGACATTCCCCTCTCCTGGGTGCAGACTGAGTCCACGAAGCCCCCAAACATGGCCCGGCTCGCCCCCGTGGCACTACTAGGAAAAGGGCTATAGATAATATGGACATTAATGGCGCATCACACATGTGGTGCGCCACTACTATATAGCAATGGCGCACCATGTGTTGGTGCGCCATTAGTGTGATGGACACTAATGGCGCACCACAACCACGGTGCGCCACTACTAACAAACTTTTTTTACAAAACTAGTAATGGCGCACCAGGGCACAGTGCGCCATTACTAGTTATAACTAGTAATGGCGCACCACTCACCCGGTGCGCCACTACTAACAAATTTTTTTTACTTTTTTTTCATAACTAGTAATGGCGCACCAGTGTATAGTGCGCCATTACTAGTTCAAACTAGTAATGGCGCACCATACACACGGTGCGCCACTACTAACATTTTTTTTATTTTTATTTTTGCAAAACTAGTAATGGCACACCACCTAACTTGTGCGCAATTAGTAACGAGGCAAAAAGGCCAAGAAGATCGGAAATTACTTCTCTCCCGCGTGCTTCACTCTAAGTCAGGAGGAGATCGATCAGTTTTTCACCTGCCTCGTAGGAGTAAAACTTCCTTACGGTTACGCGGGGAAGATAAGCAGATACCTAGACTCAGTGAAGCAGAAGTTCAGCAGGATGAAGTCTCACGACTATCACGTGCTGATGACGCAGATACTTCTAGTTGCAATCCGTGGGATCATGGACGCGCACGTCCGTGAAACGCTATTTGGCCTATGAAACTTTTTCGACGTCATCTCTTGGAAGTCGGTTGGCGTGAGACAACTCAGAAGGCTATAGGAAGAGATCGTGGTGATACTATGCGAGCTTGAGATGTACTTCCCGCCCGCATTCTTTGACGTTATGGTGCATCTGTTGGTCCATATTGTGGAGGATATCATCCAACTCGGGCCGACGTTCCTGCACAACATGATGCCGTTTGAAAGGATGAATGGTGTCATCAAAGGATACGTTCGCAACATGTCACGTCCAGAGGGAAGCATATCCAGGGGCTTTCTGACCGAAGAGTGCATCTCCTCTTGCACGAATTATCTAGGCATCGAGAACCCCGTTGGTCTGCCCGTCAACAGGCACCTCGGCAGGCTCACTGGATGGGGTCACCGTGTGTCACCGTGTGGGTCGCCGCGAAATGCATGTCGACTTTGAGGGTCGACTCGCCGACTTTGAAAGAGCAAACCTAGTCGTGCTACAACACATAGACATGGTCGATCCTTGGGTGGTAGGGCACAAAACCTTTATTGAGAAGACGTACAATGACCGAGGCCAACAGAGGACGGACGGAGATATAATCAAAGAGCACAACTCATGTTTCACGCGTTGGTTCAAGAAGAAGCTTCTGTCATACCCTTTACATGAGGATTCTTCCGCGGAAGAACAACTCATATTCGCCTTGTCATAGGGCGCCGAGTACAACCTGATGACGTATGAGGCGTACGATATCAACGACTACACATTCTACACCGAGGGAAAGGACATGAAGAGCGATGGTTATCAGAACTCTAGGGTAACGATGGAATCCTACACCAGTAATGACAAGGACAGATACTACAGAAGGATCAAGGAGATCTAGGAGCTGAGCTATGCTGGAGAGAAGGTCCCGATGTTCCGTGTCAGATGGGCCAAGAGCGTCCTAAAAGAAGACCGGTATTTCACCACCATGGTTATACCCGAAGCCAAATCCAAGACCGCGGGCGCAAACGCCACTGCAAAAAATGAGCCATGGGTACTGGCTTCCCAAGTGGACCAATGCTTCTTCATTACCGACCCGTCAAAGCCCAGTCGTGTTGTCGTGAGGAGAGGCAAAAGGAAGATCATCGGAATGGATGGAGTCGCCAATGAGCAAGACTTCGACAAGTACGGCGACCCGAAGATGGAACATGACGATGATGATGAAGTACCAGCATACACCACAAGAAGAAGAAGGACCACCCTACCTAAAGGACGTCCGTTCAAAAGAAGAACTCCATTTGCGAAAAATAAGGGCAAGAAGATTATGAACAGATAGCTAGCTAAGATCGACTGTATTTAAATTGTAGCCTTCATTTCTCAATTGTATTCATAAATGTTTTCATATTCATAAATGTTTTACCAATTCACAAATGAATGCAACAAAAATCCAAAAAAAATATTGAAGGTGCACCCCTAGGAGGTGCGCCGGCCATTGGTATACCAATTTTTATGATTTTTTTTCAAATATTTTCAAATAACAAATTTGATGATATTTTCAAATAAAAAATTTGATGATATTTTTTCATATTCATAAATATTTTCATATTCATAATTTTTTTCAAATAACAAATAAAAAATTATTAGACGCAACAAAAAAAAGTTACTTATGACGCACCCCTCAGTGGTGCGCCATTGCTATGGATATACTTATGGCGCACCCCTGGGAGGTGCGCCATTGCTATGGATAAGGCTACACGTGCGTGGCCTTGGTCTTGGCTGTCGCTCTCCCCCCTCTGTCTACAACCTCTGTCGCCACGCACGCGAAGGGCTGTAATCGCCTTGCCCTCCTTTTCCCCCGAATCCCCACCCCCACCCCCACTTAACCCTTCCTCCCCTCCCCCCGACTCGCCGACCACGCCTCCCCGGTCCTCCCTTCCACCCAACCACGCTGGCAGCTCGGCCTGGCATGCTCCACTGGACGGCCGCGGGAGCGGGGGAGATCCGCCCCGACCTCGGCCCCCTCCTTCGGTGACGAACCCTAACCCGCCTCGACTCTTCTTCTTCTCATACTTGCTCTCCTTGACGTGACCTGTATGTCGATTCTCATCCGGTTTGCGGATTCGTTTGCTTACCAAGAGTAGTAATCTATTGCACTGCACTGATGCAAAATACTAGCACTAGAAGAAACTACACGCGCCTAGGGGAAATATATAATGTTAGCATTTAGTTCTGGCCCCCACGTTCACAAGCTAGTACCGGCACCCTCATGGATTTGAACCCCGATACCTCCACTTCCCAATCCCTACCTACCCGTTGCACTCAGAACAACATATTCGTTTCATTTAGGTATGTCGTCGTAGGTGTTGAAATCCAGCCTTCGTATGTGCGCTTCGGTTTTAATGGCGTACGCCAGCTGCCCACAACACAGCTTTTGTACGGATGGAAAAAGTAAAATGATGTACAGCCCTGCACTTCAGTTTCATTCTTGTTCCTACTAACTTTAGTTGGGTGGCAAAAGAGCACTCCAAATTTGCAATACGGTGACGCACCCGCAGCGCGCATTCAGCATGTCGATAATGATTTTGGCACCAGTGTGAGGCAGCAGTGTGCGGCACAATTCCTTCATTGGATAATGATTTTGTAGGTACCCTGAGAGGCCCTTGAGTTTGCCGGAATGTCGATTAACTTCTGTTCCGACAAATTTGGGTACTCCATATGTCCTATTTTCAGCAAAGGCCATGCTGAAATTTTCCGTGAATTTTAGCATGACTTTGCTAAAAATAGGACATATGGGGTACTTGCGACTAATGCATGGGCCAGTGTTTGGATTCCCCTAGTCGTTTTCTCCCTACTCTGCTCTGCCCACATGCACCTAAACTTGTAAAGGCTGTCATACTACACCCTTGAATTTTCACACAGTTCCATCAATGAAATAAAAACACTGTAATTAATTGGACAAATGTTATTTACATACTTGGGTGTGCAGGACCACCATTGTTTCACCACTAGCAACGTTTCTGTTGTCACTGCTTGTGTCATCAGTTTCTGAGCTTTCGATTGGACAGATTGTCTCAACAATGTTTGAGAACCAAACCTTCCTCCTCTTCTTATTCCTTCCTTGTTTTTCCCTCTTGTTGCTCTTTCGGCTCTTAGACCATTTAACAATGCTTTGCCCTCCAAAACGAGCAATTGAAGTAATGCGACTCCGCCCTATGAACCACACATTTCTGTCACTTGTTATGCAAATCATATTCTCATACTTTTTGAAAAAATTTGCTTTGCCACTTAGCTCCAATGGGTGATTCTGTGGTTCGATCATTCTGACCACCTACGTCCGCAACACAACCACAAAATCAGTACACACATTGTCACCTGAACAGCTTCTTATTATTAACAAATGTATACATATATACCTGGACCGTGCCCTCCTTCCGGCCTTGAATCTTGAGCAGCATTATCTTAGGATGCCTCGGTGTCGACAAACCCTAAATGATGAGACCATGATAATTCCTCACAAACCAACCCTTAAATAACACCGAGCCATTATGTCATCACCCTTGAATCCTTGCGGGCATTTGCAGCCCTTAGCTTGTTCATTCTGTAGATTTCCAAAATTCAGTTTTGTAGGCCCTTGACAATAACCAACTTTTTGACCAAACGTTTTTCCTATTTAGAGCGAAACATGGCCCACAACAATGAGGCCGGCGGTTCGGGCAAGGCATTCTGGGAGCTGTCCCAAGAGATGGAGGAAGAACCTCACCGCTATGAGGACGCCGCGGAAGACACCGATCCCGACTACACAACCCCTAGTGGCGTCGGGGATGACACCACTGATGGTGCCGCCGAGGATGCCACCACTGATGATGGCAGCGCACGCACAGATGGCAGCCAACCAAAGAGGCAACGGAAGGACCGGCGCCCGAACGTGCTCAGCACCGTCAAGGAGGAATTTACTGAAGTGTCCTCCGAGGGGCATCCAATGGCGCCTAAAGAATTAGTCAAGGGGTACTCGGTTCATCTCGGGTGCATTCTCCAGAGCACCGTCTCGATCAACACCAAGAACCTAAGGCATCCTGACCGAGGGAATTTGCGCAGCCTCCTCTTCACGAAGCTGCACGAACGATACAAGTTCCCCGGTGACGTCGCAAACACACGCCTCTCAGGGAATAAAGTGAACAGTGCCGCCCTCACGAAGATGAGCACGGCCCTGTCTACTTGGAGAAGCACGGTGAAGAAAATGATTGACAAAGGTGATAGCTATGAGAAGATCAAGGCGAAAAATCCTTCGATCAGCGAAGATCACTACAAGGAGTTCAAGATCAAGTGCGAGAGCAGCGCAACTGTGGAATCAAGTCAGTGGGGGAAAGATATGCGGGACTTGAACTTAGGGGTCCACCAACTCGGTCCCGGCGGTTATAGAGTGGCGGAACCTATATGGGACAAGGAGGACGCGGAGCGTGCCGAGCAAGGCCTACCGCCCCGCTTCGAGAAATACCGTGACAAGCAGACCAGGAACTATGTCAGGGCCCGGTACAAGGTGGACCCAGTAACAAAGGAGCTTACCATGGATGCGAAGACCAAGGCGCTTGAGCGTGTTCTGGTAAGGAATACACCCCCGCGTAATTAGCTCCATATGGTTGCATTCTAATTAATGAAGCCAGATTTCTAAATGGTTCACATTCCTTCCGCCGGAGACTGAAAGCAGTAGCGCGGGGTCGTCTCAGAGCTCCCCCTGGGACAACACTTTAAATAGGGCGTTGAACGTAATGAAAAACAAGGATAAGTTCAGTAATGTGTTGTCAGCTGGTCGTGTGGCCGGCAAAGGCTTGTCCACAAAATGGTCGTCCTACTATAACGCCGGTGTGCGAAAGGAGAGAAAGTCCAGCTCGGAAAGCCAGTCGCGCGAGGTTCAAGAACTCCAGGCACAAGTGGCGCAGATTCCGGAGATGGTCCAAGAGCAAGTGCAACAACAACTGGGAACGACGCTCACCGCCATTGTGCCTACCTTGATTCAGGGGCTGCAGACGTGGATTGCGGGCGGCCAATAGGGGCCGCTCCCGGTTCCCAGCTTCACGGCCAGCAACTCGCACAACGCGCAGGCGGCGCCATTGGTGTCTCCGGCGGAGGCGGTATTGGTGTCTCCAGTGCCAGCACGGGCATTGGAGCTTAATGCACCCGGGTGTACGCCGGCCGGCACCTCAGCAGCAAGCGGCCCCTCCGTCAGTTGCACGCCCGCCGTTGGCGGTGCCTCAACATTAGCCGAGCTCGACGCCATCACGGTAACTAAGCCTCTCGGCCGATGACTTCATATCCTTGCCTTTGACTGGGCATCCCTGACGCCCTACATGTTTTCGCAGGGCGCCGCCGACGTTCCATGCACTCTCCTGCACTTCGTGGGCAGCGAGTTGATCGATGTCGCCAAGGGCAGAATCGTTCAACCGGGCAACCCCGTGTTCCACGGTAATCCGATGACACCCACCGTGTATAGGGTTGAACTGGTTCGGGTGCTGCCAAGCTGCGACGACTTGTTACCTCCGATTCGACCCGCTGGGGCCGACGAAGATGATGTGATGACCCTCAGCGCCTGCATAAGCTGGCCCCTGCTTCGGCCGAAGAGCCAGATTCGTTTGGGGGCGGGGGACACCACCCCAAAGACAACACCGCTAGTCGTGCCGGCGCCAAGCCATGGCAAGACCGCCACAACACTACCGAAAAGGCCGGACATGCATATGGCACATGATCCGGACATGCATATGGCACAAGATCCGGATGATGACGACGACGACGATACATTTGCCAACGTCGATAAGTACTTTGCCAAACATGGGTACGGTGACGAATTCTTCGGGCCTCCTTCTCAAGAACCCAACCCTGCAAAAGACGACCGCGATCTAGCTGGTACCGCGGAGAAACCCAATTGCAACAGGCGTCGTCTGGCGTTCAGTTCTCAGGAAACGCCTCCAGTTGCCACCTTCACCAAGCCTCAGATAGTCGAGGTGTGAAATATTATCAGCCCCAACACACTCAAGAAGGCGGTCTGTGAGCAGAACTCGATCCCATTACAGTAGAAGAAGAAGGGACGGAAAAGAAAGAATAACAAGGGCGGTGCGAGCCAGCCGTCACCGAGTACGATCCGTGCTTAGGACGGGCCACCTTCACTTAAGGATATCTCGAGGAGGGTGCATGTGGCGGGTAGGCCGATGCTACCGACTAATCTGCACAATGCTGCAACCGGTGCTATGCGGAGTCTGCATGACAGTGTTCTTTCTTTGGAGAAGCGGCGTCTCTCCGAGAATGATATGGCATACCCGGTTTTCGTGGCCAAGGTGCCAGAGGGCAAGGGCTTTCTGGATAGCACCATCGGGGGTACGATCGTCCTGCGGTTTGATGACATCTTCGCTATGTTTAACCTTCATCCGCTGCACTACACCTTCGTTCGGCTATTTTCGTTGAGTATGGAGATGCGGATCATTAGAGACAAGACCCCGGACATCGTGATAGTCGACCCCTTCTACATGCGTGCCAAGATCTTGGGCAGCGCTAGGGACCGGCAAGTCGCAAGTTCACACCTCGAAGGCATCATTCTGGCAAACCCAGATAAGGATAACTTCCTCGTGCCTTACTTTCCCGAGTAAGTCATCCCCTCACCACCCTGTAAATATGATTTCTTAGATTTCGATCATTCTTTTTTTTTCTAACATTCCGTGTTTTGTGTAGTGACACACATTGCATACTCATCCTCTTAAGCCCAAAATATTTCATGGCCACGTATTTTGACTCGGACCGTCAGTCGAAGAAAGACTACACAAATATTAAGAAAGTTCTTGATGATGTTCTCCCCGGCTACGCCAGATCTGGAGGCACCTTCAGCAGGACAATTCGTAGGTACGTCAAGCATGTGTTCACCCACAATACGACGTTCCCCTGCGTCAAGCAGCCGCGTGGCAGTCAGAAGGATGCCTACTACGCCCTCCATCACACGCGGGCGATCGTACGGGGCCAGCATCACCTTCTGCTACCAAATAATCTCAAAGATTGGGCCACACGCTTGTCGGCAATCCAGGACGCGGACATCAGACAAGAATTCTATCGCATCCAGTCGGAGTTTGCGGAAATCATCCATCAAGATGTCCTTCGTACCTCGGGGCAGTTCTACCTCAGATATCAACCGTCCAACAGTGAGATAGAAACAACGCTACAAATGCAGGCTGACAACACCCGCGATTTCATGACCATCATGAAAGACGACGGCTTCATCCACGCTCCGGTCCCTGAGTCGAGTCAAAAGTAGTGATGTTATGTAGTTCTGAAATGTCGATTGGATCATGTTGTAATATTAAACTTTAATGAACTTGTATGTCTCTTTGGTTTGGATAGTCGTTCAACTTATATGTAATCGATGCTATTTATTAGTAGGACCATGAATCGTGCTATTAATGTGTTGCTTTTCTCTTCCAATCCTTTTGTTGCATACTTATATATTGCTTATGTATTGTCTCTGAATTGCTACTAACGTTTTGTTTGGCTAGTGCATAGAGATGCCGTCATATGTGTACAAGGGTAAGGTTCCCGGAGTCTACGACGACTGGGAGGAGTGTCAGAGACAGGTTCACCATTTCAGCGGTAACAGTTACAAAGGGTACACCACTAGGGCGGAGGTGGAAGCTAGATACGCGCGCTATCTAGCGGGAGAGAGGAGGGAGCGTTGGAGGAACCGGATGAAGACCAGTTTCATTGCGATGATGCTCATCGTGATGACTGCAACTCTCTTCTATGTGATGGTAGTTTAGATGATCGATATCGACTTGTAATGTGAAGACAAACTCGCTAGTCGCGGTCTGGAGACTTGTAATGTTCTAACTTTGTTCGGTATTTTAAATTCGAAGACTAATATGATGAATTGTATTCGGAGACTAATCTTCTATTGTATTCGATAAATGTGCTGTTTATATGTTGTGCTGTCTATATTCTGTGCAGTAATATGTTTTGTAACCTGTGCAAATATCAGAAAAGAAAACAAATCCCTAATATTCATACTAGTGGCACACCACTCTGCACTTTAGTGGCGCACTGCAGTAAGCACACTAGTGGCGCATCATCTACAAGTGCGCCATTAGTAAGCCAGAGCACAAGGTAAATATGGCCCCCTGGGAGGCATACTAATGGCGCACCGTGTGACTAATGGCGCACTCCCTGGTGCGCCATTAGAATCTGGTATACTAATGGCGCACTAGGGGTGCGCCATTAGTATTAATTGTTGGGTAACGCAGCAGAAAACAAAAATTTCCCGACCTACGCACCAGCCCAGGACCACTATGGAGACTGCATACAAGGTTTGATCATTTTCGTTACCGACTCGTAGCGCAGCGGAAGTAGAGTCGATGACGAACGGCGGTGCAGATCCCCGCAGCTAGGATTTACAACCTCCCAACCGCGAGGATGTATACCCTCATCTGCCCCTCGGACAGCCCTCCGGGAGGCGGTCACACAGTCCCCCGGACGGTGTCGCGGATAGCCCTTCGGGAGGACCTCCAAAACTTGGACTGTCACTCGGACAGCCCTTCGGGAGGACCTCCAAAACTCGGACGGTCACACGGACAGCCTTCGGGAGGCACTCTCGAACTAAGACCGAAACTAAGATCTCTCTACAGAGTTGCACACATACGGTGTCATCTATCCGACAGGTTTTCGCCGTCCAGAACTAGTTCCTGCCGGAACCCAGACAGCCTTTCGGCTCTACGAAACTATTTCGCTGGGAGGGAGAGAGAGAGCTTGCAAAGCAAAGCATGTGTATGAGAGCACAAGGATGAAGAAATGGCATCCCACATCTCCTCTATTTATAGGAAAACCAAGGGGTAGGGTGGTTTTACAATAAAACCCAAAATGCACATGAATGAAGTCCTTCCACAAGGGCATAAAAGTGAAACCAAGGAACAAGAGGGACTCCATGAAGGAGTCCACCATGTGGCCGGCCACACCCTCATGTGGGGCCCCAAAAATGGCTCCAATCCATCCATGTCATCCCCAAGATCTTTTGGAGCAAAGCCCCAAAAGGTGGCTTTCCATAAAGTAGTCCAAAAAGCACTTTCACTATTCACGGCGACATTTTTCAGCGTCCGTTCGAACTAAAAATATTTATGTGGGCTTAGAACATTTCTAGAACCCACTAAAATAATTTTCAATATGATCCGGAACAATTCCGGAATAGTGATTTTCATCTGCGAAAAGCATCTGAAGCGGTTCCGGCAGCTCCGGAACATTTCCGGTTATTCTTCCGGAAAATTCCCAGAAGTTTCCAGAATGATTCTGGCACCCTCCAAGAATTATCAGGCATGTGCCAAAACCAATTTGACTTTATGGTATCCTCTGAAACAACTTTTCAGTTTCACCGAAACTGTTCCGGTGACCTGTCTGCGGAACATTTCCGCTGTCCGAAACTTTTCCGGTGTCCGAAACTTTTCGGTGATTTTCTCTCAGACTCCCTGTCTAGTATTCAACAGATAGATGAACCTTAAGCGTGTGACCCTATAGGTTCGGTGAAGCATAGACATGACGCGGAACCCCTTCCGATCAATGATCAACATCGGAGCCGTGGACACCCATATCGATCCCTATACCCACACGAATAAATATTCGAGTGAACCTCCAGTTGACGTGTGCTATTCCTGTTGCTTCGCGATATGTTACAAATACCCGAGGTGAGACATGTTGGCATCCCCATGGATCAACAACTTGTCCACTATGCCAGTTACCTCGTTATCGGTATTGTTCTCTTTTCTCGTTCCCGTGTTCCGGCATCCCCGTGATCAAATCGCAAAGTGTCTGGCTAGACGATGATGGATACCGTAACACCGAGAGGGCCCAGAGATATCTCTCCATCTTCGGAGGAGCAAATCCCAATCTTGAGCTATCAAGTTACTTCACTTACTTTTCCATGAACCCGTAAGCCGCCGTAATAGCCACCCATTTACGGATGACGTTTAACAAACCCCAAAGTTCATGAAGCAAGCATGAAGAAACTCGATACTCTCATGGTCTAAGGAATTATGCAAACATTAACTTCTCTGTGTTATTAACCATTAACTTATGACGAATGTATCTCATAGCATAACATTAATTTGGGTCGATTGAACACAAATGTTCTTCTAACATTGTGCCCTCAAAATTGCCGGCATAGCCATGCCCATGATCAGGAAAACAGGATCATCATGCAATACTTGAGCCAGTCTTAGAGGCCAGACTAGGAATACATTTTACCATTTATTATCCCACACGTGCACATGAGTTTCCCTCCAAGCCTCGTTTTATTTGTAGACTCGAGAATCATTGCAGTTATAGCATGGAACATAAACATAATTATGAACAGGGAGATAATCAATAACATTTATTATTGCCTCTAGGGAATATCTCCTATAGACTCCCACTTGCACTAGAGTCAATAATCTAGTCAATGCTAATGCACTTTACACCTATGGCATACTGGTGTAAAATATGCTTCGCTTGTAGTATAGCCTGATGTCCAACGGATCTGACAACTTCAGCTCCGTGTGTAAGTATGCATATCCTCGCGTTTTCACGCTATCACAAAATTCGTATTTTGTGTGAACTTGGCTTTTCATATGTGTGAATCATTGGTCGAAACCCGATTCCTCAGACTGAGCTATGGAGCAACTATCTGCAATAGTGTCTCACAGACCAAAACCATCTTGGAACCATACTAAGTTCATGAATGAACTATATGATTCAACAACTTCTTTGTCGCTTCCAAAGCGTCAACATACTTAGCCTTTGTTATAGAATTCGCCACAGTATCTTGTTTGGAACAATTTCCAACTACCGTGCCACCATATTGTGTATTACACAAAACCCTTAACTTAAATCGAAAATCACATGGAGCATTGATTGAGACTGTATCGATGTAATTTCTTACAACGAGCACTTCATAATCTCTGCTTGCAAGAAACATGTCATCAGCACTACTCTAGTACTTAATGACATCTTTCACTATTGTCCCATGAATAGTGCTTTGATCACTTTGGTATCTATACTCGCAACAACTTGGGAGTATTTGACATATCTGGTTGCTTTACATACCATGAAATACATGATTAATCCAAACACAAGAGTGTGTGGAATCTCCATCATGTATTTCACTCATCAGTGTTTTGGGACACTGAGTCTTGCCAAAACTCTTTCCATGTGACTTCGGCAAGAATCACTCCTTGGCATTTTAAATGCTAAAAGGTTTTAGCACCTTGTCAATATGTATTCATTGCTTAGCCCCATTAGGTAAATCTATCTCCATAGATCATCATGCCTAATATTGAGGCTATTTAGCCTAAGCACTTCATGGAAAAAACTATTTTCAAATGAAGTCCTAATTCGTGTCAAGAAATTTATTTCCAATTAACAATGTGTCAATTACACAAGGTTTTTAGAAATAGTATTATGCTCTCACTTACTTTCTTGAATCACAAGCATCTTCGATACCCATTTGATGAAGTCAAACCCCTTTGACCATTCCATCAAAAACGAAGATTCCAACTCCACTTTGCTCTCTTCTGTCCATCGCTGGAACTCTGAAGTTTGCATACTTACTAGCATCCTCTGGATCGACAAATTACTTCGGACTGTATCACATACAAGTCCTGGGTTTCATTTACATCAGATGGAAATCCTTTTGTCATCCATGTTTCATATCTCATGATTGATATATGTATTAATTGCTAGTTCAACCCGAACCGACCTTAAGCATCGCTACGATGAAACAACCTCCTCGTAGCCAACTCCTTGAACTTGTTATTTCAACAAGTCGAGCTTTATGGATAAAACATTTTTATCCGTATCAGTTTTTAGTTCCATAAATATTCGTTAGACTCTAAGTCCTCTGAAAGGTGTATCAAGGTTTTAATCTTGAATCACATATATGGAAACTATCTCAGATTGTATTGGCATTTAGCCAATCCCGGAGTCAGGGCCCATCAATGCTTCCTTGTGTATTGTAGGTATACTGTTGTCCAACAACAATATCTCCTTTGCGCACCTGATAGGTTTGCACGAGCTTTGCCTACGTGGTTCAGCTGCACGTTCGACCGAAGTCCATACATTTTATTGTAGAGACTTACGTATCAGTCGTAGTAGGAAACAACGAAATCACTTCCAGGGTTTCTTTCCTTTGAACTGATGACGAAGATACTGGTTATCTCATCGATTTGCACTGTCCTCCCACTCACCTTTTGTAAGAACTATTCTCTTTAAAAGCATACCGTTTTGTGGCAAAACCCTTTGCCTCGGTATAGTGGTGGGGGAATACCCAATGACTTGGGATAACCATACAAAGTAGCACTTGTCTGATTTGGAATAGGTTTGTAACCTTTTACACAAGCCCCATATTCCAAATGTTAAGAAAAGATATAACATGGTTGGGCGTACCATACCATGGCGTCATTTCAACAGACCCAATGGATCTCTTTTCAGTGTAAAAGCCGCAGTCTCTAAAGCATCACTCTATAAAAGGGATAATGGCAAATCTATTTATGTCATCTTTGATCTTACCATGTCATAAATGGTTCGATTACATCTTCACGGACTTTCCACTTTGGAGTAGTGTTCCGGGAGGTGCAAGTTATGAAACTCTTTTCACAACTCATCAGACATTCGCTAAACTTGTAACTCAAATATTCCTTTCCGCAATCAAATTGCAGAAACATAATTTTCTTGGTACAATAACTTCTACTTCAATTTTTAAAACCTTTCGAATGATTTCAAAAGATCCAGACTTACGTCTCATCAAGTAAATATCCATATATCTACTTGAGTCATTTTTGAAGGTAGACAAATCCACTGTTTGCAACAACATTTATCGGACTACATACATCAAATGTATGATCACCGATAAGTTCTTTGCTCGTTCCTTATTGCCTGTGAACGGTATTTCAGTTACTTCACCGTTTGGAGGAAAGTTGCAAGTGTCATATGATTCAAAATCAAACGACTTCAAAATCCATCATAATGGAATTTTCCATGCGGGTTTCTCCAATGTGACCAAATGCAGTGCCACACATATGTGGTATTCTTTTAGTCTTGCGACATTTAGCGTCAGTGTTATGGATGTATCATATTTTCATCAATATCCATAACATACATCCCATCTAGGATGGAAGCATGGCCCTTCATGTTATTCATAATACTGAACAACAATTGTTGTTTTTATGAACAAATCTTTTGCAACAAGCATTGTGCAATGGGCTAGAGTGTATGAAACTCTAAAATGAACTATGAAAATAAACCCAGAGGTAATGTATTATTATCAATATTCATAACATACGTCTCATTCATAATGAAAATATGGCCCTTATGTTATTCATAACACCGAACATGAAAAGTTCTCTTATGAACAACCTTCTTGCAAGATACCTTGTGCAAAGGGCTAGAGTGTGAAACTCTAAAATGAATTATGAAACTTAATACATAGGGAATACACCGATGGAAGGCATAGTAACATTTACTATGTTCCCTGCGTGTATCTAAGCCTCATATTTCTGGCTAGTCTTTCAGGCCGTAGTAGTTCTTACATCGAGTTGCAACAGAATGCAATCGAGCGGGTATCTTTGTGACCAACTCACAGTACCCAAGAATTAATGATTAACATGTTTAACCATAATTCCCAAGAACTATATCTTTGACCAGCCTTCTATACATCAAAAACTTGTATGACATTCATACATTAGCTGGATATTCCATTCTTCTTTCCTTTTGCCATTATACTTCTAATAGTTTAACTTTCAGTATTTCTCCTACTCTCAGAAGAAGCACCCAACTTAAGAGTGGCGTTAGCCCCGGACTTCCTAGGCGTGAAAGTCTCACTAACACCCTTCAGACACTTCCTTTCTCTTTAAGTTGTTGTTTTATTCACCTTTCATCATATGACAGGCGTTCTCCTGGATCCCTCTCTTATCAGTCTAATGCATAGTAAACTCCTTTACTAATAGTTTGCAAACAAACATTGCTTTGGATATCTTATATCTTTTTAGCCTTTGTCTGTCTCTGAAAATGATTTTCAGATTCCATGAATATCACATAACTATCCAAACTTTCGAAGTTCGGGTCTCATGGAAGCAAACATATTTCACTTGACCGAAATGGAATTTTAGCTTTTAGATCGAAGGAAGGGAGTCATATCATCCATAGCATTAGCGGGAGAATACCGAAAGCATGCAATAGGACAAGTCCTTCTCGGCACTCTTGAGGACAATCCTCACATTACGTTACCAACCGTAAAGTTTTAACCAGATATTTAACAACTTATTCAATTTTAATAGGGAAGGTGGAAACGCGAGCCATTATCCTACAACTATTATGCAAATCACACTTAGACATTGTTCAAAATTAATTGGACTGAGAATTAAAACAAGTTAATTCTACAGTGAGCTCCCACTCAAATCAATATCTCTCATAATTGATTGTGAGTGATTCAAGATCCAAATTACAATTCAACGCCAAGGATGTATCCATCTCAAGTGACGAGAATTGCAATCGGTAGGCCAACTTGCCAATCACATCTCTATGTGACTCTTGTTCATCTTTCGATGCATGTGTTCCGAGCTCATGACTTTCATGCCTGAACGTCAAGACAACCAAGTGATCTCGCTGCGAGGTCTCAACTCACCCGCCTCACACTTCTCTAATCGTTCGTACCCATGTAACCATGTGATACCCCGAAGAGATAGGTGCCGTGACGGTGCTACACTTGGGAGAACACTAACTACTTGATTTTTTTTGTGAGAGATCACCCTAATAAAAAGCGACTACCGCGCAATCAAGAAGGGTGCATCAAGAGGGATAAACATCTCAGGCAATTCATAATAGCATGATATGGTATAGCCCTGTCTGACGGAGAAGTCTTTCATTCCTTCGTCTTCGGCATTCGCGTCAGTGTTCACCTTTGCGAAGATTGCCACCACCTTGTTGATGCACCAAATAATATTGCTATCTCTATAGCTTAATAAAATAAGTTCATTACATAAGGTTGACACGCAGGTCATTAAAGTGCAATCATATGGCTCCAGCCATCATGCCGAATCATGACACACAGGTCATGTTAATCAATTTACATCATATAGTCATCTCATACATAATCAAATTATTATGAACACTGCTATACCACATCACATGCACATGCAAACCATCCTGCAAAACCAAGTTAGACGCCTCTAATCGGTCCATGCAAAAACTTGTTTTACGTGGCTTCTAAGGTTTCGAAACAAACCGAATCTACCAACGTCCATCATCAAGTTGCTAGGGTGGTTTTACAATAAAACCCAAAATGCACATGAATGAAGTCCTTCCACAAGGGCATAAAAGTGAAACCAAGGAACAAGAGGGACTCCATGAAGGAGTCCACCATGTGGCCGGCCACACCCTCATGTGGGGCCCCAAAAATGGCCCCAACCATCCATGTCATCCCCAAGATCTTTTGGAGCAAAGCCCCAAAAGGTGGCTTTCCATAAAGTAGTCCAAAAAGCACTTTCACTATTCACGGCGACATTTTTCAGCGTCCGTTCGAACTAAAAATATTTATGTGGGCTTAGAACATTTCTAGAACCCACTAAAATAATTTTCAATATGATCCGGAACAATTCCGGAATAGTGATTTTCATCTGCGAAAAGCATCTGAAGCGGTTCCGGCAGCTCCGGAACATTTCCGGTTATTCTTCCGGAAAATTCCCAGAAGTTTCCAGAATGATTCTGGCACCCTCCAAGAATTATCAGGCATGTGCCAAAACCAATTTGACTTTATGGTATCCTCTGAAACAACTTTTCAGTTTCACCGAAACTGTTCCGGTGACCTGTCTGCGGAACATTTCCGCTGTCCGAAACTTTTCCGGTGTCCGAAACTTTTCGGTGATTTTCTCTCAGACTCCCTGTCTAGTATTCAACAGATAGATGACCCTTAAGCGTGTGACCCTATAGGTTCGGTGAAGCATAGACATGACCCGGAACCCCTTCCGATCAATGATCAACATCGGAGCCGTGGACACCCATATCGATCCCTATACCCACACGAATAAATATTCGAGTGAACCTCCAGTTGGCGTGTGCTATTCCTGTTGCTTCGCGATATGTTACAAATACCCGAGGTGAGACATGTTGGCATCCCCATGGATCAACAACTTGTCCACTATGCCAGTTACCTCGTTATCGGTATTGTTCTCTTTTCTCGTTCCCGTGTTCCGGCATCCCCGTGATCAAATCGCAAAGTGTCTGGCTAGACGATGATGGATACCGTAACACCGAGAGGGCCCAGAGATATCTCTCCATCTTCGGAGGAGAAAATCCCAATCTTGAGCTATCAAGTTACTTCACTTACTTTTCCATGAACCCGTAAGCCGCCGTAATAGCCACCCATTTACGGATGACGTTTAACAAACCCCAAAGTTCATGAAGCAAGCATGAAGAAACTCGATACTCTCATGGTCTAAGGAATTATGCAAACATTAACTTCTCTGTGTTATTAACCATTAACTTATGACGAATGTATCTCATAGCATAACATTAATTTGGGTCGATTGAACACAAATGTTCTTCTAACATTGTGCCCTCAAAATTGCCGGCATAGCCATGCCCATGATCAGGAAAACAGGATCATCATGCAATACTTGAGCCAGTCTTAGAGGCCAGACTAGGAATACATTTTACCATTTATTATCCCACACGTGCACATGAGTTTCCCTCCAAGCCTCGTTTTATTTGTAGACTCGAGAATCATTGCAGTTATAGCATGGAACATAAACATAATTATGAACAGGGAGATAATCAATAACATTTATTATTGCCTCTAGGGCATATCTCCTACATTAATTACTAGTGGCGTGATGCTAGTGGCGCACCTGTAGTGCGCCATTAGTGGCCAAAATAGGTGCGCCACTAGCAGGCCTTTTCCTAGTAGTGTGGCCTGCAGCGACGCCCTAGTCCTCACCGGTGCACCACGTCCACGGTGGACCGGCGGCCCCCCTATATATAGTACCTCCCCGAGCCCCTACCCCTCTCTCATCGTTCCCTCCTTCCCTCCGCTTCCTCCTCGTGCTCAGCACGCTCTTCCCCGTGGTCAGGAGCCCTCTCCCGCACCAAACCCTCACCACCGTCGAGCTCCCCTCCCCTTGCCGGCGTTCCGCTCTACCCCGACGCTCCCCGCGACCACCCACCGATGCGCGGGAGCCCCGCGAGCACGCTGGTGCTCTCTATTCCGGTCGTCGCGGCCTGGAGCCCCTTCGGTGAGCTCTCCCCCGCTCCTGTCGTGAGGAGAGGGATGACAGGTGGGGACCACCTGTCATCCCCTCGCCCCTCCTCTCTCACTGGCAGGCTGGGCCCAGGGGCAGGTTTAAAATCAAACCTGTCGTGCGCGGCGCCTCGCCTAGGCTGGCTTCCCTCTGTGGGCTGGTTTCTACCGGATATTTTGGCCTGAGGGGCACAGTACCCCTTTCTCCTTTATATTTTCTGTTTAACTTCCAAAAATCCCCCAAGGCCCAAATTAATTCTAAATCCAAATATTCTTTCACCTAAATTCTTAGAATAATCCATAGAATTTATTAGTGCCATTTGTAAAAATGTTTGAAAATATTTTTAGTACTAATTTATTTTAAAACCTATATTTAGGCACCTTTGCCTCTGTTATTTAGTTTCCAAAATATTTTTTCACAACAAAACCTTAGGAGAATATTTTAGTATGACATTTAGTATTTATCAGAGTAGGTTAACATTTTTGATAGTAGTTTGTACGCTCTGTTTTTGTGTGTTGCTTATTTTTTATCGCTTTATTTCACGACGATAGATTGCGCAGTTGACGAAGAAGTTGGACCCGAAGACTTCGTAGACCCTGGAGACTTTGTTGAGCCACGCAAGCAGCCCTTTGACCATGTTAAGAAACTTTTTCATGCATGTCATATAGCGTTGTTGTTTCAATGAATGATCATGATGAGGTGTCCCCTCCTTCGATGGGCTACCTCCGATACTTTTCCATTGACACTTGCATCAAGCATGACCCTACCTCCTTATGAGGGTTATGCGGGTGGGAGTAGTTAGGTTGCTAATAGATGCTACGCAAATGGGATGGGATTTATGCATAGTGATGGAAAGGAAGTAATTCTTTCAAAGACTTTTCGAAAACCCCATCGGGTGCCACTAATGCCCGAGGGAGATGATGATGAGTAGGGTGACCACTTGAGAAAGAAGTGGTGTGCCGGAACAAGATGCGAGTGTGTTTTCATAAACAGAGGGTTTAAGATTTGTTGACCATCCCAACCTCACATGCGCAACCACGATACCCCTAATGGGACGGGGCTTTGTTGATTACTATGGTTGGTGCTAGCAAGGATCCCACATTAATAGTGGCAAGAGTGAAGTTGTCACTCTTCAAACAGGGTCGTCCCAGAGTGGAAGGTCATGCGCTGTCTTTACAGGCACTGGGCACACTGTTGCGTGCCCTCATGGATGATACAAGTGATGTATATCATGAGGGATGGCACCAACGAGTGGACTCTTTGTTTAGTATCACCATGGAAGGGCATTGTTTGGACTCTTTGTTATATACTGCGAGTCGTGGATGGCATAGAAGTTCCCCTAGTCTTGTGGGTAAAGTGTGCAACCTCTGCAGAGTGTAAAACTATTAGAATAGCCGTGTCCACGGTCAAGGATAGTTGGGTGCTGCTGCTTATGCCATGTCCGAATGTTTTCGTAAAACTTGGCGTGAGTATGGATGTGATGGTGACAAGAGGTCACATGAGCTAAGACCGATGACTTAGCCTGGGTATTGAACTAAGTCCGATGACTTAGCATGATGACTGAACACGAGGTGTTCAACCCCTACTTATGATGATATCCATAACTTGTTCATGAGGATAATGCCTATTGTTGACGCATCCTTAGTAGTTACTTGATCATGTCATTGCATTTAAAATTAGCTTTCTGCAAATTACCTACTTAGTGCTATATCATGCATCATTGTTACCTTGTTCCACAACTTGGGTTGCTTGCGAGTACATTCAAAGTACTCATTGGCTTGCCACTGGTAATTTAATTGGCCAAGCATGGAAGAGCAGGAGTATGTCGAAGAGTTCGTTGGTGAAGAACATGCGAACTAGGACGCTTCCCAGTCAGAATGCCTGTAGGTTAAGGCAGATGGCATGGGTTCACACTTTCGACCAAGATTTCCACTGCTTGTTCTATTTAAGTGTTTGGCCCTCGTGGCCCTATCTATGTAAGACTTGACCTTCATGGTCTTTATTTGTGTATGACGCTAAATGTGGATGTAAGACTCTTGTTATTCAGCTTCTGTCTGTTCAGTGAGCATTGATCTTTGGGATCACTGTAGACGTGCATTTGGTGACCAAGACTTATGAGTCGGGGTCCCCATAGTGCCTCCGAGTTTGGGTTGCCAACTTCGTGTTACGCAAGTTTACAAAATCGGTCCCTCCGAGTTTTGTGAATCGCAATCACTGAGATTGGCAATCTGATCATTGGTCACCTTATTGGTGCAATTGAGTCTTATGTATCAGTCTCATCAAGATTCAAAAGTTGCTACCTTTGAGGCAACTCGGTACAACCGAGATTTACACACCGGTTCCACCGAGTCTGACTTATTAGGTGTAACGGTTGGATTTTTGGAGATGTCTATATATACCCCACCACCACCACCACTCACTCACAAGAGAAGCACTCATAAAAGTTCCCCACTCATACCTACTGATTTTCTGAGAGAGAGTCACCTAATCATGTGTTGAGATCATGCAATTACATTCCTACCATGTGAATCTTGATCTCTAGCCTCCCCAAGTTGCTTTCCACCAAATCAATCTCTTCTACAAAGCCAAATATGTGAGAGAGTGATTGTGTGTTGAGGAGTCTATCATCTTGAAGCACAAGAGCAAGGAGTTCATCGACACTAACGAGCCTATTACCTTTTGGAGGGTGGTGCCTCCTAGATTGGTTAGGTGTCGCTTGGGAGCCTCCTACTTCATGTTGTGGAGTGAACCAAGAAGTTTGTAAGGGCAAGGAGATCGCCTACTTCGTGAAGGTCTACCCAGAGTTAGGCTAGTGCTCCGTGGACATAGGCGTCTTGGTATAGTCAGGGTTGATTCATCGTGGAACCCTCCATGGGTAGAGCCCTCCATGGACTCTCGCGATCATTACCCTTTGTGGGTTGAAGACTCCATGAACGTGGACGTACGATAGCACCGCCTATCGGAACCACGGGAAAAACCTCTATGTCCCTCATGCATTTTATCTCTCTATCTCTACTACTTACTTTTATGTACAATGTCTTTACATTCCGCTGCTATACTTGATGACTTGCATGTCTAGGGTGTTCTAGACCGGTTATATATGCTAAAATTGCCAACCCTTGAACTTATGCTTGTGGTAGTTTTAAATTCCTGCTAGTGGTCTATTAACCCCCCTCAAGACATACACTTCTAGTGATCCCCTAGTCTCCCTAAGGTACTCCTCCAGAGTTATGGTAGTGATAATATTGGTTTCAACATTTATGGGAGTACCTGAGATATAATGTTTGATTCTTTGCCCGTTTACCACCTTCGGGTTAGTGCCTTTGGCGTTGTTCATCTTGAAGGCACCGGAACGATATACTTCCTCAACAATGTAAGGCCCTTCCCATTTAGAGAGAAGTTTTCCTACAAAAAAACTTAAACGAGAATTCTATAGCAAGACATGGCCACCTACATTGAATTCACACTTTTGTATCCTTTTATCATGCCATCTCTTAACCTTTTCATTAAACAACTTGGCATTCTTATAGGCTTGGGTTCTCCATTCAACAAGTGAGATAATGTCAAATAACCTCTTCTCACCAACAAGTTTAAATTCATAGTTGAGCTCTTTAATTGCCCAATAAACCTTATGTTCTAGTTCAAGAGGTAAGTGACATGCTTTACCATAAACCATTTCATACGGAGACATACCAATAGGGTTTTTGTAAGCAGTTCTTTAAGAACATAATGCATCATCAAGTTTCTTAGAACAAATCTTTCTAGATGTATTAACAGTCTTTTGCAAGATCAATTTAATTTCTCTATTGCTTAATTCTACTTGACCACTAGACTGAGGATGATATGGAGATGCAATTCTATGATTAACATCATACTTAGCAAGCAATTTACGGAAAGCACCATGAATAAAGTGTGAACCACCAACTGTCATTAAATATCTGGGGACTCCAAATCTAGGGAAAATAACTTCTTGAAGCATTTTAATAGAAGTGTTATGATCAACACTACTAGTTGGAATAGCTTCTACCCACTTAGTAACATAATCAACAACAACTAGAATATGAGTATACCCGTTGGACTTTGGAAAAGGTCCCATATAATCAAAACCCCAAACATCAAAAGGTTCAATAACAAGTGAGTAATTCATAGGCATTTCCTGACGTATACTAATATTACTGATTCTTTAACATTCATCACAAGACAAGACAAACTTACGAGAATCCTTGAAGAGAGTAGGCCAATAAAAACCAGATTGTAATACCTTGTGTGCAGTTCTATCTCCAGCATGGTGTCCTCCGTAGGCCTAGGAATGACACTTGTGTACGATATGTTCCTGTTCATGCTCAGGTACACAACGTCTAATGACACCATCTACCCCTTCTTTATAAAGGTGTGTATCATCCCAAAAGTAATGTCTTAAATCATAGAAGAACTTTTTCTTTGTTTGGTATGTGAAACTAGGCTGTATAAATTTAGCAATAAAGTAATTAGCAAAATCAGCATACCATGGAGCATTATGCGAAGCATTTATGGAACCTAATTGTTCATCAGGAAAGCTATCATCAATAGGTAGTGGGTCATCAAGAAAATTCTCTAACCTAGACAAGTTATCTGCTACAGGGTTCTCAACACACTTTCTATCAATAATATGCAAATCAAATTCTTGCAGCAGAAGAACCCATGAAATAAGTCTTGGTTTAGCATCTTTATTTTCCATAAGATATTTAACAGCAGCATGATAAGTGTGAACAGTTACTTTCGAATCAACAATATAAGGTCCGAACTTATCACAAGCAAACACAACTGCTAAAAATTCCTTTTGAGTGGTAGCATAGTTTCTTTGAGAACTGTCTAGAGTTTTACTAGCATAATGGATAACATTTAATTTCTTATCAACTCTTTGTCCTAGAACAACACCAATGACATAATCACTAGCATCACACATGATTTCAAAGGGTAGGTTCCAATCAGGTGGTTGAACAATAGGTGTAGAAATCAAGGCTTTCTTAAGGATTTCAAATGCTTCTACACAATCATCATCAAAAACAAAAGGAACATCTTTTTTCAAGAGATTAGTGAGAGGCCGAGAAATTTTAGAGAAGTCTTTAATAAATCTCCTATAGAAACCAGCATGACCAAGGAAACTTCTTATACCTCTGCTATTCGTGGGACCTGAAATTGTTTCAATAGCATCTACTCTAGCTTTATCCACCTCAATACCTCTTTTGAAGGTTTTGTGTCCCAAGACAATGCTCTCATTAGCCATAAAGTGGCACTTCTCCCAATTCAAGACAAGATTGGTTTCTTCACATCTCTGTAAAACTTGATCAAGGTTTCACAAGCAATCATCAAAAGAAGTTCCGTAAACGGAGAAATCATCCATGAAAACCACAATAATCTATTCAGAAAAGTCAGAGAATATAGCAGTGATACATCTCTGAAAGGTAGCAGATGCATTGCATAAACCAAAAGGCATACACCTATAAGCAAAGGTACCGAAAGGGCAAGTAAAAGTTGTCTTCTCTTGATCCTCTTTTGACACAGGTATTTGAGAAAAACCAGAGTAACCATTTAGAAAGCAGAAGTGTGTGTGTTTAGATAGTCTTTCTAGATTTTAATCAATAAAAGGTAGAGGGTAATGATCTTTCCTAGTAGCTTTATTTAATTTCCTAAAATCAATTACCATCCTATATCCTATAACAATTATTTGCGGGATCAATTCATTTTTATCATTAGGAACAACGGTAATACATCCCTTCTTAGGGACACAATGAACATGACTAACCCATCTACTATCAGCAATAGGATAAATTATACCTGCCTCCAGAAGCTTTAATATCTCATTTCTTACCACTTCTTTCATTTTAGGATTTAACCGTCGTTGGTGATCAACAATTGGTTTAGCATTAGGTTCCATATTAATTTTATGCTGACATAGAGTGGGACTAATGCCCTTAAGATCATCAAGAGTATATCCAATAGCATCATGGTGCTTCTTCAAAGTTTTGAATAATCTCTTTTCTTCATGATCTGAAAGGTTAGCACTAATAATAATAGGATATATCTTCTTTTCATCAAGATAAGCATATTTCAGAGTATCCGATAATTGTTTAAGCTCAAACACGGGATCACCCTTGGGTGGAGGAGGATCCCCAAGTATTTCAATAGGCAAGTTGTGTTTCAAAATAGGATGCTAATCAAAGAAAATCCTATCTATTTCATTCATTTCATTCATATGCATATCGTTTTCATGGTCTAGCAAATATTGTTCTAAGGGATCAGTAGGAGGCACATCAATAGAAGCAAGACAAATAATTTCATCCTTACTAGGCAATTATCTATCATGGGGTTGTCTACGAAATTTAGAGAAATTAAACTCATGGGAAACATCCCCAAAACTCATAGTAACAATTTCTTTCTCACAATCTATCTTAGCATTAGCAGTATTCAAGAAAGGCCTACCAAATATAATGGGACAAAAATCATCTTGCGGGGAACCAAGAACAAGAAAATCAGTAGGATATTTTATTTTCCCACACAAGACTTCAACATCTCTAACAATCCCAACTGGTGATATAGTATTTCTATTAGCAAGCTTAATGGTAACATCAATTTTCTTTAATTCAGCTGGTGCAATATCATTCATAATTTCTTGATATAAGGCAAAGGGAATTGCACTCACACTAGCACCCACATCACATAGGCCATGGTAACAATGATATCCTATTTTAACAGAAACAACATGCATGCCAAGTATAGGTCTATGTTTATCTTTAGTATCACGTCTTGCAATTCTAGCAGCTTCATCATAGAAATGAATAACATGCCCATCAATATTATCAACCACGAGATCTTTAACCATAACAATACTAGGTTCAACTTTAATTTGTTTAGGGGGTGTAGGTGTTCTCACATAGCTCTTACGAACCACAGTTGAAGCTTTAGCATGTTCCTTTATTCTAACAGGAAAGGGTGGTTTCTCAATATAAGAAGTAGGAATAACAGGATCAACATTATAAATAATACTTTCTTCTTCAACTTTAATAGGTTCAGCTACTTTCAATTTAATGGGAGGATGATATTTAAACCACTTCTCTTTAGGGAGATCAGCATGAGTAGAAAATGATTCACAGAAAGAAGCTACAATCTCAGAGTCAATTCCATATTTAGTGCTAAATTCATGAAAAGCATCGGTGTCTATAAAGGATTTAACACAATCAAACTTAAGGTTTATACCTGACTCCTTACCTTTGTCGATTTCCCAACCTTCAGAGTTGTGTTAAATTCTTTCCAATAAATCTCATTTGAATTCAGTATCTTTCTTCATAAAGGAACCAGTACAAGAAGTATCGAGCATGGATTGATCATTACAAGAAAGCCAAGCATAAAAAATCGGAATAATAATTTCTCTTGAGAGCTCATGATTGGGGCAGGAATAAAACATTTAATTAAGCCTCCCCAAGCTTGAGAGATACTTTCTCCTTCACCAGGCCAAAAATTATAAATATAATTCCGATCACGATGAACCATATGCATAGGATAAAACTTCTAATGAAATTCCAATTTCAATCGGTTGTAGTTCCATGATCCAATATCATCACATAGCCTATACCATGTCAATGCCTTCTCCTTAAAAGATAAAGGAAATACCTTCTTATTGACATCATCTCGGGCAAACCTGCAAGCTTAAATAATCCACAAACTTCATCCACATAGATTAGATGCAAATCAGGATGTAGTGTTCCATCTCCTGCATAAGGATTAGCTAGCAGTTTATCTATCATACCCGAAGGAATTTCATAATGAATATTTTTAGTAGGTTCATTAGGTTGAGGAGAAACTCTTTGTGCTTCCGTTCGAGGTGAAGATACCCCGAACAAGCCCCTCAAAGAATTATTTTCCATAGTAACAAGTGACAGTAAATTTTAGCACACTATATAAAATTTTCCTTACAAAATTCCACTGACCAAAGGTGCTTCACTCCCCGGCAATGGCGCCAGAAAAGAGTCGTGATGACCCACAATTATAGGGTATCTATCGTATTCCTTCTGATAAGTAAGATTGTCGAACCCAATAAAGAGCAGAAGGAAATGACAAGCGGTTTTCAGTAAGGTATTCTCTGCAAGCACTGAAATATTAGGTAATAGATAGTTTTTTGATAAGGTAATTCATAACGGGTAGTAAGTAATAAATGTAGCAAAGGTGCAACAAGGTGGCCTAATCCTTTTTGTAGCAAAGGACAAGCCTGGACAAACTCTTATATAAAGCAAAGCGCTCCCGAGGACACATGGGAATTTATGTCAAGCTAGTTTTCATCATGCTCGTTTGATTCGCGTTCGTTACTTTGATAATTTGATATGTGGGTGGACCGGTGCTTGGGTGCTGCCCTTACTTGGACAAACCTCCCACTTATGATTAACCTCTATCGCAAGCATCCGCAACTACGAAAGAAGAATTAAGTCAAATCTAACCATAGCATGAAACATATGGATCCAAATCAGCCCCTTACGAAGCAACGCATAAACTACGGTTTAAGCTTCTGTCACTCTAGCAACCCATCATCTACTTATTACTTCCCAATGTCTTCCCCCTAGGCCCAAATAATGGTGAAGTGTCATGTATTCAACGTTCACATAACACCACTAGAGGAGAGACAACATACATCTCATCAAAATATCTACGAATACCAGATTCACATGATTACTTACAACAAGACTTATCCAATGTCCTCAGGAACAAATGTAACTACTCACAAAGCATATTCATGTTCATAATCATAGGAGTATTAATTATCATTAAGGATCTGAACATATGATCTTCCACCAAGTAAACCAACTAGCATCAACTACAAGGAGTAATCAACACTACTAGCAACCCACAGGTACCAATCTGAGGTTTTGAGACAAAGATCAGATACAGGAGATGAACTAGGGTTTGGAGAGGAGATGGTGCTTATGAATACGTTGATGGAGATTGACCCCCTCTCGATGAGAGGATCGTTGGTGATGACGATGGCTTCGATTTCCCCCTACAGGAGGGAAGTTTCCCGGCAAAATAGCTCCGTCGAAGCCCTAGATTGGTTTTTCCCAAGTTCCGCCTCGAGATGGCAGTGCTTCATCCTGAAAGCTCTCTTCTGATTTTTTCCAGGTCAAAACCCTTCATGTAGCAGAAGCCTGGCATCGGAGGGCTGCCAGGGGCCCCACAAGCCATAGGGGTGCGACGAGGAGGGTAGGCCACACCCCCAGGCTTGTGACCTCCTGGTGGGTCCCCTGTGGTATTTATTTTGCCCAGTATTTTTTATATATTCCAAAGTAATTCTCCGTAACTTTTCAGGACTTTTGGAGTTGTGCAGAATAGGCCTCTCATATTTGCTACTTTTCTAGGCCAGAATTCCAGCTGTTGACATTCTCCCTCTTTGTGTAAACCTTGTAAAACAAGAGAGAAAAGGCATAAGTATTATGCCATAATGTGTAATAACAGCCCATAATGCAATAAATATCAATATAAAATCATGATGCAAAATGGACGTATTACTCACCACAGCGCTGAAGGACGATGTCGTGTCACCCGTCTGTTACCGGAGATAGAAGGACTAGCTGTTGCTGCGTGATACGTCTCCAACGTATCTACAATTTTTGATAATGGCATGCTATTATATTATCTGTTTTGGATGTTTTATGTGCATTAATATGCTATTTTATATTATTTTTGGGACTAACCTATTAATCTAGAGCCTAGTGCCAGTTTTTGTTTTTTCCTTGTTTTTGAGTTTTGCGGATATGGAATATTAAACGGAGTCCAAAAGGAATAAAAACTTTGGAAGGAACTTTTTTGGAAGGAAACAAATCAATCAAGCTTGGAGTGCATGGCAGGGGAGGTGCCAGGGAGCTACAAGCCTGCTAGGCGCCCCCCTGGTCACGCCGAGCAGGCTTGTCGCCTCCCGGCAGGTCTCCTAACCCTAATCTTCGGCCTATAAATTTCCAAATATACCCCCAGCACCAAAAGGAGCCATACAAATAGTTTTCCGCTGTCGGAAGCCTCCATTCCCGAGAGATCCAATCTTGGAGCCTTTTCCGGTAATCTGCCGGAGGGGGTTTGATCATTGATAACCCACAAGTATAGGGGATCGCAACAGTTTTCGAGGGTAGAGTATTCAACCCAATTTATTGATTCGACACAAGGGGAGCAAAATAATATTCTCGAGTATTAGAAGCTGAGTTGTCAATTCAACCACACCTGAAAGACTTAATATCTTCAGCAGGGTATTCAGTAGCAAAGTAGTATGGAAGTAATGGCAACAGTAGAAAAAGTAATAGTAGCAGTTTTGTAGTGATTATAACAGTAGCAACGGAGAAGTAACTTAGCAAGGAACAATATGTGGAAAGCTCATAGGCAATCGATTAGTGATGGATAATTATGTTGGATGGCATTCATCATGCAACAATTATAACATAGGGTGACACATAACTAGCTCCAATTCATCAATGCAATGGATATATAGTCATACGTGCTTATGGAAAAGAACTTGCATGACATCTTTTGTCCTACCCTCCCATGGCAGCGGGGTCCTAATGGAAACTAAGGGATATTAAGGCCTCCTTTTAATGGATAACCGGACCAAAGCATTAGCACTTAGTGAATACAAGAACTCCTCAAACTACGGTAATCAATGGAAAGAATCCCAGATATTGTCACCCTGGGGGATACGGATCATAACTCGTAATAGGTGTCTACAACTTGCAAGATAGTAGCAAGAACACATATATATTCATGTAAACATAATAGGTTCAGATCTGAAATCATGGCACTCGGGCCCTAGTGACAAGCATTAAGCATGGCAAAGTCACAGCAACATCAATCTCAGAACATAGTGGATACTAGGGATCAAACCCTAACAAAACTAACTCGATTACATGATAAATCTCATCCAACCCATCACCGTCCAGCAAGCCTACGATGGGATTACTCACGAACAGCAGAGAGCATCATGGAATTGGTGATGAAGGATGGTTAGTGATGACGATGGCGTCGATTTCCTCTCTCCGGAGCCCAAAACGGACTCCATATCTGGTCTCCCAAGGAAGAACAGGAGGTGGCGGCAGCTCCATATCGTGAAACGCGATGAACTCTCCTCTGTATTTTTTCTTCGCGAATAGGGTTATATGGAGCTGGAGAGGAGGTCGGAGGAGCCACGAGGGCCCCACAAGCCTGCTAGGCGTGACCTCTCCTCTCTATTTTTTTCTCTGCGAATAGGGTTATATGGAGCTAGAGAGGGGGTCGGAGGAGCCATGAGGGCCCCACAAGCCTGCTAGGCGTGGCCAGGGGGTGGCCGCGCCTAGCAGGCTTGTGGCCTGCAGGTGGCCCCCTCTGGTTGATTCTTGCACCAGTATTATTTATTAAATCCAAAATATTCTCCGTAAATTTTCAGGACAATCCGATAACTTTTATTTCTGCACAAAAATAACACCAAGGCAATTCTGCTGAAAACAACTTGAATTCGGGTTAGTTCGATTCAAATCATGCAAATTAGAGTCCAAAAATAGGGCAAAAGAGTTTGGAAAAGTGGATACGATGGAGATGTATCAACTCCCCCAAGCTTAACCCATTGCTTGTCCTCAAGCAATTCAGTTGATAAACTTAAAGTGATAAACTAAAACTTTTACAAACTCTGTTTGATCTTGTTGTTGTAAATACGTCTAACTGATGTTCAGATTTTCAGCAAAGATCATGGACTAACCACGTAAACAATAACATTTAGGTCTCACATTTACTCATATCAATGACATAATCAACTAGCAAGCAATAATAATAACTCTCGGATGACAACACTTTTTCAAAACAATCATGATACAATATGACAAAATGGTATCTCGCTAGCCCTTTTTGAGACTGCAAAACATAAATGCAGAGCACCTCTAAAGACCAAGGACTGACTAGACATTGTAATTCATGGTGAAAGAGATCCAGTCAGGATCATGTTGGAAATATGCCCTAGAGGCAATAATAAATTAGTTATTATCATATTTCCTTGTTCATGATAATCGTTTATTATCCATGCTATAATTGTATTGTTCGGAAACTCAGATACATGTGTGGATACATAGACAACACCATGTCCCTAGTATGCCTCTAATAGACTAGCTCGTTTATCAAAGATGGCTAAGGTTTCCTAGCCATTGACATGAGATGTCATTTGATAACGGGATCACATCATTAGGAGAATGATGGGATGGACAGGACCCAAACTACAAACGTAGGATATGATCGTGTCAGTTTATTCCTACTGTTCTCTACATGTCAAGTATCTGTTCCTATGACCATGAGATCATGCAACTCACTGACACCGGAGGAGTGCCTTGTGTGTATCAAACATCGCAACGTAACTGTGTGACTATAAAGGTACTCTACAGGTATCTCAGGGCCCACTCGGTAATACAACATCACAACAAGCCTTGCAAGCAATATGACTAAGTGTTAGTCACGGGATCTTGTGATACGGAACGAGTAAAGAGACTTGCCAATAACAAGGTTGAACTAGGTATGGAGATACCAACGATCGAATCACGGGCAAGTAACATACCGAAGAACAAAGGGAACATCATACGGGATTAACTGAATACTTGACATAGAGGTTCGACCGATAAAGATCTTCGTAGAATATGTAGGAACCAATATGGGAATCCAGGTCCCGCTATTGGTTATTGACCGTAGAGGTGACTCGGTCATGTCTACATAGTTCTCGAACCCGCAGGGTCTGCACACTTAAGGTTTGGTGAAGTTTCAGTAGTATAGAGTTATGCATGGTGGTGACCGAAGGTTGTTCGGAGTCCCAGATGAGATCCTGGACATCACCAAGAGCTCTGGAATGGTCCGGAGGTAAAGATTGATATATAGGAAGTCCTCTTTTAGTCGTCGGAAAAGTTTCGGGCTCATCGGTAGTGTACCAGGAGTGCCGGTAGTGTACCGGGGGACCATCGGGAAAGGTATTTCGACCCAAGAGGCTACATGGGATGTGGGAGGAGGTAAACCAGCCCCTGTTGGTCTGGCCTAAGCCTCCTCTAAGGTCCCATGCATCTGGAGTGATTTGAGAAGGAAAAAATCCAAAGGTGGAGAGGTGGAAAGAGTTTCCAAGTGGAAAGGAGGAATCCTACTCCTAACAGGATTGGAGTAGGACTCCTCCACCTCCAATTTCGACCAAACCTTGAGGGTTTGAGGATGCGTCCTCCCCTCCCTCCCACCTATATATACTAGAGGATTTAGAGGAAAAATCTAACCTTAATAGTCACGTGCTACCTCTCCTCTAGTGCATAGTTTCTCCTCCAGATCGGTTTTCTGTAGTGCTTAGGTGAAGCCCTGCCAGAATAGCTCCACCATCATCGCCGCACCGCCGTTGCACTTCCGGAGAAATCTTCTACCTCTCCGCTCTCTCTTGCTGGATCAAGAAGGCGGAGATCGTCATCGAGCCATACGTGTGCTGAACGCGGAGGTGTCGTCCGTTCAACGCTAGATTGGAAGGACCATGATCAAGATCGCAAGACGGATCGTGATGAGAGCGCGGGACGGATCATGATGAGTTTGTGAGACGGATCGTGATTGGATCGTGGGATGGATCATGATGAGATCGTGGGATGCTCGGTGATTTGGATCGCGAAGACGTTCGACTACACCAACCGCGTTTCTTAACGCTTCCCGCTTAGCGATCTACAAGGGTATGTAGATCCACTCTCCCTCTCGTAGATGCTCATCACCATGGATAGATCTTGCGTGTGCATAGAATTTTTTGTTTCCCATGCAACGTTGCCCAACAGTGCCATCATGAGCTAGGTCTATGTGTAGATGAGATCTCGGGTAGAACACAAAGAGTTTGTGGGCGTTGATGCTTAGATTGCTTCCTCCCTTGGTCGTGTTTTGGTTCAGCGGTATTGTGGGATTAAGCGGCCCGGACCAACCTTACTCGTACGCTTACGAGAGACCAGTTCCATCGACTAACGTGTAACCTCGTTGCACAAAGATGGCTGGTGGGTGTCTGTTTCTCCTACTTTAGTTGGATCAGATTCGACAAAGGCGGTCCTTGAGAAGGTTGAAAAGCAACTTATGTATCACCGTTGTGGTTTTTGCGTAGGTGATAATTGTTCTTGCTAGATACCCGTAGCAGCCACGTAAAACATGCAACAACAATTAGAGGACGTCTAACTTGTTTTTGCGGGGTATGTTGTGATGTGATATGGCCAATTACATGATGAGATATATGTGATGTATGAGATGATCATGTGTTTTATAGAATATCACGACTTGCATGCCGATGAGTACGGCAACCGGCAGGAGCCATAGGGTTGTCTTTAATTATTGTATGACCTGTGTGTCAATCATTAAGCTCTATGTAATGCTTTACTTTATCGCTAAATGGTAGCAATAGTAGTAGAAGCATGGTGGGCGTGACAACCCTGATGGCAAGACATTGATGGAGATCAAGATGATGGAGATCATGGTGTCATGCCGGTGACGATGGAGATCATGCTGGTGCTTTCAAGATGGATATCAAAAGCACAAGTTCATGGCCATATCATGTCACTTTTGATTTGCATGTGATGTTAATCCTTTTATGCACCTTGTTTTTCTTAGGACGACGGTAGCATTATAGGGTGATCCCTCACTTAATTTCAAGATAAATTGTGTTCTCCCCGAGTGTGCACCATTGCGAAAGTTCGTCGTGTCGAGACACCACGTGATGATCGGGTGTGATAGACTCTACGTTCACATACAACAGGTGCAAGCCAGTGTTGCACGCGCAGAAAACTCGGATTAAACTTGACGAGCCTAGCATGTACAGACATGGCCTCAGAACACAAGAGACCGAAAGGTCAAACATGAGTCATATAGTAGATATGATCAACATGATGATGTTCACCATTGAAAACACCTCAACTCACGTGATGATCGGACTTGAGTTGGTGAATTTGGATCATGTATCACTCGAATGACC
This sequence comes from Hordeum marinum, assembly GCA_022496015.1. NCBI lineage: Eukaryota > Viridiplantae > Streptophyta > Magnoliopsida > Poales > Poaceae > Hordeum > Hordeum marinum. The sequence continues at coordinate 244,233,516 of CM039672.1, forward strand.
AGAGGGATGTCAATTTAAGTGGGAGTTCTTCAGTAATATGATTAATTGAACTCATTATCATGAACATAGTCAGTTGCATCTTTGCAAATTATGTTGTAGATTGCTTGCTCGCGCTGTAGCTCCCTTGATTTTTTATAATTTCCTACAGAAATAGAGTTGAAATATGATGGTAGCAATATTGCGGACTGGGTCCGTGATCTGAGGATTGTCCTCATTGTTGCACAGAAGGCTTATGTCCTTAATGCACCGCTTGGTGCGCCAACCCCTCTAGCATCGTCTGTAGATGTTGAACATCTGACAGGCACATTCTGATCACTAATTGATAGTTTAGTGCATCATGCATTACAACTTAGAATTGAGGCTCCGAAACGTTTTGAATGTCATGGAACATATGAGATGTTCTAAGAGCTGAAATTAGGATCTCAGGCTCATGCCCGTGTTGCGAGATATGAGATCTCCAATAAGATTCTTTGCCTGCAAGATAAAAAGGAGAATAGCTCAATCATTGAGCATGTACTCAGATTGTCTGGGTGCTACAATCTCTTAAATCGAGTGGGAGTTGATCTTCCAGATAAGAAAGTGATTGATATAGTTTTCCAAGTCACTGTCACTAAGCTACTAGAACTTGGTGATGAACTATAAAATGCCAGGGATAGAACTAATGATCCCTGAGCTGTTCGCGATGTTTGACACCGTGAAGGTCGAAATCAAGAAGGAGCGTCAAGTGTTGATGGTTAGTAAAACCACTAGTTTCGAGAAGGGAAAGGTCAAGGAGGGAAACTTCATGGATGGCAAGTCAGTTGCTGCTCTAGTGAAGCAACCCAAAGTTGAACCCAAACCCAAGAGTAAGTGCTTCGATTATGAGGAGAGCGGTCGCTGAAGCGGAACAACCCTAGATACTTGGTAGATAAGAAGGCTGGCAACATCGACAAAAGTATATTTGATATACGTGTTATTGATGTGTACCTTGCTAGTACTCCTAGTAGCACCTGGGTATTGGATACTGGTTCAGTTGCTAAATGTTAGTAACTCGAAATAAAAGCTACGGAATAAACAGAGAATTAGCTAACGGTGAGGTGATGATGTGTGTTGGAAATGTTTCCAAGGTTGATGTGATGAACATCACACGCTCTCTCTACCGTCGGGATTAGTGACGAACCTAAATAAATGTTATTTGGTATTTTGCGTTGAGCATGAACATGATTAGATCGTGTTTATTGCAACATGGTTATTCATTTAAGTTAGAGAATAATGGTTATTCTGTTTACATGAATAATACCTTCAATGGTCATGCACCCAGTGAGAATGGTTTGTTGAATCTTGATCGTAGTAATACACATGTTCATAACATTGATGCCAAAAGATACAAAGTTTATAATGATAGTACCACATACTTGTGGCACTGCCGCTAAATGTCATACTGGTATAAAACGCATGAAGAAACTCCATGTTGATGGATCTTTGGACTGATTCGATTTCGAATCGGTTGAGACATGCGAACCATGCCTCTTGGTCAAGATGACTGAGGACCCCGTTTTCTGGTTTGATGGAGTGGGCAAGTGATTTATTGGAAATGATACATGTTGATGTATGCAATCCAATGACTCTTGTAGCGTGCAATGATATTGTTATTTTCTTACCTTCACTGATGATTTGAGTAGATATAGTGTATATTTACATAATGAAACACAAGTCTAAATAGTTTGAAAGGTTCAAGCAAATTCATAGTGAAGTTTAAAGATCATTGTGACAAGAAGATAAAAATGTCTACGATATGATCGTGGAGGTGAATATCTGAGTTACGAGTTTGGCATACAACTTTAGACAATGTGAAAGTTGTTTCACAAATCACACCACCTGGAAAACCATAGTGTGATAGTGTGTCCGAACGTCATAGTCGTGCTCTATTGGATATGGTGCGTGCTATGATGTCTCTTATCGTTTTGCTACTATAATTTTGGGGTTATGCATTAGAGACAACTACATTCACTTTAAATAGGGCACCATCTAAATCTGTTGAGATGACACCATATGGTTTGATAGAAACCTAAACTGTCATTTATTAATGTTTGGGGCTGCAACACTTATGTGAAAAAGGTTTTCACCTAATGAGCTCGAACCCAAAGAGGACAAATGCATCTTCATAGAATACCCTAAGAACAGTTGGGTAAACCTTCTATCTCAGATCCAAGCATAAAGTGTTTTTTTGCTAAAAGTAGGTCCTTTCTCGAGAAAGAGTTTGTCTCGAAAGAATTGAGTGGGAGGAAGATAGAACTTGATGAGGTTGTTGAACCTTTGTTTCAACGAGAGAGTAGCACAACGTAGGAAGATGTTTCTGTGAAGCCTATGTTAGTTAATAGGAAGTTAATGATTATGATCATGAAGCTTCGGATCAAGTTACTATCAAACCTCGTAGGTCGACAAGGACGTGTACTGCTCCTGAGTGATATGACAACCCTGTCTTAGAGGTCATGTTGTTAGACAGCGATGAACCTATGAACTATGGAGAAGCGATGATGGGCCCAGATTCCGACAATGGTTAGAGGCCATGAAATCTGAGATAGGATCCATGTATGAAAATCAAGTATATAGTTTGGTAGACTTGCTCGTTGGACGGCAAGTCGTTGAGTACAAATGGATCTTTCAAATGAAGACAGGCGCTCATGGTAAATGTCACCATTTATAAAGCTCTACTTGTCGCAAAGAAGTTTCCAACAAGTTCAAGGAGTTGGCTGCGATGAGACTTTCTCACTCGTAGCGATGCTAAAGTCTGTTGGAATTATGTTAGCAGTTGCTGCATTTTTCAATGATGAAATCTGGCAGATGGATGTCAAAACATCGTTTCCTTAACGGTTTACTTGAGGAAAGGTTGTAAATGATACAACCAGAAGGTTTTGTTAGTCCTAAGGATGCTAAAAGGTGTGCAAGCTTCAGTGATCCTTCTATGGACTAAAGCAAGCATCTCGGAGTTGGAATATATGCTTTGATGAGGTGATCAAAGTTTTTGAGTCTATACAAAGTTTATAAGAAACTTGTATTTACAATAAAGTCAGTGGGAGCACTATAGAGTTCCTGAAAGCATATGTGGTTGACATATTGTTGATCGGAAATGGTATAGAATTTTTGGAAAGCATGAAGGGTTGTTTGAAAATAATTTTTGAAAGGAAGACTTGGATAAATCTACCTAATTGTTGAGCATCAAGATCTATAGATATAGATCAAGATACTTGATGAGACTTTCAATGAGTACATACCTTGACAAGTTTTTGAAAGAGTTCAAAATGAATCAGTGAGAGAAACAGTTCTTGCCTGATTTGTAAGGTGTGAATTTGAGTGAGACTCAAGGCTCGACCACAGTAGAAGAAACAGAAAGGACGAATGTCGTCCCCTATGCCTTAGCCATAGGCTCTGTATAGTATGCCATGCTGTGTGCCGCACCTGTGTGTGCCTTGCCATGAGTCCGTCAAGGGGTACAAGAGTGATCCAGGAGTGGATCATTGGATAATGGTCAATATTATCCTTAGTGACTAAAAGACTAAGGAAATGTTTCTCAATTATGGAGGTGATAAAGGGTTTGTCATAAAGAGTTACGTCGATGCAAGCTTTAACACTAATCTGGATGACTCTTAGTAGCAATCCGGATACGTATAGTGGAGCAGCCATTTGGAATAGTACCAAGTGGAGTGTGGTAGCAGTGTTTACAGTTTGACATAGGGATTTGCAAAGTACACACAGATCGGAATGTCGCAGACCCGTTGACTATAAGACCTCTCTCACATGCAAAGCATGATCGAGCCCCAGAACTCATTGGGTGTTAGATTCATAACAATGCGAATCACATGGTGATGTGAACTAGATTATTGACTCTAATGCAAGTGGGAGACTGTTGGAAATATGCCCTAGAGGCAATAATAAATTACTTATTATCATATTTCCTTGTGCATGATAATCGTTTATTATCCATGCTATAATTGTATTGATCGGAAACTCAGATACATGTGTGGATACATAGACAACACCATGTCCCTAGTATGCCTCTAATAGACTAGCTCGTTGATCAAAGATGGCTAAGGTTTCCTAGCCATTGACATGAGATGTCATTTGATAATGGGACCACGTCATTAGGAGAATGATGGGATAGACATGACCCAAACTACAAACGTAGCATATGATCGTGTCAGTTTATTGCTACTATTTTCTGCATGTCAAGTATCTGTTCCTATGACCATGAGATCATGCAACTCACTGACACCGGAGGAGTGCCTTGTGTGTATCAAACATCGCAACGTAACTGGGTGACTATAAAGGTACTCTACAGGTATCTCCGAGGGTGTCTGTTGGGTTGGCATGGATCAAGACTGGGATTTGTTACTCCGTCTGACGGAGAGGTATCTCAGGGCCCACTTGGTAATACAACATCACAACAAGCCTTGCAAGCAATATGACTAAGTGTTAGTCATGGGATCTTGTGTTACGGAACAAGTAAAGAGACTTGCCGGTAACGAGGTTGAACTAGGTATGGAAATACACACGATCGAATCTCGGGCAAGTAACATACCGAAGAACAAAGGGAACATCATACAAGATTAACTGAATCCTTGACATAGAGGTTCGACCGATAAATATATTCATAGAATATGTAGAAACCAATATGGGAATCTAGGTCCCGCTATTGTTTATTGACCGTAGAGGTGTCTCGTCATGTCTACATAGTTCTTGAACCCGCAGGGTTTGCACACTTAAGGTTTGGTGACGTTTTGGTAGTATATAGTTATGCATGGTGGTGACTGAATCTTATTCGGAGTCCTAGATGAGATCCTAGACGTCACAAGAAGCTCTGGAATGGTCCGAAGGTAAAGATTGATATATAGGAAGTCCTGTTTTGGTCGCCAGAAAAGTTTCGGGCTCATCGGTAGTGTACCGGGAGTGCAGGTAGTGTACCGGGTGACAATCGGGGGAGGTATTTTGACCCAAGAGGGTACATGGGCTGTGGGAGGAGGTAAACTTGCCTCTAGTAGGCTTGCCGAAGCCTCCTCTAAGGGCCCATGTGGCTGGAGTGGTTTGAGAAGGAAAAAAAATCCAAAGGTGGATAGGTGGAAAGAGTTTCCAAATGGAAAGGAGGAATCCTACTCCTAATAGGATTGGAGTAGGACTCCTCCACCTCCAATTTCGATCAAACCTTTAGGGTTTGAGGCTGCCTCCTCCCCTCCCACCCTCCTATATATACTAGAGGATTTAGAGGAAAAAGCTAACCCTAATAGCCACGTGCTACCTCTCCTCTAGTGCATAGTTTCTCCTCTAGATCGGTTTTCTGCAGGGCTTAGGCGAAGCCCTGTCGGAATAGCTCCACCACCATCGCCGCAACGCCGTCGTGCTGTCGAAGAACTCTTCTACCTCTCCGCTCTCTCTTGCTGGATCAAGAAGGCGGAGATCGTCATCGAGCCGTACATGTGCTGAACGCGGAGGTGTCGTCCGTTCGGCGCTAGATCGGAAGGACCGTGATCAAGATCGTGAGACGGATCGTGATGAGATCGCAGGACAGATCGTGATGAGTTCGCGGGACAGATCGTGATTGGATTGCGGGACGGATCATGATGAGATCGCGGGATGCTCGACGATTTGGATCGCGAAGACGTTCGACTACACCAACCGCGTTTCTTAACGCTTCCCACTTAGCGATCTACAAGGGTGTGTAGATCCACTCTCCTTCTCGTAGATGCTCATCACCATGGATAGATCTTGCGTGTGCGTAGAAATTTTTTGTTTCCCATGCAACGTTCCCCAACAGCTCATACCCAATATCAATTAACAACAAAGCTTACAAATGACGGTGGTGCTCTCTAACTAGTGCCTTTTATAAGAAGATGATTGACTCAACAATAAAGTAAATGGAAAGTCCCTTCGCAAAGGGAAGCATTAATTTGCAGAGGTGCCAGAGCTCGAGTTCTTAAAACATAGGTAAGTAATGATTTTTGAGTGGTATGCTTTCAATGCTCACATAACAAGCAAAAGTTTTTCAACTTCTTCCATGCTATATACATTATAGGCGGTTCCCAAACAGAATGATAAAGTTTTTACTCCTGCTCCACCAATCAATCACACTCCACGGCAGGACGAATCCACGGGTACCGTCCATACAAACACAATCCTAGGGGAGTTTTTTTTAATTATATTTTGCTTTTATTTTGAGCATGGAACTGGGCATCCCTATTACCAGCCACTTTCTCGTGAATGATAGTGAATCAACACATATCGTGAGAATAACCCACCTAGCATGGAAGATACTGAAAGCCCCCAGTCACCACATGAGCGATTTGGGCATACAAAAAGAATGTTTATTTGAAGGTTTAGAGTTTGGCACACGCAAATTTACTTGGAATGGCAGGTAAATATCGCATATAGGTAGGTATGGTGGACTCATATGGAACAACTTTGGATTTGAGGTATTGGATGCAGAAGCAGTATTCTCGCTTAGTACAAGTGAAGGGTAGCAAAAGACTGGGGAGCGGCCAACTAGAGAGCGTCACGATCATCAACATGCTTTGAGATTAACCAACATTGAATGCAAGCATGAGTAGGATATAGATTACCATGAACATAAATATCGTAGAGGCTATGTTGATTTTGTTTCAACTACATGCATGAACATGTGCCAAGTCGAGCCACTCGAATCGTTCAGAGGAGGATACCATCCCATCATACTACATCACAACCATTTTAATATGCATGTTGGCACCCAAAACAAACCATTATCCACTCTTAGCTAATTAAGCATGGCATGAGTAACTATAATCTCTAATTGTCATTGCAAATATATTTCACCCATGATGAACTGAATTCAGAATGATGAGCTAATCATATTTACAAAACCAAGATAGGTCGAGTTCATACCAGCTTTTCTCCATCTCAATCTTTTCATCAAATATCCTCATTATTGCCTTTCACTTGCATGATCGAACGGTGTGGAAAATAATAAGAGTGCACATGCATTGGACTAAGCTGGAATCAGCAAACAATAACTCAAAGGAGAAGACAAGGTAACATGGGCTCTCTAATAGGTAAACAATAATGTATATCAGAGCCACTCGACATTTTCATTGTGGTCTTCTCCTTACGACCCAAAGAAGGAAAAATCAAAACAAGAACGAGAAAAACTATTTACACGGGAAAGCTCCCAACAAGCAAAAGAAGAACGAAAAATATTTTTGGGTTTTCCTTTTTTAATGCTACAACTAAGCAACTAAAAAATAAAACTAGAACAAATTTTTTTGTATTTTTCTCAAAGTTAATTAAACACACAAGAAGAAAGCGAAACAAGGAAATAAACTACCATGGATAGTACAATGAAAAAGTATGAACACCGACTGCTTAAGAATAAGTGTGTGAACATGAATGTAAAGTCGGTGAGAAATACGTACTCCCCCAAGCTTAGGATTTTGTCCTAAGTTGGTCTATGGCCATGGCTAGCCTTCATAATATCCAAAGTCATAGTTGGGGTTGTACTGGGCTGCGGCGGCTACCGCCTGAATGACTGCAGCGTGAAGGCAAGCTGATTCCGCGCTCCTCTCAGACTCGTTTGCCTCCTCTCTAGTTATAAAGTATCTCTGTTTTTCCTGAAAGTTAAAGAAGGCAGGAGCAGGAAGGGTAACATGGACAGCACGTTGTCTGTCAAAAATTAGTCGGTAATGGAGAGATTGTTCATTCCTTTCAAGAAACTGAAAATGTACCAAAGCCTCATAATCAAGGAAAGCAGGTGGTAACTCAATATCATTTCCACGTATGGGTACCCCAAGATAATTAGCTAAACGAGTGCATAAATCCCACCAAAGAAATCTCCATCCTTAGCATTACTATTCAACCTTCTAGCAGTAATGGCTCCTAAGTTATATCGTCTTTCACCCATTACTGCACTCTTAAGAATACTAAGATTTGTTGCACAAAGGTGGCTATGCTCAGTTTTACCATTAATACATCTACCTATGAATAGAGCAAAATAATGTATGGCTGGAAAGTGAATGATCCCCATGGTAGCCTGTGTAATATTTCTAGTTTCTCCGACGGTAATGCTAGCAAGAAAAATCATTATATTCAGTTTTGTGCGGATCACTATAACTACCCCATTGTGGAATTTTGCATGCATGATTAAAATCCGCTATGTCCATAGTATAAGATTTATCATAAAGGTCAAATAGAACGAAAGGTTTATTACGATTGAGTGAAAATTCAAACCTCCGCATGAAAGAATCCATGAGTTGATAGTATTGATTGCATTTGTCCGACATGAATTCCTCAAGGCCAACATTTCTTGTGTATGCATAGAATTCTTCCTTGAAACTGGCATCACTCATAAATTGATCCGATGGCCATTCACAAGGTCATACTTGTTCTTCCCTCGGTGGTTCAAGGTTGGGATCACGTATCGCGAGTCTCGGGCCTTCTTGCTCGATGAACCCCCTTGAAACACCTTCCTCAACATTTTTTATTTTTCTGAAAAATTCTGAAATTTTTAGTGACTCAAAATAAAGGTGCATAAAACTCAACAAAACTCATAGCAACTACTTCCTCAAGTGCCCAGAGGCTATATCATGCATCAAAACTACTTGGGAACATATAAATTTGACATGCAAGCTCAAGAGCAAGGTCACCTCAGCAGCAAAAAATTGCAATATATAAAGCACTAGAACAAAAACTAATTGGACCATTGGAGGAGTCACATACCGAAGAACAATCTCCCAAAACAGTTTTGTGAATGAAGCTTTGAACAAGGAGATCGAAAATGGCAGCAAAATGAGCTAGAACACGGATTTGAGCAATGGTGGGATTTTTTCTAGATGAAGATGAAGTGGATGGGTGCTGGAATAAGCGGAGGGGGCCCAGGTGGGACCCACAAGCCTGCTAGGCGTGGCCAGGGGGGTGGTCACGCCCTGTGGGCTTGTGGCCCACTGGTGCAGCCCCTGTAGTGTGCTCAGAGCTAGAAATTTTTAAATATTCCATAAAAAATCATACTCCATTTTTAGGACATTTGAAGAACTTCTATTTTCAGGTCACTTTTTTGTTGCACGGGAAACTCAAAAAACAGAAAACTAATAGCATTTTTACTTTATTTCATCTAGCTAACAGAAAGTAAAAGTTGGGTATAGAAAGTTGTGCTTTCTAAATTCATCCATATCATGCTCATCATAAGGAATCCATCAATAAGGTTGATCAAGTCTTATTAACAAACTTCTTTTGAATAACATGAAATCGAAGAATTTTCGAATAACACTAAGTTGCCTCAATGGGGATATGCATATCCCCAACAATAAGTATATAATATTTCTTCTTGACAGTAGGAAGAGGGAATTCAAAGTCTCCGATAATAATCGTCGGAAATTTTTCAATAGAGTTGATACTATGAACTTGAGGTTGTTTCTTTGGAAAGTGCACTGTATGCTCATTACCATTAAGATGAGAAGTTACATTGCCCTTGTTGCAATCAATAACAGCCCCTATAGTATTCAAAAATGGTCTACCCGGGATGATTCACATACTGTCATCCTTGAGAAAACCAAGAATAACAAAGTTCGTTAAGATAGTAGCATTTGCAACTATGACAGGTGCATCCTCACAAATACTGATAGGTAGAGTAGTTGATTTATCAGCCATTTGTAAAGAGATTTCAGTAGGTGTCAACTTATTCAAATCAAGTCTACGATATAAAGAGAAAGGCATGACACTAACACCAGCTCCCAAATCACATAAAGCAGTTTTAACATAATTCCCTTTAATAGAGCATGGTGTTGGTATTCCTAGATCTCCTAATTTCTTTGGTACTCCACCCTTAAAAGTATAATTAGCAAGCATGGTGGAAATCTTAGCTTCTGGTATCTTTCTTTTATTAGTCACAATATCTTTCATATACTTAGCATAAGGAGATATTTTCAGAATATCAGTCAAGCGCATACGCAAAAAGATAGGTCTAATCATTTCAACAAAGCGCTCAAAATCCTCATCATCCTTTTTCTTGGATGGTTTAGGAGGAAATGGCATGGGTTTCTGAACCCATGGTTCTCTTTCTTTACCATGCTTCCTAGCAATAAAATCTCTTTTGTCATATCTTTTATTCTTAGGTTGTCGGTTATGAAGATCAACAGCAGGTTCAATCTCCGCATCATTATCATTACTAGTTCAACATCAACATGAACATCATCATTAATATTATCACTAGGCTCATGTTCATCATCAGATTGTGTCTCAGCATCAGAAACACAAATATATTTTGGGTTTTTAGGTGTATCTATAACAGGTTCACTAGCAGCATGCAAAGTTCTATCATCATCCTTGTTCCTCTTATTACTAGAACGAATAGGTACATCAATATTACTCCTTAGAGAATCTTGCTCAATTATCTTAGGGTGGCCCTCAGGATACGAAGGTTCCTGAGTCATTCTTCCACCTCTAGTCACAACTTTAACAGAATGATCATTGTTCTTACTATTCATCTCATTAAGCAAATCATTCTAAGCTTTAAGTACTTGTTCTACTTGAGTAGTTACCATGGAAGCATGTTTACTAATAAGTTTAAGAACATTGATAGTTCTACTCATATAATCACCTAAGCGATCAAGCATGGAAGCATTATGTTTCATCTGTCTACTAACATAAGCATTAAAATTTTCTTGCTTAACAACAAAATTAGCAAACTCATCCAAGCATTGGCTAGCAGACTTATTATAAGAAATATCGCTTTCTTGAAATCTACAAACAGAATTTACCTCTACTACCTGTGTCAGGTTATCAAGACCATGTATTTCTTCAATAGGTGGTAGATTCTTAACATCTTCAGCTTTAATACTTTTTTCTTTCATAGATTTCTTTGCCTCTTGCATATCTTCAGGACAGAGAAATAGAATGCCCCTTTTCTTCGGAGTTGGCTTCGGAGGTGGTTCGGGAATAGTCCAAGCATTATCATTGCTCAATATATTATTCAATAGTTTTCAGCTTGTTCAACAGTTCGTTCCCTGAAAACACAACCATCACAACTATCTAGGTGGTCCCTAGAAGCATCGGTTAGTACATTATAAAAGATATCAAGTATTTCATTTTTCTTGAGAGGATGATCAGGAAAAGCATTTAGTAGTTGAAGAAGCCTCCCCCAAGCTTGTGGGAGACTCTCTTCTTCAATTTGCACAAAGTTAAATATTTCCTACAAGGCAGCTTGTTTCTTATGGTCAGGAAAATATTTTTCAGAGAAGTAATATATCATATCCTAGGGACTACGCAAACAACCAGGAGCAAGAGAATTAAACCATATCTTAGCATCACCCTTTAATGAGAAAGGGAACAACTTAAGGATATAGTAATAACGAATCTTTTCCTCATGAGTAAATAGGGTGGCTATATCATTCAGTTTAGTAAGATGTGCCACAGCAGTTTCAGATTCATATCCATGGAAAGGATCGGATTCAGCCAAAGGAATTAACTCAGGATCAACAGAGAATTCATAATCATTATCAGTAACAAAGATAGGTGAAGTAGCAAAATTAGTATCATATTTCATTTTAGCATTCAAATTTTTTTCTTTCCACTTGCATAGTAATTTCTTAAGATCATCTCTACCAGTACAAGCAAGAAAGTTTCTAGCTACCTCTCCTTCCATAACATAACCCTCAGGAATATCAAGAAATTCATACCTAGGAGAGCTAGGTCTAGCAGGTGTCTCAAAGTGTTAAGTTTCAACAATTTCATCAGTTTTAGAAGTATCATAATTTTCAGCATGGCTCTAGCAATTTGTTCATCAAGAAATTCACCCAGTGGCACATTATTATCAAGCAAAGTATCATCATAAGCATCATGCATAGCAGAAGTGGCATCATCAATTACTTGTGACATATCAGAATTACTAGCAGGTGGTGGTGTCGCAAACTTACTCATAACAGAAGGTGAATCAAGTGCAGAGGTAGATGGCAGTTCCTTACCTCCCCTCGTAGTAGAGGGATAGATCTTGGTTTTTGGATCTTTTAGATTCTTCATAGTGATCAACATATGTAAATCCCAAGTGACTCGGAGAATAGAGCTATGCTCCCCGACAACGACGCTAGAAAAAGGTCTTGATAACCCACAAGTATAAGGGATCGCAACAATTTTCGAGGGTAGAGTATTCAACCCAAATTTATTGATTCGACACAAGGGGAGCCACAGAATATTGTTGAGTATTAGCAGTTGAGTTTTCAATTCAACCACACCCGAAAGACTTAATATTTGCAGTAAAGTATTCAATAGCAAAGTAGTATGGAAGTAATGGTAACAGTGGCAAAAGTAACAGTAGCAGTTTTGTAGTGATTGTAACAGTAGCAATAGAGAAGTAACTTAGCAAGGATCAATATGTGGAAAGCTCGTAGGCAATGGATCAGTGATGGATAATTATGTTGGATGGCATTCATCATGCAACAGTTATAATATAGGGTGACACAAAACTAGCTCCAATTCATCAATGTAATGTATGCATGTATTCCACATATAGTCATACGTGCTTATGGAAAAGAACTTGCATGACATCTTTTGTCCTACCCTCCCGTGGCAGTGGGGTCCTAATGGAAAATAAGTGATATTAAGGCCTCCTTTTAATAGATAACTAGACCAAAGCATTAGCACTTAGTGAATACATGAACTCCTCAAACTATGGTAATCACCGGAAATAAACCCAGTTATTGTCACCCTGGGGGATGCGGATCATAACTCGTAATAGGTGTCTACAACTTGCTAGATAGGATCAAGAACACATATATGTTCATTAAAACACAATAGGTTCAAATATGAAATCATGCTCGGGCCCTAGTGACATGCATTAAGCATGGAAAATTCATAGCAACATCAATCTCAGAACATAGTGGATACTAGGGATCAAACCCTAACAAAACTAACTCCATTACATGATAAATCTCATCCAACCCATTACCGTCCAGCAAGCCTGCGATGGGATTACTCACGAACGACGGAGAGCATCATGGAATTGGTGATGAAGGATGGTTGGTGATGACGACGGCGTCGATTTGCCCTCTCCGGAGCCCAAAAAAGACTCCAGATCTGGTCTCCCAAGGAAGAACAGGAGGTGGCGGCGGCTCCGCATCGTGAAACGCGATGAACACTCCTCTCTGATTTTTTCTTCTCCGCGAATAGGTTTATATGGAGCTAAAGAGGAGGTTTGAGGAGCCACGAGGGCCCCACAAGCCTGCTAGGCACGACCGAGGGGGTGGCCGCTCCTAGCATGCTTGTGGCCTGTAGGTGGCCCCCTCTGGTTGATTCTTGTGCCAGTATTTTTTATTAAATCAAAAAATATTCTCTGCAAATTTTCAGGACGATCTGACAACTTTTATTTCTGCACAAAAATAACACCAAGGCAATTCTGCTGAAAACATTATTGGTCCGGGTTAGTTCCATTCAAATCATGCAAATTAGAGTCCAAAACAAGGGCAAAAGAGTTTGGAAAAGTGGATACGATGGAGACGTATCAATCACGGAGGGCATCTACATCAACTCCATTTCCCCTCCGATGATGCGTGAGTAGTCCACCATAGACCTACGGGTCTATAGCTAGTAGCTAGATGGCTTCTTATCTCTCTTTGATCTTCAATACCATGTTCTTCATGATCTTCATGGAGATCTATCTGATGTAATCCTCTTTTGTGGTGTGTTTGTCAAGATCCGATGAATTGTGAGTTTATGTTCAGGTTATCCATGAATCTTATTTGAATCTCCTCTGAATTCTTATTTGCATGATTTCATATCCTTGCAAGTCTCTTCGAGTTATTGGTTTGGTTTGGCCAACTAGATTGGTAATTCTTGCAATGGGAGTAGTGCTTGGTTTTGGGTTCAATCTTGCGATGTCCTCGCCCAATGACATAGTAGGGGTAGCGAGGCACGTATTGTATTGTTGCCATCAAGGGTAACAAGATGGGGTTTTCGTCATATTGCTTGAGTTTATCCCTCTACATCATGTCATCTTTCTTAATGCATTTCTCTGTTCTTCATGAACTTAATACTCTAGAAGCAGGCAGGAGTCGGTCGATGTGTGGAGTAATAGTAGTAGATGCAGAATCGTCTCCGTCTACTTGACATGGACGTGATGCCTATATGCATGATCATTGCCTTGGATAACTACATGATTATTCGCTTTTCTATCAATTGCTTGACAGTAATTTGTTTACCCACCATGATATTTGCCTTCAAGAGAGAAGCCTCTAGTGAAACCTATGGCCCCCGGGTCTACTTTCCATAATATTTCAGATCTATAAACCAAAAATACCAAAAATACTTTGATGCACTTTATTTACCTTTTACTTTCCATTCTCTTTTACATTTAATCCTTGCAAATAATCGTGAAGGGATTGGCAACCCCTTTATAGCGGGGTGCAAGAGTTTGATTGTTTGTGTAGGTGCATCCATTGGTGATTTGCTTGTTCCTCCTACTGGATTGATACCTTGGTTCTCAACAACTAAGGGAAATACTTATCTACTTCGCTGCATCACCCTTTCCTCCTCAAGGGAAAACCAACGCAAGCTCAAGAGGTAGCAAGAAGGATTTCTGGTGCCTTTGCCGGGGAGGATACATAGCAAGTCAAGACAAGATCTCTCCCATCAACTTGCCAATTTTTGGTTTCGTTGCCAAGGAGATCTACATCAAGCCTACCAAGTACCCATCAAAACTCATCTCTTGCATTTACATTATTTGACATTTGCCTCTCGTTTTCCTCTCCCCCACTTCTAAAACGATTTTCAGAAAATACCAAAAAGATTTGCCTTTTTATTCGCCCTTCTTTCGTTTGCTCATGTGTTGGATTGCTTAAAATCATGGCTAGCCTTACCACTATAACTAATACTCGCAAGAATGAGGTTCTTAATCTTAAGAAAAGGGAAGGAGAAAACTTAAAAGATGCTTGGTATAGAATTTGCAATTCTCAAAATAGATCTATTTGTAAGCATTCTACTACCATTCTCCTTCGCAATTTTTACGTGGGTATTACTCCTTGGAATATATATGTTCTAGATACCATCATGGGAGGGAATTTTTTGGGAAGTCATACCTTTGACTCTTATAGTGCTATGATAAATTTGTTAGGTTCACCCCCAATCATGGTTAATGGAACAATTTTAACTCTGGAACATGTGATCTGAAGGCTTGATATTATTGAAAAAAGGTTGCTAGAATTGAGCTTAGTGAAAACTTGGATAAAAAGATTCATAATCACATTACTCAATATGGACCTAAAGTAGGAGTTACCTTAAAAAATCTTAAGGAAAAGGAACCCATAGTTAATGAAAAATTGGAACAAGATTCCTCTAGAATTGGCAAGCTAGAGGACATTATTACCAACTTGGGATCTGCTTTTGCTTTGGTACAAACCAAGCCAACTCCTTCGCCTCCTAAGGAAGCCAAGTTTGTTTATGTTCCTAAAAATAAGGGTGAATCTTCTAGTAAAGATGAAGATCTTAAGATGATAAGTATTCACCCCAACTTTCTCAATATTATTAAGGAAGCAATTGCCACCATTGAATCTCTTGATTTTTTTACCTAGGAGTATTATCATTGAGAAGAACAACGGGCCTCCTAGGGCTTATAAGTGTTCAATTGAGGAGTTGCAGACCAAATATGACAACAACTAGATCTATTGCATTTTACCTAGCTAGGGGCATTAAACAATAGCGCTTGTTGGGAGGCAACCCAATTTTATTTTTATGTTCTATTTTCTTCTTATGTTTTTGAGTGTTTCCCACATTATTACTTCTGTAGTAATGTAGCGACCCGACCTGAAAGGTCGAATCTCCGGTGTTTCTGTACCATCCCAAGATCATGGTGGTACACACACGGTACATCAATGTATATATCAAAGTGAAATCGCACAACTTTTAATAATCGAAAAAATCTCATATCGAGTCCTTTATTACAATAAGAATCACAATAAAGTGGCTGAAGGCCAACTCATGAGAATAACTAATCTTGCGGAAGCTTCAAAGGTAGTTGAGTCCATCTAACTCCAAGGACATCTCACCGAGCGTAGAGCATATCCTCACTCCTGGTCGGAAAAGTACTCTGCAACATGATACGTTGCAGTCGTGTAGGTTAGCATATTGAATATGCCGGCAATGTCACAAAAGAGGGGGTAAAGTAATCATCTATTCTATATGCATATATGGCAAGTGGGGGTAGTAAGTTTTTGCATAAAGCCAATTTTTCCCTACAACAAGAGAGGGCAAAAGCATAATTTCTACAATGTTGGTTGATTAATGAGATGGTTCCACCAACCAATTCTCATACCCAAGTTGACATTAATACCCACATCAATGTAATTAATTGTGTTGAGAGTTCCAGATAGTTTCAGTTCCTTTGGCTCAAACTGTCCATGACCGTGGACACGGCTAATCGATTAGGTTTGGGTACTCTGCAGAGTTTTGCACACGTTCGCCACAAGATTTGATCGCCTCCGTTGGATTTCTCGCACTTCAGGGTGTTTGAGAAATGGATGACCAAAACATGGTCTTCTAAAGGGTTTCCCCGAGACTCTGTCGGTGCCCATCCTTTCCTGCCGTTCTTCTACATCTCGTAGCACCGCCTGTCCTGGGTCACCACGATATCCAACCAAGCCAGAGCCCATAATGGCTTGTGGCTGTGTAGGTAAGCCTTGGGTCTTGAAGCATCCATCCATCTCTTTGTGCCTGGGTGGACCTTTCCGCATGAATACTGGCACTTCTCCAGCAACATCTAGGCTAACCACTGGTTTCTCCAAGGCGCCGTTCAACCATCATCCACCCAGAGGTATGTTGAAAACACAGAGTCTTGAAGACTTGATCATCTTGTAGGTCTTTAAATTATTAACTCACAACTCTCATGAATAACACAACCAACCCCGTCTACTAATAGCATAGCAAAATTAAATCAACGTTTCCCGGGGCCAATGTGTCAAAGGGTTGAGGGGTGCCTACCACATGATACTACATCAAGTAACCAGGTTTCCAAATTACCTACTTTGCATGCAATTTGGGGAGATGGTAGAACTAATGCAATAAAAACATAGGTATACATGGTCAAAGTGACTTGCCTTGCTGACGATCCTCGTATTCAAGTGATTCTAGATAACAAGCTTCACACTCCGGATGATCTAACGAATCAAACAAAACACACAATAAGCATAAACACAATACAATTCATACAACAGCAAGGTAAACAAATTCTTTAACAAACAAAAGCACAATCAAAAGGAAGAAAACACTCAAAGTATAAGACTCTAAAATTTTGGTGTCAAAATCTCTACTAAGACATAACAAGTCAAAAAAAATGTTTTGAACAACTAGGCATTTAGATAACAGAAAAGTAAATGCAAAATTTTTATTAGAAAACAGAAAGTATTTCATTATAAAAAAATTGTGCAAAAAGAGTTACTACAAAAAATTCTTCTACACAATACTAAAGGTGAAAATAAGATGTACCTATTCAAACTAGAGCACAAAACAAATTAAAAAAAATATTATTATTAACCGAAAATAATACACCTGATGTTGAAACAACAGAACCTAATGAAATCTAACAACAAAAGTTAAACTAACTCAGATTCAAACTAAACAAAATCAAATTAACTAAACTCTATTAAGAACTAAACAGATTCTGTTTTTGTTAAAAACATTAACCAAATTTATCCTAAAAATTCTCAAACTATGTAGGATGATAGGTCTAACTAATACAAAACAGCGGCAAAAAGAATCACTCAAAAATATATTTTTAACTCTAGTTATATAGATTTTAGTAATTTAAGCAAATTTGGTTAGATTCAAATTTAAAAGTTCAAATTTGAAATCTAAGACTACAGGATGAAACTACATGAAATTTGTGAACTAATGCAAAAAGAATCAATTAAAAACACTAATTAATTTAAACGATATAATAAAAACAAAAACAAAATACATTCTGTTTTCTAAAACAGAAAGAAAAGAAAAAGAAATCTGATCGAACGGACAGGGTCTACGTGGCATGCTGCGATTGGTTCCGAGAGTGTGCGTGCGGGATCTAGCGAGCGGACGACCGAAACTTAGCGTGTACTGATTCGTTTTATAAAGTTTCTAATCTGGCGCGTTGGATCTAGATCGAACGGATGCGGGTGGAGGTGGCGGTTTACAGAGGAGGGGGTCGGGGTTCCGACGAGGTTTGACGGCGGCCGGACATCGGAGGTGGTCAGACACGACGGTGCGGTGGTCGGGGACGGCATCCAAAGTGCTCAGGCAACGGCGATGAAGCTCCAGCGTCGATTGGTGGCATCAGTCGGGGCTGGGGACGACGGAGGCGACGGCCTCGTGCTCGGGGAGATTCGGGTGGAGGTAGAACTCCGGCGAGGTCGTGCGATAGCGTTCTGGTGAGGGTAGAGGGGGTTTCGGGGTGGAACGAAGAGCGGAGGGACGGGGGGTTCTTATAGGGGTGGTGTAGTGGTCGGGGAGGGAGAGAGGAGCGAGATCTGTGGGGAGGGATCGCTGGCGACGTCGGAGGCGCGGTGAAGGAGACGAGCACGCTGTCGCCGCGGTCAGACGGTGGGTCCCGCGCGTCAATGGGTGTGGAACACGGTGTCTGCGCGTCGGTGGCCGACCCGGATTGATTTCGGGTCTTAAAGGTTGTGGGCCAGCCCGTTTCTGTTTAATTCGTTTCCTTATTTATTTACAGAGCATTTAAAACATATTTAATGCATTCAAATCATTTCCAAACATAGGAAATGTATATATCAAAATGACGAGGGGATTAAATGCTATTTAATGAACATTTTTCCTCTGTCATATTGAATATCTTTTTAAATTTATTTTCAGAAAATGCCTAATTGATTTTAAATCCTTTTTTAATAATTTTTCAACTAACCCCCTGGTTTTATTGTTCAAAATATTCACCAAGATGCCCCTGGTGTGGAGTGTCATGTTACTCCCCTCTTTCTTTGAACATTACCAAAGGTTTTCAAATAGGTGAAACAAATACATGGGAAAATTGAAATGGCCTTTCAAAATTTCAAAAAAGCACTTTAACCATCCATTACATTCAAACAAAGTGATGATGATGCATAGCTATATTTCATAACATTCCAAAATGAAATTTTGGGATGTTACAAACCTACCCACCTTAAGATGAATCTCACCCTCGACATTCGGGTTGGCTAGAAAATAGGTGCGAGTGGTCTCTGCGAAGATCTTCTTCGCGTTCCCAGGTGGCTTCTTCCTCGGTGTGGTGACTCGATGGAACCTTACAGAACTTGATGGTCTTGCTTCGGGTAACTCTATTGGTAGTCCCAAGGATTCTGACAGGCTTCTCCTCGTAGGTCAGGTCACTGTCAAGTTGTATGGCCTCTAGGGGCACTGTGTCTCTCAAAGGAATATCAGCCATCTCAGCATGGCATTTCTTCAGCTGGGAAACATGGAAAACATCATGAACTCCGGACAGTCCTTCCGGCAATTCCAGCTTGTATGCAACTTCGCCTCTACGTTCAAGAATTTTGTAGGGGCCTATGAATTTGGGTGCTAACTTTCCTTTAACACCAAACCTCTTGAGTCCTCGAAGTGGGGACACACGAAGATATGCTCGATCTCCCACTTCATATGTCACCTCCTTGCGTTTGTTATCAGCATAGCTCTTCTGCCTGGATTGAGCTATCTTGAGTCGGTCTCGAATCAGTTTGACGTTTTCTTCAGAATCTCAGATAAGACTGGGACCAAAGAGTTTTCGGTCTCCAACACCATCCCACATCAATGGTGTACTGCACCTCCTTCCGTATAAAGCTTCAAAAAGGGGCCATCTTCAGACTAGTCTGATAACTGTTGTTGTACGAGAACTCTGCGTAAGGTAAGTTGTCATCCCAACTGGACCCATAGTCTAGCGCACAAGCTCTCAACATGTCCTCTAGAATCTGGTTGACTCTCTCAGTCTGTCCTGGGTCTGTGGGTGAAAAGTTGTACTGAACTCCAGCCTTGTACCCAAAGTTTCATGTAGCTGATGCCAAAACTTTGAGGTAAATTGTGTTCCTCTATCTGATACGATACTCCTCGGAACTCCATGCAGACATACGATCCTGGTCATATATATCTTGGCTAACTTAGCACTGGTATAGGTGGTCTTCACTGGAATGAAATGAGCCACCTTGGTCAAGCGATCGACCACTACCCAGATGGAATCATAACCTGAACGGGTCCTAGGTAATCCTGTGATGAAGTCCATACCAAGCTTATCCCATTTCCACTCGGGTATCGACAAAGGTTGGAGTAACCCTGCTGATTTCTGATGTTCCGCCTTTACTCGTTGGCAAACATCACATACCGCAACATGTTCGGCAATATCCTTCTTCATTCCTGTCCACCAGTAACTTTCCTTCAAATCCAGGTACATCTTGGTGTTGCCTGGGTGTATCAAGTATGGTGAATCGTGGGCTTCTTGAAGTATCAACTTCCTGAGCTCTGGGTCATTGGGCACATAGATTCTGTTTTCAAACCATAGAGTACCTTGTTCATCTTCACGAAAGTCTTTAGCTTTTCCTTCCTTCATTCTCTGCTTTATCTCAGCTATCTCCTTATCCGATTTTTGGGCTTCACGAATTCTTTCGGTCAAGGTGGACTGAATCTCTAGTGTGGCAACATATCCTTTTGGAACTCTCTCTAACCGAAGCTCTCTGAGATCATCGGTTAACTCCTGGGGTAATCCTCCGGCTATGAGTGTGTTCACATGACTCTTCCGACTCAAAGCATCTGCCACAACATTTGTCTTTCCTAGATGGTAATGCAGTCTCATGTCATAGTCCTTGATTAACTCTAACCATCTCCTCTGCCTGAGGTTCAACTCCTTCTGTGTGAAGATATACTTCAGGCTTTTATGATCAGTGTAAACATCACAACTATTTCCGATAAGGAAATGTCTCCAGGTCTTGAGTGCGTGCACTACGGCTGCTAGTTCCAAATTATGGGTGGCATAGTTCAACTCATGGGGTTGTAGCTTTCTGGATGCATAGGCTACAACTTTTCCCTCCTGCATGAGTACTCCTCCAAGTCCTTGACGTGATGCATCACAATAAACCTGGAAGTCCTTCCGAATGTTTGGCAGTATCAACACTAGGGCTGTGACCAAACGTTTCTTCAACTCCTGGAAACTGGCCTCACATTCCTCAGTCCATATATACTTAGACTCTTTCTTCAACAACTCTGTCATGGGCTTGGCAATCTTTGAGAAATTCTCAATGAACCTTCGGTAATATCCGGCAAGTCCGAGAAAACTGCGGATCTCATTAACTGAGGTGGGTGACTTCCACTCAGTGAGTGCTTCAACCTTAGCGGGGTCTACTGCTATTCCTTCTCTAGAAATAATGTGTCCAACGAATCCGACTTCCGTCAGCCAAATTCACATATACTGAACTTGGCATACAACTGATGCTCTCTAAGCTTCTCCAGAACTAAACGCAAGTGTTCCTTGTGTTCTTACTCGCTCTTGGAGAATATCAAAATGTCATCGATGAACACCACGACAAACTTGTCCAAATATTCCATAAACACTTTGTTCATCATATTCATGAAGTAGGCAGGAGCATTAGTCAAACCAAAATACATGACTGTATACTCATATAAGCCATACCTTGTGGTGAAGGTTGTTTTGGGTATATCCTGTTCACGAATCTTCAGTTGGTGATACCCTGATCGAAGATCGATCTTGGAGAATACTATGGCGCCTACTAGCTGATCAAACAGGTCATTAATCATCGGTAGAGGGTATTTATTCTTGATAGTTACCTCATTCAATGCACGATAATCGACGACCATCCTCAAGGTTTTATCTTTCTTATCCACCAAAAGTACTGGGGCTCCCCAAGGTGAAGAACTTGGGCGAATATATCCCTTATCCAATAGCTCCTTAATCTGCTTCTTGATTTCTACTAAATCATTTGCGGGCATCTGATAGGGTCTCTTGGAAATTGGGGCGGTTCCTGGTAGTAGCTCTATCAGAAACTCAATCTCTCTATCTGGTGGCATGCCTGGTAATTCCTCTAGGAATACATCTGGAAAGTCTTATACAACCGGCACTTCCTCCTGAACAACTCCTGTGAGGGAATTTAATTGAGCACTCATCTGTGTGCGTCGGGATACATACTTAATCCTCTTGTTCTCCGGAGTGGTGAGTGAAATAGACTTACTGGGGCAATCAAGGTTTCCTTCATACTTGGTCATCCAATCCATGCCTAGGATTACATCCAATCCCTGGGATTCTAATACGATGAGGTCGGTAGGAAAAACATGGTTTCCTATATGGAGTTTCAAGGCATGGCATCCTATCCCTGCCATCATCATACCTCCTGGGGAATTGACCTTAATGGGCTGACTAAGGGTTCTAGTGGGTAAACCATACTTTTCCACAACTACCCTTGATATGAATGAATGGGTTGCACCAGAATCAAAAAGTACCATAACTGGACGTGAATGCAATAAAAACTTACCAACCACAGTCTCGGGCTGATCATAGACTTCTTCCACATCAAGGTGGTTCACCTGAGCACGAGGAAAAGTATTTGGCTTCTTAGCTGCGGAGTTGCCGTTGTTGTTGTCGTTTCCATTTCCTTGCTTGTTCTGAGGGCATTAGTGGCATAGTGCCCTGTCTTCTGGCACTTGAAACAGGTGATATGGTTCAGATCCTTCTGAGATGGAGCGGGACGGTGTTGGTTGCCATTCCCACTTCCATTACCATTCTTGAAGTTGCCATTGTTGGGACGATTATTCCCATTTCCTCCATGGTTATGGCCTCCATGGTTGTGCACGTGATGAGTGTGTCCTCCATACTTACCGGTACCTGATCCGGTATTTCCTGAGTACGGGGAGTATCGGGGCTTCTGTTGAGCTCCAGAGTGAGACTTCCCCTGTACATACTTCCTCTTGCGATTTTCGATTTGCTGCTGCTTCCCCTCCAAGATGAGGGCCTTGTCTACCAGCTCCTGGTAGTTGCTGAAAGTAGCCACCATCAGCTGCACGCTCAACTCATCGTTGAGTCCTTCCAAGAACTTCTCCTGTTTCGCTGCATCATCAGCCACATCTCCTGGTGCATAACGAGCCAACGTGCTGAAATCATCCACATACTGGGCCACGGAACGGTTTCCCTGGCGTAAGTTGTGAAACTCACACTTCTTCAGACTCATGGCTCCAGCTGAGACATGAGCAGTGCGGAAAGCTAGATTGAACTGCTCCCAAGTCACACCAGCAATGGGGTACGTGGTGGTGTAGTTCTCCCACCATGAAGCTCCTGGTCCCTCCAGTTAATGGGCGGCAAAACGCACCTTTTCAGCCTCAGTGCATCCAGCGGTGGTGAATTCCCTCTCCATCTTGCGGAGCCAATCATCTACCGCAATGGGCTCAGTGCTGCTGGAGAAAGTTGGTGGATTCAGCCTCAGAAAACGGGTGAGGTTGTCACCTTGAGGTGGAGGGTGGTTGTTGTGGTTGTTGGTCTGGTTTTTGAATCAACAGCTGCATCAGGGTGTTCTGCTGCTGGAGAAGTTGTGTGAGTTCTGGTGGGAAAGTGAAGTCGGGCTCACGTCATGGAGGCATCTTGCTGTTTTCAGAGGGGTGAGAATTAGAATAGAACAAGGACCTAAAAGGAAATTCACTACCCATATGCAATGCAACAAACATATCACACCAAACACTCATTCATTTATTCAACTCAAGGTTCAAACATCGAGATACAAATCTCCAAATTAAACTAGGCATCGACCTACGCTTTAACGACGAAAATAAAGATACATGGGGGCATAACTAAAGTTCTCCTCAAAAGTACATGGTGAAGTGGCCTCCTCCAGTGACGCTCTCCTCATAGTCATCATCGTTGCTGATCAAGGGAGCCATGTCTCCTTCTGGATGAAGATTTTCACCCATGTCCATCTGTTCCTCCAGAGTTGCAATGCGAGTGTTCAGCTTACCGATCCTCTCTAAGATATCCTTCACTTCATACTCATGCTCGTACTTGGCTTCCCGTAGGTCAGCTTCGAGGTCAATCTCGCGGTTCATCAACCTCTTGGTCATCTTCGTGTCGGCACGTACCCGAAGCTCCAAGGTCCTGATGTGCGTCTCCAAAGTCTGGATATAGGAAATGGTGGTGTCTTCAGTGGGAGTGGTTATGATATTCCCATTTGCATCCCTACGACAAACCACGCCGAGTCCTGGTGAAATGGGTCCACCCCTGTATTCCTCCTGAATACGTCCAAGGGCACGGTGAATTGTCATGTCTCTCCCAAGAATCCAGCTGGGTGCCACAAACTTGAAGTCGATGGGTTCCTTATGATTTCCAAAGGTCTTTCTAGGGATGTGCACCTCGATCCTGTAGTGACCGTCTTGTGGAAAAGACATGATAGGAGTCCCGGTGATGCTTGGCAAGGCAATCCTTACGTCCCTGACGATCCTCATCAGCTCCTTGCCAAAGGGCATCGTCGCGTTAGGCTGACAAAACTCCGTGATAAAAACTGGGATGAAGGTGGCCATCTATAAATTTTGAAATAAATCGGAGGGAAGTCAGAAACGAGTAGATGAGAGTATAAGAATTATAAAGACAAAAGAGAAATAAATCCTAAGGATTTCCAATCCTAAAGGTTACGTCCTACGGTCAGCGTGTGCTCTGATACCATTTCTGTAGCGACCCGACCTGAAAGGTCGAATCTCCGGTGTTTTTGTACCATCCTAAGATCATGCTGGTACACACACGGTACATCAATGTATATATCAAAGTGAAATCGCACAGCTTTTAATAATCGAAAAAATATCATATCGAGTCCTTTATTACAATAAGAATCACAATAAAGTGGCTGAAGGCCAACTCATGAGAATAACTAATCTTGCGGAAGCTTCAAAGGTAGTTGAGTCCATCTAACTCCAAGGGCATCTCACCGAGCGTAGAGCGTATCCTCACTCCTGGTCGGAAAAGTACTCTGCAACATGATATGTTGCAGCCGTGTAGGTCAGCATATTGAATATGCCGGCAATGTCACAAAATAGGGGGTAAAGTAATCATCCATTCTATATGCATATATGGCAGGTGGGGGTAGTAAGTTTTTGCATAAAGCCAATTTTTTCCTACAACAAGAGAGGGCAAAAGCATAATTTCTACAATGTTGGTTGATTAATGAGATGGTTCCACCAACCAATTCTCATACCCAAGTTGACATTAATACCCACATCAATATAATTAATTGTGTTGAGAGTTTCAGATAGTTTTAGTTCCTTTGGCTCAAACTGTCCATGACCGTGGACACAGCTAATCGATTAGGTTTGGGTGCTCTGCAGAGTTTTGCACATGTTCCCCACAAGATTTGATCACCTCCGTTGGATTTCTCGCACTTCAGGGTGTTTGAGAAACGGATGACCAAAACATGGTCTTCTAAAGGGTATCCCCGAGACTCTATCGGTGCCCATCCTTTCCTACCGTTCTTCTACATCTCGTAGCACCGCCTGTCCAGGGTCACCACAATATCCAACCAAGCCAGAGCCCATAATGGCTTGTGGCTGTGCAGGTAAGCCTTGGGTCTTGAAGCATCCATCCATCTCTTTGTGCCTGGGTGGACCTTTCCGCATGAATACTGGCACTTCTCCAGCAACATCTAGGCTAACCACTGGTTTCTCAAGGGCGCCGTTCAACCATCATCCACCCAGAGGTATGTTGAAAACTCAGAGTCTTGAAGACTTGATCATCTTGTAGTTCTTGAAATTATTAACTCACAACTCTCATGAATCACACAACCAACCCCGTCTACTAATAGCATAGCAAAATTAAATCAATGTTTCCCGGGGCCAATGTGTCAAAGGGTTGAGGGGTGCCTACCACATGATACTACATCAAGTAACCAGGTTTCCAAATTACCTACTTTGCATGCAATTTGGGGAGATGGTAGAACTAATGCAATAAAAACATAGGTATAGATGGTCAAAGTGACTTGCGTTGCTGACGATCCTCGTATTCAAGTGATTCTAGATAACAAGCTTCGCACTCCGGATGATCTAACGAATCAAACAAAACACACAATAAGCATAAACACAATACAATTCATACAACAGAAAGGTAAACAAATTCTTCAACAAACAAAAGCACAATCAAAAGGAAGAAATCACTCAAAGTATAAGACTCTAAAATTTTGGTGTCAAAATCTCTACTAAGACGTAACAAGTCAAAAAAACTGTTTTGAACAACTAGGCATTTAGATAACAGAAAAGTAAATACAAATTTTTATTATAAAACAGAAAGTATTTAATTATAAAAAAATTGTGCAAAAAGAGTTACTACAAAACTTTTTTTCTACACAATACTAAAGGTGAAAATAAGATGTACCTATTCAAACTAGAGCACAAAACAAATTAAAAAATATATATTTTTATTAACCGAAAATAATACACCTGATGTTGAAACAACAGAACCTAATGAGATCTAATAACAAAAGTTAAACTAACTCAGATTCAAACTAAACAAAATCAAATTAACTAAACTCTATTAAGAACTAAACAGATCCTGTTTTTGTTAAAAAGATTAACCAAATTTATCCTAAAAATTCTCAAACTATGTAGGATGATAGTTCTAACTAATACAAAACAGTGGCAAAAAGATTCACTCAAAAATATATTTTTAAACTCTAGTTATACAGATTTTAGTAATTTAAGGAAATTTGGTTAGATTCAAATTTAAAAGTTCAAATTTGAAATCTAATACTACAGGATGAAACTATATGAAATTTGTGACCTAATGCAAAAAGAATCAATTAAAAACACTAATTATTTTAAAACAGATAATAAAAACAAAAACGGAATATATTCTGTTTTCTAAAACAGAAAAGAAAAGAAAAAGAAATCTGATCGAACGGACAGGGTCTACGTGGCATGCTGCGATTGGTTGCGAGAGTGTGCGTGTGGGATCTAGCGAGCGGACGACCGAAACTTAGCGCGTACCGATTCGTTTTATAAAGTTTCTAATCTGGCGCGTTGGATCTAGATCGAACGGATGTGGGTGGAGGTGGCGGCTTACAGAGGAGGGGTCGGGGTTCCGGCGAGGTTTGACGGCGGCCAAACATCAAAGGTGGTCGGAGACGATGGTGCGGTGGTCGGGGATGGCATCCGAAGTGCTCAGGCGACGACGGCGAAGCTAAAGCGTCGATTGGTGGCGTCGGCCGGGGCTGGGGAAGACGGAGGCGACGGCCTCGTGCTCGGGGAGATTCGGGTGGAGGTAGAACTCTAGCGAGGTCGCGCAGTAGCGTTCTTGTGAGGGTAGAGGGGGTTTCGGGGTGGAATGGAGTGCGGAGGGACGGGGGGTTCTTATAGGGGTGGTGCGGTGGTCGGGGAGGGAGAGAGGAGTGAGATCTATGGGGAGGGATCGCCGGCGACGTCGGAGGCGCGGTGAAGGAGACGAGCGCGCTGTCGCCGCGGTTGGACGGTGTGTCCCGCACGTCAGTGGGGGTGGAACGCGGTGTCTGTGCGTCGGTGGCCGACTCGGATTGATTTCGGGTCTTAAAGGCTCTGGGCCAACCCGTTTCTGTTTAATTCGTTTCCTTATTTATTTACAGAGCGTTTAAAACATCTTTAATGCATTCAAATCATTTCCAAACATAGGAAATGTATATATCAAAATGATCAGGGGATTAAATGCTATTTAATGAACATTTTTCCTCTGTCATATTGAATATCTTTTTAAAATTTATTTTTAGAAAATGCCTAATTGATTTTAAATCCTTTTGCAATAATTTTTCAAATAACCCCCTAGTTTTATTGTTCAAAATATTCACCAAGATGCCCCTGGTGTGGAGTGTCATGTTACTCCCCTCTTTGTTTGAACATTACCAAAGGTTTTCAAATAGGTGAAACAAATACATGGGAAAATTGAAATGGCCTTTCAGAATTTCCAAAAAAGCACTTTAACCATTCATTACATTCAAACAAAGTGATGATGATGCATAGCTATATTTCATAACATTCCAAAATGAAATTTTTGGATGTTACAAGTAATTGTGTTTTTTGTGTTTTAGTTAGTGTTTGAGCCAAGTAAAACCTTTGGGGTGATCTATGGTAGTTGTTGATTTGATCTTGCAAAAAACAAAAACTTTTGCGCTCAGTCTAGGAATTTTCTAAAAAAATTAGAGCATTGAATGGATCATAAATTTTACACAAGATTTATATATAAATTTACAAGGTTTTCCTAATTTTTCATAATTGTTTGAGTTATAGAAGTATACGAAGTTTCCACATTGCCACAAATTGTTCTGTTTTTGATAGATTCTGTTTTCTTTGAGTTGTTTGCCTATTTTGATGAATCTTTGGGTTGTATCATGTGGTATGGTCCATGGAGAAATTATATTAAAGTAGGTATAACACCAATATAAATATAGAATGAGTTCACAATAGTACCTAAAGTAGTGATTTATTTTCTTATACTAACGGATCTCACGAGTTTTCTGTTAAGTTTTGTGTTGTGAAGTTTCCAAGTTTTGGGCAAAGATTTGATGGACTATGGAATAAGGAGTGGAAAGATCCTAAGATTGGGGATGCCCAAGGCACCCCAAGTCATATTCAAGGATTCCAAAGAGCCTAAGCTCGGGGGTGCCCCGGAAGGCACCCCCTCTTTCGTCTTCAATCCATCGGTAAATTTACTTGAGGCTATATTTTTATTCACCACATGAGATGTGTTCTGCTTGGAGCGTCTTGTATGATAAGAGTCTTTGCTTGTTAGTTTGCCACAATCATCCTTGATGCACACATATTTTGAGATAGACACGCTGAATCGTGAATTTATTAGAATACTCTATGTGCTTCACTTATATCTTTTGAGTTGGGCAATTTTGCTCTATATGCTTCACTTATATCTTTTAGAGTACGGTGGTGTTTGCGTTTTATAGAAATACTTGAACTCTCATACCTCACTTATATTATTTTTAGATTCTCTAAACAGCATGGTAATTGGTCTAGGTTATGAATTTAATCCTAATATGATAGGCATCCAAGAGGGACATAATAAAAACTTCCATATTAAGTGCATTGAGTATTTATGAGAAGTTTGATTCCTTGCATAAAGTTTTGAGATATAAAGATGGTAATGTTAAGATACATGTTAGGAAGTAATTGTGATTTGGTAAAAAATACTTGTGTAAAGGTTTGTGATTCCCATAGCATGCACATATGGTGAACCGTTATGTAAGGAAGTCGGAGCATGACTTGTTTATAGATTGTCGACCTTTGTGTGAGGGTCGGGGGCACACGATGGTTAACTCCTACCAACCTCCCCCTGGGAGCATGCGTTTAATACTTTGCTTCAATGACTAATAGACTTTTGCAATAAGTATGTGAGTTATGTATGACTAATGTTGAGTCCATTGATTATACGCACTCTCACCCTTCCACCTTTCCTAGCCTCTCTATTACCGCGCAACTTTTGTTGGTATATCAAACACCTTCCTCAAAACAGCCACCATATACCTTCCACAAAACATCCACCATATATCTTTACTCAAAACAGCCACCATACCTACCTATTATGGCATTTCCATAGCCATTCCGAGATATATTGCCATGCGACTTCCATTGTTTCCTTTTATGACATGCACCATCATTTCCATATTGCATATAGAGTCATATTTCGTCATAGGTATCAAGTGTTGGAAATATGCCCTAGAGGCAATAAATAAAGTGTTTATTATTGTATTTCCTTGTTCATGATAATTGTTTATTATCCATGCTATAATTGTATTAATTGGAAACATGGATACATGTGCGGATACATAGACAAACACAATGTCCCTAGTATGCCTCTAGTGAACTAGCTCGTTGATTGAAAGATGGTTAAGGTTTCCTAGCCATGGACATGAGATGTCATTTGATAACGGGATCACATCATTAGGAGAATGATGTGATGGACAAGACCCAAACTACAAACGTAGCTTATGATCATGTCAGTTTATTGCTACTATTTTCTGCATGTCAAGTATATGTTCCTATGACCATGAGATCATGCAACTGACAGATATCGGAGGAGTACCTTGTGTGTATAAAACGTCGCAACGTAACTGGGTGACTATAAAGGTGCTCTACAGGTGTCTCCGAGGGTGTCTGTTGAGTTGGCATGAATCAAGACTGGGATTTGTTACTCCGTGTGACGGAGAGGTATCTCAGGGCCCACTCGGTAATACAACATCACAATAAGCCTTGCAAGCAATGTGACTAAGTGTTGGTCACGGGATCTTGTATTACGGAACGAGTAAAGAGACTTGCCAGTAATGAGGTTGAACTAGGTATGGAGATACCGACGATCGAATCTCAGGCAAGTAACATACCGAAGAACAAAGGGAACATCATACGGGATTAACTGAATCCTTGACACAGAGGTTCGACCGATAAAGATCTTCATAGAATATGTAGGAACCAATGTGGACATCCAGGTCCCGCCATTGGTTATTGACCGTAGAGGTGTCTCGGTCATGTCTACATAGTTCTCGAACCCGCAGGGTCTGCACACTTAAGGTTTGGTGACGTTTCGGTAGTATAGAGTGATGTATGGTGGTGACCGAAGTTTGTTCGTAGTCCCGGATGAGATCCTGGACATCACGAGGAGCTCCAGAATGGTCTGGAGGTAAAGATTCATATATAGAAAGTCCTGTTTTGGTCGCCGGAAAAGTCCCGAGCTTATTGGTAGTGTACCGGGAGTGCTGGTACCGGGAGACCTCCGAGAGGGGTATTTCGACCCAGGAGGCTTCATGGGCTGTGGGAGAGTGAATATCAGCCCTTAGTGGGCTGGTGGAAACTCCCACACAAGGCCCATGTGGCTGGAGAAGAAAACCCAAAAGGAAAAAAGGTGGAAAAAGGAAAAAAGGAAAAAAAAAGAATGAATCCTAATCCTACTAGGAGTGGAGGAGGTGGACTCCTCCTCTCCTAGTTCGGCCGAAGCCTAGAAGGCTTGGAGGCCAAGCTGCATCCTCTCCTCCTCTCCTCCTATATATACTGGTGGTATTGAGGGTTTTTGCACTAGATTTTCAGCCACGTGCTACCCGTTCCTCCAGTGCATAGTTTCTCCTCTAGATCGGTTTTCTGCAGTGCTTAGGCGAAGCCCTGCCGGAATTGCTCCACCACCATCGCCGGAGCACCGTCAGGATGCCGGAGAACTCTTCTTCCTCTCCACTCCTTCTTGCTGGATCAACACGGTGGAGCTCGTCATCAAACTGTACGTGTGCTAAACGCGGAGGTGCCGTCCGTTCGGTGCTAGATCGGAAGGATCGTGATCAGGTTCGTGAGACGGATCGTGATCAAGTTCGTGGGACGGATCGTGATCGGATCACGGGACGGATCGTGATTGGATCGTGGGACGGATCGTGATTGGATCACGGGACGCACGGCGATTTGGATCGCGAAGACGTTCGACTACACCAACCGCGTTTCTTAACGCTTCCCACTTAGCGACCTACAAGGGTATGTAGATCCACTCTCCCTCTCGTAGATGCTCATCACCATGGATAGATCTTCGTGTGCGTAGGAATTTTTTTGTTTCCCATGCAACGTTCCCCAACATCAAGTTGTAATTTTTTCGAGTTGTAAGTAAATAAAAGTGTGATGATTATCATTAATAAATCATGTCCCATGTGAGGAAATGATGATGGAAGCTATGATTCCCTCAAAAGTGGGCATGAGATTATGGACTTTATGAAAAAAAGAGTCCAGCGAAGTGTCGGTACACTAGAGTTTTTGGGCCATCTAGTGCCCCTTTACTCGTGCACGGGCACTAGTAGCCGCCCCGGTGGCGAGGCCCAGTGAAGACTCATCAAGCACTAGCACAGAAGACTCAAGACTACCGGCAAGACTTTGCCAGGAGGGCTTCGGAGCCTCTAGGCCCCCGGCATGGCAAGGTCCCGGCAAGGACCGACAACGCATAGGCCAGGTGTCGATTCACCTGGACGCGTGCTGTGACTTCAACATTGGAGGAAGCTAAGCGGCACCGACAGGACGGGCCCCCGTCCCACTGACGGTCTAAGGGCCCTAACGGTGCATTTAATGCTCTTGTCCTAGTCCGTCAGGGTTAGGTACGATAGCACTGTAGGAGCACTATGCATCCCATGTGCGCACTGTATGCCATTGTACGCCACTGTTGGGATTCCCTTAAGTATAAAAGGAGGCCCAGGGCGTTACAAAAGGGGACTTTTGGAAGGTTAGACAATCGGACATCAGAGAGTTGGGTAGTTAGGCAACCGGACAGCCCAACGGTCAGACGACTTGAGGTTTCTAAGCTCACGTAGCAGCCGTTCATGGTGCTCCTGTAGCTCGAACCCTAGAACAGGATCAATATAGCCAAGAAGGAGTGGGGTTTTACGCATCCATGCGGCCCGAACCTGGGTAAAAACTCCGTGCATGCAGCTCACCAGACTGGCTCTTTGTGCCAGCTCGCCCCCTTGCCAAACCGAAAGGGCCCCCCACAGTCCCATAGGTGTTCATTCCCATGACATCTTTGGCACGCCAGGTAGGGGGCGCATGAGTGGTGCGAACCCGTTCGGGTGATCTACACCCCAGCTCCATCATCACCATGGCCCCCAAGAAAAAGGGCCTGACAGCAGTTGGCCCATCTATGTCCGCCATTCCTGTGTCTGTGCGGATAGGGGACAGCGTAGACGTGGGTGGAGGAGGAGGAGGAGGTTCGGAACTTCCGCGATGTTCTGGTGACCAAGGCCAAGCAAGCCGCTTGCCGTAGAGACGCTCGTGGCGACGCTGGGAACCCCCACGCCCCTGGGTCTCAGGACAGAGCAGTACCGCCTGCAAGGGGTACGGCGAACTCCAGGGGCAGAAGAGTATCTGCCAGGGAACCCATGTCGGCGCCTATGCTGCGACCTTCTCAGGACGCGCGTGGAGAGCCGCGCCACGGCACCCGTAGTTCTCAACGTCCCCACGGAAAAGCTCCAGCGCATCATTCCCAAGATGCGCAGGACCAGCATGCAAGCGGGAGTGGTATTCTGACGTGGGATCATGGCGGTGCTCCTTCTAACACGGTTAGGAGTCAGAGCACCTCGCGTTCCTCACGCCGCTCGCTGCCATCCACGGCGGAGGAAGCGGTGGTACGAGCGCAGCTACTCCTGAACTTCCCTCCTCCTGTAGAGAAGCTCGACAAATGGAGAGACACCATTCAGAGCCTCCTCAACCTTGCAAATAAGCTTCAGCCCACAGGGCCGCCTCAGGCCAGTGGCAAAGCGCCCGGAGTTGGCGTGACCTCGACACACTCTTCCCAGCGTCGACATCACTGGTCGTCGACCCGGCGGACCAACACCTATGACGATTACTCGACGGCATCGTCTGACCCACGGATGTGCCATGATCAATGTCATGTTCTACAGGAACATGGCAAGGAAGACGCCCGAATCGCGATCGAGCGGCGACGGCAAGCGCGCCTCCAGTCGGACAGGCGCACGGGGCCCACTATAGACAAGTCTGCATCGGGGTATCCTGTCAGCCTACCTTACGACGGCTGTCCAACGTTTACCCCTGAGCTGCAGAAATTCTAGTGGCCCAACACTCGCATGTTAAAACTGGAAGTCTCGGAGAAGTACAACGGCAAGACCCATCTGTCAGAGTTCCTGAGCGTCTACACCATTGCGGTGCAGGCTGCCGGGGGCCGCGACGATAAGATATTGGCCAACTACTTCCTGTTGGTGCTTAAGCCCAACGTCAGGTCATGGCTGATGCACTTGCCGGAGAGATCCATTGTGGGGGCCCCGACTCATAAGTCAAGATCACCGAATGCACGTGTACAGTGATCCCAGGGATCAATGCTCACTAAACACACAGAAACTGAATAACAAGAGTCTTACATCCATACTTAACGTCTTACACAAATAATGACCACAAAGGTCTTAGTCTTAGATAGATAGGGCCACACGGGCCAAACACTTAAAATAGAACAACCAGCGGAAATCTCGGTCGAAAGCATGAACCCATGCCATCTGCCTTAACTTACAGGCATTCTGACTAGGAAGCGTCCTAGTCCACATGTTTGTCTCCAACGAACTCTTCAACAAACTCCTGTTCTTCCATGCCTGGCCAATTAAATAACCAGTGGCAAGCGAATGAGTACTTTGAATGTACTCGCAAGCAACCCAAGTTGTGGAACAAGGTAACAATGATGCATGATATAGCACTAAGTAGGTAAGTTTGCGAAAAGCTAATTTTGTATGCAAATGACATGATCAAGTAACTAGTAAGCATGCATCAACAGTTAACAGATGTCCATGTGAACAAGTTACAGACATCACCATAAGTAGGGGTAGAACATCTCATGTTCATTCATCATGCTAAGCCATCGAACTTAGTTTAATTCCCTTGCTAAGTCATCAGGCTCAGCTCATGTGACCTCTTGTCACCATCACATCCATACTCACACCAAGTTTCACGAAAACATCCAGACGTAGTTTAAGAAGGACCTCTAACTGTCCATGACTGCGGAAGCGGCTATTCGAATAGTTTTACACTCTGCAGAGGTTGCACACTTTACCCACAAGACTCGGGGAACTTCCATGTCATCCACGACTCGCGGTATAAAGCATACCCGAGGTAAGCACCCGAAAAATGCCTTTCCCCCGGCGATACTAAAAAAGAGTCCACTCGATTGGTACCCAGCCCTCATGATGTACATCACATGAGCCTCGCTCTTATCATACCATCCATGAGGGGACCAACGGTGTGCCTGGTGCCTATGAAGACAGCGCATGATCGTACATACCGGTACAACCCCGTATCAAGAGTGACCATGCCACTCCCGCCATTGGTAATGCGGCTCCTTGCCAGTACCCACCAAGGTAATCAACAAAGCCCCATCCCATAAGGGGTATCATGGTTGCGCATGTAAGGTTGGGACAGTCAGCAGACCTTAAATCTAATTCGTTTTCGAAAACACATACTCAACTTGCCCCGGCACACCACTTCTTTCTCAAGTGGTCACCCATCTTCTCATCATCTCCCTCGGGCATTAGTGGCACCCGACGGGGTTTTCGAAAAGTCTTTGAAATCATGACTTTCTTGCCATCACTATGCATAAGTCCCATTCCATTTGCGTAGCATTTATTAGCAACCTAACTACTCCCACCCGCACAACCCTCATAAGGTGGTAGGGTCATGCATGATGCAAGTCTCAACGGTAAAAGTAACGGAGGTATCCCACCAAAAGGGGAAGACCACATCACATGATCAAATATGATGAAAGTAAAGTGTTGTATGACATGTAATAAAAATGGTTTCTCATCATGGTCAAGGGGCTGCTTGTCTGGCTCAACAAAGTTTTCGGGGTCTTCGAAGTCTTTGGGTCCAACTTCTTTGTCAACCGCGCAATCTATCATTACGAAATAAAGCAATAAAAATAAGCAATCACACAAAACAGAGCACTCAAACTATTACCAAAAATATTAACCTACTCTGATAAATACTACATGTCATACTAAAAATATTCTCCTAGAGTTTTGTTGTGAAAAGATTTTGGAAATAAAATAACAGAGGCAAAAAGGTGCCTATACAGGTTTTAGAACAAAACAGTACTAAAAATGTTTTCAAATATTTTTACAAAAGGCACTATTAAATTCTATGGATTATTTTAGGAATTTAGGTGGAAAAATTATTGGCATTGGATCAATATATAAGTATGTGGGATTTTTGGAAATAAGACAGGAAAAGGAAAAAGAAAAACCGCACTATGCCTCTCGGGCCAAAAGCACCGAGGCAGAGCCGGCCCACAGGGAAACTGGCCCAGGCAGACAGGCACGCGCGGCAGCCGACAGGTTCAAACCCGACAGGCGGGCCTGACCTGTTAGTGGCACAAGCGGTAGGGGAGTATGACAAGCGGGCCCTGCCTGTTATCTCCTTCCTCTTGCACAGGGGCACGGGGAGGCTCACCGGTGGCAACTCTGGCAGCCGTTCGACTTGAGGAAGGCACGAGGGGGCTCGGGGAGGTCCCGCCGTCCGCTCGGGCACGGTGGTGGTTGCCGAAGGGCCGGGGTTCGCTGGCGACGTGAACCCGCGGCGAAGAGCTCTTGGGAAGAGGACGGTCTGGCCGCCCTGAGCTGCAAATGAAGCGGAGAGGAGGAGCGATCAGCCTAGGAGGGAGAGGGAGGCACAGGGGAAGAAGAATGAGCGCTGGAGATGCCGCATACCCCGAGATCGACAACGATCCCCGACGGCGGAGCTCGGGTGCGATCCGGGAGCAAGGACCCTCGGGGCTTGCGGGGGTGGAATGGGCGCTAGATTGGGTGCAGAGAGAGGCGACAGAGGATAAGAGGGAGGTCCGGGGGCCCTTTTATAAGGGAGAGGTGGAGGCAGGGGAGGTGGCAAGCGCAGGAGAGCTCGGGCTCTCGCCGTTGAGCCACGACAGGCTAGGGAGGGGCATAGGGGTCCACGGGAGATGCCCTGGAGGGTGAGGACAAGCAGAGGGGGGCGAGGTCGTCGCAAGTGCGAGCCCTGGCACTGGCCGAGGGGGCGGCCGGTTCGCGCGTGTGGTGAGGCCGCTGTAGAGGGAGAGAGGAGGGGGAGGCGACCGGCAGGAAGGTGCGGACACCGAGGAAGCCTGGTGGTGTGTTCCCCTGGCCCGAGGTGGTCGGGGCATCGTGATGGGGGGCAGCTACAGTGTGGGAGTGCACTGTAGCGCGCTCCAGAGCGCCCAAATGGCATGCCATTGGTGTTTTGGGCACGGCCACTTTGCCCAGAGGCTCTAGTGTTGGGGAACGTTGCATGGGAAACAAAAAAATTCCTACGCACACACAGATCTATCCATGGTGATGAGCATCTACGAGAGGGAGAGTGGATCCACATACCCTTGTAGATCGCTAAGCGCGAAGCGTTAAGAAACGCGGTTGGTGTAGTCGAACGTCTTCACGATCCAAATCGTCGTGCGTCCCGTGATCCAATCACGATCTGTCCCGCGATCTAATCACGATCTGTCCCACGATCCGATCATGATCCGTCCCATGAACTTGATCACGATCCGTCTCACGAACTTGATCACGATCCTTCCGATCTAGTACCGAACGGACGGCACCTCCGTGTTCAGTACACGTACAGCTTGATGACGATCTCCACCGTCTTGATCCAGCAAGGAGTGGAGAGGAAGAAGACTTCTCCGGCAGCCTGACGGCGCTCCGGCGATGGTGGTGGAGCAATTCTGGTAGGGCTTCGCCTAAGCACTGCAGAAAACCGATCTAGAGGAGAAATTATGCACTAGAGATTAGGGTTTGCACGTGGCTGAAAAATTTGTGCAAAACCCTATAAATCCACTAGTATATAAAGGAGGGGAGAGGAGGCTATGCCCAAAATGAGGGCCTCCCTTGGCTTCGGTTGAACTGGTGGAGGGGGAGTCCTCCTCCAATTGGGAGTCCACCTCTCACACGAGAGGTGGAACTTGGGGAGGACTCCACCCCAATTCGGTTTGGGCCTCTCTCCCCTGCGCCTAGGCCACCTTGGCCGACCCCACCATCCCACTAGGGGCTGGTGGGTCGCCACTTTGGCCCATGGGGTGGGTTGGCCCCACTGGTGGACCCCCGGGACCCATTCGTCACTCCTAGTACACTACCGGAAGTGCCCGAAATCTTTCCGGAGTCAAAACACCACCTTCCTATATATCAATCTTCGTTTCCGGACCATTCCAGAACTCCTCGTGACGTCCGGGATCTCATCCGGGACTCCGAACAACCTTCGGTCACCACCATACATAACTCTATACTACCGAAACGTCACCAAACCTTAAGTGTGCAGACCCTCCGGGTTCGAGAACTATGTAGACATGACCGAGACACCTCTACGGTCAATAACCAATGGCGGGACCTGGATGTACACATTGGTTCCTACATATTCTACGAAGATCTTTATCGATCGAACCTCTATGTCAAGGATTCGGTTAATCCCGTATGATGTTCCCTTTGTTCTTCGGTATGTTACTTGCCCGAGATTCGATCGTTGGTATCTCCATACCTAGTTCAACCTTGTTACTGGCAAGTCTCTTTACTCGTTCCGTAATACAAGATCCTGTGACCAACACTTAGTCACATTGCTTGCAAGGCTTATTGTGATTATGTATTATCGAGTGGGCTCTAAGATACCTCTCCGTCACACGGAGTAACAAATCCCAGTCTTGATCCATGCCAACTCAATAGACACCCTCGGAGACACCTGTAGAGCACCTTTATAGTCACCCAGTTACGTTGCGACGTTTGATACACACAAGGTACTCTTCCGATATCTATGAGTTGCATGATCTCATGGTCATAGGAGCATATACTTGACATGCAGAAAACAGTAGCAATAAACTGACACGATCATAAGCTACGTTTGTAGTTTGGGTCTTGTCCATCACATCATTCTCCTAATGATGTGATCCCATTTATGAAATGACATCTCATGCCCATGGCTAGGAAACCTTAACCATCTTTCAATCAACGAGCTAGTTCACTAGAGGCATACTAGTGACATTGTGTTTGTCTATGTATCCACACATGTATCCATGTTTCCAATTAATACAGTTATAGCATGGACAATAAACGATTATCATGAACAAGGAAATACAATAATAAACACTTTATTTATTGCCTCTAGGGCATATTTCCAACAGTCTCCCACTTGCACTAGAGTCAATAATCTAGTTCACATCACTATGTGATTTACATTGTAATGAATCGAACACCCATGCAGTTCTGGTGTTGGTCATGTTTAGCCCTTGGAAGAGGTTTAGTCAACGGGTCTGCAACATTCAGATCCATGTGCACTTTGCAAATATTTATGTCTTTCTCCAAGATGTAATCGTGGGTGGAGTTGAAGCGTCGCTTTATGTGTGTGGTCCTCTTGTGAAACCTTGGTTCCTTGGCCAGAGCAATGGCACCAGTGTTGTCACAGAACAGGTTCATTGGATTCAGTGCACTGGGCACTACTCCAAGATCTGTCATGAACTGCTTCATCCAAACACCTTCCTTCGTCGCCTCCAAGGCTGCGATGTATTCTGCTTCGCACGTAGAATGAGCTACCACGCTTTGCTTGGAACTGCACCAGCTTACCGCTCCCCCGTTAAGAATAAATACGTATCCGGTTTGCGACTTAGAGTCGTCCGGATCAGTGTCGAAGCTTGCATCGACGTAACCCTTTACGACGAGCTCTTCATCACATCCATAAACGAGAAGCATTTCCTTAGTCCTTTTCAGGTACTTAAGGATATTCTTGACCGCTTGCCAGTGCTCCATTCTAGGATCACTTTGAAACCTTCCGGCCATACTTATGGCAAGGCTGACATCGGGTCTTGTGCACAGCATTGCATACATGATAGAGCCTATGGCTGAAGCATAGGGGATGAAACTCATCTTTTCTCTATCTTCTGCAGTTAGTGGGCATTAAGTCTTACTCAACTTCACACCTTGTAACATAGGCAAGAACCCCTTCTTGGACTATTCCATTTTTAACTTCTTCAAAACTTTATCAAGGTATGTGCTCTGTGAAAGTGCTATTAAGCGTCTCGATCTATCTCTATAGATCTTAATGCCTAATATGAAAGCAGCTTCTCCTAGGTCTTTCATTGAAAAACTCTTGCTCAAATATTCCTTCACGCTTTCCAACATTTCTATATTGTTTCCAATCAGCAATATGTCATCCACATATAATACTAGAAACGCTATAGAGCTCCCACTCACTTTCTTGTAAATACAAGCTTCTCCGTAAACTTGTATAAACTCAAACGCTTTGATCACCTCATCAAAGCGCTTATTCCAACTCCAAGATGCTTGCACCAGTCCATAAATGGATCACTGGAGTTTGCAAACTTTGTCAGCATTCTCTAGATCGACAAATCCTTCGGGTTGCATCATATACAACTCTTCCTCAAGGAAACCGTTGAGGAACGCTGTTTTTACATCCATCTGCCAAATTTCATAGTCGAAATAGGCAGCTATTGCTAACATGATTCTGACAGACTTAAGCATCGCTACGGGTGAGAAAGTCTCATCATAGTCAACTCCTTGAACTTGTGAA
The DNA here is from genome assembly GCA_022496015.1 of Hordeum marinum. Classification (NCBI taxonomy): domain Eukaryota; kingdom Viridiplantae; phylum Streptophyta; class Magnoliopsida; order Poales; family Poaceae; genus Hordeum; species Hordeum marinum. Next base: position 244,273,521 of record CM039672.1, read on the forward strand.
AAACCCTTTGCCACAAGTCAAGCTTTATAGACGGTGACATTAACGTCCGCGTCTGTTTTCTTCTTAAAGATCCATTTGTTCTGAGTGGCCTTTCGCCCTTCAGGTAATACTTCCAAAGTCCATACTTTGTTTTCAACATGGATCCCATCTCGGATTTCATGGCCTCTAACCATTTCTTGGAATCCGGGCCCATCACTGCTCCTCCATAGCTCGTAGGTCATTGTTGTCCAACAACATGACCTCCAAGACAGGGTTGCCATACCACTTAGGGGTAGTACGCGGCCTTGTCGACCTACGAGGTTCAATAGCTGCTTGATCCGAAGCTTCATGATCATCATCATTAACTTCCTCTTCTACCGTCGTAGGTTCCACAGAAACATCTTTCTGCGCTGCGCTACTCTCTGGTTGAAGTAAAGATTCAATAACCTCATCAAGCTCTATTTTCCTCCCACTCAATTCTTTTGAGAGAAACTCTTTCTCAAGAAATGTTCTGTTTTTAGCGACAAACACTTTGCCTTCGGATCTGAGATAGAAGGTATACCCGACTGTCTCTTTCGGGTATCCTATGAAGACACATTTCTCCGCTTTGGGTTCCGGCTTTTCAGGCTGAAGCTTTTTGACATAAGCATCACATCCCCAAACTTTAAGAAACGACAAATTTGGCTTCTTGCCAAACCATAGTTCATATGGCGTCATCTCAATGGATTTTGATGGTGCCCTATTTAAAGTGAATGCAGTTGTCTCTAATGCATAACCCCAAAACAATAGTGGCAAATCAGCAAGAGACATCATAGAACGCACCATATCTCATAAGGTTCGATTACGACGTTCGGACACACCATTACATTGTGGTGTTCCAGGCGGTGTCAACTGTGAAACAAGTCCATGCTGTCTTTAAGTGACTGCCAAACTCATAACTCAAATATTCACCTCCTCGATCAGATCGCAGGAACTTAATCTTCTTGTTACAATGATTCTCAACTTCACTCTGAAATTGCTTGAACTTTTCAAACGTTTCAGACTTGTGTTTCATTAAGTAAATATACCCATATCTACTTAAGTCATCAGTGAAGGTGAGAAAATAACGATATCCACCATGCGCTATAACATTCATTGGACTGCACACATCAGTGTGTATGATTTCCAATAAGTCACTCGCCCGTTCCATTGTTCCAGAGAACGGTGTTTTAGTCATCTTTCCCATGAGGCATGGTTCACATGTGTCAAGTGATTCAAAATCAAGTGACTCCAAAAGTCCATCAGCATGGAGCTTCCTCATGCGTTTTACACCAATATGACCTAAACGGCAGTGCCACAAGAAAGTGGTACTATCATTATCAATTCTACATCTTTTGGCATCAATGTTATGAACATGTGTGTCATCACTATCAAGATTCAATATGAATAAACCCCTAACATTGGGTGCATGACCATTAAAGATATTACTCATATAAATAGAACAACCTTTATTCTCTGATTTAAATGAGTAACCGTCTCGCAATAAACAAGATCCAGATATAATGTTCATGCTTAACGCAGGCACTGAATAACAATTATTAAGGTTCATCACTAATCCCGATGGTAATCGAAGAGAGAGCGTGCCGACGGCGGTCACATCAACCTTGGAACCATTTCCCACGCGCATTGTCACTTCGTCCTTTGCCAGCCTTCGTTTATTCTGTAGTTCCTGCTTTGAGTTGCAAATGTGAGCAACCGAACCGGTATCAAATACCCAGGCACTACTATGAGAGCTAGTAAGGTACACATCAATAACATGTATATCATATATACCTTGTTTGTCGTTGGCCGCCTTCTTGTCAGCCAGGTACTTGGGGCAGTTCCACTTCCAGTGACCAGTTCCTTTGCAATGAAAGCATTGAGTTTCTGGCTTGGGTCCATGCTTGGGCTTCTTTGCAGGAGTAGCAACTGCTTTGCCATCCTTCTTGGTTTTACCCTTCTTGCCCTTGCCCTTGACTTTGCCATTTTTCTTGAAACTAGTGGTTTTATTGACCATCAACACTTGATGTTCTTTCTGGATTTCAGACTCAGCGACTTTTAAAATCGCAAACAGCTCGGCGACTGACTTGTTCATCTCGTACATGTTATAGTTCATCACAAAGCTCTTGTAACTAGGTGGCAGTGATTGAAGAACTCTGTCAGTGATCGCCTCTGGCGGAAGGGCAATTCCCAACTCCGCTAGACGAGTTGAATACCCAGACATTCTGAGTATATGTTCACTGATAGACTCATTCTCCTCCATCTTGCAAGCATAGAACTTATCGGAGGTTTCATACCTCTCGATCCGGGTGTTCTTCTGAAAGATAAACTTCAACTCCTAGAACATCTCATATGCTCCATAATGTTCAAAACATCTTTGAAGTCCCGGTTCTAAGCCATACAATATTGCACACTGAACTATTGAGTAATCTCCAGTACGTGCCTCCCAAGCGTTCTTAACGTCTTCGGAGGTCATGTCTTCTGGTTGGTCACCAAGCGGTGCATCAAGGACATATGATTTCTGGGAAGCCGTGAGGATAATCCACAGATTACGGGCCCAGTCAACAAAGTTACTTCCATCATCTTTCAGTTTAGCTTTCTCTAGGAACGCATTTAAAATTCAGGGGTGCTACTGCGCGAGCCATTGATCTACAACATAAATATGCAAAGTTCACTTAGACTATTGTTCAAGATAATGAGTTTAGTTAATAAAATTACTAAAGCTCCCACTAAAATTGACATCCCTCAGGTCATCTGAGTGTCACATGATCCAAATCCACCAACTCAAGTCCGATCATCACGTGAGTTGAGGTGGCTTCAATGGTGAACATCATTATGCTGATCATATCTACTATATGACTCATGTTCGACCTTTCGGTCTCTTGTGTTCCGAGGACATGTCTGTACATGCTAGGCTCATCAAGTTTAACCCGAGTGTTCTGTGCGTGCAACACTGGCTTGCACCCGTTGTATGTGAACATAGAGTCTATCACACCCGATCATCACGTGGTGTCTCAACACGACGAACTTTCGCAATGGTGCACACTCGGGGAGAACACAATTTTATCTTGAAATTTAAGTGAGGGGTCACCTTATAATGCTACCGTCATACTAAGAATAACAAGGTGCATAAAAGGATTAACATCACATGCAATTCATAAGTGACATGATATGGCCATGAACTTGTGCTTTAGATCTCCATCCTGAAAGCACCGGCATGATCTTCATCGTCACCGGCACGACACCAAGATCTCCATCATCTTGATCTCCATCAACTGTCGCCATCGAGGTTGTCACGCCTGCATGCTTCTACTACTATTGCTACCGTTTAGCGATAAAGTAAAGCATTACATAGCGCTTAATGATTGACACACAGGTCATACAATAATTAAAGACAACCATATGGCTCCTGCCGGTTGTCGTACTCATCGACATGCAAGTCATGAAATTCTATACATCACATGATCATCTCATACATCACATATATCACATCATGTAATTGGCCATATCACATCACAACATACCCTGCAAAAACAAGTTAGACGTCCTCTAATTGTTGTTGCATGTTTTACGTGGCTGCTACGGGTTTCTAGCAAGAACGATTCTCACCTACGCATAAACCACAACGGTGATACATAATTTGATTTTCAACCTTCTCAAGGACCGCTTTGTCGAATCCGATCCAACTAAAGTGAGAGAAACTGCCACCTGCAAGCCATCTAGGCAACAAGTTGCGTCGAGGGAACCGATCTCTTGTAAGCGTACGAGTAATGTTGGTCCGGGATGCTTCATCTCACAATACCGCTGAACCAAAATCCGACCAAGGGAGGAAGCAATCTAAGCATCAACGCCCACAAACCTTTTGTGTTCTACTCGAGATCTCATCTACACATAGACCTAGCTCATGATGCCACTGTTGGAGAACGTTCCATGGGAAACAAAAAAATTCCTACGCACACGCAGATCTATCCATGGTGATGAGCATCTACAAGAGGGAGAGTGGATCCACATACCCTTGTAGATCGCTAAGCGGGAAGCGTTAAGAAACGCGGTTGGTGTAGTCAAACGTCTTCGCGATCCAAATCACCGTGCATCCCGCGATCCAATCACGATCCATCCCGCGATCCAATCATGATCCGTCCTGCGATCCGATCACGATCCGTCCCACGAACTTGATCACGATCCGTCTCACGAACTTGATCACGATCCTTCCGATCTAGTACCAAACAGATGGCACCTCCGCGTTCAGCACACGTAGATCTTGATGGCAATCTCCACCATCTTGATCCAGCAAGAAGGAGTGGAGAGGAAGAAGAGTTCTCCGGCAGCCTGACGGCGCTCCGGCGATGGTGGTGGAGCAATTCCGGCAGGGCTTCGCCTAAGCATTGCAGAAAACCGATCTAGAGGAGAAACTATGCACTAGAGATTAGGGTTTGCACGTGGCTGAAAAATCTGTGCAAAACCCTAGAAATCCACTAGTATATAAAGGAGGATGGGAGAGGAGGCTGCACCCAAAAGGAGGGCCTCCCTTGGCTTCGGCCGAACTGGTGGAGGGGGAGTCCTCCTCCAATTGGGAGTCCACCTCTCACCCGAGAGGTGGAACTTGGGGAGGACTCCACCCCAATTCGGTTTGGGCCTCTCTCCCTTGTGCCTAGGCCACCTTGGCCGACCCTGGTGGGTCACCACTTTGGCCCATGGGGTGGGTTGGCCCCACTGGTGGACCCCCAGGACCCATTCGTCACTCCCGATACACTACCGAAAGTGCCCGAAATCTTTCCGGAGTCCAAACACCACCTTCCTCTATATCAATCTTCATTTCCGGACCATTCCGGAACTCCTCATGACGTCCGGGATCTCATCCGGGACTCCGAACAACCTTTAGTCACCACCATACATAACTCTATACTACTGAAATGTCACCAAACCTTAAGTGTGCAGACCCTGCGGATTCGAGAACTATGTAGACATAACCGAGACACCTCTATGGTCAATAACCAATGGCGGGACTTAGATGTCCACATTGGTTCCTACATATTCTACGAAGATCTTTATTGGTCGAACCTCTATGTCAAGGATTCAGTTAACCCCGTATGATGTTCCCTTTGTTCTTCGGTATGTTACTTGCCGAGATTCGATCGTCGGTATCTCCATACCTAGTTCAACCTCATTACTGGCAAGTCTCTTTACTCGTTCCGTAATACAAGATCCCATGACCAACACTTAGTCACATTGCTTGCAAGGCTTATTGTGATGTTGTATTACCGAGTGGGCCCTGAGATACCTCTCCGTCACACGGAGTAACAAATCCCAGTCTTGATCCATGCCAACTCAACAGACACCCTCAGAGACACCTGTAGAGCACTTTTATAGTCACCCAGTTACGTTGCAACATTTGATACACACAAGGTACTCCTCCGATATCTGTGAGTTACATGATCTCATGGTCATAGGAACATATACTTGACATGCAGAAAACAGTAGCAATAAACTGACACGATCATAAGCTACGTTTGTAGTTTGGGTCTTGTCCATCACATCATTCTCCTAATGATGTGATCCCGTTTATCAAATGACATCTCATGCCCATGGCTAGGAAACCTTAACCGTCTTTCAATCAACGAGCTAGTTCACTAGAGGCATACTAGGGACATTGTGTTTGTCTATGTATCCACACATGTATCCATGTTTCCAATTAATACAATTATAGCATGGATAATAAACAATTATCATGAACAAGGAAATACAATAATAAACACTTTATTTATTGCCTCTAGGGCATATTTCCAACATCTAGGGGGGAGAATAATAGGTGGATAGAGCATTGGATGCCCTGTGATGGCTTAGGAGAGAAGGAAAGTTGAGAGGGAGAGAGAAAAAGCTCCTGTCCAGGGAGGTAAATGGGGCTTTTCACCACATTTTACTTGAGCTATGACCATGAGGCTTTTACTGGAGATCAAAGGTAACTATAGGAGACTGTGGTAAAAAGTTGTGGCAACGGTAAAAGAGAGAGAGGTGAAAATGGGGGTTTTACCAAATCCCCAGAAGGTGTTTGATGGTGTTTTGGGCAAGAAGATGCTTCCACCTTACTGAGATACTTACCAGGGTAAAAGGCTAGGTAGAAATGAGATGGTTCACCAAATTTGAGCTCAAGAGGAAAAAGTTGACAATGGAAATTTGATAAACCCTAGAATTTAGCAGAATCAGATTTCTGTAGATCCAATGATGCTAGGCTTTTAATCTTGATGCACCACTTGGTGTATCATCACTATTTGTCCATTAGAGAATGCCCACAAAGTTTGAGGCCAAGGGGAGAGACTTCACAATGTAAAGTTGCTCAAATTTGATTCTGGACAGGAATGGTTTTGGGATGATTTGATGAACCAAACCAACTTGGATTGGTATGAAACTTTGCAATATCATCACCCATGATAGTGTTGACTTGATAGAATTTTCCTGGAATTTATTGAGAACATTTCCTCTAGAAATATTCCAAAAGTTTGATCTGAACAGAAAGGGTTTTGAGGGGTTTTGCCCAGGATTTGATCATGCCCTTGTGTTAAAACTCTTATATATAGAAAACATATGTCCACTAAGTTTCTCTAAATTTTCTCAAATATTTTCTAAGCATTTAAATAATTTTTCCCTAAGAAAAACCATTTCTGGCCTTGAGAAAAAGCCTTTAAATAAATTATGAAAATAATCTTTAAAAATAATATTTGGTGGTTTTGGGAAGTCATCCATATAGTAGGTTTGAAATAAAGCCTTTGGGAAAGAAGGGTCCACCTGATTTGAGGACTTGCAGTGCAAACCTCATTTCTGGGGGTTTTGGAAACTTAAATTAAATAAATCATTTTAGTTAAAACAAAATTTGATAAAAATAGTTTTGGGCACTATTCACATGGCATGATCATTAGGCAAGAGGTTTGGAACAAGGAAGATGAATAGGAAGTGGAATAGAACCGAGTAGTGCCATAAAACACAATCAACAAGCAAGCACAAGCACATAGAAAAAGATTTAGTTGGATCCAAATTTTATAAACCCAAACATAACAATGTGATACAAACACAGGGTGTGACATCCATCGCCTCCTGGGCGGAGCTGTGTCACGAGTTCGTTGGCGCCTTCACCGGGGGTCATCAAGCTCCTGGCCAGGAGAGCGACCTGCACATCATCCCCCAGAAGGAAGGCGAAACTCTACGCAAGTACATCCAGTGGTTCATCCGTGTGCACCAAAACATCCCAGACGTTCAACCTGCTGCTGTTATCAGCATGTTCCATCAGAACGTGCACAACAGTAGGATGCAGGAAGAGCTGGCGATGAACAGAGTCATGGACGTCGCCGAGCTTTATGCTTTGGCAGACAAATGTGCTCGGGCTGAAGAAGGGAGAAGACTCCCCGGCGAAGACGCCGGCGTAGAGGTCGACTCTAAATACGAAGACACTGCTACCCCGGCAAAGAAGGGCCGGCGACAGAACAAGAAGCGCAAGGGAAAGACTATGCTAGCTGTCAAAGGATCCGGTAACCCCGGCGCCGCCAAGAAAGCCAAGGTTGATGACCCCGGCAATGATGTTGCCTGGTGCACCTCCTGCCATGCCCTAGCGGCTACCGGTAAGCTAGATGACTCCGACAAGCAGTATTGCAAGATCCATCGCACCAAAGGCCATGACCTCCAAGACTGCCGGCAAGTTGAGCAGCTTGTCGAGAAGCAAAAGGGCTAAATATGAAAGACGCGACAAGGAGAAGGGTCAAGATGGTGCTGAGGGGTCCGGCAAGAAGTGTGTTGGCTAAGAAGGCCGCCGCGGCAAGCCCAAGCAATAGAAGGATCGGCCCGCTCGTGGCCGCGACAAGCAAGACGGAGATGATGATGATGTCGAAGAGGATGATGAATCTAGTGATCATGAGTTTCACAAGGCCACGGAGATGATGTGCATAGAAGGAGGAGCCTCGTCACATTCTTCTCACCGCCAACTTAAATAGTGGGCGCGCGAGGTTAATGTGGCAGAGCCCTCTATCGGCGCACAGAAACTTCTGAAATGGTCTAACACTCCTATCATCTTCGACGCCGAGGATCACCCTGATCATTTAAGTGCGGTCGGGTGCCTGCCATTGTTGGTCTCATCAACAATCCGCAACCTCAAGGTGACGAAGATGTTAGTCGACAGTGGGGCCAGCCTGAACCTGATCTCGCCCGATGTCATTCGGAGGCTGCAGATTCCTGACGAAGATCTCGAGTCGACGGGCGCCTTCCAAGGGGTCAATTCAGGAAGGACTCAGCCGAAAGGCAAGGTCACGCTGTCGATGACGTTCGGCAGCGATATCAACTTCGGAATGGAGAAGATCATCTTTGACGTTGTCGAGATCTCGTTGTCGTACAATGGCATTCTCGAGCGTCCGGCACTGGCCAAATTCATGGCGGCCACCCACTTCACTTACAACATGCTGAAGATGCCTGGACCAATGAGCGTCATTACCATCCACTCCGACAAGAAGATCGCGCTTATCTGTGCTGACCAACTCTACTGGGGCGCAGTCACAACACCTGCCATTAAGGCACTTGCTCCTGCCACTGAAGCTCCCGGGGGGAAGAAGACTGGCAAAGCCTCTGGCGCACATTCCGGCAAGCGCACCTCTTCGGAGTGTTGCTCTACTATTGACGATGTGCTAGAGAGCTCCACTGGCAAGAGCAAAAAGTCCAAGGCTGCCCCACCAGAGACCAAGAAGTTTCCCTCCAAGGAGGACGGCATGAGGGAACTTTCACCATAAGTTCTACCCTTGACGACAAATAGGAAAGCGCGCTCATCGCCTTCCTGCGGGCGAATGTCGATGTGTTTGCATGGCAACCATCTGATATCCCCGGTGTTCCAAGGAAGGTGATTGAGCACTACCTTGCCGTCTGCCCGCACGCACGGCCCATCAAGCAAAAGGTTCGGAAGCAAGCTTTGGAGCGGCAATAGTTTATTACCGAGGAGATCAAGAAGTTAGAGGCAGCTGGCCTGATCAGAGGAGTGCTCCACCCTACATGGTTGGCCAATCAAGTCATAGTGCACAAGGCGAATGGGAAGTGGAGCCTATGCATTGATTTCACACACATCAACAAGGCCTGCCCAAAAGATCCTTTTCCCTCGCCGTGCATCGACCAGATTGTGGACTCCACTGGTGGTTGCGATTTGTTGTCCTTCCTTGACGCCAATTCCGGTTATCATCAAATTTTTATGGCCAAGGAAGACGAAGAGAATACCGTGTTTATCACCCCATGTGGCACGTACTGCTTTTTGCGAATGCCTTTCAGGTTGAAAAGCGCTAGCTCTACCTTTGCAAGAGAAGTCCAAATTGGTTTTGAACCTGAGCTACATAGAAATATGGAGGCTTATATGGATGAGATAGTGGTCAAAACCAAGGACAAGGCTACGCTCATATCAGACCTAGAAGAAACATTCGCCAATCTGCATAAGATCAACATGAAGCTCAACCCCGAGAAATGTGTGTTCGGCATTCTATCTCGCAAGCTTCTTGGGTTCTTTGTGTCTCAAAGAGGAATCGAAGCGAATCCCGACAAGATCAAAGCAATTGAGCAAATTGAGGTACCAAGGCGAGTCAAGGACGTGTGACGCCTTGCCGGTTGTGTTGCTGCTCTGAGTAGGTTCGTCTCAAAATCTGCTGAGCGCGCCCTGCCCTTTTTCAAAATCTTGAAGAAGGCGGGTCCGATGAAATGGACTCTAGAAGCAAAGGCGGTGCTGCAGGATTTGAAGAATTACCTTTCCTCTCTGCCAGTCCTAGTTGCGCCAAAACCACAAGAACCGTTGTTGCTGTACCTAGCGGCAAAGAATCAAGTGGTGAGTGGTGCACTAGTGGCTGAAAGAGAAGTTGACGAGGAAGCAGCGACAACAGCAGGGACACCGAGCGATGAGCCAAGACAGTCTCCTACAGGGTCTAGTGCCGGTAAAGAAGGATCTGCGCAGTTGAAAGAGATAGTCCGGAAGAAGGAGAAAATGGTGCAGCGACCAGTCTATTTTGCCAGCTCCTTGTTGCAGGGAGCTAGATCAAGGTATTCTGGCATACAAATATTGGTCTTCAGCCTTCTTATGGCCTCGAGGAAGTTGCACCATTACTTCCAAGCACATGAGATCACCGTTGTCACCCGCTTTCCGCTACAACGGATATGGAGAAACCCAGAAGGTACTGACAGGATTGTGGAGTGGGCTTTGGAATTATCAAGCTTTGGTATTGAGTTTGAAAGCACTTCAACCATTCAGAGCAGGGCCTTGGTGGAGTTCATTGCAGAATGGACCCCAACGCCCGATGAAGAGATTCCAGAGTCAACTCTCCCTGGCAAGGAGACTGATCGAGAATGGATCATGTATTTCGATGGAGCTTTCTCGCTGCAAGGCACTGGTGCCGGAGTGCTGCTTGTCGCACCCACCAAAGAGCACCTCGGATATGTGATCCAGATGCACTTTCCCCAGGAGAGATCAATGAACAACACTGCAGAGTATGATGCGCTGCTTCTTGGTCTCGGGATCGCAGCGGACCTCGGGATCAAGAAACTTATTGCCAGGGGTGGTTCTCAACTTGTCATGAAACAAGTGAACAAAGATTACTAGGGTCCGTTGATGTAAGCTTATGTAGGTGAAGTGAGGAAGTTGGAAGAGCGTTTTGACGACCTGCAAATGGAGCACGTTCCACGTGTAGAGAATAGCGTTGTTGATGGCCTGTCAAAATGTGCTGCCCTTAAGTTACCTGTGGAACCAGGAACTTTCATGCTCCAACTAACTCAACCCTCCGTGACACCATCAACTAGACAAGAGAAGAGAAGGAAGTTAAGTTCCGACAAGTATTTCCCGGTAGAGCTTCCAGAAGCCGCCGGCGAGAAGGTTGCCAGAGGGAACGACAGGCTTGCCGATGAGTACTATGCTCCGGCGGGGCCATCGGCTCTTGCCGTAGAAGCATACACTCCCGCCAGGCTTATCGGTGGCAGTAAACTCTGGCCCTTGCCGTCGAGGCGAATGCTCCCCCAACAAAGGATACGCCTTTAGTGCTTGTTGTCGAGCCCCAGGCTCTAGCATGGGCACAACACCTTGTCCAATTCTTTCAAATAGGAGAACTCCCCGAGGAACAAGAGGAAGCAGAGAAAGTATCCCAATGGTCTCATATGTAGCAGTTCATAGACAACATCATGTATAGAAAGAGACCGAATGGCATGAACTCAAGTGCATTTCTCGGGAGGATGGACTGGAGTTGTTGGTAGAGATACACGGAGGCATATGTGGCTCCGACATAGGATCAAGAGCACTTGCCGGAAAGGCATTCCGGCAAGGTTTCTTTTGGCCCACTGTCCTCTAGGATGCAACTGCATTAGTAACCAAGTGTGAAGCATGCCAGTTTCATTCGAAGAAACTACATCAACCAGCTCAAGCTCTTCAAACAATCCCTCTCTCCTGGCCATTTTTGGTCTAGGGGCTCGACATCTTGGGTCCATTTCCCCGCACTGTCGGGGGCTTTGAGTACTTGTACGTGGCGATCGACAAGTTCACAAAGTGTCCGGAAGTGGAAGTAGTGAGGAAGGTTGTCGGGGATATACCCCACGGTATGACCTGGCCTGGCGACTCACAGGAGACCCGATAAAGACATGACGTTTTATTGGTGATCCGGCAGGCGGGTCGCAGGACGACCAGGCCCAAGACCCGGCGTGCGAGCGTGGCATCAGGCGGCTCACAAGAGAAGGCCTAAAGGAGAAAGGATTTCCTTACAAGAGAAACAAGACCCGGAATAGGATTCTAAAGAGACTAGTCCTAATCCTACTCCTAGTAGGACTCTATTTGTAAACCTACCCTCACCACTTATATAAGGAGGGGTAGAGCACCACTAGAAAGACAAGTCCACAAGTTTAGACAACACAAGAGATTAGAGACTCTCATGATGAGAGGTAGCAAAACAACACCCTTGTAACCGAGATATCTCCTTCATCATCAATACGAGACAAGCAGGACGTAGGCTTTTACCTCCATCGGAGGGGCCGAACCTGGGTAAAACTCCGCGTCTCCCGATTCCGATCAACCCCTTCAAGCCACCACATAGTTGCGTTTCTCCCCAAACCTAAGTCCATTCACCCGGACATCTGCCGTGAAAAATCCACGACAGTTGGCACCCATCGTAGGGCACTTACGGTGGTATTACGTTCTTGGAGGGCACCACTAGGATTGGAGGTGGATTCCACCTCTCCCACCTGGTTCGGCCGACTCCTAGAGGCTTGGACCTTAGGACAAGCCTCCTCCTCTCTTCCTCTTATATATACTGGAGGTTTTAGGGTTTTTGCACAACATTTTTCAGCCACGTGTTGCCCGTTCCTCTAGTGCATAGTTTCTCCTCTAGATCGGTTTTCTGCAGCGCTTAGGCGAAGCCCTGTCGGAATAGCTCCACCACCATCGTCGGAGTGCCGTCACGCTGCCGGAGAACTCTTCTTCCTCTGCGCTCCTTCTTGCTGGATCAAGACGGCGGAGATCGTCATCAAGCTGTACGTGTGCTGAACGCGGAGGTGTCGTCCGTTCGGCGCTATATCGGAAGGATCATGATCAAGTTCATGGGACGGATCGTGATCAAGGTCGTGGGATGGATCGTGATTGCATCGCGGGACGGATCGTGATTGGATCGCGGGACGCTCGGCAATTTGGATCGCGAAGACGTTTGACTACACCAACGCGTTTCTTAACGCTTCCCGCTTAGCGATCTACAAGGGTACGTAGATCCACTCTCCCTCTCGTAGATGCTCATCACCATGGATAGATCTGCGTGTAAGTAGCAAATTTTTTGTTTCCCATGCAACGTTCCCCAACAAGAAGAACATTTGTGTTGAATCGACCCGAATTGATGTTATGCTATGAGATACATTCGTCACAAGTTAGTGGTTAATAACACAGAGATGGTTAACGTTTGTTGATTCCTTAGACCATGAGAGTATCGAGTTTCTTCATGCTTGCTTCATGAACTTTGGGGTTTGTTAAACATCATCCGTAAATGGGTGGCTATTACGGCGGCTTACGGGTTCATGGAAAAGTATGTCAAGTAACTTGATAGCTCAAGATTGGGATTTGCTCCTCCGACGATGGAGAGATATCTCTGGCCCCTCTCGGTGTTATAGTATCCATCATCGTTTGGCCAAACACTCTGTGATTTGATCACGGGGATGCCGGAACACGGTAATGAGAAAAGAGAACAATACCGGTAACGAGGTAACTGGCATAGTGGACAAGTTGTTGATGCACGGGGATGCCAACATGTCTCACCTCGGGTATCTGTAACATATCGCAAAGCAACAGGAATAGCTCACGGCAACTGGAGGTTCACTCGAATATTCATTCATGTGGGTATAGGGGTCAATATGGATGTCCATGACTCTGATGCTGATCATTGATCGGAAAGTGTTTCGGTCATGTCTATACTTCACCAAACCTATAGGGTCACAGGCTTAAAGGCCATCTATCTGATGAATACTAGACAAGGAGTCCGAGAGAAAGTCACTGGAAAAGTTTCAGAGACAACGAAAAATTTCTGGAGAGAACACCGAAAAAGTTTCGGTAAAACCAAAAGGCTGTTTTGGATAAAACCATTGATCCTAAAAGGTTTCGGCAAGCACCGGGAATGTTTTGGAGGTTGCCAGATTGGTCTGGTAATTTCTGGGATTTTTCTGGAGGAAAAACCGGAAAAAGTTTTCGGAGCTGCCAAAATTGTTTACCGAGTAAACGAAGATGGTTTTAAATTAAACCACCATACCAGAAATGTTCCGGAGTGCGTCCAGATAATTTTAGAGGGTGCCATAAATGTTCCGGGACCTTCTGGAATTTTTCAGAAGTAATAGTCGCGGAAAACATCTTGTCCCAGCGTGAGGGGACAAGATCCCACGATACGTGGGGGCTTTTTGGGCTGTTTTGGGGGGCGTCCCCTTTAGGGGGCAGCCCCCTTGTGGCTGAACAAAGTGTTGGGGGGCCCATGGTGGGGGGCATCGCCGACAAAAGGTGGGACTGGTTGGGAGGAGGTGGGGCGCCATGTGGGGTGCCATGGACAAGGGGACATGCTTTCCCGTTGTTTTGTGGGTGCTTGTCATGTGGCTGAAATTTTCAGCCACCACCACCCCCTCCTTCCCCTATAAAAGGAAGTGGAGAGGAACTCTCCATACACACTCCAACTCTCTCACACAAGCCATGCATGATCTAGCATTCTCTCTCCCTCCCACGAAATAGTTTCGTAGTGCCGAAAGGCTGTCTGGGTTCCGTTAGGAACTAGTTCTGGACGGCGAAGCCCTGCCGGATAGATGACATCGTATGTGTGCAACTCTATAGAGAGATCGTAGTTTCGGTCTTAGTTCGTGAGTGCCTCTCGAAGGGCTGTCCGTTTGACCGTCTGAGTTTCGTAGGTCCTCCCGAAGGGTTGTCCGAGTAACCATTCGAGTTTCGGAGGTCCCCCCAAAGGGTTGTCCGTGACACCGTCTGGGGGACTGTCCGACCGCCTCCCGGAGGGCTGTCCGAGAGGCGAATGAGAGTATACGTCCTCGTGGTTGGGAGGTTGTAAATCCTAGCTGCGGGGATCTGCACCGCCGATCGTCATCGACTCTACTTCCGCTGCACTATGAGTCGGTAACGAAAAAGATCAAACCTTGTATGCAGTATCCATAGTGGTCCTGGGCTGGTGCGTAGGTCAGATTTTTTTTGTTTTCTACTGCGTTCCCCAACAGATGCATCCAACATCGCAGATAATTCGTGTCATTGGCGACGGAGCTTGAACTATACCGTTTGCGATTCATGCATCGCACATAGTTTCGTCGAAGGGTCTCTGATTGCAGTGTCACGCTAGCAGCATCCTGTAGTAGTGTTACCTCTTTATCCATGAGGCGTCAATGAGTGAAGGGGTTGTTCTCGTTAGGGGAGTCGCAGAGTCCGGTGGTGGAGGAGGAGGTAGTGGAATGCAAGGCAATTGCAGCCATGCCCACTTGGTCATCATCACTGTTGTCATCATCTCCGGACATGTGCTCCTCATGAACAAGCGCCTTGTCATTTTTCCTCTTTGTGAACTTGGAGAATTTCTTCTTCTTGAGCACAAGATTCTCTGATTTGTCTTCACATCTTTCATATGGACAATAGTGCACAAAGTGTCTTGGGCTATCACAATTATAGCAATTTCTTCTTCCAAAGGTTCCTCCTTGAAGATTCTTTCCTTTGTTGGCTATGGTACCCGAATATTTCTTGACTAAGAGAGCCAAGTCTTCCGCAAAGTTATTGGCCAGACAAGTAGTGTCAACATCATCCTCACAACTTTCTTCGACCACTTCTTCTTCTTTAATTGATTGAGCAACCACCTTGTTGGCCTTCAAAGCAAGATTTGTGTTCTTGGTGGCTTGAGCAATTGCAAATGTCTTCTTTGACTTGTTCTCCAAATGTACGTGGGTGGAGAAGGTAGACACGGCTTGAGCCGCGGTAAACTTGTGATGGTCCGGGCGTTGATGAATTATCATCACCATGGTGTGCTCCGTTAGAATCATTGCATCAATGAACTGGTCCTTAATGAAATCATCATTTTTTCCTGAGCATCCAAAGGTTATCAAATTCAACACAAGAGACTTCAACCTTCAGTACACTTCCTCCGCGGTCTCACCATCATTCCTTACAAACAAATTGACCTCTCGCCACTTGAGCAAGGCCAACCGAGATCTTCGAATTGCTTCATCACCCTCTAGAGCCTCTTCAAGGAAATCCCAAATATCCTATGTGGTCTTGAGAAGAGCAATGAAGTCACTATAGTCATCACTCACGATATTGCGCAATATGTTGTGGGTGGTTGCATTGAGTTGATCATAAACCACTTCCCTTGGGGTAAGATTTGTTGGTTCCTTGGGTTGAAACCATTGACCACAATCCACCACAATTGTGTAGATGCACTTCGAATGTGAGAATCCATATCTTGCTTCCACTTAGCAAACACGTTGTATTTCAAAGGGGGTGGAGGCCCAACAGGATTAATGCGAGGATGTTGCAAGGGTTGAAGTGAGTAAAAGGTTTTCGTGGCATTGTACCTAGGAACTTGGGTGCGACCTGGAGATGCAAGGGGTTCCCTAGAGTCATCCTCATCAAAGACCTCATTTGGGAAAGTGTTTGATGCGGATATTAATGACTTTAAGCACGCATCAATTTCCTCTTCGACCGATGAGCGAACCTCTTTCAACATTGCGGTTGAGGTCCACAAACATTGAAAGAATATTCGTCGTGGTTAAAGGGGCAACTAGGTTGGGGGGGGTTCGTGGGAGCATCGACTTGATGTATCACGACCTGGCCGCCCGGGAAGAAGGTTTTGACCAATTCCCGCAAGTGGTAGGTTACTTCCCACATTCTCATGATCGTGCATATCCTCAAATGTTGTAAAACCTTATATTGGAGCACGAGGCTCTAATACCAATTGAAAGGATCAATACGGTTGACTAGAGGGGGGTTGAATAGGAGACTATGGATTTTAAGCTTGCTTGTCAATTTTAGGGATATGCGGATAAAAAGGGTTCACTAGAAAAGTAGATATGTAGCTAGGTGATCACAACTTATATGAAAAACACAAGTAGTACCAAATATGCTAGGCAACAAGATAATTAACAATCCTACAAGCATACAAAGGAAAGTAAAGTGTGGAGAAGGATTAACCACAAGTGAGATGAGGACACAACACTTATCCCAAAGTTCACTCTTCCTTAGGGAAGAGTTAATCTCCGTTTAGAGCGATGATGGAGCCAAAACTTGCGGAACGCCACGGAAGGCCCACTTTATCTCTTTCAAGTCACCTACAACGGATGAGCCTCGAATACTCGGGGTTGGTCTTGAAGGCGACCACCACACCTTTACAAACTTCTCCGAAGCACACCACAAACAAGGAAGCTTCCGGAGGATCCTCTAACCGCCTAGCAACCCAAGCTCCAAGAGTAACAAGCCAATGGTGAACAAATGTTGTGGAGAACACGAATTTCGTTTGGTCGAAGTGTAGATCGGGTTTTGCTCTCCCAATCCCCAAAGTATCAACAAGTTTGGGTGAAGGGGTTGAGAGTATTGAGCTAAATGGGGTGTAGCAATGATGGAGCTCAACTAGACATTAGGATTTGGGATGGAAGAGGAAGAAGGGGCCCTTTATAGTGTTCTTGGCTAGGTGGGGGTTTCTGACCGTTGGAGGGGGGTCACACACCTCCATCAAGAACTCCATGGAACCAATATCTTGAGATAAACATTAACAATTGATATTAGTTCATCTAACCATATTGTCATCACACTCAAATACAATTAAGTGCCACATGCACTTTCAACGTGTCTAGACATGGATGTATCTAACACTAAAATGTGTCTAGATATATCTGTATCTAGAAAACTCTGAGTCAACTCATTCAAAATGGAGGTAGTATTTGACGCAGCAAAAACATTAAGTAAAATTTAGTATTAGACTTGTGTCATAGAAAAAATTGCAGCACAGACCACCGTAGTTGCATCAAACACTTGGGAGCATCCCAAAAGCATGCAGTCAACTGAGTGAACAAAAAGGCATGAAGTTAGGGGTTATGGAGGGTAGATAAGATATGAGAGAGAGAGAGAGAGCAGAACATGTTGTGTCTTCATGCGGCGGCATGCTGGAATGAACATGTGCTAGCAGGAAAAAAAGCAGGAGGGGTGTAGACCTATAGGCAGATGGGCGAGCTGGCGCGTGCATGAGGGTTGTCTCCACGTGGACACGTGGTTGGCCACCAAGGCAGCAGATCTATCAGTCGGTTTAAAACTAGCGTTTTTCCAAAGGAGAGGTGTAGGCACGAGAATCCTTAATCGACAGAGAAGGCACCAAGGGGGATCCTATACAACGCGCACCCCCCTCGCGCGCTAGACATTCGTCTCGGCTAACCCATGTTCCATTTTTTCCTTTTTTCCATTTTTTTTCCTTTTTGTTATATCTTTCCTTTTTCTTTTCACATTTTTTGCAAAATTTCTTTTCGCAAGCGTGAATATTTTTTGTTCATTAATTTCACAAAAAAATCATCAACGTAAAAAATAGTTCAACAATTAAAAAAATATTCATGAGATTTGCAAAATGGTCATTATAATTCAAAAAAATCAACAAATTTGAAACATATTCATAAAATTTGAAAAATTTCATCGATTTAAAAAATGTTGTTCCAGTGAAAAAAAACCTGAATAAAAATTTTGTTCATCAAGTTCAAAAAAGTTTGTCAAATTAAAGATTTGTTCATTATATGCAAGAATAGGTAATCATAATACAAAATGCTCATAAAAATTGTTCATAAAACTTAAAAAAATGTTCATTAAATTCAGAAAATTATTTTTTAAAATTACTATTTTTTAATTGGAAACTGTTTTTACAATTAATAATTAATAATTTTTGAAATTTTAGAACCTTTTTGTAATCTTGAATTATTTTAACACGGAATAAAACAAAGCAAGAAAATATAAAGGGAAAAGTAACAAATCAAGAAAAATTGAGGGCGTCCAACCCCACAAATTGGCCGGTACAAACTAGCTCGCCAGAGGTAGAGAGGGTGCACGTGCGCACGACCCTTGGCGCGCACTGCACCATATAGGAGGTCCCACCTTAATGACAAAGCCCACTCATTTTTCTCCCAGTGCCCCATTGCCGTCGCAGGAGGACACTGCACACGTTAGCAAGGCATACCCGAGGAATCCTATACAGCTCGCAGGTCGCCCACGAGCAACCTGGTGCGCACCCCCCCTCACGCGATGGGCGTTCGTATGGGCCGGACCATTTTCTAGTTTTTTTCGTAAATTTTTCTGTATTGCTTTTATTTTCTATTTTTTCTTCTTTAGCTTTTCACTTTTTTTTGTAAATTTTCTTCTTAAATGCATGAAGATTTTCTGGTTCATTGAATTTTATAATGTTCATCAATGTCAAATAATGTTCGGCAATTCAAAGAAGTGCATCGAATTCAAGGTATTGTTCATCGGATTAATGTATTTCATCAAAATTTCAACTTTTCTCATCAAATTCAATTTTTTTTCATCATTTTCATCATCAAAATCTTCATCAACTCCTAACTTTGTCCATTGAATTTAAAATTTGTACACCCGTTTTTCTAATGTTCTTGAATATAGATTATGTTCATAAAATACAAACAAATGTTCATAAAATTCGAATTTAGTTCATCAAATACAAGAATATATGAAAATTCTAAAAAATTCTCATAAAAATTATTCACCAAAATAAAAAAATTATTTAAAATAAAAACAGTGTTCATTCATTCGAAATCTTGATTTTTTTTCAATTGATGAACTCTTTCTGAAAAATAAACAAGTCACAAATTCTTGAAATTTGAGAAGCTTCGACATGGATTGATACAAAAAAAATTGAAAAGGAAAACAAAAACGTAAAAATAACAGGGGAAGAGAGGATGCGTGTGTCGCATGACGCATTGTGCGTCGAATGGTCAGCAACCGCACACGCGGTCGAATGGATCGACCGAGACGGGCCGGCCAATTTAGAAGCGAGGGTGCCTTCCATTGATCCCGGTTTTGCTAACCGTCTCGAAGGCTTCAGACGGTTTTTGGTTTATTTTTCATACCTTTTCGGTTCTCGTTTTTCTTTTTTCTGTTTTCCTGTTTCTTTTCTTCTTTTCTTTCTCTCCTTTTTTAGTTCTTTATGTTACTCCTTTTCTATTCTTTCCTTTTTAATTTCTTTTATATGTTCAAAATAGGTTCAGAAGTGTAAATGTTTTTACTATTTGATCATTTTTTCTAAAAGGTCGATGTTTTAAAATTTTGTTCAGAAATTCTAAAGAAATTTGATCTTTCCAATATTTCCTAATTTATTTTAACAAAAAATATTCCAAAAATCAACAAAAGAGAATTTGAAATTACATAAATTATTATGGAATTTCAAATAATGTTCCCAGATTGAAAAATTTAAAAACTTCATGTTTTCAAAACATTTCACAAATTCAAATAATGTTGGAATTTTTTAGAAAATGTTAACAATTTCAAATTTCTTTCATAACTTAAAAAAATGTTCATTTGTTGGAAATTTGTTATCACATTCAAATATTGTTTGGGTAATTTCAAAACCCAAATTAGCATTTTTTTCACAAATTCAAAAAATGTTCTGTTATTTCCAAATATCTTCCAGATTTCCAAATTTCTTCACAAATTCAAAACATACCATGTTTCCAAAAAAAATCATGAGTTCAAAAAATGATCGGGCAATTTCAAATTTCTTCATGCTTTCGAAAATTTATTCATAATTTTGAAAAAAATACTATTTCAATTTTTGTTCCGGTATTTGAAAAATTGTTCATCATTTCAAATTTTTTATTGTTTCCAATTTTGGCCCTTTTTTAAAAATGCTTGAGAATCGCCAAAAATGTTTGAGGTTTTAGAAACATATTCCTAGGAATTAAGGTCACTAATGACCTGGCTCGGTAGTAAAAGGTCCTCTATTCGATCCCTCGTTTGTAGTGATTTTTTTTATTTTTTTATGAATGCTTAACTTTTTATCGTTATAGTTTAGTTCTTTTAGAGTTGTGCTACATGTTTAGCTCAAACCCTCATTTGTCGCAACGGCAAGCCCAGCTTGAGCGTCACTATGAAGTTAGGGGATCGAATCCTAGTGCTAGCTCTGCGTTTGTTTTCGTGCTATGAAGTGAGGGGATGAAATCCCAGTGCTAGTTCTGCTTCTTTTTCTGTTTTTTCACCCCGCGAACGTAATACGGGTAGGCTCAGATGAGTTACCCTTGTGCGAAAAATCTACTTTTTCACGCAAAGAGCGTCACACGGGAGCTCCCCGTGCGTACGACCCTTGAAGAAATAGGGGAGGAGCTTTTACATCGGGCACGAGATTCTGCTAGGCAGGCCCAGTAGAACACTCTCTCATTTGTTTGTTTATATTTTTGAAATATTCCAACAAATATAGTTTGAACATTACATTTGTTATTTTTTTAATTTGCTTCATGAGAAAGTGTTCATGTAATGTAAAACAATTATTTACACAACATTCACAAATGTTGAAAGCATTCAAAAAATGTATTATGAAATTGAAAATTGTGGATCATTTAGAAAAATTGTTAATGCCATTTTCAGAAAATCTTTTACATAATGTGTAAAATGTTTGTGTAACTTTAAAGAATGGTTTGTGTTATTAAAAAAATCCACCCATTGCAAAAATGTCTTCGTCACAATTTAAGAAAATATATATAATGTAAAAAATCGTTGAGTTTCAGAAAATATTTTGCACAATTCAAAAATGTTTGAGGCATTTTTATAACATATAAGCTTTCCAAGAATATGTTCATGCCATTTTTTAAAAGTTTACATAAGGTAAAATAATCTCCCTGTTCATATTCCTCTCCTAGGCCATCAGTGTTGTTCCTGTTGGAGAAGTGTACGCTGATCATTTGAGTGGCCTGCCTATTTGCTGACTTACTCGTCGTCCTGCCAATAATAAATATCGGATGAGGACATACAAGGCTGTGCCGTCAGTGTTGTTCTTGTTGGAGAAGGTTGATCATTTGAGTGGCCTGCCAATAATAAAGATCGGATGAGGCCATACATACCAAGCTGGGCTGACGCACGAACGAAAAGTGTTCGGCCCGAACCATGCATATATACTAATAATAACGATAACTGGAGTGACGTTTGTCCCGAAGAAAAAAACATGACAGTAGTGCCAAAGAAAGAAAAACATGACCGGAGTGTCGCCGTCTGATCAAACCCGGGTGGCCTGGCCGCGAGTCATTCCGACGAAATCTGGAACCTGGGCTGGTTCCGGAACCCCATGCGCCCCACGCGCACGGCGCACCTGCGCTGCCTCGGGGCGAGGCGCACACTGTGCAGTTACACCGTTCCTGCCCTACCTTTCCGCTGCGCCACCGGTAGTGCGATCCATGTTGACCAACGACCACGACGAGCCGGAATGTGTCAGTGTGAGAGAGGTTGTGGCCCGCGCTGCCCTGCTGCTGTGCGAGATGCAAGAAGCAACAAGGCGTGCATGGTCCCCTCCCCTGTGCTGCCTGTGCGGCTGTGGCCAATGATTGCAGCTGGCCAGCGATAAACAAGTCTATCTATCCATCGGAGGCCCGTCCTTGGCTCGCCGACGTGACGACACATGTCCCTTGCCCTGCGTCACCCGCTCCCCAGGAGACGTATGCGTCGAAGGCCGGCGGTGTCAGGGGTGGAGTAGCGTCAGGGATTAAAAAATGCTACGCCATCCGGAAAGCTGCGCTCTTGTTTGTAAAGGCAGCCTGCCTGACTATGGATCAACAACTACTCGTATCCTTTTGATGAGTAGAAAAACATGTGTGGTGTGCCGACTGTGGATCTGCGCAGCATGCATGAGCTCATCCCTGCTCACGGATCGGATTCGGATAGGCATCAGCATCATCGGTCCCCTCTCGCCCTAGCCGAATGGCATAGCAACACATGCCACGCTTGCCTTCCAATCTCGTGCTGTAATACGAGTACGCAGCAAGCAAAAGAAGGTGGAAATACTAAAATATCAACAAAAAAATTGAAAAACAGATGTGAGCAGCGGATGCCAAAGGCAAAGGTGTAGCCCAAGCCAAGCAAAGCAAAGGGAAACCAAAGCCACGGCCCTTTTGCGCGCGCACCACAACTACACACCCGACGCATGCATTGCATTGCATGGCATGTGGCATGTCGAGTTGTTTGGCTCGTCGCCGGAGGGCGTGGCGTGCACCTGCACAGCATGGCGTGGGTGTAAAGCGGCGGTCCGGTCACATGGCACGGCATCATTGACACGCACGCGGGCCCCTGTCCGTCGACGACGACGACGATGATTGGCTTTCTTGGCAGCTCCGTCGATCGATCGATCGCGGGATGTGTAGGCGGTTGGGTTGGGTCCGGAGTTATCACGCATGGGCCCTTGTATTCTCGTATTCATGCGTATTTTCTCTCTGTTTCCATGGTGTGTCTGCTCTGTACATGCCTCGGAAACTGCTCGCATTATTGGGAGTCGTTGGATGCGCCAACGCTGCTCGATCTGTCTGTCTGTTCGTTCCTGAGTGCGTGACAGCGTGAGCGCTGGCCTCCTTTTGTCAGGATCCAGCGCTAGGTTTGGAGCAGCAGCACGTGACGCGTGACGGCATGATGAGCGGCACGCGCACATGCATGCCGCCGCCTCCTCCTCTCCTACATGGCACGGGGTGGGGTATAGCCGTAGCCTCATAGTCATAGGGCGGGCTTCCGTGGGCGCCAAAATTCAAATAACGTCGCGGATGTGATCGGGATTGGGGCGGGGTCGGGAGCAGCAGCGGGACGATCGGATCAGAGGCAGAGCGCTGGGCCAGGCTGGCCAGTCGGCCCAACCCCTGCATCACGGGATGGCCCACCGGGAATAATTCTGAACGGCCCCGGAGTCCGGTGAGCCACCGGAGGTCCAGCACCAATGTCAGTCAGGAACAGAGGATAAGTACAGGGTAGTAGTAAAACGGTTATTCCACAGGTTCACTGCATAATCAACTTCCGCTTCAGGGCCAGGGTCGGTCTACAAAGACGACATGATCTCCGCGAAAGCGCCGATGTTTGGTAAGTCAAATGAAGGCTACTTAAGGCCGTGCCTGCCACCATTCTCGTAGTGTAGTACGACATTACTTCTTCGTACCATGGAATTAAGGGGCTGCTAGTATGATGACTATATGAGCGTCGTGTAGGTCGACTTGGATGTCGGGCGGTCGTTGGAACCCCGGCTCTGGCACGAGCGTCCTCCCCGGCACTTGAGCTGGTCAAAGTACGTAGAGCCCGCCGCGAGCCGCAGCACATGCAGACGCAACCTCTGAACGACACCGAGGCAAGCGAGCAACGTGCCGATCGTCTCCGCGCAACAGTGCAAGGCCAACACATGTACGCTGGTTTTGTCAACGCGTCGGTCCGAGCCTCGTTCTCAGTCTCAGTTTCAAACTGTAGAGACACGAACAAAAACTCAGAGAGCTCACTGCAAACATTGGGTGTTTGGAGCGATCGAGCAAACACATGACGTTCATGGAGGCGTCAAAGGTGCCCGGTCGATCCGGCCGATCGAGCATGCCGATCATGTACTATGGCACATGGCGTGCCGCTCCGATGATCGCCGGTCGATCATTTGGAAAATGCAGCACTACTCTAGATGATCGACGGTGTACAGCGAAAGCTACCCAGATGTAGTGGGTGATGATCAATAGTATACTGATCGTGGAATGTTCTCGGGGGGGCAACAGCTAGATCATCGCATTCGTTATCTCACATGCACCTGTGGGTGACATGATGCGCCGGGCGTCATGGATAAGGTGAGGCCCGGATTCCAGAGCATATGAGGTACTGTATGCATAGCACTCACCCCGGAAATGTGTATTGTACGAGACGCGTCGCCTTCAAGTTACTCCCATGCATGCATGGAGATTGGCGCAACGTTCGTGCAGTGTAAATTATGTTTGGTTCATTAGCTTGACTTGCTTAGTTGGGCTAGGTTTCCTAGCCGGTGTGAGCAACAGCTTGTAAGAGCAAACATGGCTGTTTGATGAAAATATGCGGTACACCTGATAAAATCATGTGAATACAACTCGAATGGAAGCAGTCCATCATGGACCATGACTCATGGACGAGGGAGTTTTGTTACGGGTGTACAGGGAAGTGGGATTGCTCCTTTTGTGCCTGTTGGTTTGCCCACACGAGCGAGTCAAAATGGCTCTCCTCCGTGAGCAAGGTTTTGACAGCGGTTACCGGCTTAATTGCCAACAAAAGCTAGAATTTCATGTCCATACCAAACGCCTAACCTTGCCCAGCAAGGCTAGTTTAGTTCTTGCCTTAGATCCAAACAAGAACCCATTTTTACCCTCTTTGGATATAGTTCCCTCTTTGGATATAGTTTTTTTTTGCGAGATCTTTGGATATAGTTTTATACTCGCTCTGTTCCAAAATAAATATTGTTGCTCTAATACAAAAAGAATTATACTAATTTAGTATTTATTTTACGACATTTATTTTAGAACTGAGGGAGTACATTGTACCAAGTCTGGACAATTAGTCCCGATAAGAGAGAATAGTATTTTCACCAATATAATTTTCACGGGATAAGAAATTTAAATACAGATATTAGAGGAGTCCAAATTAAACACAACGAAGAATGGCAGAGGGAACAATGTGGCGAGGTTGAGCCTCCACCACACATTTAAAAATTCATCCGTGCATGCTATTTGCACATATATGTGTAAATCGTCTGAATTTACAATTTGAGGCAGTCGGTTTTGGGGAGAAGAAGAAGTTCGTCGAAGAGGAGAAGGAAGAAGACGTCGCTGGCTCGCTGAAGAAGCTACCCCACTATCTATCTTAGGGTGTCAGGCTGCCCCATTATCTATCTTAGAGATGATGGAGGGGGGTGCAGGTCCGCTGGAAAAACATGGGTTATGGCCGGGGGCGACGGAGGTAGGCGGTTGAGGGAAGGGCGAGGCGGTGGCGGAGGTGCGGGAGCACGACGTGCGGCGACGGCCGACGATTAGGCCAGTGGTATGAGGGGTGGTGAGGAGAAGAAGATGCACATGAGGATGACTTCAGGTTAAAGAAGTTGACCTAATCGTCCATCTCGCATCCGATGGCTTACAACAATCGAGTGACCCAAAATATTTCCAGGCGACTGTCAAATAGCCAGTCCCATTTGTCTTGATGGTTGTATGTGTGGTTGCCTCATCGACCATACTTTAATATTTTTTTGTCCCTCCCAATGATTATGGTGGGAGCGATGTCGATGACGCGATAATTGTTGCGGTAGTTGGCTCTTCTCTAGCGTGTCAGTGGTATTGCCTCAGTTTATTTATTGTTATGGAGTCAAAGAGCTCTTCGTCAGGGTCGGAGTTACGCTATCTGGCCCTAGGTGGCTGAGTTTTGGTGCATATCTTCATGTAGATTCATGTGTCCGCTACAGTGTGGGTTGAGTCGATGGTCGCATATGGCGAAGTTGGAGTCGTTTGCTCGGAGTGTAGGGATGGTGACGACGATGATACTAGATTGCAACCTCGACGATGCTTTTTTCCATGACGGCGTGTGTGCGTTCTTGTGTGGGTTGCTAGGTCATCCCGAGTGCCATGTTTTTGCGGGCATGTTGTGACGGTTTTCGTCCGGTTTCCTGTTAATTAACTTGGCATCTCTCTTCAACCTTTTTTAATGAATCGGGCCCTAAGGGACCACATTTCAAAAAAATAAGCCTTTAAGGGAGGAGTGAAGACGATGGGAATGCATGATGTCTCATAGAGACCTTTTTGGAGTGGCGTGCGGGGTATTTCTTATGTGTGTCAGTCAACGGTTGTGATGATTTTCGTCCGGTACTTCATAATTAATTATCTGAACAATCTAGTTTTTGCTTGGTTTTACTTAATTAATTAATTAACTCTTTTCTTCTTAATGAATGCAGGATAACTATAATTTTGAAAAGAAAAGAATGTATTACTCTATCTCTTCTTCCCACACAAAGGGGGCTTGGGTGTTTCTCTCTTCTCTGGCAAGGCCATTAGCCCCGTCTCTGATGTAACCTGTAGATCGAATAGGCCAGATGAGTCCTGTGACAGCCCAAGTGCTGCCCCTATCTTTTATGGCATGTAACCTATGTGGGACCTTGTGTCATGAGTTGTATGATATGAGTTTGCTTTGTTGCCATGTCGTTGTCTCATGCATTCTTGCATCATGCATCATATCATTTCATCATCATGTCATGCATTGCAAATGTGGTGTGCTTCTTGTGACCTTTGGTGTGAGAGTGGTCTTATGGATGTTTGTACTTGAGTGGGATCAACTCCTTCCCCCTCTCTTATTATTTCAAAACAAACAATCCTATACTCTTTTATTCCCATTGCCATTCTGCATCAGAATTAATTTGATTTATAAATCTGTTAAAAATGTTTCAGGAGGTAGCCAATATTATTTTGAGCCCATGTGTGATGTTCTTCTGGTGTTTTGAGCATTGTGGTTTTGGGATTTTAAATAACAGAGGTGTTGTTTACTAAAAGATTAAAAATTGATTGCCTTAAAAGACATCTTGTTATTTTATTTAATTAGTGCATAATATTTCTATGTCAAAAGAAATTTTGTTCTTGCAAAACCCTTTTATTTCCTCTGGGTTTCTTATTTATGTTTGTGTGGCTGTTTTATATATAAGAAAACCCTGTTGGTTTTCTTGTCTGCGAGAGAGAGGTTGTTGGGCCCTTTTTTCTCCCTTATGGCCCATCAGCTATCGAAGCCGGCCTAGCTCGCGCGAAAACGGCCACCTGCCTGCTCCTCCGTCAGAGACACGTGAGACAGAGCATAGAGTTCAGAGAGAGAGAGCTCGCGTCGACGCCGTGAGAGGAGCTCACGGACGTCGAGGAGGCCCCCTATTTAAGTGCGCGGATCCCTAGGGTTCGGCCTTCCCCCTCGCGACGCCACCATCTCCCTTCTCCTCCTCCCTCTTCTTCCCCTTCCTCTTCTCTGTCAGGCGAGAGCAGAGCAGGTAGGTTTCAGAGAAGATCGCCGCTCGTCGTCGTCGTCATCCCCGCCTCTCTGGTGGTCAACCACCGCGCCCGGCATGCCGTGGCAACCGTGGATCGTCCCAGCGTTCTGTTACCGCCGTTAGAGCGCCATGGGAAGCTCCAAGGCGTCGGCTTCTTCCTTGCTGTCGTCGCGTGCCCGAAGCTCGCCGCCGGTCCTCTTTCCCTTCGTCGCCACCGCGTGTTCGCCTCTTCCTCCTCTTCGTCGCGTTCTGAATCGCCGTCGTCTCCCCCTCGGTGAGCCGCCGCAATTCCCCCTCCTATTGTCGTGCTTGCTCGCCGTCGCGTAGTGATTGCCGCCGCCGTTCTGCGAAGGTAGGGCCTTGAGGGCCGTTGCCTCCGCCCCCTCGTCGCGAGACAAGCAGCGGATGGACTCCCAGTAGTTCCCGCAGCCCCACAACCATTTTTCCTCGCCGGAGATGCCTCGAAGCTGCCGTATTTTTGTTACGCGTTTGCTGTCGCCGGAGTGCATGTTTTCGTCAGTTTTGTCAGTGTAGGCGCGGTCAGGTAATACTAGTTGTGCTCCTCCTCCTTCCTATCGTGAGCCGAAGCATAGCATAGTGGTAGCACGTCCGCGGTTTGACCGTGAGGTCTGGGGATCGAATCCCAGCCCACCTAGTGGGTTTTCTTTTTTGTGGTTGGCCGGCCATGGTGTTGCATGTTTTGCATAGGGCTTTGCAACCCCATGGATAATTAATCAACCCTCGGGCCAGTGCTCCTCACGAGTGTTGGCCCAAACTAGAGCCGTGTGCGGGGCCAACCCGGGCAACTCGGGAGATTTCTATCAGGCCACTGCACGCTGTGCTTATCTGTCGTGTCCTGAGAACCAAATACACGGCTCTTATCGGGTTCATCGCCACGTCAGGTGGTCTTGCTGGATTTGTTTTACCTTTATCGAGTGTCTTGCGTGAGGGGCTCTGACTTTTTTCGGGCTATCTCGAGGTGTTGGAATTCCTTTGGAGTCGCCTAGGATGATCACGAGATTCGTGGTCGAGGCTATTCCCGCGGAGTGTGGTTAATTTATGATGGACTAGTTGGAGCACCCCTGCAGGGTTAAAACTTTTGGAAAGCCGTGCCCGCGGTTATGCGGCAACTTGGATTTTTGTTTAACACCTGGTTATAGTTAACTTGAAGTAACCTCTAATAAAATGCACCAACTGTGTGAGTAACCGTGATCGTCTCTACTCGTGAACATGAACCGAGAGAGAACACGGTGGGGTTATGATTGACATAAGTAGGTGTTCAGGATCTCATAGAGGTCATTCTAGATTCGATCGCTTATAATAGACCACATATTTACTTTCATGTTTCGTAAGATTAGCCACCTAAATGCTTAGTGCTGCTGCAAACTAAACACATACCCCTTCCCAACCTATGAGCTTGAATAGTCTCAGTACCCGGGCGCGAGATTGCTGAGTCCCCAAGGGTCACAGATTACTACAACAATCCAGGTACAAGTAAAGATGAGATTGTGTAGGATGATGTGACGCAGCTCCAGTGGGAGTATGACGAGGAGCGTGGCAGGATGTACGTGACTTATCCAGACGAGTAGAGGACCGTGGTCATGATCCTCGGGGCTAGCAAGCCAGTGTCATTGCATCTTCATTTTATCATTTGTTTCCGTCCGTAGCCGGACCCTGTCTTGGACTGATGCTTGAACTCTTTGATGTGGATTTATAATTTAGCATGTGGCGAGTGTAAGCCAACTCATATACTCATCTCTTCCTAAATGTATGATGTAATGATGTTGTACTTGCGAACGACGAGATGCGCCTCTATCCCTGTCGAGGCCCCCGAGCCTTAATATGGATAGGCGCGCATCTTGGGCGTGACAAGTTGGTATTCAGAGCCATACGACTATAGGAGCCCTTTGCTTGATCGAACTTGGCCGAGTCGAGTCTAGTAAAAACTATTTTGAGTCTAGTTATACCGGAGAGTAGGTTTCTTTTTTACTCCTCTTCTATGCTCTGGTGAGGTATTCGACTTAGGAATTTTGATTCTACTCCTCTTCTCGCTCAAAAACAATTTAGGATCACGCGGGTATTTGGAGTCTATATGATACTGATGTGACGGAGTCTGTCTTGGTGCCTCCGGTCTGACTTGGTTTCTTCCGGGGAGTCGAGCTCCAGGGAATTTCGGCACATCGTTATCATTCAACTTCCTTAGTATCTCAGGACGGAGGGTGTTCAGAATTACTTCAATACTTGTCGTGGCGAGATAAGGTCGGAGTCACCCAGTACTGGGGAGGCATCCGGGGTACCACCATGGTTTAGTATCGTTGTGCTTTCGAGGATTTGAGTTAGATGGATTTCCGAAAGCCTCTAGTTATGTGTTGAAGGATGGATACAGTTGGGGTGTAGGTTTGCTAGTTGTGTGAGATATTTCTTCCTTGTATCCCCCCCACCGGATTGCATAACCAGAAAGTTTTCGGAAGTTCTTAGGTGGGAACTCATGTAGTTATCTAGGATCATCTTCTTCAGATGTATGAGGGCATATACATTTTTTCCGAGCAACATTAGCTCAATACTTTTGTGTTATTGCAAGTGGCTTCTAATATCTGATGATGTTATCGCAAAACTGAAGAAGGCATTCTTACTAATTTTTAGGTAGGAAGACTGTTGTGTTATTCTTTCAATTTCTTCAAGCATTTGATTCAGCTTTGAATTCATCTTTGTCAATGAGCTGCTGATGTTCTTGTCCATCTCCTGGATGGCTCCACCAACTCACGGGAATCCGGGCCGTGATGAGGAGCAGGCTGATGTTCCACATGTTGGGGAACGTTGCATGGGAAACAAAAAAAATTCTACGCACACGCAAGATCTATCCATGGTGATGAGCATCTACGATAGGGAGAGTGGATCTACATACCCTTGTAGATCGCTAAGCGGGAAGCATTAAGAAACGCGGTTGGTGTAGTCGAACATCTTCGCGATCCAAATCGCCGAGCATCCCGCGATCACATCACGATCCGTCTCGCGACCCAATCACGATCTGTCCCGCAAACTCATCACGATTCGTCTCGCGATCTCATCATGATCCGTCCCATGATCTCATCATGATCCGTCCCGTGAACACATCACGAACCGTCTCGCGATCTTGTTCACGATCCTTCCAATCTAGCGCCGAACGGACGGCACCTCCGCATTCAGCACACGTGCAGCTTGATGACAATCTCCACTATCTTGATCCAGCAAGAGGGAGTGGAGAGGGAGAAGAGTTCATCGGCAGCGTGACGGCGCTCCGGTGATGGTGGTGGAGCAATTCCGGCAGGGCTTCGCCTAAGCACTGCAGAAAACCGATCTAGAGGAGAAACTATGCACTAGAGGAACGGGTAGCACGTGGCTGAAAATTTTGTGCCAAAACCCTAAAATCCTCTAGTATATATAGGAGGAGAGGAGTAGGAGTCTTGGCTGCCAAAAATCCAGCCCTTGGGTCGACCAAAGTGGGGAGGAGAGGAGGACTCCTCCTCCAATCCTAGTAGGACTAGGATTCCTCTCTTTTTTGGCCTTTTTCCACCTTTTTCCCTTTGGGCTTTTTATCCCAGACGCATGGGCCTTGTGTGGGACTTCCACCAGCCCACAAAAGGCTGGTATTTACTCTCCCATAGCCCATGAAGCCTCTTGGGTCGAAATACCCCTCCCGGTGGTCTCCCGGTACACTACTGGCACTCCCGGTACATTACCGATTAGCCCGAAACATTTTCGGCAACCAAAACGAGACTTCCTATATATGAATATTTACCTCCGGACCATTCCGGAGCTCCTCGTGACGTCTGGGATCTCATACGGGACTCTGAACAACCTTCGGTCACCACCATACATAAATCTATACTACCGAAACGTCACCAAACCTTAAGTGTGCAGACCCTGCGGGTTCGAGAACTATGTAGACATGATCGAGACACCTCTACGATCAATAACCAATGGCGGGACCTGGATGTCCACATTGGTTCGTACATATTCTATGAAGATCTTTATCGGTCGAACCTCTATGTCAAGGATTCAGTTAATCCCGTATGATGTTCCCTTTGTTCTTCGGTATGTTACTTGCCCGAGATTCGATCGTCGGTATCTCCATACCTAGTTCAACCTCGTTACCGGAAAGTCTCTTTACTCGTTCCGTAATACCAGATCCCGTGACTAACACTTATTCACATTGCTTGCAAGGCTTATTGTGATGTCGCATTACCGAGTGGGCCCTGAGATACCTCTCCGTCACACGGAGTAACAAATCCCAGTCTTGATCCATGCCAACTCAACAGACACCCTAGGAGATACCTGTAGAGCACCTTTATAGTCACCCAGTTACGTTGCGACATTTGATACACACAAGGCACTCATCCGATGTTCGTGAGTTCCATGATCTCACGGTCATAGGAACATATACTTGACATGCAGAAAACAGTAGCAATAAACTGACACGATCATATGCTACGTTTTTAGTTTGGGTCTTGTCCATCACATCATTCTCCTAATGATGTGATCCCGTTATGAAATGACATCTCATGTCCATGGCTAGGAAACCTTAACCATCTTTGATCAACAAGCTAGTCCATTAGAGGCATACTAGGGACACAGCGTTGTCTATATACCCACACATGTATTTAGTTTCCAATCAATACAATTATAGCATGGATAATAAACGATTATCATGAACAAGGAAATATGATAATAACTAATTTATTATTGCCTTTAGGGCATATTTGCAAAAGTCTCCCACTTGCACTAGAGTCAATAATCTAGTTCACATCACCATGTGATTCGCGTTGTTATGAATCTAACACCCAATGAGTTCTGGGGCTCGATCATGCTTTGCATGTGAGAGAGGTCTTATAGTCAATGGGTCTGCAACATTCAGATCCGTGTGTACTTTGCAAATTACTATGTCAAACCGTAAACACTGCTACTACGCTCCACTTGGTACTATTCCAAATGGCTGCTCCACTATATGTATCCAGATTGCTACTATAAGTCATCCGGATTGGTGTTAAAGCTTGGATCGACATAACTCTTTACGACGAACTCTTTATCACCTCCGTAATCGAGAAACATCTCCTTAGTCTTTTAGTTACTAAGGATAATCTTGACCGTTGTCCAATGCTCCATTCCAAGATAACTTTGAAACCTTTTGGCCATACTTATGGCAAGGCTGACATTGAGTCTTGTGCACAACATTGCATACATGATAGAGCCTATGGCTGAAGCATAGGGAATGACACTCATCTTTTCTTTATCTTTTGCAATCACTGGGCATTGAGTCTTACTCGACTTTATACCTTACAAATCAGGCGAGAACTCTTTCTCTGACTGATCCATTTTGAACTCTTTCAAAATCTTGTCAAGGTATGTACTCATTGAAAGTCTTATCAAACATCTTGATCTATCTTTATACATTTTGATGCTCAACAATTAGGTAGCTTTATCTAGGTCTTCCTTTGAAAAACTCTTCTCAAACAACCTTTTATCCTTTCCAGAAATTCTACATCATTTCTGACCAACAATATGTCAACCACATATGCTTACCAGAAACTCTATAGTGCTCCCAGTCACTTTATTGTAAATACAAGTTTCTCATAAACTTTGTATAGACTCAAAAACTTTGATCACCTCATCAAAGTGTATATTCCAACTCCGAGATGCTTGCTTCATTTCATAGAAGAATCACTGAAGCTCGCACACCTTTTAGCATCCTTAGGACTAACAAAACCTTCTGGTTGTATCTCATACAACCTTTCCTTAAGGAAGGAAACGAAGTTTTGGCATCCATCTGCCAGATTTCATAATTGAAAAATGCAGCAACTGCTAACATAATTCCAACAGACTTTAGCATCGCTACGAGTGAGAAAGTCTCATCGCAGTCAACTCTTTGAACTTGTCGTAAACTACTTTGCAACAAGTCGAGCTATACAAATGGTAACATTTACCATCAGCGTTTGTCTTCATTTTAAAGATCCATTTGTACTTTAACGACCAGCCGTCCAACGAGCAAGTCCACCAAAGTCTATACTTGGTTTTCATACATGGATCCTTTCTCGGATTTCATGGCCTCTAACCATTTATTGGTTTCCGGGCCCATCATCGCTTCTCCATAGTTCGTAGGTTCATCCTTGTCCAACAACATGACCTCCAAGACAGGGTTGTCGTACCACTCAGGAGCAGTATACATCCTTGTCGCCCTAAGAGGTTTGATAGTAATTTGATCCGAAGCTTCATGATCATCATCATTAACTTCCTCTTCAACTAACGTAGGCTTCACAGAAACAACTTCCTGCGCTGCGCTACTCTCTGGTCGAAGTAAAGGTTCAATAACCTCATCAAGTCCTAATTTTCTCGTAGGTCGATAGTAACTTGATCCGAAGCTTTCATGATCATCATCATTATCTTTCTCTTCAACTAACGTAGGCTTCACAGAAACATCTTTCTGTGCTGCGCTACTTTCTGGTTGAATTAGAGGTTCAATAACCTCATCAAGTTCTATCCTCCTCCCACTCAATTCTTTCAAGAGAAACCTTTTCTCGAGAAAGGACCCTGTTTCAGCAATAAACATTTTATGCTTGGATCTGAGATAGAAGGTTCACCCAACTGTTCTTAGGGTATTCTATGAAGATGCATTTGTCTGCTTTGGGTTCGAGCTCATTAGGCGAAAACATTTTCCACACAAGCGCCGCAGCCCCAAACATTAAGAAATGATAGCTTAGGTTTCTATCAAACCATAGTTCACACGGTGTCATCTCAACGGATTTAGATGGTGCCCTATTTAAAGTGAATGTAGTTGTCTCTAATGCATAACCCCAAAATTATAGTAACAAAACGATAATAGACATCATAGCACGCACCATATCCCATAGAGCACGACTATGACGTTCGGACACACCATCACACTATGGTGTTTCAGGTGGCATGAGTTGTGAAACAACTTTCACATTGTCTAAAGTTGTATGCCAAACTCGTAACTCAGATATTCACCTCCACGATCATATCGCAAACATTTTTATCTTATTGTCACGATGATCTTAAACTTCACTCCGAATTTGCTTGAACCTTTCAAACGATTCAGACTTGTGTTTCATTAAGTAAATATACACTATATCTACTCAAATCATCAATGAAGATAAGAAAATAATGATATCCACCGCTCTCTACAAGACTCATTGGATTGCATACATCAACATGTATCATTTCCAATAAATCACTTCCCCGCTTCATCAAAATAGAAAACGGGGTCCTTAGTCATCTTGGCCAAGAGGCATGGTTCGCATGTCTCTACCGATTCGAAATCGAATGAGTCCAAAGATCCATCAACATGGAGTTTCTTCATGCGCTTTATACCAATATGACATTTAGCGGCAGTGCCACAAGTATGTGGTACTATCATTATTAACTTTGTATCTTTTGGCATCAATGTTATGAACATGTGTATTACTACATCAAGATTTAACAAACCATTCTCACTGGGTGCATGACCATTGAAGGTATTATTCATGTAAACAGAATAACCATTATTCTTTAACTCAAATGAATAACCGTGTTGCAATAAACACGATCTAATCACGTTCATGCTCAACGCAAAACACCAAATAACATTTATTTAGGTTCGTCACTAATCCCGAAGGTAGAGAGAGCATGCGATGTTGATCACATCAACCTTGGAAACATTTCCAACACACATCGTCACCTCACCCTTAGCTTAGTGCTCCGTTTATTCCGTAGCTTTTATTTCGAGTTACTAACATTTAGCAACCGAACCGGTATCCAATACCCAGGTGCTACTTGGAGTACTAGCAAGGTACACATAAATAACACATATATCAAATATACTTCTGTCGACGTTGCCAGCCTTCTTATCTACCAAGTATTTAGGGTTGTTCCGCTTCAGCGACCGCTCTCCTCATAATCGAAGCACTTAGTCTCGGGTTTGGGTTCAACTTTGGGTTGCTTCACTGGAGCAGCAACTGACTTGCTATCCATGAAGTTTTCCCTCCTTGCTCCTGCCCATCTCGAAACTAGTGGTTTGACTAACCATCAACACTTGATGCTCCTTCTTGATTTCTACCTTCGCGGTGTCAAACATCGCGAACAACTCAGGGATCATTATTTCTATCCCTGGCATTTTATAGTTCATCACCAAGTTCTAGTAGCTTAGTGAAAGTGACTTGGAGAACTATATCAATCACTATCTTATATGGAAGATCAACTCCCACTCGATTCAAGCGATTGTAGCACCCAGACAATCTGAGCACATGCTCAACGATTGAGCTATTCTCGTTCATCTTGCAGGCAAAGAATCTTGTTGGAGATCTCATATCTCGCAACACGGGCACGAGCCTGAGATCCTAATTTCAGCTTTTAGAACATCTCATATGTTCCATGACGTTCAAAACATTTTGAAGCCTCAATTCTAAGCCGTAATGCATGATGCACTAAACTATCAAGTAGTTATCAAAACGTGCCTGTCAGATGTTCACAACATCTACAAACAATGCTAGAGGGGTTGGTGCACCGAGCGGTGCATTAAGGACATAAGCCTTCTGTGCAGCAATGAGGACAATCCTCAGTCACGGAGCCAGTCCACAATATTGCTACCATCATCTTTCAACTCTATTTCTCTAGGAACATATAAAATTTAAGGGAGCTACAGCGTGAGCTAGTAATCTACAACATAATTTTGCAAAGACACTACTGACTATGTTCATGATAATGAGTTCAATTAATCATATTACTTAAGAACTCCCACTCAAATTGACATCCCTCCGGTCATCCGAGTGATATATGATCCAAATTCACCAACTCAAGTCCGATCATCACGTGAGTTGAGGTGGTTACAATGGTGAACATCATCATGTTGATCATATCTACTATATGACTCATGTTCGACCTTTCGGTTTCTTGTGTTCCGAGGCCATGTCTGTACATGCTAGGCTCGTCAAGTTTAACCCGAGTGTTCTGCATGTGCAACACTGGCTTGCACCCGTTGTATGTGAACGTAGAGTCTATCACACCCGATCATCACGTGGTGTCTCAACACGACGAACTTTCGCAACGGTGCACACTCGGGGAGAACACAATTTTATCTTGAAATTTAAGTGAGGGATCACCTTATAATGCTACCATCATACTAAGCAAAACAAGGTGCATAAAAGGATTAGCATCACATGCAATTCATAAGTGACATGATATGGCCATGAACTTGTGCTTTAGATCTCCATCTTGAAAGCACCGGCATGATCTCCATCGTCACCAGCACGACACCATGATCTCCATCATCTTGATCTCCATCAACGTGTCGCCATCGGGGTTGTCACGCCCTGCATGCTTCTACTACTATTGCTACCGTTTAGCGATAAAGTAAAGGATTACATAGCGCTTAATGATTGACACGCAGGTCATACAATAATTAAAGACAACCCTATGGCTCCTGCCGGTTGCCGTACTCATCGACATGCAAGTCGTGAAATTCTATACATCACATGATTATCTCATACATCATGTAACTGGCCATATCACATCACAACATACCTTGCAAAAACAAGTTAGACGTCCTCTAATTGTTGTTGCATGTTTTACGTGGCTGCTATGGCTTTCTAGCAAGAAACATTCTCACCTACGCATAAACCACAACGGTGATACATAATTTGCTTTTCAACCTTCTCAAGGACCGCCTTTGTCGAATCCGATCCAACTAAAGTGAGAGAAACCACCACCCGCAAGCCATCTAGGCAACAAGTTGCGTCGAGGGAACCGGTCTCTCGTAAGCGTACGAGTAATGTTCGTCCGGGCCGCTTCATCTCACAATACCGCTGAACCAAAATCCGACCAAGGGAGGAAGCAATCTAAGCATCAACACCCACAAACCTTTTGTGTTCTACTCGAGATCTCATCTACACATAAACCTAGCTCATGATGTCACTGTTGGGGAACGTTGCATGGGAAACAAAAAATTTCCTACGCACACGCAAGATCTATCCATGGTGATGAGCATCTACGAGAGGGAGAGTGGATCTACATACCCTTGTAGATCGCTAAGCGGGAAGCGTTAAGAAACGCGGTTGGTGTAGTCGAACATCTTCGCGATCCAAATCGCCAAGCATCCCGCGATCACATCACGATCCGTCCCGCGACCCAATCACGATCCGTCCCGCGAACTCATCATGATCCGTCCGGCGATCTCATCACGATCCGTCCCACGATCTCATCACTATCCGTCCCATGAACTCATCACGAACCGTCTCGCGATCTTGTTCACGGTCCTTCCGATCTAGCGCCGAACGGACGACACCTCCGCGTTCAGCACACATGCAGCTTGATGACGATCTCCACCATCTTGATCCAGCAAGAGGAAGTGGAGAGGGAGAATATTTCACCGGCAGCGTGACGGCGCTCCGGTGATGGTGGTGGAGCAATTTCGGCAGGGCTTCGCCTAAGCACTGCAGAAAACCGATTTAGAGGAGAAACTATGCACCAGAGGAACGGGTAGCACGTGGCTGAAAATTCTGTGCCAAAACCTTAAAATCCTCTAGTATATATAGGAGGAGAGGAGGAGGAGTCTTGGCTTCCAAAAACAGCCCTTGGGTTGACCAAAGTGGGGAGGAGAGGAGGACTCCTCCTCCAATCCTAGTAGGACTAGGATTCCTCCCTTTTTTGGCCTTTTTCCACCTTTTTCCCTTTGGGCTTTTTCTCCCAGCCGCCTGGGCCTTGTGTGGGACTTCCACCAGCCCACAAAAGGCTGGTATTTACTCTTCCACAGCCCATGAAGACTCTTGGGTCGAAATACCCCTCCTGGTGGTCTCCCGGTACACTACCGGCACTCCCGGTACATTACCGATTAGCCCGAAACTTTTTCGGCGACCAAAACGGGACTTCCTATATATGAATCTTTACCTCCGGACCATTCCAGAGCTCCTCATGATGTCCGGGATCTCATCCGGGACTCTGAACAACCTTCGGTCACCACCATACATAACTCTATACTACCGAAAGGTCACCAAACCTTAAGTGTGCAGACCCTGCGGGTTTGAGAACTATGTAGACCTGACCATGACACCTCTACGGTCAATAACCAATGGTGGGACCTGGATGTCCACATTGGTTCCTACATATTCTATGAAGATCTTTATCGGTCGAACCTCTATGTCAAGGATTCAGTTAATCCCGTATGATGTTCCCTTTGTTCTTCGGTATGTTACTTGCCCGAGATTCGATCGTCGGTATCTCCATACCTAGTTCAACCTCGTTACCGGCAAGTCTCTTTAATCGTTCCGTAATACAAGATCCCGTGACTAACACTTAGTCACATTGCTTGCAAGGCTTATTGTGATGTTGCATTACCAAGTGGGCCCTGAGATACCTCTCCGTCACATGGAGTAACAAATCCCAGTCTTGATCCATGCCAACTCAACAGACACCCTCGGAGATACCTGTAGGGCACCTTTATAGTCACCCAGTTACGTTGCGACGTTTGATACACACAAGGCACTCCTCCGATGTCCGTGAGTTGCATGATCTCATGGTCATAGGAACATATACTTGACATGCAGAAAACAGTAGCAATAAACTGACACAATCATATGCTACGTTTGTAGTTTGGGTCTTGTCCATCACATCATTCTCCTAATGATGTGATCCCATTATCAAATGACATCTCATGTCCATGGCTAGGAAACCTTAACCATCTTTGATCAACGAGCTAGTCCATTAGAGGCATACTAGGGACATGGTTTTGTCTATATATCCACACATGCATCTAAGTCTCCGATCAATACAATTTATAGCATGGATAATAAATGATTATCATGAACAAGGAAATATGATAATAACTAATTTATTATTGCCTCTAGGGCATATTTCCAGCACCACCACCTCCGCCACCTCCACCGCCTCCTTCTCCAGAAGCTTGGCAAGCTATGATGGCCGCAACCAATGCGAACACTCAGATGTTGCTTGGGCTGTTGAAAGAAAGAGATCAGGGTCAGCAAGGCTTTCAAGGGAATTTTCAGAATCAACCTCAGTTTGCGACGCTCAACCAGTTCCTTGCCAACCAGCCCAAGTCTTTCACCTGTTATGAGCACCCTTTTGATGCTGATGATTGGCTCCGTGACATGAGCAAGCATATTGAGTGCAACAATGTCAGACCAGAGGACTTTGTGAGATTTGCATCGTTCCAGCTCAAGGGTCAGGCAGCTGATTGGTGTCAGCAGTACAAGGATTCCAGGGTGATCATGTTGTTACTTTGGACGAGTTTTGTCATGACTTCAGGGCCCATTACATTCCGACTAGCTTTGTCGAGGAGATGCATGAGAAGTTCAGGCACCTGAAGTAGGGGAGCAAGTTAGGCACCCGCTATGCTAAGCAAGATGTTCTAGGTGACAAGGCCATGATCTATCAGTTCATAGGTGGTCTCAAGGATGAGCTTCTGCCAGGTCCAGTCCTTCAAGAGCCTTGTGAGTTTGATCAGTTCTACAACATGGCCTTGAAGGTCAAGGCAACTCAGCTCAAGTTGGAGAACTCAAGGAAGCGTTCAAGGGATTCATATTCTTCTTCTTCCAGCTCTCATATGGTTCCTAAGCAGCAGAAATATTGGGTGCCTAATCCTCCTCCGTTTTGTCGTCCTCAGCAGCAGAAGCAGTTCGGTGGTCGTGGTTCTTCCCACCCACCCAATCCAGGATATCAGCAGAGACCCCAAGCGCCAAAGCACCTTTTTTTCCTCCTCCAGGCAACTTTCGTCCATTATCTGAGGTTACTTGTCACAAGTGTGGTCAGAAGGGTCACTACTCAAACAAGTGCAACCAGCGGCGTCTTCCGCCTCCTCCTCTAGTAGGGCCTCCTGACAATGCAAAGCATAATCCCAAGTCAGCAAGGGTGAACATGGTGAGTGCAGCAGAGGCAGAGGATTCTTCTCAAGTGATCATGGGTAATCTCTCAGTTAATTCTATTCCTGTAAAAGTTTTGTTTGATACTGGTGCATCGCATTGTTTCATGTCTCGCTCATTCTTTGCAATGCATGAGTTTACATGTCAAGATCTTCTTAGACCTGTGTCAGTGGTGTCTCCTGGGAAATTAATGAATTCCAATTGCTTGGTTCCGGATGTTTCTATCAAGATGGGCAATTATTCTTTTCTGGCTTCTCCAATTGTTCTCGGAAATTCCGTCATTGATCTAATTTTGGGCATGGACTTCCTGGCTATGAACAAGGCTTACATTGATTGTAAAGCAAAAGAAGTCAAGCTGACTCATCCTGCAGAAGATGTGATTATTTTCACAGCTCGCTATGACACAATCCGTCTCTTTACCCTTAATGAGAAGGGTGAAATCTTGGCGATTTCTCAAATTCCGGTGGTTTGTGAGTATGAAGATGTCTTTCCAGAAGAATTGCCAGGAATGCCTTCGCACCGGCCAGTCGAGTTCGTGATTGAGCTCGAGCCCGAAACTGAACCGGCTTGCAAGCACCCTTATAAACTTTGCCCCGAAGAGCTCAAAGAGTTGAAGAAGCAGCTAGATGAACAAGAACGTCTAGGTCTGATCAGACCAAGTTCTTCTCCATGGGGTTGTGGTGTTTTTTTGTCAAGAAGAAGGATGGCACGGACCGGCTTTGTGTCGATTATCGTCCATTGAACAAGAAGACAATCAGAAGCAAGTACCCACTTCCCAACATCAATGAGTTGTTTGAACAAATGAAAGGTGCCAAGGTTTTCTCGAAGCTTGATCTTCGCATGGGCTATCATCAGATTCGCATTCGCAAAGAAGATATTCCAAAGACCGATTTCAGGACGAGTTTTGTCTCTTATGAGTACACCGCCATGTCGTTTGGTCTTTCCAATGCTCCTCCAACCTTCTCAACAATGATGAACTTCATTTTATCTCCTTTCAAGAATGAGTTCGTCTTGGTCTATTTGGATGATATCCTTGTGTTCTCGGAGATAGAAGAAGAGCATGCAGAGCATCTCCGCCTTGTGCTTGACAAGTTAAGGGAACATCGATTCTATGCAAATTTTTCCAAGTGTGAGTTTTGGATCAATGAAGTGGTGTACCTTGGGCATGTGATCTCTGCCGAGGGCATTAAAGTGCACCCTGAGAAAGTTGAGGCAACCTTGAAGTGGGAGCCTGCTCAGAATGTGAAGCAGGTTCATAGTTTTCCCGGGCTTGCTAGTTATTGCAGAAGATTCGTGGAGAACTTCTCTCAAATTGCTAAGCCTCTGTCTAATCTCCTCCAGAAGAGTGTCAAGTATGTTCGGTCTCCTGAATGTGATGTGGCGTTCAATACGCTCAAGCAAAGACTGACTTCCGCTCCAGTTCTTGTTCCTCCCTAGCAGTCAAAGCCTTTCCAAGTTTTCTGTGATGCTTTTATCCAAGGTCTTGGTGGTGTTCTCATGCAAGATAAGAAGATAGTTTCTTATACCTCGCGTCAGTTGAAGCCTGCCGAGAATAACTACCCCACTCATGATATCGAGTTGGCGGCAGTTGTGCATGCTCTAATGACTTGGAGGCATTTGTTGTTCGGTAGACCAGTTGAGGCGTACACCAATCACAAGATCTTGAAGTACATTTTAACTCAACCCAATCTCAATCTTCGGCACTCTCGTTGGGTGGTAATGCTTGAAGACTTCAATCCAAGCATTGAGTATACTCCTCGTAAAGCAAATGTCATTGCAGACGCGCTCAGTCGAAAGGCATACTGCAACAGTCTCATTCTGAAGCCTCTTCAACCCGAGCTTTGTGAAGCCTTTCGCAAGCTCAACCTTCAAATGATTCCATAAGGATTTCTTGCCAATCTTCAAGTCTCTCCGACTCCGGAAGATCAGGTTCACCAAGCGCAGCTTCTTGACGCAATGGTGAAGAAAGTGAAGAAAGGTGTGTCCAAGGGCATTCCGAAGTATAAGTGCTTTCGCGTTGATGACAAAGACACATTGTTCTTTGAGGACCGTCTGGTGGTTCCAAAAGGTGATCTCAGGAAGGTTATCATGGACGAAGCACACAATTCTCTTCTATCCATTCATCCAGGCAGTTCCAAGATGTATCAGGATCTCAAGCAAACCTTCTGGTGGACTCGCATGAAGCGTGAAATTGCTCAGTTCGTGAACGAGTTTGATGTATGTCACAGAGTGAAGGCGGAGCATCAACGTCCAGCAGGTCTTCTTCAGCCTTTGCCTATCCCAAAGTGGAAAATCGATCATGTGGAGATGGATTTCGTCACTGGGTTTCCCAAGTCTAAGAGAGCCAATGATGCCATATTTGTGGTTATCGACAAGCTGACCAAAGTTGCTCATTTCCTTCCAATCAAAGAATCTATCTCGGCAGCTCAGCTAGCAAAGTTGTATATGTCAAGGATAGTTTCTTCGCATGGTATTCCTCAGCTCATCTCATCTGACCGTGGAAGCCTCTTTACTTCCAAGTTTTGGGAGTCCTTCCAGACTGCTATGGGTACCAAGATCTGTTTTAGCACTACATTCCATCCGCAGACAAGTGGTCAAGTCGAGAGAGTCAATCAGATCCTTGAAGATATGCTCAGAGCTTGTGTGATTTTGTTCGGCATGAAATGGGAAGACTGTCTTCCATATGCTGATTTCTAATACAACAATAGCTTTCAAGCTAGCTTAGGCCTTTCGAGATACTCTATGGCAGAAAGTGTCGTACCCTGCTTAACTGGTCTGAAACCGATGAGCGTCAGATTTTGGGTAATGACATGATCACTGAAGCAGAAGAGATGTGTCGTGTCATTCGTGAGAACCTCAAAGAAGCTCAATCCCGACAGAAGAGTTATTACGATAACAAACATCGAGATGTTTCCTTTCAAGTTGATGATCTAGTCTATCTCAGAGTCTCTCCCATGAAGGGCACTCAGCTGTTTGGAATTAAAGGGAAGCTAGCTCCTCGCTTTGTTGGTCCTTTCAAAGTTGTTGGCAAGAGAGGTGAACTTGCATATCAACTAGAGCTTCCTCCAAACTTCGCAAATGTGCATGATGTCTTCCATGTCTCTCAGCTCCGGAGGTGCTTCAAGAATCCCGAGCGTACCATTGACCTCCAAGACATTGATCTCCAAGAAGACCTCTCTTATCGTGAGCATCCAGTGGCTATTCTCGAAGAAACTGAGCGTAAGACTCGCAACAAGTCAATCAAGTTCCTCAAGGTGAAGTGGTCTCATCATTCTGACAAAGAAGCTACTTGGGAACGTGAGGATCTTCTCCCTTCCGAATTTCTAGAGTTCTTTCGTTCCTAGATCTCAGGTCGAGATCCTCTTGTAGTGTGGGAGACTTGTGACAGCCCAAGTGCCGCCCTACCTTTTATGGCATATAACCTATTTGAGACCTTGTGTCATGAGTTGTATGATATGAGTTTGCTTTGTTGCCATGTCTTTGTCTCATGCATTCTTGCATCATGCATCATGCATCATATCATTTCATCATCATGTCATGCATTGCAAATATGGTGTGCTTCTTGTGACCTTTGGTGTGAGAGTGGTCTTGTGGATGTTTGTGCATCAGTGGGATAAACTCCTTCCCCCCTCTTATTATTTCAAAACAAACAATCCTATACTCTTTTACTCCCATTGCCATTCTGCGTCAGAATTATTTTCTTTATAAATCTGTTAAAAATGTTCAGGAGGTAGCTAGTATTATTTTGAGCCCATGTGTCATGTTCTTCTGGTGTTTTGAGCATTGGGGTTTGGGGGTTTTAAATAACAGAGGTGTTGTTTACTAAAAGATTAAAAATTGCTTGCCTTAAAAGTCATCTTGCTATTTTATTTAATTAGTGCATAATATTTCTATGTCAAAAGCAATTTTGTTCTTGCAAAACCCTTTTGTTTCCTCTGTTTTTTATTTCTGTGTGGCTGTTTTATTTATAAGAAAACCAAGTTGGTTTTCTTGTCTGTGAGAGAGAAGTTGTTGGGCCCTTTTTTCCTCCCTTGTGGCCCATCAACTACCGAAGCCGGCCCAGCCTGCTCGAAAACGGCCACCTGCCCGCCGTCTTCCTCCGTCAGAGATGCGTGAGAGAGAGCAGAGAGTTCAGAGAGAGAGCTCACGTCGACGCCGTGAGAGGGGCTCACGGACGTCAAGGCGACCCCCTATTTAAGCACGCGGATCCCTAGGGTTCGGCCTTCCCCCTTGCGCCACTGTCATCTCCCTTCTCCTCCTCCCTCTTCTTCCCCTTCCTCTTCTCTATCAGGCGAGAGCAGAGCAGGTAGGTTTCAGAGAAGATCACCGGTCGTCGTTGTTGTCATCCCCGCCTCTCTGGTAGCCATCCGCCGCGCCCGGCATGCCGTGGAGACCGTGGATCGTCCCCGCGTGCCATT
This sequence comes from Hordeum marinum, assembly GCA_022496015.1. NCBI lineage: Eukaryota > Viridiplantae > Streptophyta > Magnoliopsida > Poales > Poaceae > Hordeum > Hordeum marinum. The sequence goes on from CM039672.1 coordinate 244,318,338, forward strand.
CCCTCCGTTAGAGCGCCGTGGGAAGCTCTAAGGCGCCGGCTTCTTCCTCGTTCTCGCCGCGCGCTCGAAGCTCGCCGCCGGTCTTCTTACCCTTCATTGTCGCGCGCGTCTTCGCCTCTTCCTCCTCTTCATCGTGTTTTGAATCGCCATCGTCTCCCCTCAGTGAGCCGTCGCGATTCCCCCTCCTATAGCCATGCTTGCTTGCCATCGCGTAGTGATTGCCGCTGCCATTCTGCCAAGGCAGGGCCTTGAGGGCCGTTGCCTCCGCCCCCTCGTCGTGAGACGAGTAGGGGATGGACTCCCAGTAGTTCCCGCAGCCCCGCAGCCGTTTTCCCTCGCCGGAGATGCCTTGAAGCCATCGGATTTTCGTTGCGCGTTTGTTGTCACCGGAGTGCATGTTTTCGTCAGTTTCGTCAGTGTAGGCACGGTCAGGTAATACTAGTTGCGCTCCTCCTCCTTCCTGTCGTGAGTCTCAACATAGCGAAGTGGTAGCGCGTCCGGGGTTCGACCGTGAGGTCTGGGGATCGAATCCCAGCCCACCCCATGGGTTTTCTTTCTTTCTGGTTGGCCGGCCATGGTGTTGCATGTTTGGATCCAGTGTGATGGCCGGATCCCGTGCGCGGTGTGTGGTGTGTGTAAGGATCTGGTGCGGCTATGTGCCAATCCTATGTGGCTATGAAGTGTGTGTGTGTGTGTGTGCTTGTGTGTGTGTGCACCAGATCCATGTGTGTGAGTGTGTGTGGCAGTGTTGTGTGTGTTTGTTGAGTGTGTGCGTGTGTGTGACAAATGGGCCCAGGCCCCACCATTCATACTCTAGGGGGGCCCTGGTGAGTATGCCAGGTGGGTCCACCCTACTTCGTGTTTTTATTTTGTGTGTATTGTTTGTATTAAATAGATATTTCTATTTCTAGTATATTTGCTAAAACTGGATAAGAGTATTTATGTCTATGTGCATTTTAGGTAAGTTTTCACTTATCGGATTGGTGGTCAATTTGCTATCTAGCATTTTTTCATGATGCTCCATGTGAACATATGAGTATGATACATGAAATTGGGGTAGAAAAATCTCAGGAAACCATTGGTGCAAATTGGTTTGGTCTTTTGGGCAAGTTTGACAAAATGTCATTTTGTCTCAAAGTGTCATTTTGTCATTTTTTTTATATTTAACCCATGCATGCTATGATATTTGTGCCAACATGAATATGGTAGTCTTTGATGAGTAGAATGCCATGGTATTTATTTTTGTCATGTTAAACTTGCATGTAAGTGGGAACCATGCTCTAAAGTAGCCACTAAAATGTTGCTGTTTTCAAACATGCTAAATATTTTTAAGTCTGAGAATCTTTTAATATTTTTATGCCATGAAGAGTGGATGCTATCTTGTGATATGTTGTGAATTAGCTCAAGCTTAGTGCTAGTGATTTGATGTAGAGGTTGCCCTCTACCATCCTGTTAATTTTCATGTCATTAGGTGGTCTCTATCACCATTAGTTTCTGCTGTCAATTTGCTATCAGCTTAACTCAGATTCTAGAAAACTATTATTTTCACTAAGTCCCTGGAATCTGTTTCATCATGCTTATTGATGTGTGCCTCCATTCCAGATTGCGTAGTTGGATAAGTTGATAAGAATGTTATGTAGTTTCTGTCAATGCATTGTTTGTGGTTGGAGACTTCCTGTAGCTCTAGTTCTTGGCTGTGAAAGTTGCTATGTTGCTGTTTTGTGGCAGATTGTTTGATTTAGTGTATTATGACTTGTGGGAGCTATACTCCATGGAATTTCTTGTTCTTTGACTCTATTTTGGTTGGTTTTTCCTTGCCTAACTAGTGGCTACCTTGGAATGCCAAGAAATAGCCCATGACCTTCTTTGTCTTGTGTTTTGCCTTCGTAACTGGTCGTGAGCGTAGCGTGAGAACCGTAACTCCGTTTCCTACGTTCTACAGATGCATTTGTATCATTTTTGCATGAAACATCCAGGTTTTCCATGTTCATGCATGTTTAAATAACTTAACATAAGGTTTTTCCCATATTCTTAAAGAACTAATCCATTGCATGAGAAACATGTCTAGTTGGGATTGCCATGCTAAATTCTTCCCATAAACCATGCATCATTCTTGATTGTGCCTTGCACCTTGGTTGCTTGTTTATTCTTGCTGTTTATTTTGGGTAGACGTGAACGTTGACCTGAGTACGAAGATCCAGGAGAGTACCACTACGAGGATCTCGCTACTTTTCCCTCTGAAGAACCAACAGGCAAGATGATCATACCCGGATCCTGATACTATTTTCGCTTGCTAGTTGTCTCGCTCTTATCGTTACTTTTGCGCTACCTACCACTTGAATGTCAAGACTCCTACATTGCCATGATAGCCTCTAACCCCTCCACATCCTAGCACCCTTTGTTTGGCTAAGTTATCGCTGCTCATCCCCTCTTATAGCGTTCTAGTTGCACGCGCAGGTTGTTTCCATGTGATAACATGGATTTCTAGCATATCACAATATTATAATCTGTTATTTAATTTAATGCACATATATATATTGGTATTGGTGGAAGGCTTGGCCTTTTTCTAGGTGTTTTGTTCCGCTTTTACCGCCATAGTTTCTTGTTACTGGTGTTATGTTTCCATACATTGCGCTCCTAACATGCTCGGGGTTGTTATGGGGACCCCCTTGTTTATTCGGTTGAGATTAAAACTTGTCTGGCAAGACCCAACATTGGTACTACATTTGCTAAACAACTTAATAATATTTGCATAGGGCTTTGCAACCCCATGGATAATTAATCAACCCCCGGGCCAGTGCGGGGCCAACCCGGGGAAACTTAGGAGATATCTAGTAGGCCACTGTACACTGTGCTTATCTGTCGCGTCCTGAGAACCAGATACGCGGCTCTTATCGGGTTCGTCGACACGTCGGGTGGTCTTGCTGGATTTGTTTTACCTTTATCGGGTGTCTTGCGTGAGGGGCTCTGACTTTCTTCAGGCTATCTCGAGGTGTTGGAATTCCTTTGGAGTCGCCTAGGATGATCACGAGATTCGTGGTCGAGGCTATTCCCGCCGAGTGTGGTTAATTTATGATGGACTAGTTGGAGCACCCCTGTAGGGTTAAAACTTTCGGAAAGTCGTGCCCGTAGTTATGTGGCAACTTGGATTTTTGTTTAACACCCGGTTATAGTTACCTTGAAGTAACCTCTAATAAAATGCACCAACTGTGTGAGTAACTGTGATCGTCTCTCCTCGTGAACATGAACCGAGAGAGAACACGGTGGGATTATGATTGACATAAGTAGGTGTTCAGGATCTCATAGAGGTCATTCTAGATTCGATCGCTTATCATAGACCACATATTTACTTCCATGTTTCATAAGATTAGCCACCATAAATGCTTAGTGCTGTTGCAAACTAAACACATACCCCTTCCCAACCTATGAGCTTGAATAGTCTCAGTACCCAGGCGCGAGATTGCTGAGTCCTTGTGGCTGACAGATTACTACAACAATCCAGGTACAGGTAAAGATGAGATCGTGCAGGATGATGTGACACAGCTCCAGTGGGAGTATGACGAGGAGCATGGCAGGATGTACGTGACTTATCCAGATGAGTAGAGGACCGTGGTCGTGATCTTCGGGGCTAGCAAGCCAGTGTCATTGCATCTTAATTTTATCGTTTGTTTCCGTCCATAGCCGGACCCTGTCTTGGATTGATGCTTGAAATCTTTGATGTGGATTTGTAATTTAGCATGTGGCAAGTGTAAGCCAACTCATATACTCATCTCTTCCTAAATGTATGATGTAATGATGTTGTACTTGCGAACGACGAGATGCGCTTCTATCCTTGTCGAGGCCCCCATGCCTTAATATGGATAGGCGCGCATCTTGGGCATGACAGTCTGGTAGTGATGAGAGAAGGGGTTGGATTACCTTGGCCTTGGCTCGATGAGCTCAAGCCAGAATCCATGGTGAGATGGTGGTGGTGGTGATAGGCGAGATTGAGAGAGGTGTCGGTGGTGCTTCCCGTGAGCGTCGCGCTAACCCTAGATTGGTAGGGCGTGTCGATGGGCAGAGTGGCGGCACCGAATCTCGTAATCCATGCCCCGGTCTCCCACCTCTGTTAATATAACACGGGTCATAGGGGCCCACCAACCATATTGGGTTGGGCGCCCCCGATCTGGGCGCATTGGATCAGGGGTCCGGTGGGCCGTTGGGCCCACTTGGTGGAGATCATCCCAACATTCTCCCTCTTGGTCTCAACTTTTAATTTTAACTTTATACTTTCTAGTTTATTTGTTTCATCACATATTGGTACATAGAGCATGTTTCATCGTCACAGCTTAATTGCTGATAGAATCATACAGCTGCAACATACATTTTATTCAGAAACAAATTCTGTTCTTTTGGGCCTCTTATGATCCAGGAATCATAGGCTTTCCCTTAAACCCATGCCGGCTAAGTGTTCCTTGAACACATTGGGTGGTAAGCCTTTCGTTAGCGGATTCACAAGCATATCCTTTGACTTTATATGCTCGAGACTTATAGTGTGATCCTGGATTTTATCTTTCACAACATAATACTTTATCTCGATTTTTTTGGCAACATTACTCGACTTGTTGTTGTGAGCATAAAATACGGCGGGCTGGTTGTCATAGTAAATCTTTAGTGGTTTGTGAATACAATCTACCACTTTCAAGTCGGGTACAAATTTCTTTAGCCATATCGCCTGCCTTATGGCCTCGAAGCATGCTATGAATTCTGCATACATCGTGGATGATGCAACTATTGACTGTTTGGAGCTTTTCCACGAAATAGTCCCTCCATCAAGAGTGAAGACGTATCCTGACGTGGATTTTCTATCATCTTTGTCCCCCGCAAAATTTGCGTCTCAATACCCTTTTATCTCTAGGGAATCAGATCTCCTATATGTTAGCATGTAGTGCTTCGTGCCTTGCGCATAACGCAATGCCTTCTAAGACATCTTCCAGTGCTCCATGCCTGGATTCTCTTGATATCTACCAAGTACCCCGGTAACAAAAGCTAAGTCAGGGCGGGTGCACACTTGTGCATACTTTAAGCTTCCAACAACCGAAGCATATGGTATCGGTTTCATGAGATCGATCTCGTACTGGTTCTTGGGACATTGGAATTTCCCAAACTATCGCCCTTGACTATAGGAGCAGGAGTGGCTTTACTCGCATGCATATTATACTTTTTAAGAACCTTCTCCAAATATGCCTTCTATGATAGTCCTAAGACTCCATTGTTCCTATCTCGGTGAATTTCTATGCCCGAAACATAGGATGCTTGAACAAGATCTGTGATATCAAAATTTGAGGATAAGAACTTCTTTGCCTCTAGTAGTAGACTAACATCACTGCTAGCAAGTAGGATAGAATCCACATACAAGATTAGGAAAATACATTTCCCATTTTTAAACCTTGCATAAATGCAATTATCCTCGATATTTTCTTTGAACCCAAAACTTTTAATCGTTTGATTAAACATTAGATACCATTGTCTAGAGGCTTGCCTTAATCCATAAATGGATTTTTTTAGGTGGCATCCCATATTTTCCTTGCCTTCCATGATAAAACCCTTGGGTTGTTTCATGTAGACCTTTTCTTTTAAATCACTGTTCAGAAATGCCGTCTTGACATCCATTTGATGTAACTCTAAATCAAAATGAGAAACTAATGCCATTATGATTATGAAGGAATCCTTAAATGAGACTGGGGAAAAGTCTCATTGTAATCTATCCCTTCTCTTTGTGTGAATCCTTTTGCTACAAGTCATGCTTTATACTTTTCTACATTCCCATTAGGATCATACTTAGTTTTGTAGACCCATTTGCAGCCTACTGTTTTGGCTCCTTTAGGAATTTCCATTAAGTCCCGAACATCTTTGGAACTCATAGAATTCATCTCATCTGCCATTGCTTGTAGCCATTTTGATGAGTTAGGGATTTTAATGGCTTATTCATATGTAGCGGGATCACCTTCCATATGAACCATTTCTGTATTATAAACTTTATAATCAGTAGAAATAGCTAATCTTCTTGTTCTATTAGATCTTCTAAGGGCCATCGTTTCTGGCACATTTTGTGCCTCACCTTGCGGCACATCTTCTAGTGTTGACTGTTGTACCTCCCTTTCATGCTCAACAACGGGTTCAGTCGGTTCCCGATGGACAGGTTTCGGATCTCCCATAGTTGTCACGGGTGGAGTTATAGCTGGTAGTGAGAAAAGTGGCTCCTGAATCATCGGATTAGGTGCATGCACCCTCTTCTCCTCAAGATCAATTTTCCGAGCTACCAAGCCCCCCCCTCATCATTTCGTCCTCTAAGAAGACTGCATGTCTTGTTTCTACAAACTTTGTATATTTGTGTGGACAGTAGAAACGAAAACCTTTTGATCTATCTGGATAGCCAATGAAGTGGCAACTCACTATTTTGGGATCTAACTTTGTAATGTTTGGATTAAACATTTTGGCCTCAGCGGGGCACCCCCACACCCTAAAGTGTTGTAAAGAGGGCACTCTTCCTGTCCACAGCTCGTAGAGTGTTTTGGGCACCAACTTGCTTGGCACTCTATTGAGAATGTGAATGGCAGTTTTAAGCGCCTCCATCCATAATCCCAATGGCAAGGTGGAGTAACTCATCATGCTGCGCACCATATCCATCAGAGTACGGTTACGCCTTTCAGCTACTCCATTTTGCTGAGGCTCACCCCGCATTGAATACTGGGCTACTATGCCAGTCTCCTGTAAGAACTTTGCAAATGGTCTAGGGACTTGGCCATATGGGGGGTGCTGACCGTAGTACTCTCCCCCACGGTCGGACCTGACTATCTTTATTCTTTTATCATGTTGATTTTCAACTTTAGCTTTGAATATTTTAAATTTATCCAATGCTTCGGATCTTTCTTTGATTGGATGAATATAACCAAAACGAGAGTAATCATCTGTGAATGTTATGAACGAGTCATATCCATCCACACTTTTCACCGGAAATGGTCCACAAATATCAGTGTGGATGATTTCTAGTGTGCCTGTGCTATGAATTGCACCCTTTTTTATTTGTTTTACATACTTTCCTTTAATGCAATCTACGCATTGTTCTAAGTCTGGTAACTCTAACGGAGGAAGAATTTCATTTTTGACTAATCTTTCTATTCTCCCTCTGGAAATATGGCCCAAGCGACAGTGCCATAATCTCGATGAGTCGTCAGTTCTCTTTGGTTTCTTTTGTTCTTTGTTCAACGAGGAAGCATGCTTATTCACATTGGACACATAATGCACTTTTTCACGAAGTGATAGTAAATAAAGCTCATTGTGAAGTAAAGCAACACCAACATAAGCATTATTACACCATATGGCACACTTGTCATGTCCAAAATAACACTCATAATTGTCTTTGACCAAACAAGAAACACTAATTAAGTTTCTATTACATGAAGGAACAAATAATACATCTCTAAGTAGAAGCTTGAACCCATCAGCTAACTTCAAGGAGATGTTGCCGACAACTTCAACTTTTGCTTGGACGCCATTAGTGACTTCAATGCATCTTTCTCTTCTTTCCATAGTCCTCGTCGAATGGAATCCTTGCAAAGAGTTTGCAATATGAACAATTGCTCCTGAGTCAATCCACCAAGTAGATTTTGAAAATTGTGTATACAAGGATTCATTTACAAAGGAAACAATGTCGTTACCTCTCTTTGCCACAACAGACTTTAGCCAAGCAGGGCAATCCTTCTTGTAGTGCCCTGTCTGCTTACAATGGAGGCAAGTGTCTTTGTCCACTGGAAAGAACTTCTACTGATTCTGATGCTGATAGGGTGCTTTTCCATGTGGCTTTAAAGGAGAACCTTTCCTATTTGGATTGTAATTCTTCTTCTTATGGTCCTTCACATAATTGAGAGAACCACCATGTGAGGCTTTCAGTCTGTCCTCTTCTTGGACTCACATGGCTATAGTCTTTTCTATGCCCCATTTTTCAGGTGACAAGTTATAGTTGACAGCAAATGTGTCAAACTCTTTAGGCACCGAAGCCATAATCAGGTGGACCAGGAGCGCAGGTTTGAGCTCCAAGTCCGCATCCATGGGCTTTTGTTTGGCTGCCATGTTGCTCATCGTGAGAATGTGCTCTTGAATGCCATGACCACCGCTAGTGTAGTTCTCTGTGACCAGTTGCTTTATCAACTGGGTGGCATATGTCTTTGAAGAACCAGTGAATTGGTTCTTTATCTTTGTAAGCAACTCCCCTACGGAAGTGCACTCTGCAATTGATTCCACAATGGCATTCTCAATTGTATTCTTTATGAATGCCATACACTTTTTGTTGGCATTGATCCACTTTTGATTGTTGAGGGTGTAGGACAACTCCAATGGAGCATAGTCCCTCTCTTTCTGTCCCATGCAACATCATCATCAGTGGCCCCTCTAACTGGCTCTGTAGGTTTGACCAGCTGTGGTTCATCCACAACCCAATCCTCCTCATCACAGACAAAGGCCAAATCAGCTTTCTTCCTCCACTCGGTGTAATTATCACCCCTGAGTGTTGGAACTTCTTTCAGGCAACTCATCAAGTTGAAACCTCCTAAAATTATAACAATCATATGCATTAATCTAACGTTGGCCAAATTAAATATACAATTGTCTATGCAATTAAATCTATATTACCATTGGGCAAAAGAATAGAAATAAATGCATCTTTAATAAAACATGATCATGTTATTAACAATGTTGGTCACAGAAATAACATAATCATATTAATTCTAATAGTCACTTTAATGTGCTCTTTAAAAAATAATTCTCTCTAAACTTTATTTTTCTTTGTAAAAGAGAACTATTAAATATTTACGTAGCGGAAAAACATGAATATAAAATTCATTAACTTTTTATACTTTACAGAAACTTTTCTTTTACCAAAATAAAAAATTCATGAACTTTATTATATATATATTGATAAAATTCATGAAATTTTATTTTTCTGAAAATTTTATTTTATTTTTAGAAACTTTATTTATTTATTTATTTATTTATGTAGTGGAAAAACAGGTAGTTCAGCCACGGCCTCGGCCCATTGCGCGTTGCTGCGGCCTTGGCCCAGCACGTGGCTACAGCCTCGCCCGGCGCGCGGGTGTGGGCTTGCCACCCTTTCGGCCCAGCGGCGGCTGCGACCGCCTTCACCTTCGGCCCAACGGCCCAGCGCGAGGCTAGGTTTTGGATCCTGACCGTCGGACGCTATCCAACGATCCAACGCCAATTTCGCCCGATCAAAATGATCCAGTCGAGTTGTGGGAGGGAACCCTAATCATTTCCCCCCAGTCCCACCACTCTGCTCCTCTCTGTCGCTCAGGACGACATCAGCCACCGGCGACGGCCAGTCCGGTCGCCGCCGCCGGGGTCAAAGACCATCGCGCCGTGTGTGCCTCTCCTTTCTCTCCACGTTCCCCTTTTCTCTCTCGCGCGCCCCTCGCATGTGGTGCGGTTGCACCTGCACTAGTAGAAAACAGGGTTTGGTCCAGGCAGGGCTAGCCCATTAGTCCCGGTTCAGTCATGAATTGGGACCAATGGGGGAAACCATCCCGGTTCGTGAGGCCAGGGGGCGGCCGGGCCAAGTGAGGCATTGGTCCCGGTTGGTGTCTGGAACCAGGACCAAAGGGGTCCTACGAACCGGGACCAATGGGCCTCGCTCCTGGCCCACAATCATTGGTCCCGGTTTGTGGCTAGAACCGGGACCAAATGCGGTCCTTTAGTCCCGGTTCCATCCACGAACCGGGACCATTGAGATGCCTATATACACCCCCCCCCGCTCGCGACCAAACCAGTGCACTGCTCTGTTTTTTTGGCCGGCGAGGGGAGAGCTTTGTGGTGCTCTAGCTCACCTCCTATGCACATGAGGTGTTTGATGAAATGCCCAAGCCACACTTAAGCTTTCTCCTCTCGAAGCACCTTGTCCAAGCTCCATTTTCCTCAAGATTTGTCTAGGTTTGGCGGTCCGTCCTGTCCTGTCCCTGTCCTCACCGCCGTCAATCACCTGCGCCCATCTCAGTGTCGGCACCACCATGGTTAGCCTCTTCTTCTTATCTTCTTTCTAAAAGGAAAAAGTTTTTTACTTGCATGATTTAGATAGATACTTGTGTAATTTTCTTACTTTTATTATTGTTTGTTATTATATAGTGTGATGGTTTTCGTATCTGCCTCCGTCGGCCCTCGTCCTGTCTATGATTCGGATGTGGTATACATTATCTTTTATAACTATTTGTTTTATTTAGTGTTTATGACAATTATGCCGACCAACGTGAAATAGATTTTTTTAATCCAGGAGGAGGTAGTTGAACCGGAAATTCCAATCACATAGCAACTCTTGTCGAGAAGTTAAATTTGGTTGAAAAAGAAAACAATGACTTGAAAGAAAAATTACAAAGAGTTGAAGATGAAGTTGAAGAGGAAAAATTACAAAATTAAAAAGAAAAATTACAAATGCGACCATCGACGATCACAAGACCAAGATGGATGCAATGCGCTTGAAGATTAGAAAGATTAGAAAATATGCCATTCATACTAAGGCTTGGTATCATTATGCCGTTGGATCAATTGGTACCTTAGTAGCGGTTATGATCGCATTTTTTGTTGCATTTAATTTTTTTACATAGTTTTGATGTATGTTTTAATAATGAGAACTATGTATGAACTGTATGTATTTATTTTGGTCACTATTTCACTTTGGCTTTAATGTGATGATGAATTTCTATTAATTTGGTCACTTCTCTATTCATGATATGTTGTAATGGTTTTTAATACACATTAGTATATAACATGCTATGTGGGTGAAATGATGATACCATGCCAACTTTCAACCTTTTCACAGTTCATTTGAAGTGCTTTTCAATTTCAGGGTTATTTAACTAAAAAAAAATCAGTAAGTGCATGAAAAATACCAAATGAATTCAGAAAGTTTTGAAAATTAATGATGCGGCTTTGAATGGTTCATTCTGAACACACAAAAAGTATGGAGTTCCAAAAAGTTCAAAAAATGAAATCCCTTTGTAACAGATGAGTTTTCGTTTGAAACTGTGATACTTCAAAAGAAATTGTCCATTTTGTACACGAAGTGCATCCAGTTTTTGTCGTAACCCTCTCAACTTTTTAGCACATGCTATGTAGGTGAAATGATGATGCCATGCCAACTTTCAACGTTTTCAGAGTTCATTTAAAGTGCTTTTCAATTTCAGGGTTATTTAGCTCAAAAAAATCAGTAAGTGCATGAAAATACCAAATGTAGTCAGAAAGTTCTGAAAATTGATGATGTGGCTTTGAATGGTGAATTTTGACCACACAAAAAGTATGGAGTTCCAAAAAGTTCAAAAAATGAAATTCCTTTGTAATAGATGAGTTTTCGTTCATAATTGTGATACTTCGAAAGAAATTGTCCATTTGTACACGAAGTGCATCTAGTTTTTGCCGTAACCCTCTCAACTTTTTCGCACATGATATGTGCGTGAAATGATGATACCATGCCAACTTTCAACCTTTTAAGAGTTCATTTGAAGTGCTTTTCAATTTCAGGGTTATTTAGCTCAAAAAATCAGTAAGTGCATGAAAAATACCAAATGTAGTCAGAAAGGGTTGAAAATTGATGATGTGGCTTTGAATGGTGCATTTTGACCACACAAAAAGTATTGAGTTCCAAAAAGTTCAAAAAAATGAAATCCCTTTGTAAGAGATGAGTTTTCGTCCGAAACCGTGATGTTTCGAAAGAGATTATCCGTTTTGTACACGAAGTGCATCCAGCTTTTGCCGTAACCTCTCAACTTTTTAGCACATGATATGTGGGTGAAATGATGATACCATGCCAACTTTCAACATTTTCAGAGTTCATTTGAAGTATTTTTCAATTTCAGGGTTATTTAGCTCAAAAAAATCACTAAGTGCATGAAAAATACCAAATGAAGTCAGAAAGGGTTGAAAATTGATGATGTGGCTTTGAATGATGCATTTGGAACACACAAAAAGTATGGAGTTCAAATAAGTTCAAACAAAATGAAATTCCTTTGAAATAAAATAAAAAATAACAAAAATGAACATAGATGTGCTTATGTAGGTAAAATTTGACCTGAAATCAGGCTGAATTTCAGTTTGATTTGAGGTCAATTTTCCCACATAAGGGCATCTATTTTCAATTTGAGGGGAACTCAACAAGGCACAAAGGGGTGGGCTTATAAACCGGTGCGAGCGCCCCTCGCTTGGCGAGGTGGGACTAAACTCCCACCACAGCCAGGACCAACCCTTTAGTCCCGGTTGGTGGCTACAACCGGGACCAATGCAGCCCTTTAGTCCCTGTTGGTGGCACCAACCGAGACCAATGCCCACCTTTAGTACCGGTTGGTGCCACCAACCGGGACCAAAGGTCTCTACTTCCCGCCCTTTGGACTGTCGAAAAGGGACCTTTGTTCGCGGTTGATGGCACCAACCAGGACTAAAGGTGGGAATTGGTCCCGGTTGGTGCCACCAACCGGGACCAATGATCTCGGTATATAAGTAGCACTTAGGAATTTTCAGTTCTCATCTCTCGCCCCCGATGACGCTGACGAAATCGACGCCGCCAGGCTACTTACCCGCCGCCCGCTGCCCCCGTCGTTGTCGTCGCCCCAGCCGTCGCCACCGCCCACCGCCCTCGTCATCGTCGTCGCTCGCCATCGCCGTCGCCGTCGCCCCAGCCGTTGCCACCGCTCGCCGCCCCCGTCGTTGTCGTCGCTCGCTGCCCCTGCCGTCGTCGTCGCTGTCGCCACCGCCCGCCGCCCCCGTCGTTGTCGTCGCTCGCTGTCGTCGTCATCATCGTTGCCCCAGCCATCGCCACCACACGCCGCCCCCGTCGTCGTCGTCGCCCCCGTCATCTTCGTCGCTCGCCATTGCCGTCGCCGTCGTCCCAGCCGTCGCCACCGCCCACCGCCCCCGTCGTTGTCATCGCACGCCGAACTACATGACGCCGCCAGGCTGCCGGACCACGCCCTCGTCGACGCGCTTTCCTCCCCGAGCCCTCGTCGATGCGCCCTCGCCAAGCCCGCTGTCCTCGTCCCCGTCGCCGCACGCCGTCCCAAGCCCGCCGTCGTCATACCTGTTCCTGTCGCCGCCCCATCCCCGTCGTCGCCCCCGTTGCCGCCCCATCCCCGTCGCCTCCCTGTCGTCGCCCCCCCTAGTGAGCCCCCCTTTCCCATGGTCCCCTGCTTGGATACGGCGACACGGACACGGCGACACGGGATATGTATGTCGTTGTTGTTGAGTTAAAGAAAGAAAAATAATGACAATATGTCAGGAGTTAATGAAAATATATAATATGGCTATGTATGTAAAGATGGATATACCCCCTCCCCGATAACTTCGACATGAAGGGGGGTCGATATACCCCCTCCCCGATAACTTCAACATGAGGGGGTCGATATAGCCCCTTCCCCGATAACTTCGACATGAGGGGGGTCGATATACCCCTCCCTGATAACATTTTTTCTAAGTTACTTAGGTAAAATGTTCACCCCCCTCTCGATATACCGGGCGACCAACTCTCAAGGCCACCCAAACCCGAGGAAAAAAGCGTTGTCGATATACCCCCTCCCCGATAACATTTTTTTCTAAGTTACTAAGATAAAATGTTCATATAGAAAACTCTGGTAATATAGATTTATCAAGAATGCCCCCATTATGGATGTGCACAAGTTGATCCAATTTTTTTTCTGATCCCATCTATATATATATTCTTCTATATGTCATGTTGTGTGTCAAAGTATTGAAGAAATCCATGGCTTCATCATCAGCCGGAAATAACCGGCGCATGATGTTACGAAGCTCTTCAAAGTTGTTTTGGAACGGAGTTCCGGATAGAATAATCTGCTTTTTGTTATGAATTTCAGCAACAACCTTCCAAATAGCGATATTCTGAACGCTCTAGCTGAACTTCGTACGAAAAAACTAATTATCCTATCCGGGACTCTGTTCGAAAACAATTTTGGAGAGCTTCGTACCATTATGCGCCTGTTACTTCCGGCTAATGATGAAGCCGTGTTTTTCTTGAATCCTTTGACACTAGACAACGTGACATATAGAAGGGTAGATGAGATCAGGAAAAATATGGACCATTTTCTGCACATCTAGAATGGCGCCATTTTGTTAAATCCCTAAAAGGTTAAGAGAATCACGGACCTCTGGCCCGACCAAACCCTAGAAACGTTGAGGGCCACCCCTAACCCTGGAAGCGTTGCCGAGGCCACCCCAAATCATAGAGAAGTATATTAATTGTCATGTTTTAATATTTGCAGAAACTATGGATCAAAGAGACTTGGAACAAGAACAGTTGTTGGGGGACATAATACGAGCAGGCAATACTGATGCTATCTTGGCGTATCTCAACGACACCGATGGTCTTGAAGGAGAGGAAGGACATGATCATGATGGCTCCGGTGACCGAATGCCGGAGGAAGGAGACCATGGTGACGACTCCGATGACCGAACGGGGGAGGGAGATGTTGCAAAGTCCGGCGAGGTATATATATTAATTAAGCATGTGCCGACTAGATAATGGATGCATTAATTGTTTTGGTATGTATATATATTGACTCTTATATCTTCTTTCATATAGCCCTCCAGATCGAGCCAAACTTCGGTAACGAGACGAGGCCCGAAGAAAAGGTTGAAAAGGAAAAAGGTTCACGATCACAGCACTCGCAGACGATGGCCTACCGATTGAACCAAAGCAGACCAAGGACACATTTGCTGCTCAGTGCGGAGCTATTGTTAGGGACAACATCCCGATCGGCATCAAGCAATGGAATAAGCCTAAGGAGGACGCCCATGATGGTGATTATCTCATCGATAGACAGAAAGATGATCTTTGGACCGCGCTAAAGGCAAATTTCACCCTACCGCCAGAGGAAGATCCGAATAAGCCAGTTATAAAGCCACTGGTCAAGACGTGTGCTCTTAAGAAGATGGCAGATCTATCTAGGAGGTGGAAGAATGAGTTGAAATCAAAGTTTGTCGACAAAGGGAAGACTCCAGAATTCCTCGGCCGATTTGAGAAGATAAGAGATCACTGGCCCGCATTTGTGGCCTACAAGACATCGGAGAAGAGTAAGAAAATGTCTGAGACAAATAAGATCAATGCTGCAAAGAAGTAGTATCATCATCACACGGGGTCAGGTGGCTACCTCAAAGCCCGACCGTTGTGGGACAGAGCTGAGAATGACCTGTTTGCTAAAGGGGTCCAACGACAGACATATAACTCGCCAGATCGTTCAAGGACTTGGTTCTTCGGGGTTGGGGAACTTTGGACCCTGAAACAGGAAAGTGCGGTTGCACAAACGAGCAACTTGCAATGCCCGTCAAGAGTCTTCATAACTATATCACCACAGTGCAGGAAGGGACGTTCATTCCCGACAGAGAGAAGGACGAGCTGACTAAGGCCTAGGGAATGCTGAGCACCCTGGACGAACACGAGGCACACAGGCTCCATTCCGTGGAAGGTTGGATTCCCTGACGCAGGTGGTTACAGAAGCTGGCAGAGAAAGAGGAAAGCGGAGTTGAGCAAAATGCAGAAGCTCAATGAAAGACTAGAAAAGCTAGAGGAAGCTGAGAGCCAGCGAGCTGTCGGCCAACCATCACAGCGGCACGAAGCTACCCCAGAAGGTACCCCGCCATCTCAACAGAGAAGCAGCATGGCTTCCACGGAGCTCGTTCAGCCTGACTTCACGACTCCTAGCTACCCCGTGGATACTATCACGGAGGTTCAAAATTGCGAGCTTTTGACGAAATTCCGAAACCTCACTTTCAAGGCGGCTCTCGGCTCTCTTGCACCTCCTCAACCCAACGAAACTTTTTACTGCCGTCAGATTCCACATGGCTATGCTGTTGTGATGGTGAATGAAGTAATGGAGGTATTTGATGATCTCGAGCTTGACCACCTTACTTGTGAAGGGGAGAAGAAGCTGGTTAATGCTCTGAGGAGTACATGCCTATGGCCGAAGGAGTACATCAAGCTTCCAAACTGGACACCTTCGTCTCCTCCTCCTCCTCCGACGCGTGAGGGCACTCCTCTTCCTCCTCCTCCTCCTCCTCCTCCTCCTCCTCTGGCGAGTGATCAGGGCACTCCGCCACCTTCTCCGGCTCCTCCGACGCGTGACAGCACTCCGCCTCCTCCTTCGCCTACTCCGGCGCGTGAGGCCACTTTGCCTCCTCCTCCTCCTCCTCTCGCGCGTCAGGACGCTACGCCTACTTCGGTGCATCAGAGCAGTCCGCCTCCTCCTCCGCCTCGTCGACAACAGCGAAAGATAGACACCGCCGCTCCGGCTCCTCCGCCGCGTCGGAGCACTCTGCCTCGTCAGCAAGGACGGAAGAGAGACGCCGCCGCTCCGACGGCTAGTAGTACAAGTAGAGGCAGGAGGCAATTCAGATATGGTCCATCTCTCAAGCCTGTGGAAAAGTTACCATATGAGCTGATCGAGTAGGAAACCGAGGACATATGTCGTGCCCAAGTGAGGGACCATTTTGCAAAGAAAACTCCACCTGCGAAGGAGAAGCTAGATCTGGTGAAAGTGAAGCACACTATCGATGCCCTGAAGCGACCACCACCGCCTCCGCCGGATTCCAACTATGTCTGTTGTCTTAAAAAGACATATCAAGATGCGCGGCAGTCGGGAAGTACTTCCAGTGATGCAAGGTTAGCAAAACGAAGAAGTGGAAAAAAATCCCCAGCTCGGCGAACAGGAGAACCAATCATGCCCCCCGCTCAAGGTGTCTAGCGATATCGCCGCTGATCATCCGGGGATGGTGCCCGGTACCAATCCTGCTGATTACATGAGTGATGATGTATTGTTTGAGCCATTGGAGGTGGACGATTTCAGATACCGGTACGGGCAGCCTCTAGTCAAACCTGATCATCCTCCTCTAACTGATTGGTACCTGGAAACCTGTCATGAATCTGGGCCGGGTACTATGACGATGAGAATTAAAGAGGAGCACGACCTCGTTGGAATGGAGCAGTTGTCTGTTGAATTTGGAGAGTTATTCCAGTTATACAATCAAAAGGCCATCGACAAAACAATCGTGACTTGCTAGTGTCTATAAGTACTACTTCTGTAATTAAGTCTCCATATATAGCTCAGCTCTTTCATTGCATGTATATATAATTATCCTCACTATCTTATGCAGATTGAAGATCGTCGAATATAGAAAAGCACAAATCTATGACATTGGGTTCATTAACGCAAATATAATACATGAGTATATGGTTCAAAAGAATGCCATAGAAACCGAGGACAACTTGCTATAATCGTTGCTTGCAAATCAAAACAAAGAGACAATACTCTTTCCTTACAACTTCAAGTGAATGTTATTGTCTTGTGCATATTCGGTTTCCCTTATTACTCGAGGTTATAGTAATGTAATTGATGTGTTATGCATGCGTGCGCAGCTTCCACTTTATTCTGCTAGAGATTAAGGTTGAGTGGGGAGTAGTAACTGTCTTAGACTCGAAACGAAAAGATCCCCAGGATTACGCAAACATGACTAAAATGCTCCAGAAGTAAGTTCAATCGATCATTATCGCATCATATCGGCAAGTTTGTTCATTTCCTGATATCAAGTAATTATTTTCTTTGTCTCGCATGGTTTGGAAAGAGTTCATCACAATTGTTCCGGCACTGCCGAGGGAGCTGCGATTTACACACCCGAAAGTAAGTACTACTAGCTAGTTCCGGGCATCTCCCATTGATTCTAGTTTCATCAATACCATTTATCATGCTTGATTATCAGTTTGATTGAACTCTATTTCTCGTAAAGTGCTTGTGGCAGGAAGTCGGGAATGGTTTTTGTGGATACTACGTTTGTGAGTTCATCTACAACGCGACGACCCCTAAGCGGGGCTACTCTGAAAAACCAATATGAAGTGCTTAAGCAATAATATTCACAATTTTATTTTATTACAGTGATTTGTGTTGAGTTTCACTCATATATATGTATTGACCCCCTTCTTCAAATTAGATGTGGCGGATGCAGGATGAAATCCTACCACATGATCGCATATGAGCAATTCAAGAAGAATTGGCGGGATTCTTTCTTGACCACATCATAAATAAAGCCGGAGAATACCATCTGGAATTTGATATTAGATGTTAGGGATTGTAAGAGATCTTATATTATAGATATGTAGCTAGTAGCGTCAGATAGATATACGAAAACTTGTTGTACGACCAATCTCTCGGAGAGAGAGAGGTCGATCACTTCACTCTCTATATGTTCATGACGATCTTCTGTACTTAATGGTTCCTTCATTTGCTTAATAGCTAGCGTGTCGAGTTCTCTCTATAGTAGCTAGCGTCGACCAAGCACGGAGAAAGAGAGGACACTTCTCTTTATTAATTAGCTAGCTAACACAATATAAAACCCCTAAATTAACCATCCAAAACCCCCTAACCCCCCCCCCCTTAAAAAAACAAAAAACCCAGCAACTGTTAGATGTTGACGCGTGGATGCCTTTTGGTCCCGGTTTGTGTTACCAATCGGTACTAAAGGTCCACCTGCCTGGGCTCCCCGCAGAGGCCACGTGGAGCCCCTTCTGTCCCGGTTTGTAAGCGAACCGAGACTAAAGGTTTGGGGCTTTAGTCCCGACCCTTTAGTCCCGGTTCCAGAACCGGGACTAATGGGCCTCTCGAACCGGGACAAATGGGCTGTTTTCTACTAGTGCCGCCGCTCGCCTCCTCTGGCAGGCCATCGGCGGCACTCAGCCAGGCCGCCGGCAACGAGGTCATAGACCTCCACGCCGCGCGCGTCAGCCTCTCTCTTCCTCCCCCCTTTCCTTCATGTCTCCCGCCCCACACCCTCTACAGACGACGACGGTGGAGCACTGAGCGGCGGCGGCCGTTGCCATCCCCCTCGCTAGTGCATGTTCTCCTTGCGGTGAGCGCGCCGCCGTTGAGCGGTGTGGCGAGCGGCGGCCTTAGCCTCTTTCCTTTGCCGGCGAGCCCTGGGGCTTCCGGTGGTTCTTCTCCGGATGGCTCGGCTTGCCGATGCCCGTCCGGATCGAGAGGAACGGCATGGCCATGACGGCGGCGCTACTTTGTCGGTGAGGACCCGAGGTTCTTCTCCGGTGAACTCTGCCCTCTTAGGGTTCTTTGGGGGGTGGGGATCTTTCTGTTCTTCTTTTGCTACCGAAAATACATCTAGAACCCAGTGGCATCTGATACCATTGATGTAACTTGTAGATCGACTAGGCCAGATGAGTCCGGTAGTGATGAGAGAAGGGGCTGGATTACCTTGTCCTTGGCTCGACGGGCACGAGCCAGAATCCATGGTGAGACGATGGTGGTGGTGATAGCTGAGATTGAGAGAGATGTCGGTGGTGCTTCCCGTGAGCGCCGCGCTAACCCTAGATCGGTAGGGCGTGTCGATGGGCAGAGTGACGGTGACGAATCTCGTAATCCGTGCCCTGGCCTCCCACCTCTGTTAATATAGCGCGGGTCACGGGGGCCCACCAACCATATTGGGTTGGGCGCCCCCGATCAGGACGCATTAGATCAGGGGTCCGGTGGGCCGTTGGGTCCACTCGATGGAGATCATCCCAACAGTCTCATCTAGGCCTGGGGGACGGAGGGGGGGGGGGGGCTAACAACATGTTTGTTAATCTATCCTTTTTGGAAAAATGTTTGTTAATCTATCAGTTGGGCGACAAAATCTTTAAGAATGACTGCCCTTAATCAAGTATATACATGTATCATATGGGATGATCGTTCACAGGCAATGTCGTGTTGGTATGTTCTCCATTTATAGTACTGTGGTACCATATGGGTTTGACCTATCGATGAGGTGACCAGGGTGTTGCCTGGCTCCTGTCCCCCGTATGGCCGCCTGTAAACCATCACCAATGCCAACCACAGCTAGCATTGCCCCAACGTCAAGTATGCGTTGGGCATGTGCCATGCTCTCTCTAATTAACCTAGCTGCTAGCTCCATTACGCTGGCACATATTCATGGATGGAGATATCACGCATGTTACGATGAATTATACTAAGTTGGCTAGCTCTCTTTGCCCCTTTTCGTCCACTAGAAACCCTTTTCTCCGTTCCGATGTGCGTTCCATGAGCAGCACGACGTACCACTGTGTTTTCCTCTGGCATCTTCTCATTGTTGTTATTGCATGCTGTTGTGATGGTCGTTAGGCCTATGCATGCCGAATTGCCGACCTCATGCTAGCATTTTGGCATGTGCCTTGTATGACACCGTTTGGTTAGTTAACTATCTAGTGGTGACGTCCGCCAGTAGTTGGATGTGACATTGCAAAGCTAGCCTAATTAGTTCGATGATTAACTAATGTTCATTCAAAAGGTCTCCTGCTTTTTGGTTGCAAACCGTGAACTAACCAGCATGTCCTACAGTCTGGACCTCTCATGGCTGGTTCTTGCACCATGCTTTTCGTGAACAACCTGAGCCTCTACCCTTGGAGTCTGGTTGATAATCATGATATCCCGCATGTTTATTGTTCAGCATTGCGTACTTGCTCCAAATTAACAACTTTGGCATGGAGATATGATTCTGCAGGCTGTTAAGGATGGCAACTAATTGCACTCACTTTAGATTGCAAAAGGCGAGCGTCTTTTCCGTCCTCGATAATGGTGGCCTACAGGTCCCCTGTTTACATGCGTTAGTGTAGTAACCATGTTCCATGCACATCTACCAGACCACACAAGATCGCGCTTAAACGGCTGTTGCATGTGATGTGCTCCTGCTCGGGGTATCAAGATCAGGCAGGCTGGAAGCGCAAGCAACTTGCAAAGTAACATTCCCTTCCTACTAAGAAAAGGCGACTCTTCTTCTCGCTATCCGCACCAATAATTTCACATTAATTGCTATGGAAGCACCCATTATTTCTCATCGAGAAAAGAATTCGACTTCGCGTACGAACGAATTCTTGTGAAATACGTATAGTTAAGCCACTATGAAGATACATATGATTGCACCCTACGGCGTGTATGCCAGTGGTGGAATGTCTGGAAATCAGTTGACCAAGCGGCACATGGCTAAATCACAAGAGTGCAATCCTGCCAGAGAATTCCATTTCGGTTATGGAAGTTAGTCCTCCTCACTATCTAAGAAATAGAAATTAGTTATGCAATCTATTTGCCCATTCATTGGTTATATACCTAAGTTCGTGCAGCATTGCTATAGAGTATGACAATCTCATTCGTTGGGCACCCATAGTCACCCTAGTGCTTGGCTAGTTGCTTATTATATTTGATTAAGTTGATACTAAGATTCACTTCAAAAAATAAATAGCTAGATAATAACACTGAACTAATTTAACACTAATATAACAAACTAGGTAATAGAGATTTTGGCTCTGTTCAAAGTTGCATTGGATTATAGCCGGTAATCTAAACTATTTAACCAGTTTTTTTATTCTATGCATGTTTAACCTATTATCGCTGTTGACTGTATACATCCTAACTCGAGCAGAGGTCGGGTGTGTGCTCATTGTGTTTGTATCTATTTGATGTTTAGTTATGAGTTAATGAAAAATATATGATGTGTGTTTGTGTGTGTAGGGGAGGGGGATCTCCCCGTATTCCCTACTCCCGCGGCCATAGGTGATCTAAGCAACAACCAATCTCCCGTCCTCTGTGGCATTAACCATGGGTCCCATTTACCTTTGTCTATCACGCCGGTGGTCGAAGAGGCGGGGAAGCTATTTAACCAGTTTTTTTATTCTTTGTATGTTTAATCTATTATTGGTGTCGACTATGTGCATCATAACCGAACAACGATCGGGTGTGTACTCATTGTGTTTGTATCTACTTGATGCATAGTTACGAGTCAATAAAAGTGTCATTTGTGTGTGGGCGGGGGGGGGGGGGAGGGGGATCTCCTCGTCCCCGTCTTCCCTACTCCCGCGACCATAGGCGACCTAAGCAACAATCAATCTCCCGTCCTCTTTGGCATTAACTGTGAGCCCCATTCCCCTTTGCCTGTCACGATGGCGATCGAAGAGGCGGGGAACCTAGGACTCCATCCTAGCAGTGGTAGGGTTATGAATGAAGTTATGTTTGCCTTTAATTGGTGGTGATGAGATGATGGCGATGTCGTTGATGTGAATTGTGAAATAAGATCTCCCGCCACATCCATGTTCTGGTGGTGCGGTTGTGTACCGCGAGGAGGTGTGTGGAGGATGCGGTCTTTGCGGAGGACCCGCTCGGCGAATGGTGTCTTTAAGATGGTCTCCTGGAATTCAACCCGTCCCGAGTTCGTCCACCAAGACGAAATTGATGGAGGCCCGAAGTAGATTCCAATCGTCTTCCTAAGGTGGCAAGATGAGGGTTTCCCACCATGTGTGCATGCCGACATGAACACTGGTGATGTGCTTCGGGTCATTCTAGGGTTCAACGATGGCAACTAACGCTCCGAGACCCAGGTTCCTAGGGCCATGTGTTTCGTAACTTCTCTTGTCATTAAAAAGGTCAAGCCAGCTCCGGTGGGGTACAGCGACAACAACACATCATTGCCTCGTTCTCGCAGCTACAATGGTCGTCGGTGGTCTAGGCACCTCGATTGAATTTTTATTATGGTTGGGCTGGTTTGTACTACTATTGAAATTCTTAGGAATTTTTTCTATGTTGGTCCTTTGATTCATAGGATTGAGTTCCATAAGAATTTTTTATGAAACCTTGTGTACTACAGATGAGTATATAAGTTGGCTTACACTCGCCACATGCTAAATTACAATCCACACAGAGTTCAAATCATCAAGATGAATACAGGGTCCGACTACGGACGAAATCAAACGATAAAACATATGCAAATAATACTATCTCGCTATCCCAAAGATCACGATCATGGTCCTTTACTCATCCGGGTAAGTCACGTACATCCTGCCTCTTTCCTCATCATATTCCCATTGGAGCTAGCTAAGATCATCCTGCACGTACTCATCTGTACCTGTACCTAGAGGGTTGTAGTAATCTGTGAGCCACAAGGACTCAGCAATCAAGCGCCCGGGTATCGAGACTATTCAAGCTTAAAGGTTGGGATGGGGTATGTGTTTAGTTTGCAGCAACACTAAACATATATGGTGGCTAACTTACGGAACATGAAAATAAATATGAGTGACCTATGATGAACGATCGAATCTAGTATGATCTCTATGAGATCCTGAATACATACTTACGTCAATCATAACCCCACCGTGTTCTCTCTCGGATCATGTTCACGAACAGAGACGATCATGGTTACTCGCACAGTTCGTGTATTTTAATTAGAGTTTACTTCAAGTTTACTATAACCGGGTGTTAAACAAATATCCAAGTTGTCACAAAACCGCGGACACGGCTTCTCGAAAAGATTTAACCCTGCAGGGGTGCTCCAACTAGTCCATCACAAATAACCACACTCCGCGGGAATAGCCTCAACCACGGACCTCGTGGTCATCATAGGTAATTCCAAACGAATTCCAATACCTCGAGAAAAATCCGAAGAAAGTCAGACTCCACACGCAAGACACTCGATAAAGGTAAAACAAATCCAGCAAGACCGCCCGACGTGTCGACGAATCCGATAACAGCCGCGTATCTCGTTCTCAGGACACGACGGATAAGCTAGTGTACGGTGGCCTGATAGAAATCTCCTAAGTTGCCCTCGGTTGGCCCCGCACAGTGCTCTAGTTTGGACCAACACTCATGAGGAGCACTGGCCCGGGGGTTGATTAATTATCCACGGGTTTGCAAGGCCCTATGCAAATTTTATTAAGTTGTTAAGCAAATGTAGTACCAATGTTGGGTCTTGCCACACAAGTTTTAATCTCAACCGAATAAATAAGGGGGTCCCATAACAACCCCGAGCATGTTAGGAGCGCAAAATATGGAAAACATAACACCGGTAACAAGAACTATGGCGGTAACAACAGAACAAAACAGCTAGCATAAGGCCAAGCCTTCCACCAATACCAAGATATATATATGTGCACTAAATTAAATAACAAATAATATTGTGATATTCAAATCCATGTTATCACATGGAACAACCTGCACCTGCAAACTAAGAACGCTATAAGAGGGGCTGAGCAGCGGTAACTTAGCCAATCGGTTTGCTAGGATGTGGAGGGTTAGAGGCTTTCATGGTATTTAGGAGGCTAATATTCAAGTGGTAGGTAGCGCAATTGTAACGATAAGAGCGAGAAACTAGCAAGCGAAAATAGTATCGGGATCCGGGTACGATCATCTTGCATGTTGGTTCTTCAGTGGAACAAGTAGCTGGATCCTCGTAGTAGTACTCTCCTGGGTCCTCGTATTCAGTATCAACACTCGCATCTACCCAAGAGAAACAACAACCATAAACATCCAACCAAGGTGCAATGCACAAACAAGATGATGCACGATCCATTTAGAAGAATTTAACATGGCAATCCAAAACTAATCATGTTTCACATGCAAAGTTTGTTTATAAATGATTCTGGACAGAACCTCATTTTAGTTTATTTAAACATGCATGAACATGACAAATATGGATGCCGCATGCAAAATCGATAGAAATGCATATAAAGAACGCAAGAAACGGAGTTACGGTTCTCACGATATGCTCACGACAAGGTACGAAGGCAAAACACAAGACAACCAATACCATGGGCTAATTCTTGGCATTTCAAGGTAGCCACTAGTTAGCCCATAAGTCACAAAACAATAAAACAAACAATCTGCCACAAAACAGCAACATAGTAACTTACACAGCCCACATCTTGAGCTACAGGAACCCTACAGCCACTAACAAGATATTGACAGAAACTACATAACAAATGCATCAACTTATCCAAGTACACAATCTGCATAGGAGGCCCACATCAATAAGCATGAAGCTATCAAGTTGACAAGATGAAATAGTTTTCTGGGACTTAGTGAAAATAACAGTTTTCTGGAATCTGAGTTAATAAAGTAGCAAGTTGACAGCAGTATTTAAATCTGTTAGAGAACAACTCTTGGCATGAGAATTAACAGGATGGTAGTAGACAACATCTACTCCAAAACACTAGCACTGAGCATGCTCAAATTCTCAACACATCACAAGATACCAACCACTCTACATGGCATAAAAATAACAGCAGATTCTCAGACTTAGTAATTTTTAGCATGCTGAAACAGAAACATTAAGTTGGCTACTTAACAACATGGTTCCCACTTATATGGGTGATTCTTATGTTAAAAAAATACCACGGCATAAGAGATATAAAACACTAGCACTTCCATGTTGGCACATGGTCAAAGCAAGCTAGGATTAAATCATGCAAAAATGATAAAGTAGCATCTCAGTTGAAAATGACAATTATATAAACTTGCTCAAAAGTGAAATCTGAAGGCACCAATGGATTCATTGGCTCTTTCTACCCTAAAAACATGTGTCATACTCATATGTTCACGTGAAACAACATGGCACAAATAAGATAGCAAAACAACCACCTATTCTCATAAGTGATACATAGATCCAATAGAACATGGGCATAAATGATCATAACCAGATTTGTAACTTAGTTAGAGATGGAAATGAGCTAACAAATTACAAACAAGAATATATACAACAAGGGGTATATCAAGTGGGGAAACCCACTAGTCCCCCCCCACACACACACATACACCCTACACACACAACAAGCAAGCACTCACACATGCTCTATATATGCCCAAGGCATATGAGCACCAACACTCATGAGCATACCACCCAATAAGGGGGTGTTCTCCCACACACACACTCACATGCCCATATATGCATAATGCACATAGGCACACACACACTCACTCTCACAAGTGCACTAGGCACATACACTCTCAAACACTCATGCTCATGTGTATGGGTGGTCATTCACATGCATATGTGTATGGTAACACACACACACACACTCCCACAAACACATCACATACATACATACATACACTCTATATATATGCAAAGGAAGAAAAACAAAAGAAAACAACAAAAAAGGAAAAACAGAATAAAAATGGGGAGGGGTTCAGATTCGAACCCGCAACCTCCTGATTGCCTCCCACGCACCACACCACTGGGCTACGAGCACGACTGGTAACAGAGGAGGGGCACCTGCCCTCTTATACACACACGCCACAAATGCCTGACGAAACCGAACCCGAACGGCTTGCGGCGACAGAGCAACAGCGGCGACCAACGGCGAACCACGGCGGATCCGGCGACGCAAAAGGGCACACACCAAGCGGGAACTATCAGGGCTCCATTCCCCTACTCATCTTGCGATGAGGAGGAAGGAGGCGAGCTCAAGCCCGTGCCTTGCGGACGGCGGTGACAGACAACGACGATAACTACACGGCAGCCTACACGGGGAAGAAGGAGCTGCCGGGACCGGCTGCTCACCGAGGGGAAGGCGACGACGAGCCGGTCAAAACGAAGACGCCGGAGGGGTCGGGGACGCGGTGACGACGAAGAGGAAGGAGCCGGCGACGACCTGCTCCTTGCGGGCGACGGCGATGCCAATTGGCACCGCAGGGAGGTGCTCCTCACCTCCTAGCAGCGGGGATGGAACGCGGGGAGAACCCCCGAGCCCCACGCCATCACCACCTTGGACGGGACCCACCGGAGACGCGGCGACGACGACCGACGCACTCTCTGAACCTCACTGATTCCCTTACCTGGCAGGGAGGAAGAAGAGAGGAGGGAGAGAGATGGAGGAGGAGATGGGAGCTACGGTGGCGGCGGAGAGGAGAGGAACACTAGCCGAGGGGGCACACATGCCAAGGGGAGGCTAAATAGCCACTGGCTGACGGCGACGGTGACGGAAAAGGCGGACGGCGGAGGAAGCTCTCTCTCTCAACCTGATGGCGACGACAGACGGGGGCAGGTGACCGTTCTCCCAAGCGGGCTGGGCCGCGCTAGGGAGGCAAGCCCACTCTGCTCTCTCTCACATTAAAAGAAAACAGAGAAGTTTTATCTTTTTAAAACAACACAACACAAAGGAAAAAACCCAGATATAAAATAAAGGAGTTTTTGGACAAACAAAAATACCTTTGTAAAGAAAATAAGATGCCCCATTTAATAGAAATATTAAGTTGAACTTTTGGACAAGTAGTTTTAAATATTTTTAAAATAACAGCTCCTGTTATTTAAATGCCACAAATGCATAAAGCTCAAAACAATAAAAGACCAACACAGTCACTCTTAAAACATATTAGGCTAGCACTTGAACATTTTTAAATAATTGAAATGACAACTTAATTCTGACTATAAAATAACATGGAAATAAAGCATTAGGTTGGGGGTTTTGTTGAAAAGAAAAGAGAGGGAAAGAAGGAGGAGAGTTGCACACCAACACTTCACCACACTCAAACCACATCACAACACTCACATACATGGTCACTTCACAACATGGCATCACATGATGGATGCATGATGCATGATGCATGAATGCAAGAACAAGACATGGATGACAAGTTGCAAAACATCATTAAGCTCATGACACAAGGTTCATACAAAAGATTACATGCCATAAAAGGTAGGGACGACACTTGGGCTGTCACAAAGCATCATAGAAAAAATGGACTGAAATGGTCGTATGCACTCTGTAAAAGGAATGGCTCCAAATTATATTTTATTTGACCAAGCATCGCTTTAATTTGTTAAGGGCGAATATGTGAATATATGTTGGATGACGCACAATCCAGCCAAAATGGTCACCCAACATATCTTCACATATTCGCTTCAATCTTGATTATATCAAGTCTGCAAACATTCTGAAGTTTGATTATATCATTTTCACTGATATGTTATGTTTAGGTGGCATCCTCGTAAGTATACATCATGTTTATGTGCGCTCTTCGGATGCAGAGAACAAATTCTGATGACTAACGGGGGACATCGCTAACAAATTAGAATACGCCACCACACAAGAAGCACACGTCGGTAGATAAAAACTTACCGATATCTCCTTACATTGATATGTGTTAGGACTATGGACAATTACGACAGCCACTTATAGCACACATTTACCATGACCGGTGACAGTTGGACTCACCGGTCCAGTCACTGATTGTACACAATTACCATGACCGGTAATAGTTGGACTTACCAGTCTAGTCACTGATACTTTTTTTTTCGGTTTATAGGATTCAAATAAAAAATCTCACCAACCAAGGTAGATGATGAGTGGTGAAATAGTTTTATAGTTTGCAAAAATACTCAATTAATATGTTCGTTTTACTCAAAAGGTTATGTTTATCAATACATTAATTGCAATGCTGGCATGCATGAACAAAAACTTGAACATGCATTGGTCAATGTTCTCTAAATCTTTGTATACAACAATTTAATGGACCTTGAAATCAGTACATGTGATAAGAAACAATCAAATTGATACTTATAAAATGGAAAAACTAAAATTTTGAGATGAGCCCAATAAACCGGAAAGAAGGGA
The DNA here is from genome assembly GCA_022496015.1 of Hordeum marinum. Lineage (NCBI taxonomy): Eukaryota > Viridiplantae > Streptophyta > Magnoliopsida > Poales > Poaceae > Hordeum > Hordeum marinum. Next base: position 244,346,788 of record CM039672.1, read on the forward strand.
GTAGTACATACCTAGGACAGTTTTCTCAACCCACATTTATTTATCCGGTTTTGGATCAGGCCGACGAGCATCCAGCAGCCGTACACATGCTATCACTGAGCCGAGCTTCTGTTGGAAGGTTGCAACGGCTAAATTAAGCTATGGGCAAGATCAAGGCCAACTCCAACGTGCGGCTTCAAATGGTCCGGTCATTTGTTTGAAGGTAAACGGACACAAAACCCGACCCAACGTGCACATGCAAACGGATATTTGTCCGTTTTTCTTCGCATCATCATTGGTTTAAATTTGGACCGTGTTTGCGTCGAAACGAACACGGGCAGACGGACGGGACGCGCACCCTTGTCCTCCCTCTGGCCTGTCTGTCGGGGACAAAACCCTCATTTCTCTTCCTCCTCTCCCTCCCCTCCCCTACCCCCTCCCCCCCCCCTCGCGTCGCCACCCCTGCTCATTTTCCATGTCTGTCTTCCCTGCTCAAACTTGCCAGCCGCCCACACCACGACCATCCCCATGCCATAGCCGGCCCCAAGCAAGTTTTTCGGAGGAGTTTTTTCGGTGTCCGTGTATCTTCCGGTTCGGAGTGAAGCAACGGTTGGCGATGGCAGCCATCGACCTCAACACCTTCCGACAGGCGCTGCATAGCAGCAACTAGCCGACCACCAAAGCCAACCTCGCCGACTGCTTTTAAGGGAGCTCTTTGCTCGGGGTTCTCTTCATGTCTGTGCCTCCACCAGGACTGCAAGGTGTTCGACACTTTGCTCGCAATGTATCATGGACAGTGGAGATGAATACTTTTTTCACAATTTCATTTGTTCATCAGATGATTCATCATCGGATGACGAAAACATCGTGATGGCTGCATTGGTCATCAATAACCACATTGCTAGGCAGCGGCCTCGGTTTAGGGGATCAGTTTCGGGTCATGCTTTGGCCTAGAACCGCAATAGGGAGAGCGGTCACACCTTGCTCTATGTCGATTACTTTGAGAATGGCTCGCTCTACAAACCACATCAATTCCATCCTCGATTTTGTATGGTGAGGCAGGTGTTGAACCGTGTTAGGAAGGGAGTGGTAGCATATGATCCATACTTTTAGTGCAAACAGGATGCCCTTGGCAAAATTGGATTCTCCTCTTACCAGAAATGCACTGCGACTATCCACAAGCTTGCTTATGGAATTCCAGGAGATCTTGTGGATGAGTATATGCGTATGAGTGAGTCCACATGCCTAGAATCCATGGAGATGTTCTGCAAGGTTGTCGTGGCAGTGCTTGGCCCTGAGTATTTGAGAGGGCCAAATGTCGCTGATACAAAGAAGTTGTTGGCCATCAATGCCGAGAGGGGCTGGTCGGGCATGCTTGGTAGCATAGATTGCATGCACTAGAATTGAAAGAACTGTCCATTTGCTTAGCAGGGCCAGTACAAGGGGTATGTGAAAGATTGTACTGTCATACTAGAAGCGGCGGCTTCTCAAGATCTTTGAATCTGACACTCTTTCTTCGGGATGGTTGGTTGTAACAATGATACCAATGTGCTTCAACATTCATTAGTGTTCGCAAGGCTCATAGAAGGCCACATCCAAATGTCAACTTTGAGATCAGTGGCCATCATTACAACAAAGGGTATTACCTAGCTGATGGTATCTATCCTCAGTGGTCAACTCTTGTGAAAACCATTTCCAGTCCACAAAGAGAGAAAGACAGAGATTTGCCAAATGCAAGAGGGTGCTAGGAAGGATGTGGGCGTGTTTTTGGTGTGCTCCAATCACGATGGGGTATCGCTCGATACCCTCCACTGACATGGAGCACGAAGAAACTATGGGAGGTGATGGATGCTTGTGTGATCATGCATAACATGATCGCGGTGGATGAGCGTGATGAAAACATCTATGATCAAGGATTTAATTTGCATGGTGAAAATGTTGTGGCTCTGCACCAAGAACCGGCAACCTTTGAACACTTTACCCAGTTCCATCGTGAAATGTGTGATTAAGACACTCATATGCAGCTCGAGGATGACTTGGTTGAACACATGTGAAATCACATTGACAACCAGTAGATGTATCGGTTCGTTTGATTTTCATATATGCAAGACAGTTTCGATTGGGTTGTAATAAACTATTTGATTATGCTTTTTATTTGAACATGGAACTAGAGTTATTTCTATTTGATTGTAAAACTATTTGAAAACTATTTACGACGCTTGACTTATATTGCATACTACTACGGCTTATCCCAGACCGCGGCGGACCAGATGCATCCGCACATTGAACGTACATCCGACACATCCACAAAATAGATCGGATGCCGCTTCACTATTTTACCCAAACAGATAAAATTCGGATGAAACAGAGATCCATTTTAATCCTGCGTTGAAGTTGTCCTAATGCCCCTGCCTATTCTATCTCGAGACATTTCTCCACCGGTACAGGTACAACTTTGCTAAGCATGCTAGCTAAAGTAGAATTCAGCAAGATGCCTCTCCTTTTTGGTAAAGTGCACATGTGGTGTGCAATGTTCTTCTACATTCTTGGCAGACCAATTCTTTCCACTCAAATAGTACTGGAATCTTCATTTCATTTGGAAAACGGGAATACTTGTTCTGCAAAATAGTTTGAGCTCCGGACAGTGCATCCACATGATGTACTACATGCGGACCCAGTAAAAGTGTAAATCAAGCTGTGGACGTGCTTGAATGGCTTTGGTGCATGTTGCAGTTCTTGATGGCTTGAAGTACATTTCCTCTCATGAGTGGGTCAAGAAGGAGCGCTCCGTAGCCACAATTGGCATCGGCGACCATGCCCAGGCGAAGCAACAGCACCCCGTACATGCTTTTCAGATGCCAATTCTTTGTCAATAATAATGTCTTTTGACATCCAAGGGCAAGCTTGCGATAGCTAGAGACACTAGGCTGCATGACAGAATTCTGTATAAAAGATTTCTGAATTTTGTATCCTCCTTTCCGAAGAAAAGAAAAAGAATTCAGTATATTATAGAGACTACTTTTTCAGACTTTATACAACAATACTACTAGCAGTCTAGCACAATATTCAGTAGTATGGAATTTTATAGTTTTATTTGCAGGCGCTAATAAAAAAATGATCGTCAAACTTGCTGGGTGCAGGGCCATCTGGGGGGAGATGGCGCTCGCGGACGGAGCCTTCGGCAATCGGCACACGAGCGACGTCAACTGGCCCATCTCCGGCGAGGTCAATGCAAAGCTGTCAGCAAACGCCTCACCTTTACGGTCGATGAAAAATCATTTCGCCGTTGCGATTTTCTTTTGTCGGTGTACCACAAGGCTAGCCACGCACAAACCCAAACAGTTTGTCATACTATTTCAACGACGGCCACGTAGGAGACGTCAAGAAGATCGCCTTAGGCGTTAACGGAAAAGAACGGACAGACTAATCTGAGCCGATCAACAAGTTACCCGAGGCCCCCATAAACGGCTCGACCATCAGGCGGACGGACGCGGAAAGAGACGGAGAAGCCGAATCTCTCGGAGGGTTGCGTGTGCAATCACGACGGCGACGCGCCACCGGCGCCTCCCCCTTCGCCCGCCCGCCCGTGCGTGACCGCTTCCGGCGACATGTACAGGGGAGCCGACGGCGTTTTTCGTATGGGGAGCATGTCGCCGTCTCCCACCCCCGGCCCGGCCGCCTCGTTTTTCCCTTGTATGTATGTATGTATGGACAGTCCTGCTGCCCGGCCTATTCAATGCGCGCGCCATTGCGGGGTGGCGTGGTGGTTAGTTTGGGAGCAAGGGCATGTGTCCCTTTCCGTAGGCCACGTCCAAAGTCAAGACCCTTCCTGCTTTGCATGCTCAATCATTTTGGCCTGCATTATTAGGGCTACTTGGAGAAAAATTCAGTTTTTTTCCTTGCAACTGTAGTAGTCCTGCTATGGAGAAAATTCCAATTTGAGAGGGTGAGAAATGCTTGGAAGAGCTTCGGGTTTTCTCTGACACGTTTTGGTTCCTTGGAATGAGCTGTGTCTGGAAAGAGTGGTAGAGAACATGTAGGGTACTACGGGAGGGAGTAGTATACACTTTGTTTGACCAACATGGAATGCATATTTATACTACCACGGTATGTCAGAGAGCGCCATGGGCTGAAATTTTATGCAGAGAGAAGAGGAGAATATGTGCGTCCGTTTGAAAAACGGAGCTTTGGAATCTGGCTGCCAGGATCCAAACCCACTAATCCGCTTTGCAGGACAGCGGAATAATACGTCGTATTAAGAGGACGCAGTGCGCTGTTTACTTCCTGCTTTTGAACCAGGGCTGCTAGATTTGTTCGTCCGTCTGACGTCACCGTACCATATAGAAGTAATGAATTCGCACGGCAATTTTTTTACAAAAAGCAAAATAAAAAAAAAGGCTGTCAAACCCGTCACAAGTACTCCTAGAAGCCTGATGGCTTACTCGAACCACAAACGAAACGAACAACGAAACGAACGGATTTTGACAGCAGCAAGAACACCGAATGTACTTTACAAACCAACGAAACAATCACCAAAATCTTTAGAATCGCAGAATGGACGACCCCAATTTTTAGTCTTTTCCCCCCCTCTCTCTCTCTCTCACACACACACACACACCCAAATCACTGCCACTTTGGCATATAATGTCATCGAAATTCCCCATCAGCGCGCACAAACCTACGGTAACTTTTCTCTTCCAGATCAGATATTTTTCTCACGCTTTTTTTTTCGATGGCTTTTCGATATGCTCGCCCACTGGCGGTTTGTTCGCCCTCGGCGTGTACCGAGGCTCCATGTGTGCTGTGCTGTGCAGCTCATACCATCATCACAGGTTACAGCTGGCCAATCCGGATCTAACGCCTACGGTCCTCGTGAATCACAGCTTTCCCTGGCCGTCCGATCCTCTCCCCAGGGCCAGGATGGAGCCCTGCGCGCTCTGCTCCAGGGTGCGCACCACGTCGCCCATGGACGGGCGGAGGCTCGGGTTCTGCCCCACGCACGACGCCGCCAGCGCGGTCACGGCGGAGGCCTCGCCCGCGTCGTACGCGCTCCCGAGCCTCTCGTCGACCAGCATCCGCGCGTCGCAGGCCGCGCCGGCCTTGAGCCGCGGGGCCAGGACGGCTGTCAGCAGCCGGCCCTCCACGGGGCAGAAGGCCTCTATGCCGGTGAGGAGCTCCAGGAGCAGGACACCGAAGCTGTACACGTCCGTCTTCTTGGTGACCACCCCGGAGCGGATGTAGTGCGGGTCGACGTAGCCCGGGGAGCCGAGCATGGTGTGCGCCGACGACCGCGGGCGGACGGCGGCGGAGAACCCCATCCGCGCCGACCCGAAGTCGCAGAGCTTGGCGGACATGGACGCGTCCAGGAGCACGTTCGACGCCTTCACGTCGCCGTGCACCACCTGCGGCTCGCACCGGTCGTGCAGGTACTCCAGCGCCTGCGCCACCTGCAGCGCCACCGACACCCGCCGCGCCCACGGCATCGCCCCCGCGGCCTTGCCGCCGCCGTGGAGCTTCTCGTACAGGTTTCCGTTCGCCGCGAACTCCAGCACCAGCACGCCCTCGTCTGCGTCGACCAAATCCGCAAACAATTCAGCTTCAGCAATCAGCACGACGACGCGCAACGCGGCACGGAGCAGAGCCTGCTGGAGCAAATGCCAGAACAGAGCGCGACGAAACAAAGCACGCACCTTGCTGCTCGCAGAAGCCGAGGAGGCGAACGATGTGCGGGTGGCGGATGCGGAGGAGCGTCTCGAGCTCCTGGCGGAAGACGCGGTGGATGCGCTCGCTGCTGCGGTGGACCTTGACGGCGGCGAGGGCGCCGGAGAGGCGCGCGAGGTAGACGGTGCTGAACCCGCCCTCGCCGACCACGGCGGAGGTGAACCCGCCCGTCATCCGCTCCACCTGCGCCCACGACAGCTGCCGCGTCCCCACCTCCTCGCCCGCTTTGCCCCCGCCGCGCTCCGACTCGTCGTCCACCTCCATGTCGCCGTCCGCCGCATTGGCCCCGCAGCCGCAGCAGAAGAACCTGAACCTCTGGCCCATGGATCCTCGCTGGTTCCTATGGATTTCTTGCAAACGCACACGAGACGAGCAGAGCCGAGAGAGGGAGGAAGACTTGGGTTATGGCTCTTTGTATTTTGGAGAGGAGAGAACGGATGTACTTGGTGTGGAGTAGAGAGGCTTATATATAGGTGGGTGCGGGGAATTAAGATTTGGTGGGGGTGTGAACTGTGAAGTGCCAACATTATGCAGCCAGAACCAGAACCATCTCGCTGTGGCTGGCACCCGGGCCCACCTTACTCACTCACTCACTCACTCACGACCATCGTACCCTTCCAAAAAACAAAAAAATAAAAGAAGTAAGTACGTATTACTACGCGAAATCTGTCATGGGCTCACCCTCTTCCCTCATCCCTGGAGCTCAATAGATTAGATTACACCGGACGGGAATAATGGTCTTTTTTGGTGGCCGAAATAATTGGATCAACACATGGGCGATAACATGCGAATTTGCGTGCAGCTTTGGCTCGAAAACGGATTATTGGCGTGTTAAATTACAGCTGAAACGAACGAACGCCAATTATGCGCGAGCCGAGCCTCCCTCCCTGACCTCAACGTTTATGCATGGCTCCTCCAAGATCCAGGATATCTCGCAACTACTACCACTGATATGACTGTGAGGTACACCTGACAATGCTGGTCTCTAGAAAAAAGGCTTCATCGTGCCATTTACATTTGTCGTTGCCGATCCCTCATCAACAGATCAAGATCAAATCGGAGAGGAACCCGGCCACTCGCTGAAATTCACGGTCATGTTGGCAGTAATCTTGAAATAAGGATTGACTTTTCTGCAACCCAGTGCTGATCGGTGAGAGAAAGAGGAGCTTTCTATTAGGGAAACGTATCATTTGCATCGTTTTAATTGCTCTTTTTTTTCCTCTGTGAAGCTTCCTGCGTCGTAAAGGCGTCGGAGACGAGACGTGTGTTGGAGTTTGGTGCGAGGCTACATTAGTGGCAGACTGGCAGTACACACCGTAGAACAGAAGACGGTGGTCAAGGCCACGCGCAGCGAGAGCCGAGAGCGAACGATGAACCGAGACCAAGACGAGGGCAGAGAGTCGTCGTGATAAATGTGCTTTGGTTGCTTGTGATAATGGTTCAGTTGGGATTAAGCGGCGCATGTACTGACAGGCCTTGAGTTTAATCATCATCGCGAACGGGAAATTCGCGAGGCGCCAAGCTTGAAGCATGCTGAACGCCAATGCAGATGGGAGTGCAAACTGAAGGTCTGCTTGCTTGCGTCTCCGCAGAAGCAACATTCGCGCTTCAGTCTGTCTCCGTCGCCCAAACCTGAATCCAATGGGTGGTGGTGTGGTTACGTGGGTACAAGCAACGGCTACGGCGGCGGCAAGCGACGGTCCCTTTCTTTTACGTTCGAGTAGAAAACAAACTTCAAGATTCGTGCAGCCCATTGCGGTTACGCCTTGGCTGTGTACTGCGTACGTAGTACTGTACGTACTTTTGGCTCGAATCTGGGAGCAGAAAGCTGTGGCACTGTGCAACAGTGGTACGGTAGTAATTAAACACAGTTGTGCAGGGGGGAATGCATGCATGCATGCAGTGCACGCATCGGATTCCTGAAACCGCATCGCATCTTCACATGAACTCCGCGCTCGCGTTCACTGAACTCGGCCTGTATGGGCGCGTGTACGTTTTTAAAGGGGAAATTTATTGCATCAAGCAAAGCCATATCGATGGGTTCTGCGCTGCCGCGGCCTATGCTAAAACTTGCGGCTACTTGATGGGTAACTTAGGGTTTTTTTAGGGGTATGATGGGTAGCTTAGCTGTTTTCGAAATTGCACAGCAGAAGACTTATCGTTTACGCTTTTCTTCTTCTTATTATTTTTGTTTTTGGACTGAGTGCATCCCTAATGTTTTTAGGACGTTTCGTTGTTGCAGAAACCAAATGTAATTGGTATCTTCGTTATATGAATATATTTTGTTTTTTATTTTTCTTTAACAAACTTCAGAACAAGGACCTAAGGTTGTAGTGTAGCCGCTAGAAGAAAAATAGACAAGGACTTGTGAGAAGTTGGACACGGTGCTAACTAGCGTGTAGTTGGATAGAGTTCAAAACAAAAGACCCTGGGTTATAACCACTAGAGAGAAAAAAAATCACTTTGATGACCATTACTTAGTTTTAGCGCCGGCTAATTACGAGAGTTGGATTTTCTTTTAAGGATCATTAATTTTTTCTAATTTTTTATAAAGATTACAACAAATTAACTACTACCGCTGTCACAACAAGCTATAAACTTATTGTTGTCGCTGCTCCTCTATCCAAGTGGGTTTGACCTTGGCAATGACAGCTGGAAAGTCTTTGTGTATGTGCTCGAAGAACCAGCGTCACAGAGCAGCGGTCATCGCTATAGAACCCCGAGGGATCGAAAGGAACGGTCTAGAAGGGGAGGGGGAGGGGGAGGGGGTGAATAGACACTAACAAGACAAAATGTGTAATTTTTAGTTTTCTTAAAACTTATGAAGATTTTAGCACAAGTTAATTAGTTTACTAGCAATACAATCTACATATTCATCTCTTGAGAATAGGCAGCGGATAACAAACAAACATGCAAGTGCAAGAAAGTAAGAGAGTAGAGTTTGGAGATAATCAAATGTAATGAAAACATTGTGATTATTGGCATGGTTTCAATAGTTGGCGCAACATTGGAGATAATCAAATACTATGAGCATGATATCGTACGTCGATGTTGATGGCTCTATTCAGAAAGGTCCACGAAAAAGAAACCGTGTCTATGTCATCATGGCTTACATGTGCCTGCAGCCAAACATGGTGGTGTAGCGCTTTCGTCGAAGTATCCAAATTAGTTATCGTCCCAACAAAGAGCAGAGGAGAGTATTTGTATTGCCCCTTCTGTCACACACAAGGTGTCCAGTTCTTGTGTGAAGTAACTTCTTGAGCTTCTGCAAATATTGTTAGTGTCCTAGTAAATGAATAAACTAGAGTAATAAGGACAACAGGTTTATATCGATATCGGTAACATATAGTAAAAGTAAATAAAATAAATAGAAGTAGATGTAGAGTTGTGTTTCCTGCAACGAAGAGATTATGCGCGAAGAGAATTCAGTTCATGATAAGAATATATATATCAAGTGTCCCAGTGCGACGGTAATACTACTTACCTTGTATCATGCTCATAGTATTTGATATGTGTGTTCTGTAGGCGGTCCCCCCTAAAGTTATGAAACTCCTCCTCACCGGATTACATTTCATTCTATGGTCTTGTTTCGTGGTTGCCACGGAGTGGTCGTCTCCACAATTAAGGTATTTGGACCAGAACCAAGCATTAAGTTTTCTGGTTCACCACCATCCCATATTGTATTCGGTCCTCATAGATATCTCCACCTGTCATGTCACGGGTCATAGATTACTAAACAATATGTGTTACCTCTAAAGGTCTTGAGATTATGTTGCCTAGGCCCTTAAATTGGACAACGCGCATAAAGTTCACCACGGTATAACAACATACTAGACATATCATACTACTACAAATACAAATGACGACATATAGATTAGGCACAAATAAATCTTATCACTTGCCTATATCTTCCATGCCTACGTAGAATTACTCACGCATCGTAAGAGAGAAACCAATCACACGAGAGATTAACCCAATGAAAACCATATCAATAATACCATGAAGATACACAATAAGATGAAATGGATTATCCAAATAGTTTGATCTCCACATGCAATGGAAGTAGAGTTTTTGTTTGTCACAACTGGAGATCCCTCTTACAATAAGGAAGGATGAGATGATGATGAAGATGAAAGAACCAAAACAAAGAAGATCTCCTCTTATTCTGTTCTAGTTGTGGTGATGGCTGCTAGGGTTCTCTTCTCCCCTCGGTCCTTTGACAAAAGTGTCTTGTATAGATGCGGTGTTGTTGTTGGCTGCTCATACAAGCGCTCGTGGCCGAATGGAAGGCTGTCTTTGTTCTCCTACGCATGATGGCTTGGCTCTCAACATGAAAGTTGCTCCATTTGACTCGATTTGCATCAATTCTCCTTGGTTCCCTTTCATAAATGATATTTCTTGTCAAACAATGGAAACACATATTTTCTTCTTTTTTGTAGGTTTAACATTAGAAATAACCAAGAAGTACTAAAGATTCTATAAAAACTAAATGAGAACCAATAATCACAAATTTTCGAGCCATCAACTCCCCCAAGCTTAAAACTTTCTCATCCTCGAGAAAATGAGAAATCAAGGGAATGAAAGGGGGCTTGATTCAGTTGAAAGAGGTTTTACCGGCTCGAGAGAATATGACATATCCATCTTCACTTATCCTATAATTTCATTCAAGAAAGTATTCGCATTTGAAAAGCCGCACCTAAGCTCGTTGCCTAACAACGTGTAGTTTTATATCAGCGGTTATAATTTCTCAAGCCAAAATTTATTTGTTAACCAAGTTGTTAGGAAAGCGAAAACATTTATTTCTTTTAAGATGGATATTCTTTTAGGCTCTTCATGAAATAAATGCAATAGGAGGTTTCGGAGACGAAGAGAGAAAATAATTCAAACATTTCATTAAGACCCACAAGTACCTCCTAGTCATGGCTCTCAAATACTTCTCTCAATCACTGTTCTTTGAAACTTCAACTCTCAGTGATGGGGTTATGCCAAAATTGACTATATGCAATTGGTTTCATTTTGTGCACTATGGATCGAGAGTGGTTGTCTTCGAGCTCACCGAGCAGTGCTCTTATTTTCCACTTACACACTTTTTTGGAGAATATCTATCATTTACCATGAAATCTCCAATTCCATGATGGTGTTGCAGTAACGCGAATTATCTCAATGTATATCAACCAGACGTAAAGTCATCCATAAGCTAGAGCTTCGCGGCTTTAGTACCACGAATAGATTTTGGCATAACCTTGATCACCTCAAATATCTATTCCTCAAAACAAATCTATCAATAGGTGCTATCGAGTCAATCAAATTCAGTACCATGGAGTTGAGGTGTTTGAATGCCCATTCTCTTCAAAAATCTGAGCCTCTAATTTTTTCTGAGATTTCTTCTTAGAATAAAATCAGGCTTCCCCAAAGGTTTCACTAACAAAATCTGAAGTTGGGAGTTATAACTAAATGACATTCAACTAACGAGAGGAACTAACTCAAGAACAACGAGTCAAATGGAGAATTCCTCTTAAATAATATTGCGTGACAAGGGATTATGCATATGTTATACCTTCTCACATTGGCCCACTTTCTCTCTCAGTTAATTCTCCTCTTCATTTGCTTCATTTCCAACTTTCCAGTGGTGAAAAATCTATAGGCTTGAAGAAGAAAAACACAAATGAACAGAATTCCAACGTTGGGGGGCCTTAGGCATCCGCAAGCTTATGGTCTTGCTTGAATATTACCTTGGGGTGCCTTGAGCATCCCCAAGCTTAGGGTCTTCCTTGAATATCACGTTGGGGATGCCTTGGGCATTCCTAAGCTTAGGGTCTTGCCGCTCCATATTCCTTAATCCATTGACAGCTTACCCAAAACTTGAAAACGTGAGCACACAAAACTCAACATCAACCTCGTGAGATCCGCTAGTATAATAGACATATCATAAACTTCACGTAGTGTTGTAAATAGGTTCATATTTAACTATTTCCTAACAGGTCGTACTCTAACTTCTCTATGACTTATAGCCCCCGATATAATCCATAGCATCATTTAAGCAAGCAAACCACAAAAGCAAAAAACAGAATATGTCTAAAATAGAACAATCTGTAATGATTTGTACTAAAACCATACTTCTGTGACTAATACAATTTTGAAAAATTAGGACAACTTGGGCAATTTGTATATAAATATTGCGTAAGCAATTCAAATCAAAAATAGACTCTAGTAAAATCAGAAAAATAAATGTTGCGCGTAGAAGTTTCTGTTTTTGCACAGAATCAATTCTACTATCATCTAAATCATCCCAAAGGTTTACTTGACACAAACACTAATTGAAACATAAAAACACAAACATTACAGTATAAATAATCATTTCATCACATCAAAAAAGAAATTAAAATCTAATTTAAGATAACTATTGGGTTGCCTCCTAACAAGCGATGTTCTTTTATGCCCTAGCTAGGCATAATGCATAGTTTCAAGTGTTCTCATAATCATAAGGGAGATCATTCATGTTCATCTCATACTTCTTTTTTTAGCATCAAGTTTCCTAATAGGTAAGTAAAAATAATTTGAATGGCTATACTTAATAGGGCAAGGATCCGAATGCTCAAGTTTAATTGGAGGAAGCTCCTCTTTTGGCCCCTTATAGTGATAATCACTTCTTCATTATATATGTTTCTACAGATATATTCTCGTAACTTATTCTTAAGCACACACCCTAGTCCATTATTTTCTATAGGAAATCCGTCATTGTGTTCAGATAATTTGTCAATCAAGATAGAAGATGGAACCTTTTTTCTAAGGTTCTCAACATAAATAGTGTAATCAGTGGATTTCATTTTTATCTCATCTTGATCATGTAAGATTCTCTCTTTTGGTGGGCATTCACTTTTTATATTATAATGACAAAATATTTCCCCCGCCTCCTTCATAATATATAAAGACATTAACTAGTAATGTCGTAGCTAAGCACTTTACTAAACAATCATGAATATTGGAAAATGCTAGTAACATTCTTTGTATAGCAGGATGCATACACACGAATTGTCTTTCAAATTCAACCACGAGTAATGAAATAGCATCCGCGAAACTAGTAGTTCTATCAAGGATGAATCCTCGTAGCAAAGGTAGTGTTACCGCACAAGTAAAGAAGTTCTGTATAATTCCTCTTCAAATAATGTCGCCACTACCATTCGAAGCCTTTTCGTATGCATAGTAGTGGTCTCTTCTTTACTAGTCAAATTTTTATTTAATCCTTTGGGATTATCATCACTATAAATTTCTTCCGATTTTTTTAGTATTTTTATCTTCCTTATCTCTAGGTGATAACTCCACACTAGTGGCAGGAGAAGCAAACTTTATATTTTCTTGAGACACGACGAAAAAGCAAGCAAGCAAAAAATGTGTTTTTTATTTTTTAGAGAGGAAAATATAAAAAAGGCAAATAAAAAGTAGAACAAGTGAATGATAGTTTTTTGTAGGAACCTGATCAGAATTTGATGATGTCTCCCTGCAAACGGCGCCATAAATTTTCCTGCTACTTGTGAGCTGCGTTGGGTCTTTCCTTGAAGAGAAAGGATGAACAATTTAGTAGCAGTAAGTATTTCCCTCAGTGAGAACCAATGTTATTGAGCCAGTAGGAGAATCAAGCAAACTCTCATCGTTTGCACCTGCACAAACAAATCCAAGCACTTGCACCCAACACGGGCAAGAGGGTTGTCAATTCCCTTGAACTTGTTACTTGCAAGGATTAATTCTGATAGTGATAGATAAATAAAAAGGCAAAGTAAAAATAAAATAAATAAATTTCAACAAGGTTTTTTTGGTTTTAGCAATATGAGTAAATAGACCTCGGGGCTACAGTTTTCACTAGAAGCTTCTCTCTCTCGAACACATAGCATACGGCGGGTAGACAAATTACCATTGGGCAACTGATAGAAAAGCGCATAGTTATGACATTATTCATGACAATATCATGTATATAGACACTACGTCAGTGACAATTAGACCGAAATTATTCTGCATCTATTACTATTACTCCACCAATCGACCGACTCCTGCCTGCATTTATGGTATACAAATAATGTCATGTCCCCTTCTGTCACTGCACTGATGCAACAACATGTTAAACAAACGGGTTTAACCCCTTTCCACGAGATAGTTTGAAACTGTCGCCTTGCATGGCGATAGGGGGGGTCCATCCCACACGACACGAGAAACCCGTCGGCGATGGTGACCAACGAGCACAAATGATCTACCAAACGTAATCGTGTGTGGTGTAGGAATATATCGCACACGCTATATTTTTGGCATACGTGTGGGATTTGGGATTGATCACATATGTCTATCACGATTCAAACACGTCTAATTGCTCATGGAAAACAAACGGTGTTTAAGCTTTTATCGTTTGTGAAAGATTACCTAATCTACACGGGCCATGGTATAATCTGTGTGTGATATCTTCATTATCGCACATGAGAATTACCTGGAAACCGTCGGCCATGCATGATGTCATCGCACACGTTTCCCGGAAATTTTACATGTGGGATCATCTTTGCATCGGACACGGTTTCCTTTTGGCTCATGTGTGAGATAAGTTGTTATCGCAAATGATTGAGCAATTCCTACGCACACGTACAAGCACTGCAAATCGTCTGTGATTTCTTATGTGTCACCAACATTTCAGTTTATATCTCGTGTGCTTTTCTTGTAGATCACAGGCGGTTACGCTATGAGTTGCGTGTGCTTTCCGTTTTTGAATCGTAGACGCTTAGTTGCTTCAACCGTGTGCGCTGGAAAAGCCAGCTTATTGTAAAATATCGAATTTGAATCACCCTGCAGATAGAAAATTGGCCAGAATATGCAATCGACAAATAGTGTCCATAAGAAGAACATTCATCATAATTCGGCACAATATGCAATTGAACAAATAGTGATCACGGGAAGAACATTCATCATAATTCGCGACAATATGGAATTGAGCAAATGCTAGCTAAATTTCATATATGTAAGACCGACATATGCAATACATAATCATTGTGTACGGAAAATGTAGACATGACCACATGGAAAACAATGCATCCATGCGTGTATGTTTAGCTGATAACACTATATGAATGCATATTTATTATTGGAGATAATGAATACTGAAATCTTCGATGTCTTTAGAGGGCTCGATATACTGTTTCACAAAGAAGGTGCTGATAAATTTCCTAACATATAGCAATTCATCAGCGGCGAGCGGTTCAGAGGTCATTGGTCCCAATATCAGCTATAGGACTTTTAGATCAGAATGTTACATACGTGTGGAGTAGAAGATAGTAATTAAGGAACAGACTTACTGGTTCTATTTTGTCAACATCGGTACCACATTCAACATGTTTGCATAGGTTCATCATGTGTGCGCAAATATAGTATCGACATAGACTCGTCCCTTATTGTTATTGAGAACACTGCAATTTTTTGTACAATATTAGTCATGTATTTGCTCTATTAGGAATAACCTAACCGGTGTAAATTGTTTCTTTTTTTCTTTCGAGAGAAATAAAAAGAGGTTTACTTACAAACTTGAACTGTGACTAGCGTTTTCTGAAAATAATAGATTTCATTGTCTTACCGGAGAAACAGTCAAGTGCTGCAGATGTAGTTGGGTGTCGAACCGTCTCCTTCCTAAAGTTATGGTCTTACACAATACACTGCGAATGAAGATGAATTTTCACATACTCATTTCTTGAACCAGATATGAACACAACATATTAATATCAAAGAATTCAGTACCTGTCCATGAATTCCTGAAGACGAGTCGGATCCTGAGGCGCATTTGACCCTCTGGGAGAATCTAGGTACTAAATTGTGTTGCGTTTTGGAACAATGACCACCAAGATCCAGTGATTTCTACAGTTTAAGAAAACCTCGAACTTATGAACTATGTCGACAACTAAAAGACGATTGATGTATGTGTGGTTGTATTTTTAACTTACCCTTCATGATATGGCCACATGAAGAATTCTGCTAGTTGTCACTCCCATAAGATCTTGGCGACATGCAAGATGGAAGCCTCACGTGTCTTATTTTCCTTTAACAAAATGTCGTTTGCTAAATCAGGATCTATGAAATGCGCTTGCACCCTTAATGTTGTTTGCACCATCAATCCCTCGAGAGAAATACAATACAATTACCTTTTTTCATATACAACCTTTTACGGAGAAGTTGATCATAGTTTCTGAAGTACGTACAACATCAAGCATTTGACAAGAGTGGCAACAAGCATATCAAAGTTGAAGAAGATATGAAAGTCCTCGAATTCCACACTGATGGTACCTGCGGTGTGAGAGAAATGATGACGAGGGGATTGAGTCCTTGCCTTGACTCAAGAATTTCTTGTACAACACATGCTTCCAGTTTCTCCAAGCATCTCTGGCCTTCTTAAGTGTAGCGTGTTGCACCTGCTCTTTCCACTCCTTAGGAACGTTGAAGTGCGCCATGATCTCATGGACTATCCTCTACCGTGTTTCTGTACTAGCCTTCTGAAATCCTGACAGATTAATGTTGAGCCTTGCCCTGCCAACAAATCCAAACACACTCATGAACCTCGTGTATGCTTTATCAGGTTTAGTTGGAGCCAAAGACTTCAAATCGACTCCACTGACTTCGTATACACCTTTAGGCTGGTGTGTGGGCTTTCTTGGATCACTCTTTCGGCTCTTGACCGCAAAGTTGTCAGAATCGTGATTTTGAATTAGATCGGAACTCCGATGGTAGGATCGTAAATCATAGAATCTTCACTATCGGGATCGTAGAAACGTAGATTCTATGAACTAAAATCGTAGAATCAGATGGATTAGTTTGGATTGTAAAGTCGTAGAATCGTATAAGAGAATTGCGATTCTGACAACCTTGCTTGACCGGAAGGGTGATTGTGGTAGCTCTATCTAGTTCATCATTTCTTCATACACGAGTTGCAAACATGTTGGCTTCAGACTCAGATGAAGATACATGAGAAATTCCGAAAAAGGGGGATAATCATAAAAAAATGTAACAGCTTGGCAGCTAGGTGTCTAAACATTACATGTGATCATTTGGAAATGTACGGCTAATCTGTTCATTTAATGTGACTCGTGCGCACATGATATGTAACTAGACAATAACTAATTGGAAAAAATACAACTTATATATTAGAAGGTAGATGATGAACATAAATACACTCTCCATTATTTTATAATCATTTTGGGGACAGACCGAACCAAATAGGAAAAGGGATCGCGAGATAATAGACCTTACCACGATGAAGGGCAGCAATTGACCGGTTTTTTGTGTGCAAATCCGGCAGGAGAGGCGAAGGTACATGATCGGTATGCTCGACGGCGGCTGGCGAGCAAATGAAGATGACGAGGCCTGAGCATCCATGTGTTCGGAGCAGCAGTGAAGGTAGGGTTGACACCGAGAAGTGGGTACACGGCCGGGTTGAGCAGAACCTCTTCATCAGCTCCAGCTACTGTCAGCACAGCTCCTGCTCCATCAGCTCCAGTTCCTCCTGTGACCACTCCAGCTCCTTCCACGACATCTGAAGAGATCTTTGCCGAAGCCGTTATATCGACTCCTTCATCGACAACCGGAGGAGACCAGCCCAAGAATGATTAGTTATATGCCTTTGAACTTTTTGGTAACTTGTTGCCAAAGGGGGAGAAGTGTATATAGATCATTAGGCTTCGAGTGAGAGAGCGTTTGGTGTTTGTTGCTTTTTCACAAAACTATTGCTTTTGGTTGCCGTGAAACTCGTTTGTTTTGCTTGTGATACACGCTTGATGATGTTTGATCATATGCTTTAATGTGTGATGCTACTATTTCCTATCACCTTAATGCTTATGTGATGATCATTCATCTTTGGTTGATTGTGTTGTGCTATGATATTCATGTTGGGAGACGTAGTAGTAAATAAAAAATTTCCTATGATCACCAAGATCTATCTATGGAGAAACCAGCAACGAGTGCGGAGAGATTGCATCTTCATACCTTTGAAGATCGCTAAGCGGAAGCGTTACAAGAACGCAGTTGGTGGAGTCATACTCGTAGCGATTTAGATCGCGGTGGACTCCAATCTCAACGCCGAACAATGGCGCCTCCGCGTTCAACACACGTACAGCCCGGTGATGTCTCCCACGCCTTGATCCAGCAAGGAGGAGGGAGAGGTTGGGGAAGAGCTCCAACAGCAGCACGACGGCGTGGTGGTGGTGGAGTAGCAAGGTATTCCGGCAGGGCCTCGCCTAAGCACTGCGGAGGAGGAAGAAGAGAGGTAGGGCTGCGCCGTGGGAGAGAGAGATCAAATCTTGTCTCAAAACAGCCAAAACCTCAAGTATATATAGGAGGAGGGATAGGGAGGGCTGCCTTGGCCGCTCCTCCAAGGAGGAGAGGTTCGGCCGAGCTAGGGGAGGAGTCCACCTCCCACAAGGGAGGTGGATCTCCTCCTTTCAAACTCCTTTTGCCTTATCTTTTCATCCCTATGTGCATGGGCCTTTAGCAAAGGTCTTTACCAGCCCAATAAGGGCTGGCACACTTTATCTAACAGCCCATAAGGTCCTTTGGTAGTCACACCCCTCCCGAGGGTCCTCCGGCACCCTCCCGACACACCCGGCACACTACCGATTAGCCCGAAAACTTTCCGGTGACCAAAACAGGACTTCCTATATATCAATCTTTACCTCCGGACCATTCCAGAGCTCCTCATGACGTCCGGGATCTCATCCGGGCATCCGAACAACCTTCGGCAATCACGTATACCATTTCCCTATAACCCTAGCGTCATCGAACCTTAAGTGTGTAGACCCTACGGGTTTGAGAGACATGTAGACATGACCGAGACACCTCTCCGGCCAATAACCAACAATGGGATCTGGATACCCATGTTGGTTCCCACATGCTCCACTATGATCTCATCGGATGAACCATGATGTCGGGGATTCAATTAATCCCGTATACAATTCCCTTTGTCTACCGGTATGATACTTGCCCGAGATTCGATCGTCGATATCCCTATACCTTGTTTAATCTAGTTACCGGCAAGTCTCTTTACCCGTTCCATAACACATCATCCCGCAGCTAACTACTTAGTCACATTGAGCTCATTATGATGATGTCTTACCGAGTGGGCCCAGAGATACCTCTCCGTCACACGGAGTGACAAATCCTAGTCTCGATTCGTGCCAACCCAACAAACACTTTTGGAGATACCCGTAGTGCACCTTTATAGCCACCCAGTTACGTTGTGACGTTTGGCACACCCAAAGCATTCCCACGGTATCTGGGAGTTGCACAATCTCATGGTCTAAGGAAATGATACTTGACATTGGAAAAGTTTTAGCACACGAACTACACGATCTTGTGCTATGCTTAGGATTGGGTCTTGTCCATCACATCATTCTCCTAATGATGTGATCCCGTTATCAACGACATCCAATGTCCATGGTCATGAAACCGTGACCATCTATTGATCAACGAGCTAGTCAACTAGAGGCTCACTAGGGACACGTTGTGGTCTATGTATTCACACATGCATTCTGGTTTCCGGTTAATACAATTATAGCATGAACAATAGACAATTATCATGTACAAGGAAATACAATAATAACCATTTTATTATTGCCTCTAGGGCATATTTCCAACAGTCTCCCACTTGCACTAGAGTCAATAATCTAGTTACATTGTGATGAATCGAACACCCATAGCATTCTGGTGTTGATCATGTTTTGCTTGTGAGAGAGGTTTAGTCAACGGATCTGTGACGTTCAGATCCGTATGTACTTTACAAATATCTATACCTTCCTCCTGAATGTAATCACGGATGGAGTTGAAGCGGCGCTTGATGTGTCTTGTCTTCTTGTGAAACCTGGGCTCCTCCTTCGCAAGGGCAATAGCTCCAGTGTTGTCACAGAATAGAGTCATCGGGCCCGACGTATTGGGAATCACTCCTAGGTCGGTGATGAACTCCTTCATCCAGACCCCTTCCTTTGCTGCTTCCAAAGCAGCTATGTACTCCGCTTCACATGTAGATGCCGCCACGACGCTTTGCTTGCTGCTGCACCAGCTGACTGCCCCTCCGTTCAAAATATACACGTATTCGGTTTGTGACTTGGAGTCACCCGGATCTATGTCGAAGCTAGCATTGACGTAACCCTTTACGATGAGCTCTTCGGCACCTCCATATACGAGAAACATCTCCTTGGTCCTTTTCAGGTACTTCAGGATATTCTTGACCGTTGTCCAGTGTTCTGCTCCAGGATCACTTTGGTACCTCCCTACCATACTTATGGCAAGGTTCACATCAGGTCTGGTACACAGCATGGCATACATAATAGAGCCTATGGCTGAAGCATAGGGGATGACGCTCATCTCTTCTCTATCCTTTGTCGTGGTCGGGCATTGAGTCATACTCAATCTCACACCCTGTAACACAGGCAAGAACCCCTTCTTGGACTGATCCATATTGAACTTCTTCAATATCTTGTCAAGGTATGTGCTTTGTGAAAGACCTATGAGGCGTCTCGATCTATCTCTATAGATATTGATGCCTAATATGTAAACAGCTTCTCCAAGGTCCTTCATTGAAAAACATTTATTCAAGTGGGACTTTACACTTTCCAAAAGTTCTATATCATTTCCCATTATCAGTATGTCATCCACATATAATATGAGAAATGCTACAGAGCTCACACTCACTTTCTTGTAAATACAGGGTTCTCCATAAAAATGTACAAACCCAAACGCTTTAATCCCTTCATTAAAGTGAATGTTCCAACTCCGAGATGGTTGCACCAGCCCATAGATAGAGCGCTGGAGCTTGCATACTTTGTTAGCTTCTTTAGGATCGACAAAACCTTCCGGCTGCATCATATATAGTTCTTCCTTAAGGAAGTGTCACGCCCAAGATGCGCGCCTATCCATTTAAGGCATAAGGGCCTCGCAAGGGATAGAGGCGCATCTTGCCGTTAGCAAGAATAGTATCATCACAACATACAATACTGAATGAGAAGAGTATACAAGTTGGCTTACACTCGCCACATGCTAACTTACAATGTCACTCAAATCATAACATCAAGTTGAACACAGGGTCTGACTACGGACGAAATCAAACGATAAAAGAAGTTGCAAATGATACTATCAAACTATCCCAAAGATCACGACAAGGTTCTCTACTCATCCGGATATGTCATGTACATCCTGCCTCTTTCATTGTCATACTCTCACTGGAGCTGGGTAAGATCATGCTGCACGAACTCATCTGAACCTGTACCTGGATTGTTGTAGTAAACTGCAAGCCACAGAGGACTCAACTATCATGTGGCCGGGTACCATGACTATTCAAGCTTAAAGGTTGGGAAGGTGATGTTTAGTTTGCAGCCGCATTAAGCATATATGGTGGCTAGCTTACGCAACATGAAATAAATATGAGTGGCCTACGAAGAACGATCGAATCTAGTATGATCTCTATGAGATCCTGAACACTTACTTACGTCAATCATAACCCCACCGTGTTCTCTCTCGGGTCATGTTCACGAGCAGAGACGGTCACGGTTACTCACACAGTTGGTGCATTTTAGTTAGAGTTTACTTCAAGTATGCTATAACCGGGTGCAAAACAAATATCCAAGTTGCCACATAACCGCGGGCATGGCTTTCCGAAAGATTTAACCCTATAGGGGTGCTCCAACTAATCCATTACAAAATTAACCACACTCCATGGGAATGCCTAGATTGTGGATCTCGCGATCATCATAGGTAATTCCAAAGGAATTCCAACACCTCGAGTAAACCCAAAGAAAGTCAGACTCCATACGCAAGACACTCGATAAAGGTAAAACAAATCCAGCAAGACCTCCCGACGTGTCGACGAACCCGATAAGAGCCGTGTATCTCGTTCTCAGGACACGATGGATAAGCACAGCATACGGTGGCCTAATAGAAATCTTCCGAGTTGCCCCGGGTTGGCCCCGCACACGGCTCTAGTTTGGACCAACACTCATGAGGAGCACTGGCCCGGGGGTTGTTTAATTATCCACGGGTTTGCAAGACCCTATGCAATTTTATTAAGTTGTTAAGCAAATGTAGTACCAATGTTGGGTCTTGCCAGACAAGTTTTAATCTCAACCGAATGAACAAGGGGGTCCCCATAACAACCCCGAGCATGTTAGGAGAGCAAAATATGGAAAACATAACACCGGTAACATGGAACTAATGGCGGTAATAGCGGAACAAATCACTTAGCAAAAGGCCAAGCCTTCCACCAATACCAAGATATATATGTGCATTAAATTAAATAACAGAATAATGTGATATCCAACCCATGTTATCACATGGAACAACCTGCACCTGCAACTAAAATGCTACAAGAGGGGCTAAGCAGCGGTAACTTAGCCAATCAAAGGTTTGCTAGAATGTGGAGGATAGAGGCTGTCATGGCATCATGGGGTCTGATATCAAGTGGTAGGTAGCGCAATTGTAACGATAAGAGCGAGAAACTAGCAAGCAAAAATAGTATCAAGATCCGAGTACGATCATCTTGCCTGTTGGTTCTTCAGTGAAACAAGTAGCGGGATCCTTATAGTGGTACTCTCCTGGGTCCTCGTACTCAGTATCAACACTCGCGTCTACCCAAGATAAACAGCAACAATAAACATCCATCCAAGGTGCAATGCACAATCAAAATGATGCATGACCACTTATGAAGATTTCTAACATGGCAATCCAAAACTAGTCATGTTTCCTATGCAAAGTTGTTTATTAATGAATCTGGACAGAACCTCATGTTAAGTTATTTATACATGCATTAACATGGAAAATATGGATGCATCGTGCAAAATCGATGGAAATGCATATAAGGATCGCAAGAAACGGAGCTACGGTTCTCGAGATACGCTCACGACAAGGTACGGAGGCAAAACACAAGACCACCAATACCTGAGCTAATTATTGGCATTCCAAGGTAGCCACTGGATAGGTGATGAAAAATCAATCACAATAGACTCAAGAATTAATCCATTCCATGGAGTATAGCTCCCACAAGTCACAAAACAAAATAACACCCAATCTGCCATAAAACAGCAACATAGCAATTTGAAAAGCCCACAACATGAGCTACATAAACCCTACAGCCACAAACAAGACATGTACATAATCTACTCAATACCCAAATCAACTCATCCAACTATGCAATCAGCAGAAGAGGCACACATCAATATGCAAGAAGCAAACAAGTTGGCATGATGAAACAGTTTTCTGGGACTGTGAAAATTACAGTTTTCTGGAATGTGTGATTATAAAGTGGCAAGTTGACAACACAAGTTCAATATTCTAGAGAGCTCCTATTGGCATGAAAATTAACAGGATGGTATAATGCAATATCTACTACAAATAACTAGCACTCAGCATGCCCAAATTCCAAACACATCACTAGATTAAACCAACTCTACACGGCAAAACAATAACAGCAGTTCTCCCAGACTTAAGTCATTTTTAAGCTAGCTGAACAGAAACATAAAGTTACTCCCTAAACAGCATGGTTCCCACTTAGCTGGTGACTTAGCACAAATAAAAAAAATACTGGGACATTCCCAAGAACTTTAACTAGCAATCTCATGTTGGCAAGAACTTAAAATCATGCATAGATTAAATCATAATAAAAAAGACAAAAGGGCATCACAGCATAAAAATGCAGTTTTGCCATGTTGCCCCAAAGTCAAATCTGACTTCACAGATGCATTCATGGGTTGATTCTACCTCAAAATCATTACTCATACCCATATTCTTGCATGGAACAAGAGGGAGTAAATCTAGGTCGAAATTTGACCTCCCTAGTCATGACCGACTTATGACACTTAAGTGCTATGATGGAAAAGCCCCAAAATGGCATGTATCCTATTGCTACTTGTTGAAAATGGTTAATTAGCATATTAGGGGCATGATATCATGTCATAGCATCAATTTGCAAGGGTGAAACTAGCTAGAGATAAACTATGCTCATGCACATAAGAGAACCTACACATGGAGCTACTCATACACATGGGGATCTACACCTCCACACATACATACACACATGCTCTCTTGCACAAGCACATGGAGTTACTTCAACATACACATAAGCACCTACACTAAACATAGCAAACACACCTAGGTGTAGATGCTCACCTACACATCCATATGTGCATATATGCACAAGTGCATACATGCACATGCACATACACAAAAGATGCACTCCACATACACATACACTTACATACCACACACACTCCCACAAGTGTGTGTATGTATAGCATACATACACACACACTACACCATGCTCACATGTGTATATGATTTGGATATAAACATAACACATGCACACATGCACACCACAACACACACACACAAGGGTGCATGCATGCCACACCACTATCATGCACATAGGTACACATACACATAGTGTATGCATACACTTGCACATACACACTCACTCATACACATCCACATATTCTTACATACAGCACATACACATGGATATAGGCTAGATACAAGCTAAAAACAGAAGAAAAAACAAAACAAAAGCAATCAGAAAAGAAGAACACAAAAAGGGTGCCGTCGGGGTCGAACCCACGACCCACTGCACCTATGCTAACACACCACACGCACACACACCACTGCGCTACGGCGTCAACGGTTAACAGAGGAGGAGCCCAGCTCCTCTAGTACACACACAAACAACCTAACCTGACGAAACTGAACCCGATTTCGAGCCGCGGCGATAGAACAACGCGCAACACTCCGGTGACTATGCGGTAGCACAGGGCATCTCCAGCGACATAGGCCACCTGCGGGGAGCACGGGCACCTAGGGGAACCCATCCCCGACTCACAGAACGGCTGGAACGACGGCAAGACAGCGCTCGAGCTCGAGCTGTTGCTTGGTTTGGGGCACGGCAGAGGCGGAATGCGACGACGACGGCTCGCAGGACAGGAGGGGGCGCGGGGAATGGCTGCTCACCGAGGGGTCTCCGGAAGCGCGGGGACGCAGACGCGGCGAGACGAACGGGAAGAAGGGGAAGAAGACGGCCCGGCGATGAGCTTCTCTGCCGCGGACGACGGCGCTGACGGGGCGGCGCTGCGGAGGAGCCAGGGCCTCCCTAGCACCGGGAACGGAGCACCGGCGGCACCAGGAACCTCCCCGCCATCTCCGATGGTGATGAGTAGGTCACCGGAGGCGCGGCGACGACGACCCAAAGACCACCGGCGATGCACTGTCTCTGAACTTACTCTGAAACCTACCCGAAGGGGGAAGAAGAGAGGAGAATAAGGAGAGGGGAAGCAGTGGTGGCGGAGGGAAACCTTAGAGGGAGGGACGAATGCCCAGGCATAAATAGAAGGGGGGCCTCGATGTCTGTGACGGCTAACGGCGACGACGACGGGACTCTCTGCTCTCTGCTCTCTCTCTACGACTAACAGAGGTGGGAGACGGAGCAAGTGGTCGTTGCGTCCAGCTGGGCTGGGCCGCGGCCCACTCCCTCTCTCACACTCACACATTGACTAAAACAGAGAAATAAAAGGGTTTTCCCTTTTAATAAAACCAGCCCCAACAAAATAAACCCCAGAGTAATTTAAAGGGTTTTGAGCAAAACAAAATAATAATTTTGAGGAGGAAATAATGTGCACCTTTTAATAAAAATATTAAGTTGATTTAAAACACAAGTATTTTATTTAATATTTAAAAAGACAGCTCCTGTTTTATATAAAACACAACACCACAAAACCCCAAACATTAAATCCAACACACTCACACATATCATAAAACACATGGGCCACCTCATGAATATTTTTAAACAATTTAAAAACAACTTAAAATCTGATGACAAATAATAATAGGAATAAAAGGGGGTTTTGGAGGGGATGTTGCAAAGGGAAAAGAGAGGGGAAGAAAAGGAGATGCACACACTTGGATCCAACCACTCACAACCTCTCACATGACACAACCACCATTCACCACCACCACATCATAGCAAGCACAAGAAAAACCAACATGGCACATGAATGAAATGGGAATGATGCATGATGATGCAAGAATGCAAACACATGAATGGCAAGGAGCAAACATACATCTCTAGCACATGACACAAGGTTCATACATGGGGTTACATGCCAAATAAGGTAGGGACATCACTTGGGATGTCACAGGAAGCATTAAGGAATGCCGTTTTGACGTCCCTTTGCCAGATCTCATAATCATAAAATGTGGCAATTGCTAACATGATTCGGACAGACTTCAGCATCGCCACGGGTGAGAAAGTCTCATCGTAGTCAACTCCTTGAACTTGTCGATAACCCTTAGCGACAAGCCGAGCCTTATAGATGGTCACATTACCATCCGCGTCAGTCTTCTTCTTAAATATCCATTTATTTTCAATGGCTCGCTTATCGTGCGGCAAGTCCACCAAAGTCCATACTTTATTCTCATACACAGATCCTATCTCGGATTTCATGCCTCAAGCCATTTGTTGGAATCCGGGCCCGCCATCGCTTCTTCATAGTTCGAAGGTTCACCATTGTCCAACAACATGATCTACAGGACAGGGTTGTCGTACCACTCTGGTGCGGAATGTGTCCTAGTGGACCTTCGATGTTCAATAGTAACTTGATGTGAAGTTTCATGATCACCATCATTAACTTCCTCTCCAGCCGGTGTAGGCTCCACAGAAACAACTTCCTGTGCTGCGCTACTCTCCGGTTCGAGTGGAGGTACAATTACCTCATCAAGTTCTATATTCCTCCCACTTACTTCTTTCAAGAGAAACTCTTTCTCGAGAAAGGATCCATTCTTGGCAACAAAGACTTTGCCTTCGGATCTGAGGTAGAAGGTATAACCAATAGTCTCTTTGGGATATCCTATGATGACGCACTTTTCCGCTTTGGGTTCGAGCTTCTCAGGTTGAAGTTTCTTCACATAAGCATTGCATCCCCAAACTTTTAGAAACGACAGCTTAGGTTTCTTTCCAAACCATAATTCATACGGTGTCGTCTCAATGGACTTTGACGGTGCCCTATTTAAAGTGAATGCGGCAGTCTCTAATGCATATCCCCAAAATGATAGCCGTAAGTCGGTAAGAGACATCATGGATCACACCATATCCAATAGAGTGCGATTACGACGTTCAGACACACCATTTCGCTGAGGTGTGCCAGGCGGCGTGAATTGTGAAACAATTCCACATTTCTTGTCAAATTCGTGACTTAAATATTCTCCGCCACGATCAGATCGTAGGCACTTTATTTTCCTGTCACGTTGATTCTCTACCTCACTCTGAAATTCCTTGAACCTTTCAAAGGTTTTAGACTTGTGTTTCATTAAGTAGACATACCCATATCTGCTCAAGTCATCAGTGGGGGTGAGAACATAACGGTAGCCACCGCGAGCCTCGACGCTCATTGGACCGCATACATCGGTATGTATTATCTCCAACAAGTTAGTTGCTCGCTCCATTGTTCCAGAGAACGGAGTTTTGGTCATCTTGCCCATGAGGCATGGTTCGCACGTGTCAAATGATTCGAAATCAAGAGACTCCAAAAGTCCATCAGCATGGAGCTTCTTCATGCGTTTGACACCAATATGACCAAGGCGGTAGTGCCACATGTAAGTGGGACTATCGTTATCAACCTTACACTTTTTGGTACTCACACTCTGGACATGTGTAACATCAAGTTCGAGATTCATCAAAAATAAACCATTGACCAGCGGGACATGACCATAAAACATTTCTCTCATATAAATAGAACAACCATTATTCTCAGATTTAAATGAGTAGCCATCTCGCATCAAACGAGATCCAGATACAATGGTCATGCTCAATGCTGGTACTAAATAACAATTATTGAGGTTTAAAACTAATCCCGAAGGTAGATGTAGAGGTAGCGTGCCGACGGCAATCACATCGACCTTGGAACCATTCCCGACGTGCATCGTCACCTCGTCCTTTGCCAGTCTCCGCTTATTCCGCAGCTCCTGCTTGGAGTTACAAATGTGAGCAACTGCACCGGTATCAAATACCTAGGAGCTACTACGAGCGCTGGTTAGATACACATCAATAACAAGTATATCACATATACCTTTAACGTTGCCAACCTTCTTATCCGCTAGGTACTTGGGGCAGTTCCGCTTCCAGTGACCGGTACCCTTGCAATAAAAGCACTTAGTCTCAGGCTTGGGTCCATTCTTGTTCTTCTTCCCGACAACTTTCTTACCGGGCGCAGCAATAGCTTTGCCGTACTTCTTGAAGTTCTTCTTACCCTTGCCTTTCTTGAAATTAGTGGTCTTATTCACCATCAACACTTGATGCTCCTTTTTGATCTCGACCTCCGCTAATTTCAGCATCGAGTACAACTCGGGAATGGACTTCTCCATACCCTGCATGTTGTAGTTCATCACAAAGCTCTTGTAGCTAGGTGGAAGCGACTGGAGGATTCTGTCAATGACCGAGTCATCCGGGAGATTAACTCCCAGCTGAGTCAAGCGGTTGTGCAACCCAGACATTTTGAGTATGTGCTCACTGACAGAACTGTTTTCTTCCATCTTACAACTAAAGAACTTCCCGGAGACATCATATCTCTCGACCCGGGCATGAGCTTGGAAAACCAGTTTCAGCTCTTGGAACATCTCGTATGCTCCGTGTTGCTCAAAACGCTTTTGTAGCCCCGGTTCTAAACTGTAAAGCATGCCGCACTGGACAAGGGAGTAATCATCGCAGCGTGACTGCCAAGCGTTCATAACGTCTTGATCTGCTAGGAAAATGGGTGCGTCACCTAGCGGTGCATCAAGGACATACAATCTTTTGGAAGCTATGAGGATGATCCTCAAGCCACGGACCCAGTCCGCATAGTTGCTTCCATCATCTTTCAGCTTGGTTTTCTCTAGGAACGCGTTGAAGTTGAGGGTGACATTAGCGTTGGCCATTGGATCTACAATATAGATTGTAAAGATAATTTTAGACTAAGTTTATGATAATTAAGTTCACATAATCAAATTATTTAATGAACTCCCACTTAGATAGACATCTCTCTAGTCATCCAAGTGACACATGATCCATGTCAACTAGCCCGTGTCCGATCATCACGTGAGACGGACTAGTCATCCATGGTGAACATCTCCATGTTGATCACATCTTCTATACGACTCATGTTCGACCTTTCGCTCTTCGTGTTCTGAGGCCATGTCTATACATGCTAGGCTTGTCAAGTCAACCTAAGTGTTTTGCGTGTGTAAATTTGGCTTACACCCATTGTATGCGAACGTTAGAACCTATCACACCTGATCATCACGTGGTGCTTCAGAACAACGATCCTTAGCAACGGTGCACAGTTAGGGTGAACACCTTTCTTGAAATTTTATTGAGAGATCATCTTATTCACTACCATCGTTCTAAGCAAATAAGATATAAACATGATAAACATCACATGCAATCAATATAGTGACATGATATGGCCAATATCATCTTGCTCCTTCGATCTCCATCTTCGGGGCACCATGATCATCACTGTCACCGGCACGACACCATGATCTCCATCATCATGATCTCCATAATCGTGTCTTCATGAAGTTGTCTCGCCAACTATTACTTCTACTACTATGGCTAACATTTTAGCAATAAAGTAAAGTAATTACATGGCATTGTTGATTGACACGCAGGTCATACAATAAAATAAGACAACTCCTATGGCTCCTGCCGGTTGTCATACACATCGACATGCAAGTCGTGAATCCTATTACAAGAACATGATCAATCTCATACATCACAATGCATCACATCACATCCTTTGGCCATATCACATCACAAGGCACATGCTGCAAAAACAAGTTAGACGTCCTCTAATTTGTAGTTGAAAGTTTTTACGTGGCTGCTATAGGTTTCTAGCAAGAACGTTTCTTACCTACGCCAAAACCTCAATGTGATATGCCAATTTCTATTTACCCTTCATAAGGACCCTTTTCATCAAATCCAATCCGACTAAGGTGGGAGAGAGACATCCGCTAGCCACCTTATGCAATAAGTGCATGTCAGGCGGTGGAACCGGTCTCATGTAAGCGTACGTGTAAAGTTGGTCCAGGCCGCTTCATCCCACAATAACGCCGAATAAAGATAAGACTAGTAGTGGTAAGCAAATTAACAAGATCGACGCCCACAACAACTTTGTGTTCTACTCGTGCATTGATTCTACGCATAGACCTAGCTCTGATACCACTGTTGGGAGACGTAGTAGTAAATCAAAAATTTCCTACGATCACCAAGATCTATCTATGGAGAAACCAGCAACGAGTGGGGAGAGATTGCATCTTCATACCTTTGAAGATCGCTAAGTGGAAGCGTTACAAGAACGCGGTTGGTGGAGTCGTACTCGTAGCGATTCAGATCGTGGTGGACTCTGATCTCAGCGCCGAACAATGGCGCCTCCGCGTTCAACACACGTATAGCCCGGTGACGTCTCCCACGCCTTGATCCAGTAAGGAGGAGGCAGAGGTTGGGGAAGAGCTCCAACAGTAGCACGACGGCGTGGTGGTGGTGGAGCAGCAAGGTATTCCGGCAGGGCTTCGCCTAAGCACTACGGAGGAGGAAGAGAGGTAGGGTTGCGTCGTGGGAGAGAGAGATCAAATCTTGTCTCAAAACAGCCAAAACCTCAAGTATATATAGGAGGAGGGAGAGGGAGGGCTGCCTTGGCCCCTCCTCCAAGGTGGAGAGGTTCGGCCGAGCTAGGGGAGGAGTCCACCTCCCACAAGGGAGGTGGATCTCCTCCTTTCAAACTCCTTTTGCCTTATCTTTTCATCCCTATGCGCATGGGCCTTTAACAAAGGTATTTCCCAGCCCAATAAGGGCTGGCACACTTTATCTAACAGCCCATAAGGTCCTTTGGTAGTCACACCCCTCCCGAGGGTCCTCCGGCACCCTCCCGACACACCCGGCACACTACCGATTAGCCCGAAAACTTTCCGGTGACCAAAACAGGACTTCCTATATATCAATCTTTACCTTCGGACCATTCCGGAGCTCCTCGTGACGTCTGGGATCTCATCCGGGACTCCGAACAACCTTCGTCAATCACGTATACGATTTCCCTATAACCCTAGCGTCATCGAACCTTAAGTGTGTAGACCCTACGGGTTCGGGTGACATGTAGACATGACCGAGACACCTCTCTAGTCAATAACCAACAGCGGGATCTGGATACCCATGTTGGTTCCCACATGCTCCACGATGATCTCATCGGATGAACCACGATGTCGGGGATTCAATTAATCCCGTATACAATTCCCTTTGTCTACCGGTATGATACTTGCCCGAGATTCGATCGTCGGTATCCCTATACCTTGTTCAATCTCGTTACCGGCAAGTCTCTTTACTCGTTCCGTAACACATCATCGCGTGGCCAACTCCTTAGTCACATTGAGCTCATTATGATGATGTCTTACCGAGTGGGCCCAAAGATACCTCTCCGTCACACGGAGTGACAAATCCCAGTCTCGATTCGTGCCAACCCAACACACACTTTCGCAGATACCCGTAGTGCACCTTTATAGCCACCTAGTTACGTTGTGACGTTTGGCACACCCAAATCATTCCTACGGTATCCGGGAGTTGCACAATCTCATGGTCTAAGGAAATGATACTTGACATTGGAAAAGCTTTAGCAGACGAACTACACGATCTTGTGCTATGCTTAGGATTGGGTCTTGTCCATCACATCATTCTCCTAATGATGTAATCCCATTATCAACGACATCCAATGTCCATGGTCAGGAAACCGTGACCATCTATTGATCAACGAGCTAGTCAACTAGAGGCTCACTAGGGACACGTTGTGATCTATGTATTCACACATGCATTCTGGTTTCCGGTTAATACTATTATAGCATAAATTATCATGAAGAAAGAAATACAATAATAACCATTTTATTATTGCCTCTAGGGCATATTTCCAACAATTCATTCCAATTATTCTCGTACACCACCAAGTGGTATGTGACATGTGAGAAGTGACCCATGTACCTAATCGATTGTGCATTTGCATTCAAATTCAAATTTAAAAACAATGCACAAATTTAGGGGGAGATCTTGCTTATCACATACTTCTCAAAGCGACGATTATATTCCAAGATTATGTCTTTATTGAAGCTTTGATCTATATGTTGTCATCGGTTACCAAAAAGGGGGGATTGAAAGCAGATTTGCTCCCTTGGTGGTTTTGGTAATTAATAACAACATACAAGTCATTGAAGTAATGTTTCCACCAAGTATATTTCAGGACAAGTTCAATGATAGGGATGGCAAAAGGATTGTGGAGTTACCCCAAGATTCAAGGAAATAGGTTGGCCAAGCTTCAAGCAAGAGGACTCTAGATTTTATATTTGTGAGAAATCACTTTTAGTCCATAGGAAAGCCAATACTATTAAAAGGGGGTAAAGTTTTGATGGTGAACAATATGCTCAAACGTGCACAAGTGACAATCACCAAAACATCTACAAACTCTCCCACCAAAGTCTGTCCTAAGCCATATATGCAAAATCGGTGCAACCAACATTCCTATCCCGGTGCCACCGATTCCAAACCCTAGATAGACTTAGCCAAACCCTAACACTTCGGTGCAGTCGACACTGCACTCGGTGCCGCCGATTTGGGTTGCGAAGATTCTGTTACGCAAGTTCTCATTTTTGGTCCGACCGAGAATGGTGAATCGATGTCTCTGAGATTGGTAAATCTGACTGTTGGTCACCTTGTCGGTGCAACCAAGAATTGTATATTGGCCCCTCTGAGATTCAAAAGTTGCCACTTTTAGTCACTTCAGTACCACCAAGATTTAAACATTGGTGCCATCGAGTCTGACTTATTGTGTGTAACGGTTGGATTTTTGGGGATGCCTATATATACCCCTTCACCACCACCCACTCGAAAGAGAAGCACTTAGAACTATTCCATACCTATCCTACTCAATTTTCTGAGAGAGAACAACCTACCCTTATGTTGAGGTCAAGATCTTCCACTCCAACCATATGGATCCGTATTTGTAGCCTCCCCAAGTTGCTTTCCACCAATCCCATCTATTCTACCAAGCCAAATCTATGAGAGAGTGATTGTGTGTTGAGGAGTCTATCATCTTGAAGCACAAGAGCAAGGAGTTCATCATCATTATCGAGCCTATTACCTTTTGGAGGGTGGTGCCTCCTAGATTGGTTAGGTGTCGCTTGGGAGCCTCCTACTTCGTGTTGTGGAGTGAACCAAGAAGTTTGTAAGGGCAAGGAGATCGCCTACTTCATGAAGATATACCCATAGTGAGGCTAGTCCTTCGTGGACGGAAGCCGCATGGAATAGTCAAGGTTGCTTCTTTGTGGAACCCTCCATGGGTAGAGCCCTCCGTGGACTCTCGCGACCATTACCCTCCGTGGGTTGAAGACTCCATGAACATGGACGTACGATAGCACCACCTATCGGAACCACGGGAAAAATCATCGTGTCGTCACTTGTGTTTGCTTTCCTAACCCTGTCCTTACTTACACGTGTAATGTCTTTACTTTCCGCTGCCACACACTTAGACATGCATGTGTAGTATGTTACTTGATATGCTATGAATGCTAAAACTTGTCAAGAATTAAAATTGGGAAAAAGGAAAAAGTTTTATTTGGTCAAGTAGTCTAATCACCCCCCCTCTAGACCTACTTTCGATCCTACAAGTGGTATCAGAGCTTGGGTCTCCATTGCATTGGTTTCACAACCTAGGAGAAGTATGGCATCTAGTGAGGGAAATTACCACCGTAGAGGTCCGTACTTTGATGGCGCTAATTTTGCTAGTTGGAAGCAGAAAATGAAAATGCATTTGCTTGGTCATAATCCTGTCGTTTGGGCTGTTGTTCGTGTTGGCTTGCAAGGTGAATTCTTTGCAGATGGAAAGGAACCGGATCGTGAAGCGTGTGTGGATGAATTGAAGATGTTGCAACTCAATGCTCAATCATGTGACATTCTTTTCAACTGCCTATGTCCTGAAGAATTCAACAAAATCAGCCGTCTTGAACACGCAAAAGAGATTTGGGATACTTTGGTTGATATGCACAAATGAACTGAGTCTGTGAGAGAATCCGAGTTATATGTTCTTCAAGGTCAACTTGACAAGTTCAAGATGAAGGATGGTGAAGGAGTCGTTGAGATGTACTCTAGGCTAGATCTCATCACAAATGAGATTGCCGGCTTAGGAAGCAAAGAAATGACTGACAAGTTCATCATCAAGAAGATACTTCGAGCTTTGGATGAGAGATATGACACCATGTGCACATTGATCCAAATGATGACCAACCACAAAGATCTCAAACCAACTGAAGTGATTGGTAGAACTGTTGCTCATGAGATGACACTCAAAGACAAGGAAGACCTTCACCACAAGTCTAGCAGTGCTTACAAAGCCACAAGTGATGCTCCTGGTACCTCAAGCAACAACCTTGTCACAAATGAAGAGATAAGCCTCATGGTCAAGAAATTCAAAACGTTCTACAAGAATAGAAGCAAAGATCGTAGCTCCAACTCAATATATGAAGAGAAGTTTCGGCAAGTCATGACCGAAACTGCAACAATTGTGGGAAGCCCGGTCACTACTCCAATGAGTGCTCGGCTCCCTACAAACGAAGAGAAGAGTCACCAAGAAGACGAAGCTCAAGAGACGAATCACCTCGTAGAGAGAGAAGGAGTAGAGATGATCATTATGAACGAAGACCCTCAAGGATAAGTAGGGACTCGGAGAAGAAGGACAAGCACACCAAGAGCTACTCAAGAAGAAATCATCAAGCTCATGTTGGTGAATGGGTTTCCGGCTCTGACTCCGACAACCACTCCGAGAGAAGCTATCACTCCAACTCCGACTATAGTCAAGATGATGGCGTTGCCAAAATTGCACTAGTGACAACCAACTCCTATGATCTATTTGATTCACCAAATGAAGGAGGTGGAAGTTGCTTCATGGCTAAAGGCCCCAAGGTATCACACCCCGAATATCTTGATTTTGATAGTGAAGAAGATGATTTGCTTTACGATGATGACTTGTTATGTGATAAAACTGGTGATGTTAATCATAATGAACTTGATGTTTCTCATACTAGTAAAGATAAGCCAATTGATGATGATAAGATCAAAAATAGAAGAAATAACTAAATAACTCAACACTCTTAAGTTAGCTCATGAATCTACTCTTGAAGATCATAGAGAGCTTGTAAGAACTCATGAGAAGCTACGCTTCGAGAAGCTCAATTTGGAGCGAGAACATGAATTTCTTAAAGCTATCAATGATGATCTCCGAAAGAAGACTTCATCTTGTATTGCCAAACGACTACTCTTGTCTACATTCATGCCACAAGTCAAATCTAAGCAAACTAGTAACAAAGGAAAGAAAGGTTCTTCATCTAGTAGCAACGATAAAAATGCTAAATCCAATTATGTTGCTCCTAGTAGTTCTATTGATTCCACTAATGATGGTTCTCTTAGCCAAGTTACACTTGAGCAACAAAATGCTTTATTGAAAGGAATTATAGAGAAAGGTATCTACAAGAGTCTTGAAGGGTACAACAATTTGATGAGATTGTACGCAAGCATGGAGGATACCGGAAGAATCGTGGTGTTGGCTACTTGAACGCTAATGGAGTTGAATGGGAAGAAGGTCAATATTCCAATCCCAAGTTTGTTCCTCAAAAGGAGAAGTATGAAAATACTCTTCTAAAGGGGACAAACACGCAAGATGAACTTCCACCACCAGACACCAAGCTCAAGGGTAAGAACAAGCTCCAAGAGGAATTTGACTCTTATGAAGATGAACCCCAAGCTTTGGTGAAGTGGGTCCCCAAGGCTACTACAATCTCAACTTCTACAAGTGCTACTTCAACACCAAGGATCCCCATCAACTTGATGTGGATTCCCAAGAAGAAGAACTAGAGAGTTCTTGAGGGGTGACTCCGCGAATGAAATCCACTCATATTCATTATTGGCAAGATCTATTTGCAATCAACATCAACCCTATGCAATAGATCAAGGAGTCACACATTCCCTCAAAGGTAAGAAAGGGACAAGGTAATCAACAAATCAATGAAAATCATTACACATGCTTTGCACTTTATGTCCATAGATATCCTTGTATTTCTCTCTTGTGTGTTGGGACTAACCCATGTAGGTGAGAAGAGTAAGGAAACAACAAAGATGTTCCCAATTCTTGGTGATCCTCATCAACCTTGAGCATCCACCACTACCTCACCAACATGAAGTCTTCATCGACAAAACCCAAGGTTAGTTTATCCCTCTTATGGGGGGATGTCACATCAAGGGGGAGCTTTACTCCAAGACTTGAGTCAAAGCATCTCTTAGGATGCGACAACATTAAATGCTTTATGTAAAAGTGGTAACCCCACTTGTGCTTAAACGATGAGTATGACCTATGATCAAGTACTCTTACTTTGCTCCTAAGTCAAATACTCATATATAGATGACTTCGTCATCGCCCAAGTGCTTGTTAGATGCTAGAATGTTTGTGCATGTTTGCCATGATTTCAATTGACATCTTATTGTGTGAGCATGTTAGTCTGCATTTATTTTCTCATTCGAGGATATCCAATTGTTGTTATTTGGCTTTTGATTTATCTTTTGCCAATTGGATATACAAGAGTGCCTAGGACCACTTATTTAGATATCTATGCTTTCTCACCCCATACTCTATTCATGTTGCATCATAAAATTTGAACAAGTGCTTTTCGATCCCTCTGTGTGTGGAGCACTCGGAGTTGCGTATCGACAAGGACTGACCATTAGAATCTCCCAAGTGCATCTCGATGGAACCAACCACAAAATATCGGTCTCACCGAATGCCTAGCTTGATATGGTTTTCAATCTCGGTACCACCGATTCCATTTTCTTGGTTACACCGAGTGTCCCTATCAGCTGACAGTTGAGGCACTTGGTAACACCGAAAAATTAGAATTGGTGTCACCGACAGTGGTGGGTTTATATACTGTGGATCCCGAAGCTTTGAATTTCACCCTCAGACCGTCGTGCCTCAGAACCCTAAGTTGTCGCCCCTGAGACCCCTGGTCATCGCCCTTGTCTCCCTACGCTCCTCCGCCGCTGGGAATCGCCGTCAATGACGAAATCCACTCCCTAGTCGCTGTCGTAGAGGATCCGCGCCAAGCTAGGGTACGGATTTGGTCTCTATTGCGCTCCTCGTCCGATTCTTGTGCATTAGATTCGTGTTTATCTTTGATAGACCCTTTGCACGTATTCCTATACACTCAAATCTCCAAAATCTTGCGAATAACGAATTTTCTAGGGTTTTGCCGTCCGCCCGATAAATCTCGGTGGAACCAAAACTAACATATCGGTCTCACCGATGTGCTTTTCTATGTGGCTGAGAACTGTCTCGGTGAAACCAAGTTGCTCTTTTCGGTCCGACCGACAAGGGTGCCAAGGTTCGGTTAGAGAGTCAGTCAGTCTCGGCCCCACCGAAAATTCTGTTTCGGCTGTACCGATATTTATTTGACAGATTGCAAAAATCTTGAAAATTCATTGTTCAAATTTCAAAAACTAGCCTCATTTTGTGATGACTCGTCTACTTCTGCTCTCCTATACTCTATTCACAGGGTCAGTATGTCAGGCTCAGAGGACAGTCAGAATTTGGTAGAGCAAGGAGTTGACATGAGTTCTGGCACAAGCCCAGAAGCCAGTTCTTTCTCATATCCACGCACCCCCAACTCTCATGGGTTGCCCAAGGCTGCCACCAGGACCAGAAAGAAGCTCAACTGTGATGAAGAAGATTCAGATTTCATTCCTGAAGAGATTCTTGCTAGGAAGCAAGAAAAGGCTACCAAGAAGTCAGCAACTGAAGCTAGTTCATCTAGAAGAGTTGTCAACAAGGTCTATGCTAGCTCAGAGACTATCAAGGCACATGAGAGTGGTAGAGCCACTATTTCTGTTGATCCCCCAAGGAAGGCTATGCCTAAGAAGGCAGGGGAGAAGAAGTCCAGGAGAAGATTGTCCATGTGATTGGCAGGCCTACCTCTATGTATGAAAAACCGAAGGAGGCTGCTGGTGTTGTTGCTGAGGAAGAGGAGGAAGAACATGTTGAGAAAGCTACTCCCAAGAAGAAAGCCAAGAAGCTGATAGCTGATGCTATGCCTAAGACTGGCACTTCCAAGAGAACCAAGCCTACTTCCAAGGAAGCTACTACATAGAAGTCCAAGAGGACTACTAGAGACATCCCAGCTTCTGAGAAGAACAAGGGGACTGCCTCCAGAACTGAAGATGATGATGACTTGACTACTTTCATGAAGCTCAGACCACATCTTCCAGTGCATGATGCCACCCACTTAGTTGCTGAGGACATGAAGAAGAGGAAAGACTCAGGATTGAGAGCCTGGAGAGCCAGTGATCCTTATGCTCAGAGGAGGAAAACAGCTGTAGACTACAAGTTCTACACAAGAGAGCAACAGGATTTTTATGAGACTGTGTTGCTTGACAAGAGCCCAGCTGTTAGCGACATGAGATATGTTGATTGGAAGTTCATTAAGGATAATGTGGACTACTTCCCAAGTGTCCAAGACAACTTCCATTGCATTGGTCTGGACAAGTTCATTGGCAGAGAGATTACTGCATGGAACGACGAGATGATCATGCAATTCTAGTCCACTGCACACTCGGAGATGGTAGAATTGTATGGACGACTGAAGGTGCTAGATATGAATCCACTGTTGAGGAGTGGGTTTCACTTCTAGAGGTTCCAGAAGCTCAGGAAGGAGATCTGGATGTATGCTCTGAACCCAAGGCAAGTCACAATGCCATGAAAGATATGTATACTCCTATCCCTGCTGACAAGGTGTAATCACACAAGCTAGGATCCATCTATTATCTACAAGCAGGCCTCCGTACAATGAACACCATTTTGAGGCACACCTTGATGCCCAAGTTAGGAGATGACAAGATGATCCGAGGCTACTCCACTAACATGTTGATCCACCTTGATAGGAACACCAGGATTAGAGTCATGGATCTGATTGTTGAGACATCAAGAGGGTTGCTACTGATCAAAAGCGCTCTTGTTGTTATGCACCCTACATCTAGTTGCTTATCAACTCTTAGTTGAAGAAGCACATTTTTGCTCTAGATCGTCCACATCTGCCCCTATAGCCAGATTTTGAGGATAATGTCGTGGTGATGGACCCAAATCATCCCACATCTGCTATAGCACAGGCAGAAGTAGAAGTTGTTCGAGCCGCTAGTGCTCAAGCCCCTAGATCCAGGAACGAGCAAATGGATCTTCTGATCTCTGTTGTCCAGGGCATGCAGAAGGATATCAAGGGGATTCTGGATAACCAGAACAGTCTAGTGAGGATCTTCAAGACAAGAATCAAGGTTCTTGGTGATAAGGTGGACAAGTTGTCCAAGACAGTCATAGAGCTTCAGAAGGAAGTTGACTCCGTGCACATCCCTCGGGTCTCCTCTACTTCAGATGATGATGATGAGGAGGAGGATGA
The DNA here is from genome assembly GCA_022496015.1 of Hordeum marinum. Classification (NCBI taxonomy): domain Eukaryota; kingdom Viridiplantae; phylum Streptophyta; class Magnoliopsida; order Poales; family Poaceae; genus Hordeum; species Hordeum marinum. Next base: position 244,386,022 of record CM039672.1, read on the forward strand.
ATCACCTCTCAGCCTAGGCACGCAGTTCACCACTCAGATGACATCAGCCACAGTGCCTACACCAGACTTGAGGCCCTCTTCATCAGCTCCAGCTACTGTCAGCATAGCTCCTGCTCCATCAGCTCCAGTTCCTCCTGTGACCACTCCAGCTCCTTCCACGACATCTGTAGAGATCTTTGCCGATGCCATCATCTTGACTCCTCATCAACAATCGGAGGAGACCAACCCAAGAACGATTAGTTATATGCCTTTGAACTTTTTGGTAACTTGTTTTCAAAGGGGGAGAAGTGTATATAGATCATTACACTTCGAGTGAGAGAGTGTTTGTGTTTGTGTCTTTTTCACAAAACAGTTGCTTTTGGTTGCTGTGATACTCATTTTTTTTGCTTGTGATACACGCTTGATGATGTTTCATCATACGCTTTAATGTGCGATGCTACTATTTCCTATCATCTTAGTACTTATGTGATGATCATTCATTCTTGGTTGATTGTGTTGTGCTATGGTATTCATTCCAATTATTCTCGCACACCACCAAGTGGTATGTGACATGTGAGAAGTGACCCATGTACCTAATCGATTGTGTATTTGCATTCAAACGCAAATTTAAAAACAACACAAATTTAGGGGGAGCTCTTGCTTATCACATACTTCTCAAAGCGACGATTATATTCCATGATTATGTCTTTATTGAAGCTTTGATCTATATGTTGTCATCAATTACCAAAAAGGGGGAGATTGAAAGCACATTTGCTCTCTTGGTGGTTTTGGTATTAATAACAACATATAAGTCATTGAACTAATGTTTCCACCAAGTATATTTCAGGGCAAGTTCAATTATAGGGATAGCAAAAGGATTGTGGAATTACCCCAAGATTCAAGGAAATAGGTTGACCAAGCTTCAAGCAAGAGGACTCTACATTTTACATTTGTGAGAAATCACTTTGAGTCCATAGGAAAGCCAATACTATTAAAAGGGGGTAAAGTTTTGATGGCAAACAATATGCTCAAACGTGCACAAGTGACAGTCACCAAAACATCCACAAACTCTCCCACCAAAGTCTGTATATCGGTCCCTTCGAGATTCAAAAGTTGCCACTTTTAGTCACTTCGGTAAAACCGAGATTTACACATCGGTGTCACCGAGTCTAACTTATTGTCTGTAACGATTGGATTTTTGGGGATGCCTATATATACCCCTTCACTACCACCCACTCGAAAGAGAAGCACTTAGAACTATTCCATACCTATCCTACTCAATTTTCTGAGAGAGAACCACCTACCCTTGTGTTGAGGTCAAGATCTTCCACTCCAACCATATGGATCTTGATTTCTAGCCTCCCCAAGTTGCTTTCCACCAATCCCATCTCTTCTACCAAGCCAAATCTATGAGAGAGTGATTGTGTGTTGAGGAGTCTATTATCTTGAAGCACAAGAGCAAGGAGTTCATCATCATTACCGAGCCTATTACCTTTTGGAGGGTGGTGCCTCCTAGATTGGTTAGGTGTCGCTTGGGAGCCTCCTACTTCGTGTTGTGGAGGGAACCAAGAAGTTTGTAAGGGCAAGGAGATCGCCTACTTCGTGAAGATCTACCCATAGTGAGGCTAGTCCTTCATGGACGGAAGCCGCATAGAATAGTCAAGGTTGCTTCTTCGTGGAACCCTCGGTGGGTAGAGCCCTCCGTGGACTCTCGTGACCGTTACCCTCCGTGGGTTGAAGACTCCATGAACATGGACGTACGATAGCACCACCTATCGGAGCCATGGGAAAATCATCGTGTCATCACTTGTGTTTGCTTTCCTAACCATATCCTTACTTACATGTAATGTCTTTAATTTCCGCTGCTACACTCTTAGACATGCATGTGTAGGGTGTTACTTGATATGCTATGAATGCTAAAACTTGCCAAGAATTAAAATTGGGAAAAAGGCAAAGCTTTTATTTGGTCAAGTAGTCTAATCACCCCCCTCTAGGCCTACTTTCGATCCTATAGTTGGCGGCTTAGATGAAAAGGGTGAAAAAAGATCGCCGTGTTCCCCTTAGAAAGGCCTATGCAAAAGGTTTCATATAGTAACCCGTGTGCACAAGCAACACAAATTTGTTCGAAATGAAAACCTGAAAACTTTGTAATGTAGATGTGACCTCGTCGTTTTGTCTCGAAATTTTTCCCACGGTACGCAGCTATCGTTGAACCCTAATATTGATCTTCTGGCACATTTCGGAGCTTGCTTGCAATATTTAAGTCATTTTCCATTTCGTGATCATTTACGGCATATAAATCGTATACTAACATCAACAATGTCTGTTGGCGAGAGGGATAAGGACTATCATTCGATATGGGTGAATCCTACGGTGCAGACGTACGATCTGTATGGTTAGGGTTTTGGCCAATCAAAACGCACGACTCACTTTGCGTGCATTAGCTGTCAATCGGCCATGGTTTAGAAAGCACACGGTATTATTTAATGAATCGTGTGCTATTTGTTTATCCACAACAATCATATTTTCATTTCAGATGAATTCGTGACTTCATCATTTTTCCTTCAATTAATTTCACCGGCATACAATCACCTATTAACCCATGTATTGATTTTGGGTAGCATTTCATGGCTTGATTTCTAATTTGAAGACATTTTTCACCAACATTGGGATTGTTAGTAATTTAATTGGAGGAAATGCAGATGTATTCCAAAAACCACGAAAATGGGTGTGTCACCGTGGCATGATGTGAATACCCCGTGGGAAGAAAATTGGTAATTTCTCGTGGAACTTGTGATGTATGACCCTTTGAAAACCTAGGCATCTCACACGAAGCATCATAGTTTCCAAATGTAGAGTTGGCATTTGAGACTCTCAAATCGGTGTCTACCTCATCCTTTCCCCTCATTTTTTCCCATGGTACGCAAACATTATTGTACTCCTATTATTGATCTTCTGGTGGATTACATGGTTCATTTGCTATATCTAAGGCATTTTTACTTTTACCATGGATTAGTGCATAAATAAAATCCCAACATGAATTACGTGTGGATGCTGGCAAAGAATTTCTTACAAATCATTTGTGTGTCACTTTTGCGTGATTTTCGTCATAGTGCAAGGAATGAGAGGAATTTTCAAACATTTCAGATGGGAGATGCGTAAACGTCTGTAATTTAATTACAGGAAATGCAAAATGGACTCAAAAAATCACGAAAATCGGTGTGTCATCATGGCATGATCTCGAGACACCGTGGAAAAATTTGGTAAATTTTTGCACAAGTTACGATGATCACTCCTTCGAAATCGTTGCATCTCACTAGAAGAATCATAGTTCCAAAGGGAGAAGTGGCAAATCAAATTCCAATCAACGGTGTCTTCATCGCCTCTTCGACCATTTTTATCTGACGGTAGTCAATCATAATTATGCGTCAGGTTTGATTTGTAGCGCATTTATGGTCTCGTTCGATATTTTTCAGCATTTTTTATCATTTACGGGGCATTTATTGCATATAAATCAAATCCCAACTTCAACAGCGTGTGTTGGCAAGAGGTATAAGGACTGTCGTTCGATCTGGGTAAATCCTATGGTACGGACTTACGATCCGTGTGGTTTGGGTTTTGGCCAATCAGAAAGGAGGACTCACTTTGCACGCATTAAGTCTCATAGGCCACAGTTTATAAAGCACACAGTTCTAGTGAATGAACCGTGTGCTATTTCTTCATGCATAACAATCATATTTTCATTTCAAATGAATTTGTGACTTCATCATTTTGCATGAATTATGTGTGGATGGTGGCAAAGAATCTTTTACAAATCTTTTGTGTGTCACTTTACGTGATTTTTGTCATTGTGCAATGAATGAGAAGAATTGTCAAGAATTTTGGATGGGAGATGTGTCCACATAAATAAATGTCAGTAATTTAGTTACAGGAAATGTAGATGGACTCAAAAAATCACAAAAATTGGTGTGTCATCGTGGCATGATCTCAGGACACCATGGAAAAAAATTTGGTAAAATTTGGCACAAGCTATGATGATTGCTAATTGGAAACTGTAGCATCTGAGTAGAAGGACCATAGTTCCAAGGGGAGAAGTGGCAAATCGAACTCCAATCGACGGTGTCTTCATCGTCTCTCCTCCAAATTTTATCCCACAATAGTCAATCATCATTATACAACAGGTTTGATTTTCTGGCGCATTTCTGGGCTCAGCTGCTATATTTAAGCCATTTTTGCATTTGTTGTTCATTTAGTGCATATAAATTGAATCTCAACTTCAAAAACTTGTGTTGGCGAGAGGGATAAGGACTGCCGTTCAATTTGGGTGAATCCTAGGATGCAGATGTACAATCCGTGTGGTTTGGGTTATGGCCAATCAGAACGCACGAATCCCTTTGCGCGCATTAGGTGTCATCGGCAGCGGTTTAGAAAGCACACGTTATTAGTTAATGAACCGTGTGCGATTGGTAAACCAAAATGCACATGTTCAGTTCATACACACCGGAGTGAGATGAACTGATTGTTCTATCTATAGGGTAAATTATCATGAATATTTCAAATTCAAGGTGAGATCAACATAAGGTTGTGCATACCTCACAATACAGTACATGCGAAAATTATAAGAGATCAAACTCAGAACACATCGCACACAATTCAGTACATGCAACAATTCAATACATTAGACATAACGATTAGTTTTTGAATCAATTCCTATGTACATGGGGTGATCGCGATCATTAGGTTGACCCCTAATGAACTTAGGATTTTTGATGATTTTACGCTTCTCCTCTATTCCGTCACGTGGCCCCTCAAGCGGCAACTCATCATATTGATTCTACTCCTCCTCATCACCAACATTCTCGATGCGTAGTACCCTCCTCTTCCCATACATCACTACATGGTAGTGCGTATGCAAGAGGCCTGGCACAAAGAAAATCTGGGTAGTATCGCTAGCAAGAATAAAGGGATCCTTGTGATATGCCATAACTCTACGGTCAACATATGTCTTCCTGTTGTAAGCATAAACCTTTTTGCTACTTAGAGGGACCCATCTGCACTTGAATAATGCCACCTTCATTAACACATAGTTAAGCTCCCAAATCTCTTCAATGGTTCCATAGTACACCTGTTTTTCATCTTCCTCTATAGTTAGGCATTCTACTCGAACAGAGTTGTTCTGATACGAGGTCTTAGCATCACGTTCCTCAGTGTGGAATGTGTTTCCATTTATGCCGAACACTTGGTACTTCATAATCGTCGTTGATGGCTTTTGTGCCAACCACATTGCAAGGTCTTCATCGGATCCGCTTGCCAAACGATCCTTCAACCATCTTATATAGTCCTTATTGTGTGCATTTGTCTCGGCAGCTACTGACATCACATTGGGTAAATTGATTCGTCGTATCTCCTCCATGTGTTCTGCAACCAAAGCGTCGAGTATCGGGTTGTTAAGAAGTACCGCCAAATAGGCTTGATCGACTATTTCTCTAGGTGCACAAACCTGTTGGAAATATGCCCTAGAGGCAATAATAAATGGTTATTATTATATTTCCTTGTTCATGATAATCATTTATTATCCATGCTTTAATTGTATTGACTGGAAACATATTGCATGTGTGGATACATACACAACACTTTGTCCCTTGTATGCCTCTAGTAGACTGGCTCGTTGATCAAAGATGGTCAAGGTTTCCTAGCCATGGACATAAGATGACATTTGATAATGGGATCGCATCATTGGGATAATGATGTGATGGACAAGACCCAAACTATAAACATAGCATATGGTCATGTCAGTTTATTGCTATAGTTTTCTTCATGTCAAGTATCTGTTCCTATGACCATGAGATCATGCAACTCACTGACACCGGAGTAGTACCTTGTGTGTATCAAACGTCGCCACGTAACTGGGTGACTATAAAGATGCTCTACAGGTATCTCCGAGAGTGTCTGTTGAGTGAGCATGGATCAAGACTGGGATTTGTTACTCCGTGTGACGGAGAGGTATATCAGGGCCCACTCGGTAATACAGCATCACAACAAGCCTTGCAAGCAATGTGACTAAAGTGATAGCCACAGGATCTCGTATCACGGAATGAGTAAGGAGACTTGCCGCTAACTAGATTGAACTAGGTATATAGATATCGACGATCGAATCTCGGGCAAGTAACATACCGAAGAACAAAGGAAACACATACGGGATTAACTGAATCCTTGACATAGAGGTTCAACTGATAAATATATTCATAGAATATGTAGGAACCAATATGGGCATGCAGGTCCCTCTATTGGTTATTGACCATAGAGGTGTCTCGGTCATGTCTACATAGTTCTCGAACCCGCAGGGTCTGCACACTTAACGTTCGGTGACGTTTCGGTAGTATAAAGTTATGTATGGTGGTGACCGAAGGTTGTTCGGAGTCCCAAATGAGATCCCGTACATCACTAGGAGATCCGGAATGATCCGTAGGTAAAGATTGATATATAGGAAGTCCCGTTTTGGTCGCCGGAAAAGTTTCGGGCACTTCGGTAGCGTGTCGGGAGTGCCACGAGGGTACCGGGGGACCATCAGGAGGGGCCTCACGCCCCAAAGGGCCTCATGGTCTGTGGGATGAGACAAACCAGCCCCTAGTGGTCTGGACGAAGCCCCCACTAAAGGCCCATATGGCTGGGGAAGGAAAAAACCCAAAGGCGGAAAGAGTTTCTAAGTGGAGAGGAGGAATCCTACTCCTAGTATGATTGGAGTAGGACTCCTCCACCTCCCACTTCGGCCGCACCAAAGGGGCAGCCCTTGGGGCGCCGGCCTCCCTCCCCTCCCTCCTATATATACTAGAGAGTATTTGAGAGCATCCCTAACCCTAATCGCCACATGCTGCCCTCTTCTTCCTCTAGATCGGTTTCTCCTCTAGTCTAGTTTCGGAGGTGCTTAGGCGAAGCCCTGCCGGAATAGTTACACCACCACCGCCACTGCGCCGTTGTTCTACCGGATAACTCATCTATCTCTCCGCTCCCTCTTGCTGGATCAAGAAGGTGTAGATCGTCATCGAGTTGTATGTGTGCAGAACGCGGAGGTGCCGTCCGTTCGGCGCTAGATCGGGACAGATCATGATTAGATCACGGGACGCTTAGCAATTTGGATCGCGAAGACGTTCGACTACATCAACCACGTTTCTTAACGCTTCCCGCTTAGTGATCTACAAGGGTATGTAGATCCACTCTCCCTCTCGTAGATTCTCATCACCATGGATAGACCTTGCGTGTGCGTTGGAATTTTATTGTTTCCCATGCAACGTTCCCTTATAGTGGCATCATGAGGTAGGTCTATGTGTAGATGAGATCAGGAGTAGAACACAAAGGAGTTTGTAGGCATTGATGCTCAGCGGTATTGTGGGATGAAGCGGCCGGGACCAACCTTACTCGTACACTTACGAGAGACCGATTCCAACGACTGACATGTGACTTTGTTACATAAAGATGGCTGGCGGGTGTCTGTGTGTCCTAATCTAGTTGGATCGGATTTGACAAAGGTGGTCCTTGAGAAGGTTGAATAGCAATTTGTGTATCACCGTTGTAGTTTTTGCATAGGTGAGAATTGTTATTGCTAGATACCCATGGAAGCCACGTAAAACATGCAACAACAATTTGAGGACATATAACTTGTTTTTGCAGGGTATGTTGTGATGTGATATGGCCAATTACATGATGTGATATATGTGATGTATGTAATGATCATATTTTTAATATAATATCACGACTTGCATGTCGTTGAGTATGGCAACCGGTAGGAGCCATAGGGTTGTCTTTAATTATTTTTGTCGTTTTTGCTTTCCTTTATCGCTATGAGTTAGCAATAGTCGGCACGGCAACCCTGATGGCGACACGTTGATGGAGAACATGGTGTCATGCCGGTGACGATGGAGATCATGTCGGTCCTTTGGAGATGAAGATTAAAAGCACAAGTTCATGGCCATATCATGTCACTTATGATTTGCATGTGATGTTAATCCTTTTATGCACCTTGTTTTGCTTAGGACGACAGTAGCATTATAAGGTGATCCATCACTAAAATTTAAAGATAAATTGTGTTCTCCCCGAGTGTGCACCATTGCAAAAGTTCGTCGTGTTGAGACACCACATGATGATTGGGTGTGATAGACTCTATGTTCACATACAACGGGTGCAAGCCAGTGTTGCATGTGAAGACCACTCGGGTTAAACTTGACGAGCCTAGCATGTATAGACATGGCCTCGGAACACAAGAGACTGAAAGGTCAAACATGAGTCATATAGTAGATACGATCAACATGATGATGTTCACCATTGAACCACCTCAACTCACGTGATGATCGGACTTGAGTTGGTGAATTTGGATCATGTAACACTCGGATGATCGAAGGGGTGTCAATTTGAGTAGGAGTATTTAAGTAATTTTATTAACTAAACTCATTATCTTGAACAATAGTCTTAGTAACCTTTGCATATTTATGTTGTAGATCAATGGCTCGCGCAGTAGTTCCCCTGAATTTTAATGTGTTCCTAGAGAAAGCCAAGTTGAAAGATGATGGAAGTAACTTTATGGAATGGGCCCGTAATCTTAGGATTATCCTCACGTCTTCCCAGAAGGCTTATGTCCTTGATGCACGGCTTAGTGACCCACCCGCTTCCGTGTCGTCCAAAGACGTTAAGAACGCTTGGGAGACACGTTCTGGAGATCACTCAATAGTTCAATGTGCAATGTTGTATGGCTTGGAATAAGGACTCCAAAGACGTTTTGAACGTCATGGAGCATATGAGATGTTCAGGAGTTGAAGTTTATCTTTGAGAAGAATGCCCAGATCGAGAGGTATGAGACCTCCAATAGGTTTTATGCTTGGAAGATCGAGGAGAATGGGTCTGTCAGTGAACATATACTCAGAATGTCTGGGTATTCGAACCGTCTGGTTGAGTTAGGATGCCCCTTCCGCCGGAGGCGATCACTGACAGAGTTCTTCAATCATTGCCACCTAGCAACAAGAGCTTTGTGATGAACTATAACATGCACGGGATGAACAAGTCAGTCGATGTGCTCTTTGCGATGCTGAAAATCGCTGAGTCTGAAATCTAGAAACAACATCAAGTGTTGATGGTCAATAAAACCACTAGTTTCAGGAAGAATGGCAAGGGCAAGAAGGGTAACTCCAAGAAGAGTGGCAAAGCAATTGCCCCCCGTGAAGAAACCCAAGACTGGACCCAAACCAGAAACTGAGTGCCTTCATTGCAAGGGAATTGGTCACTGGAAGCGGAACTACACGAAGTATCTGGCCGACAAGAATGCGGCCAACACCAAACAAGGTATATATGATATATATATATATATATGTTATTGATGTGTACCTTACGATCTCTCTCTGTAGTGCCTGGGTATTTGATACCGGTACAACTGCTCGCATTTGCAACTCAAAACATGAGCTATGGAACAGACGAAGGCTAGCTAAGGACGAAGTGACGATGCGCGTGGGAATGGTTCCAAGGTTGATGCGATTGCCATCGGCACTCTCGCTCTTTGATTACCATCGGGATTAGTTATGAACCTAAATAATTTTTATTTGGTGCCTGCGTTAAGCATGAACATTATATCTGATCTTGTTTATTGCGAGACGGTTACTCATTTAAATCAAAGAATAATGGTTGTTCTATTTACATGAGTATATCTTTTATGGTCATGCACCCAATGTGAGGGGTTTACTCCTATTGAGTATCGATAGTGACGATACACAGGTTCATAACATTGATGCCAAAAGATGTAGAGTTGATAATGATAATACCACTTTCTTGTGGGACTGCCGTTTAGGTCATATTGGTGTAAAACACATGAAGAAGCTCCATGCTGGTGGACTTTTGGCGTCACTTGATTTGAATCACTTGACGCATGTGAACCATGCCTCATGGGCAAGATGACTAAAACCCCGTTCTCTGGAACAATGGAACGGCAAGTGACTTGTTGGAAATCATACATACTGATGTGTGTGGTCCGATGAGCATTGAGGCGCACGGTGGATATCGTTACTTTCTCACCTTCACTGATGACTTAAGTAGATATGGGTTTATTTACTTAATGAAACACAAGTCTGAAACGTTTGAAAAGTTCGAGCAATTTTAGAGTGAAGTTGAGAATCATCGTAACAAGAAGATTAAATTCCTACGATCTGATCAAGGACAAGAATATTTGAGTTATGAGTTCGACAGTCACTTAATACAATGTGGAATTGTTTCACAATTGACATCGCCTGGAACACCACATCGTAATGGTGTGCCCGAACGTCGTAATCGAACCTTATTAGATATTAGATATGGTGCGTTCTATGATGTCTCTTGCCGATTTGCCACTATCGTTTTGGTGTTATGCATTAGAGACATCTGCATTCACTTTAAATAGGTCACCATCGAAATCCATTGAGACGACGTCATATGAACTGTGGTTTGGCAAGAAGCCAAAGTTGTCGTTTCTTAAAGTTTGCGGATGTGATGATTATGTCAAAAATCTTCAGCCTGAAAAGCCGGAACCCAAAGCGGAGAAATGCGTCTTCATAGGATACCCAAAAGAGAAAGTTGGGTATACCTTCTATCTCAGATCCGAAGGCAAAGTGTTTGTCGCTAAGAATGGAACATTTCTTGAGAAAGAGTTTCTCTCGAAAGAATTGAGTGGGAGGAATATAGAACTTGATGAGGTTATTGAACCTTTACTTCAACCAGAGAGTAGTGCAACGCAGAAAGATGTTTCTGTAGAGCCTGCATTGGTTGAAGAGGAAGTTAATGATGATGATCATGAAGCTTCATATAAAGTTACTATCAACCCTCATAGGTTGACAAGGACGCGTGTTGCTCCTGAGTGGTACGGCAACCCTGTCTTAGAGGTCATGTTGTTAGACAACAATGAACCTACGAGCTATGGAGAAGCGATGATGGGCCTGGATTCCGAGAAATGGTTAGAGGCCATGAAATCTGAGATGGGATCCGTGTGTGAAAAAAAGTATGGACTTTGGAAGTATTACCTCAAGGGCGAAAGGCCATTTAGAACAAATGGATGTTTAAGAGGAAGACGGACGCTGACAGTAATGTCACCATCTATAAAGCTCTACTTGTGGCAAACAGTTTTTCACAAATTCAAGGAGTTGACTATGATGAGACCTTCTCACCCGTAGCAATGGTTTAGTCCGTCAGAATCATGTTAGCAGTAGCTGCATATTTGGATTATGAAATTTGGCAGATGGATGTCAATACAACTATCCTTAATGGTTTCCTTAAGGAAGAGTTGTATATGATACAACTAGAAGGTTTTGTTGATCCATAGAATGCTAACAAATTTTGCAAACTTCAGGAATCAATTTATGAACTGGTGCAAGCATCTCGGAGTTGGAATCTACGTTTTGATGAGGTGATCAAAGCGTTCGGGTTTATACAAGTTTACGGAGAAGCTTGAATTTACAACAAAGTGAGTGGGAGCTCTATAGCGTTTCTAATATTATATGTGGATGACATATTGCTGATTGGAAACAATATAGAAATGTTGGAAAGCGTGAATGAATATTTGAACAAGAGTTTTTCAATGAAGAACCTAGGAGACGCTGCTATCATATTAGGCATTAAGATCTATGAGATAGATCGAGGCGCTTAATAGGACTTTCATAGAGCACATACCTTGATAAAGTTTTGAAGAAGTTCAAAATGGATCAGTCCAAGAAGGGGTTCTTGCGTGTGTTGCAAGGTGTGAAGTTGTGTAAGACTCAATGCCGAGTGACTGTAGAAGATATCGAAAAGATGAGTGTCATCCCCTATGCTTCAGCCATAGGCTCTATCATGTATGCAATGTTGTGCACAAGACCCGATATCAGTCTTGCCATAAGTATGGCCGGAAGGTTTCAAAGTGATCTGGAGCACTGGACGGCGATCAAGAATATCCTTTAGTACCTGAAAAGGACTAAGGAAATGTTTCTTGTTTATGGAGGTGATCAGGAGCTCGTCGTAAAGAGTTACATCGATGCAAGCTTTGACACTGATAGAGATGACTCTAAGTCGCAAATCGGGTACGTATTTATTCTCAATGGGGCCGGTAAGCTAGTGCAGTTCCAAGCAGAGCATGGTAGCCGATTCTACATGCGAAGTAGCGTAGATCGCAGCCTCGTAGGCGGCGAAGGAAGGTGTCTGGATGAAGGAGTTCTTGACAGATCTTGGAGTGGTGCCCAGTGCATTGTATCCAATGGATCTGTTCTGTGACAACACTTGTGCCATTGCTCTGGCCAAGGAACCAAGGTTTCACAAGAGGACCACACACATAAAGCAACGCTTCAATTCCATCCACAAGTACATGAAGGCAGAGGACATAAATATTTGCAAAGTGCACACAGATCTGAATGTCACAGACCCGTTGACTAAATCTCTTCCAAGGGCTAAACATGATCAACACCAGAACTGTATGGGTGTTAGATTCATTACAATGTAAATCACATAGTGATGTGAGCTAGATTATTCACACTACTGCAAGTGGGAGACTGCTGGAAATATGCCCTAGAGGCAATAATAAATGGTTATTATTATTTTTCCTTGTTCATGATAATCGTTTATTATCCATGCTATAATTGTATTGATTGGAAACACATTGCATGTGTGGATACATAGACAACACTTTGTCCCTAGTATGCCTCTAGTAGACTGGCTCATTGATCAAAGATGGTCAAGGTTTCCTAGCCATGGACATAATATGTCATTTGATAACGGGATCACATCATTGGGAGAATGATGTGATGGACAAGACCCAAACTATAAACATATGATCGTGTCAGTTTATTGCTATATTTTTCTTCATGTCAAGTATCTGTTCTTATGACCATGAGATCATGCAACTCACTGACACCGGAGGAGTACCTTGTGTGTATCAAAACTCGCAACATAACTTGGTGACTATAAAGATGCTCTACATGTATCTCCGGGGGTGTCTGTTGAGTGAGCATGGATCAAGACTGGGATTTGTTACTCCGTGTGACGAAGAGGTATCTCAGGGCCCACTTGGTAATACAACATAAAAACAAGCCTTGCAAGCAATGTGACTAAAGTGTTTGCCACGGGATCTTGTATTATGGAACGAGTAAAGATACTTGCCGGTAACGAGATTGAACTGGGTATACAGATACCGACGATCGAATCTCGCGCAAGTAACATATCGAAGAACAAAGGGAACAACATACGGGATTAACTGAATCCTTGACATAGAGGTTCAACCGATAAAGATCTTCATAGAATATGTAGGAACCAATATGGGCATCCAAGTCCCTCTATTGGTTATTGACCTTAGAGGTGTTTCGGTCATGTCTAAATAGTTCTCAAACCTGCAGAGTCTCCACACTTAATGTTCAGTGATGTTTCAATAGTATAGAGTTTTGTATGGTGGTGACCGAAGGTTGTTCGGAGTACCGGATGAGATCCTGGACATCAGGAGGAGCTCCGGAATGGTCCGAAGGTAAAGAATGATATATAGGAAGTATCGTTTTGGTCATCGGAAAAGTTTTGGGCATTTCGGTAGTGTACTGGGAGTGTCGGGAGGGTACCGGGGGACCATCGGGAGGGGCCTCACGCCCCAAAGGGCCTCATGGTCTGTGGGAGGAGACAAACCAGCCCCTATTGGGCTGTACAAAGCCCCCACTAAATGCCCATACGGCTGGGGAAGGAAAAACCCAAAGGTGGAAAGAGTTCCCAAGTGGAGAGGAGGAATCCTACTCCTAGTAGGATTGGAGTAGGACTCCTCCACCTCCCACTTCGACCACACCAGAGGGGCAGCCCTTGGGGAGCCGGCCTCCCTCCCCTCCCTCCTATATATACTAGAGGATTTGAGGGAATCCCTAACACTAATTGCCATGTGCTGCCTCTTCTTCCTCTAGATCGTTTTCTCCTCTAGTCTAGTTTCGGAGGAGCTTAGGCAAAGCCCTGCAGGAATAGTTCCACCACCACCGCCGCCACGCCATCGTGCTACCGGAGAACTCATCTACCTCTCCGCTCCTCTTGCTGGATCAATAAGGCAAAGATCATCATCGAGTTGTACATGTGCTGAACGCGGAGGTGCCGTCCGTTCAGCGCTAGATCGGGATGGATCGTGATTAGATCGCGGGATGCTCAGCGATTTGGACCGCGAAGACGTTCGACTACACCAACGGCGTTTCTTAACGCTTCCCGCTTAGAGATCTACAAGGTTATGTAGATCCACTCCCCCTCTCATAGATGATCATCACCATGGATAGATCTTGCGTGTGCGTAGGATTTTTTTTGTTTCCCATGCAACGTTCCCCTACAAAACCTGCGAGCCAGCAAGGACCGGCTAACCAGCCAGCCTTCCCTCATGGCGAGAGAGGGGCACACCTATAGGTCTAAGTTTCATGTATTTGATGTAAAACTCAACCACCTCCTCGGCGGTATAACCTTGTAGAATGCTTGCCTCTGGATGACATCGGTTCTGACAATAGTGCTTCAATATTCCCATGTACCGCTCGAAGGGATAACATGTTGCAAAGAAACGCAGGACCACAATACTTTATCTCGTCCATAAGGTGGGCGGTGAGATCGGCCACGACATCAAAGAATGACGGTCGGAAGAACATCTCTAAGTTTGACAATATCCTTGCAATATCAGCTTGCATATTCTCGAACCCTTCAACATCTACCACTAGGCCCGGGCATTTGGGTTAACCGAACCGATCGGTTCGGTTCTTCGGATTTTTAAATATTTCGGTCCTGTAGAACTGCCAACCGATCGGTTCCTTGACAATTGGATAACCGATTTTTTGAGAGCCGAAGTTTTGGTTCGGTTGTCAGGTTAACCGAACACAACCCGAGTTAAGGCCAATAATTGATTTGTAATTATTTAATGACATGCCTGCACGTCTCTGCACATGCTACAGTGTGATTCGGAAAGAGTAGTATGGCTACATGCTAATTTTATAGTCACACGAACGCTTCTTTTCTCAGCGGCAAGTCGATGTGGTACTAAACCTGAATGCATCAGTGCCCTATGCAGCACAACTAGCATTATATATGGGCTAATTGATTGAATGATTTTGTGCCATACTTCACGTGTGGGCTAATATGCAAACCAGTGAAGTGGAAAAAAAGGTTTAAAGAGGCCGAGAGCTACATTCGGCTGACTGGGTCAGATGGGCTGGAGCAGCCATAACAGGCGTGAGACGTGTTCTTTACATTCGGTTTTTCAGGTCAATTGTGTGTAAAAACCGAAATTACCAAACTAATTTTGGTTTTTTAGTTTTGATGACCAAAATAGGTACCGGTTTTTTGGGTTTCGCTCCATTCGGCTTCGGTCCCGGTTTTTTCGGTTCGGTACATCGGTTCTCGGTTAATATGCCCACCCCTATCTACCACCTTCTGTCATAGTTTGATAAAGAAATCACAGAGATCAATCAATGTGTTTCCTATGTCTGTGTCCATCATATTCCTTATGGACACTAGCACGATTTGTGCCAACATTATGTGGCAATCATGTGACTTCATGTGAGACAACTTCTTTTTACCCAAGTTGTCATCCACGAGACTTCTGTTGTTTGCAGAGAAGGAAGAGGGTGACTTGATTGACAACAAAAATGCAAAGAACTCTTCTACTTCTGTTGTAGTGAAATTGTAACTCTGGTGTTGGTGGAGCAATTTGTCATCATCTTCTGGTTCATTCATGCATTCTAATTGATCATCAAGCATATTGAGTCATGCATCATCACCATCCTTTCTTTTTCCTTTAATCTTGAGCAGAGTACCAAGGATGCTTTCACATACATTCTTTTCTACATGCGTGACATCAATGCAGTGACGTACACTTAGGAACTCCAGTAAGGTAATTCCCAGAACACTGATTTCTTCATAAACACTTGGTACTGTGGTGTTATTTTTGACATCGAACCGGGTCCCTTGCCAAGCACAACGTTAATTTCTTTAACCATACTATGGACTTCTTTCCCATCATAGGGTCTTGGGCCCGTTCCTTTCTCTACCGTACCATCAAATTCAGCTGTCATTTTTCGGTAAGGGTGATTTTTCCTTAAGAACCTACGATGACGCAAATACATAGGAAAAAACTATCCATGAATGTGCCATATCCATGCATGTGCCATATCCTACTGGTACCTTTGTTTTCTGCCCTGAACTACTGCCTAATGCCGGCATATCTTGAATGTTGTGCAGCAGCAACGCATGTAGCCAAAAAAACTCCTTTGGTAGGCATTATAATAGTTCACACTAGACCTCCACAATGTGTGCAGTTCTTCTACCAGTAGCTAAAAGTAAATGTCGATATCATTTCTAGGTTGCTTCGGGCCTTGGATAATCATCGGCATCATGATATATTTTTTCTTCATACACAACCAAGGAGGAAGGTTATATATGCACAGAAGCACCAGCCAAGTGTTATCTTTGGTGTTCATATCGCCAAATGGATTAAATCCATCAGTACACTCCACTAGCCATATATTTCTAGGATCCATTGCAAAATCTTTACACATGTTAGTGATTTGTTCCCATTGAGCCCCATCTTTTGGGTGCCTCATATATTTATCCGCAGTTCGCTCATCATGATGCCACCGCAGCCTCTTTACCTCTCTAGGGTTTGCAAACAAACGCTTCAACCTTGGAATTATAGGCAAGTACCAAACAAACTTGAACAAGATTCCTGTCTTGATCTCTTCGTCCATTTTGTACTTGTCCTTTGCTCTCTTGCACTTGTATCGTGCGTGATTGCATATGCGACATGAACCTGAATCTTTGTACTCACCGCGGTACAACATACAATCATTCACACAAGCGTGTATCTTCTAGAATTTAAGTTCCAATGGACAAACAATTTTCTTCGCTTCATTCATGCTTTGGGGGAGTACATTATCTTCTGGAAGAATGTCTTTGAAAAGATTCAACAACTATGTGAAGGCCTTGTTTGATAGACCATTTTCTGCTTTAAATCTGAGAAGCGTCAGTGTGACACTCAACTTGGAATATTTCTTTTTGCAACCTGGATTCAAATCTTTCTTGGAGGCCGCATCAATGCTTGGCAGCTCCTTGTACCCAGCTATATCTTTTTCTGGCCCTGGAAATCTGCAATCATAGCAGCAAAATCTGGCATATCATCAAGGTCGGTGTTGTCTGCTTCACACTCTTGGTTTTTCTTTGGATTTTTTGGCATGCCAGTCTTCTGTCTGTAGCTTGACGTCTGAGCCCCAAGGTTGAATTCATCACCCATGCGACTCTGATCAGGGTTTGGTACCTCGCCGACACGCAGGTTATTACCTTCATCGATAACCGACTCTTCACCGTGTTTAGTCCATCTTCTGTATCCACCCATGAATCCCCTTTTGTATAAGTGTGACTCGACCTCATCAATTGGAAGTGACACCATATTTCTACAATCCTTGCATGGTCATTGGACGTAATATTCTTTGCAAATTCTCTTCTTTGTCCGTTCAACCAAAGCCATGAACTCCTTCATGCCATCCCTATACCTTGAGCCTGTTCGATACCCCATCCATTCAGATTGTTGCATCCTTAATGGATGCACAAAGATGGGTGAATAAATCATAAGATTTTATTTTCAAAATTTATGGAGGGTGTTGCATAATGTTGCCTAGCCATGCAATGACACTAATCAACAAGTCAATTTACATGCATCATCAGTAGTGCCATTATATGAATCTAATACCTTAATTATGCCACTCAAGGAAAAGAATACCTTAATTAATTAGTATCGGCACAACAAGACAGCAGGGTCGAGGAGCAGAGCTTAGCAGGACACCTGCTTGTAGTCCTAGCTCCACTATCCCGCCTATGACCGCGAGGGACATGCTCCAGTCACGCCGGCACCGACCACGAGGATTGAGATCCTCCTATATCTCCCGCCGCCGACCGAGGATTGACCTCCTATCACGCCACCACCGCCAATCGACCGAGGATGGACTCCCTATAACTCCGACACCACCGATCGACCGGGTATTGACCTCCTACCCGTCAGTCGCTGCCTCGGACGCCGTCGACATCTCTATCAATATAACAATATTTTTTGGGTTTCCAGAGAGAGGCTGTTTACCGCACCCATATGTACCGGTAAGCACATCACAAATGGTCAGGTTACGGAAACCGTGTATCACGCACGTTTCCATCTCACACGATTTGATTTGGAAAATCGTGTGTCGTATACAACAGAATGTGATAAATAGTTCCTCGGACCATTATCATTAGATCCCCATGGTTTCCCCATATTCCCCAGATCCTTAAATAGGTTCCATATCCATAGTGCCCAAATTCCCTAGCGTGGCCCTAGCATTGGGGAAATGCGAACGAGTTGTGCTGATGGTTTTAGTGCGCCTACACTCGTTCATACAGTCACTCTTGGCAACGCCATTGGCGGCGCAACCACGCATGCGGTCACCGTCGATCACTTGCCTAAGGTCACCAGGAGGCTGGTGTACTACGGATTCGAATCATCATGTCAGGTCCCATCATTCCTCATCTTTTTAGCATGACCAAAGCAAGCAACTCACTCAGTCCCCCCCACACACACATGAAATCGATCAAATGTCGGATCCAGAGTTTGACTCCAGTAGACTCCCACAACATGAGTTCAATTCTGAGTTTTGCGCCACCGAGAAGTACCAAAAGCTGAGTTGTTTGCACAAACACACTCTCAGTCGACGTGTATGCACGCAGGGATTCTACATTGGCAGACGGTTTCTTGGTTGCCCCTTAGAGGTTAGTGATAAGTTCATCCCTTAAGTTTAGTTAATGCCCCCACACGTCCGGTTATTTTACATTCGCAAGGATATGAGGCTTGTGCCTTTGTTAACTAGCTAAATGATGAATGGCATGGCAAGGCTCAGAGTGTTATAACCAAGCTTGTAGAAGATAACATAAAGCTGAAGAAGAAACAGGCTAATCTAGAGTGTACAATCACTATGATGAAGCAAGAAAGAATCAATCACAGGCAACAGATAAAAGCAAGAGACAAGAAGGAACTAGCATGTGTACTTGTAGTTTCCGCATTGACCATCTTCTATGTGTTGTTTGCAATTATCATTAGGGGTTTCATTTGATTATTAATGGCTACATCAATAAGCAGAGCTCATCCATTTCTTACCAACTGCCCAATGTTAAATGCTTACTATTTCACACCCGTCGTGTTTCATATAAGCGTGTGGGTAGTTAAACAATGCATCTAGCGAACCATGTGAACTCCTAAAATGTACACAGCAAAACATTTGGCATATTGAGAACTGCACAATAGGGGGAATTTAGAGCGACGGGATGGGTGCACACAATTGCGGTTGCTTATATCGAAATTCTAACTGCCTGCCAAGGCGCCAGTATAATCCGTCAATCCCCCGCTTCAATTGCCATTCCTCTTGTCTTCACAACATGCTTCAGTTGCCATCATCTTGATCATCCCGGCCGTACACTCTACACTTCCACACACTCTGCAATCTCGCTTTCTCATCGGTTGTTTAATTACGTAGCCCAACAATGTCGAGCCACGGCGAGGATGACAGTTTTGCCAGTCTGGGGTCAACCACAGAATCATCACACTCGTCTGCCATGAGTCTGGCATCAAGACCTGACCTCCATTTTATCTGGCTCATGGAAGGGTCACCGCCGCCAGAGTCATCGGACGACGATCGGACGGACGAGGAGCCGCCGAAGGATGAAGAAGGCGACAACGATGATAAGGAGGAGGAATGGTCGGACAAGGAGGAGGATGGTGAGGAGCCACCAAAGGACGAAGAAGATGACGACAATGATGAGGAGGAGGAATGATCGAACAAGGAGGACAACGACGAGGACATCAATGACGATGGCGATGAAAATCCAACGGTCAGCGGCAAGAAGCATCCATGTCTTGGCGCGGGCCATCTAACAACAACAAGAAGAAGTACAACAGACTGTAATTGTTGTCGTTTGCTCATATTTATTCCTTAACTCTGCCTACCCTCTAGATCTCATCACAAACAGTTAACAATACATATTCGTTAGTGATCATTCACAATGTCGCACACATTTGGTTTCTTGAATTGTGTGCCAATTGTGTGCCATATCGAGCACACAATTTAGAACAACAAAGCATATGTGTTGTCCAGAAATATAGCACACAGTTGTGATTATCGAACTATTTGCAGCCTATCACACACACCTTGTTACGTCAAACCATTTGTGTTCTTCCGTATCATTGCAAATAGTTCATTTGAGTGACCTATATGCCGTACATCACACACATGTATGTTTGATTAACCGTTTGTGACATTTCGCCTCATCACAAATAGTTCTTAAAAGTAAACTGCCTGTCATAGATTGCACATGCAAATATTTTCTGAATCGTATTTGACGGCTCCCCCATCGCACACAGTTCATGTCATTGGAGACGGAGCTTGAACTATACCGCTTCTGATTCATGCATCATACACAGTTTCGTCGAAGGGTCTCTGATTGTAGTGTCGCGTTAGCAGCATCCTGCATTAGTGTTGGGATATAGAGCACCACAAGATTGAACCCACTACAAAGCACCTCTCCCACTAAAGATAAATCAATCTAGTTGTCCAAACCAAATGGATAGATCGGAAAGAAATACTGATAACCCACGAGTATAAGAGGTCAATCATAGTCCTTTCTAAAAGTAAGAGTGTTGAACCCAACGAGGAGCAGAAGGAAATGACAAGCGGTATTCAACAAGGTAATTTCTACAAGCACTGAAATTGTAGGTAACTGGTATTTTGATAGCAAGATAATTGGTAACGAGCAAGTATCAGTAATGGTATATAAAGTGCAGCAAGGTAGCCCAATTCTTTTTGTCGCAAAGGACATGCCAAAATGGTCTCTTATAATAAGCAAAGCATTCTTGAGGGTACACGGGAATTTCATCTAGACACTTTCATCATGTTGGTTTGATTTGTGTTCGCTACTTTGATAATTTGATATGTGGGTGAACCAGTGCTTGGGTGTTGTTCTTACTTGAACAACCTCCCACTTACGATTAACCCTCTCGCAAGCATCCGCAACTATGAGAAAAGTATTAAGATAAATTCTAACCATATCATTAAACATGTGGATCCAAATGAGCCTCTTACGAAGTAGCGCATAAACTAGAGTTTAAGATTCTATCATTCTAGCAACCCATCATCTAATAACTACTCCACAATGCATTTCCTTAGGCCCAAAGATAGTGAAGTTTCATGTAGTCGATGTTCACATGACACCACTAAGGGAATCACAACATACATATCATCAAATCATTGAACACATATCAAACTCACATGATTACTTGCAACATGACTTCTCGCGTGACCTTAAGAACAATGGTAACTACTCACAAATGATATTCATGATCAATATAAGAGGGGTATTACATAGCATAATGGATCTAAACATATAATCTTCGACCAAATAAACCATATAATAATCAACTACGTAATGTAATCAACACTACTAGTCATGCGCATGTACCAATCTGAGGTTCCGGTATAAAGATTGAACACAAGAGATGAACTAGGGTTTGAGAGGAGATGGTGCTATTGAAGATGTTGATGAAGAATGGCCTCCCAAAAATGAGAAGGTTTTTGGTTGTGACGATGGCTTCGATTTCCCCCTCCGGGAGGGAAGTTCCCCCGGCAAAATCGCTCCGCCGGAGGGCAAAAGTGCCGCTGCCCAAGTTCCACCTCGAGATGGCGGTGTTCCGTACCGAAAGTTCCCTCTTTATTTTTTCTAGTTCAAAACACCTTAAATACCAGAAGATGAGCCCCAAAGGTGGGCCGGTCTAAGCACAACCCACCAGGGCGTGCCTGGGGGGGCTGGCGCGCTCTGGTGTCTTGTGCTCACTAGGTGGCCCACCTCCGATAGTTATTTGATCCAATATATTTTATATATTCCAAAATAATTCTCCCTAAAGTTTCAGCTCATTTGAAGATGTGCAAAATAGGTATCTCTGATATGCTTTTTCAGGTCCAAATTGCAGTTGCGGGCATCCTCCCTCCTTGTGCAAACCATGCATATTACGAGAGAAAAGGCATTAGAATTACTCAATAAAGAATTATTATGCATAGAAACATTATAAATAACAGTAGGAAATCATGATTCAAAATGGATGTATCAAATACTCCCTCTGTCCCATAATATAAGAGCATTTTAACAATCATGCATAATAAAGTTCAGAAAATACTCAATTATTTTAGATGAATAATCTGGTCATAAACCCACAATTCATCGGATCCCAACAAACACACCGCAAAAGAAGATTACGTCTGATAGATCTCCAAGAGGATCGAGGAGTACATGGTATTGAAGATCAAAGAGAGAGAAAAGCCATCTAGCTACAAGCTATGAACCCATAGTTCTGTGGTAAACTACCCACACATCATCATAGAGGCATCAAAGTTGATGTAGATGACCTTTGTGATCGATTTCCCCTCTGATAGAGTACCGGAAAAGGTCACCATATGGGATTGCGGAAGAATAGAGGTTTGCGGGGTGGAAAAAGTGTTTTGGGTGTCTCTTTGTTGGTTTGGGAATATATGGGAATATATAGAAGTGGAATTAGGTCAAAACGGTGTACGGGGAAGCCACGAGCTCGGGGGGTGGGGGTGGCGCCCTACCCCCCAAGACGTACCTTGTGAGATCGTTCCTCACCCGTACGTCTTTTGGCCTCCTACGGAAGCTTCTAGGGTCTCTTTTGGTTTAGGAAAAAACATCGTGAAGTTTCTTCGTGTTTGCACTTTGTTTGGAATTGATGGCACTTGGTTAATAGGTTAGTCCCAAAAATGATAGAAAATAGCATATAAAGTGTCCAAGATTGATAATATAATAGTAGTAAACATCTCAAAAATTATAGATACATTGAAGACATATCACAAACCATTTCCATGTTTATCATGAATTTCCCTCTAGTAACTTTGACGCATGTTGTCCAAAGACAAGCTCTTCTTAGATTATCAGACTTATTTTGACCTATCAGGATATCAAGGGTTGCAAGATGATAGATTGCCGTCGAAGTAAGAACCACTTTTGAGAAGAATATTGTGCTCGACCACAGTCGCGTACTTTCTACTCCGTGATGTGATCTTTCTAGCGATCTTGTCCACTAGGGGAGGTTGTCATTATCGTTGTTGTTGGGTGTATCATTAAGGAGGGGGCAAATATAATGCACTATATATCCACAATGGTACCACAATCAAATGAGGGATAGGGGATGATTAAATTCATGCTAGGCAGATCAATTTTGTCGCTAGGGTTTGGGTTATATAGTAAGTATTCTTGTGAGCGATGAAGAAAATAAACAAGAAAAATATTTTATAGACAACTCAGATACTCCCTCCGTAAGCATCGACTTTTGTACCCCAATTTTAGTTAACAACTCAGATACTCCCTCAATAACAAAATATAAAACATTTTTGACACTATGATAATGTCAGAAAGCATATTATATTTTGATCAAAAGGAGTAACAAGTAAAGAAGATAAAGTGCATATATAATTGTGTAGGAACTAAAAAAGCAACAGCTCCCATTTGCGAGGAGAGATCCCACTTGTTAAGGTGGGCGAATCTACACCATTGAATTGCCATAACTATAGAAATGTCATTTTCTCTTACACCATCTCACTAGTTTCTCCATGCTCAATTTTTGGCTTTAGTGTCAAGATTGGATCTAGGTCAACTAGGTTTTTGTTGTCGGGAGCAACCCTATAAGGAGGATCCCATGACACAAATTTAGCATATTGTAGTTTTTTCAGGGCACATATGTCAAATATTTTCGCCTTCATACCGTAAGTGATAATCCTATATAAGTTTCCCCCCTCTCCCTCTAACCAGCAAGGGGTCGGTTTGCCGGTCCCGCCATCAAAACTCCTTTACCTCCTCATGACCATCAAAATTCTTTATCTTAGTCATCATTGCATACAAATGATAAAGGAAAAGAGTAGGCCCTTTTATAAGAAATTTATGAGTGTTTGGCCATTCAAAAACCATCATTGGACTATTAGCATAACACATAATAAATTTATTATTATATTTTTGAAACATAGGCAAAAGATTTGTGTCATCTATCAATTAAGTGAAGAATAGAGTTTGGGTATTATTACAAACCCACGATACAAAAGGTCATTTTACTGTCACGACATGATCTATCCCATTTTGTTAGCCTTCATAGTGAGCAAAAATATAGCCTCATTCTTTATTATTTATGTTGAAAGAAAAACCGATAGAGGAGTGTTCTTGTGTTGAAATATGTGGGCATTTTGTTCATTCTAAATGGTCCAAGAGACAAACATGGATAGAGAGGACATTTCCTTTCCTATCTGGGATGTTTTCGTCAAACAAGCCCACCGACCGTTCTTGAACGAAATGCCTCAAGTGAGGTGTCAAGACTAGATGATGATCTCATCTAATTATACGCATATATTCTTCGACAATATCACAAAACTAATTTTTAAGCATGATGATAGGGGCGTGGCGACTACCAGCGACTACGGGCCACTACGGCGATCCAACCCGGTGCCGCTGTACAGCCCGGACCCAGGGTCCGGCCGACGAGTGGGAGGACGCTTTTGGGCTCTCGTGGAGGAGTCTGACGGCGAGTTCTATGACAATGACACGACGTCGCCGACCCCTTCGGACTTGATCTGCGAGACGTTTTAGGTAGAGCACTAGGATGATGTTGTTGCAGGTCTGGTTGACGCCATCATTCCTTCGAATGATCCGGCAAGGGAAGGTCTGCCGGAGACCGATAAGGAGGAGATAGTACGGCAGGTAGTGCATCGACGGATCTCAGCGACGGCGATCTGGGCTTAGAAAGGACCATTACCTAAGGTACATCTGTAACATCCCAAACTTTGGAATGTTATAATAACTATTAGAATGATTGTTTGTTTGTTTGAGTGATTGAAAGTGAGTGAAATTTGAAACTTTTTGAAACTTTTGAAAGTTTAATGAGAGGGAATGAAATGACTTTCCCAAAACTTTCACTCTGCATTTTGATCACCAGGAATTCAAATTTATTTCATCACAAAACCCTAGAGTGAAGATGACATGACTTCTTCCATTTAAAGAAAAGAAAAGGGATTTGAAAATGGTTTGAATTCCCATTTGAAGATATTTCAAATTCAGAAACTTTATGCAACTCAATAATTTTCATGAGAGAGGATAATATGACTTCTTCAAATATATGAAATATGAGTTGGGAGTTTAAAAGAATTTGAAAGTACCACTGAATTATTTTGGAACCCATTTCATATTTGGTTCCTATTCAATTTTTCAAAGTATTCAAACCCTTGTCAAAAATTTGAGGGGAGTAAATATGAAACTCCAAACAGGGGGTTATTTGTGAAGTTTTTGAACTATAAAAACCCATGAGGTTATTTGAAATATTTGCAAAAAGGGATTTAAAACAAATAGGCCAATTCTGAAAAAAATAATTTTTTTTTCAAATATTCAAATACCAGAATAAAAATGTTCATTAAATGGAATATTTATTTCTGATAATTTTGATGTATAATACTCCTATTTTTGGAGCTAGATTATTTGCATTAAAGGCTTTTGATTGTCTCTGTTTTTTAAAAAGGAAAGATTTTATAACTGATCGGGCCGGCCCACCTCTATTAATGCCGAATCCCCTAATTACCGGCCGGCCGACGCCCCTGGCACGCTCCCCCACTCGCTGACAGTGGGCCCTGCCCCGTCCGATCCCGCTCGCGCCACGGTCGTCCCCATCCTCGCGCGAGCGCCACCGTCGCCGGAATCCCCTCCCCCTTCCATTCCCGACTCCCTCCCCGGCCCTATAAAGATCGGACCAGCCCCCGCACCCATTCCCCCTCGTTGCCCATCACCCCACGGCCTCCCGACGCCGGAATTGCTCACCGGAGCTTTCGGTGCCGCCGCGCCATTGCCATCGCCTAGCTCCATTCCGATCTCCCCGTCCTCTCCCGAGCGCACCACCGAGCCCCTCTCGCTCGCCCGCACCTCCCCATCCCCCTGCCCGTGCTCCATCGCCCCCTGGAACGCCGTACCCACAACCTCGCCGGAGTCCGAACCACCCCGAACACGTGCCGCTCACCTCCGTCGCCCCGAGGCCCATCCGACGCCACCATAGCCTTCGCCGAGCTCCCCTGCATCGACCAGTGCCGGTGACATCACCGGAGACCCTCGGAAGCCATCTCCCCGACGACCTCGACGCCCCTACCATCGCCGGAGCCTTCGTCGTTGCCGGCAACCACCACGGTGAGCCTCTCTCCCTCTCCTCTCCGTCAGATCTAATTTCTACGGTCCAGAGTAGATTTTTTTTAATTCGCGAACCGGTATGTGCTAAGGTCCGGTCGTCCGCCCGAAGACCCCCTCTCGCGCACACTAGCCAGCCAATCAGGAGATGCCACGTGTACCCCTGTCCGTCAGAAAATGGATTTTTCATTTCTGATTTAATTTCTGTTTCCAGAATAGTTTCAGATTTGTTTTGCTTATAACTTTTATGTTTTTAATTATTTTTAATTGATTTATTTTGCATTAGATCACAAATTTCATCTAGTTTCTGTGAATACCAAATTTGACTATGTTTGAATAATTCAATTTGAATTTGGACAGATTTGATTTAAATTTTGTTTTCTGAATATCTTGAGTTCTAAAATGAATTTTTGAATGATTCTTTTTCCTACTTGTCACAAGTAACCATAGATATCATTTGGTAGAGCATGAGAATTTTTAGAGTAAATTTTATTAGGGTTTTAACTAGAAACAGAATCTGTTTAGTTTGTTAATATAGTTTTATTAGTTTTATTTTGTTAGTTTAAATCTGAGATTAGTTTTAATTTGATTTAGTAAGTTCTGTTAGTTAAACTTTAGTTGTTTTACTCACTGTTTATAAAAATATTAATTTGCTTAGTTTGTTCTTTATTAATATAGGAGTCACAACTCCTTTTCAATTAGGTTTAATTTGTTATAAAACAAACTAGTTAGTAATAGTTTATTCCAACAAAGTTTTATACATAATTAAATTATTTTTTCTAAGAAAAAGTTTTAGTAATCTTTTTGTTAAGAAATGTTTGTTAATAAAAAATGGTTTAGTTTTGCTCTATTATGATAGGAAAACTATATCCTACATCATTAGGTAATGTCTTATAAAACAACTTAGAATTAGTAGAGATTATTTTCACAAAGTTTTATATGATTTAATTCTGTTTTGTAATAAAGATTTTATTTAATTATTTTCTGTTAACTTAGTTGTTTTACAATATGTTTTCTCTTAGTTTATGTTTGCTTGTTGTTAAGTTCATTAGGCAAACACTTATATTGTTTAGAAGGTTGTTTTTATAGTTCTAGTTGTCTTTCAAAAGTGATTCATTTTTCTAGAAAAATATTTAAAAAAATCTTTTATTATATTTTACTTTGTTTTGGGTTTTGTGTTACTTTTGAAATTGTTGGAGTTTTGTGTTTCAACTTTGTCTTAAGTATTTCCATCATCAACCTTGTTGATTTTGTTTCTTGTGTTACCTTGTGATTGTTAGAATTGATTGCTAGTATGATTGGTTATGGATGCAATGGTTGTTATATAGATTTCTCATCGGAGAGTGACGAATAGTCTATCAAGTTACTTCTGAAAGCAATCTTTATCTTCATCAACAGTACAGGCAAGTTCACCTTGACCATCTATTTCATACCTATGTTTTTATTGCATGTAGTGACATCATTCAACAAATCCCTCCCGTAGTGTTATTGAAATTCTTGTAGTTGAGTAGAATGCATGAGGTAGGAACCCACCACTGGTTACTAAAGCCCCGGGAACGTTAATTACTTTTATGCTATGCTAAAGTAGACGGGGTTTGGTATGAGTGTTCGTGAGTGGTGTGAAGAAGGACTCTACGTCAAGACGACAACTTCATGAAGACATCTTCAAGTCCTGCATCTTCAAGACCTTACGACTTCAAGACTCGAGAAGACAAGTTTTCAATACACACTACTGGGTGAAGGATGGTTGATTGGGCACCCTGGAGAAACCAGTGAGTGGCCGGGATGCATGGAGAAGCGCCATGACATCTTGCGGAAAGCTTCACCCAGACTCAAAGAGAAGGATGAATACTTCATGCCCGGAAGCTTACCTGTGTAGCCACAAGTCAATATGGGCTCTGGCTTGGTTGATCTTTGTTGCGACTCTGCTGGGCAGTGCTACGAGATGTAGTCGACGTTAGGATTGGATGGGCACTGTCGGACAGTCAGGGAAACACTTGGAAAGACCATGTTTCTTTCATCCTGTTCTCAAACACCAGGCAGTGCGAGGACTTACCAGGAGGGAAAGAATCTTGTGGGTAAAGTACACAACACTCTGCAGAGTTAAACCTAATCGATTAGCCGTGTCCCCGGTTACGGACAATTTGAGCTTCTAGACTTGGATCTATCTCTGAACTCTCAACACTGGACTGATAACTAATTGTGGGCAACTTAAGATACTTGTGGGCATTGAGACATTGGTTGGCGGAACCATGTCATGATAGGTAACTCCATAGTGAAATTCCTGATATTCCTTTGTTGTAGGAAAATAAAATCAGCTTTTGTGCAAAAACTTAGCCACAGAGCCATAAAGCCTTATTGCATATAGTATAGTTTCTATCTTCTGTTCTGCTATGGTGATCTTGCCGGCATATTCAAAATGATGACCTACACGGCTGCAACGTCTTATGTTGCAGATACTCTTCTACGACGGGTAAGAGTACAATTCAGGGTTACGGTCCGCACTCAACTTGCCGTTGGTGTTATTGGGACTCCACTCCCGTTGACTGTATCCGCTGCAATTTTAAGGTATATATCAGTTTTACGTTAATTACATGTGATTGCACTTTGATATATACATTGATGTACTATGTGTGCCAGCATACTGATCCAGGGATGGCACAGGAAACACAGGGGCTTGACTCGTTTTGAGTCGGGTCGCTACAACATCTCCCAAAATTAACCCTAGCAGATTTTATCGACGATTCGTCTTGGAAAGTTGTTCAAAGAAGGAACAACCGAAGAGAACCGGCGGCGGTAGTACCGGTGACATTGCCGTCGACGGGCGCAATGGTGTGATCCGTGATCTCAGGAGGTCACGTTTGAAATTGTTGTTGGTCTCGGTTGGGCCGGAAGCGGTCGAGTCGGTCTTGGGCTATCCGATGGCTGGGTATGTGGCCCAGCCGGCAGTCCAGGTGACTCATGACATGGCGAACGAAGAATCGTATGCGTCGATCGCTAATTCTTCATTCCTAGGACTGGACGTCACTAGGTTTCCAAGAAGGGCACCGCGTCCTGCCTTCTCATCGCTAGGACTGGGCAGGGCGGCAAGGGTTACAGCCCCGTCACCGTCGAGTCTGGTGAATCCGCTAGGCACTTCCATGGATGGGCGCGGAAATCCGCCCACACGTCCGGTGCCGCC
Organism: Hordeum marinum; assembly: GCA_022496015.1. Taxonomy (NCBI): domain Eukaryota; kingdom Viridiplantae; phylum Streptophyta; class Magnoliopsida; order Poales; family Poaceae; genus Hordeum; species Hordeum marinum. The sequence goes on from CM039672.1 coordinate 244,415,438, forward strand.
GATGGCAAGGGCAGACCAGTAGCAGTAGCTTCTGGTGAGGGCGGCAAGACTTGCAGGCGCAGGCAGCCATGACGGGAACCACGGGTCTGGACAAGGTCAAGGAGCCTTTACCGGAGGCTGTGGTGCCGCTTCGTATAACGAAAACCAGAATGCTTCTGGCTATTGGGGAGACGATGGTTATGACGCTTACGGCGAGGGCATCCATTGGGGCTCGTCATCTACCGGTGATGGCCGGGTCGATGGAGGAGGAAGAGGTTTTGATGGACCTCAAGGTTCCTTTGTGCACGGCGCTGCTGGACCCCCGAACTGGCAGCGTAACTGGTATCGTCCCTATCGTGGTGGCCGAGTAAGAGGCAGATGGCCCCCTCCGCCTCCCCCACCGACGGATGCAGCATCATAGAAGGTGGACGAGATAGGGTCTCGAGCAGCGCAACCAGTACCCACCGCGACAGCAGGTGCTGCTGGGCCGGTTCTTGCAGGCGCGGCGATGGAGGTGGTCAGTGCTTTGGCGGCGGTCAAGGTACCTAACCCCAAGGGTGCGCCATCTAAGGAGGTTGCTTCTGATAAATCCGACAAGTCTGAGGGTGAAAAGTTGACTAAGTGGGCTCGCAAGAAGGAGAAGATGTCATGTTGCCGGTGTGGAGGTCCAGGTCACTTCGCGGCAGAGTGTACGGTAGAGCTATGTGACGTTTGCCGGAAACCAAAGCATGACACGGGGGAGTGCCCATTTCTCTTGGGGCCAAAACCAGTGGTTGCTATATATGGAGTTTGCTGTTTGGAGCTGATGTTTTTTGAGTCCCCACGCTCTTCTTCTACTGCACCTATTCTAGAGAGCTCCAAGACAGGGGTTGTGCGGGTTGCTCGTGGGAGAATGACCACTGATCAAGTGGTGCAGCAGCTTCGAGAGTTGGTGCCTGGTACCTCAGTGGGATCTGGTGACACTAGATGATCAGGTGTTTAGGGTGGATTTTCCTACCAAGGAGGATCTAGGTAGACTCCTGACATTTGGGATGAGTAAGGTTCCGAATATTACATGTGTACTTGAATTTGAACCATGGGCACGGCAGGAACCAGAAGGGACTCCATTACCACAACTTTGGGTACAGATCATCGGTGCCCCTCAGACGGCTCTCGATGAAGTAAGAGTTACTTGGAGTCTTGGGTCGCTCATTGGTAAGACGGAGAAGGTTGATATGCCTTTTACACGATCTAATGGGGTGGCTCGCCTTTTCGTTAGTGTCATTAGCGTTGAGCACATACCGGATATGGTGTGATGGACGTATGATGGCAGAAGTTATATGTTGGATATTGAGATTGAGGAAAATGCCAAGTTCCATGACTTGGCAAAGCATGTTGATATGGACACTGATGAGGGGAAGGGTAGAGATGGGCATCCAACACCTGAGGCTCCTCCATGTCAAGAGACGGATATAGAGGCTGCTCCTCTAGCCAGGACTACTCAGTCTAATACTAGCAGCGGACGGGTTATTGATTCTTCCTCCTCACACCAGTTGCGGTTTGGATCGTTCGGATCCTCTTCGGCACCGAGTAAGCTTTGGGGAGTTAGAGTGGAGTGTGAAGACCCGGAGGAACATCAACTTCCTCCGCTGTCACCGCCTATGTGACCACAGGTCACTCAGACTTCTCCATGGAGAGGGGAAGCCGCGACTTTTGCGTCCAGAGGCTCTGTTTGTTCATCTGCCGCTTCCCCAATTAGTCAGGGGGTGGTGGGCGTGGATGGACTTCTAGCGGGAGGCCGTTCTTCAGCTACTATTAGAGCGACTATGTCCTTGGATATTGTGACACCGACGACAGGAGGTCGTCTCGCGTCGGCAGAGGAGGGCAAGGCTACAGGTGGTGCCACACCGGAGCTAGCAGGTTGCACACTGGCTGCTGTCATCCCAGCGTACAGCGTCTCCCCGCCGGTGTCAGGAGGTCACCTGGTTACTCCGGGCGGCGCCATGCTGGAGGCATCATGCCGGGGCCAGTAGGTGGTCCCGAGCACGGGCAGCCCGGCCGGTGCAGGTAGACTGGCTGGCAGCATGGTGGCGCCGGAGACGGGAGGTCTTCGGGTTGCTGCTAGCCCGCCTTGTCGTGGCGACGATTTGGTCTTCGAAGATCATCCGATTCTAGCTGGAGGACCGGATGCCACGGTGGGACAGGGGGCAGGTGGCCCCTCTCTGCTGATGCCATCGACCGAGGAGGTGGTCGCGTTCGGAGGCATTCCAGACCCGACGACCGTGGGGAGGCAGATGAGCCGTAAACTACAAGAGCAGCCGGATGCGGATGACCTGATGATGGGTCGTGCCATGAGGGAGGCCAAGCTGTGTGACATTCAGACCATGGCAGGTATGGCCGTAAACACGTGTCATTCTATTTTGCAATTTTTAGATGATGAAATTATTTCGAATGACATATTAGGTGTGTCTATGGGTAGTAATGCTAAGGAAGTTTCCAGATCTGTTAATAACCTTCTAGACTTAGAGGCCGAGAGAGCTATGACAATGTTGTGTAATATTGCCGCTGTAAAACCAATGAATGATGATGAGATTAATGAACCGGGGAAGGGAGCTATAGAACGTCTATGTGAGGATCTTGTGCCATCATCCCTAATTAATGAGGAGGAGGATAACAGTGGTAACATGGGATATGCAGACCCAACGCAACTGAAAGAAAGCTTGCACATAGTAACCGGTTATGTGGACCGTGTTGCTGATGAGGAAAAACTAAAGCGAGCTTGGAAATGGAAAGTGTATCCGGTGTCGGTAGTACGCCGGAGTGCCCGATTAAGACTGCAAAGAAATTCCATGATGAACGATGAAAGGAATATTCTGGAATAGCATAGGTCTTGGTGACTTAGCTAAAAGGAGATTTCTAGCAGAAGAAACTATTGAGCATATGCTCGATTTTATTGCTCTAATGGAAACCGGCAGGGGCAATTTTACCTCTCAGTTCCTAAGCACCATATCTGGTGGAATTGACTTTGATTGACACTGCCTACCCCCAAGAGGAAGGTCTCGAGGGATCTTACTTGGGGTGAGGTGTGAGACACTAGAGGTCAAAAATATAGTGTTGGGGGATTTAGCCGTCAAATTCATAGTACGTTCCAAGGAAGATGGGTTCCAATGGGCACTAGTGGCGGTGTATGGTGCGGCGCAACCAGAATTCAAGATGGACTTTTTGGCGGACCTTGTTCGGGTTTGCAGAAACGAGAGGTTACTCATCTTAGTGGGAGGGGACTTCAATATTATTAGGCAAAGGGATGAGAAGAACAATGACAACTTTGATGGCAGATGGTCATTTATGTTTAATACAATCATCGAAAGCCTAGATTTACGAGAGATTGAATTCATAGGCAGAAAATTCACGTGGGCCAACACGTTGCCGAATCCAACGTATGAGAAGTTGGATCGGGTACTGACCAATGTGGAATGGGCGCAGAAATCCCCACGTGTAACAGTACAAGCACTGCCTAGGGTTATTTCACAACATACACCATTCTTTCTTGATTCGGGAGAGGCAACTCATGTGGGTAATAAGAATGCTTTCTCCTTCGAGGTGTCTTGGTTTGAAAGAGAAGGATTCATTGATCTTGTAGCAAGAGAGTGGAACAGGGCTACAGGGGGACGATCTAATGTCGATAAATGGCAAAATAAAATTAGACACTTGAGACAGTTTCTTCAGGGTTGGGTGAAGCATGAGAGCGGCATCTATAAGCTCAAGAAACAAAGCCTTATCGACTTTATTAATGAGCTCGACATTAAAGCTAAATCTATGTTGTTGGACGCTCATGAGAGGGCATCCAAAGCGGAGGCAACACACAATCTCAAACAACTTCTCAAAGAAGAGGAGTTGAAATGGGCACTTAGAAAAAAAGTGCGTCAGGTGATTGAAGGAGATGATAACACATAATTCTTTCATTTCATTGCTAATGGAAAACATGGAAAGAAGAAAATTTATCAACTCGAGCGGGATGAGGGTACTATCGTTGGGCATGAGAACATCAAGTTGTACATCTCGGAATATTATAAGAAACTTTTCGGTGCTCCTGATGACAATACTGTGTCTATGGATGAGCACTTGGTCAGTGATATACCTCAACTCGGGAGGGACGAGAATGAGATATTAACTGCACCGTTCACGGAGAAAGAGGTGTTTGATGCAATATTGCAAATGAAGACCAATAAGGCACCAGGGCCAGATGGGTTCCCGGCTGAATTTTATAAGCGATGTTGGCATATCATTACAGGAGACTTAATACCGATGTTTTAGGACCTGTTCGATGGGCACTTGCAGTTGTACCACCTAAATTTTGGGACAATTACGTTGTTGCCAAAAAAGGAAGAGGCAGTGCGTATTGAACAGTTCAGACCGATATGTCTCCTTAATGTGTCATTCAAATTTTTTACCAAGGTCGGGACTAATAAATTGACACAGATTGCACATGCAGTGGTACAACCTAGTCAATCGACATTTACGCCTGGTAGAAATATTTTAGAGGGCGTGGTTGTACTCCATGAGACCATCCATGAAATTCATTCGAAGAAACTAGACGGGGTTATCTTCAAAGTGGATTTTGAGAAAGCATATGATAAAGTTAAATGGCCATTCCTACAACAAGCATTGCGTATGAAAGGTTTTGACGCGCTATGGTGGAAGCAAGTTGAATCATTTGTACAACAAGGGAGTGTTGGAATTAAAGTTAATGATGACATTGGTCATTTTTTACAAACTCATAAGGGTCTCCGGCAGGGTGATCCAACGTCCCCAATCTTATTCAATGCCATTGTGGATATACTTGCAATACTAATAGGAAGGGCGAAACAGGAAGGCCTGGTGGGTGGGTTAGTGCCACATCTAGTTGATGACGGTGTGTCCATCCTACAATATGCTGATGACACTATCCTCTTTATGGAGTATGACATATCGAAACCAAGAAACATGAAACTTATCCTCTGCTTGTTTGAACAGTTATCGGGGTTAAAAATCAACTTCCACAAGAGTGAATTGTTCTGCTTTGGAAGAGCCAAAGAAGCACAGGACGATTATAAACAGTTATTCGGTTGTGAGTTGGGTAGCTTGCCATTTAGTTACTTGGTCATCGAAAGTTATCGAACCAAGAGTGGAAGTGCAGGAAAGCTTCTGTCTTATGGAGGAAGGCTTATGTTGATTAACTCGGTGCTCACGAGTATGCCCATGTTTCTCCTTTCTTTCTTCGAGATATCAGTAGGGGTACATCAAAGATTGGACTTTTATCGATCTAGGTTCTTCTGGCAGAGTGATGAAGTAAAGAAAAAATATAGACTTACTAAATGGGACATAATTTGCAGACCCAGAGACCAGGGAGGTTTGGGGATTGAAAACTTAGATGTTAAGAATAGATGTCTGCTTAGTAAGTGGCTATACAGATTATCATTGGAGACTAAAGAAATGTGGGCACAGATTCTACGTAATAAATACCTCCATTCTAAAACATTAGCCCAAGTTATGGTTCGACCAACCGACTCTCCATTCTGGAAGGGCTTGATGAAGGTCAAGGCTCAATTCTTCCATAGAACTCGGTTCATCATTGGGAATGGAGGTGCTACGAGATTTTGGGAGGATACGTGGTTGGGGGAGACGCCCTTGGCTCTATAATATCCTGCCCTTTATAATATTGTGCAACGCAAAGATGTGTATGTTGACACAATATTTCAGTCTATCCCACTCAACATCCAGTTTCGGCGAACTCTGATAGGACATCGTTGGGCAGAGTGGTTGCACTTAGTCAGACGCCTTATGGAGGTACAACTATCACACGAGCCCGATAGGATTACGTGGAAGCTCGCAGCTTCAGGCATATTTACAAGCAAATCCATGTACCTTGACCTTATTGACACGACAGAGGTATCCAAGTCCATACATATTTGGAAGGTCAAGGTTCCTTTGAGAATCAAAGTCTTCATGTGGTTTGTTCACAAGAAGGTGATTCTCACTAAGGACAATTTAGCTAAACGCAATTGGCCAGGAAATACAAGATGTTGTTTCTGTAGTCACCAGGAAACCATCAAACACCTTTTTCTCCACTGCCCGCTGGCAAAACTATTATGGCAAACTGTTAGGGTAACTTTTAATATTGCCCCTCCCAATAGCATTGACACATTATTTGGCACGTGGATGAACGGAGTTGACACGAACATTGCTCGACACATACGCATAGGAGTTTGTGTACTTCTATGGGCTATATGGAACTGCAGGAATGACTTGGTTTTTAACACGAAAATACATATACATTTCTTGTAGGTACTAAACAGGGCGTCGGCGTTAATCCGTACGTGGTCGTTACTCACTCCTGCGAAGACCATGGAGCCTTTGGTTACTGGGTGTGTCCGGTGGGAGATGGTGGCGTGGGATATATTCAACCAGTTTGGATGACGGTCCACTAATAAAATAGATGGTTAGGCATCTAGGTCTATTTTTTGCTGGTTGTGGCTTCTATTGATTTTTTAAATATTTTTGTAACTTCGCTCAAGGAGCGTGCTTGGATCCGCAGACTATTTGTTTTCGCACTTTTAATAAAATGGCCGTATGCATCACGCTGATGCAAAGGTCGGAGATAACACTCTTTTTCTATAAAAAAAAATTGAGGTGTCAATGGCCTGAAGCTGAAGCCATTCTTTAAGCATGTCCAAATCCTATTTTACATGGCGAAACAAACAAAGAATTTTACTTTTAGTGGCACCTAAGCCTCCCAAACCGTGTGCCCCATGAACACGTGGATAGTGCCTAAAAATTGCGCCTTGCAAGCGGACTTCGCAAAGTATAGACTATTATCGTGTGTTTCCAAACAATATTATCCGCGACGTTTGCCTTGAGGTGGAAGTCGCGAAGAACAAACCAAAGCTCAACGAATTTCCAGAGGTTGGCGATGGGTAAATTTGGTGTAATTTTTACTTTGGAAACCCGACCTCATCCTAAGCGATTGGGCCACTGAGAAAACCATCCTCTGTCTGTTAGCAGAACCGAATACTAGCTTTTAATCCTTTCTTGCGATGCAAGGACATCTCGCACGATGATCCAACAAGGCAAGGCAACCAAGTCACACCGCGCCAAGAGTAATAATAAGTGGCTTCTACGGGCCTGTGCTGGGTGCGCTTATCAAACCGCACCTGCAAAAGGCACTGAACTTTTAAGACACTTGTCCTACTTAAACGGAACGGGCCGAGGCCGTCCGATCGGGGTTTGGCGCGCCATCCAGACGGCCGGCGTCGACGTCGGACGGTGGACTGCCTTGACGGCGGTGCAACGTACCACCGGTACGGTGGCACGCCGCGATCAGCCGATCTTGGGAGGGAGGGCGCGTACGGTACGGCTGATACAGCTTAATTAGAACCTGTACTGGGAACAGAGAGCTGCTGAGGACAAGTCGTCAGGTGCACTGCACACTGCTGCTGCAGTAGTACTGGCCTGGGGCTTAGTTGTAGGGCAACTTGCAATCATTGGCTGCTGATTCGAATCAAATTGCTGATTCCGATGGTTCACTGGCCACAACACAACACCGAGGCCAAAGCTGCACTGAAACAATCCATCCATCCAATCTATAATGGTCTTGGAAACATACTCCTAGCAACGATGGTATGCAATTCACATGCCGATCTTGGGCTCTTTCAGGAGGTTACTGATGTGGTACAAATATTTTGGTTTTCCCCTCGCACTCGCAATCGCGCTCCGGTCGGGTAAGTGATTGCTGTCACGGAGCAGTGGCCGGTAAGGTGGTGCCAAAGGAAGTTTAACGCCGAAAGCAACGGTGGAAGCGAGATTACATGTCGCGGTCCGGTGATCGGTGAGTCCGACGACGCCCGGTTGCACCGTCCGTGTGCGTCACGTGTCATATACCGCTGCTGTGTTTGCGTTCCGCCGCTCTCCGGCAGAGCGAGTGGCTTCCATGGAGTTCAGACTTACGCGTCAGTTCGTTTGCCTTTAATTTGGCCGTGGCCTGTAAATATAGCATACTCCTCCTCCGACGTCAGTGGTCATGGCTGATGGAGAGAGCTCGTGAACGAAACGATTTAAATGCAGGAAAGCTGCTGCTAGATGCTAATTGTTGACAATGCACCGTAAAGCGCTCCACTTCCCGCATGCTTTGCTTCCTTCCTTCCACAAGTAAACATCAGTTTTTTTTTAATGAAAATTTGTAGATGTTTATTTTTAGCAAAAGAGAGGCCACCCTCTCGTTTCATTTAATGAAACCATAAGGTCTTGAAAATTTGTAGATGTAAGCAAGCCAAGACTTTCCGTTCCATGTGATCAGAAAGCATTTGCATCACCAGTTAATCTCTTCTTACTACTATTTACAGCTCACTGGCCGGCCACTCTCCATCGTGTAAGTTGATGAATCGTTGCTTCATGATAGAGAGACGGACTTAGACTAGCTAGCTGATCGCAGGTCAGCTTCAGAGCCGTAAAAAACGTATCGTCGTAGCGATCACATCGTGGAAGGATCATGGATGGACGTCCATGGCGATCGATTCGAGTACGTACGTACGTACCGATCGAGCATTGTAGAGGTGCAGCGTCCGGGGCCCGACGTAGAAGACGACGCCCTAACACCATGCCCACTCAGACTTAATCAGCTCTCCTGTCCAAATTAACAATAACACACCAGTACAGTGTGCAGTTACACACATAGGTGATGGCCGGCTCCCGATCCCATCACATTCCCGAAAGAAAACTTGCACCGTCCCGGTCCAATCAGCCATGAAAAGGACCGATTAATTAGTCACAATAAAATCGCCTCTAACAAAGATCACACAAAATACTATACAATCGTCCATGTCTCTTTGAAAAGACCATTTAAGCGATGGACGCGACGGACGTGACTGTACCTACCGCGCTGCACGAGAAGGAGAAGCGGCCACGAAGCTTCTTCACGAGCCGTTCGGCTTCCCCACACGCCTCGAGACAAAAGGAGGTGTAATGGTGCACACTGCATGGTGGTCTCTACTGGTATCGGAGAACAATCAATCCGACAAGAACCCTACTCCTAACCCGCGCGTGCGCGTGCACGCGGCGGGCTACTTAATTCAAATGATTAGTCCATTTCGTTCCTGGCGATATAAATTCAGTGTCGCGTAAGTATGTCTTTGCTTGGCGTACGTGCCAGTTTCAGGTTTGGTTGGTGCAATGGATATGGACTATAATTTGTATCTTTTATATTTTTGGCGCGTGCAGTGTGCAGTGTGCTTGGAAGCTACGTGGGAGGAGCTAATCAAGCCATGGACATCGCATCGGAACTGAACAAGACTGCCTTCTTCTTCGTTCTAATTAAGTTCTACTCTAACAGCTTGCAGCAAGCAAGCAAAATCGCTAAAAAGAAATGGCACATACGATATGCATGGGTCCTATGCACCGAAGTTTAAAAGAGTTGTGGTCGTATGTATCTAGGTTGCTGACTGGAACAGCAACGTTGAAACTTGACGAAACCATGCGTGCATCTGAAGTTCAACGTTGTTGATTGGTGATGAAATAAAGTTTCGCGGGGTGCAGGTGTGCATGCACGAACCGATCGTCCGTCCGTCCGTCCGTCCGTGCGTGCGGAGGACTTTGTCATGGGAAATTCCGTGCGTGGAACGGCCGGCCGGACACGGTGGTGCTTGTTAATCCGTTTATTCCAATTTGGTCGCTTGTGCGAGCAATCTGTCGGCTGAATCGTCGGTCGCCGCGCCCTGAATGGATCCTATCTGCTGCGATCTTGCACGCGTATTTTCTAGTATCTACGACGAATAAAGAACGTACAGGAAACGTGCCCGTCTCCTCTGAATAAATGATACTCCTACCGTTCTTTTCTCTTTCGGCGCTGCCTCTTCTTTCTCTGCGTATTTTTGGAGCAAACGGTTTCTTCTGAACGTAGGAATAGACAAGCGCCGTAGGAAACTACGTGCTGGGAGCTCGGCATACGGCGTGGACTGGAAAATGGGAATCGGATGCTTGTGATGGTAGGGCCTGGTGATTAGATGGTTGGTGTAGGCGTTAAGCGCTTCAGCCGGCCATGAAGGGGCGGCAGTTAACCACTCCTAATTGGCTATCTGTCTTGATTAGTAATTCATTTACAGTGTTTTGAGTTGGCCGGTTAGGGTGTACAAGAAGGTTGTGCGGGAATAAGGAGGCAGGAGAGATGCTGCTTCTTGTACGGCGTTTGTTTGTCTCGAGTGTTTTTGCCGCTATACACATTAGTAGAAAACGACCCATTTGTTTCGGTTTTAGAGGTCCATGGACTAAAGGATCGGGACTAAAGCCCTAAACCTTTAGTCCCGGTTCACATACGAACCGGCACCAAAAGGGCTCCATGTGGCCGCTACGGGAGCCCAGGCAGGAGGAATTTTAGTCCCGGTTTGTAACACCAATTGGGATCAAAAGGCATCCACGCGTCAGCATCTGGCAGGAGCTGGTTTTTTTAGGGGGGGTTAGGGGGTTTTAAAGGGTTAATTTAGGGGTTTCATATTGTGTTAGCTAGCTAATAGAGAGAAGTGATCTCTTTTTTTCTGTGCTTGGTCGACGCTAGCTACTATGCATATAGAGAACTCGACGCTAGCTAGTAAGCAAATGACGGAAAACCATTAATTACACAAGATCTAACAGTTCATCATCATCTTAAGCATACAACTCATAAAACAAAACAAAAAAGATAAAATGACATAGTCCTCCCTCATAGGACCTACTCCTCCCTCTTAGGTAAAATGGCATAAAAATGAATCACACCAATGTCTCCATGATGAAGCAAAGAGATCCAACGGTCTTCAACTTGTGGCTTGCGATCCTTCTTTATTTGTCCCTATGCTTCAATTTGGAGTCTTCTTGGTGGTTTACGTTCAGTCGAGTATGCAAAAGATAACTCGTGATGGAAGGGGCTTTTTATTGTCATATTACCTTCGGATTGCATCAACAGTGGTACAGCTTCATTTGGCAATTTCTATTGAAGAACATAATATATAGTAGCCTAGTTAGCAATGTAATTAATATCATTTACGCAACAGTACTAGTGTACTTAATTAGCAACTCTTACCAAGATATTTCGGCGAATGTCATCCGTCCTCAACCTATGCACTAGTGTCCTGTACAATGTATAATTTGGGTCAGTTCCCAAATTATACGAGAAGATGTCTCTACCAGCTATGACACCAATAACAAAGTAGATAAGATCATCCTTCTCCTTCCAAGTTAGATGTGATCCATAAGTGTAGTGTGTCGTGTCGATTATGTTCTGTATTTCATTCGAAGAAACGAAATAAGCTATAAATTAAAAAATAATAAATTTAGTATGCATGAGCACCTAATATTTATATATTATAATGCAAATTACTTGACAAATATGCATGGTTGACAAACTCACATGGAGGTAAACGGGAAACATATCGACATCCACCCAAATGTCGATGTTTTCTTCAATATGATCTTCGGGACGAAGATCGAAGGTTATTTCCGTATCTTTCTGAAATCCATATGCCTTGCAAAGAGCTTCCCAATTTGACCACCCTATTTCTGTGTTATTAGGTGCATTCATTACTTTCACAAGAAATGTGTGACCATGTTTAGTCCTTAGGTTGGCTGTCATCGTCTCAAAACTCTCGTGCTCTTCGAAACCGAGCCTCTCCAAGAAATACCGTCTTGCATGACAGGGGACGAACTAGTCGAATTATATAAAACAAAAATTACGCGTTGAAAGAAAGAAACACAAGTCATGCTTAATTACGAAAAAATAGTTGTCATCGTTGCGTACCGTAGAAATATCAAAGTCCTCATAAAGCTTCATGGTGAAGAACCTACCGTCTCGCAGCCCAGTCTGGTCACGAAAACCTTTATCTTCACCGCAAAATTAACACGCTTGGATCCCATCGTCGTCTGATGACGACGACATTTTCTATGTTCATGATTCAAGAATTACGGCATGGGCTCATAGTTGAAACATTTAAAATCGATCGAAGAAAACTACGAGAAAACTGATCAACACACAGATCACTATTACTCAATATGCAACGGGTTGACTTTAGGTCTGTCGAGTCTTTCCTTCCTAAACTCTCATCTCACGTATATGGTGGGCACTCTCTCTGATATTGCGACCATTGGTGATGGTGGCTCCTCCATTCGTCCCCAAGTGCATTACACCAAAATGTCTAGCACACGGGAACGAAGGAGAAGCAATCCCCACGACAACAGTCGGGATTCTTTCTCTTTCACACACACACACACACACACACACACACATATATATATATATATATACATATGATGGACACTCTCCCTCACTGAAAGACACACAATGAGCCAAAACAGACCTAAAGTCAACCCGTTTCATATATCGAGCAATGACATAGAAAAAATACTGAAATGACTTGCAAATCACAAATACATTTATAATGAACTTGAATATAATATCACTAATACATCATCCCGAATAATCCGGTTCAAAAATTACGACACGTTTTGGATCTTAATTAATGCGTGTGTGACTTTCGGTACGTCGAGGCTTTTATTAAATAACTCTCATATCTCATGGTGTGTTGATGCGCACTCTCTCACATTAATACGGTGGTGTATATATGTTGGTGGACACTCTCTCACAGTAATAGTTCAACCGTCCGTGATGGACGCCTCCCATCTTCTCTTCTTGCGCAATATATCGACGAGTATATCGCGAGGAAGCGAAGAAAGAAGAGGCGCCCCCCACGACAATAGTCGGGATTCCTCCATCAAGAACACACATGAAAGTTATCTAAGGAAAGCCTCGACGGACCGAAAGTCACACACGCATTATACCGATAAAATATCACTAATACATTAATATTTATAATGACCTCGAATATAATATCACTAATACAGATCGAATATCCTAGAATCCAAAATGGAGGACGATGAACTCGGTTCACTAGCGGTCTTTGAGTCGCCGGCGGTGGGCACCCAAAGATAAGGAACCATCATGGGATCATAACTCAAGTGAGATCCCTGAAGGATCTGTCAGGTATTGTCAAACCGGACGTCCAACGCCGCCATGTAGCGACGGACGTGCTCGTCCTCCTCCCTCACACGGTGACATACCACCTCCACGGGTGCCGGCACCCTTCGCATCGAAAGTGGCCCGCGTGACCGCCACCACAAAAGGTCCGGGTTGACGACGATACCTACATTCCTCACCAACCTTCGAGCCCGGTAAGGTAGCACCTCCCAGTGTCAGCCCGGCGGAGCCCAGTCCCGGACATGGCGCCTATCAAGCAGGCTCTCGCGGACTACTCGACGACGAGGATGCGGGCCGGGCATCGTCGACTAATTTTTCATAAAACCCAAAATCAACATACACATACTAATCTAACATAAACATACTAATCTACTTTCAGAAAAAAAGCATAAACATACTAATCTAATATAGACATATTAATCTAGCTAACATAAACATACTAAAAAAAGTATAAACATACTAATCTAACATACACATACTAATCTAGCTAACATAAACATACTAATCTAACATGCATACACATACTAAAAAAGCATAAAAATCAACATATATTTAAAAAAATTGCAACGAGCCGCGGCGGCGGCGGCTCACAGCGGCGGCGGCGACGGGGCGATGACGGGGCGGGGCGGCGACGACAACGGGGCAAGGCGGCGACGGGGGGAGGCGATGACAGGGCGGGGCGGCGACGACGACGGGGCGGCGACGGGGCGAGGCGGCGACGGGGGCGGCGGGGGAGGCGACGGAGGAGGGGCGGCGACGGGAGCGGGGCAGCGACGGGTGAGGCGACGGAGGAGGGGCGGCGACGGGAGCGGGGCAGCGACGGGTGAGGCGACGGGGAGGTGGGGGAGGCGACGGGGGCGGCGGGGGAGGCGATGGGGCGGCGAGGGAGGCGACGGGGGCGATGGGGGAGGCGACGGGGGCGACGGGGGAGGCGACAGGGCGGCGGGGGAGGCGACGGGGCGGCGACAGGGGCAGCGGGGAGGCGACGGGGGCGGCGATGGGGACGGGAACGGCGACGACGGGCTCAGGGCGGCGACGAGGGCGAAGTGGAATGAAAACTATGAATTTTGTTAAGTGCTTGTCATATAGAAGGAGCATTGGTCCCAGTTGGTGGCCCCAACCAGGACAAATGCTACCTTTAGTCCCGGTTTGTCGCACCAACCGGGACCAATGCCCTATTTTCCGCCGTCCAAAGGGCGGGAAACAGGGACCTTTGGTCCCGGTTGGTGCCACCAACCGGGACCAAAGCCCTGTTTTCAGCAGCCCAAAGGGCGGGAAACAGGCCCTTTGGTCCCGGTTGGTGGCACAAACCGGGACGAAAGGGTGGCATTGGTCCCGGTTGGGGCCACCAACCGGGACCAATGGCCTTGCACAGCGGTGTGGTGGGAGTTTAGTCCCACCTCGCCAAGCGAAGGTTGCCCGAACCTGCTTATAAGCCCCGCCGTGGCTGTTACGTTGAGCTCCTCTAATAGTGATAATAGATAGTTTATACTGAAATTCGGCCTAAATTCAAAATGGTAGTTAGATGCCTAACTAGCACTTTGAATTTAGGTTAAATTTCAGTGTAAGCACATCTATTTTCACTTTTGCTATTTTTTATGTGATTTCTTTGCATATTAAAAGTTGTTAACAAAAAATACTTTATGAATATATTTTTGTTATTAATTTTTTTAACAAAAATAACTTTGATAATTTTAGTTGCATGAATTGTATATAATATCAAGTTTCTTTCGAAGTATCGTGTACAAAACGGACAGTCTCTTTCGAAATATCGGGGTTTCGGACGGAAACTCATCGGTTACAAAAGACATTTCATTTTCTTGAACTTATTTGAACTCCACGCTTTTCGTGTGTTCAAAATGTACCATTCTGAGCCACATCATCAATTTTTAAACCCTTTCTGACTTTATTTGATATTTTTCATGCATTTACTGTTTTTTAGCTAAATGAACCTGAAATTGAAAAGTACTTCAAATGAACTCTGAAAAGGTTGAAAGTTGGCATGGTATCATCATTTAACCCACATAGCATGTGTTAAAAAGTTGAGAGGGTTACGGCAAAAGCAGGATGCACTTCGTGTACAAAACGGACAGACTCTTTCGAAGTATCAGGGTTTCGGATGGAAACTCATTGGTTACAAAAGGCATTTCATTTCCTTGAACTTATTTGAACTCCAGGCTTTTCGTGTGTTCAAAATGTACCATTCTAAGCCACATCATCAATTTTTCAAGCTTTCTGACTTCATTTGATATTTTTCATGCATTTACTGTTTTTTTAGCTAAATGATCCTGAAATTGAAAAGCACTTCAAATGAACTCTGAAAAGGTTGAAAGTTGGCATGCTATCATCATTTCACCCACATAGCATGTGCTAAAAAGTTGAGAGGGTTACGGCAAAAGCAGGATGCACTTCGCGTACAAAACGGACAGACTCTTTCGAAGTATTGGGGTTTCGGACGGAAACTCATCGGTTAGAAAAGACATTTCATTTTCTTGAACTTATTTGAACTTCAGGTTTTTTGTGTGATAAAAATGCACCATTCAAAGCCACATCATCAATTTTCAACCCTTTCTGACTTCATTTTATATTTTTCATGCATTTACTAATTTTTTGAGCTAAATGACCCTGAAATTGAAAAGCACTTCAAATGAAGTCTGAAAAGGTTGAAAGTTGGCATGATATCAACATTTCACCCACATAGGATGTGCTAAAAAGTTGGGAGGGTTACGGCAAAAGCAAGATGCACTTCGCGTACAAAACGAACAGTCTCTTTCGAACTATCGGGGTTTCGGACGGAAACTCATCGGTTACAAAAGGCATTTCATTTTCTTGAACTTATTTGAACTCCAGGCTTTTCGTGTGTTCAAAATGTACCATTCTAAGCCACATCATCAATTTTCCAACCCTTTCTGACTTCATTTGATATTTTTCATGCATTTATTGATTTTTTTGAGCTAAATGATCCTGAAATTGAAAAGCACTACAAATGAACTCTGAAAGGGTTGAAAGTTGGCATGGTATCATCATTTCACCCACATAACATGTGCTAAAAAGTTAAGAGGGTTGGGACAAAAGCTGGATGCACTTCGTGTACAAAACGGACAGTCTCTTTCGAAGCATCAGGGTTTCGGACGGAAACTCATCGGTTACAAAAGACATTTCATTTTCTTGAACTTATTTAAACTCCAAGCTTTTCGTGTGTTCAAAATGCACCATTCAAAGCCACATCATCAATTTTCAACCATTTCTGACTTCATTCGATATTTTTTATGCATTTACTTTTTTTAAGCTAAATGACCCTGAAATTGAAAAGCGCTTCAAATGAAGTCTGAAAAGGTTGAAAGTTGGCATAGTGTGTGCGTGCTTGTTGCCAACGATGACAACCCACTTTTTTGTTGCATATTGTTCTCGGACACAATCGGAATTTAAGAAAACCTGAATTGAAAAGCACTACAAATATATAATAGCTAGAGAGATATGTAATATATAATAGTTCATATATCCATTACAGAAAGTACTCGTCCAAGCGAACACTACTATCTAGTCTGAATCAGAAGAATATCCGCCCCATGGTGGTGGTGGTGCGAGGTGACGCTGCCCATAGTTCACGGTTCGAATCTTGTGGTACAACTCATATGCAACGTATGCATCTTTTGCTGCATGCTCAATGTTCATAGGCTGAAGTGGGGTCCTCTCCCACTCTTTGTGCTGCGCCGGGGAAATTTGGTCTTCATATCTCCGTAATAGTCGTCGATCAAGGCGACTGCCATAGAAGCCATCGAAGTCCTCTCATACCGAAGCTTGAATATGTCTTGGATATCAATAAGGCAGCCAGCTGGTATCTCAATACCGAAGCTGTGCCTCGTCTTCAGCTTGTCATTCCTTACATCAACGCTAGCAAAATGTATGCCGCTGCGTAGGAAGTCCATAAGTGCTGGGCAGTGCTTGTCATTACTGCAACATCAACAAATTAAAATGAAACAAATGCTAAATACTACCGCAACAAGTATATTTCGGCAGAATTATAATATGCAACTATATAAAGGAGAATTATTTCGCTGCAACAAAAGAGGAAGACGCGGAATTTTTGCTCCCGGGCTCATTTGAGCCCGGTGAACAGTAATTAATATCATAAAAAATCGAAAATTATTTCACTACAACTTAAGAGAAATTGATCTTTGCCATATGATTCAAAATAGAACACATATATATTGCTATATCCTATATATATGCAATTTTCATATCCTATGAATTGATGAAGAAACCCTAAATTAACTATATGACATATATGTTCTCCCACGTTTTGCAACACGGAAAATTGTTATTCACTACAAACTTAAAAGAAATATTGATCTTTCCAATAGGATTCAAAATGCAACATATTTCTATCCTATGCTATTTTCATCATAATCTATAAATTATTAATTGATCAAAAAAAACCTTAAAACTCACCTTGCCCATTGGAAGATCATCACATGTTTCTTGAAACATAGCTGGATGACGATAACATCTTCTTGCTTGGCCATGTACTCGAGATCAAGCCCTATGAACTTGTCTTTCTCATCCACCACTTCAAGCCATTTCTGTAAAAGGGAAAGAAAACGCGACACCATGGCGCTGTCGTTCGTGTAGACGACATCGAGATTGGTCGTGCGATGTGCGAGCACCTCCCCGTAGCGAGTGATTGGATTCATGGTAGAAGATATGGAGAAGAAGAGAGGAGAATGGAGGAGAAGAAGATAGGAGAAGAAGAGAAATGGGCGAAGTTACTGTAGCCCTCGCCACAAAAGTTGCCTCTTTCTCGGAGCGCGAAACGTCGTGAGAAGCGAACCGTTCGAACCTTTAGTCCAGTTTTGAGCCACCAACCGGGACTAAAGAGGCTCGCACCAGGCAAACGGTTACCCCCTTTGGTCCCGGTTCTAGCCACGAACCGAGACCAATGATTGTGGGCCAGGAGCGAGACACATTGGTCCCAGTTCGTGTCTGGAATCGGGACCAAAGATGTCTTACGAATTGGGACCAATGCCCCACGTGACCCGCCCGGCCCACTGGCCTTTCGAACCGGGACTGTTGCTGCCATTAGTCCCGGTTCATGACTGAACAGGGATTAATGGGCTGACCGACCCGAACCGATGCTCTATTTTCTATTAGTGACACTACATAATACTTACATCGTAGGTGCGCTCGTGCAGAAGCCTGTTATGCACAACCATGTTTCAAGCAAGTTACTACTGCACTTTCGGGCTTTCGACCTTTCGACCTTTGCTTTGCGTGCTTAAACGAGGTGTGGCTTGCGTTTACACAACTGGATCCGCATGTACACGCACGTAACATATTTCGTGAATGCATGCACAAGCAGTTACCCAAACCAACCGGCGCCGACGGCAACTTGAAGAAAGAGGGCCTGCCACAAGAAAACACACTGGATTTTTTTTAGCAATGGAAAACAGGGGACATTCTGTGTCAAAATAGGGGCGCGACCCATTGGAAGCCCGACTGGGCCAGCCCATTGCCAGGCACACAAGTGAATGGCAATGTAGCCCGAAGAGGGGAGCGTGATCGGCGAGCGAGCCAAAGGACGTAAAATCCTATACAACGCATGCTGCGTCAAACGAAATCATTAATTGACGAGTACATCTTTTAAAGATTACTTCCATTCATCTAGGTTACGGCAAATGGCGCATTACATATGTGTTATTTGTCGTAACATGAGGGTTTCGCCTTTTTTTTCTAGATCAGTATTTTCAAAACGTTTTATATCTTAAAGCGTGTGTTTAAATCTCGAACCGTTTTCATTATTGGGTTTTTCGCGTTGAAATATTCCAAATTAGATCTCAGGTTGATTGGATTTGATGAACTTAAAAAAACAACTGGAAAAACCGTACCTCTGGCGATAGAAAATAATAATATGATTTTTCCCTTTTCGAGAGGCATGGTCGTGCCTCTTGTGAAAGCAAAACCATGCCTCTCACGGAAATAAATCCGTGCCTCTTGGGAGAAAAACCACATTTTTTCCATTACGATAGGCACGGTCGTGCCTCTCGCAAAAGCAAAACCGTACCTCTTATGACAAAAAAAAACATATTTTTCCCTTTCCGAGAAGCACAACATACCTCTCGCGAAGGTAAAATCGTGTCTCTCACGAAATCAAACCCGTGCCTCTCGCGGAAGCAAACCCGCGCCTCTCGCAAAAAAACAGAAAAACGCCTTCTTTTTCCCTTTCCGAGAAAGCAAAACCGCGCCTCTCGTAAAAAAAAGCGTTTTTCCACGCAATTTTTTTTTCAAAAATCTTTTTTGTTCAAAAGTTAAGAAAGGTCGGTGAAAACCAGAATACCAAAAAAACAATCTTAAAAGCCACAAGTGAGTGCAGAAAAATACAAACATAAAATCCACAGGAAATGCTCAGAGCGTGACACGTGGCGGCGGTTGAGAACTCGCCAAGTGGCACCGCGTGGTAGTGCTTGCTGGGAGGATCCCGAAGGAGTACTCGCTAACTAGTTGCTCCCTGCGTCAAGTGGTCGACGTTTCGCACAAGCTTCACACGCGACCAAGGCAATCTGGGCCGGCTCGTTAGTTATTTCATCTGTCCCGGTTTGGGGAACCTTCTAGAGATTCCCAACCAATTTTTTCAATTTTTTTCCGTTTCCTTTCGATTTTCTTCTTTCCTGTTTCTTTTTTATTTTCTCTCCTTTTTCTTATTTTTTGTTTATTTTTCTTTCATTTTGTATTTAATTTATTCCTTGTCAATTTGTTTTCTAAATGTTCGTCTTTAAAAAAACGGAATTTCAAAAACAAATCAAAGTTTCAAATTTGTTGGGAAGTTTTAAGAAATCTTCACATTTGCAAAAAAGTGTTTGCTTTTCCTATATATGTTCCCATTTAAAGAAAATGTTTACATTTGAAAACGTGTTCAGGAATTTTAAAAAAAATTCATGGTTTCAAATTTTTGTTTGATATTTCATGAATTTCCCTTTTGGAAAAATTGTTCTCAAAGTCCAAAAATGTCCGCGGTTTCATTTTTTACATAATTTCATGAAATTTCCCATTTTTAAATATTTTTTATATAATGAAAATCGCATTCAAGGTTTAAAATTTGTGCACAAGGACGAAAAATTGTTCACTTTCTTCAAAACCATTTTCTACATTTTATTTTTTTCAGAATTTCAAACCTTTTTCGCAGATTCAATAATTTGAGTTTTCAACAAAAAAGGTTCATGGATTTAAAAAGTGTTTGCGTTTTTTGAAATATTTTTAAATTCTTTTTTGAAAAAATTAATAAGTTTCAGATTTGCAGCTGCCGTTGGTTCTTAGGGACTCTCGCTGATGAATTGTCAAGGTTGGTTGGCGCCGCAGTGCCGAAGCTAGTTTATAATGGCTACTCGCGGCGGCCTTTAATGGGTCGGCCCAGTCGCGCTCGGCCTTGTGCGTCGGGGATCTTTTTGACGCACAACGCGTCAAATAGAAGGTCCCGCAAAGGCCCTGCCCTAGGCCTTTGCCTCACAACAGAGAGCAGATTTGGCCTGGCTTATGAAGGTAGCACACTACCAGTTTTGTCCCGCCAAGCAAGCAAGCAAGCACGTCGTGAGCAACTAATTAGGAAGCACTTCCTCAGAAGCCCCCCAACGATCAATCCCACGCGTGTTCTCAGCCACCGCCATGCGTCGCGCTCTGAGCATATCCTTCGGATTTTTTTCGCATTCGTTTTCGGCTTTTTACATTGTTTTGTTTCAGGGTTATTTGGTGTTCCGGTTTTTCAACGTTTTTTCTTAGCTTTTGGACGAATTTCTTTAAATCTTTTTCCCAAAAATATTCGCGCAAAAAAATATATTTTCTATCATTTTTTGGGGAGAGGCACGGTTTTGCTTTCGCGAAAGGTACAAGCATGCCTCTTGAAAAGGAAAAAAATACGTGCTTTTTTTTCTTTTAGCAAGTGGCATAATTTTGCTTTCGCGAGAGGTGCGGCCATGCCTCTCAAAAAGCAAACACGGGTTTACGTCTGCGGGATGCACAGTTTTGCGTTCACAACTCTCGAAAAGGAGAAATAACGTGTTTTTTATTTTTATCGCTAGAGGCATGGTTTTTTCGTTCGCTTTTGTTGTTGTTGTTGTTGTTGTTTTCTAAAAATAGTTCATCAAAACCTATTAATATGAGATCTAGTTTTGAAGATTTTAACATGCGAAACCCAACAGTGAGAAAGGTTCGAGATTTGAACCCACGATTTAAGAGATAAAAGATTTTAAAAATACAGATCTATTAAAAAAGGCAAAACTTTCAGGTTACGATAAATGGCACACATGTTTTACGCCAGTTGTCTCAACCAGGGAAAGCAGAAGTCATCTTTAAAAAGTGTACATGTCAATTAGTGCTCTCGAAGCATGCTTGGTCACGGTAATCCATATTTAGCACTAATTGCAATCAAATGCTGGACAATTATATGAGGGAGTAAGCAAGCGTACATGAGATGGTCCAGACCAGTTATAGCTATATATAACTTAGATGTTATGGTTAGGGGGTCTGTTTTTTCAAGTTTTAGATGTTGTACCCTCTCTTTTTGTAACATTTTTATGTTTTATATTTTGGTTTTCTGGTATTTATTTCCTTTTCAAAAAACATCTGACTATTAAAAGTATTTGCATAAAATAATCACAAACTAAATTTTCAAATTTTGTAAAAGATGTTGATAAATATTAAAAATATGTTCATAATTTTTGCAAAATGTTCATAAGTTTTTCATACTCTTCAAATTTTCCAAAACCTGTCCTCCAGTTTTAAAAAGTTGCTAAGAATACTCATATTTTTTCCTCAAGATATACCAAATTTTCACAGAAAACAATTCTTCTTTAATACAGTACTATTTTTCTTCGAAAAAGTATATTTTTTCCGAAATTATAAAACGAAAGCTTATGGATAATAATAAAAAAGAAAGTACGAAAAATGGAAAACTATTTATAGGATTTAAATTTTTGAGAATTAAAATTTAGGCGATGGGTCGCTCATACAGTCTGTTAAGCCTCCCAAGCGGCAAACTGGTTGGCCCAGTCGTTGCGCCGTGCGAATTGTTTAATTCTTGATGCAGTGAGCCACAAATAAGAGCTACCCCTGATTGCTACCTGCCATGCGTATGCGTGAACTATATTTTATTTTGAAGCCATTTTGAGAGTGTTCTAATACATATTATTTGGAAAAATAATTTTGTTTTACATATTTTCTGAAACTGGCTACAGTTTATTAAAAAAATGTCAAAGAGTTTTTCAAAATTGTTCGTTGTGAATTAGAGCAATTCACCATGTATTAAAGAATGTTCACTGCCCACTAGAAATATGTTCATCTTATATTATAATTTTTAGAGTGTTCATAAAATATATTTAGGTATATTAAAATTATCGTTCATGTATTTTATATGAAAGCCATATGATTTTAAAAGTAATCATGCATTTAGATAATGTTCATCTAGTTTTAAATAAATCATACCAACCAAACGTATAAACATTGAAAATCCGTTCATTTCATATTTGGAAAATGTCCGTGAAATGTAGAAAGTTGTTCATGCAATGTTTCAAAAATGTATACGACACACAGCCTTTTTTCATACCATTAAAATATTCATTTTTTATAAGAATGTTCATTGAAATGTAAAATTTTCTCCGCGGTGTTTTTTAGGAAGAGGTTCATGACATATAAAAAATGCTCACTCGTGTTTAAAAAAATAAGTAATGAAATGTTTGAAAAGTGGAAAAGAAACATGAGTAGAAAGAAAGAGAAGGATAATAAGTAGAAAAAGGCAAGGAAACTCAAACAAAATACACTCAAAGCATGCGGGATGAAGAAATAAAATAAAAGTAACAAAAAAATGGGCCAAAAACCAAAGTAAAACCCGGCACCCATAAAACAACAACAAAAAAAAACCTCACCTGCCCTTGCCACTGGGCCACGGCTTATAGAACCAGAGAAAGGCTAGTGCTCATGAATAAGAGAGCAAAAAGGAAGCATTTCCTGCCCTTACTTCTCGGTAAACTTGATCATTGGTCGGGCCAGGTCGGGTTCGGGCCCGAAGCATGTGAATAGTAGCATTCTTTATTAAATTAATCGTATTTAGGATATTTATTAGTTTATTATACCTATATTTTGAATAAAAATATTTATACACATTTTTCGGGCTTTCGGGCCGGGCTTCGGCCCAGAAAATGGAGCCCGGGCCCGGCCCGGATGTCGGGCTTTGGGCCAGAAAATGGAGCTTGAGCCCGGCCCGGATGTCGGGCTTCGGGTTCGGGCCTCCAGGCCAGGTTGTCCATGAACAGGTTTACTTCTCAGCCACAGCCTAGCGAAGCTACATTGAAGTCGTCAGTGATGTACGGTCGTAATAAGTGAGAAATAGCAATTGTGAGTTTTGATAGTTGAAGCATTTGGTTTGCTTGAGCTTTATTCAACACAATCTGGCTATATCTCAATTACTCCATAGGCTCCTACAAGTAAAAGTTTCTACCTGCAGCAAAGTTTCATTGGGCACGACCCATGTTTTTCTTTTTTCATGTTTGTCTTTTGTCTTTGCCTTTTCTTCTTCTGTTCTTCACTATTTTTTATTTGTTGCTCTTTACCCCTATTAGCCCCCCCTCTCCGTGAGTATTTATTAAGAAGTCATTTCCATTTTTACTCACACACACATGTGCATTCCTTAGTTTATGCTTTTCATATTATTATTTTCAATTTCAATTAGTTAAATTTATAAAAAAATCCATTTTATTTCCATTTATTCTTCTTGAACTAAACGGACCATCTTGTTTATGAGAAACAAGAACATTGTTTTAAACGCCAATAGCGATGGCTCTAGGATGTATGAATATGTTTGTGCCAGCCATGACAACAATGTGTTCATTTTTTTTCTCTTAATGTCATGAATATTTGTTTGAAAACATACATACATTTTCTATAGGCATTTAGTACAAACATACTTTTACCATGTCACAGTTTGGGTTTGTATTCTACATAAGGACTTCTGTGTTGTAGTGAAGTTTTTTTAGAAACACATCATAACGCAGAACCACACCATAAAATCTAAGTGAAGAAAATATGAAATGTGAAAAGAGAGAAAATAACAGAAATATGGTGGATTAAGATAGGAAATATAAGAACAAGATAATTGCTCAGATAGAAACAGCAATTTACTCGTCCCATATTCTCCACAAGGAGCACTCGCGGCACTGAATTTCTAACTTCAGAGGTGTGTTCGTCATCATGGTACCAATGGGCGTAGTGTTGATTTTTCTACTCAGTTCTTAATGCTAAGGCCAACTCCAACACATGGGAGCTAACTACCATTCATTTTGCCCGTCGGTAAAATGGGCATGCTTGTCCAGATTAGGCCGTGCGGCCTTCCATCTGGCCAACCGGCTGCCACATCGCAATTTTTTAATTTTTTTATCCAAATAAACATTGCATTTAAAAAAAGATATATATTACATAGAACATGCACAAAGTCTTCAGGCCGACATTTCAAACTAAACCTGAAATTTGAAAAGACATAACAAAAACTGGATTTAGGGCCGTCATTGTTGTACCGTCGGCCGTTTTCTGTACTCGTCGTCTTGGTGAGGTTGATGTAGGGCAACGGCTACCATAGATGGGATGGCGGCCCTTGCGGCTCATGCTAGGTGGGAGGCGCCTATGACACCTCTTGCCGTGGCGGCGACGATGTCCATGTGTTTGTGCCCATCGACACAGGCGGCATGGACGCATACTCCGGCCTGCATGGCCTCGTCTCCGTCCACGTCCACAACTGGCCTGTCCATGCCGGGTTCTAGGCCAGGGCGGTGGGCTCCTCGATGGCCTTCTTCTTGACCTCCACCTCCTCCATGGACTTCTTCTTGACTTGCAGCTCCGGATGACGACGTCGGCGGCAGCCGACTTGGCCATAATCTCATTGAGGCCCTCCCAATGGGCGCATCTGGAACGGCTGAGAAGCGGGCCCCACCACACGTGTGGCTTAAATGAGGCCGGTGGGAAGTGTTGGAAATATGCCCTAGAGGCAATAAATAAAGTGTTTATTATTATATTTCCTTGTTCATGATAATCGTTTATTATCAATGCTATAATTGTATTGATTGAAAACACATTACATGTGTGGGTAAATAAACAACACTTTGTCCCTAGTATGCCTTTAGTGAACTAGCTCGTTGGTCAAAGATGATCAAGGTTTCCTAGCAATTGACATGTGATGTTATTTGATAACGGGATCACATCATTAGAAGAATGATGTGATGGACAAGACCCAAACTACGAACGTAGCATATGATCGTGTCAGTTTATTGCTACTGTTTTTTGCATGTCAAGTATATGTTTCTATGACCATTAGATCATGCAACTCACGGACACCGGAAGAGTGCCTTGTGTGTATGAAACGTCGCAACGTAACTGGATGAGTATAAAGGTGCTCTACAAGTATCTCTGAGGGTGTCTGTTGGGTTGGAATGGATCAAGACTGGGATTTGTTACTCCCTGTGACGGAGAGGTATCTCAGGGCCCACTCGGTAATACAACATCACAATATGCCTTGCAAGCAATGTGACTAAGTGTTAGTCAAGAGATCTTGTATTACGGAATGAGTAAAGAGACTTGTCGGTAACGAGGTTGAACTAGGTATGGAGATACCGACGATCGAATCTCGGGCAAGTAACATACCGAAGAACAAAGGGAACATCATACGGGATTAAGTGAATCCTTGAGATAGAGGTTCGACCGATAAAGATCTTCGTAGAATATGTAGGAACCAATATGGACATCTAGGTCCCTCTATTGGTTATTGATCGTAGAGGTGTCTCGATCATGTCTACATAGTTCTCGAACCCGCAGGGTCTGCACACTTAAGGTTTGGTGACGTTTCGGTAGTATAGAGTTATGTATGGTGGTGAATTAAGGTTGTTCGGAGTCCCGGATGAGATCCCGGACGTCACGAGGAGCTCCGGAATGCTCTGGAGGTAAAGATTGATATATAGGAAGTCCTATTTTGGTCGCCGGAAAGGTTTCGGGCTCATCGGTAGTGTACAGGGAGTACCGATAGTGTACCGGGAGACCATCGGGAGGGGTATTTCGACCCAAGAGGCTACATGGGCTGTGGGAGGATGAATACCAGCCCTTAGTGGGCTAGTGGAAGTCCCACACAAGGCCCATGCAGCTGGGAAGAAAAGCCCAAGGTGGAAAAGGCAAAAAGGCTAAGATAAGGAAGGAGTCCTAATCCTACTAGGAGTGGAGGAGGAAGACTCCTCCCTCTTGGTTCGGCCGAAGCCTAGGGCTGGCCCCTTCAGGGCCAAGCCTCCTCCTCCTCTCTTCCTATATATACTAGAGGTTTTTAGGGTTTTAGCACAAGATTTTCAGCCACGTGCTACCCGTTCCTCCAGTGCATAGTTTCTCCTCTAGATCGGATTTCTGCAGTGCTTAGGCGAAGCCCTGCCGGAATAGCTCCACCACCATCGCCGGAGCGTCGTCACGCTGCCGGAGAACTCTTCTACCTCTCCGCTCCCTCTTGCTGGATCAAGAAGGCGGAGATCGTCATCAAGTTGTACGTGTGCTGAACGCGGAGGTGCCGTCCGTTCGGTGCTTGATCGGGACGGATCGTGATTGGATCGTGGGACGCTCGGCAATGTGGATCGCAAAGACGTTCGGCTACACAACCGCGTTTCTTAACGCTTCCCGCTTAGCGATCTACAAGGATACGTAGATCTACTCTCCCTCTCGTAGATGCTCATCACCATGGATAGGTCTTGTGTGAACGTAGGAATTTTTTTGTTTCCCATGTGATGTTCCCAGCAGTGGTATCAGAGCTAGGTCTATGTGTAGATGAGATCTCGAGTAGAACACAAAGAGTCTGTGGGCGTTGATGCTTAGATTGCTTCCTTCCTTGGTCGTGTTTTGGTTTAGCGGTATTATGGGATGAAGCGGCCCGGAACAACCTTACTCATACGCTTACGAGAGACTGTTTCCATTGACTGACGTGTAACTTCGTTGCACAAAGATGGCTGACGGGTGTCTGTTTCTCCTACTTTAGTTGGATCGGATTCGACTAAGGCGGTCCTTGAGAAGGTTGAAAAGCAACTTATGTATCACCGTTGTGGTTTATGCGTAGGTGAGAATTGTTCTTGCTAGATACCCATAATAGCCACATAAAACATGCAACAACAATTAGAGGACGTCTAACTTGTTTTTGCTGGGTATGTTGTGATGTGATATGGCCAATTACATGATGTGATATATGTGATGTATGAGATGATCATGTGTTGTATAGAATATCACGACTTGCATGTCGATGAGTACGGGAACCGGCAGGAGCCATAGGGTTGTCTTTAATTATTGTATGACATGCGTGTCAATCATTAAGCACTATGTAATGCTTTACTTTATCGCTAAACGGTAGCAATAATAGTACAAGCATGATGGGCGCGACAACCCTGATGGCGACACATTGATGGAGATCAAGATGATGGAGATCATGGTGTCGTGCCGGTGACGATGGAGATCATGCCGGTGCTTTCAAGATGGAGATCAAAAGCACAAGTTCATGGCCATATCATGTCACTTATGATTTGCATGTGATGTTAATCCTTTTATGCACTTTGTTTTGCTTAGGATGACGGTAGCATTATAAGGTGATCCCTCACTTAAATTTC
Source organism: Hordeum marinum (assembly GCA_022496015.1). NCBI lineage: Eukaryota > Viridiplantae > Streptophyta > Magnoliopsida > Poales > Poaceae > Hordeum > Hordeum marinum. Next base: position 244,443,083 of record CM039672.1, read on the forward strand.
AAGATGAATTGTGTTCTCCCCGAGTGTGCACCATTGCGAAAGTTCGTCGTGTCGAGACACCACGTGATGATCGGGTGTAATAGACTCTACGTTCACATACAACGGGTGCAAGCCAGTGTTGCACATGCAGAACACTCGGGTTAAACTTGACGAGCCTAGCATGTACAGACATGGCCTCGGAACACAAGAGACCGAAAGGTCGAACATGAGTTATATAGTAGATATGATCAACATGATTATGTTCACCATTGAAACCACCTCAACTCACGTGATGATTGGACTTGAGTTGGTGGATCTGGATCATGTGACACTCAGATGACCTGAGGGATGTCAATTTGAGTGGGAGCTTTAGTAATTTGATTAACTAAAACTCATTATCTTGAACAATAGTCTAAGTAACCTTTGCATATTTATGTTGTAGATCAATGGCTCGCGCAGTAGCACCCCTGAATTTTAATGCGTTCCTAGAGAAAGCTAAGTTTAAAGATGATGGAAGTAATTTTGTTGATTGGGCCCATAATCTGAGGATTATCCTCACGGCTTCCCACAAATCATATGTCCTTGATGCACCGCTTGGTGACCAACCAGAAGACATGTCATCCGAAGACGTTAAGAACGCTTGGGAGGCACGTTCTGGAGATTACTCAATAGTTCAGTGTGCAATACTGTATGACTTAGAACCGGGACTTCAAAGACGTTTTGAACGTCATGGAGCATATGAGATGTTCCAGGAGTTGAAGTTTATCTTTCAGAAGAATGCCCGAATCGAGAGGTATGAGACCTACGATAAGTTCTATGCTTGCAAGATGGAGGAGAACGGATCTATCAGTGAACATATACTCAGAATGTTTGGGTATTTGACTCGTCTAGCGGAGTTGGGAATTGCCCTTCCGCCAGAGGCGATCACTGACAGAGTTCTTCAATCATTGCCACATAGTTATAAGAGCTTTGTGATGAACTATAACATGCACGAGATGAACAAGTCAGTCGCCGAGCTGTTTGCGATGCTAAAAGTCGCTGAGTCTGAAATCCAGAAAGAACATCAACTGTTGATGGTCAATAAAACCACTAGTTTCAAGAAGAATGGCAAGGGCAAGGGCAAGGGTAAGAAGGGTAAAACCAAGAAGGATGGCAAAGCAGTTGCCACTCCTGTAAAGAATCCCAAGCATGGACCCAAGCCAGAAACTGAGTGCTTTCATTACAAGGGAACTGGTCACTGAAAGTGGAACTGCCCCAAGTACCTGGTTGACAAGAAGGCGACCAACGACAAACAAGGTAAATATGATATACATGTTATTGATGTGTACCTTACTAGCTCTCGTTGTAGTGCCTGGGTATTTGATACCGGTTCGGTTGCTCACATTTGCAACTCAAAACAGGAACTACAGAATAGACGAAGGCTAGCAAAGGATGAAGTGACGATGCGCGTGGGAAATGGTTCCAAGGTTGATGTGATCACCGTCGGCACGCTCTCTCTTCTATTACCATCGGGATTAGTGATGAACCTGAATAATTGTTATTTAGTGCCTGCGTTAAGCATGAACATTATATCTGGATCTTGTTTATTGCGAGATGGTTACTCATTTAAATCAGAGAATAAAGGTTGTTCTATTTATATGAGTAATATCTTTTATGGTCATGCACCCAATGTGAGGGGTTTGTTCATATTGAATCTTGATAGTGATGACACACATGTTCATAACATTGATGCCAAAAGATGTAGAGTTGATAATGATAGTACCACTTTCTTGTGGCACTGCCGTTTAGGTCATATTGGTGTAAAACGCATGAGGAAGCTCCATGCTGATGGACTTTTGGAGTCACTTGATTTTGAATCACTTGACACATGTGAACCATGCCTCATGGGCAAGATGACTAAAACACCGTTCTCTCGAACAATGGAACGGGCAAGTGACTTATTGGAAATCATACATACTGATGTGTGTGGTCCAATGAATGTTACAACGCGTGGTGGATATCGTTATTTTCTCACCTTCACTGATGACTTAAGTAGATATGGGTATATTTACTTAATGAAACACAAGTCTGAAACATTTGAAAAGTTCAAGCAGTTTCAGAGTGAAGTTGAGAATCATCGTAACAAGAAGATTAAATTTCTACGATCTGATCGAGGAGGTGAATATCTGAGTTATGAGTTTAGCAGTCACTTAAGACAGTGTGGAATTGTTCCACAGTTGACACCGCCTGGAACACCACAGCGTAATGGTGTGTCCGAACGTCGTAATCGAACCTTATTAGATATGGTGCGTTCTATGATGTCTCTTGCTGATTTGCCACTATCGTTTTGGGGTTATGCATTAGAGACAACTGCATTCACTTTAAATAGGGCACCATCGAAATCCGTTGAGACGACGCCATATGAACTATGGTTTGGCAAGAGGCCAAGGTTGACGTTTCTTAAAGTTTGGGGATGTGATGCTTATGTCAAAAAGCTTCAGCCTGAAAAGCTGGAACCCAAAGTGGAGAAATGTGTCTTCATAGGATACCCGAAAGAGACAGTCGGCTATACCTTCTATCTCAGATCTGAAGGCAAAGTGTTTGTCGCCAAGAACGGAACATTTCTTGAGAAAGAGTTTCTCTCTAAAGAATTGAGTGGGAGGAAAATAGAGCTTGATGAGGTTATTGAACCTTTACTTCAACTAGAAAGTAGCGCAGCGCACAAAGATGTTTCTGTGAAACCTACGACGGTAGAAGAGGAATTTAATAATGATGATCATGAAGCTTTGTATCAAGCTATTATTGAACCTCGTAGGTCGACAAGGGCGCGTACTACTCCTAAGTGGTACGACAACCCTGTCTTGGAGGTCATGTTGTTGGACAACAATGAACCTACGAGCTATGGAGGAGCGGTGATGCGCCCGGATTCCGAGAAATGGTTAGAGGCCATGAAATCCGAGATGGGATCCATGTATGAAAACAAAGTATGGACTTTGGAAATATTACCTGAAGGGCGAAAGGCCATTCAGAACAAATGGATCTTTAAGAAGAAGACAGACGCGGACGGTAATATCACCGTCTATAAAGCTCGACTTGTGGCAAAGGGTTTTTCACAAGTTCAAGGAGTTGACTACGATAAGACCTTCTCACCCGTAGTGATGCTTAAGTCTGTCAGAACCATGTTGGCAATAGCTGCTTATTTCGACTATGAAATTTGGCAGATGGATGTCAAAACAGCGTTCCTCAACGGTTTCCTTGAGGAAGAGTTGTATATGATGCAACCAGAAGGTTTTGTCAATCCAGAGAATGCTAACAAAGTTTGCAAACTCCAACGATCCATTTATGGGATGGTGCAAGCATCTCGGAGTTGGAATAAGCGTTTTGATGAGATGATCAAAGCGTTTGAGTTTATACAAGTTTATGGAGAAGCTTGTATTTACAAGAAAGTGAGTGGGAGCTCTATAGCGTTTCTAATATTATATGTGGATGACATATTGCTGATTGGAAACAATATAGAAATGCTGGAAAGCATGAAGGAATATTTGAACAAGAGTTTTTCAATAAAGGACCTAGGAGAAGCTGCTTTCATATTAGGCATTAAAATCTACAGAGATAGATCGAGACGCTTAATAGCACTTTCACAGAGCACATACCTTGATAAAGTTTTGAAGAAGTTCAAAATGGATTAGTCCAAGAAGGGGTTCTTGCTTGTGTTACAAGGTGTGAAGTTGAGTAAGACTCAATGCTCAGTAACTACAGAAGATAGAGAAAAGATGAGTGTCATCCCCTATGCTTCAGCCATAGGTTCTATCATGTATGCAGTGCTGTGCACAAGACCCGATGTCAGCCTTGACATAAGTATGGCCGGAAGGTTTCAAAGTGATCCTGGAATGGAGCACTGGGCAGCAGTCAAGAATATCCTTAAGTACCTGAAAAGGACTAAGGAAATGTTTCTCGTTTATGGAGGTGGTGAAGAGCTCGTCGTAAAGGGTTATGTCGATGCAAGCTTTGGCACTGATCCGGATGACTCAAAGTCACAAACCGGATACGTATTTACTCTCAACGAGGGAGCGGTAAGCTGGTGCAGTTCCAAGCAAAGCCTGGTAGCCGATTCTACGTGCGAAGCGGAGTACATCGCAGCCTCGGAGGCAGCGAAGGAATTTGTCTAGATGAAGCAGTTCATGACAGATCTTGGAGTAGTGCCCAGTGCACTGAATCCAACGAACATGTTCTGTGACAACACTGATGCCATTGCGCTGGCCAAGGAACCAAGGTTTCACAAGAGGACCAGACACATAAAGCGACGCTTCAACTCCATCCGCGATTACATCGAGGAAAAGGACATAAATATTTGCAAAGTGCACACAGATTTGAATGTTGTAGACCTGTTGACTAAACCTCTTCCAAGGGCTAAACATGATCAACACCAGAACTGCATGGGTGTTCGATTCATTACAATGTAAATCACATAGTGATGTGAACTAGATTATTGACTCTAGTGCAAGTGGGAGACTGTTGGAAATATGCCCTAGAGGCAATAAATAAAGTGTTTATTATTATATTTCCTTGTTAATGATAATCGTTTATTATCCATGCTATAATTGTATTGATTGGAAACACATTACATGTGTGGGTAAATAGACAACACTTTGTCCCTAGTATGCCTCTAGTGAACTAGCTCGTTGGTCAAAGATGGTCAAGGTTTCCTAGCCATTGACATGTGATGTCATTTGATAACGGGATCACATCATTAGAAGAATGATGTGATGGACAAGACCCAAACTACGAACGTATCATTTGATCGTGTCAGTTTATTGCTACTGTTTTCTGCATGTCAAGTATATGTTTCTATGACCATGAGATCATGCAACTCACGGACACCGGAAGAGTGCCTTGTGTGTATCAAACATCGCAACGTAACTGGGTGACTATAAAGGCGCTCTACAGGTATCTCTGAGGGTGTCTGTTTGGTTGGCATGGATCAAGACTGGGATTTGTTACTCCGTGTGACGGAGAGGTATCTCAGGGCCCACTCGGTAATACAACATCACGTTAAGCCTTGCAAGCAATGTAACTAAGTGTTAGTCACGGGATCTTGTATTACGGAACGAGTAAAAAGACTTGCCGGTAACGAGGTTGAACTAGGTATGGAGATACCGACGATCGAATCTCGGGCAAGTAACATACCGAAGAACAAAGGGAACATCATACGGGATTAACTGAATCCTTGACATAAAGGTTTGACCGATAAAGATCTTCGTATAATATGTAGGAACCAATATGGACATCCAGGTCCCACTATTGGTTATTGACCGTAGAGGTGTCTCGGTCATGTCTACATAGTTCTTGAATCCGCAGGGTCTGCACACTTAAGGTTTGGTGACGTTTCGGAAGTATAGAGTTATGTATGGTGGTGACCGAAGGTTGTTTGGAGTCCCAGATGAGATCCCTGACGTCACGAGGAGCTCCGGAATGGTCCGGAGGTAAAGATTGATATATAGGAAGTCCTATTTTGGTCACCGGAAAGGTTTCGGGCTCATCGGTAGTGTACCGGGAGTACCAGTAGTGTACCAGGAGACCATCGGGAGGGGTATTTCGACCCAAGAGGCTACATGGGCTGTGGGAGGATGAATACCAGCCCTTAGTGGGCTGGTGGAAGTCTCACACAAGGCCCATGCGGCTCGGAAGAAAAGCCCAAAAGGAAAAAGGTGGAAAAGGCAAAAAGGCTAAGATAAGGAAGAAGTCGTAATCCTATTAGGAGTGGAGGAGGAGGACTCCTCCCTCTTGGTTCGGCCGAAGCCTAGGGCTGGCTCCTTGAGGGCCAAGCCTCCTCCTCCTCTCCTCCTATATATACTAGAGGTTTTTAGGGTTTTGGGACAAGATTTTCAGCCACGTGCTACCCGTTCCTCCAGTGCATAGTTTCTCCTCTAGATCGGATTTCTGCAGTGCTTAGGCGAAGCCCTGCCGGAATAGCTCCACCACCATCGCCGAAGCGCCGTCACGCTGCCGAAGAACTCTTCTACCTCTTCGCTCCCTCTTGCTGGATCAAGAAGGCGGAGATCGTCATCAAGCTGTACGTGTGTTGAACGCGGAGGTGTTGTCCGTTCGGTGCTTGATCGGGACGGATCGTGATTGGATCGCGGGACGCTCGGCGATTTGGATCGCGAAGACGTTCGACTACACCAACCACGTTTCTTAACGCTTCCCGCTTAGCGATCTACAAGGGTACGTAGATCCACTCTCCCTCTCGTAGATGCTCATCACCATGGATAGGTCTTGTGTGAACGTAGGAATTTTTTTGTTTCCCATGCGACGTTCCCCAACAGGAAGTAGGTGGGCGGCCGACACGCGGGGCCGAGGGCGCACGAGAGGATGCCTGCGCGTCCGTTCGTTGTTCGTGTGGACCCAAACCAGGAGTTTGCTCCAAAAATGGATCAAGACGGACACCAAACGGACACATTTTGGTGTTGCGGTCGCGTCTTGGGCCTTTGTGTATGTATGTTTTGCCCGAAAGAGACACACGCAGACCATTTCGGATCTATTGTTGGAGTTGGCCTAAGAGCATCTAAAGCCACAGACAAAAAATTCGGGCCTTCAAATGCCCGCGGACGCGAGCAGTGACCAATCACACTTCAAACTTACTCTTCCGCATCCAGATACCTCATTCTTCAAACCTTAAATCCATACAAAAAGCATGCAAACTAAGAAAATCATGTACTATGTAGATCAAATAACCTATACTACTCTAATCCTCGTCGGAGATGTTTACTATCTTCGTGACCGGCTCCGGATACATGGGAAGTTGCCGCAACTCCGGCTCCTGTGGATCCATCGGTTGCTCCGCCTGGTCCTTCGCCGTCACCTCAGCGTCAAGTAAAAGCGTGTCGGTCGTCGTCCATTTCTGCCGGATGAACTGTCGGTTAGCCTCGACATAGGCCTCATCCTGGATGGACTCCAGGATGGCTTGTTGCTCCGCCATCTCCGTTGGTTTGACGATAGCGAACTCCTCCTCCACGCCCTCCGTACTTAAGCCCGCAACTGGCGCCAGCTCGTCCTCTGGCTCCTTCACGCCCGCCTCCGGATCCGCAAATAATCATCAGAACCGGCTTCTGCTCTGAATCCTCCTCCTCTGGCTTCGGCGAGTCCGAAGGCAGGCCGACTTTGATGCGGGCGACGCGCCTCGCCTCGACTAGATCTCCTCCTCAATCTGCAACCGCTCCTTCGGTGTGAGCATAACATACACCATCTTCATTTGCCGAGCCATGACATAGTCGGACAACATGGGAAGAGCGACAGATGGGGAGAGAGGTTGGTGGACTCGGGCCGGCGGTGTAGAGAGGAAGGAGGTGGACGTGGCTATGGTTGGGGACGCCGGCTTGCTTAAATAGTCGGAGTTTGGCCTCGGGCAACGAGTTGGAGTCGTGCCACACGGCGTTTACATCCCTCATCGGAGAAGACAGCCATCGAACGGTTGGATTTTCGGATGATTTCATGTGAGACCCCATCATCAGTACAACATGGCGGACGCGTCCGGGCCCGCCCGGGCCTCTCCATATTCGTCGTGAGCCCCTATATACATGCTGGATATGAGGATGTCAATCAGTCTAGACGTTTAAGGCCCGTTTGAGTGACCCATCTTTATGTTTTTTATCAATCACTGATTCGGAACATGGATATCCACTGTTAAGGTGATCAGTCGGTTGCTCCAATCCAAATGGCAAACGATGCAACGTTGCAGGGCGTTGATCCGGGCGGCTGAATTTGATGCTGTCGCAGATCATGACCTTATACGGCAGCCTGTACCTCATCTTTCTTTTCTTGTCAAGCCGCTTGAACATGTTTTCCATGCAGCAGGCCGGGATGAAGCCCGGTTGGCTCTCTTCAGTGATCGAAACGTCTGCCCCTTCCGACCAAAACGCTTGACCCTTCAGATGCTTGCCCCTTTCAGGTCATTGCCAAGGATTGATGACATCGCGAGCGACAGGTTGACACGCGAAAACGAAACGCAGAGGCATTATAATAATGCGGGCATACGATACGAATATCCAGCAGTGCAGGCGGCGACCGATTCCTCATTCCCTGCTCCAGTCCGTCGCGAATACGTCGCGAATACGACGCGAACACGGAACGAAGGACGGAAGGCTGTGTTGTTGCTTGCTATCGCATGGTCTCACTGTCGTGTGGTTTCTTGTTACCATTCTCTGTCTGTTGAAGGCACTAACGTCTCTCTTCCGAGTACAGAAGGAACGCATGCTTGTCGGACGGAAACGCTTCAGAAATGATCGTTTCTATAAAGCAATTGCACATGCACCATCCTTCCTCGTGTCATGCTTTCCTGGCTCTCGCGCATCCGTGTCAAGCAGCTCCTCCTCGACCATGGCTGATGCAATGCAACTTTTTTTTTTGAAACGAGGCGATGCAACTAGGCAAGCAATCAACTTAGAATATTGCCGTCTTACTGGCCGGACACGTGAAACTGGGATTTCACCGTAATTTCGTTGATAGCTAATGGAGAGTCAATTAGGCCTTATATAATGCAAAGCATTTACAAAAGGTGTTTAAAAAAATAAACTTTTTTTTAAACATCGGTGTTTTTTTGTGAAAAGGTAGATGTTTGATTATACTGTATTATCTATGGGACGGAGGGCGTAGCATCCAACGACTGCCGGTTGCTGAAGTTCGTTTATTCTACGATGTACGGGGCACGAGGCGTGGACGCAGCGGCTTCTTCATGACGACGGTGAACTGGTTCTTCTCGGCGAAGTCCACCTCCTCGCCGGCGGCCTCCTGCCACTCAAACTCTCTCACCATGTTGGCCACGAAGTACTCCAGGTGGAGCATGGCGATGCCCAGCCCGGGGCAGATCCGACGGCCCACGCCGAACGGCATCATCTTGATCTCCCGGTTGCCGGTCACGTCCACCGCTTCGCCCGCGCCGCCTGGCAGGAACCGCTCCGGAGAGAACTCTAACGGCTTCTCCCACTCCCGCTCGTCCCGGCCCATCTCGGCGACCATGAAGTTCACCGTGGCGCCCTTGGGTATCAGGTAACCGCCGATCTCCATGTCCTCCGCCGCCTTGTGCGGCAGTACGAAGTGCCCCGGCGGGTGCTTCCGGAGGCCCTCAAGAACCACCGCCTTGAGGTAGGGCATGCTGTGGACGTCGTCCCCGGAGACCTCTTCATGGTCGTCTTCCGTCGTCGCTTTGATCTCTTCGTAGAGCTTCTCCTGGATTTCTGGGTTCTTGACCAGTTCGGCCATGATCCACTGCAGCCCGGTGGAGGTGGTGTCGGTCCCGGCGTTGAGAAACTCGGAGCAGAGGTTGACCATCTCGCTGTCGGTGAGCGGGCGGTCGCCCTCCTCGGGGAGCTTGATGTCAAGCAGGGTGTCCAGGTAGGAGTGCTCGAACGTCGTCCCTTTCTTGGGCTCGCCGCCGCGGCTCTTGTACTCCCGCCGCGCGTTGATCAGCGGCACGAACAGCTCCTTCTGCCGCCGCCGCATGGCGTGCGCGGTCTGGAGGCGGCCGCGGAAGATGTGCTTTGTGAGCGACGGGAAGAAGGCGAAGACGGTCATTTTCCGGGTGATGCAGAGCAGCTGGTCGCGCTGCGCGGCGGCGATCGCGCGCACCGCGGGCTCGTCGAGCCGCTCGCCGAAGCACATGAGCACGAGGAGGCAGAACATGGCGTAGTGGAACGTCTCCACGACGGCCGCCCCGCCGGAGGACGACTCGTCCCGCAACTTGTCGAGGAGCACGCGGCGCACCCAGGAGCGCGCGGGCGCGAAGAGTCGGACGCGGGACGGGTGCAGCGTCTCGGAGACGAGGTTGCGGCGCAGGAGGCGCCACACGGGGCCATAGCTGGCGCGCGTGATGGTGTTGTCGTTCTCGCCCAGGAGCGTGACGGACGCGAGGGTCGGGCGGTCGGCCAGAGCGGCACCGCGCTCGACGAGCGCCGCGTGCGCGAGGCGGCGGTCGGCGACGAAGATGGAGAGCCGGGAGCCCACGCGCAGAGACACGATGGGACCGTACCGCGCGAACAGACGCCGGAGGAGGGACTCCCCGTCGGCGGTAGAGTTCGTCAGCCACACCATACTGCCCAGCACCGGAAAGGACGGCGGGCCAGGCGGGATGGGCCGCCGGCCGGCGCCGCCGTTCTTACCGTTGCGGATGCGGAAAAGGAGGATGATCAGCGGTAGGGCGAAGAGGACCACGCCGAAGAAGATTTGGCATGTCTCCATGGCGCGTGTGGGTGCTGCTCCGCTTCCGCTCTCACTGGTGCTGGCGTGCCGTGTGGATAAATGTACTTAGGGTCTCGGAAAGAAAGGAGGGCACAGAGGTCTGATGAAAGATCCATGCAACCGTCGTTGCAAAACTTGGGTTACAAGATGATTACAGCAACTGAACTAGTCTACCATCAAAAAAAAGAAAAAGCAACTGAACTAGTCAGTCTTAACTGTGACGTGCTACGAACGGCCCGTCATATATAACAACAGAACAGGGCCAATACTTGCATTTTTGAAAAGGGCCGCCGGTGCGCCGGTCCAAATTTGGGCCGGTCGCACCACATGCGTTGGATGCGAGCCCGCTCGATCAAAAAAAAAAAAAAATCGTTGCTGCACTGCCTTCTTCTTTCTTACGTGCGGCGAGCCTCCTGTCGTCTCCTGTTTGAGCACCAGCCGCCGCGCTCGCTGCCCCCTGTTGAAGCATGGGTGGATAGTCTTATGGAGAAAAGTGGATGTAGCAAAAAAAAGTCACCGACAATAACAAGAAATCGATATGGTTGCAGCAAAACGTGTCGTCGTCATCATCGTCGGTTGTAGTTCGCCGTGCAGAGTCGCAACAAATTGAGTCGCCAGTTGTAGCAAACGACGCCACTGGTTCCAGCAAAAATGACACCGTAGATTCCAACATTCTGGTTGAAGCTTTCTCAATCTCTGGTTGAAGCATTTTCATGTGCGAAATGAAGCTTTTTTCTAAATGGTTGCAATTTTTCATGTGTTCCCAAAAGTCTGATTGAAATTTTTGTACTGGCTGACTGTAGATTTTTCAATCTTTGGTTGAAGCTTTTTCATCCGCGGGATGAAGCTTTTGTTAAAATGGTTTCAACTCTTCATGTGTTCTAAAGTACGGTTGAAGATTTTTTATCTACCAGATGTAGCCTTTTGCTTTCATGATTATAGCACGTACACCGCCATTTGCAATTGTCCCAACGTCGCGGTTGCAGCTCCTCTAGCCACGATGGTTGTAGCATGGGGACACCTCGAATCAAAGCGTTTTGGCATGCCGCTGGTTGCCTGCCGTGTGCTGCCGTGTTCATCTCCGATGAGAGTTGGCCGTCGAGAATTAGAGGATCTTTGTGGGGGGGGGGGGGGGGGGAGGGTGCGGCGATGACCGGTGGTGAGTGATAGGTGGTCGAAGATGCGAGGATGCCGTGGTGCGCGGAGGGGGAGCTACGTAGCTGAGCAAGTGGAGGAGGAAGGGAAGGGAGGGGGCCCATTATTGTTGTCAACAGGATGGTGATGGATCCCATGGACTGCGTGCGATCGGCCAATGCACTGCCTACAAACGTTTTCCTTTTGAAAACAACGGAACTTTGTTGCGTATTTTGATAGACTTTCACATAAATGTTACATATAGAAAAATAAAAAGGGACAAAACAAAATAATTTACAATAACTTTCCAAAGAGACAAGTTATCTGAAAACACACCCAATCTTCAAAATTGATGTAACCCTTGTCGCGAGTTAGCCATTGCATGTATTTTTGAACTTTTTTCTACACCTATAAAGATTAGGAGCGACACCTTTATACATAAAATCGTCCCCAGCCGCGAGAATGATGTTTCCAACAAGAACGCGGGAATTAGTAGGGGCTCACGCACACCCGTTTACAATCATTGATGTGTGTCTTAATCCGTTAATAAAGAGATGTAAATTCTGAACCCTGTCAATAGAGACAATAAGCATTTTTATCTTGTACTAATACTAGGAAAATTACCTGTGCGGTGCAACGAGAGATATGCTATCATGTCATTTAAAACTGAAATTAAAGAAAAACAGGAATGATTGTGTGTATTTTAGCGACATTACAATGCTAGCACCATTGCCTAAGATTGTTCTAAGGATCTGCCTCGGTTCTGTCGTGAAGCCCAACCGTCCTTAGTCGGTGTGATAGCCCACACTGCGGTAAGGTGTGGCAACCTAGGTTCGTGTGTGGCCTACAAATATTGTTGGACACCTAACGCCACCACGCGCCTCCCGCTCCTCTATCGGCACAACTGCATGAGCGTCGCCGTCCGGTCTAGGGTGTCCTTTTCCATGTTGAGGCTGGTGGACACTAAGCGGCTCCGGCCTCCAATAGATAGTAAGTGTATTTACAAAAAAATATCAACATATCATTACATATGGTACTAATTCAGTGAGGAAATGTTGCCACATGTACGCACATGTATATTGACCTTCTTGCAGAATTTCAAGTATCCTGCATGCATGTCCTTACTGATCAACTTTTTTTTCATAGATTCTACACAGCTCTATACAAATTAATTTGATTCCCTATACACTACATATCAGTATAAGGTTCAAGTCACTTTCCCACCAAATTACTTTTACTTTTCACAGTAATTATAGCTTCCAACCTACATTAAAAATATATTATTAATAAGCAAATTTGATGGGTAAATAATGCTAAGTGAAAATGCCAATAAATTAAGTGCAGTTTCCTGCATGGACTTGTAGCAGATTCTTACATAATTAAAATTGCACTCCATATACCTAGATAAAAGGGAATTTAGATCTAACTCGCAGCCAACACTAAGAGAAAAACATCCCCAAACTCACATGGGTAAGCAAATTAATTTTTGATCCGGTAAAACCAAGTCAAAAGAATAAATTAACCAAGCCCATGCATTATCTTGTCCTGACCTTGTAGATGACTGCAAGAAACTATTTCTCTTGTTTCATTCTGAGAGCAGATCGCTTATTTGTTGCTGCTAAATAAGCTGTTTTGCTTGCATGACTGATTCATTATCTATGTTCTCTTTGGATTCAGAACAATCACAAGCATCAGAATAAAAATATTCACCGCAACCTCGCTGGTTTGTATAAATACGTCGGGCTTGATATTGCTGGAGAAGCAATTCGGCTGATATTGCTGGGTGTGTCTAGGTCTCAGTCGACTTAGACTTCGCGAAGTCTTAGTCTAGTACTATAGTATGCAAAAAAAAAAAAAACTGAAAAAAATGTGTTTGCATGAATCTCGATACAAGTTCAACGGATTACAGTAACGACTTAGATTCGCGAAGTCTAAATCGACTGATTTGTAGCAAAGCCGTTCCAAATAATTCTATCCTAGTTATTTTGTCCAACCATTATTCTAAGTGGCCCCATTTTCATATTCATGTACAATTCTTTCTTAATTCTTAAACCATTTCTTCTTTTCAATCTTTTTTCATCCATTGTTATTGTTCACCTTCTTCTTCCCGTGTGTATCTATTTCATTATCACCTTTCCCCCGCCCTTCTCTTTCACTTCATATACGTTCTCAATTCGTCTTATGACGAATTATTTTCCTCTTCATGTTTTTCATGGGGTCCTTTCCGATTTGTCTCATCTAAGGTCTTGCCATCCTTCTTCACATCAAAAATTTATGCACCCTTAAAGCAATGACATTATATTCGTATGTGAGATTATGCCATCTTGGACATATTACTCCTTCCATAAAGATTTTTTTGTTACAAATAACATTACAATTATATTCCTCCAAGTGCAATGATATCACCGAAGAAGGGCGGCCGACGGCGGGCTCCTCCTTCGATGTGACGTGCTTCGCCTCATCCTCCTCAACTCCAGGGGCGACACGGTGGATTCATATTCGCACCATGAGGGGGAGTACATCGGCATCGGGCATACCGTTCCTTTTCCAACTTTTTTGCTAGGGTTTGTGATCGGATTCTAGTGACTCTTGCACCGATCACGGCTCCGTTGATCTGTTGACACCTGATTTTGGCACGGTGCAAAATGCAGTAAATATGGTCAAACGAAAAGGTTGTTTCTACGATAAAGTTCATATTGCCGAATGAAACAACCTTAATGTTTAGGCCATCACCATTCGGCATCATTTCAAGGGCCAAATTACACTTGGATTGTCATGTAGATGTTCTGAGTGCTTTTTGGTCGATTACACCTCCAAGACAACTTAGAATGAAGGAATGTTCTACATTGATTGTCTTCTTCTCGTCGATCTGATCGATTTTGATATATAAATCATCTTAATCCGAGGTCGTATGCAAAAGTTAGAGCCATCAGAATGCAGCCCTGGGAGGAGGCGAAATATGGCGCGCCCCACCACACACCTGTCTGATGGGCCGCGTGAGTCATTTGGCCCTCAAGACGTCCTCGGATAGAAAAACTTACAACATGAAAAAGTTTCGCGTCGTCGAGATGATTGATTTTGATATATAATTCTTCTCAATCCGAAGTCGTATGCGACCTGAAGAGGCAAAACAAAATGAGCCTAGAGTTTCACTCGGGACTTCCGAGTGAAAGTTTGCCGGCCGAGTGAAACGTTTGCCGTCCGGTCGAGTGAAAAGTTTTCCGTCCGGCCAAGTGAAATTGCTGTCCGAATGAAAATCACCGTCCGAGTGAAAAGTACCGGTCGAGTGAAAGTACCGGCCGAGTGCAATTGCCGTCCGAGTGAAAATTGCTGTCCGAGTGAGAAGTACCGGTCGAGTGAAAGTGCCGGTCGAGTGAAAGTTCAAAATGGCCTCGGATGGAAAAGTGTTCAACATGAAAGTTGTTCGTAACGTCGAAACGGTCAACTTTGCTTTTAAGGTCATTATCATCTAAGATAGTATGCGGCCTGCATAAACGTTACAACACTCGGACAGTTCAGTCTATTACGTGACCGAGTCCGGTTTTTGTTAAAGATGACCTCGTGAAGTATTCAAGATGACTTTATTTGGGAAAGTGATCAGCATATGAATTGTTGGTCTCGTCAAGGCACACAAAGTTGATGTTTGGACCGTCTCCAGCAGAGGTCATATGCAGATTCCACGGCCCACGCAAGAAGCAAGACAGAAGATTGGGCCAAATTTGGGCTGAATCCGAGTGGGACTAGGACTAGGACTCTAGGACGTGATTTGATGTAATTTTGTTATAAGGAAAGCCTAGATCAATCCTTTGCTTATACGGGAAGTCCAGCTGCCTCTTATATATGTTGGGGGTGACGGTCGATTAAACAACAACAATCGAACCAATCTATCAATTTCACTTTCGTGTTCATCTACTTTTACCTCCTACCCTCGTATCTTCTTCCTCATTCTTCGTTCGTTCTTCTCTTGGAGGGAAGCAATCCGTGAGGCCCTAGGGGCGATCAGGTCGACCTAGGGCAGCCCATAGCCGCCGTCCGCCCTGACGGGGTCCCTCCCGGGTGTGCGGGGTTTCGGGCCTGCAAAAGCGTCTGTCGGCTGTCTTGTGTATCGCGCTGCCGGTCGGTCCTCCTTCGACGTGAGCTGAGGTGCATCACCCCGGCGTCGAGGGTACACGGTGATGTGTTCGTGTGTCAACACACTTTTTGGCGACTCCGCTAGGGATAGAAGCTTTGAACGGTCTCTAGCCCGTTCTTGCTACGAGGAGAGCGTCATCAAGCAACTGCAGTCTACACGGTAACATGTATCATAAATCTGCTTATGTAGATGCAAATAGCCATTATATTGTTGTCACTAGATCCTTTGATGGGCATACCATGTCGTCTATCCTTAACGAGCAAAGTCCGACTAAGTATCCTGTTGGAGAAGCTTGGGAATTACATAATTGTGACATGCATCTTATAGATCCGAACTTTCGTGCATCGGCAACTCCCTTCAATATGCCGGTGAACAACACGATGAGTTTGAGTGATGAATATAAGACACCACATGCACAGGAGGGTGTTTCACCATTTTGTCCATCGGCAGCCGGCTCGCAATATGCGGGTTCATCTCCAAACATGCCGATGGATGGGGCAATCGGCCATGCTTCCATTAGCTATTTGGCCGGTTATCCTCACTCATCATATACCACACCTCGTGAGGTTAATTGTTCAGAAGCATATGCAAATAAAAATATTCATGGCTCGGCCCACCTTCATGGTTATTGCCAAGTGAGTGGAGATTCTATAGGAGCATCTATGTCTAATATTGCAAAAGATGAGGTGGCTCTGGCTGCTTTAAAAAGTTTAGTCCAGAATAAGCAGATTACTGCTCTTTGCCTTGAGCAACATGATAAGGGTTTGGTACCTGATTATGAGGCAATAAAAGCTAAGGTTTTGCAAGAAGACAATGTGTTGCCAATTGACCAAATTGGCAAGAGGAAATATGGTTCAACAACAATGCATACGTCTTCACCTATCATTGTAGTGTGTCATACACCTCCTATACAATTGCAAAATTTCGACAACATCAGTTCATTGCCGAAAGATCCTAAAAGCATTGGGGGGGCAAGCCGATCCAAGAAGGGACGAATTTAGAGAAAAATATGTGGCCCAAATGGACAAGGACAATCCAAAGCTCACAGGGAATTACGTCAACAATTTACAACACCAACTCTTGAGGAGTTACCAGCAGAATATCGACAAGCTTATGAAGCACTCAAGAAGAAGCGTGAGGAGGAAGATTTGCAAGAATACGTCAAGTCCCTTTCTTTATGCAGCAACCATGTTGGTCCCTCTGCGATGTTGAGGCAAGATAAAATAGAAGCTTTGCAAGCCAAACAACAAAAAATGATTCACTCGGTTAATACGGTTGATTCGATAGAAACCGAGTCAAATATGACTAAGTCATCTACAGTCGAGCCAAACGGTTCCTTTAAAGCCAAGACAATGATGGATTCGGTTGAAACCGGATTGAGCACCGAGACGGCCAAGGTCGAGTGCATAGAGTCAATATCGAGTGCATCGAGCCAACCGAGTGCACCAAGCCAGTTAAGGCCGAGTGCATCAAGTCAGCCGAGTGCATTGAGTCATCCAGGTGCATCACCGGCTAATTTCAAGTGCATCAACCCAGTCACTGCCAGGTGTACCAAAATAAAAGATGCAAGCTTTGGCCGTGCTCGATTTTTTGGGTGTGAGGGAGCTTACATGATGCCATATGAGTTTCGTGCTAAAGAAATTGATGAGCATCAAGAAAAAGTAATATGGCCGAACACATTTCGATTAACGATGAACATCAAGAACAAGAACATGTTGCTAAGCAAAGTTCAGTTGACCAAGAGCGTCTGAGTGGAATCCATTTGGATAGTCCAAGTGAAATCTACGCGGGAAATCCAAGTGATGATGCATGATATCCAGAAGAAGAGGAAGGGGCATTGGAGAATTATTTAGAAGTGGAGCAAGATATATTGTTCCAGTTATGCAACCATCTTCTCCTCCCAACGTGTTCACAAAGGTACGCCTAGATGACAGTTTACTCAATTTTCGATTCGATCAAAATCATATTGTTGATCCACCCGTTACTGACAAGATAATAAATAACAACGAACAGAGTACAACAAAATAAAATGACGCTCCAAGCAAAACTCATTCTATGTGATGAATAAAATATAGCTCCATGTAAGATATACCGGTAGTGTTGAAGACGGAAGAGGGGATGCCTTCCGGGGCATCCCCAAGCTTAGGCGCTTGAGTCTTCCTTGTATATTACCTTGGGGGTGCCTTGGGCATACCCAAGCTTAGGTTCTTGTTACTCTTTATTCTCCTTATATCATTGTCTCGGCCAAAACTTGAAAACTTCAATCACACAAAACTTAACGGAACTTTGTGAGAAGGGTTAGTGCAATAAAGATAGATCATTCACTTAGGTACTATCAACAAAAGATTCATAATTGTTCTCACATAATGCATACTGTATTCCATCATTCTCACAATTTATATTACTCAATATAAGCTATAGGAACACTTGAAACAAGCAAACTATGCATGCAAAACAGAATCTGTCAAAAACAGAACAATCTGTAAAGATCTGAATGATCACCATACTTCCATGACTCTAAAAATTCTGAAAAATTAGTAAAACTCAATTAATTTTCATATAAAGTTTTTGTTAAAATTTCAGAATTTTTTGAGGCTCCAGTTAAATCAGATAATTCATATACTAGATGCAAAACTTTCTGTTTTTGCACAAAATCAAACAAGCAAGTATCCACACTATCCCAAAGGCTTTACTTGGCACTTTATTGAAATAAAAGACACAAAACATGATTACAGTAGCTTAATCATGTGAACACACAAAAACATAAAGTAAAAGTGTTGGGTTGTCTCCCAACAAGCGCTTTTCTTTAATGCCTTTTAGCTAGGCATGATGATTTCAATGATGCTCACATAGGAACATTAATTGAAACATGCAAAAGAGCATCATTAATCTCATGACAAGCACATTTAAGTCTAACCCACTTCCTATGCATAGGGATTTTGTGAGCAAACAATTTATGGGAGCAAGAATCATCTAGCATAGGAAGGCAAAACAAGCATAACTTCAAAACTTTGAACACATAGAGAGGAAACTTGATATTATTGCAATTCCTACAAGCATATGTTCCTCCATCATAATAATTTTCAGTAGCATCATGAAGAAATTACACAATATAACTAGAACATAAATCATTATTTTTATGATGCACAAGCATAGAAAATTTGTCACTCCCCACATAAGCAATATTCTTCTCATTCAAAATAGTGGGAGAAAACTCAACAAAATAACTATCATGACATACTTGATTGACATAACAACTTTGAATATTAAAATCATGATGAAAAGTTTCATGGTTACCATTACTCTTTATAGCATACTTGTCATCACAATAATCATAATATATAGGAGGCATGTCATAATCATAATAGTTTTGCTCATCAAAACTTGGGGGGCTAAAAATATCGTCTTCATCAAACATAGCATCCCCAAGCTTGTGGTTTTGCATATCATTAGCATCATGAATATTCAGAGAATTCATACTAACAATATCACTATCATGCTCATCACTCAAATATTTAGTGCCAAACATTTTAACAACTTCTTCTTCTAACACTTGAGAACAATTTTCCTTTCCATCATTTTCACGAAAGACATTAAAAAGATGAAGCATATGAGGCAACCTCAATTCCTTTTTTGCAGTTTTTTTATAAAACCAAACTAGTGAAAAACAAGAAACTAAAAGATTCAATTGGAAGATCTAAAGGTATACCTTCAAACACTCACCTCCCCGGCAACGGCACCAGAAAAGAGCTTGATGTCTACTACACAACCTTCTTCTTGTAGACTCATGTTGGGCCTCCAAGCGCAGAGTTTTGTAGGACAGCGGCAATTTCCCCTCAAGTGGATGACCTAAGGTTTATCAATCTGTGGGAGGTGTAGGATGAAGATGGTCTCTCTCAAACAACCCTGCAACCAAATAACAAAGAGTCTCTTGTGTCCCCAACACAACCAATACAATGATAAATTGTATAGGTGCACTAGTTCGGCGAAGAGATGGTGATACATGTGCAATATGGATGGTAGATATAGGTTTTTGTAATCTGAAAATATAAAAAGAGCAAGGTAACAAATAGTAAACAGCGAGAAAAATGTTGTATAAATGCTTGGAAACAAGGCCTATGGTCCATACTTTCACTAGTGCAATTTCTCTCAACAATACTAAGATAGTTGAATCATATGTAAATACCTCTCGTGCGACAAAGAGTTCACTCCAAAGTCACAAATAGTGGAGAACTAATGTAGAAATTATTGTAGGGTACGAAACCACCTCAAAGTTATCTTTTCCGATCAATCTTATGAGCTATCCCTATAAGTGTCACAAACAGCCCTAGAGTTCGTACTAAAATAACACCTTAAGATAGACATCAACCAAAACCCTAATGTCACCTAGATACTCCAATGTCACCACAAGTACCCATGGGCTTGATTATACGATATGAATCACATAGTTTAAGATTCATCATGTTCAATCCAACACAAAGAACTTCAAAGAGTGCCCCAAAGTTTCTACCGGAAAGTCAAGACAAAAACGTGTGCCAACCCTTATGCTTAGATTCCCAAGGTCACGAAACCTGCAAGTTGATCACCAAAACATACATCAAGTGGATCAATAGAACATCCCATTATCACCACGGATATCCCATCACAATACATACATCAAGTGTTCTCAAAACCTTAAAGACTCAATCCTATAAGGAAACTTCAAAGGGAAAACTCAATTCATCACAACAAGATAGAGAGGGGAAAACTCCATATGATTCATCTATATCAATAAAGCTCGCGCTACATCAAGATCGTGCCATCTCAAGAACACGAGAGAGAGAGAGAGATCAAACACATAGCTACTGGTACATACCCTTAGCCCCGAGGGTGAACTACTCCCTCCTCATCATGGAGAGCACCGGGATGATGAAGATGGCCTCCGATGATGGTTTCCCCTTCCGGTAGGGTGCTGGAACAGGCTCCCGGTTGGTTTTTCGTGGCTCTGGAGGCTTGCGGTGGCAGAACTCCCGATCTAGGTTTCTTTTAGGGGGTTTCTGTATTTATAAGAGTTTGTGGCGGCGGAAACAAGTCCAGGGGGTCCACGAGGAAGTCACAAGCCAGGGGGCGCGCCTGTCACAGCCCTAGAATTTGCTTGAAATTGTTTGCATCAACATCAACTTGTGCATCATGTCATCATGTTTAAATTCAACTGAATTTGAAATGGGGATGCCAAACCCTAGCACCTCATTGAATAAACAGAATTCCAAACAATTGAATTTTGCAATGATTCAAAATGCTCTCTAAAAATGTCCCCCTCTCTGATAAATGTTGGCAACAACATACCAGGGGCGAACTATATTTTCACAAATATTTTGGAAAAATAAATAAATCAGCAAAGTTCTGAAAATGACCAATAAAGCACTATAAATATTTTAGTTGTTTCAAAAATTCTGGAAATTATTGTGGGGACTGGAAATAATATATAAACCCCCAAAATTATGTCACAATTTTTAACTTTAGTGGTTTTGCCCAAACATTATGAAACACATTGCATAAATAGAAAAAAAAGCAGAGGGGAGATGGACTTACCTGGCCGGCCTAGTTGGTGGCCCAGCCCACCAACCCCCCCTTGCCAGTCGTCCCCACCTCTCGCCAGGAGGACAAGGGAGTGTGGCCCGGCACGCCGGCACGCGCACGGCCACATCCTGCCTGCCTGCTCGCCATGGACGTCGCTTAGAGCCCCCACGCGGACCCGTGGACCCGTCCCGCTCTCTCTCGCCCTCTTTTCCCCTCTCTCCCTGCTCTCTTCCTCGTCTCCCTCTTGCTTCTTCCCTGCCGAGAGCCGTCATGGCTGACCGCCGCTCGCAGCTTCTGCCACCCCCTCTCGCTCCGAGCTGGCCAAGAGCCCCGTAGCGTCGCCCTGCTCCTCCTCGCCGATGGATTTGACCTCGAACGGCCTCCCTCCTCGCTAGCGTCGCCGTTTCCATCGCTGAACGCCAAAGATCGTCGGCGATCCTGCGCTCGCCTCGCCGCCCCTTTGAGCCCGGCCTCGACACCATCGAGCCCCCTGTGAGCTCCCTTTGCTTCTCCCCGTAGCCTCGCTGCCCTGCTCGATCCATAGCCGCCATCTCCGTTGTTGCCGAGCTCCGGCCGCCGCTAGCCATGTCACCGCCGCCGCTGCAGTCCTCCCCGCGTCCTCCCGTTGCTGCAAATGGATGCGTGGCACCATGGGCTACCCTCGGGTGCCTTCCGCCGCCCAAATGGTCATGAGGGGGATTTCTGGCGACCCCCGCCATGTCTGCTATCATCGGCGTTGAGCCGCTGGTGGCCTTGACCCGTCCAACCAGGGGTTGACCTTGGGTCACAGACAGGTGGGCCCATCCCTGTTTAATTTTTGTTAGTATAAAAAAGAAAAAAATTAATCTGCTTAATTAATCTAATTAGCCACTGACAAGTGGGCCCAGGGCCCGGTTAATTAGCTGGGTCACTGACCAGTGGGTCCCACTGGTCAGGATTGACCCTGACGGCCCTGTTGACCTGCTGATGTCATCCTGACATCAGGCTGACGCAATAAAGCTTTTCTGGAAATCTAAATAAATTTAAATGACTTATTTATTTTCAGAAAATGTCTAAAACTTCTCAAAATAATAGAAAACAATCTATAAATCAGATGAAAATAATTTATATATGAAAAATGATCAGAAAAGTCCAAAGAATCTGTTTATGCCATGACCATGCATGTTTGAGCAAGTTAACACAACCAAGTAGGACATTTTAGGGTTAGAGCAATATAGGAAATATCATTTGGAGTTGGAATTCAAACTTGTTTGAATTCCACTTTAATTAACTTGGCCAAATATTCCTCTAGGATAATTCAGTACCTTAACATGACATTTCATGCATCATGTTTGTTGCATCACATTGAATGTGTTCATTTCTCTGTTTGTCGGTGTTGTTCCCTCTCGGTAGACGATGGTTCCGACGATGTGAAAATTGACACTGATGAAGAGAAATGATATTTTCAGGACTGTCAGGCAAGCAAACCCCCTTGAGCATACTGATATGAACCCACTCTCTTGCTCCTGCTCTCTTTTACTGCATTAGGACAACAATGATTCAAGTGTTACATGTCATCGGTTGTTGAACCCATTCCTTTGCATGACCTGTCTTTGCCACAGTAAATAGTTAAAACCACTTAGCATGAGGAGCAACTGTTTAAGCCTTGTTGTGCTTAGTCATCCATGTTTGCTTATTGTGCCTGCTATGCTTAGAGTCGTGTCGTGTTGGGTTTGATCCATCTGGGTGATGAATCAGAGTGGCAATGATCATGTCCTACTGTGTGGGAGCTAAGTGTGTGAATACGATTTGGTAAAGGTAGCGATGAGAGGTCATGTAGGAGTACATGGCGGGTTGTCTCATTGGGACCGTCCTTAAGAACTGAGTTATGTGTATGTTATCCAAGACAAGATACTACTGCACATTGGGATACTTAATTGACCCTCTCGGCCCATTGATCGCCTAGACCTCTGTCCAGGAGTCGCAACTAGTTTCTGGTGTTTGTAGGAAAAGTGATGGCGGTCGTGCATAGCACTGCCCGACGAGGTGGGCTATGATGCGGTAGATGCATAGTGGCACGGTGTACCAAGTGGCACGGTGTACCAAGTGGCACGGTGTACCAAGTGGCACCCGAACGGTGGGCTTGGGAACCCTGCGCACATCGTTTGAGGACGTAGCGGAAACTTCGGTCGGACTTCCGTGCGGGTTTAGTCTCAAATAGGTGATAAACCTGGACTAGGGTCGTGTGTGGTTGACGGTCGTGGCCGACTCCCTCGCTGGGCTTCCGCTTGAAGGTTACCGAGGTGCCTTTTTACGTGCACTTGGCGATAAGTGGCGAGAGCGTGTGTGAAGAAGTATACCCCTGCAGGGTGAAATAATCTGTTCGAATACCCACATCCTCGGATATGGACTACTTGGAGAACTTATGTGGTTCATAGACAACTTGAAGTGGGTACTCTAAAATGCGCAAGATAAGTGTGAGTGCTATGGATGGCCTTCTCGTAGGGGGACGGAAGTGGATCCATAGTGGTGTATTGATTGGAGAATATGTGGACTCGTGTGTGCTATCCCACCTCAAAGATACTACTTGTAGTCATAGTACAGGTTAGCCAAGAGTCAAAGCTGGCTTGCTGCAATAAACTCCTCAACTCCTTCATTGATACTGATGCATATGTAGATAGTTCTGATGTAAGTCTTGCTGAGTACCTTTGTACTCACGTTTGCTTAATTTATGTTTTGCAGAGGAGACGTCAGCCTCATTAGTAGTATTTATGACGTGAAGTTCGATGTTAACCAGATTAGCTTGGAAATCCCAGACAGAGGTCTGGTTCCTTTGGTAGGGTCGTTGTAGCTTTTCAGGCTCCTCTAGCCACTTTTGTAGATGTCTGTACTTAGGCATATTTAAACTTCCGCTTGTTGTTTGATTGCCCAGAATATTAGGTCATGTGACCCCTATTTGTAACATCTTATTGTGTTGGCTCTTCCGAGCCTTCTAGATAAATGTTGTAATGTTGTATGGTTATGTTGTGATGCCATAGTTGTATCTATGCATATCGAGCATGTCGTGCGTACGTGTGACGTGCAACGGTATGTATGGGATTCGACACCTAGTTGTGTGCCTTTAGTAGTACTCTTTATGGGGAACTGCCTCTTTGTGCTTCCACCGAGCCTTAGTAGCTTGCTACTGCTCCGGACACATTGATTGACCGGCATGCATCCTTCTTTGCTGCTGTGTCTGTCCCTTCGGAGAAATGTCTCGCAGTGTAATGGAGTCCCTGAAGCCTACTACGACTCGTCTACGTGCAGTGATGACATTTATGTCCCACGGCGTAATGGAGTCCTTGTAGCTTGCTATGACTCATGTACACATGCTAGAGATCGACACCTGCATTGCTAGGTTACGTATGCCTGTCCCTGTACGGATGTGCCACTTGGGTTCTACGACTAGTCATGTCGGCCCGAGTTCTTTGACATTTGAATGCTGGCAACACATTCACATACGTGAGTCAAAATATGCAAACGGTCCCGGCCCAAGTAAGGTGGCAGCCGTGGAGATAACCCTGCGTGAGACCGCAAAGTGATGTGATGTGTTATAGGCTGGATTCTTATGGCTTAGGATCGGGGTCCCGACAGCGCCCCTATGGCTTGTGGCTTCCTCGACCTTCCTCTCTGATTACTCTTCGCTCTAGTATTTTTTATATTTTCCAAAAATATTCTCTATAAATTTTCAGCTCATTCCGAGAACTTTTATTTCTGCACAAAAACAACACCACGGTAGTTCTGCTGAAAACAACGTCAGTCCGGGTTAGTTCTAATAAAATCATACCAAAATCATATAGAATTATTGTAAACATGGCATGAATACTTCATAAATTATAGATACATTGGAGACGTATCAGGCTGCCTCCTCCCCTCCCTCCCTCCTATATATACTAGAGGATTTAGAAGGGACAGGCAACCCTAATTGCCACGTGCTGCCCTCTTCTTCCCTAGATCAGTTTCTCCTCTAGATAAGTTCTGCGGTGCTTAGGAGAAGCCCTTGCCAGATTAGTTCACCACCACCGCCACCACACCGTTGTGCTGCCGGAGAACTCACCTACCTCTTTGCTCCCTCTTGCTGGATCAAGAAGGCGGAGATTGTCATCGAGCTATAGGTGTGCTGAACGCGGAGGTGTCATCTGTTTGGCGCTAAATCAGAAGGACCATGACTGGATCGCATAACGGGTCGTGATTGGATTGCGGGATAGACCGTGATGGGATTGTGGGACATATTGTTATTGGATCACGGGACGGATCGTGATGGGATCGCAGGATGGCTTGCGATTTGGATCGCGAAGACGTTCGACTACATCAACCACGTTTCTTAACACTTCCCGCTTAGCGATCTACAAGGGTATGTAGATCCACTCTCCCTCTCATAGATGCTCATCACCATGGATAGATCTTGCGTGTGCGTAGGATTTTTTTGCTTCCCATGCAACGTTCCCCAACATTAAGCATGGCAAAGTCATAACAACATCAATCTTAGAACATAGTGGATACGAGGGATCAAGCCCTAACAAAACTAACTCGATTATATGATGAATCTCATCAAACTCCTCACCGACCAGCAAGCCTACGAAGGAATTACTCACCCCCAGTTGGGAGCATCGTGGAATTGGCGATGGAGAAGGGTTGGTGATGATGAAGACCGAAGATTCCCCTCTCCAGAGCCCCAAACGGGCTCCAAATCTGGCCTCCCGATGAAGAATAGGAGGTGGCGGTGGCTCCATATCGTGAAACGCGATGAAACTTTCTCTATGGTTTTTCTCTCGAAATTTAGGATTTTATAGCGCTGGAATCAGGGTTGGAGGGCCCACGAGGTGGGCACGCTCCACCAAGCCATGCCAGGGGGCTCTAGCACGCCCTGATGGAGGGTGGCCACCCTGGGCCCCCTCTTTGATGGCTCATGGCTCCAATATTCCTCATATATTACAAAAAATTCTCCAAAAAAATTCGTTCCATTCTGAGAAGTTCTATTTCTGCACAAAAAACAACACCATGGTAGTTCTGCTAAAAACAGCGCCAATCTGGGTTAGTTTCATTCAAATCATGCAAATTAGAGTCCAAAACAAGATCAAAGTGTTAGGAAAAGTAGATACTTTAGAGACATATTAGTACCGTGCATATCCCATTCTCACCTCGAGGATCGGTGCAATTTTCACCAATGCATCCAAACCCTGTGACATGATACGCTCTGTTGCACATAAGCCTCATTATATCTTCCTCGAAACATCCACCATACCTACCTATCATGACATTTCCATAGCCATTCCAAGATATATTGGCATGCAAATTCCATCGTCACTTCACATGACTAGTTCGTTCATTGTCATATTGCTTTGCATGATCATATAGAGATGACATAGTATTTGTGGCCAAGCCACCGTTCATCATATTTTCTATACATGTCATGCTAGATCTTTGCACATCCTGGTACACTGTCAGAGGCATTCATATAGAATCATATTGTCCTATCAATTTTTCATATTAAGTTGTAAGTAAATAAAAGTGTGATGATCATCCTTATTAGAGAATTGTCCCAGTGAGGAAAGGATGATGAAGACTATGATTCACCTACAAGTCGGGAGGAGACACCGAAAGGAAAATGAAAAATGGGGGAGGCCAAATGAGTCCGCCACAAAAAAATATAAATGTGGGCAAAAAAATTAAAAAAGCACACCATGAAAAAAGAGAATAAATGAGATAAAAGAGAGAAGAGACTTTGCTACTATCCTTTACCACACTTGTGCCTCAAAGTGGCACCATGTTCTTCATATAGAGAGTCTCTTGCTTTGTCACTTCCATATGTTAGTGGGAATTACCTTTCCATTATAAACTTGGCATGTATATTCTGATGACGGGCTTCCTCAAATGCGGGAGGTCTTCATGACCAATCAAGTTGTACGCACACCCACTTAGCTTCAGTTGAGCTTTCATACACTTATAGCTCCAGTGCATCGTTTGCATGGCAATCCCTACTCCTTGCATTGACATCTATCGATGGGCATCTCCATAGCCCATTAATACGCCTAGTTGATGTGAGACTATCTTCTCCACTTTTAACCCCTTTGATATCTACCATCATATTCTATTCCACCGATATGCTATGTCCAATGGCTCACGCTCATGTAGCGTGAAGAATAAAAAGTTTATGCATACTGAAAAAGTATGATCCAATTCCCCGACTTGGACACCGTGGTGCTTAACATTTTTATTAATGTGGTGAATACGGAGCCATGACTTGCTAATATAATAAGATGAATGGGGGTAAACATTCTTTTAGGATCGTACCTTTGGAAAATCTATGATTTTATTTCTTATACTTATAAGTATTGGAATGTTAATGTTTGTTAATTAATCGTTTCTCAATGCGCATACATACAAAAGATTACATAATGGGTAGCATGTCAAATCAAAAAATCTGTTTTTATCATTTACCTACTCGGGGATGAGCAAGAATTAAGCTTGGGCATGCTTGATATGTCTCCAACGTATCTATAATTTTCTATTGTTCCATGGTGATATATTATCATTCTAGGATACTTTTTGGGCATTTGTTTACCATTTTTGAGCACTAACCTATTGACCTAGTGCCCAGTGTCAATTGCTGGGAAACCTTTTTATCATTTTTCTAGACCAAAAGAAGACCTGGAAACTTCGGAAGGAGGACGAGAGCTGCACGACGGCTCCACCACACAACAAGGCGCACCCTAGGGGCGCTCCCTGTTGCCTCTCTCTAGCCTATAAATTCTCATATATCGCAAGAACCCTAGAGGAGGTCCCGAAACACTTTTTAAGCCGCCGGAATTCTCTATTCCAATGGGAGCCCATCTAGAGCTCTGTTCCGGCACCTTGTCAGAGGGGGGATCGATCACGGAGGGCCTCTTCATCAACCTTGCTGCCCTCATGGTGATGTGTGAGTAGTTCACAATAGACCTGCGGGTTCATAGGTAGTACCTAAATGGCAACCTCTCTCTCTCTCTCTTGATCTTCAATACAATGTTCATCGCATCTTTACCTTGATCTATTGGATGTAATCCCTTTGTATGGTGCGTTTGTTGGGATCCGATGAATTGTGGATTTATGTTTAGATTATTAATGATATGAGTCTTCTCTGAATTCTAATATGATTCTTATGTGCATGGTCATTATAGCTTTGTAATGCTCTCCAATCTATTGTGATAGTTTGGCCAACTACATTGATATTTCTTTGGTGAGAGTGGTGTGCCGTGGTAGGTTCAACCTGACGAGTTTCTATATCTGTGACAAAGTAGGGGACAAGATACATCTTTGTGTTGATGCTAGTAAGGATAAAACGATGGGGTTAATTCATATTGATTGAGTTTATTTTGTCTAGATCATGTCATCGTTCTCCAAGCATTACTCTGTTTTACTTAATACTCTAGATGCATGCTGGATAGCAGTCGATGAGTGGAGTAATAGTAATAGGTCATATTTTATGCTTGGGGAGCAAGGTTTAAGCTTGGGGAGTTTTATGTCTCCATATTTTACGCATCTTTAGAGCTCATTTGTTGCACATTATCTCTGTATATGAAGTCATATCATGTTCCATTGAGCCAATTACATGTCCATATGCATGATTTCCTGTTTTTATCCTTTTCACTACAAGCATTGCATAATCTTTATTCTTTGTTAGTTTTTATTAGTTTTATTTGTCTTTGTGTGTCTTGTAGGTGAGATGGAACTCCCAAGTACTCAAGACGATGAAATGGGTTCAATACGGAGTCACCCAAGGGCCAGACATAGCCATTCCGGAGGTCGGAAAAAATATATTTTTCAAGTTCTCCAAATCAAGATCTAAGACTAGTAGTGGATCGACATTTTTCATACGCATCCAGAGAGCCCAAGAACGTCAAATTCGGAGTTTGCATGAAGAAATGGCGGCCGATTTATCGGAGAGGGACAAATTGAAAGACGACTTTCCATGCGATCTTGACTGGTCATTTGGCTGGTCGTTCGACATGCACATAGCTTCTAAAGTTTTCCTGACAGGATTCTTCATGGATTTCGCCCCCGTTTGTTCGCATGACTTACTTGTCCTTCAAGGGATGATTTGGGATAGGTTTGGGCTCATCTAGAGCCCTTGGATCTAAGGAGATATGCCACATCAAGGAAGCAGGTGTACGGAGAGCTCTTATATAAACACCATCAACCCTAGCCGCCATCATCAATCTTCATCAAGCCATATCATCCACCATTCATCATATCATCTTCATGTCGAGCCGCCATTCACATCAAGAACACCATTGGGGCAACCAATAGGGAGACCGAAAGGGGACAACCGTCGTCGGGGCACGACCATGGGTCACCGCCGCCGCGCCATCACCGCCATCATCACCCCTTCTTCCTCCCCCACCATGGTCCCCGTGATGGGTTGTAACAACTCTTGGACCCTTGTTTATGTGATGTCATTTGAGTAATTATTGGTTATGGTTTGGTCGATTAGTAAGTGGTTATTTAATATGTGTTGTCTAATTATTCGTTTTGCTTTGTGTTGCATATTTACCTCCGGTAATTTAGTGATGGGAGATGTCCTTCTCCTCAGGCTACACATGAAGTTTTATAGATGGTTGTGCAAACTAATATATTTGTGACATGGTAGGTGCAGATATCTTGAGGGGAACATGATTACTCTAGGAGCATGGTTGTCCATAGAACTTAGTGCATTCGTCCGGTCCTCAAACCATGAGGACCTTAATATCTTTGCGTTAGCCACCTCAGGTATGGGACAAGAAGTAGAATGAATGAGTTATCTCAATATAGTATGTACTAAGAGATAATGTTATGCAAGAGAACACCATCCAGAAGTAGACCATTGTATCCTATAATGCATGTATTGGTTTAGTCACAATGTGGCATAATCGTAAAACCCGAACTCCATCCGCGTGCATACCAAACGATGCCGTACCTAAATGCTAGCAATCTCATCTAAAACATCACATATTTCTCATTGTTTATTTTTTCTACTTAGTTTAGTATTTATTTTCTGTTCTCTCTAGTTTAGTTTAATTCCTTTCTTACCTTTCCCTTGCAACTTACTTAAGTGAGCTATTTCCAAACTCCGGTTTAGGTGTGAGAGTGGTTGTGTTAGTGACAACACAACTGCGGGGATTGTGGTGCCATCTCGCTACCTGTGGGATCGAAAAAGCTTACTTATCATGAAATAGCTACATTACCATGTGCACTTGCAGGACATCATTCTTCCTCATCCACAGGTAGTGGCCTCCATCGTGATCGAATCGACCGGCGTTGAGGCCCATGCGCCCAACCCCGAAACCCTCGCGACGGTCTTCGCGGAACCCCGCCCCATCTTTTCCAACATAGGCAGTGGATCTTGGTGGGGGGAGGACAGGCTGCGACCTCAGCAAAGGATTGGTCATTACCTCCAACTTTTCCCTTCCACCACACGAAAGAGGGTGGAGGTCTTGATCTAGGGTTTTGTGGCGTCGTCCATAGATGGGAGAGGGTAATCTTTAGGTTAAAAGGGGAATGTGAACGAACTTTATACTAGTAGAGGAGTCGTGGCGTGGCTCATGGGGAGGTGGATTGCCGTCCATGTGGTCAGCATCCGCCATCATTGGTGGGATGCTTTTTCTAAGCCTGCTCTCAGAAGCCCAGGTGCAGCCGCTAGGGACACCATGGTCCTCCCGTGTTCTGTGCCATGCACTGAAGAAAGGCAGCCAATGCTCCCATGCTGATCATGTTGACACATGAACACGTCACCGTGTACCCTCAACGCCGGGGGTGATGCACCGCAGCTCACGTCGAAGGAGGACCGACCGACAGCGCGATACGCAAGATAGTCGGCGGACGCTTTTGCAAACCCGAAACCCCGCACGCCCGGGAGGGACTCCGTCAGGGCATACGGCGGCTATGGGCTGCCCTAGGTCGACCTGATCGCCCCTAGGGCCTCGCAGATTGCTGCTCTCCAAGAGAAGAACGAACAAAGAACGAGGAAGAAGATACGAGGGTAGGAGGTAAAAGTAGATGAACACGAAAGTGTAATTGATAGATTGGTTCGATTGTTGTTGTTCAATCGACCGTCACCCCCAACATATATAAGAGGGCATTGGACTTCTCGTACAAGCAAAGGATTCATCTAGGCTTTCCTTACAAGAAAATTACATCAAATCACGTCCTAGAGTCCTAGTTCTAGTCCCACTCGGATTCAGCCCAAATCTGGCCCAATCTTCTGTCTTGCTCCTTGCGTGGGCCGTGGAATCTGCATATGACCTCTGATGGAGACAGTCCAAACATCAGTTTTGTGTGCCTCAACAAGGCAAAAAATCCGTATGTTGATCAATTTCCCAAATAAAGTCATCTTGAATACTCCACGAGGTCATCTTTAATTTTGAATCAGACTAGGTCATGTAGCAGACTGAACTGTCCGAGTGTTGTAGCGTCTCTGCAGGCTGCATACTATCTTAGATGATAATGACCTTAATAGAAAAGTTGACCATTTTTCAGCATTATGAACAACTTTCACGTTGAACACTTTTCCATCCGAGGCCATTTTGAACTTTCGCTCGACCGGCACTTTCACTCGACCGATACTTTTCACTCGGACAACAATTGCACTCGGCCGGTACTTTCAATCGACTGGTACTTTTCACTCGGGCGGCTATTTTCACTCGGACGACAATTTCACTCGGCTAGACGGAAAACTTTTCACTCGATCGTATGGCAAACGTTTCACTTGGCCGACAAACTTTCACTCGGAAGTCCCGAGTGAAACTCCAGGCTGATTTTGTTTTGCCTCTTTAGGTCGCATACGACTTCGGATTGAGAAGAATTATATATAAAAATTAATCGCCTCGAGCACGCAAAACTTTTTCATGTTGTAAGTTTTTCCATCCGAGGAAGTCTTGAGGGCCGAATGACTCGCGCGACCTATCAGACACGTGTCTGGTGGGGCACGTCATATTTCGCGTCCTGTCAGGGCTGCATTCCGATGGCTCTAACTTTTGCATACGACCTCGGATTGAGATAATTTATATATCAAAATCGATCAGCTCGACGAGAAGAAGACAATGAATGTAGATCATTTCTTCATTCAAGGTTTTCTTGGAGGCGTAATGGGCCAAAAAGCACTCAGAACGTCTACATGATAATCCAAGTGTAATTTGGCCCCTGAAATGATGTCGAATGGTGATGGCCTAAACATCAAGGTTGTTTCATTCGGCAATATGAACTTTCTCGTAGAAACCAACTTTTTGTTTGAGTCTATATTTACTACATTTTGCGCCGTGCCAAAATAAGGTGTCAACACATGCCCCCCTGTTTTTTGGCAAAGCATGCCGAAAAATAATTTGCACCACGTTTGTTCTAAGGACGATGTCAACCTTCCATCGGCTTTGCATGCTAAGTACGACAATTATTATCGGCCATGCGCTCAGGCACTCCTTGGGGATATTGGAACCGTTCGACGATACACCATTCTGGCTGTCGAAAGATTATGACCATGCACCTCAAAGGAATATGGTCAACTATTTGACAACAAATCATCAAAGATCAAACTGTATATTAAGACATGTGCCAAACAATCTTGCTTCACTCGGATCCTGCAAATGACTGACACTCGGATTCTTCCAATTAGCTTCCTGAATAGCACTAGATCCTTCATTACTAGCTGAATCGACTAAGGAGTCAGTCACATGTAGTTTTCCTGGCCGATTCAAAGATGAGTCAGCCCTATTTTCCTCACGAGCCGAGTGAATAAATAAGTTGGCCATATATGAATTGGCTACACCAAACATCAGACTGTTCAGATGTGAAAACATGCTACTTGTTGGATGAACTCCATCTGAAGTTATTTGAACAGTTCTGATAGGTCCATCTTTAGTTTTATCGATATTACCCGAGTGGCGATCCACATGGATTTGAAATCACCCGGATTACAACTTTATGCTTTAGGACCAGTCGGGTCATCACAAAGATTTTCAATCGGACATACCGACTGTATTTCACTCGGTTCGAACCTTGGCAATATTACCTAAATGATGATCCACTTGGATTTAGCTCAGATAGTAGCCTAATACTTGTTTACCAACATGATGAAATCTTAGGACGATAAACAAATATTGTCCATGCGTCCTCATCTCATAGGATCTGGAGAACCTGCCCACCAAAGTGTGAACAGCCAAAATAAATCAGAAATTTCAGTCGGCGATAAATTGTTGGGCACAAACTCTGATGGGACAGTTGAAGAACATGGATCATGCACTGTTTGGAGTCTCGTATTGTGACATGAAAATCGTTGTTTTTGCCTACCGGCTTCACGCTTGTCCTCCCTTATTCCTGCAATAGGAGCTGTCACATCATTCTTGCCTTGATGACTTCCTTTGGTGACCCAAGCCATATTTCTCTTCTCCAGCTCATAGGCCCTAAGCCGCTTCAGCTTCTTCTCTTGCGAATATGATAAGCCGAGTGGGCATCTCAACTGTGGCTTTGTTTTATGTACGGGCAAGTTTTTCTTGGCTTTGGGAACCTCCAACTTGGCCTGTTGAAATTCGGCAATTGGATCCTTGAAAGTTACACGCTTCATCTCCTTGCCTTTAGTAGCCAACGTAGACTTAGCTGGCTTTTTGTCATCCAGAGTCAGATATGAAAGAGCACACTTGCAGCCATCCTTTTTTACTCGGTAAATTTGCTTGACCACGTCCATATTTTTCGCTAAGCTCCGGACCGATTCTTTTTGGTTGAGTCGGTCTTTAACATGTGGTTGTTGAACAAACAATGATCCTCTCAAAGATGCATAATTTGGGTGAGGTGGTTTAGAATATGATGGACGGTGATCCCTCGATTTATACGTGTCCCATCATTGATATGAATAATAGTTGGCATGAGGAGGTACGTATGACATCGGCATTGGTGGCCCAAAAGGAGTATATGGAGTCAACTTCTTCCTTCGCCATCCAGTATTCAGATTTATTCCTTGGGGGTGAATTCGATGCCTTTGTTTCACTCGGTTGATAAGCACTCTTCGCCTCACTTATCTTTTGATATTTTTCCAATAACTGCGTGAAAGTGACTTTCGGCTTTTTACCTTTGTGCTTACCATGACCTTTGCTTTCTTTGGTTTTGAGTGCATCGGTCTTTCAATTTTCTTGTTGCCCCCGAGTGCTAGATGTGTTAGTTGTAAATTTGATGTAATTCATGTCTTCAATATTATTGCTGATGCATTTTTGAATAATTACCTCACTTGAAGATTTGATCCCATCATCATTAGCGTATACATGTCCGTCTTTGGATGAGCCAGCTTGAGGTAGCCGAGTCAACACTTGATCACCATCAAAACCAATATGAGTTGACTGGCTGTATGCTTGTGCCTCAACAAGCTCTAATCGTCCTCTGTTCGCTGATTGTGTGGCTTGATGAATCACATTGTTGTCTTTTACATTCTGTTCAAACGAACATTGCACTTGTTCTTGTTTTGACAGCTCGGCATCGTGATCAATTATAATAAAAGGATTAGTCGGTGATGCACCGATGATGTGATCACATATGCCCGGACTAAAGGTAGACTGCTCATCCATTAACTGATATTGTGATACCGGCTCTAAAACAAAACAACCGAGTGGTGCCAACTTAACGTCATCCGACTCGGCTATGCATTGATTTTCGTCCTCCTTTCCCGATGTTCTTGAATCAACTATCTCGGAGGACTTTGGACCTGGCTTTATGTTTCTGCAACCAAAATAATTACAGAATATACGTCTCATCTAAGACCAAATATTAGCTAGGCATAAAACAAACAAAGTTGTCCAT
This sequence comes from Hordeum marinum, assembly GCA_022496015.1. Lineage (NCBI taxonomy): Eukaryota > Viridiplantae > Streptophyta > Magnoliopsida > Poales > Poaceae > Hordeum > Hordeum marinum. The sequence continues at coordinate 244,477,908 of CM039672.1, forward strand.
ATGAATATAAAGTTTAGCCGACACGACGTGAACAACTTTGGTTGTGATAAGTTGTCACTATTAGCTTCTGTTAATGGTGCCATGTGTTGATCAGCATGAATAGTGACAATATTATTCCAAATAAATAGATTGCTCATCTTGATTGGTCTTTCAAAATTAATTAGAATCTTGCTAACGGATTTTTATTCATCACATAGAATGAGTTTTCTTGGAGCGTCATTTTATTTTGTTGTACTCTGTTCGTTATTATTTATTATCTTGTTTTCAATAAAAAGTCCCAATAATTGCCTTGAGGATGCTTGAATTGCATGTTTGATGTGTGCTGTGTAAAAACAGAAACTTCTGCTTTAGTGTTTGAATTTTCATATTTTACTGGAACGTGGAAAGTTTCTGAAATTTTTACACAGTGTTTTCACATAAATCATATAGCATCTACTAAATGTTTATAATTGTTTGAGTTACATAAGTACACTGTTTTCATAAAGTGCTACAGACTGTTCTGTTTGGGCAGATTGCTGTCATAGTTTTGTTATCTACTTATCCTATAGTTTCAATAGCCTATATTGGTAGATATAAATTGTGGAGACGATAGTATACAGTACCTAATGTTTGAAAATTATTATGCAACTTGTCTTGGCAGTACATGAAGTGTTGATTATTCTTATGTGTACTAACCTATCTCACGAGTTCTTTTCAAGTTTTGTGTGGAAGATGTTTTTGAGAATAGGTGAAACCGGGATATGAGAGGATTGAACGAGATACAACAGATAAAGCTTGGGGATTCCCAAGGCAACCCAAGTAAATATTTGAAGAACTCTCAAGAATCTAAGCTTGGGGATGCTACGCATCACACATCTCTTCATCAATAATTTTCGGTTAGCCTATGTTGAGCCTAAATTTTTATTCGTTCACATGATATGTGCTATTCTTGGAGTGCTATTTTTTTTCTTGCTGTTTAAATAAAATACCCAGATATTAAAATATTTATTGAGAGATAGCGAGAAAGTCCTCACATAGCTACTTAATTGTTTGACTACTCATTGATCTTCACTTATATGTTTTGGAGTAGTTTTGTCTTTTGCTCTAGTGCTTCACTTATATCTTTGTACAGCACGGCGGTGGTTTAATTTTATAGAAATTTTTGAGCTCTCATGCTTCACTTATATTATTTTGAGAGTCTCTAAAACAGCGTGGTAATTTTCTTAGGTTATGAATAGTCCTAATATAATGGGCATCCTAGAGGGATATAATAAAAACTTTCATATGAAGTGCATTGAATACTATGAGAAATTTGATTCCTTGCATAAAGTTTTGAGATATAAAGATGGTGATATTATAGTCATGCTGGTGAGTAGTTGTGAATTGGAAGAGATACTTGTGTTGAAGTTTATGATTCCCGTAGCATGCACATACGGTGAACCAATATGTAACGAAGTCGGAGCATGATTTGTTTATTGATTGTCATCCTTTGTGTGAGGGTCGTGAGCGCGTGATGGTTAACTCCTACCAACCTCTTCCCTAGGAGAATGCGTCTAATACTTTGCTTCGATAGCTAATAGACTTTTGCAATAAGTATGTGAGTTTTTTTATGATTAATGTGAGTCCATGGATTATACGCACTCTTACCCTTCACCTTTGCTGGCCTCTCTAGTACCGTGCAACTTTCGCCAGTGCGATAAACGCACCATATATTCTTCCTCAAAACAGCCACCATACCTACCTATTATGGCATTTCCATAGCCATTCCGAGATATACTGCCATGCAACTTCCACCGTTCTATTTAAGACACGCATCATCATTGTCATATTGCTTTGCATGATCGTAAGATAGCTAGCATGATGTTTTCATGGCTTGTCCATTTTTATGTCATTTGCTCTGCTAGATCGTTGCACATCCCGGTACACCACTGGAGACATTCATATAGAGTCATATTTTGAGTATCAAGTTGTAATTCTTGAGTTCTAAGTAAATAAAAGTGTGATGATCATCATTATTAGAGCATTGTCCCATGTGAGGAAAGGATGATGGAAGCTAGGATTCCCTCACAAGTTGGGACGAGTCTCTGGACTTTACAAAAAAATAGAAGAGGCTAGAGAAGCCCAAATAAAAAAGAGAGGCCAAATATGCCCACCAAAAAAATATGAAAAAGGGGAAATAAAAAAAGAATGATGAGAGAAAAGAGAGAAGGGGCAATGCTACTATCCTTTACCACACTTGTGCTTCAGAGTAGCACCATGTTTTTGATATAGAGAGTCTCCTATATTGTCACTTTCATATACTAGTGGGAATTCTTCATTATAGAACTTGGCTTGTATATTCCAATGACGGGCTTCCTCAAATTGCTCTAGGTCTTCGTGAGCAAGCGAGTTGGATGCACACCCACTTAGTTTATTTTTGAGATTTCATACACTTCTAGCTCTAGTGCATCTGTTGCATGGAAATCCCTACTCACTCACATTGATATCTATTAATGGTCATCTCCATAGCCCATTGATACGCCTAGTTGATGTGAGACTATCTTCACCTTTTCTTCACAACCTCCACCATATTCTATTCCACCTACAATGCTATATCCATGGCTCACGCTCATGTATTGCGTAAGAGTTGAAAAGGTTTGAGAATATAAAAGGTGTGAAACAATTGCTTGACTTGTCATCGGGGTTGTGCATGATATAAGTACTTTATGTGGGGAAGATGGAGCATAGCCAGACCATATGATTTTGTAGGGATAACTTTCTTTTGCCATGTTATTTTGAAGAGACACAATTGCTTTGTTAGAATGCTTGAAATATTACTGTTTTTATGTCAACATTAAACTATTGTTTTGCGTCTTATGGATCTAAAAATTCTTGCCATGATAAGAAGATTGCATTGATAAATATGTTAGGCAACATTCACACTTCATAAATTATTTCTTTTATCATTTACCTACTCGAGGACGAGCAGGAAATAAGCTTGGGGATGCTGATACGTATCCAACGTATCTATAATTTATGAAGTATTCATGTCATGTTTACAATAATTCTATATGATTTTGGTATGATTTTATTAGAACTAACCCGGACTGACGCTGTTTTCAGCAGAACTACCGTGGTGTTATTTTTGTGCAGAAATAGAAGTTCTCGGAATGAGCTGAAAATTTACGGAGAATATTTTTGGAAAATATAAAAAGTACTGGAGCAAAGAGTCATCGGAGAGGAAGGCCAGGGAAGCCACAAGCCACAGGTGCGTGCCCCCTGGCTTGTGACTTCCTCGTGGACCCCCTGGACTTGTTTCCGCCGCCACAAACTCTTATAAATACAGAAACCCCCGAAAAGAAACCTTGATCGGGAGTTCCGCCGCCGCAAGCCTCCAAAGCCACGAAAAACTAATCGGGAGCCCGTTCCGGCACCCTGTCGGAGGGGGAAACCATCACCGGAGGCCATCTTCATCATCCCGACGCTCTCCATGATGAGGAGGGAGTAGTTCACCCTCGGGGCTGAGGGTATGTACGAGTAGCTATGTGTTTGATCTCTCTCTCTCTCTCTCGCGTTCTTGAGATGGCACGATCTGGATGTACCTCGAGCTTTATTGATGTAGATGAATCATATGGAGTTTTCCCCTCTGTATCTTGTTGTGATGAATTGAGTTTTCCCTTTGAAGTTTTCTTATTGGATTGAGTCTTTAAGGATTTGAGAACACTTGATGCATGTCTTGCGATGGGACATCCGTGGTGACAATGGGATGTTCTATTGATCCACTTGATGTATGTTTTGGTGATCAACTTGCGGGTTCCGTGACCTTGGGAATCTATGCATAAGGGTTGGCACATTTTTTTTGTCTTGACTTTCTGGTAGAAACTTTGGGCACTCTTTGAAGTTCTTTGTGTTGGATTGAACATGATGAATTTCAAATTATGTGATGCATATCGTATAATCAAGCCCATGGGTACTTGTGGTGACATTGGAGTATCTAGTTGACATTAGGGTTTGGGTTGATGTGTATCTTAAGGTGTTATTTTAGTACGAACTCTAGGGCTATTTATGACACTTATAGGGATAGCTCATAAGATTGACCAGAGAAGATAACTTTGAGGTGGTTTCGTATCCTACAATAATTTCTTCGTTAGTTCTCCACTATTTGTGACTTTGGAGTGAACTCTTTGTCGCACGAGACTCTCGTTGTCAGAATCGTGATTTTGAATCAGATCGGAACTCCGATGGTAGGATCGCAAATCGTAGAATCTTCACTATCGGGATCGTAGAAACATAGATTATATGCAGTAAAATCGTAGAATCAGAGGGGTTAATTTGGATCGTAAATTCGTAGAATTGCATAACAGAATCGTGATTCTGACAACCTTGCACGAGAGGTATTTACATATGATTAAACTATGTCAGTATTGTTGAGAGAAATTGCACTAGTGAAAGTATGGACCCTAGGCTTTGTTTCCAAGCATTTATACAACATTTTACTCACTGTTTACTATTTGTTAGCTTGCTGTTTTTATATTTTCAGATTACAAAAACCTATATCTACCATCCATATTGCAATTGTATCACCATCTCTTGGCCGAACTAGTGCACCTATACAATTTATCATTGTATTGGGTGTGTTGGGGACACAAGAGACTCTTTGTTATTTGGTTGCAGGGTTGTTTGAGAGAGACCATCTTCATCCTACACCTCCCACGGATTGATAAACCTTAGGTCATCCACTTGAGGGAAAATTGCCGCTGTCCTACAAAACTCTACGCTTGGAGGCCCAACACGAGTCTACAAGAAGAAGGTTGTGTAGTAGACATCACACCCTCAAACCCTCAAGGTTTGGCCGAAATAGGAGGTGGAGGAGTTTAATTGTTAGACGTCCTCCAATTGTTGTTGCAAGTTTACGTGGCTGCTATGGGTATCTAGCAAGAACAATTCTCACCTACGCATAAACCACAACGGTGATACACAAATTGCTATTCAACCTTCTCAAGGACCGCCTTTGTCGAATCTGATCCAACTAGAGTAGGAGAGATAGACACCCTCCAGCCATCTGTGTGCAACAAAGTTACACGTCAGTTGACGGAACCGGTCTCTTGTAAGCATACGAGTATGGTTGGCCCGGGCCGCTTCATCCCACAATACCGCTGAATCAAACCACGACCAAAGGAGGAAGCAATCTAAGCATCAACGCCCACAAACACCTTTGTGTTCTAGTCGTCATCTCATCTACACATAGACCTAGCTCATGATGCCACTGTTGGGGAACATTGCATGGGAAACAAAAAATTTCCTACGCACATGCAAGATATATCCATGGTGATGAGCATCTACGAGAGGAAGAGTGGATCTACATACCCTCGTAGATCGCTAAGCTGAAGCGTTAAGAAACGCGGTTGATGTAGCCGTACATCTTCGCGATCTAATCACGAGCCGTCCCACGATCTCATCACGAGCCGTCCCACGATCCCATCATGTTCCTTCCAATCTAGCGCTGAACGAACGACACCTCCGCGTTCAACACACGTGCAGCTTGATGACGCCTTCACCTGCTCGATCCAGCGAGCGATGGTGAAGTAGTAGATGAGTTCCGGCAGCACAACGACATGGTGAAAGTGGTGGTGAAGAACAATCTCCACAGGGCTTCGCCAAGCACAACAGAAACTATGATGGAGGATAAACTAGAGGGACGGGGTTGCCAAGACACGACTTGGGAAAACTTAATGTGTTCCAGGTGCTAGCCCCGCCCCTTTATTTATATGTTGAGCCCTCGGGTCGAAACTTGGAGAAAAATCCTCCTTAAGGTCGGTTTGGCATGTAGGCAAGAGTCCTTCTCGGACTCCTGGACCAGACGCCAACACTACAACAAACTCCCCCGTATGCCAACGCATAACTAGCAACGATAATAGCATGTGTTGTTGATGGCTTCAACCTCCCACACGACCACACACCCACGAAGGGCTTAACCTCCCCATACCCCCTCCACCTTATTAGTCGGGCCTCATCCGTCCACGCAGCCAAGTGGGAAAATTCTCTCTTCCACTTCCGTCCCGTCCCCACTCTCCACAGCAACCGACCCTGCCTCTCTCCCCTGATTCATATCTCTCACACCACAATGCTGCCGCCGCCACATTAGATTATGGGCAGCTCCAACCGCTCCGGCACTCTCCCACGCCGCTGTTCATCGGCCAACCCCCTCCCCCTATGTTCTCCTATAATCGTCCCTCACGACATCCTCTGTACCCTTGCAAGTGCCCCCCGCAACAACCCTGTCGCCATGGCCCACGGGTCGCCGGTGCGGCTCCCGCGTCTTCGGTTTGCCGGCCAACGGTGCTGCCGCCAGCCTAGGCTTGATGGTTGTACTCTACCTCAGCTATTTTGCCCCTGACGTTGATGATACTTCGCCTAGGGTTCCTGACGTATTTCTCCCTTGATTATGGCTGGAAAACAATGTGAAGCGAGTGATGTGGAAGCCTGACCATTTTGTTTCGGCAGGTATTTAAGTTGTTTCTTGCATCTGGTTATGGCATTGATTGATTAGCTATGATTCACCCCTCTGTCGATCTGTACTAATTCTAGATGAGCACTAATGCACTATGCCCTGTAGGCGTTAGGGGTTAGATTGTCTTGTTCCTATGTAGGTTGGTTGATGGATAATTAAATAATTTTTCAGCTCAAGTTGATCATTAGGTACTAGCATGTTTGACACTGCAAACGACATGACCTATTCAAGATCAATGCAGGCTTTTCTCATTAAAAAAATATCATCTTTGTTCAAATTGGAGTGATAGTATATCAGTGATATGGCAAATGTGATCATGCATGTATGTGAGTATGTCACCGAAGAACATTGCTACAAGGATCGGCAGAGCAGTGCAATGATGGTCGTTCTTAGTACTCTGAAACGTTATTTATGGGGCATCACACTACTAAATAAGTAAGTCCCACTTGTATCCCTCTGTCCCAATACTTGTCTTCATTCTATAATCCTTTGTTCAATCTACACTCACAGGGTCCTGTACTTCAGTCAACATTCTTGTGATTATGCTATGCATTGCATTTAGAGTAGATCCATGAATACGTAAGCCTTGAGAAAAATTCAAGACATTTTGTTTATAGCGTGCTAAAGGCCTTTTTGCTAGATCATGTTAGAATAATGCAAACATAAATTTGTACCTTAATAAATTTTTCATGTTGATTTTATATTCATTTTCCCACATAGAATGAAATGTAACATTCATTTCAGCTTCTTACTCAGCAAAGGGGAGCATACCACAATCTCGAACTTTATGCAAAAGCTTAGATAAAAATAATTCTTTCGCTCATGTTATCCAATTTTAAATGTTGAATAATTGATAAAATTTGAAGACAATAAATAGAAATATAATAAGTTCATAACCCATGACGTTCTTGTCATATGTACATGAATAAATTTCGAAATGTCACCTCTGAATTGAGTCTGGTGCAATTTTTTTTTTGAAATCCAGCTACTTCTGAATTCCTGCAATCTCTGTACTAATTTTATATTTTGCGGGGAGGTGCAGATGTTTCTGAACACTAGAAGGGTGCACGATTGGTTGGCACACAAATTCTTGGTCAGGTGACTCTAACATCTTATCTTGCTTGTAATTATTCTCCTTAAACAGTTAACCCGATAAACATGCACTTGCTTCATCCTTGAACGTAAACATCAAAAGTATTCCTCTTCTACACTTTCTCTCTCTGTTTTACTATGCAAATATGATGTGTGTGCTACAGTTCAGGACAATGATTTGGATTGGGATAGAAGAGGAGATATCATTATTGGTTACACAAAAGTGGTTCTAGACAGATTGGAGAACTATTTCAGAAGAACAGTGCACTCATGAGCAGTTCAGAGAAATGAAACTTCAGACTTAGATATTTGGAAAAGTTAAACTCAGAACTATATATTATGTTGTATGAATTTTACCTGGAGAACCTATATAAGAATGATTGTATCATCTTTGTTCATTTTATCTTCAATGTTATATGTAAATATGTTGTACTGCCCAATTTATTTTAGGAAATAAAGTTTAATCATTTCATTATTACATTGTATAAGTTATTTTTCATTACCTTTCTTTTTGTAAGAATTTCATTTTTAAACATGAGAAAATTGGCATGGCTACAATACAGAGAAGTCGACCAAATAAAAAGGGAGCATATCTGGAGAAACACAAAATGGAAAATAAATTTGGTTTTCCAAATACCAATGCATAGCTACAACATAATTTTATCTGTTGCTACGCCGCAACACATTTTTTGCTTGTTACCAATGCACACATATACATTGTGCTACACCCTTGCAACGCCACCAAAGGCAACACATACAAATCCGTTGGTGTTGACCTTGGCAACGCTTATATGGCCCTACAACAATGCATTGATGTGTTGCTAAAGGGGGGTTCATGTTGTAGTGCAAGGCCCTCGGCGTATGACCCCAGACGCCAGGGTCCCTGGCATCTAGAACCTAGCCTCCGCAAAACTTCCTTTTGCACCTACCAAAAGCTTTGTGGGCTTTATCCCTTGGCCCAAATAAAGTGTTCCTGTACCCGAATATTTCGGGAAACATCCGAAACCCCTTCCCATGAATTCCAGAACCCTTCCGGAGACCAAACACTATTATCCCATATATCAATCTTTACCTCCGGACTATTCTAGAGCTCCTCGTCATGCCCAGGATCTCATCCGGGCCTCCGAACAACCTTAGGTCACCAACATAATAACTCAACTATACTTATATCGTCACCAAACGTTAAGTGTGTAGACCCTGCGGGTTCGAGAACTACACAGACATGACCGAGACACCTCTATGATCGATAACCAATAGCGGGACCTGGATGCCCATGTTGGCTTTTACATAATCTACGAAGATCTTTATCGGTTGCACCTCTATGTCAAGGATTCAGTTAATCCCATATGATGTTCCCTTTGTTCTTCGGTATGTTACTTGCCCGAGATTCGATCGTCGGTATCTCTATACCTAGTTCAATCTCATTATCGGCAAGTCTCTTTACTTGTTCCGTAATACAAGATCCCATGGCTAACACTTAGTCACATTGATGGCAATGCTTATTGTGATGTTGTATTACCATGTGGGCCATGGGATACCTCTACGTCACAAGAAGTAACAAATCCCAGTCTTGATCCATGCCAACCCAATAGACACCCTTGGAGATACCTGTAGAGCACCTTTATACTCACCCAGTTACGTTGCGACGTTTTATACACACAAGTTACTCCTCCGGTGTCAGTGAGTTGCATGATCTCATGGTCATAGGAACAAATACTTGACATGTAGAAAACTGTAGCAATAAACTCACACGATCATATGCTACGTTTATAGTTTGGGTCTTGTCCATCACATCATTCTCCTAATGATGTGATCCCGTTATCAAATGACATCTCATGTCCATGGCTAGGAAACCTTAACCATCTTTGATTTATGAACTAGTTAACTAGAGGCATACTAGGGGCACAGTGTTTTCTATGTACCCACACATGTATTTCAGTTTCCAATCAATACAATTATAGCATGGATAATAAAATATTATCACGAACAGAGAAATATAATAATAACCAATTTATTATTTCCTCTAGGGCATTTTCCCAACATCTATAGTGTGAGCTAGCAATCCACAACATAATTTGCAAAGACATTTTGACTATGTTCATGATAATGAGTTTAGTTAATCATATTACTTAAAAACTCCCACTCAAATTGACATCCCTCCGGTCATTCGAGTGTCACATGATCCAAATCCACCAACTCAAGTCCGATCATCACGTGAGTTGAGGTGGTTTCAATGGTGAACATCTTCATGTTGATCATATCTACTATATGACTCATGTTCGACCTTTCGGTCTGTTTTGTTCCGAGGCCATGTATGTACATGTTAGGCTCGTCAAGTTTAACCTGAGCGTTCTTCACTTGCAACACTGGCTTGCACCTGTTGTATATGAATGTAGAATGTATCACCCCCGGTCATCATGTGGTGTCTCGACACGACGAACTTTCGCAATGGTGCACACTCAGGGAGAACACAATTTATCTTGAAATTTAAGTGAGGGATCACCTTATAATGCTACCGTCGTCCTAAGCAAAATAAGATGCATAAAAGGATTAACATCACATGCAAATCATAAGTAACATGATATGGCCATGAACTTGTGCTTTTGATCTCCATCTCCAAAGGACCGTCATGATCTCCATCGTCACCGACATGGCACCATGATCTCCATCATCTTGATCTCCATCAACGTGTCTCCATCGGGATTGCCGCGCCAGCTATTGCTTCCACGACTATTGCTAACTCATAGCGATAGAGTAAAGCAAAAATGACAAAAATAATTAAAGACAACCCTATGGCTCCTGCCGGTTGCCGTACTCATCGACATGCAAGTCGTGATATTCTATAAAAACATGATCATCTCATACACCACATATATCTCATCATGTAATTGGCCATATCACATCACAATGTACCCTATAAAAACAAGTTAAACGTCCTCTAATTGTTGTTGCAAGTTTTACGTGGTTGCTATGGGTATCTAGCAACAATACAATTCTCCCCTACGCAAAACCACAACGGTGATACAAAAATTGCTATTCAACCTTCTCAAGGACCGCCTTTGTCGAATTCGATCCAACTAGAGTAGGAGAGACAGACACCCGCCAGCCATCTTTTATGCAACAAAGTCACATGTCAGTCGATGGAACTGGTCTCTCATAAGCGTATGAGTAAGGTTGGTCCGGGCCACTTCATCCCACAATACCGCTGAATCAAACCACGACCAATGGAGGAAGCAATCTGAGCATCAACGCCCATAAACTCCTTTGTGTTCTACTCGTGATCTCATCTACACATAGACCTAGATCATGATGCCACTGTTGGGGAATGTTGCATGGGAAACAAAAAATTTCCTACACACGCACAAGATCTATCCATGGTGATGAGCATCTACGAGAGGGAGAGTGGATATACATACCCTTGTAGATCGCTAAGCGGGAAGCGTTAAGAAACACAGTTGATGTAGTCGAACGTCTTCGCTATCCAAATCGCAAGACATCACACGATCCCATCACGATCCATCCCGCGATCCAATCACGATCCGTCCCGCGATCCCATCATGATCCGTCCCGCGATCCAATCACGATCCGTCCCGCGATCCAATAGCGGTTCTTCCGATCTAGTGCCGAACGAACGGCACCTCCATGTTCAGCACACGTACGACTCGATGATGATCTCTGCCTTCTTAATCCAGCAAGAGGGAGCGGATAGGTAGGTGAGTTCTCTCGCAGCACAATGGCATGGTGGCGGTGGTGGTGAACTAATCCGGCGGTGCTTCGCCTAAGCACCGCAGAACTAATCTAGAAGAGAAACTGATCTTGGGAAGAAGAGGGCAACAGGTGGTAATTAGGGTTGGCTCTCCCTTCTAAATCCTATAGTATATATAGGAGGGAGGGAGGGGAGGAGGCAGCCTCAAACCCTCAAGGTTTGGCCGAAATAGGAGGTGGAGGAGTCCCACTCCAATCCTACAAGGAGTAGGATTCCTCCTCTCCACTTGGAAACCCTTTCCACCTTTCCTACTTTGGTTTTTTCCCACCCCTAGCCGCATGGGCCTTAGTGGGGGGTCCGGCCAGTCCACTAGGGGCTGGTTTGACTCCTCCCACATCCCATGAGGTCCTTTGGGTCGAGACACCCCTCCCGATGGCCCCCGGTACCCTCCCGGCACTCCCGGTACACTACCAAAGTACCCAAAACTTTTCCGGTGACTAGAACAGGACTTCCTATATATCAATCTTTACCTCCGGACCACTCCGGAGCTCCTTGAGACGCCTACGATCTCATATGGGACTCCGAACAACCTTCGGTCACCACCATACATAACTCTACTATACCGAAACGTCACCGAACCTTAAGTGTGCAGACCCTGCGGGTTCGAGAACTATGTAGACATGACCGAGACACCTCCACGGTCAATAACCAATAGTGGGACCTAGATGCCCATATTGGTTCCTACATATTCTACAAAGATCTTTATGTAAAGGATTCAGTTAATCCCGTATGCCGTTCCCTTTGTTCATTGGTATGTTACTTGCCCGAGATTCGATCGTCGGTATCTCTATACCTAGTTCAATCTTGTTACCAGCAAGTCTCTTTAATCGTTCCGTAATACAAGATCCTATGGCAAACACTTTAGTCACTTCGCTTGCAAGGCTTGTTGTGATGTTGTATTACCGAGTGGGCCCTGAGATACCTCTCCATCACACAGAGTAACAAATCTCAGTCTTGATCCATGCCAACCCAACAGACACCCTTGGAGATACCTGTAGAGCACCTTTATAGTCACCCAATTACATTGCGACATTTGATACACACAAGGTACTCCTCCGGTGTTAGTGAGTTGCATGATTTCATGGTCATAGGAGCAGATACTTGACACGTAGAAAACAATAGCAATAAACTGACACGATCATATGATATGTTTATAGTTTGGATCTTTTCCATCACATCATTCTCCTAATGATGTGATCCCATTATCAAATGACATCTCATGTCCATTTCTAGGAAACCTTGACCATCTTTGATTAACAATCTAGTCTATTAGAGGCATACTAGGGACATGGTGTTGTCTATGTATCCACACATGTATCTGAGTTTCTGATCAAAACAATTCTAGCATGGATAATAAACGATTATCATGGTCAAGGAAATATGATAATAACTAATTTATTATTGCCACTAGGGCGTATTTGAAACACTATGCATGGTACTCATACGTCTCCAACGTATCTACTTTTCCTAACACTTTTGCTCTTGTTTTGGACTCTAATTTGCATGATTTGAATGAAACTACCCCGGATTGACGCTGTGTTTAGCAGAACTACCATGGTGTTGTTTTTCATGCGTAAATAGAAGTTCTCAGAATGGAATGAATTTTTTGGAGATTTTTTTGGAATATCTGAGGAATATTGGAGCCATGAGCCACCAAAGAGGGGCCCCAGGGTGGCCACCCTCCACCAGGGCACGCTAGAGCCCCATAGCGTGGCCTGGTGGAGCGTGCCCACCTCGTGGGCCCTCCAACCCTAATTCCAGCACTATGAAATCCTAAATTTCGAGAGAAAAATCAAAGAGAAAGTTTTATTGCGTTTCACGATATGGAGCTGCCTCCACCTCCTGTTCTTCATCGGAAGGCCAGATCTGGAGCCCATTTGGGGCTCCGGAGAGGGGAATCTTCGATCTTCGTCATCACCAACCCTTCTCCATTGCCAATTCCATGATGCTCCCAACCGGGAGTGAGTAATTCCTTCATAGGCTTGCTGGTCGGTGAGGAGTTGGATGAGATTCATCATGTAATCGAGTTAGTTTTGTTAGGGCTTGATCCCTAGTATCCACTATGTTCTAAGATTGATATTGTTATGACTTTGCCATGCTTAATGCTTGTCACTAGGTCCCGAGTGCCATGATTTCAGATCTGAACCATTTATGTTATTATCATTATATCTATGTTCTTGATCCGATCTTTCCTAGTCATATGCACCTATTACGTGTTATGATCCGTCAACCCCATAGTGACAATATTTGGGATACTTCACGGTGATGACCGTAGTTTGAGGAGTTCATGTAATCACTAAGTGTTAATGCTTTGTTCCGGTTCTCTATTAAAAGGAGGCCTTAATATCCCTTAGTTTCCTTATGGACCCTGCTACCATGGGAGGGTAGGACAAAAGATGTGATCCAAGTTCTTTTCCATAAGATCATATGACTATATACATAATACATGCCTACATAACATTGATGAACTGGAGCTAGTTCTTTGTCACCTTGGGTTATGCCTGTTATATGATGAATATCATCCAACGAATACACCAATCCAGTGCCTACGAGCTTTCTACATATTGTTCTTGCTAAGTTACTACTACTGTTGTTACTATTGCACTTGCTACAAAATCACTACTCTTAGTATTACAGCTACTGTTACTATTACTACTGCTATCAAACTATCATATTACTATGCTACGGATCACTTTGCTGCATATATTTATCTTCAGGTGTGATTGAATTGACAACTCAACTGCTAATACTCTCAAATATTCTTTGGCTCCCCTTGTGTCAAATCTATAAATTTGGGTTGAATACTCTACCCTCGAAAACTGTTGCGATCCCCTATACTTGTGGGTTATCAAGAACTTTTTCTGGCGCTGTTGTCGGGGAGAATAACTATATCTGTTGAGTCACTTGTGATTTATATCAATTGATCACTATGAAGAATCTGAAGGATACTAAAACCAAGATTTTTCCCTCTAGTATAAGGGGAGGTAAGGAACTGCCATCTAGCTCTACACTTGATTCACCTTCTGTTATGAGTAAGTTTACAACACCATCACATACTATTAATCATGATATTGATGATGCTACTTCTACTATTAATAATGCTTATGATGATACTAGTATCATGCTTGATGATACTGTGCCATTAGGTGAATTTCTTGACGAACAAATTGCTAGAGGTAGAGAAAATGAAATCATTGAAAATGATGAAACTGATGAGATCTTTGAAACTGATGATTATGAAACACCTAATAGGCCTAGCTCTCCTAGATTTGAAATGCCTAAGATACCTGAAGGTTATGCTTTGGATGGTGAAATAGCTAGAGAGATTCTTGCATATAAGGATAGAAATGATCTTAAGAAACTACTATGCAAATATAAAGAAAAGACTTTGAATGCTACAATGAATGTGATCCTAAGTTTGCTACTTCACCTATCTTTGTTACCGATAAGGATTATGAATTCTCTGTCAACCTAGAGTTAATTACTCTGGTTGAATCTGATCCTTTTCGTGGCTATGAAACTGAAACCGTGGTAGCACACCTTACTAATATGAATGATATAGCCACCCTATTTGCTCACAATGAGAAGATTCGTTAATACTATATTCTCAAATTATTTCTGTTCTCATTAAAGGGTGATGCTAAGATATGGTACAATACTCTTACTCCTGGTTGTGTGCATAGTCCCACGATATGATTTACCACTTCTCTGAAAAATATTTTCCTGCTCATAAGAAACAAGCCGCCTTACAGGAAATATTTAACTTTGTGCAAATTGAAGAAGAGAGTGTCCCACAAGCTTGGGGGAGGCTTATCCAATTTTTTAATGCTTTGCCTAATCATCCTCTTAAGAAAAATTAAATACTTGATATCTTCAAAAATGGACTAACTGATGCTTCTAGGGACTTCCTACATAGTTGTGCTGGTTGTGTTTTCAGGAACAAACTGTTGAACAAGCTAAGGAACTATTGAATAATATATTAAAGAATTATGATGATTGTACTCTCCGTAAACCACCAATTGAACTCACTCTGAAGAAGAGGGGTATCTTATTTCTCAGTCCTGAAGATATGCAAGAGGCAAAGAAATGTATGAAGGAAAAAGGTATTAAGGCTTAGGATGTTAAGAATTTACCACCTATTGAGGAAACACATGGACTGAACACACAACCACCTCCATAGGTCATAGAGGTAAATTATTTATTAAATTTTGATGAAGGTGATATCCCTTACAATAAATATCCTAGTCAATGCTTATATGAGTTTGATAACTACATTACGAAACAAGAGCACTTCAATGCAAATGTTCTGAAACACTTGAAATATAATTCTGATATGATTGCCCGCTTGAGTAACTTGTTATTTGGAATTGGTAATGATGTTAGAAGTGTAGAAAACATGCCTCTATGGTTAAAACCCAGTTAAAACAAGTTGCTAAATATCAAAAAGAATTGCTTGATGAAATGAATAATAATATGAATGATCATGATATTAGAGTAGTGACTAGAGGAGGTAGAATGACCCAAAAACCTCTTTATCCTGAAGGTCATCCTAAAACAATTGAACATGACTCTCAAGGAATTAATGATGATACAACTAGTCCTTCTAAGAAGAAAAATAAAAATAAAAATGATAGGACTATGCATGCTTCTAGTGAACCTGAGATAGAAAAACCTCTTGAGGATACTAATGATGTTTCTATTTCTAATGCTGAAACTCAATCTGGTAATGAACATCCACCTACTGATAATAATAATGATTGTGATGTTCAAGAGGATATCCAACCTAGTAATGATAAAGAACCAGATACTAATGTAGAAATAGAACCTGCTGCTGATCTTGATAACCCACAACCTAAAAATAAACTATATGATAAAAAGGACTTTGTGGCTAGAAAACATGGTAAAGAAAGAGAACCATGGGTTAAAAAACCCATGCCTTTCACACCTAAACCATCTAAGAAAAAGGATGATGAAGAATTTGAATGCTTTGCTGAAATGATTAGGCTAGCCTATTTGCATACCCGCTTAACATATATATTAAAGATGCCTCCTTATGCTAAGTACATGAAATACATCATCACTAATAAACGAAAGATACATGAAGTTGAAATCTCCACCATGCTTGCTAATTACTCTTTTAAGGATGGAGTACTGATACATATCCAACATATCTATAATTTATGAAGTATTCATGCCATGTTTACAATAATTCTATATGATTTTGGTATGATTTTATTAGAACTAACCCGGACTGACGTTGTTTCCAGTAGAAGTACCATGGTGTCAATTTTTGTGCAGAAATAGAAGTTCTCGGAATGGGATGAAAATTTATGGAGAATATTTTTGGAAAACATAAAAATACTTGAGCAAAAAGATATCGGAGAGGAGTCCCGAGGCAGCCACAAGCCACCAGGGCGCGCCCCCCTAGGGGGCACCCCTAGCTTGTGGGCCCCTCGGGAGTCTCCTTGACGTGATTCCAACGCCAAGTACTCCGATAAATCTAGAAACCCCCATAAAGAAACCTAGATCGGGAGTTCCGCCGCCGCAAGCCTCTGTAGCCACGAAAAACTTGGGAGCCCATTTCGGTAGCCTACTGGAGGGGGAAACCATCACCGGAGGCCATCTTCATCATCTCGGCAGTCTCCATGACGAGGAGGGAGTAGTTCACCCTTTGGGCTGAGGGTATGTACCAGTAGCTATGTGTTTGATCTCTCTCTCTCTCTCTCTCGTGTTCTTGAGATGGCATGATCTTGATGTACCGCGAGCTTTATTAATATAGATGAATCATATGGATTTTCCCCCTCTCTATCTTGTTGTGATCAATTGAGTTTTCCCTTTGAAGTTTTCTTATTGGATTGAGTCTTTAAGGATTTGAGAACACTTGATGTATGGTTTGCGATTGGATATCCGCAGTAACAATGGGATGTTATATTGATCCACTTGATGTATGTTTTGGTGATCAACTTGCGGGTTCCGTGACCTTGGGAATCTATGCATAGGGGTTGGCACATGTTCTCGTCTTGACTCTCTGGTAGAATCTTTGGGGCACTCTTCGAAGTTCTTTGTGTTGGATTGAACATGAGGAATCTGAAATTGTGTGATGCATATCGTATAATCAAGCCCATGGGTACTCATGGTGACATTGGAGTATCTAGGTGACGTTAGTGTTTTGGTTGATGCGTATCTTAAGGTGTTATTTTAGTACGAACTCTACGGCTGTTCGTGACACTTATAGGGATAGATCATACGGTTGATCGGAAGAGATAACTTTGAGGTGGTTTCGTACCCTACAATAATTTCTTCATTAGTTCTCTGCTATTTGTAACTTTGGAGTGAACTCTTTGTCGCACGTGAGGGATTTACATATGATTTAACTATGTCAATATTGTTGAGAGAACTCGCACTAGTGAAAGTAAGAGCCCTAGGCCTTGTTTCTAAGCATTGCAATACCGTTTGTGCTCACTTTTATCATTAGTTACCTTGCTTTTTTATATTTTCATATTACAAAAACCTATATCTGCCATCCATATTACACCTTTATCACCATTTCTCCACCGAACTAGTGCACCTATACAATTTACCATTGTATTGGGTGTGTTGGGGACACAAGAGACTCTTTGTTATTTGGTTGCAGGGTTGTGCGAGAGAGACCATCTTCATCCTATGCCTTCCACGTATTGATAAACCTTAGGTCATCCACTCGAGGGAAATTTGCTACTGTCCTACAAAACTCTGCGCTTGGAGGCCCAACACGTGTCTACAAGAAGAAGGTTGTGTAGTAGACATCAAGCTCTTTTTTGGAGTCGTTGCCAGGGAGGTGAGTTCTTGAAGGTATATATTTAGATCTTGCTATCAAATCTTTTAGTTTCTTGTTTTCACTAGTTTGGTTTTATAAAATTAAACTACAAAAAAATGGAGTTTAGGTTGCATCAATTGTTTCAAATCTTTAAAGTCTTTCGTGAAAATGATGGTTTAGAAAATTGTGCTCAATTGGTTGAGGAAGAATTTATGAAAATACTTGATGAGAATTCCTTGAATGATGAGCTTGATTGCAATATTTCTATTATGATTTCTTTGAATATCCATGATGCTAATGATATGCAAAGCCACAAGCTTGGGGATGCTATGTTTGATGAAGATGATATTTTTAGTCCCCTAAGTTTTGATGAGCAAATTTATTATGATTATGGCATGCCTCCTATATATGATGATTATGATGTTGAAATGTATGCTATAAATATTAATGTAACCATGAAACTTTTCATCATGATTTTAATATTGAATGTGGTTATTTCAATCAAGTATCTCATGATAGTTATTTTGTTGAGTTTGCTCCCACTATTATGATTGAGAAGAAAATTGCTTATGTGGAGAGTGACAAATTTTCTCTGCTTGTGGATCATGAATATAATGCTTCATGTGCTGGTTACATTGTGGAATTACTTCATGATGCTACTGAAAATTATTATGAGGGAGGAACATATGCTTGTAGGAATTGCAATAATATCAAGTTTCCTTCTATTTGTTGAAAGTTTCGAAGTTATGCTTGTTTTGCCTTCCTATGGCAGATGATTCTTGTTCCCACAAATTGTTTGCTCACAAAATACCCATGAATAGGAAGTGAGTTAGACCTAAATGTTCTTTTAATGAGATTCATGATGCTCTTTTGCATGTTTCAATTTTTATTCCTATGTGAGCATCATTGAAATAATCATGCCTAGCTAAAAGGCATTAAAGAAAAGCGCTTGCTGGGAGGCAACCCAACACTTTTACTTTCTGTTTTGTGTGTTCGCATGATTAAGATACTATAGTAATCATGTCTTGTGCCTTTTATTTCAATAAAGTTCCAAGTAAAACCTTTGGGATGACTCACAAGATGACTAGAATTGATGCCGAACCAAAACATAAACTTTTGCCTCCGGTATAGGAATATTCATTTTTTACTGCAGCGTGATAATGATCTGAATTTTTCACACAATCTTGATATACCAATTTTTAAGGTTGTACTAATGTTTCAGAAATTTTAGAGAGACGGAAGTATGTATATATTACAGATCTTCAAAGACTGTTCTGTTTTTGACAGATTCTGTTTTGCATGCATAGTTTGCTTGTTTTAGTGTTCCCATAGCTTATATTAAGTGATATAAATTATGTGAATGGTATAATACAATAGTTATTATGTGATAAAAATTATGAATCTTGTCTTGACAGTACCTAAGTGAATTATTTATCTTTATTATACTAACCCTTCTCACGAAGTTCCGTTAAGTTTTGTGTGATTGAAGTTTCCAAGTTTTGGGTGAGACACTGATATAAGGAGAATAAGGAGTGACAAGAACCTAAGATTAGGGATGCCCAAGGCACCCCAAAGGTAATGTTCAAGGAATACTCAAGTGTCTAAACTTGGGGATGCCCCGGAAGGCATCCCCTCTTTCGTGTTGAACACTATCGGTATATCTCTACTCTTACAGGGGGAGTTGGTAGCTCCTTTCTCGGTTTATTTTTGTCTGGGTTTTTTTCGTCCTTTTTTTCATCCCGCCTCCCATCGTTTCCTCCCATTGGTTTATTTTCTCCCTCTAATTAAAAAACCAAATCGACCATTAAAGCGAAAGATTTTGTTTTGTACTTTCTTTGGCAGGTGATGATTTGATTTAATCACATTAATTATAGGTAATTAAGAATTCCAAAAGCATACCATATATGTGAGATCACCTTCCGAAAAAACAAATTCACCATTAAAGTGGAAGATTTTGTTTTGTGCTTGCTTTGGCAGGTGATGATTCGAATAGGTAATTAAGAATTCCAAAATCATACCATATATGTGAGATCACCTTCCGACAAAACAAATCCACCATTAGAGCAGAAGATTTTGTTTTGTACTTGCTTTGGCAGGTGATGGTTTGATTTAATCACATTAATAATAGAATTAAGAATTCCAAAATCATTCTATATATGTGAGATCACCTTCCAAGAAAATGAATATAGGATTTTTCTTGATAACCTTCCAAAACAGAATCCGAGTTGTAGCCTGGTATACTGGTTTATTTTTGCCCCTTTTTTTGACCCACCTTCCACCACTCATTTTCACTGATTTATGTCTTTACAAATAACCACAAAAGGAAAAAACATTCCACCACTCCTCCTAGCCTTGATTTTTTCTTTAGGATCCCTAGGGCCGCCGCCGCTGCTGACGCGGATCCATTAGATGCTCACGAATCGTTGGGCACATAAAAAAATGTGCTAATAAAACCAACATGTCTCAAATACCCCACTAATGTTTGTTCTACAAGTACTCTCTCTAATATGGTCTAAAAGTACCCCCTCTAATGGCATGTGCACTTAAGGCCATAAAAGTTATGTTTTGTAGGTCCAAACCCTTCAGCTGACAATAGAGATTTGTAATGAAAAAAAGAGCATCGATAGAGATTTACATGTCCGTGCCACTTTAGCACGTTGGACTTTGAACGTCCAATACAATATGTGCATACATATACCTTTTAAGTAAGATTGATTTTCGTTGTGCGTACGATGAATATACCAGACATCATGCATGTGTAGATTCTAAGCAAAAATATAGAACCGAGATGATTGATTTCAGCTAGGATGTAAAGACCAAAATGTGGCAACAATTTCTACAGAAAGGGATCATTTAGAATTTAGGGACTCCTCTACCTCGGCCGGCCGGCTATGGTGCATGCATGTTGCCGGGCACGCATGTTTTTCCCTGACGCGCACGCACGCGTGTCACATGTATAATACTCCCTCCATCTGGAAATACTTGTCCTAGAAGTAGATCTATCTAGATTTATTTTAGTTATAGATACATCTATTTTATGCATTTCTAAAACAAGTATTTCCGGACGGAGGGAGTAGAAAGTTTACGTCGCATGCAAAGGGAAAATGGGAAGAAAGAGAGATGAACAAAACAGGTTAGCTGAGCAAATGTACGTACGTGTCAGTTTCAAAAACATCACCGGCCAACTGATGAAGAGATGACAGCATTCGGGTAAACAACGTTTGTATACATGCGTGCACAGGAAACACAAAATTACTAACACTGTTCACCACATTAATTCAATACCTAGAAACGCAAAAAAAATTCTAGGTGTGGGTAGTTAGTTGGGCACATCACGTGGATGATCGGTCTCCTCTCCCACCACACCTTCATGTTGGTTCTTATTCAATGGTTTATTTTTCTCTTCATTTTTTCCTTGCAAACCCGCACTTTTCTTAATGTATAAAAGATCATGGATCCAACTTTTCTAACATACCCAAATTCATTGATTCTTTCCATAAGTACAATTTACTTTAGGAAAAAAATAAGATTAATAAATAAATAAATAATGAATTTTAAGGAAACAAAATAACAGATTTTGATTAAATCAATTTCCCCCTCACCTACCGCGCCCTCCTCCCAGCCTCTCCATGCGCCCCCGCAATGTCGACCCATGCGCCATTGCCTCTCCCGACGGTCAGATCCGGTGCTCACCGCAATGCCCGAGGCACCGATAGTGAGCCATAGGGAGGAGGATATGGTGGTGTGCAAAGAATTACATGGAGGTGGTGGAGGGGACGGACACAACATCAACTATACGCCGAACGTGGAGCCATGAAGGACTACCGCCGGTGTGAGCACCATCCCATCAACACCAGTGACTCATCCAAGCAAGTCACCTACATCGTCGTCGCCAATTCCTCCTCCCCATGGCTAGGGTTTCTAATCAAGCCACCACCATAGATGCACATCTACATGCGGATGGCTCGTGTTCAACCATGGCTAGCGACCGCGGAGGCGACATGCGACTGACCTACGACAACATTAAGGAATAGGCAGCAGTGATGCCCGACCACGTGCTCGTCACACTCCACAAAGAGAGCCTGATCACGGATGCAGTCACTCGGGTGGAGCCTCCAGTGAGGCGGGCGGGCTGTGTTCAGGAGTGGACTCAGCATGCTGGTGTAGAGATGTTCAGTAGCGGCCACCTACTGCCTGCATCGTGCCGTTGGGCGTCGTCGACGGGCGACATGGATAGAGTCCTCTCACGCTGATGAGGTTGAGGTGTGCAACGGTGGCAGGTACTCCATTGACTGCTCAACTCGCCACCGCGATGACGCTCCCGTCGCATTGCCATGCCCCTGTACCAGGGTAGCATAACTACTACTCCATGTTGGCTACTCGGGTCTTAGCTCATCGAGGGACACGGCGCCGGCGAGGAAGCCGGAGCAGGTTTGAGGGTCGTTTCCATTTGTGTTATGTACCCTTTATTTTTATCGGTGTAAAACCCTTCACAGGTTATCCTTCCTTTTTCGAAGATCATGAGGTTTTGAAGTGTACAAGATGACATGTTTAAACAATGGGGAAGACCGTTATAAGGATAAGGAGATTCCTTTTAACCTACAGGAGCTCCGCCAATGGAAGCATGCTTTCCTTGACAATAGCATAGTACTGCACGCATGCAAGATGCAGCGAGCGAAATCGGCGCAAGAGTGCATCCTGCAAGCAGCACCAAATCTGAAATTGTTGACTGTTTTTCTCGCCCCGTCATCTTATAATGTTGGGATCCTAATGTATAACTGATCCAAACAAAAAGGTGCTCGTAGCAATTGCTCTGATCCGTGCCGGTTATTTGATTAATGAATCTAATGATATTGATTTGGTATTGTGAATGTCAAGTTGTCCTATAAGTTTTGACATATTAGAGATACTTTGATTTCATACAAAACTTATATGAAAACTAAACAGGACCGAACAGAATAATAACACAATGATCAAATAGCTGAAATGAAGAGTATCATAATAGATCCATTTGTTGGCCCGTGGCAACGCACGGGTGTTCTCCTAGTCTTACTTGGAGCTATATTTTTATTCGTCACATAATATGAGTTTTGCTTGGAGCGTAATTTTATTTTTTGTTCTATGTTACATGTTATTATAATCTTGTTTTTCAATAAAAAGTTCCAATAATTGCCTTTAGGATGCTTGAATTGCATGTTTGATATGTGCTGTGTGAAAACAGAAACTTTTGCTGTAGTATTTGAATTTTCATCTTTTACTGGAACATGGAAAGTTTCTGAAATTTCTTCAAAGTATTTTCATATAAATTTTTTAGTATGTCCTAAATTTTTATAATTCTTTGAGTTACATAAGTACACTGGTTAAATAGATTTCTACAGACTCTTCTCCTTGGACAGATTGTTGTCATAGTTTTGTTATCTACTTATCCTATAGTTTCCATAGCCTATATTGGTAGATATAAATTGTGGAAATGATAGTATAAAGTACCTAATGTTTGAAAATTATTGTGAAACTTGTCTTGGCAGTACATAAAGAGTTAATTTATTATTATGTGTACTAACCTACCTCACGAGTTCTTTTCGAGTTTTGTGTGGATGAAGTTTTTGAGAATAGGTGAAACCATGATATGAGAGGATTGAACGAGATACAAAATCTCAAGCTTGGGGATTCCCAAGTAACCCCAAGTAAATATTTCAAGAAGTCTCAAGCATGTAAGCTTGGCGATGCTACGTATCCCACCTCTCTTCATCAACAATTATCGGTTAGCCTATGTTGAGCCTAAATTTTTATTCGTTCACATGATGCGTGCTATTCTTGGAGTGATATTTTTCTTTTGCTTGTTGTTTAATAAAATATGTAAGACCTCAAAATTGAGATATATAGAGAGAAAGTACTCACATAGCTACTTAATTGTTTGACTACTCATTGATCTTCACTTATATGTTTTGGAGTAGTTTGTCAATTTTCTCTAGTGCTTCACTTATATGTTTGTGGAGCACGGCAGTGGTTTCATTTTACAGAAATTGATGAATTCTCATGCTTCACTTATATTATTTTGAGAGTATTTAAACATCATGGTAATTGGTTTAGGTTATGAACTTAGTCCTAATATAATGGGCATCCAAGAGGGATATAATAAAATCTTTCATATAAAGTGCATTGAATACTATGAGAAGTTTGATTCCTTGCATAAAGTTTTGAGATATAAAGATGGTGATATTATAGTAATGATAGTGGGTAATTGTGAATTGGTAGAAATACTTGTGTTGAAGGTTTGTGATTACCGTAGGATGGACGTATGGTGAACCGTTATGTAACAAAGTCGGAGCATGATTTGTTTATTGATTGTCATCCTTTGTGTGACGGTCGGGAGCACGCGATGGTTAACTCATACCAACCTCCCCGCTAGGAGCATACATATAATACTTTGCTTCGATAACTAATAGACTTTTGCAATAAGTATGTGAGTTCTTTATGACTAATGTAGAGTCCATGGACTATATGCACTCTCACCCTTCCACCCTTGCTAGCCTCTCTAGTACCGCGCAACTTTGACCAATGCATTGAACCCACTATATACCTTCCACAAAACAGCCACCATACCTACCTATTATGTCATTTCCATAGCTATTCTGAGATATATTGCCATGAAACTTCCACCATTCCGTTTATGACATGCATCATCATTGTCATATTGCTTCGCATGATCATGTAGTTGACATCGTATTTGTGGAAAAGCCACCGTTCATATTCTTTATACATGTCACTCTTGACTCATTGCACATCCCGGTACACCGCTGGAGGCATTCATATAGAGTCATATTTTGTTCTAAGTATTGAGTTGTAATTCTTGAGTTGTAAACAAATAAAAGTGTGATGATCATCATTATTAGAGCATTGTCACATGTGAGGAAAGGATGATGGAAGCTATGATTCCCTCACAAGCTGGGATGAGTCTTCGGACTTTACAAAAAATAAAAGAGGCCAAAGAAGCCCAAACAATAAAAAAAGAGGCCAAATATGCCCACCAAAAGAAAAGAAAAGAAATGGAAAAAAGAAATAAAAAATGAGAGAAAAGAGAGAAGGGGCAATGGTACTATCCTTTACCACACTTGTGCTTCAGAGTAGCACCATGTTTTTCATATATAGAGTCTCCTATTTTGTCACTTTCATATACTAGTGGGAATTTTTCATTATATAACTTGTCTTGTATATTCCTAAGAAACGATTCCAAGTTAATGGTGTGAATGTTATTGAAAATTCTTCGACACTCATTATTGGAAGCTTTTGATTACCTCTACCTACTGTCAAACATAAATGTGATATCATTATGGTTGGGGATATGCTTATCCCCATTGAGGCAACCTAGTGTTTTATGAAAAAATTCAGTTTCATGCTAATTGAAAGTGGTTGTTAATATGATTTTATAAACCTTATTAATGGATCATTTTTGAGAAGTATGAAGTTGATGAATTTAGTAGACACAACTTTGTGTATCCACTTTTTGTTTTCTGTTTTTTCTTAGGTAAATAAAATAAAATGCCACGTTTATCCCGTTTTCTGATTTTCCCGTGCAATAAAAAATGACCCAAAAAATAAAAGTTCTCAAAATGTCCTTAAAATTTAACATGAATTTTTCTAATTATTTATGAATTTCTGGAACAAATAACACCAGAGGGGAGTGCACCTTGTGGCCACCCTCCACCAGGGCACGCTAGACCCCCCTTGCGCGACCTGGTAGAGGGTGGGCCCAGGTGGGTCTCCTGACTTATCTCTTTAGCCCATTCCATCTCCTACCTCCAGAAAAATTCACCATTGCTCTCTTCCTCGTTTTCTTGCTCAAGAACCTGTGGATTTCGATCTCTTTGCTCGAAGCTCTATTTCTGAAACTGTTTTAGGGGATTGCTTCTTGGTATGTAACTCCCTCATTGCTCCATCAATTTTTGATTTAGTTGTTTATTTTCAGAATAATTAGCTACTCTTGGTGCTGCTATAGATGAGCTTGCATGTTGAATTCTTAGAGTTATAAGTAGTTTCAATGCTTGATATGTCCTCTATGCATCCCTAGGAGTAGTTGCTATCAATCTTATTTAGTTTTGTTTAAAAAATATGGACTATTTTTTTCTAGAAGTTGATTTGTAGAAAATAAGATGAACTTCTTTAGGAAGTAATCTCCAAGAAGAATGCTAAGGGAGTTATTGGGGAATCGTTTGATAGCGACCTCTATATTCCGAGGAAGGAGGAAGTGTCGCCGTGCGACTGGCCACATACTCCCTTTATGGAGGAAGCCTATTTCCATCAACAATTTGCTAAGTTCATTAAAAATTCTGGGCTCACCAACTTCCTCGCAGGTATGTGTGACCAGTACCACATCCTCACAAATTCCTTTGTGCAAAGTTTTCATTTCCTGAGTAGGAATAACCCTCCTGAGGTGCAGTTCAATCTATATGATGAAATCTACAAGATACCTTTCATTGACTTTTGTGACATATGTATGATTCCTTGTGATGGGGAATTAAGAGAGCCTAGACGAGCAGAGTTTGAGGACTTTCTCCTCACTTTAACACTGGGTGATGAAATAGGGGTGTCAAAAGCCATTGTCACCAGTTTGCAGTTCCCTTCTGTGCACTACTTTGCTATATTCATCGCTAAGTGCTTAACTTCTAAGGAAAAGGTCGGTGCACCCAGTGCCCCATACCTCGCCATTTGATGATGTGCATTATATAATGATCACACTTTTAGCTTAGGAGCTATTGTTGCACGACGCCTACACCTTAACAAGAGTAAGGGCAAGATACATGGTCGCATTTATGCTACTCGCTTAGCGAGTCATTTTGAACTTCAGATATGCCCACATGATTATCTTTTGCCAAGGTTTATCTAGATCACAGGTCATTGCAGGACCACCACATTATTGACGAAGCTGATATCTTTCATAATATTGACCACAATTTAGTATTTAGTGTTGTAAACCGTGATGTTGTCCCGTTGCCTGCACCTGCCTTGTTTGATTCTGTTGCCAGGAACGGATACAAAATTATGCCAGATGACATCATCGCCTACCGGAACAACATAGCATCAGCTGACGAGGATCTCCAGGAGTGGGACGCTCAGGTGCCACCACCACCTAGTATTGACTCAGACTATTATCCAGGCCACGTATGGTGATTACCAAGCTAGGCCAAAAGCCCAAGCTTAGAGGAGTACGTATTTCCACCGACATTACATTCATGTTCACACATTTCATTTCAGTTGTCAGTGTCCATAGTCTTTCATTGTGTTATCCATGCTAGATTTTTTTCTCGTTTTCTTATTTTGTGTTTGAAAAACTTTGAGAAAATCCAAAATACTTCTTGCTTCCTTTCAGTTTTTTCTTTTCAGCTTAGTTAGTTGTAGTATTAAAAAAACCCAAAAAGATTTCTCATTTCTTATTTTGCTTGTTGGGAGTTCTCCTATGTAAATAGTTTTTCTCATTTTTTCCTTCTTTTATTTTGTAACATCCCAAATTTTGGAATGTTATAATAAATAATAGAATGAAATGTTTGTTTGCTTGAGTGATTGAAATTGAGTGAAATTTGAAACTTTTGAAAAAAAACTTTTGAATGAGAGGGAATAAAATGACTTTCCCCTTTGTGTTTGATTTCAAATTTAATACTTTTGAAATCACTGAGAGAAGATGACATGACTTCTCCAAAATAAAAAGATTTGAAAAGTTGAAAACTATTTGAAAATTTCTAATATGGAGTTCCTTTCATATTTGAATTCCTATTTGAAGTTTGAAAACCCCTTGACAAAAACTTGAGAGGAGTAATGTGACACTCCAAACCAGGGGGTATTTTGTGAAGTTTTTGAATCATAAAACCCAGGGGGTTATTTGAAAATTTATTGCAAAAGAATTAGAACCAATTTAGACATTTTCTGAAAATAACTTTTTTAAAAGTATTTAATTTGGCCGTGGAAAAATGTTCATTAAATGGAATTTATTTCTCTGATCATTTTGGTATAAAAAACTTTATTTTTCTGGAAAGGTTTCGAATGCCTTAATGAGTTTTTATTGCCCTGGAAATAGAAAAGGAAACGAAATTAATGGGTTATTAAAACGGGCCGGCCCACCTTCCCTTAACCCTCCCGAAACTCCTCCGCAACGGTCACCGATGCCGCTGACCGTGCCCCCTCTCTCACTGACACACGGGACCCACCGCCCGACCGAGCCATCTTCGCAGTCACCTCCCTCCTCCCGCTCCCCTCTTCACGCCGGCGAGATCATCACGCCGGATCTCCCTCCCCTTCCTTCCCCGACCACCCCGAGGCCCTATAAAAGCTCCCGGCCCTCTCCTCTACCCATTCCGCCCATTTCCCCCTCTGCCCGTGCCCTCTCGCTGCCGTAATAGCTCGCCAGAGCTCTCGGCCACCGCCGCGCCATTTCCGATCCTTGGCTCGCTCCCGACCTCCCCAACCACCACCGCCACCACCAACCACTTCGCCCCACCCTCGCCCGCACCTCCCCATGCCCTCGCCCGAGCCCTACACCCACTGGAGCCCCAATCCCCGTCGACATCCGAGCACCCCGTCGCCCCGGAGCTCGTCGTCGACGCCTCTGACCACCTGCGACGCCGCCAAGACCACCAACGGACTCGCCATCTTCGCCTGCGTCGACCGGTGCCGTTGCCAATGCCGGAGACCCCGTGGAGCAATGCCCCCGTCCACGCCCGAGCCGCCGGCCGGCGTCGAAATCGCCGGAGTTGACCACCCACCGCGGTGAGCCTCTCCCCTCCGTCCGATCTGATTGAATGGCCATGATTAGATCCAAATTACCCCTTCGGTTTATTTTAAATGAACCGGCCATTTTTTCTCAGTTTAGTTTAACTGAACTGTTTTCTTTAAATATCGGCCGTCCGCTCGAATCACTAGAATACGCACACCCTGTAGCCAATCAGAGAACGCCACATCACCCTGTCCGTTAGTTAGAGTTTTCTTTTTTTTACTGTTTCTGTTTTAAAAACAGAATAGTTTTGTTTTTATATTCTTTATATCTTTTATGTTTTAAGTATTTTAATTTTATTCTTCTTGCATTGTGTCACAAATTTTATGTAGTTTCTGTAGATATAAAGTTTGACCATATTTGCGTAATTTAAAATTGAATTCAAACAGATTTGATTCAAATCTTATTTTCTGAATATCTTGAGTTTAAAATTTTATTTTGAATTGATTCTTGTTACTACTTGTCACTAGTGACCTTAGTTATCAGTAGATAGAACTTGGGAATTTTTAGAATAATTTAAATTAGTATTTTGAACAAAACAGATTCTGTTTTAGTTCTTTTTAGGATTATTTATATTTCTTTTGTTTTAAATTGTTTTAATTTATTTGCTTTTATATTAGTTGATAGATTTTATAAAGTTTTCTGTTAGATAATAGTAGCCCTTCAAACAAATATTATTTTATTAGTTGATTACATGAAATCAATTCAAGTTAAATCATAACTTGCAAATTGATTTCATTGCTAGTTTGATTTGCTAATTGAAAATACCTTTAATAAAATTGTTTTATAAGTTTTACTTTCTGTTAACTTAGTTGTTACATAATTTGTTTTCTGTTATTTTAATATTCCATTTGTTCTCTTGTTGTTAAGTTTATTAGGCAAAAACCTATGTTGTTTATAGTATTACTTTCATAGAAAGTAATTCTTTTTGCTTAGTAAAATATTTACTAAAATACTTTTGTTATATTTGCTTTGTTTTTGTTTTGTGTTTTACTTTTGAACATAGGATTTACTTGTAGAAAAAAAACCAACCTTAGTTGTGTTGATGAAAGTTTTGTTGTTTTGAGTTTTGTCTTAAGTATTTCCTTCATCACAATGTTGTTGCTTTTAGTTTTGTGTTGTCTACTGATTGTTAGTATTGATTGCTAGAAGTGTTTGCTTATGAATGCAATGTTTGATTGTATAGATTTTCATCGGAGAGTGACGAATAGTTTATCAAGTTATTTCTGAGAGCGATATTATTCTTCATCAACAGTACAGGCAAGTTCACTTTGACCATTTTGTTCATACCTATGTTTTATTGCATGTAGTGATATATTTCAACAAATCCCTCCAGTAGTGTTATTGAAAATTCTTGTAGTTGAGTAGAATGCATGAGGTAGGAACCCACCACTTGTTACTAAAGCCCCGGGAATGTTAGTTATTCTTATGCTATGCTAAAGTAGACGGGGTTGGTATGAGTGTTCGTGTGTGGTGTGAGAAGGAGGACTCTACGTCAAGACGACAACTTCATGAAGGCATCTTCAAGTCCTGCATCTTCAAGACCTCAAGACTTCGAGACTCGAGAAACAAGTTTTCAATACGCACTACTGGGTGAAGGATGGTTGATTGGGCATCCCTGGAGTGACCAGTGGATGGCCGGGATGCATGGAGAAGCGCCATGACATCTTGCGGAAAGCTTCACCCAGACTCAAAGAGACGGATGAATACTTCATGCCCGAAAGCTTACTTGTGTAGCCACAAGTCATTATGGGCTCATGCTTGGTTGATCTTTGTTGTGACTCTGGCTAGGCAGTGCTACAAGATGTAGTCGACGTTAGGAATGGATGGGCACTGACAGTAGTTAGGGAAACACTCTGAAAGACCATGTTTCATTCGTCCTGTTCTCAAACACCATGTAGTGCGAGGACTTACAAGGAGGGAACGAATCTTGTGGGTAAAGTACACAACACTCTGCAGAGTTAAACCTAATCGATTAGCCGTGTCCTCGGTTACGGACAAATTGAGCTTCTAGACTTGGATCTATCTCTGAACTCTCAACACTGGACTGATAATTAATTGTGGGCAACTTATGATACTTGTGGGCATTAAGACATCGGTTGGCGGAACCATGTCATGTTAGGTAACTCTGTAGTGAAAACTCCATGACATTCCTTTGTTGTAGGAAAAGAAAATAAAATCAGCTTTTATGCAAAAACTCAGACACAAAGCCACAAAGCCTTACTGCATATAGAATAGTTTTTTATCTTCTGCTCTACTATGGGGATCTTGCCGGTACATTCAATGTACTGACCTACACGGCTGCAACGTCTCATGTTGCAGATACTCTTCTTCGACGAGTAAGAGTACGATTCAGGGTTACGGTCTACACTCAACCTGCCGTTGGTGTTTATTGGGACTCCACTCCCGTTGACTGTTTCTGCTGAGAGTTTTAGGTATATATCAACTTTACCTTAATTACATGTGATTGCACTTTGATATATACATTGATGTACTGTGTGTGCCAGCATACTGATCCAGGGATGGCACAGAACACACAGAGGCTTGACTCGTTTTGAGTCGGGTCGCTACATATTTGCTTTTTTCAAGAAAACTAAAAACTCCAAAAATATTTCAGTGTGTTTCTCTGAAACAGATTTTCTTTTATCAAGTCATACCAAGGAGAAGACCACGATGAAAATGTTGAGTGGCTCTCATATGCTTTACTAATGATCTAACATAGAGCCCATATTACCTTGTGTTCTCCTTTCGAATAAAATGTTTGCAGATTCCAGCTTAGTTCACGACACTCTTTCACTATTATTATTTCCATTCATTCAATTGTGCAAGTGAAAGGAAATAATGACGATATTTGATGAGTTGACTATGGCAGAGAGAAGCGGGTATGAACTCAACTTGTTCTTGTTTTTGTAAATATGTTTAACCTATTATACATGGTTCGGCATATTATGTTTGAACATTTTTTCAATGGCAATTAGAGATTATAGTTTCTCATGCCATGCGCAAGCAGCTAGGAGTGGATAATGATTTATATCAGATGTCAACATGCATTAAAATGGTTGGGATGTAGTATGATGATCTGGTATCCTCCTCTGAATGTTTCAAGCGGCTTGACTTGGCACATGTTAACGCATGTAGTTGAATCAAAATCAACATAGCCTTCATGATATTTATTTTCATGGTGTCCATATCGCACTCATGATATCATTCAATGTTTATTATTCATAATGCATGTTTATGACCGTATTCGCTCTCTAACTGGCCGCTTCTCAATCTATTTGCTAGCCTTCACCTATACTAAGTCGGAATTATGCTTGTGCATCAAAAACCCTTAACCCAAAGTTATTCTAGATGAGTCCACCATATCTACCTATACATGGTATTACCCTATCGTTCCAAGTAAATTTGCATGTGCCACCTCTAAATTTTTTAAATGAACATCTGTTTTGTGTGTCTGGACCGCTCATGAAGCGATAGGGGGTGGTCAGTATATTCCGTGTTAAGAGGGTTACTCTCATGATGAGTGTTTATTCCAGTGCTATAAAATCCTAAATTTTGAGAAAAAACAAGAGAGAAAGTTTCATCGCGTTTCACGATACGGAGCCACCGCCACCTCCTGTTCTTCATTGGAAGGCTAGATCCGGAGCCCGTTTGGTCGCTGAGGAGTTGGATGAGATTCATCATGTAATCGAGTTAGTTTTGTTAGGTCTTGATCCCTAGTATCCACTACGTTCTAAGATTGATGTTGCCATGACTTTGCCATGCTTAATGCTTGTCACTAGGGCCCGAGTGCCATGATTTTAGATCTGAACCGTTTATGTTATCATCATTATATCTATATTCTTGATCCAATCTTGCCTAGTAATATGCACCTATTACGTGTTATGATCCGTCAACCCCATAGTGACAGTATTTGGGATACTTCACGATGATGACCGTAGTTTGAGGAGTTCATGTATTCACTAAGTGTTAATGCTTTGTTCCGGTTCTCTATTAAAAGGAGGCATTAATATCCCTTAGTTTCCTTATGGACCTCGTTGCCACAGGAGGGTAGGACAAAATATGTCATGCAAGTTCTTTTCCATAAGCACGTATGACTTTATACGAAATACATGCATACATTACATTGACGAACTGGAGCTAGTTCTGTGTCGCCCTAGGTTATGACTGTTATATGATAAATATCATCCAACGCATACACCGATCCAGTGCCTACGAGATTTACACATATTGTTCTTGCTAACTTACTAGTACTGTTGTTACTATTGCACTTGCTGCAAAATCACTACCGCTACTGTTACCGCTACTGTTACTGTTACTACTGCTATCAAACTATCATATTACCGTGCTACTGATCATTTTGCTATAGATATTTATCTACGTGTGTTGTTGAATTGACAACTCAACTGCTAATACTCTCAAATATTCTTTGGCTCCCCTTGTGTCGAATCTATAAATTTGGGTTGAATACCCTACCCTCGAAAACTGTTGCGATCCCCTATACTTGTGGGTTATCAAGTACCGAAGAGGCTAGCAAATATGAGAAGGTCAAAAATGCGTATGTCCATGGTTTCACATTAGTCATAAAGAACTCATATACTTATTTCAAAGTTTTATTAGTTTTATCATAAATCAAAGTAATACTCGCATGCCCCAAGGGGGGGGAGGTTGGGAGGAGTTAACCATCACGCGCCCCCGACTCGAAACGACATGAGGATTTCAACAAGGAATAGAAATGCTGACACATCATCACCGTGCCTCTTCAATCTTTAGATGAACAAGAAGTTAATAACTCTTAATATAAACACTTCTACGAATCAATAATTATGAACTCACACCTTTTTAATATTACCACATCAATGTCATTAACCCTCAATTTCTCTATATGTGCTACACGATAGTTTTGATTATCACTCATTGAATACCTATTATTTTTGGAGTAGTGTTATGACCCATGCAAATTACCATTATTATTCATTAATTATCAAACAAATATAAGTGAATAATGATAGTGAAATCATTTCTATAAAATCTACATGCCACCATGCTCAAAAAGATATAAGTGAAGTACTAGAGCAACTTCTAAGCTCAAAAAGTATAAGTGAAGCACATAGAGCATTCTAACAAATTATGATAAAGGTGTGTCTATATCAAATAGGTGTGTCTAGCAAACGATGATTGTGGCAAACTGAAAGTAAAAGCAAACAAAAACAAACGATGCTCCAAGCAAAACACATATCATGAGATGAACAAAAATATAGCTCCAAGTGGCATACCGATGGATTGAGACGAAAGAGGGGATCCCTCCGGGGTATCCCCAAGCTTTGAATTTTTTATTTGAAAGTTTGGACATTGGGGGGGACCCCCATTGACTTTGTATTAATCACATATTAGGAGTCCACTGTAAGTATGATTACATGATTAGAGAGGGGAAGGAAGTAGAGAAAGCAGGAAGCCTAGCTACCTAGCTACTAGCTGTAAAAGTAGTACATGAAAAGGGATTTAAACCATGACTACGAAGTATAGGATGAAGGGTTCAAGATCCCTTTTAGCTATGTATCTCAACAGGCCAAAGTCAGCCCTGAATCTCTGTGCCCAGCTCGCCTTAGTGGTGGGGATCGCTCGAAAGTGTTTGTTGTTTCTCTCTTTCCACAAGCTCCACGCCCTAACCAAGAAGACCTCCATGAACATGGGTTGGGTCTAGGCACTTTTATCCTCATGCAACTTCCGCAGCCTGTCACCATCGACGCGCCAGTGTACCCCTAGCCCTGTCCAATAAGCCTCAATGAAGGGACACGAGAAGAATAGATGTTCTATGCTTTCCTCCGGGGAGACGGACATAGCAAGCAGAGTTATTGTCCTGGATTGCCATGCCCCTCCTTCGCAGCATATTGCGAGTGTTGAGTCTGTCTGTCAACAGAAGCCATGCAAACATCTTCCATTTGTTCGTGCATTTTGTTTTCCAAATCCATGAAAAGACATCATCCGCCAACACGTCACGGAAGAAATGCTTGCAGAATTTGCCTGAATCAAACCCTTCGGGCCCCCACAAGTAAACCCAACGGTCGGTGGCTCCTCCAACAAATTTTGTGTCTGCTACAGTGCTCTGAAGACTAGCGAGCTCCCCCTAGCTTGCATCGTGAGTGGTAGATGAAGGTTCTGCCCCAATGTGTCCGGGGTTAGCAATTCTTTGACCGAGACGTCCTTGTTTTGGCAAAAGAGAAGAGGTGTGGAAAGGCCTCAGAAAGAATGTTCTCATGCCAAAGGTCCTTCGAGAACAACATTGAATCACCCTCTCCAATTCTCACCATCGTGACCTCTCTGTAGATCGGGGCTAGGAGATCTCTCCACCAGAATGATCCACACTGGTCAGCTGCATGCGGAACAACACCTTAGTAGTACGTGTTCCAAATCAGTTTAACCCGCGAAACATCCACGCAGTTGTAGAAATTATGTAACTGTTTGAGCAGGAGCCCCTGGTTCTAGACTTTCAGATCAATGATGCCCATCCCTCCTTTATTTTTGGGTCGACATACAATGTTCCACGCAGATAGAGGGAGAGATTTCTCTCTAGTTTTAGTTTTCTTAGTCCATAGACAGTATCTTCTAAGCTTGTCTAGATGTTCAACGACTTTGGGAGGGATCCTGATGGAGCACATGGCGTATATCGAGAGGGATGTGATGACCGAGTTGACTAGGGTGAGTTTAGATCCGTAGTCCAGCAGTGATGTGGCTGTGGATAGGCGTCTCTCCACTGACGCCACCATCGGCTTCAGAGCAAGCTTCGTGGGTCTGGTGGTCCCCATGGACAGTCCAAGATACATGAACGGCATGAACCCAATGCCGCACCCAAAAGCCCCTGCCAGTTCCATAGTTCTATCAGGAGCAGTGTTGACCGTGATCAAGGTTGATTTTTTGAAGTTGATACGCAAGCCAACAGACAGAGCATAGTCTTGGAGTATCCCCTTCATGTGTGCAACCTGTGAGAGGTCATCAGGCATGACAAGGATCGTATCATTGGCATATTGGATGACGGGGTAGTCATCATCGACCCCTAGGATCGGAAGTTGAAGTTGACCATGTCGATAAGCATCATTGATCACCGCCTGCAGGAGGTCCGCAGCCAGGACAAAAATGAGCGGCGATAGTGGATCCCCTTGCCGTACGCCTCTCTTACAGAAAATTGTCTCCTAGGGACACCGCTTAGCATCACGGAGGATTTTGCCGTTGAGAAGATGATCTCCATCCAACCCAATTATCTATCATCAAACCCCATGCATCGCATGATTTCCATCATTGGTTTGTGTTCAATAGTGTCAAATGCCTTGGCGAAGTCCAATTTCAGAACTGCGATCTCTCTACTCGATGCTTGGCATTGGTGTATGAATTCGAACACCCATGCTATACAGTCTTGTATCGAACGCCCCTTGAGGAACTCATATTGGTTGCAATGGATGATACGAAGTATGTTGCGTTGCAGACGATTCCCTAGAAGCTACGTCAACAGCTTAAGGCAGCAGTTCAATAGAGTGATCGGCCGGTAGTCATTTTCAGATTCAGGCAACTAAATTTTCGGTATAAGAGTGATAAAACCCGTGTTTGGACTCTCCAAATTCAGATTTCCCTCATAAAAATCGAAGCACAGTTTGTAAAAGTCTTCCTTGATTGTAGGCCAGCAAGATTTCAGGAACGCCCCACAAAAACCATCCGGGCCAGGAGCAGGATCCACTGGCATTTCTTTGACCACTTGGTCAATTTCTTCACGCGTGAAGGGGACCGTTAGAACCATCAACCCATCAATTCTTCTGATGATTTCAGGTAAGTTGAAGCACATGTTGGTCTCATCATAGCAGCCCAACCTATCTCTATATGTTTGGAAGAGGATGGCCTCCTTTCCAACGTGATCCTGGACGACAGAGTCATCGGGCAACCGAAGTGAGGAGATGGAGTTCCTCCGAAATCTTTCGGTTGCCACCCTATGGAAGAACTTAGTGTTGCCATCACCATACTTGAAGCATCTGATAGTGCACCGCTGCTTCCAATAAAGCCTCTTCTGATCAAGCAGCTGAATGAGATGGTTTTTCAGGATATTTGAAAAGTTAGCATCAGGTGTCGTGAGTATTCTTTTATCCTCTATCCCATCAATTTCTAGCAAAATTTTGTTGGAGTTTTCAATCATGAAGGACAATCTGGAGGTTGTCTTGCTCCATTGTTTGAGTGCATAGCGAAGAATCTTTAATTTCTTACACAACACCGCTGTTGAGTTTGGGCCGGACCAATGCCTGGTCAAAGTTTTCCGCACCAGCTCGTAGAAGCCTGGGAGCTTGGGCCAAAAATCCTCAAATTTGAAGAGCTTGGATTTGGGGATCGTTGTCTGAATGCTCACATAGCATGGGGTGTGATCCGATGTACGTTTATCGAGTGGCATGACGATAGTGTTGGGATATTTCACAACCCAATTTAACGATGTCAAATGCCAATCCAGTTGTTCCATAAGTGGATCATTTTGCATGTTACTCCAAGTGAACATTCTCCCTTTGATGGGTAGTTCAGTCAATGATTGTCCGCGAATAAATTCATTGAATGTGAGCATCTCATTGGGATCACCTACACTCTTGTTGCGATTGTTGGGGGCATGAATATATTTAAAGTCCCCTAGCAACAACCATTCCTCTCTGTGTGGAACTTGAAGATCAAACATCCAAGAGGTAAATAGTGATCTATTCGGACCTGAGCAAGGCCCATACATGTTAACTAGCATCCAAGCATCATCAGACTACGTCACTATGAGTCTGACACCTAGTGCATAATCTTAAAGCCTGCGAAAATACAGCTCATCCAAGCCGTGAGAATCCCACCAAAGTTGCCATTAGAGGGCACAAATTCAAACCTATCAAATTTCTTAGGACAAAAACATTTAGCAAAATAAACATCAAAAGAAGCTCGCTTGGTTTCTTGAAAACAAACTACTGAAGATCCACTAATATCTATCGCATTACAAATGGGTAACTATTTTTGTCAGAGTTGATCCCGTGTATGTTCCAGTAGAGCACATTCCATTGCCTCCGGGCTGCCATTGGCTTCAAGGTTGATCCTAGGATGCAGCTTGAGGGCTTGCGAGAATCTTGCATGGACTGAGATCATCAGCAGAGACACCACACAATTGAGTGCCCACAAACTGAATCCTGTTGTTGGGTGTTGGGGGAGGCACCACGACATCTTCCTGAGTGGGCTTAGTTAGACTAGCAACAGCACAAGGACCGGTATTCTTAGAAGTAAAGCCTGATTTAAGTACCTTCCTAGATTTATGTTGGAAATATGCCCTAGTGGCAATAAATAAAGTGTTTATTATTGTATTTCTTTGTTCATTATAATCGTTTATTATCCATGCTATAATTGTATTAACTGGAAACATGGATACATGTGTGGATACATAGACAAACACAATGTCCCTAGTATGCCTCTAGTGAACTAGCTCGTTGATTGAAAGATGGTTAAGGTTTCCTAGCCATGGACATGAGATGTCATTTGATAACGGGATCACATCATTAGGAGAATGATGTGATGGACAAGACCCAAAATACAAACGTAGCTTATGATCGTGTCAGTTTATTGCTATTGTTTTCTGCATGTCAAGTATATGTTCCTATGACCATGAGATCATGCAACTCATAGATATCAGAGGAGTACCTTGTGTGTATTAAATGTTGCAACGTAACTGGGTGACTATAAAGGTGCTCTACAGGTGTCTCCGAGGGTGTCTGTTGAGTTGGCATGGATCAAGACTGGGATTTGTTACTCCGTGTGACGGAGAGGTATCTCAGGGCCCACTCGGTAATACAACATCACAATAAGCCTTGCAAGCAATGTGACTAAGTGTTGGTCACGGGATCTTGTATTACGGAACGAGTAAAGGGAATTGCCAGTAACGAGGTTGAACTAGGTATGGAGATACCGACGATCGAATCTCGGGCAAGTAACATACCGAAGAACAAAGGGAACATCATACGGGATTAACTGAATCCTTGACATAGAGGTTCGACCGATAAAGATCTTTGTAGAATATGTAGGAACCAATGTGGACAGCCAGGTCCCGCCATTGGTTATTGACCGTAGAGGTGTCTCGGTCATCTCTACGTAGTTCTCGAACCCGTAGGGTCTGCACACTTAAGGTTTGGTGACGTTTCGATAGTATAGAGTTATGTATGGTGGTGACCGAAGTTTGTTCGGAGGCTCAGATGAGATCCTGGACGTCACGAGGAGCTCCAGAATGGTCTGGAGGTAAAGATTCATATATAGGAAGTCCTGTTTTGGTCGCCGGAAAAGTTCCGGGCTTATCGGTAGTGTACCGGGAGTGCCGGTAGTGCACCGGGAGACCTCCGGGAGGGGTATTTCGACCCAAGAGGCTTCATGGGCTGTGGGAGAGTGAATATCAAACCTTAGTGGGCTGGTGGAAACTCCCACACAAGGCCCATGTGGCTGGAGAATAAAGCCCAAAAGGAAAAAGGTGAAAAAGGCAAAAAGGAAAAAAAGGATGAATCCTAATCCTACTAGGAGTGGAGGAGGTGGACTCCTCCTCTCCTAGTTCGGCCGAAGCCTAGGAGGCTTGGAGGCCAAGCTGCCTCCTCTCCTCCTCTCCTCCTATATATACTGGTGGTATTGAGGGTTTTTGCAATAGATTTTCAGCCACGTGCTACCCGTTCCTCCAGTGCATAGTTTCTCCTCTAGATCGGTTTTCTGCAGTGCTTAGGCAAAGCCCTGTCGGAATTGCTCCACCACCATCGCCGGAGCGCCGTCAGGCTGCCGGAGAACTCTTCTTCCTCTCCACTCCTTGCTGGATCAAGACGGTGGAGATCGTCATCAAGCTGTACGTGTGCTGAACGCGGAGGTGCCGTCCGTTCGGTGCTAGATCGGAAGGATCGTGATCAAGTTCGTGAGACGGATCGTGATCAAGTTCGTGGGATGGATCGTGATCGGATCGCGGGACAGATCATGATTGGATCGCGGGATGGATCGTGATTGGATCGCGGGACACACGACGATTTGGATTGCGAAGACGTTCGACTACACCAACCGCGTTTCTTAACGCTTCCCGCTTAGCGATCTACAAGGGTATGCAGATCCACTCTCCCTCTCGTAGATGCTCATCACCATGGATAGATCTTCATGTGCGTAGGAAATTTTTTGTTTCCCATGCAACGTTCCCCATCAGTTTAACCCTGAATTTTTCCTCCTTCATTTCGGTAATCTGATAAAATCTGAACCCATCATACCAAGTGGAACATGAGCCGCGTCTTAGCATAGAAGAGTCCACCAGAGCTTTCTCAGCTTGGATGAGTTTCTAGATAA
Source organism: Hordeum marinum (assembly GCA_022496015.1). NCBI lineage: Eukaryota > Viridiplantae > Streptophyta > Magnoliopsida > Poales > Poaceae > Hordeum > Hordeum marinum. The sequence goes on from CM039672.1 coordinate 244,518,142, forward strand.
GCTCATGCACCGGTGCAGGGGGCAGCTGACCATTGGCTCTGCTCTGATCCACATCATCAAAGGATTCAGTGGGGTTCAAATCCTGAATTTTAGTCAAAACCACCCATCAAGGAGATTCAGTCTGTCTTATCATAGTCATAGTTTGGCTCGGTTCAGAGATTATCACAGCAAAATCATTCCAGATATCTTGTGGTATGATAGTTTCCACTACACTGCAACCAAAGAACTGGTATACCGAACAGTTAGCAACATTGGCATTGCAAACCTGCATGAGTGACTGCATCACTTCCCTGGAGATCGACGGGATTCACAGGGAGCAATGCGACAGAACTGTCAGGTGCTATAGGGCCAACAATGCGGCGTGCATACCTACCAAAGGTGATGTTCCAGAGGAACTGGAGTAACCCACCCTCAGGTGTGGTAGTCAGGTTCTCCATTGGGAAAGAGAACATCTGTTCTGCACCTCCAGCACAAACAAAACCAAGTCCCATTGAAGAATGCCCATTTATCACTGCATCTGCGGCTTCTTCAATATCAGAGTAGTCAGACCACTCGTCCTGGGTATCATCAGAGGCCTTGTTGCCTTGTTCCACGTCATCCATGAGTGAGGGGCCTGTGTACTAGAATAGGGTGCGGAAACTAAAGCCTCGATACGGAGATGGCGACACTGGCCAAACCCCCCATCCATTGGCGACATTGGCTTGCACATTCTGTTGCGACATGGCCTCGTGTTCCCAAGTTGCATCAACCTTCTGCTGAATCTAGTGTCTCTGATCTAGGGCCCTCGCGTGTCCTTCCTTGCATCATATTTGACTCCTGAGGCCGGGCCTTGCATAGAGATCTCCACCGCTCCGGAGGTGTCCTGAGGAGGCCCATCCTTCGCGGGTCTTGTCGTTGTTCTTCCTCGCGAGGCCAGGGCCCTCACGAGGGCCTTGTCTTGAGTGGGATCGCACCTGGTCCTATTTGGTTGATGAAGTGGGCCACATCCTGGGCCGCAGGCAGGCAGGTCTGGGTACACCCGTTCCCAAAACGCCGACAGTATCCCTCGGGGCCAAGGCACGCCCGAGATGGCTTACGGGCAAAGCCTGGAGATCAATTCAAGTGCAGCGGGCCCCCAAACGCCTGCAGGCCAGGCTTGGCACATGTTAGATGCCTCGACAACGATGCCTCCGCTTCCCGAGGCCATCCGGAACCGCACCTAGTTGGATTGACGCGACGCCTGGGCGCAGCACATGACATCATTGCTTCCCATCAAGTGTTGTCAATGCTGCAGTCCGCGTGGACGCGACTCTTCGGAGGGCAGGGGAGGCGACGTGGATGGAACCGCATTGACCGAAACGCCCTGTGCTGCCCGAGGGGCGCGCGATGCTTGCCCTCCCATGATACCTCGTGGCCGCGGTTACGCCTATAAATCCGCCCTGTCCCTGGCTAGGCAAGGGTATTGCAGTCTTGAGGCTTCCCAGTGTTTCCTTTGCTCCGCCAGCACAAAACCCTCTTTCCTTATCGTCCCCTGATCCTTCATGGTGTCCGGAGGGAGCAGTGCAGGCGCAGGGAAGCGGTTGGCTCATCCGGCACCTTCGTCCTCCCCAGGAGGCGGCGACGAAGCGCCCTCGGAGTCGGCGTGAGTTCGCCAGCAGTGGGCCCTGCCGACGAGTAAGTATTCCGCTGCCTCCCTCTTCTCTCGTTCTTCTGTCCGCTGTCGGGAGCTTGATCTCCTTCCCCTCTTTCCAGGGTTCCCGTGGGCAAGAAGCAAAACTTGGCGAGCTTCAGGAGGAGGTAGAGACGCTGCAGGCCCAGCTCGCCACCGTCGAGGCCGCCTTCGACGCCGCCCTCTGGGGCAAGGCCGAGGCCCGGGCAGAATTGGCGTCCCTCCAAACCCAAGTCCAGGAGGCGGCTGACGCCGTGCAGGCCGCCAAGGATGATGCGGTGCATGCCAGGCTGCAGGAGTCCCTCCGTGCCAAGCAGTTCCAGGGCATCGCCTGCCGCGCGGCCGACGCGGTGAGCCAGTTTGTCGGGGACAACCTCGCGCTGCCGCACGTGCGTGGCGACGGGGGCTACCTTGAGTTCTTCTATAAGGTGGTGGAGGCCATGGTGGACTGGTTCATCCAGGTACCCGCCTCAAGCGAAGGGGACGGCTCCGGCGCCGAGCCGGCCGGTGGCGCGGGCGGCAGCGGCAACTCCTCCACTTAGGCATCCTCTGTTCCCCTATACCGGTACCTGTAATGCTTGAACAAGAACTCTTTCCCGTGGGGTGTTAATCTTTTGCATGTTACCTTTGCCATCTTCTTTTTCTTCCTTGATTTGCTGGTTGCGGTGTTGGTTGGTGCTGCCGTGGTCGTGGCCCTGCGTCAGCCCCCGATACGGCCCCCGCGAGGCTTCCCCTCCAGGGGAGACTCGCGTCTGTTGCTCCTGCTGGGCTTAGGGCCTCGCAGCTCATCGCGATCGAGCCCCTCCTTGCGTGTCACCTCCTTTGTTGCTTCGTTCCTCGAGGGCCTTGGGAGCCACGCGTAGTGTAGGAGATATGCCCTAGAGGCAGTAATAACAGTTATTTTGTATCTCTAAAGTTTGTAATGAATGTTTATGTTCCATGCTATAACTGCAATGATTCTCGAGTCTACAAATTAAACGAGGCTTGGAGGGAAACTCATGTGCACGTGTGGTATAATAAACGGTGAATTGTATTCCTAGTCTTGCCTCTAAGACTGGCTCAAGTGTTGCATGATGGTCCTGTTTTCCTGATCATGGGCATGGCTATGCCAGCAATTTTGAGGATGCGATGTTGGTAGAACACTCGTGTTGAATCGATCCGAATTGATGTTATGCTATGAGATACATTTGTCACAAGTTAATGGTTAATAACACAGAGATGGTTAATGTTTGCATAATTCCTTAGACCATGAGAGTATCGAGTTTCTTCATGCTTGCTTCATGAACTTTGGGGTTTGTTAAACGTCATCCGTAAATGGGTGGCTATTACGGCGGCTTACGGGTTCATGGAAAAGTATGTCAAGTAACTTGATAGCTCAAGATTGGGATTTGCTCCTCTGACGATGGAGAGATATCTTTGGGCCCTCTCGGTGTTACGGTATCCATCATCGTCTGGCCAGACACTTTGTGATTTGATCACGGGGATGCCGGAACACGGGAACGAGAAAAGAGAACAATACCGGCAACGAGGTAACTGGCATAGTGGACAAGTTGTTGATCCACGAGGATGCCTACATGTCTCACCTCGGGTAATTGTTAACATATCGCGAAGCAACAGGAATAGCTCACGACAACTAGAGGTTCACTCGAATATTCATTCGTGTGGGTATAGGGGTCAATATGGGTGTCCACGGCTCCGATGTTGATCATTGATCGGAAGGGGTTCCGGGTCATGTCTATGCTTCACCGAACCTATAGGGTCACACGCTTAAGGTTCATCTATCTATTGAATACTAGACAGGGAGTCTGAGAGAAAATCACCGAAAAGTTTCGGACACCGGAAAAGTTTCGGACAGCGGAAAAGTTCCGCAGACAGGTCACCGGAACAGTTTCGGTGAAACTGAAAAGTTGTTTCAGGGGATACCAAAAAGTCAAATTGGTTTTGGCACATGCCTGATAATTCTTGAAGGGTGCCAGAATCGTTCTGGAAACTTTCTGGAATTTTCCGGGATGAAAACCGGAAATGTTCCGGAGCTGCCGGAACCACTTCAGATGCTTTTCGCAGATGAAAATCACTATTACGGAATTGTTCCGGATCGCATTGAAAATTATTTTAGTGGGGTACTAGAATTGTTCTAAGCCCACATAAATATTTTTAGTTCGAGCGGACGCTGAAAAATGTCGCCGTGAATAGTGAAAGTGCTTTTTGGACTACTTTATGGAAAGCCACCTTTTGGGGCTTTGCTCCAAAAGATCTTGGGGATGACATGGATGGATTGGGGCCATTTTTGGGGCCCCACATGAGGTTGTGTCCGGCCACATGGTGGACTCCTTCATGGAGTCCCTCTTGTTCCTTGGTTTCACTTTTATGCCCTTGTGGAAGGACTTCATTCATGTGCATTTTGGGTTTTATTGTAAAACCACCCTACCCTTTGGTTTTCCTATAAATAGGAGGTGAGTGGGCTGCCATTTCTTCATCCTTGTGCTCTCATACACATGCTTTGCTTTGCAAGCTCTCTCTCTCCCTCCCACGAAAAGAGTCTTTCGTAGAGCCGGAAGGCTGTCTGGGTTCCGACAGGAACTAGTTCTGGACGGCGAAGCCCTGCCGGATAGATGACACTGTATGTGTGAAACCCCATAGAGAGGTCGTAGTTTCGATCTTTTTCCCGAGGGGCTGTTCATGTGTCCTCCCGTAGGGCTGTCCGAGTCTTCGTTCGAGTTTCGAGGGTCCTCCCGAAGGGCTGTTCGCGACATCGTCCGGGGGACTGTCCGACCGCCTCCCGAAGGGCTGTCCGACGAGGGAGTACATCCTCGCGGTTGGGAGGTTGTAAAATCCTAGCTGCGGGGATCTGCACCAACAATCTCCACCGACTCTTCTTCCGCTGCGCTTCGAGTCGGTACCGATCAGATCAAACCTTGTATGCAGTCTCCATAGTGGTCCTGGGCGTGCTCGCTATACCGGAAATTTTTGTTTTCTGTCGCGTTCCCCAACAGTGGTATCAGAGCCAGGCTATGAGTAGATGCATGTTATGATCTAGAATACATGAGATGTATGGGTATTGCATAGTATAATTTTGTAGTAGATGAGATCTATTGCTGAAAATTATTTGTGCGGGTAGTAGATGAAATCTGTTACGTGATGTTCCTGTTGCTTCCCGTGAATTTGCGTAGTCCATATCTTGACGGAATGGTGGAATCTTACAAAGTTCTGACAATACGCGATCCTTTCATGCTGCTCCTGAGTATGCTGATTGACAGATCAACGAAGTGCTAACAGTTCTTTGGGTTCCACCATAGTCAAAAGAAATATGGATGTTTCGCAGATGAAAGGGCAATGCAGATATGATCTGCACGGGGGTCACGCGTATGACGAAGTTTAGTATGGGGCTCGAGATTTTATCATCTCGTGTTTCATACACCCTGGAAAGTTAATCTAGCAACTTGAATTATCATACTTGATGATAAACGTTGGTAGCTGCGGTTTGAGTCAAAACCTTAGAAGCCACGTAAAATAAAATTTTGTATAAACCGATTAGAGGCGTCTAACTTGGTTTTGCAGGATGGTTTGCATGTGATGTGGTATAGCAAAGCTCATATTCAATTTTTATTATGTATGAGATGGCTATATGATGTAATTAACATGACCTGCGTGTCATGATTTGGCATGATGGCTGGAGCCATATGATTGCACTTTAATGACCTGCGTGTCAACCTTATGTAATGCACTTATTTTATTAGCTATAGAGATAGCAATATTATCTGGTGCATCGACAAGGTGGTGGCAATCTTCGCAATGGTGAACACCGAAGCGAATGCCAAAGACGAAGAAATACTTGACTTCTCCGTCAGAAGGGGCTACACCATATCATGCTATTATGAATTGCCTGAGATGTTTATCCCTCTTGATGCACCCTTCTTAATTGCGCGTTAGTTGCTTTTTATTAGGGTGATCTCTCACTTAGAATATCAAGTAGTTAGTGTTCTCCCAAGTGTAGCACCGTGACGGCACCTATCTCTTCGGGGTATCACATGGTTACATGGGTACGAACGATTAGAGAAGTGTGAGGCGGGTGAGTTGAGACCTCGCAGCGAGATCACTTGGTTGTCTTGACGTTCAGGCATGAAAGTCATGAGCTCGGAACACATGCATCGAAAGATGAACAAGAGTCACATAGAGATGTGATTGGCAAGTTGGCCTACCAATTGAAATTCTCGTCACTTGAGATGGTTACATCCTTGACGCTGAATTGAAAGTTGGGTCTTGCATTACTCACAATCAATTATGAGAGATATTGATTTGAGTGGGAGTGCACCTTAGAATAAAAATTATTTATTCACTAGTGCCAAAAATCATTATGAACAAAGTCTAAATGAACTTGTGTTTTCCGTTGTAGATCAAATGGCTCGCAACACCGCGTTCAACTTAGGCCCTATGTTAGAGAAAGAGAAGTTAGCTGCGAATGGAAACAACTATGCGGACTGGGTCCGTACCCTGAGGATTGTCCTCCCGGGTGCTAAGAAAGTGTATGTGCTTGACGGACCTCTTCCTCCTAAACCGGCGGCAACAACCGCGGCAGACATACAAAATGTCTGGGCCACTAAGGATGATGATTACAACTTAGTGCAGTGCCTCATGCTGTCTTGCATGAGTTCAGAGCTTCAAAAACGTTTTGAATTCCATAACTCCTTTGATATGATCAAGGATCTGGATGCTCTTTACAAGTTTAATGCACGGTCTGAATGTTTTGACATCATGAAAATGATGGCGGAGACCAAGATGGCTGAGGGCAGTTCAGTTGGCGAGCACGTAGTCAATATGATTGGCTACGCTGAAAGGCTTAAAATCCTGGAATTCCCACTTCTAGAAGAGCATGTTATGGACTTGTTGCTAGGTTCACTCCCCCCGTCTTATGGCGGTTTTATCATGAACTACAACATGAATGGGGTGGACAAAACAGCAAATGAGGTGCTTGCCATGCTAAAAACTGCTGAAGGAGGACTGCAGAAAAATCGCAAGCAAATGTTGCTTGTGAATAAAACTGCCAGTTTCAAAAAGAAAGGCAAGCCAAAGAAGGGCAAGGGCGCCGGTAAGACTGGTTTCCAACGCAAATCTAAGGGCGGAGCCAAGAATGAAACTGAGTGCTTCTACTGCAAGGGCACAGGACACTGGAAGAGAAACTGCAAGAAGTATCTGGAAGATAAGAAGTCCGGAAAAACCGGAAAAGGTATAATTGTTATACAAGTTAATGTCATTGACGTTTTGCTTGCTAGCGAAAATTCTAAGCCTTCGGTATTTGATACCGGATCGGTTGCTCACATTTGCAACTCGATACAGGGGCTTCAGAAGGTGCGCAAGCTGGCAAAGAATGAAGTCATGATGCGTGTCGGGAACGGCGCTGGGATCGCCGCTCAAGCCGTCGGCATTATGCCTCTACGTCTCCCTTCAGGACTTATTTTGGAACTTAGTAACTGTTATTTTGTTCCGTTATTGTGTAGAAACATTATCTCTGGATCATGTTTAGTACACGATGGGTACTCCTACAAGTCCGAGAACAATGGTTGTTCACTTTATTGTAAGGATATGTTTTATGGATTTGCACCCATTGTTGGGGGCCTTTTCATACTGAATCTTGATTGTGGAAATGATGTCTTTAATGTGAATGCTAAACGCCTTAAGAAGGCTGATACCACCACCACTTACTTGTGGCACTGTCGGCTTGGCCACATCGGAAAGAAACGCATGCAAAGACTCCATAAAGATGGAGTTTTACCGTCCCTTGATTTTGAATCATTTGACACATGTGAAGCTTGCTTGATGGGAAAAATGACCAAGACGCCGTTCACGGGTCATCCTGAACGGGCGGGTGAATTATTGGAAATAATACATAGTGATGTATGTGGTCCAATGAACACGGCCGCACGGGGTGGGTATTTTTACTTCGTGACTTTTACTGATGATTTAAGTCGGTATGGCTATATCTACTTGATGAAGCATAAGTCGGAAACCTTTGAAAAGTTCAAAGATTTTCAGAATGAGGTAGAAAATCATCGTGACAAAAAGATTAAGTTTCTGCGGTCTGATCGCGGAGGCGAATATCTTAGTCATGAGTTTGGCCAACATCTGAGTGACCGTGGAATCGTTTCACAGCTTACGCCTCCCGGAACTCCACAGCGAAACGGAGTGTCGGAACGACGTAACCAAACCCTGTTAGACATGGTAAGGTCTATGATGTCTCTTACAGATCTACCGATATCTTTTTGGGGTCACGCACTACTCTGCCGCTTATACATTAAACAGAGCGCCGTCTAAGTCTGTTGAGACGACACCACATGAGATGTGGTGTGGGAAGATACCTAGTGTGTTGCATCTCAAGGTTTGGGGTTGTGAGGCATACGTAAAATGTTTACAGCCAACCAAACTAGAACCTAGATCAGACAAATGTTACTTTGTAGGTTATCCAAATAACACCATTGGATATTCCTTCTACCACCAGTCCGAAGGCAAAATGTTTGTCGCAAAGGTTGCACACTTTCTCGAGAAAGAATTTCTCGCTAAAGAATTGAGTGGGAGGACAGTACAACTTAATGAGATTAGTGAATCTTTGGCAACCGTTGATATGGCTAAGGAACTGGAAGTAATTCCACAATTATCCCTACAACCGAGCCGGAAGTTGTCGCATGTGATGCGGAAACTTCAGACAATGTTGTTACTGAACCGCGCAGATCAGGTAGGGCTATCCAGCCACCTGAGTGGTTTCATAACGAAATCTTCATTCTTGAAGACGATGAACCTGCGCACTACAAGGAAGCGATGGCAGGGCCTAGCTCAAGGGAATGGCACAAGGCCATGAGATCCGAAATGGAATCCATGTACGAAAACCAAGTTTGGAACTTGGAAGAACTTCCATATGGCGTAAAACCCATTGGTTGCAAATGGATTTTCAAAAGAAAGACGGACGCGGATGGTAATATTGCTATCCACAAAGCTAGACTTGTCGCGAAAGGGTTCACGCAAGTTCCAGGAGTGGACTACGACGAGACTTTCTCGCCCGTAGCTATGCTTAGGTCTGTTCGGATATTACTAGCAATTTTTGCTTATTTCGATTATGAAATATGGCAGATGGATGTCAAAATGGCTTTCCTAAATGGAAACCTTGAAGAGGATGTATACATGATACAGCCAGAAGGTTTTGTCGATCCTAAGAATGCTGGAAAGGTATGTAAGCTTCAGAAAGCCATTTATGGTCTGAAGCAAGCATCAAGGAGATGGAACATTCGTTTTGATGAAGTGGTCAAAGAGTTTGGCTTCATCAGGAACGATGAAGAATCTTGTGTTTACAAGAAGTTTAGTGGGAGCGCAAAAGCATTTCTAATCTTGTATGTGGATGACATATTGTTGATTGGAAATGATGTGAATTTTCTTAGCGAAATAAAAGACTCATTGAAAAGGAGTTTTTCAATGAAAGACTTAGGAGAAGCGGCATATGTATTGGGCATCAGGATCTATAGAGATGGATCAAGACGCCTAATAGCTCTTAGCCAAAGCACGTACATTGACAAGGTGTTGAAAAGGTTCAACATGGAGAACTCCAAGAAAGGCCTACTCCCCATGTCACCTGGCACAGTGCTTTGCAAGAATCAGAGTCCTCGGACCCTCGATGAGCGAGTACAAATGAATGATATTCCATATGCTTCGGCAGTTGGTTCTATTATGTATGCCATGCTATGTACAAGACCGGATGTTTCCTATGCGCTAAGTGTTAGGAGCCGGTACCAAGGTGATCCAGGATTGGAACACTGGGCCGCAGTCAAGGGTATTCTTAAGTACCTCAGAAGGACCAAGGATTTACTCCTTGTGTACGGAGGTGATGAAGAGCTCATTGTAAGTTGTTACACTGATGCAGGCTTCATGACAGACCCAGATGACTTCAAATCTCAATCTGGCTATGTTTTCATATTGAACGGCGGTGCAGTTGATTGGAAAAGTTCCAAACAAAAGACTGTGGCAGATTCTACGACGGAGGCGGAATATGTTGCTGCTTCTGAAGCCTCCAAGCAAGCTGTCGGTATCAAGCAATTTCTTGAAGACCTTGGTGTGGTTCCAAGTGCTCTGGACCCGGTGGAGATCTATTGTGATAATAGTGGCGCCGTGGCTCAGGCAAGGGAGCCATGTTCGCACCATAAGACAATGCATATTCAACGCAAATATAAACTCATTCGACATCATGTCGAAGAAGGTTTAGTGAAAGTACGCAAAGTTCACACGGATCTGAATGTGTCAGACCCGATGACAAAGCCTCTACCACGAGCAAAGCATGAGCAACACCGGATAGCCATTGGTGTTAGGGAAGCCATGTAACTGGATTATGACTCTAGTGCAAGTGGGAGTCTGTAGGAGATATGCCCTAGAGGCAGTAATAACAGTTATTTTGTATCTCCAAAGTTTGTAATGAATGTTTATGTTCCATGCTATAACTGCAATGATTCTCGAGTCTACAAATTAAACGAGGCTTGGAGGGAAACTCATGTGCACGTGTGGTATAATAAACGGTGAATTGTATTCCTAGTCTTGCCTCTAAGACTGGCTCAAGTGTTGCATGATGGTCCTGTTTTCCTGATCATGGGCATGGCTATGCCAGCAATTTTGAGGATGCGATGTTGGTAGAACACTCGTGTTGAATCGATCCGAATTGATGTTATGCGATGAGATACATTTGTCACAAGTTAATGGTTAATAACACAGAGATGGTTAACGTTTGCATAATTCCTTAGACCATGAGAGTATCGAGTTTCTTCATGCTTGCTTCATGAACTTTGGGGTTTGTTAAACGTCATCCGTAAATGGGTGGCTATTACGGCGGCTTACGGGTTCATGGAAAAGTATGTCAAGTAACTTGATAGCTCAAGATTGGGATTTGCTCCTCTGACGATGGAGAGATATCTCTGGGCCCTCTCGGTGTTACGGTATCCATCATCGTCTGGCCAGACACTTTGTGATTTGATCACGGGGATGCCGGAACACGGGAACGAGAAAAGAGAACAATACCGGCAACGAGGTAACTGGCATAGTGGACAAGTTGTTGATCCACGAGGATGCCTACATGTCTCACCTCGGGTAATTGTTAACATATCGCGAAGCAACAGGAATAGCTCACGACAACTAGAGGTTCACTTGAATATTCATTCGTGTGGGTATAGGGGTCAATATGGGTGTCCACGGCTCCGATGTTGATCATTGATCGGAAGGGGTTCCGGGTCATGTCTATGGTTCACCGAAACTATAGGGTCACACGCTTAAGGTTCATCTATCTGTTGAATACTAGACAGGGAGTCTGAGAGAAAATCACCGAAAAGTTTCGGACACCGGAAAAGTTTCGGACAGCGGAAAAGTTCCGCAGACAGGTCACCGGAACAGTTTCGGTGAAACTGAAAAGTTGTTTCAGGGGATACCAAAAAGTCAAATTGGTTTTGGCACATGCCTGATAATTCTTGAAGGGTGCCAGAATCGTTCTGGAAACTTTCTGGAATTTTCCGGGATGAAAACCGGAAATGTTCCGGAGCTGCCGGAACCACTTCAGATGCTTTTCGCAGATGAAAATCACTATTCCGGAATTGTTCCGGATCGCATTGAAAATTATTTTAGTGGGGTACTAGAATTGTTCTAAGCCCACATAAATATTTTTAGTTCGAGCGGACGCTGAAAAATGTCGCCGTGAATAGTGAAAGTGCTTTTTGGACTACTTTATGGAAAGCCACCTTTTGGGGCTTTGCTCCAAAAGATCTTGGGGATGACATGGATGGATTGGGGCCATTTTTGGGGCCCCACATGAGGTTGTGGCCGGCCACATGGTGGACTCCTTCATGGAGTCCCTCTTGTTCCTTGGTTTCACTTTTATGCCCTTGTGGAAGGACTTCATTCATGTGCATTTTGGGTTTTATTGTAAAACCACCCTACCCCTTGGTTTTCCTATAAATAGGAGGTGAGTGGGCTGCCATTTCTTCATCCTTGTGCTCTCATACACATGCTTTGCTTTGCAAGCTCTCTCTCTCCCTCCCACGAAAAGAGTCTTTCGTAGAGCCGGAAGGCTGTCTGGGTTCCGACAGGAACTAGTTCTGGACGGCGAAGCCCTACCGGATAGATGACACTGTATGTGTGAAACCCCATAGAGAGGTCGTAGTTTCGATCTTTTTCCCGAGGGGCTGTTCATGTGTCCTCCCGTAGGGCTGTCCGAGTCTTCGTTCGAGTTTCGAGGGTCCTCCCGAAGGGCTGTTCGCGACATCGTCCGGGGGACTGTCCGACCGCCTCCCGAAGGGCTGTCCGACGAGGGAGTACATCCTCGCGGTTGGGAGGTTGTAAAATCCTAGCTGCGGGGATCTGCACCAACGATCTCCACCGACTCTTCTTCCGCTGCGCTTCGAGTCGGTACCGATCAGATCAAACCTTGTATGCAGTCTCCATAGTGGTCCTGCGCGTGCTCGCTATACCGGAAATTTTTGTTTTCTATCGCGTTCCCCAACACGTAGTAGCTACAATTCCTGCATTTTTAGGTTAGTGTGTGCAATCCTCATTTCACCCCTGGGGCCATTATTTGGCCTGGAGACTCCTGACGGGTTCGATAGTGCACTTAGCTTTGGATGATGCTGGCGATCCTGCACCGCGAGGCGAGACGGGATGTTCCGTCAAGCTGTGGCTCCGTCCATGATATCTTCTTCTTACCTGCTGAATGGTCTGGTGGCCCTTTCATCACTCTACATCTGTAGGTCCCAGTCCCGCACATTTCCCCGCCAACGTTAGGTACGACCAGAAACCATGGATGGCACCAGGAAGTCGAGTGGCATTATGACCGGTAAGGCTCCCGAGGCATGTTGCCCAGGAGCCCCCTTTTTGGATGCTCAAACCGCTCTACGTCGTGAGGTCCCAGTCCTGCGCATTTCCCCACCACCGTTAGGTACGACCAGAAACCAAGGACGCACTTCACGGGGCGAGGCCCCGACACCCCGGTGCCGACCGGAAACCAAGGACGACATCAGGAGGGTCGAGTGGCCTTATGATCGGTAAGGCTCCTGAGGCGTGCTGCTTAGGATCCCCCTTTGACACTTGAGCGAAACCCCATTCCATTCCTCCGGGTGTAGCCTCAGGAGGCTCTGGGGCCTCCCGAGACTCCATGTTGTTATTTTGAACTACGATTGGAGCCCCTGAGCGGGGTTTTACTGCTAAAAATTGCGTGCCCCTAAGCCGGCGAGGCCTCGCCATCCAGATGTGTGATGCCTTGGGGCGGTGCGGTGTTGGGGAACGTTGCATGGGAAACAAAAAATTTCCTACATGCACAAAAGATCTATCCATGGTGATGAGCATCTACGAGAGGACGAGTGGATCTATATACCCTTGTAGATTGCTAAGGGGGAAGCGTTAAGAAACACGGTTGGTGTAGTCTAACGTCTTCACGATCCAAATCGCCGAGCATCCCACGATCTCATCACGATCCATCCCACGATCCAATCATGATCCTTCCCACAAACTCATCACGATCCATCCCAGGATCTCATCACGATCCGTCTCGCGATCTTAATCCCGGTCCTTCCGATCTAGCGCCGAACGGACGGCACCTCTGCGTTCAGCACACGTACCGCTCGATGAAGATCTCCGCCTTCTTGATCCAGCAAGAGGGAGCGGAGAGGTAGACGAGTTCTCCGGATGCGTGACGGTGCCGCGGCGATGGTGGTGGAGCAATTCCGGCAGGGCTTCGCCTAAGCACTACAGAAAACCGATCTAGAGGAGAAACTATGCACTAGAGGAACGGGTAGCACGTGGCTAAAAATCTTGTGCCAAAACCCTAAAACCCTCTAGTATATATAGGAGGATAGGAGGAGGAGGCTTGTCTCCCAAGGATGCAGCCCTTGGGTCGGCCGAACCAGGAGGGAGGAGTCCTCCTCCTCAACTCCTAGTAGGATTAGGACTCCTTCCTAATTTAGCCCTTTTTGCCTTTTTTCCACCTTTTTCCTTTTGGGATTTTTCTTCCCAGTCGCATGGGCCCTTTGTGGGACTTACTCCAGACCACTAAGGGCTGGTATTCATATTCCCACAACCCATGTAGCCTCTTGGGTCGAAATACCCCTCCCGATGGTCTCCCGGTACACTACCGACACTCCCGGTACACTACCGATGAGCCCGAAACTTTTCCAGCGACCAAAATAGGACTTCCTATATATCAATCTTTACCTTCAGACCATTCCGAAGCTCATCGTGACGTCCGGGATGTCATCCGGGACCCCAAACAACCTTCGATCACCACCATACATAACTCTATACTACCGAAACGTCACCGAACCTTAAGTGTGCAGGCCCTGCGGGTTCGAGAACTATGTAGACATGACCGAGACACCTCTATGGTCAGTAACCAATAGCGGGACCTGGATGCCCATATTGGTTCCTACATATTCTACGAAGATCTTTATCGGTCGAACCTCTATGTCAAGGATTCAGTTAATCCCGTATGATGTTCCCTATGTTCTTCGGTATGTTACTTGCCCGAGATTCGATCATCGGTATACAAGATCTCATAACCTCTATGTCAAGGACTCGTTCCATAATACAAGATCTCATGACTAACACTTAGTCACATTGCTTGCAAGGCTTATTGTGATGTTGTATTACTGAGTGGGCCCTGAGATAGCTCTCCGTCACATGGAGCAACAAATCCCAGTCTTGATCCATGCCAACCCAAGAGACACCCTCAGAGATACCTGTAGAGCACCTTTATAGTCACCCAGTTACATTGTGATGTTTGATACACACAAGGTAATCCTCCGGTGTCAGTGAGTTGCATGATCTCATGGTCATCGGAACATATACTTGACATGCAGAAAACAGTAGCAATAAACTGACACGGTCATATGCTACGTTTGTAGTTTGGGTCTTGTCCATCACACCATTCTCCTAATGATGTGATCCCGTTACAAAATGACATCTCATGACCATGACTAGGGAACCATAGCCATCTTTGATCAACAAGCTAGTCTATTAGAGGCATACTAGGGACATGGTGTTGTCTATGTATCCAAACATGTATTTGAGTTTCCGATCAACACAATTATAGCATGGATAATAAACGATTATCTTGAACAAGGAAATATGATAATAACTAATTTATTATTGCCTCTAGGGCATATTTCCAACAGTCTCCCACTTGCACTAGAGTCAATAATCTAGTTCACATCACCATGTGATACGCATTGTTATGAATCTAACACGCGGTGAGTTTTGGGGCTCGATCATGCTTTGCATGTGAGAGAGGTCTTATAGTCAACGGGTCTGCGACATTCAGATCCGAGTGTACTTTGCAAATCTCTATGTCAAACTATAAACACTGCTACCACACTCAATTTGGTACTATTCCAAATGGCTGCTCCACTATACGTATCCGGATTGCTACTAAGTGCCATCCAGATTAGTGTTAAAGCTTGCATCGACGTAACTCTTTATGATGAACCCTTTATTACCTCCATAATCAAGAAACATTTCCTTAGTTTTTTAGTCACTAAGGATAATATTGACCATTGTCTAGTGATCCACTCCTGGATCACTCTTGTACCCCTTGACGGACTCATGGCAAGGCACACACAGGTGCGGTACACAACATGGCATACTATACAGAGCCTATGGCTAAGGCATAGGGGATGACATTCGTCCTTTCTCTTTATTCTGTCATTGTCGAGCTTTGACTCTCACTCAACTTCACACCTTACAAATTAGGCGAGAACTCTTTCTCTGACT
The DNA here is from genome assembly GCA_022496015.1 of Hordeum marinum. NCBI lineage: Eukaryota > Viridiplantae > Streptophyta > Magnoliopsida > Poales > Poaceae > Hordeum > Hordeum marinum. The sequence continues at coordinate 244,533,563 of CM039672.1, forward strand.
GATCCATTTTGAACTCTTTCAAAATCTTGTCAAGGTATGTACTCATTGAAAGTCTCATCAAGCATCTTGATCTATCTCTATAGATCTTGATGCTCAACAATTAGGTAGCTTTATCCAGGTCTTCCTTTGAAAAACTCTTTTCAAACAACCATTCATGCTTTCCAGAAATTCTACATTATTTTCGATCAACAATATGTCATCCACATATACTTATCAGAAATTCTATAGTGCTCCCAGTCACTTTATTGTAAACACAAGTTTCTCGTAAACTTTGTATAAACTACAAAACTTTGATCACCTCATCAAAGTGTGTATTCCAACTCCGAGATGCTTGCTCCAACCCTTAGATGGATTGCTAGAGCTCGCACACCTTTTAGCATCCTTTGTACTAACAAAACCCTCTGGTTGTATCACATACAACCTTTCCTCAAGTAAACTATTGAGGAAACAATGTTTTGTCATCCATCTGCCAGATTTCATAATTGAAAAATGCAGCAACTACTAACATAGTTCCAATAGACTTTAGCATCGCTACGAGTCAGAAAGTCTCATCGCAGTCAACTCCTTGAAGTTGTCGTAAACTTCTGTGCAACAAGTCAAGCTTTATAAATGGTGACATTTACCATCAGCGTTTGTCTTCATCTCAAAAGTCCATTTGTACTCGACGACTTGCCGTCCAATGAGCAAGTCGACGAAAGTCTATACTTGGTTTTCATACATGGATCCTTTCTAGGATTTCATGGCCTCCAACCATTTGTGGGAATCCAGGCCCATCATCGCATCTCCATAGCTTGTAGGTTCATTGTTGTCCAACAACATGACCTCCAAGACAAAGTTGTCATAGCACTCAGGAGTAGTACACGTCCTTGTTGACCTACTAGGTTCGATAGTAACTTGATCCGAAGATTCATGATCATCATCATTAACTTCCTCTTCAACTGACGTAGGCTCCACAGAAACATCTTTCTGCGCTACGTTATTCTCTGGTTGAAGCAAAGGTTCAACAACCTCATCAAGTTCCATCTTCCTCCCACTCAATTCTTTCGAGAGAAACTTTTTCTCGAGAAAGGACCCCAGTTTTAGCAACAAACACTTTATGCTTGGATCTTGAGATAGAAGGTTCACCCAACTATTCTTAGGGTATTCTATGAAGATGCATTTGTCCGCTTTGGGTTCGAGCTCATTAGGTGAAAACACTTTCCACACAAGCGTCGCAGCCCCAAACGTCAAGAAATGACAGCTTATGTTTCTACCAAACCATAATTCACATGGTGTCATCTCAACAGATTTAGATGGTGCCCTATGTAAACTAAATGTAGTTGTCTCTAATGCATAACCACAAAACTATAGTAGCCAAACGATAATAGACATCATAGCACGCACTATATCCAATAGAGTATGACTATGACATTCAGACACACCATCACACTATGGTGTTCCAGGTGGCGTGAGTTGTGAAACAACTTTCACATTGTCTAAAGTTGTATGCCAAACTCGTAACTCAGATATTCACCTCCACGATCATATCGTAGACATTTTTATCTTCTTGTCACGAAGATCTTAAACTTCACTCTGAATTTGCATGAACCTTTCAAACGATTCAGACTTGTGTTTCATTAAGTAAATATACACTATATCTACTCAAATCATCAGTGAAGGTAAGAAAATAACGATTTCCACCGCATGCTATAAGACTCATTGGATTGCATACATCAGCATGTATCATTTCCAATAAATCACTTGCCCGCTCCATCCATCTGGAAAACGGGGTCCTTAGTCATCTTTGCTAAGAGGCATGGTTTCTATGTCTCAACCGATTCGAAATCGAATGAGTCCAAAGATCCATAAGCACGGAGTTTCTTCATGCGCTTTATACCAATATGACATAGCGGCAGTGCCACAAGTATGTGGTACTATAATTATTAACTTTGTATCTTTTGGCATCAATGTTATGAACATGTGTATTACTACGATCAAGATTCAACAAACCATTCTCACCGGGTGCATGACCATTGAAGGTATCATTCATGTAAACAGAATAACCATTATTCTATAACTTAAATGAATAATCATGTTGCAAAAAACATGATCTAATCACGTTCATGCTCAACGCAAAACACCAAATAACATTTATTTAGGTTCGTCACTAATCCCGAAGGTAGAGAGAGCGTGCGATGTTGATCACATCAACCTTGGAAACATTTCCAACACATGTCGTCACCTCACCCTTAGCTAGTTCTCCATTTATTCCGTAGCTTTTATTTCAAGTTACTAACATTTAGGAACCGAACCGGTATCCAATACCCAGGTGCTACTAGGAGTACTTGCAAGGTACACATCATTAACACGTATATCAAATATACTTCTATCGACGTTGCTAGCCTTCTTATCTGTCACGCCCAAGATGCGCACCTATCCTTGACACGAGGGCCTCGCAAGGGATAGAGGCGCATCTTGCCGTTCGCAAGTATAGTAACATTGCATCATACATTGCAGAAGAGATGAGTATACAAGTTGGCTTACACTCGCCACATGCTAAATTACAATTCCACACAGAGTTCAAATCATCAAGATGAAGACAGGGTCTGACTACGGACAAAATCAAACGATAAAACAGATGCAAATGAAACTATCTTGCTATCCCAAAGATCATGTCCATGGTCCTCTACTCATCCGGGTAAGTCACGTACATCCTGCCTCTTTCCTCATCATACTCCCACTGGAGCTGGGTAAGATCATCCTGCACGTACTCATCTTTACCTGTACCTAGAGGTTTGTAGTAATCTGTGAGCCACAAGGACTGAACAATCAAGTGCCCGGGTACCAAGACTATTCAATCTTAAAGGTTGAGATGGGATATGTGTTTGGTTTGCAACAACACTAAGCATATATGGTGGCTAACTTACGTAACATGAAAATAAATATGAGTGGCCTATGATGAACGATCGAATCTAGTATGATCTCTTTGAGATCCTGAACACTTACTTACGTCAGACATAACCCCACCGTGTTCCCTCTCAGATCATGATGACGATCAGAGACTATCACAGTTACTCACATAGTTGGTGTATTTTATTAAAAGTTTACTTCAAGTTTACTATAACCGGGTGTTAAACAAATATCCAAGTTGCCACATAACCGCCGGCATGGCTTCTCGAAAAGATTTAACCCTGCAGGGGTGCTCCAACTAGTCCATCACAAATAACCACACTCCGCAGGAATAGCCTCGACCACGGATCTCATGGTAATCATAGGTAATTCCAAAGGAATTCCAACACCTCGAGAAAACCCGAAGAAAGTCAGACTCCACACGCGAGACACTCGATAAAGGTAAAACAAATCCAGCAAGACCACCCGACGTGTTGACGAACCCAATAAGAGCCGTGTATCTCGTTCTCAGGACACGACGGATAAGCAACGCATACAGAGGCCTGATAGAAATCTCCCAAGTTGCCCTGGGTTGGCCCCGCACAGTGCTCTAGTTTGGACCAACACTCATGAGGAGCACTGGCCCGGGGGTTGATGAATTATCCACGGGTTTGCAAAGCCCTATGCAAATTTTATTAAGTTATTGAGAAAATGTAGTACCAATGTTGGGACTTGCCAAACAAGTTTTAATCTCAACCGAATAAACAAGAGGGTCCCCATAACAACCCCGAGCGTGTTAGGAGCGCAAAATATGGAAACCATAACACCGGTAACAAGAACTATGGCGATAACAGTGGAAAAAAACACCTAGCAAAAGGCCAAGCCTTCCACCAATACCAAGATATATATGTGTATTAAATTAAATAACAGATAATATTGTGATATCCAATCCATGTTATCAAATGGAACGACCTGCACCTGCAACTAAGAACGCTATAAGAGGGACTGAGCAGCGGTAACTTAGTCATTCAAAGGTTTGCTAGGATGTGGAGGGTTAGAGGCTTTCATGGAAATTAGGAGTCTGATATTCAAGTGGTAGGTAGAGCAATTATAACGATAAGAGCGAGAAACTAGCAAGCGAAAATAGTATTGGGATCTGGGTACGATCATCTTGTCTGTTGGTTCTTCAGCGAAACAAGTAGCGTGATCCTCTTAGTGGTACTCTCCTGGGTCCTCGTACTCAGTATCAACACTCGCGTCTACCCAAGAGAAACAGCAAAAATAAACATCCAACCAAGGTGCAATGTACAAATAAGATGATGCATGATTCATTTATGAAGAATTAACATGGCAATCCAAAACTAGTCATGTTTCACATGCAAAGTTTGTTTATTAATGAATCTGGACAGAACATCATGTTAAGTTATTTAAACATGCATGAACATGGCAAATATGGATGCAACATGCAAAATCGATAGAAATGCATATAAAGAACGTAAGAAATGGAGTTACGGTTCTCACGGCAAGGAACGAAGGCAAAACACAAGACAACCAATACCATGGGCTAATTCTTGGCATTCCAAGGTAGCCACTGGTTAGGCAATGAAAACCCAACCACAGTAGACTCAAAAATCAATCAATTCCATGGAGTATATCTCCCACAACTCACAAAACAATGAAACAAACAATCTGCCACAAAACAGCAACATAGCAACTTCCACAGCCCACAACTTGAGCTACAGGAATCCTACAGCCACATACAAGGTATTTATAGAAACTACACAACATATACATCAACTTATCCAACTACACAATCTACATAGGAGGCACACATCAATAAGCATGAAGCTATCAAGTTGACAAGATGAAGCAGTTTTCTGGGACTTGGTGAAAATTACAGTTTTCTAGAATCTGAGTTAATAAAGTAGCAAGTTGACGGCAATAGTTAAATTTGATATAGAGCACCTATTGGCATGAAAATTAACAGGATGGTAGTAGACAACATCTACTCCAAAATACTAGCACTGAACATGATCTAATTCACAACACATCACAAGATACCAACCACTCTACATGGCATAAAAATAACAACAGATTTCTCAGACTTGGTAATTTTTAGCATGCTGAAACAGAAACATTAAGTTGGCTACTTAGCAGCATGTTTACCACTTATATGGGTGATTCCCATGTTAAACAAAAATACCATGGCATAGTAGATATAAAACACTAGCACTTCCTAGTTGGCACATGCCCCAAAGCGAGCAAGGATTAAATCATGCAAAAATGACAAATTGGCATCACAGCTAAAATAACAGTTTTATGAACTTAAGAAAAAGTGAAATCTGAAAGCACCAATGCATTCATTGGTTCTTTCTACCCCAAAAATATGTGTCATACTCATATGTTCATGTGAAACAACAAGGCACAAACAAGATAGCAAAACTACCACCTATTCTCATAAGTGATACATAGCTCTATTTGAACATGGGCATAAATGATCACAACCAGATTTGTAGCTTATCTAGATATGGAAAAGAGCTAACAATCACCACATGCATATAAATACAACAAAGGGGTTTATCAAGTGGGGGAAACCCACTAGTCCCCCCCCCACACACATACACTCTACACACACACACTACAAGCAAGCACATCCATGATCTATATATGCCCAAGGAATATGAGCACCAACACTCATGATCATACCACCCAAGAAGGGGGTGTTCACCCCCCCACACACACATGCTCATATATGCATAATGCACATAGGCATACACACACTCACTCCCACAAGTGCACTAGGCACATACACTCACATACACTCACACAAGCTCATGTGTGTGGGTGGTCATCCACACACATATGCATACATATATGCACAATCCATATATGCACATGTATATGTGTATGGTAACACACACACACTCCCACAAACACACATGCATATATATGCACCACACTATGTGGCACACACACACACAAGCACAAGGTCATGCATATGTGCACACTCACATGCGCATACACATACACACACATGCACACCATCAAGCAAAATAAGAAAAACACATGCTGGAACTAACTACACACACACATATATATATATATATTTCAATGGAAGAAAACACAGGAAAAAAAGAAAAAGAAAATAAAAATGGGGAGGGGTTAGGAATCGAACCCACAACCTCTTGGTTGCTTCCCCTGATGCCTACCACTCTGCTATCGGCTCGACTGATAATAGAGGAGGGGACTAATGCACTAGTACACACGCACTATGATGTCTGACGAAACTGAAGAAGAACGACACCTGCGCGACAGAGCACGGCGGTGGCCAACCGGAGGACTCCGATGACCACACGAGCGGCGGAGGCGCTCGCTGGACACCATGCTCCTGCCCGCACACGCACACACTAGCACAGCCACAAAACACACGCGAGAATGCTACCGGCGACGATGACATAACGGCAATGGCGGGGACCTACACACGAATCGCGCGACGATGACCCAGAAAAGGAATCGAACGGGGCAGAGCGAAAACAGGCCCCTGCGAGAAGCAGGAACTCGCACGCGACGCCCGGAAGCATGAGCTCGACGGTGCACTCGTCGGAGACGAGGTCCAACGGCGGCGGAACGCACTGCACTACAACAAAGCTAAAAGCTTGGGATCGGGCGAGGATGGATGGTGAGCTCACCTAGACACGACCGCACAGCCAATTTAGCTCGAGGAAGCACGGCGATGGCGAATTGCCGCGGTGGAGGAGCTCGGTCGGAGGGGAAGAAGACGAAGCAAAGGCGTGGCCTTGGCGTCCCACGCGGATGTAGGGGACATGGGGGAAGCAGAAGACGACGGCGACGCGATCTCGATGATCTCCTGCTCGAGGGGCTCGCCGGAGAACCTCCCGCGGCGATGAGCTGTCTCTCTGAATCTTACTGCACCCTCTCTGGACTCTCTGACCCCATGCTTACCTGAGACGAAAGAGAGGGATAGATGGAGGGTGGCGGCACGAGGGGGAAGAGGGAACCCTAGGGGTGCGACACGGACATCGAGGGGATTAAATAGGCTCGGGAACAGACGGCGACGGCGACGGAAAGGGGACGGCGGAGCACTCTCGCTCTCTCTAAACCTGATGGCAACAGCGACGTAGCAGGTGGCCGTCAGGTGGCTGCTGGCCCTCGTGGGCCGGGAAGGCCACACGCACACACTCTCTTAGACAAACAAAACAGAAGCCTATTCTTTTTAAAAACATCACAACACAAGGGAAAAACCCTAGAGAAAAATAAAAGGGTTCTGGTGCAAACAAAAATACTTTTGTAAAGAAAATATTGTGTACTATTTAATAAAAATATTAAGTTGATTTTTAGGACAAGTAATTTAAATATTTTAAAATAGGCATCCCTCTGTTATTTAAAACTCACAAGCACACAAACTTCAAACATCAAAACACCCATACTCAAAATTCATAACACATATAGGGCTACCTCTTGAACATTTTTAAATCATTTAAATAGCAACTTAATTCTGCTTAACAAATAACATGAAGCAAAGGGGGGGTATTGGAAGGTTTTTTGAAAAGAAAAGAGAGGGAAGAAAAGGAGGGTTGCACACCAACATTCCACCACATCACACACAACACTCAAGATCACAACCCACCAATCACACTAGGCCACATAAGAATCAAAATGCCTGATGGATGAAATGATGCATGATGCATGGATTAAAAACAAAGCATGGCATGAAAAGGTGCAATCTCATTAATCTCATGGCACAAGGTTCATGCAATAGGTTACATGCCAAATAAAGGTAGGGGCAGCACTTGGGATGTCACACTATCTACCAAGTATCTAGGGTTGTTCTGTTTTAGCGACCGCTCTCCTCATAATCGAAGCACTTTGTCTCAGGTTTGGGTTCAACTTTGGGTTGCTTCACTAGAGCAGCAACTGACTTGCTATCCATGAAGTTTCCCTCCTTGCTCTTGCCCTTCTCGAAACTAGTGGTTTGACTAACCATCAACACTTGACACTCCTTCCTAATTTCTACCTTCGCGGTGTCAAACATCGCGAACAGCTCAGGGATCATTATTTCTATCCCTGACATTTTATAGTTCATCACCAAGTTCTAGTAGCTTAGTGACAGTGACTTGGAGAACTATATGAATGACTATCTTATTTGGAAGACCAACTCCCACTCGATTCAATCGATTGTAGCACCCAGACAATCTGAGCACATGCTCAACGATTGAGCTATTCTCTTTCATATTGCAGGCAAAGAATCTTGTTGGAGATCTCATATCTCACAACACGGGCACGAGCCTGAGATCCTAATTTCAGCTCTTAGAACATCTCATATGTTCCGTGACGTTCAAAACATTTCGGAGCCTCAATTCTAAGCCGTAATGCATGACGCACTAAACTATCAAGTAGTCATCAGAATGTGCCTGTCAGATGTTCACAACATCTACAGACGACGCTAGGGGGTTGGCGCACCGAGCGATGCATCAAGGACATAAGCCTTCTGTGCAGCAATGAGGACAATCCTCAAATCACGGACCCAGTCCGCAATATTGCTACCATCATCTTTAAACTCTATATGTCTAGGAACATATAAAAATTCAAGGGAGCTACAACGTGAGCTAGTAATCTACAACATAATTTTGCAAAGACACTACTGACTATGTTGATGATAATGAGTTCAATTAATCATATTAGTTAAGAACTCCCACTCAAATTGACATCCCTCCGGTCATTCGAGTGATACATGATCCAAATTCACCAACTCAAGTCCGATCATCACGTGAGTTGAGGTGGTTTCAATGGTGAACATCATCATGTTGATCATATCTACTATATGACTCATGTTCGACCTTTCGGTCTCTTGCGTTCCAAGGCCATGTCTGTACATGCTAGGCTCGTCAAGTTTAACCTGAATGTTCTGCATGTGCAACACTGACTTGCACCCATTGTATGTGAACATAGAGTCTATCACACCCAATCATCACGTGGTGTCTCGACACGACGAACTTTTGCAATGGTGCACACTTGGGGAGAACACAATTTATCTTGAAATTAAGTGAGGGATCCCTTATAATGCTACTGTCGTCCTAAGCAATACAAGGTGCATAAAAGGATTAACATCACATGCAAATCATAAGTGACATGATATTGCCATGAACTAGTGCTTTTGATCTCCATCTTGAAAGCGCCGGCATGATCTCCATTGTCACTGGCATGACACCATGATCTCCATCATCTTGATCTCCATCAACGTATCACCATCGGGGTTGTCGCGCCCACCGTGCTTCTACTACTATTGCTACCATTTAGCGATAAAGTAAAGAATTACATAGTGCTTAATGATTGACACGGAGGTCATACAATAATTAAAGACAACCCTATGGCTCCTGCCGGTTGTCGTACTCATCGACATGCAAGTCGTGATATTCTATACAACACATGATCATCTCATATATCACATATATCTCATCATGTAATTGGCCATATCACATCACAACATACCCTGCAAAAACAAGTTAGACGTCCTCTAATTGTTGTTGCAAGTTTTACGTGGCTGCTATGGGTATCTAGAAAGAACAATTCTCACCTACGCAAAACCACAACGGTGATACATAAATTGCTTTACAACCTTCTCAAGGACCGCCTTTGTCGAATCCGATCCAACTAAAGTAGGAGAAACAGACACCCGCCAGCCATCTTTGTGTAACGAAGTTACACATCAGTTGATGGAACCTGTCACTCATAAGTGTACGAGTAAGGTTGGTCCGGGCCGCTTCATCCCACAATACCGCTGAACCAAAACACGACTAAGGGAGGAAGAAATTTAAGCATCAACGCCCACAAACTTTTTGTGTTCTACTCGAGATCTCATCTACACATAGACCTAGCTCATGATGGCACTGTTGGGGAACGTTGTATGGGAAACAAAAAATTTCCTACGCGCATGCAAGATCTATCCATGGTGATGAGCATCTAAGAGAGGAAGAGCGGATCTACATACCCTTGTATGTCGCTAAGCGGGAAGCGTTAAGAAACGCGGTTGGTGTAGTTGAACATCTTCGCGATCCAAATCGCCGAGCGTCCCGCGATCTCATCACGATCCGTCCCGCGAACTCATCACGATCTGTCTCGCGATCTCATCATGATCCGTCTCGTGATCTTAATCACGGTCCTTCCGATCTAGCGCCGAACAGACGGCACCTCTGCGTTTAGCACACGTACAACTCGATGACGATCTCTGCCTTCTTGATCCAACAAGAGGGAGCAGACAGGTAGACGAGTTCTCTGGCAGCATGGTGGCGCCACGGCGATGGTGGTGGAGCAATTCTGGCAGGGCTTCACCTAAGCACTACCGAAAACCGATCTAGAGGAGAAACTATGCACTAGAGGAACGGGTAGCACGTGGCTGAAAATCTTGTGCCAAAACCCTAAAACCCTCTAGTATATATAGGAGGAGAGGAGGAGGAGGCTTGTATCCCAAGGAGCCAGCCCTTGGGTCGGCCGAACCAGGAGGGAGGAATCCTCCTCTTCCACTCCTAGTAGGATTAGGACTCCTTCCTAATTTAACCTTTTTTGCCTTATTCCACCTTTTTCCTTTTGGGCTTTTTCTTCCCTGCCGCATGGGCCCTTTGAGGGACTTCCTCAAGCCCACTAAGGGCTGGTATTGATCCTCCCACAGCCCATGTAGCCTCTTGGGTCGAAATCCCCCTCCCGATGGTCTCCCGGTACACTACCGACACTCCCGGTACACTATCGATGAGCTCGAAACTTTTTCGGCGACCAAAATAGGACTTCCTATATATCAATCTTTACCTCCGGACCATTCCGGATCTCATTGTGACGTCCGGATCTCATCCAGGACTCCGAACAACCTTCGGTCACCACCATACATAACTCTATACTACCGAAACATCACCGAACCTTAAGTGTGCACACCCTGCGGGTTCGAGAACTATGTCGACATGATCGAGACACCTCTATGGTCAATAAAACATAGCGGGACCTGGATGCCCATATTGGTTCCTACATATTCTATGAAGATCTTTATCGGTCGAACCTCTATGTCAAGGATTTAGTTAATCTCGTATGATGTTCCCTTTGTTCTTCGGTATGTTACTTGCCTGAGATTCGATCGTCGGTATATTCATACCTAGTTCAATCTCGTTACCGACAAGTTTCTTTACTCGTTCCGTAATACAAGATCCCATGACTAACCCTTAGTCACATTGCTTGCAAGGCTTATTGTGATGTTGTATTACCGAGTGGGCCCTGAGATACCTCTCCGTCACACAGAGTAACAAATCCCAGTCTTTATCCATGCCAACCCAACAGACACCCTCAGAGATACCTGTAGAGCACCATTATAGTCACCTAGTTACGTTGCGACGTTTGATACACACAAGGTACTCCTCCGGTGTCAGTGAGTTGCATGATCTCATGGTCATAGGAACATATACTTGACATGCAGAAAACAGTAGCAATAAACTGACAAGATTATATGCCACATTTGTAGTTTGGGTCTTGTCCATCACATAATTCTCCTAATGATGTGATCCCGTTACCAAATGACATCTCATGTCCAAGACTAGGAAACCATAGCCATGTTTGATCAACGAGCTAGTCTATTAGAGGCATACTAGGGACATGGTGTTATCTATGTATCCACACATGTATCTGAGTTTCCGATCAACACAATTATAACATGTATAATAAACGATTATCATGAACAAGGAAATATGATAATAACTAATTTATAATTGCCTCTAGGGCATATTTCCAACATGTGGAGCATTGGGCTCCTTTCGAAACACCATTCAAAAAGAGAGAATTCAAATTTGGCAAAACGAGAAAACGAATAGAGAAAATTTCCCGCCCCTTTTTCTTTTAAAACATAAGATCACGAAATCTTCGAGATTTTGGCAGGCTCAAGCACAAAAAGGGGCCATCGAAGGCTGCAACTTGAAATACAGAAAAGAGCGAGAAAACTGTCGCGTCCATCTTTTTGGGGTTGTCCCCGCCTTCGTCTTCCCCCAGCGCTGAGCGTAGGGCATCCACATTGCATGGGAATAGCCATTAATGGGCAGTGTTGTCTTCTCCGCAAGCTCCGGGCTGTGGCTGCCACATTGCATGGGAGGAACCCCTCCGCGTCCTCGGGGGGCTACCATGGTGATGAGCATCTACGAGAGGGAGAGTGGATATACATACCCTTGTAGATGGGTAAGCGAAGCGTTGAGAAACGCAGTTGATGTAGTCAAACATCTTCGCGATCTAATCACAAGCAGTCCCATGATCTCATCATGAGCCATCCCGTGATCCCATCATGTTCCTTCCGATCTAGCGCTGAACGGACGACACCTCCGCGTTCAACACACGTGCGGCTTGATGCTGCCTTCACCTCCTCGATCCAGCGAGCGATGGTGAAGTAGTAGATGAGTTCCGACAGCACAATGGCGTGGTGACGGTGGTGGTGAAGAACAATCTCCGCAGGGCTTCGCCAAGCACAACAGAAACTATAATGGAGGATAAACTAGAGGGACGGGGTTGGCGGCACACGACTTGGGAAAACTAGATGTGTTTCAGGTGCTAGCCCCACCCCTTTATTTATATGCTGGGCCCTAGGGTCGAAACTTGGAGAAAAATGCTCCTCAAGGTCGGTTTGGCACGCGGGCAAGAGTCCTTCTCGGACTCCAGGACCAGACGCCAAGGTCCTCGGCATCTGGACCCAAACGCCAAGGTCCCTGGCGTCTGGTCCCTACCCTCTGCAAAACTCCTTTTCACCTTCCTAAAGCCTCATGGGCTTTACCCCTTGGCCCACATAAAGTGTTATTGTACCCCGAACATTTTGGGAAACATCCGAAACTCTTCCGGTGAATTTCGGAACCCTTCCGGAGACCAAACACTATTATCCCATATATCAATCTTTACCTCCAGACTATTCCGGAGCTCCTCGTCATGTCCGGGATCTCATCCGAGACTCCGAACAACTTTCAGTCACCAACATAAGAACTCAACTATACTTATATCGTCACCAAACATTAAGTGTGTAGACCCTGCGGGTTCGAGAACTATGCAGACATGACCGAGACACCTCTACGGTCAATAACCAATAGCTAGTCTACTAGAGGCATACTAGGGACACAGTGTTGTCTATATACCCACACATGTATTTAGTTTCCAATAAATACAATTATAGCATGGATAATTAACAATTATCACGAACAAGGAAATGTAATAATAACTAATTTATTATTTCCTCTAGGGCATATTTCCAACACTCCCGACCTTCACACAAAGGTTGACAATCTATAAACATATCATGCTCTGACTTCCTTAGATAACGGTTCACCATATGTGCATGCTACGGGAATCACAAACCTTTACACAATTATTTTTACCAAATCACAATTACTTCCTAAAATGACTCTTAACATTACCATCTTTGTATCTCAAAACTTTATGCAAGGAATCAAACTTCTCAAACATACTCAATGCACTTAATATGGAAGTTTTTATTATATGCCTCTTGGATGCCTATTATATTAGGACTAAATTCATAACCTAGACCAATTACTATGCTGTTTAGAGATTCTCAAAATAATATAAGTGAGGTATGAGAGTTCAATTATTTCTATAAAATGCAAACACCACCTTGCACTAAAAAATATAAGTGAAGCACATAGAGCAAAATTGCCTAACTCAAAAGATATAAGCGAAGCACATAGAGTATTCTAAAAAATTCATGATTCAGCGTGTGTATCTCAAAATATGTGTGCAGCAAGGATGATTGTGGCAAAATAATAAGCAAAGACTCATATCATACAAGACACTCCAATCAAAACACATATCATGTGGTGAATAAAAATATAGCCTCATGTAAATTTACCGATGGAGTGAAGACGAAAGAGGGAATGCCTTCCAGGGCATCCTCAAGCTTAGGATCTTTCGCATACTTGAATATGACTTGGGGTGCCTTGGGCATCCCCAAGCTTACGCTCTTGCCACTCCTTATTCCATAGTCCATCAAATCTTTACCCAAAACTTGAAAACTTCACAACACAAAACTTAACAAAAAACTCGTGAGATTCGTTAGTATAAGAAAATAAATCACCTCTTTAGGTACTATTGTGAACTCATTCTTTATTTATATTGGTGCTATACCTACTATATTCTAACTTCTCCATGGTTCATACCCCATGATACAACCTATAGATTCATCAAAATAGGCAAACAACTCAAAGAAAACAGAATCTGTCAAAAATAGAACAGTCTGTAGCAATCTAAAAACTTCGTATACTTATGTAACTCCACAAATTCTGAATAATGATTAATACTTGCACAATTTATATATCAATGTTTTTTTAAATGCAAACTCATTTGATGCTTTGAAAATTTTAGAAAATTCCTGGACTGAGCGCCAAAGTTTCTGTTTTCCAGCAAGATCAAATCAACAACTACCATAGATCACCCCAAAGGTTTACTTGGCTCAAACACTAACTAAAACACCAAAACACAATTAATACAGAAGTAATAATGTGGGAACCACTCAAAAACATAAGCGTAAATAGAACACAAAAATAAAATTGGGTTGCCTCCCAACAAGCGCTATTGTTTAACGCCCCTAGCTAGGCATAATGATTTAAATGATGCTCACATAAAAAGTAGTATTTGAAACATGCAAGAGAGCATCATGAATCTCATGACAAGCACGTTTAAGTCTATCCCACTTCCTATGCATAGGGATTTTGTGAGCAAACAATTTATGGGAAGAATAATCAACTACCATAGGAAGGCAAAACAAGAATAACGTCAAATCTTTGAACACATAGAGAGGAAACTTGATATTATTGCAATTCCTACAAGCATATGTTCCTCCCTCATAGTAATTCTCAATAGAATCATGAAGGAATCTCACAATATAACTATCACATAAAGCATTATTTTCATGATCAATTATAGCATACATGTCATCACCAAAACTGGGGGAACAAAAAATATCATCTTCATCAAGCATACCATCCCCAAGCTTGTGGTTTTGCATATCATTAGCATCATGTATATTCATAGAATTCATACTAACAACATGGCAATCATAATTTTCATTCAAGTAACTATCATGAATCACCTTATAAAATTTTTCTTTCAACACTTCATCAAAAAATTTAGGTTCATGATTTTCAAACAAAACTTCATAGAGATAATCAAGTGCACTTACTCACTAGCAGTTGGTTCATCATAATTTGGTCTTTTCAAAAGATTAGCAAGTGGATAAGGATCCATATCAATAGTTTTTTAGCAAGTGAAGATACAAGAAAATAGAAGGCACATGGTAACACAAGCAAACATAGCTAACAAGAGATCCGACAAGAAAAAGGCAAACAAAAAAGAGAGGGCGAGTAAAACGTGAAATTTGTGAAGTGGGGGAGAGGAAAACGAGAGGCAAATGGCAAATAATTTAAATGAAAGAGATGAGTTTGTGATGGGTACTTGGTAGGCTTGATGTGTATCCTACCCGGCAATGGCGCCAGAAATCCTTCTTGCTACCTCTTGAGCTTGCGTTGGTTTTCCCTTGAAGAGGAAAGGGTGATGCAACAAAGTAGATAAGTATTTTGCTCAATTGTTGAGAACCAAGGTATCAATCCAGTAGGAGGAACAAGCAAGTCACCAATGGATGCACCTACACAAACAATCAAACTCTTGCAACCAATGTTATAAAGGGGTTGACAATCCCTCCATGATTATTTGCAAGGATTAGATCCGATAGAGATAGATGTAAACGAGAACGGAAAGTAAAAGGTAAATAAATTGCAGCAAAGAATTTTTGGTATTTTTGGTTTATAGATCTGAAAATATATTATGGAAAGTAGACCCGGGGGCCATAGATTTCACTAGAGGCTTTTCTCTTGAAGGAAAATATCATGGTGGGTAAACAAATTACTGTTAAGAAATTGATAGAAAAGCGAATAATCATGTAGTTATCCAAGGCAATGATCATGCATATAGGCATCATGTTCGTATCAAGTAGAACAAAACGATTCTACATCTACTACTATTACTCCACACATCGACTGACTCCTTCCTGCATCTAGAGTATTAAGTTTATGAAGAACAGAGTAACACATTAAGAAAGATGACATGATGTAGAGGAATATACTCAAGAAATATGATGAAAACCCCATATTGTTACCCTTGATGGTTACAATACAATACGTGACTGGCTACCCCTACTATGTCACTGGGTGAGGACACCGCAAGATTGAACCCAAAACCAAGTACTTCTCCCATTGCATGAATTACCAATCTAGTTGGCCAAACCAAACCAATAACTCGAAGAGACTTACAAGGAGATGAAATCATGCATATAAGAATTCAGAGAAGATTCAAATAAGATTCATGGATAATCTGAACATATACTCACAATTCATCGAATCTTGACAAACACACCACAAAAGAGGATTACATCGGATAGATCCCCATGAAGATCATGAAGAACATGGTATTGAAGATCAAAGAGAGAGAAGAAGCCATCTAGCAACTAGCTATGGACCTGTAGGTCTGTGGTGGACTACTCACGCATCATCGGAGGGGCAATGGGTTGATGTAGATGCCCTCCATGATCGAAACCCCCTCCGGTAGATTACCAAAAAAGGCTCCAAGATTGGATCTCTTGAGAACGGAGGCCTCTGGCGGCGGAAATGTATTTGCGTGCCTTGTTATGGTGTCGGGGGAATATTTGGGTATTTATAGGAAGAAGAATAGGGTTAGGAGACCTGCCAGGACACGGTAAGCCTGTTGGGCGCGGCTAGGGGGTTGGTTACACCTACCAGGCTTGTGACCTCCTGGCAGGTGCCCTGGCATGCACTCCAACCCTGGTTGATTTTTTCCTTCCAGAAAAATCCATTCTGAAGGTTTTCTGCCATTTCAACTCGATTTAATATTCCATATCTGCAAAACTTAAAAACAAGGAAAAAGAGAAACTGGCACTAGGCTCTAGGTTAATAGGTTAGTCCTGAAAATAATATAAAATAGTATATTAATGCATATAAAACATCCAAAACAGATAATATAATACCATGCCATCATCAAAAATTATAGATATGTTGGAGACGTATTAGGGGACATGAGTACATCCGCACCCTGTCCAAAGGTGGTCTTCGCATGCAAAGCGGTTGTCGATGATGTAGTGGTGGCCTCGGTGATGACATCCACCCTATGGGGCTCGTGGTCGTGATCTTTTTGCACTGGAATGGAAACCTTTGGGCGGTGCTTCGGGAACCTGCGTACGTCCTTGCTCCCTTTGCATGAAAGGGCAAACTACATTGCTTGGCGCGTTGGCGCTCGCCTGTGCTTCCCTACGTCCTCTTTGACTCCCGAGGCTGGGTTCTGCATAGAGATCTCCACTGCTCTGGAGGTGTCCCGAGGAGGCCCAACCTTGCTGGTCTTGGTGTCGTTCTTCCTCGCGAGCCTAGGGTCCTCGTGAGGGCCTTGTCTTGAGTGGAGCCCCACCAGGCCGAACCTGGCTGATGAGGTGGGCCATGTCCTAGCCCAGAGGCAGGCAGGTCTAGGTACCCCTATTCCCAGAACGCTGACAATTGTACATATCGGCCACCAACCAAGTCGTTAGCGCAGTGCTCATCGTCGAACGAGAGGAGGAGGGTCACAAATTCTAGATACAAAATCCGGTCTACTACGTGTCAGAAGTACTAACGCAGTGCAAGTCCAGATGCCCGCATGACGAGAAGATAGCCTACATAGTATTTATGGCATGGCGGAAGCTAAGACACTACTTTCAAGAGTGTTTTGTTCCGGTGGCATCCGAAGTACCCCTGAATGATATAATCAACAACAGGGACGCCACCGGCCGCATAGCCAAATGGGCCATTTAGCTCCTTCCTTTTGAAATCGCCTATAAGCCACGACGAGCTATTAAATCTCAGGTGTTGGCAGATTTCCGGCTGAATGGATAGAAGCCGAGCTCCCCAGGGAACATAGTACATACTCCCATTGGACGCTGTACTTTGACGGATCGAAAACATTGGCCGGACTGGGGGCTGGAGTTATTCTCACATCCCCCACAGGCGACAACGTTCGATACGTGTTGCAAATCATGTATGCCGATTCCAACAATGCAGCTGAATACGAAGCACTTTTGCACAAGCTTCGGATGGCAGTTTCAATGGGCATACAACGGCTGGAGGTACGGGGAGATTTCAACTTGGCCATCTCTCAAATCAACGGCAAATTCGATGCCAAAAACCTGAAGATGGCAACATATAGAAACGGCGTCCTGAAAACATCTGCACGGTTCGAGGGGCTAGAATTCCACCATGTCGCTAGATACAACAACCAAGCCATTGACATATTGGCCCGCATGAGGGCCAAATGCGATCTCGATTTTTTCCAAGTTGGGTTGCCTCGCTCCTGTGTTTACCCTCTGCGTTCTTGACTGTTCGGCTAGAGGGTAAAGGGAGCACCTCTGTGATTGTTATGACCGGGTTATCCAGATACATACCTTAGACGGGTGAAGCCAAAAGCTAGCTATCTTCGGTAGAAATTGGTCGGCTACGATGGGAGAAACAAAGAAAATTATGGTTGTTATCACCATTAATCGGGTTTCTTTTCTCGTGAAAGCCATTAGTCGCATACTAGCAGTATTCGGCCTTACTATCGATGATTTACGTATCAGCCTAAAGGAAGGCATCGATAGAGGTACTATTTTCTTCAGAAGATGTTTCTTACACTAAGCAGTAATATAACATATCTCCCTATGCACTTTTTTGTCTGTTCGCACCAAATGTTCAGATTGTCTGGTTCCTTGAAAAGAGTTCCCTCTTATCGAGGGATATCGAAGGAACACTCCCAAGCTCTTAGCACGGTTGGTCGAAGCCAATGGCCAGTTAAGACAATGTTTACAATAGAGATGGAGAAATTTTGGATTGCAAGTACATAGTTACATACGATCACACATCTGGCTGCTGGTCAAGACTATCTATTAAGGTATCTAGGGTGCAATCCTCCTGCGAGAGACGAGTAGCAGGCATCACCTGGTCGCACACCAAACGAAGCGGCACTTCTTGCCCATCAGGCCCTGCTGGCCCAACCCGGGCCATATGCTCGAGTTTAAGGGCGATATATCGAGTCTTGATCATCGCCCATGCCTCCTGTTCTCCCTCCCGCCAGGTCGATGTCTTCCATAACTCGAACCGACTCCGGGCTCCCTTGAACCGATAAGCCAGTTTGGCCATCCCCTCCATAGGTTACTCGGCGGGCCATAACACTTTTCTCATGCTCTTCATACTCTTCTGAGCCCGCTCATGAACGGCATATAGTTCCTTTAGAAGACCCCCCGGTAGGATCCGATCTCTTCTCCAGGCCGCCCGGTTGGGAGACCTATACATGAGACAAGGCATGTCCACTAAGCTTCATGTATGAGAGGTACCCTTCGATTTTACAATCACACTTACCGAACATGCCCCTCTGTAGCTTTTGGTTCTCTTCTTGGGTATGGGCAAATTGAGTCTTTAAACTCTCAATTTCTTCAACTTGCTGTTTGTTTTTCCTATGGAGGCATTTCTTCTCCTCAAGGTTTCGTTGCAACGAAAGGCAGCCGACCTCATGCTAGGACTCCACGTACCTCTGAGATTTTCGGGATGCATCTAGATCTTTTTGCAGTTGTCCTATAGACTTAGCTGCTACAAAGTACCCTCGCGTCAGCACGGGATTATATACTTAGATTGGCAGAATGGATATACTTACCATGCGCCTCCCGGGTGAAATTCTTTACTTGTTCCAGCTTGGCCTGCACGTCTTCCACCTATGGTCGGCTCGCCTCCAATTCAATAGACAATTTCTCATTCTACTGCCTTGAGGCCTACATCATCAATAAAATGGTATGCGGATCCTTAATTCGGTCGTCCCGACCAATTCAAGGCTCAGGGGCTAGTGGATTTACATGTGTGTCCGGATTCTTAAAACCAATCACTCACCTTCAGGCTAGATGATATCAGTTTCACTGCTTCCCCAAGCCCAGCTCGGGCAGCTCCGATATGCGCATCTGCCAAACATAAAGCATTAAAATCTTGTTCGGAGAACGCCGAATGGCGCAGTGCTTCTCGCCACCGCCGATGGTTCATCACACTCTCCACCTCGGATTTGGTGACCGATACCGCGTCCCCGGAATCTTTAGGGACTGGGTTGACCATAGGGGCCTCCGCAGCAGGTTCAGCATGAGCAGAAGTTCTTGGCTCATGAGTATTGCTAGGCACCTCGGCAACATTCTCGACAGAAGATGGTTGTACTTGCTTCCTGAGTATTTTGGCATAAGATCCTTTGAGAAATTTTAGCGATAACAATAGATTAAGCGACCAAACAAAGTACCTCTTGGTTGGACGAGTGGTCGGGGTTGTCCCCACGACCGGTTCACATGAAGGATTCATGTTGATGTCCGGCCCGGGCATTGCTACAGTAGCCGACGTTCGTCATGCAGACCGATGATGTTTGGGAGTGGAAGCCGGTGCACTTGGGTCGGCGAAGGGCGCTTGCCTTTTCTAGGAGGAATTTTTCTTCTTGTCGGTAATAGGGGAGGGGAGTAATCCAGGGTGATTGGTTATGATAGCCACCTTGGAGCGATCGAGGCTCTCTTGGTAAAATACCCTTCCTTCAAACTCGATTGACAGATACGGATCGTCATAGAATCCTGGATCGTTGTCACGAGCATAGTTCACTGGTTGGGGGCGAACAGTTGATTGTCTCGACAAAGCTCCTCCATTCCTGTTCACACATATTAAAAGCTCCGGTCAAAAAGGGGGCGAATGAAAAGCTCGAAATCAAATCATAAGATCGAAAGGATTACCCATTCGATGGGGTTGTAACTTTTGTAGCCCTCCTTAACCGGCAGCCGAACAAAATCTTCCTTTTCCCCTTTGTACAGGTCGGCAAGTGTGGCCGCCAATGCTACTTGATTGGCAGGGCCCAGTCGTCGGGAGCGAGTGGTGTCACTTGTCCCATTGTAACGCCACAAAGGGTGTATTGTTTCTTGAAAAGGCTGCACGCATCGAGTGATGGTAGCGGCCATTACATCAATCATGGTCAGCTTGTGATGAGCGCTACTTGATTGGCAGGGCCCAGTCGTTGGGAGTGAGTGGTGTCACTTGTCCCATTGTAATGCCATAGAGGGTGTATTCTTTGTTGAGGAGGCTACACACATCGAGTGATGGTGGCGGCCATTACATTAATCATGGCCAGCTTGTGATGAGCCAGTAGTCGTACGTGGGAAGCCAAGCATTGCACTTCGGCATCATCCTCTTGGGATGAGCTCCTCGGTCACCACTTGTACCTTTTATTCAAAGGGGTGTCGGAGTATTCAGGCAAACCCCTCCGAGCTGGATCGAATAAGGGTATGTCCTCAGTATAGAACAAATCCAAAGACCATTCTCCCGACTCCTTCTTCAGCGTCCCGACTGGATACCATGTCCTGGCGATACGACACACTTTGGCTCCTCCGACTTCACGAATTGTCTCGCCCTGAGTGCGGGGGACGAGACAGAAGTACTTCCTCCATAGACCAAAGTGGGCCTCACATCCTAGAAACATCTCGCAAAGAACAACAAAGCCCGAGATGTGCAAAATAGATCCGGGGGTAAGATGATGGAGCTGGATCCCATAGAACTTCAGTAATCCCCTCGGAAAAGGATGAATGGGGAACCCTAGGTCTCGCAAGAGGAAGGGCATGAAGCATACTGGCTCTCCCTTGTGGGGATTAGGGAAATTCTCCGCGAAGGCTTCATTGTTAAAAGAGGTCAAACTGGCGCAGGTAGCCGCTAGATCCAAGGAAGGGAGATAACCTTGGGTCTCGAGGTCGCGTAATCGAAGGAGAGACAAATAGCAACTCGCACAATCCTCAGTACGAGAGTCGTAAGGACGCGAGGAAGAGCTAGGGGCGCTCGCCATGTTTGTGTGGTGATCCCTCGCTTGCAGTTTTTTTTGATGGGGAAGAAGAGGAAGATGTGGCCCAGACCATGATCTAGCTTGTTTAAATGGGTGGTGTATCCTTTGTGGGAAGGGCAGTATTGTAAAAAACTGCTAGACCACTCGTCTCTCCTAGGTGCATGAGGATCGAGAAGCGTTCAAAGTTATTACAATGGGTCCCGCAAGTGCTCAACGTTTGAGATTTCACCAATGACGGGATGTTTGATGAACAAGAAGGGATAGAGGGACTCGCCTCGCAAGCCGAAGATATCGATGCACACGATTGTCTGGCTAGTATACCTCGGCATTCAAGGCTAGTCCTGGGCTACTAAGGGAGTCTTGGATTAGGGGGTCCTCGAACGGTCGACCTATTTCTGATGGGCTAGACTCATGGGCCGCTGGCTGAGTATAGGATTGATAGAAGGCCCCATCGCCACGGAGGAATCCTCAGGAGTCATGGCGTGTCTTCCAAGTTTGGTATGGTAGATAGGCATTTTTTCCCTTCGAGGTGCAACCGACCATGTGTAACCCTAGGGACCCACGACGTCTATATAAGCGGGGAGGGGGGGGTTAGATGGTAGAGCAAGAAAACTCATCTAGGGTTTCAGCTATTCGATGTCGGGGTAGATCAACTCTGTAAACTTCATACCATCAATATAATTGAGTAGGACGTAGGGTTTTACCTCCATAGGACGGCCCGAACCTTGGTAAACATCGTCTCCTTCGTCCCTTGTTACCATCAATCCTAGTCTCACAGCTCGGGTCCCCCCCCCCCTACCCGAGATCCACCGGTTTTGACACCGACACTTGGTGCATAATTTGTAGCCAACATTACGAGGTGGCACAAAAGGTTTGAGGCCAATTGGAACTATTTAAACGTAGGTTTGGATTTAAATGGTTTTATTAAATGTTGCTGGTCCACTAAAATAATTGCCAGCAACAATTTGGTCATCCAAATAAATGTGATATTATTTTTACCAAAACCGGGAAAGTTTATTACATATTGTATAAATTTTTGTTTAGCTATTTAAATAAATATTATTTTGACTTTGTTTTAAATTTGTATTTGAACTTGGCTCGGATTAGAGTGAAGTTTAGCAAAATTAATTGTGATGACATGGAACTATTAGCATGAGTTTAGTGTAGCATGACATCAAGGGTGTTACAATTCTCCTCTAGTACATGAAATCTCATCCCAAGATTTAAGAAGTAGAGTAAGGGGTAAAAGACAGTCTTCTCGGTCTTAGTTGATCTTCCCGAAGAGGTCGATCCACTGTATTTAAGTCTTTATTACTCTACATCATTGCATCATGACGGAGTCGTCATTCTTCCTTCTGGATATTCATCGTACTTACGAAAAGGATAAGGGATAACTCGACAATGAGGGAATTCTAAAAGGGGTAATCAGGTGGAGTTATCTCATGAATGAAACACATGAGGATCTTTGGAGTTTTGGAACATATGACTAATATCGATAGTGACTTAAGAAGATATGAATAGTTTGACCTGAGTAGGCGAACATGTACTACCTATGCAAGATGGAAGAAAGGTTCTGAGTGTCGAAGAATGAATCTCGTGTTTGATACCTTAATGGATCGTCTCAAGGAATGTGGCTCGTGGAAACGCATATGAAGCCAAGTGAAAGAGAAATTTAGGATACAAGGATCACATAGTGATTTACATGAAACTTCATAATTGATGAGAGAGTTTCCATAAATTTAAAAGAATGGTAGGCTCAATGTATAATGATAATCTATCACATGGGAAATTTTCATATACACGCATGTGCTACAGAAAGATAAAGCACACCACGTCGGTGTGTATTTGAGGACTATAGCATTTGGAAATCATTAGTATGAATAAGATGGGTGGTGGAATCTTGTCCAATTATGACAACAAGGCAAGTCAAAGAATAGTTTGTCACCTATGTTGGCAACAATGTTGGTACCAAGGGCGAGGAAAGAAGAGAATCATTATCCTGCTAATTGAAACAAGGTGGACCAATAGGCAAAGTTCTTATCCATCGATGGTTACCGGAATGTCATCAACCATAGTAACAAGGTCTTACTGACAAAGTTATACATTGAGGTGTTCACTAATACTTGTGTTCTGCGTTGGGTTTTCCGTGAAGAGGAACGAGTTATCGCAACACAATGTGGGTAAGTATTTCCCCTAGTTATGAAACCAAGGTTTATCGAACCAATAGGAATACCAATCCTCAACCGTCTTCAGTGGCTGCCCACAAAAGAACAAACAACTTGCACCCAACGCCGGCAAGAGGCTTGTTAATCCCCTTGATCTCGTTATTTGCAAGCAAGTGAGTTGTGTAGATAATTGTGGATAATTATAAATTGGAAACTAAAATAAAGGGTAAATAAGAACAGCAAGGTAATGATAACGTTTGTAAATATATGAGTGAATACACCCGAAGGTTGTAGTGTTTGCTAGTGGCATCTCTCATAGAAATAGCATATGGTGGCTAAAAAAATTACTGTTGGGCAATTGATAGAAAAGCGGACAGGTATGCTATATTCACGGCAATGATCATGTGTATATAAGCATCATGTCCATAAGCAAATAGGCCAACTCCTGCCAGCACCTATTACTGCTACTCCACCCATCGACCAGTATCTAGCACGCATCTAGAGTATTAAGTAAAAAAGAGTATTGCTTCATGAACGATGACATGATGGAGACAAAGTGAACTCAATCAATATGAATTAACTCATCGTTTTATCCTTCGTAGCACCAACAAAAAAACGTATCTTGTCCCCTACTTTGTCACCGGGAAATAGAAACTCGACAGGTTGAACCTACCACAACGCACCACTCCAACCAAAGAAATATCAATCTACTTTGCCAAACTATCTCAATACACTATTGCAGAATGGTCCAAAGACAACACATCAATCAGAGAACCTTCAACAAAACTATGTGCGATCCACTTGGTGGCGGCGGCCATCACATTGAGTGAAGGCAGCGGCCATTACATCAATCATGGTCAGCCTGTGATAAGCCAGTAGTCGTACGTGGGCAGCCAAGCGTTGCACTTCAGCACCGTCCTCTTGGGATGAGCTCCTCGGTCGCTAGTTGTACCTTTTATTCAAATGGGCGTCGGAGTATTCACGCAAACCCCTCCGAGCTAGCTCGAATAAGGGGACATCCTCAATATAGAACCATTCCGAAGACCATTCTCCGGATTGCTTCTTCGGCGTCCCCACTGGATACCACGTCCCGGCTATACAACATACTTTGGCTCCTCTGACTTCCCAAATTGTCTCACCCTGAGTGCGGGGGACGAGACAGTAGTACTTCCTCCATAGTCCAAAGTGGGCCTCGCAGCCCAGAAACATCTCGCAAAGAGCAACAAAGCCCAAGATGTGTAGAATAGATCCGGGGTGAGATGATGGAGCTGGATCCCATAGAACTCGAGTAATCCCCTCAGGAAAGGACGAATGGGAACCCTAGGCATCGCAAGAGGATGGGCACGAAGCATACCTGCTCTACATTGTGGGGATTAGGGGAATTCTCCGCGAAGGCTTCATTGTTAACAGTGGTCAAACTAGCGCGTGTAGCCGCTAGATCCGAGGAAGGGAGATTAACCTTGGGTCTTGAGGTCGCACAGCCGAAGGAGAGATACAGAGCAACTCGCCCAATCCCCGGGACGAGAGCCGTAAGGACACGACGAAGAGCTAGGGGCGCTCGCCATGTTTTTGTGGTGATCCCTCGCTTGCAGTTTTTTCTGATGGGGAAGAAGAGGAAGATGTGGCCCAGACCACAATTCATCTTGTTTAAATGGGTGGTGTCTCCTGTGTGGTTTGGGCACTCTTGTAAAAAATTGCCAGACCGCTCGTCTCCCCTAGGCGCACGAGGATCGAGTAGCGTTGAAAGTTATTACTGTTGGGGAATGTTGCATGGGAAACAAAAAAATTCCTACGTTCACGCAAGACCTATCCATGGTGATGAGCATCTATTTGAGGGAGAGTGGATCTACATACCCTTGTAGATCGCTAAGCGGGAAGCGTTAAGAAACGCGGTTGGTGTAGTCGAACGTCTTCGCAATCCAAATCGCTGAGCGTCCCGCGATCTCATCACGATCCATCCCGCGATCCAATCACGATCCGTCCTGCAAACTCATCACAATCTGTCCTGCGAACTCATCACGATCCGTCCCGCGAACTCATCATGATCCATCTCGCGATCTTGATCACGGTCCTTCCGATCTAGCGCCGAACAGACGGCGCCTCCGCATTCAGCACACGTACAGCTTGATGACGATCTCCGCCTTACTCATCTATCAAGTGGGAGCGGAGAGGTAGAAGAGTTCTCTAGCAGCATGACGGCGCTCCGACGATGGTGGTGGAGCTATTCCGGCAAGGTTTCGCCTAAGCACTGCAAAAATTCAATCTAGAGGAGAAACTATGCACTGGAGGAACGGGTGGCACGTGGCTGAAAATCTAGTGCCAAAAACCCTAAAACCTCTAGTATATATAGGAGGAAGATAGGAGGAGGCTCGGCTCCCAAGGAGCCAGCCCTTGTAGGATTGGAGGATTCCTCCTCCAATCCTAGTAGGACTAGGACTCCTCCTTTTTTTGCCTTTTTGCCTTTTTCCACCTTTTTCTCCTTGGACTTTTCTTCCCAGACACATGGGACTTGTGTGGGACTTCCACCAGCCCACTAAGGGCTGGTATTTACTCTCCCACAGCCCATGTAGCCTCTTGGGTCGAAATACGCCTCCCGATGGTCTCCCAGTACACTACCGGCACTCCCGGTACACTACCGATGAGCCCGAAACTTTTCCGGCGACCAAAACAGGACTTCCTATATCAATCTTTACCTCCGAACCATTCCGGAGCTCCTCGTGACGTACGGGATCTCATTCGGGGCTCCGAACAACCTTTAATCACCACCATACATAACTCTATACTACCGAAACATGACCGAACCTTAAGTGTGCAGACCCTACGGGTTCAAGAACTATGTAGACATGACCGAGACACCTCTATGGTCAATAACCAATAGCGGGACCTGGATGCCCATATTGGTTCCTACATATTCTACGAAGATCTTTATCGGTCGAACCTCTATGTCAAGGATTCAGTTAATCTTGTATGATGTTCCCTTTGTTCTTCGGTATATTACTTGCCCGAGATTCGATCGTCGGTATCTCCATACCTAGTTCAACATTGTTACCGGTAAGTCTCTTTACTCGTTCCGTAATACAAGATCCCATGACTAACACTTAGTCACATTGCTTGCAAGGCTTGTTGTGATTTTGTATTACCGAGTGGGCCATGAGATACCTCTCCGTCACACGGAGTAACAAATCCCAGTCTTGATCCATGCCAACCCAACAGACAACCTCGGAGATACCTGTAGAGCACCTTTATAGTCACCCAGTTACGTTGTGACGTCTGATACACACAAGGTACTCCTCCAGTGTCAGTGAGTTGCATGATCTCATGGTCATAGGAACATATACTTGACATGCGAAAAATAGTAGCAATAAACCGACACGATCATATGCTACATTTGTAGTTTGGGTCTTGTCCATCACATCATTCTCCTAATGATGTGATCTCGTTACCAAATGACATCTCATGTCCATGACTGGGAAACCATAGCCATCTTTGATCAACGAGCTAGTCTATTAGAGGCATACTAGGGACACGGTGTTGTCTATGTATCCACACATGTATCTGAGTTTCTGATCAACACAATTATAGCATGGATAATAAACGATTATCATGAACAAGGAAATATGATAATAACTAATTTATTATTGCCTCTAGGGCATATTTCCAATAGTCTCCCATTTGCACTAGAGTCAATAATCTAGTTCACATCACCATGTGATTCACATTGTTATGAATCTAACACTCATTGAGTTTTGGGTCTCGATCATGCTTTGCATGTGAGAAAGGTCTTATAGTCAATGGGTCTGCGACATTTAGATCTGTATGTACTTTGCAAATCTCTATGTCAAACTGTAAACACTGCTACCACACTCCACTTGGTACTATTCCAAATGGCTGCTCCACTATACATATCCACATCGCTACTACGAGTCATCCGGATTGGTGTTAAAGCTTGCATCGATGTAACTCATTACGACGAACTCTTTATCACCTCCATAATCGAGAAACATCTCCTTAGTCTTTTAGTTACTAAGGATAATCTTGACCGTTGTCCAGTGCTCCATTCCAGGATCACTTTGAAACCTTCCGGCCATACTTATGGCAAGGTTGACATCGGATCTTGTGCACAGCATTGCATACATGATAGAGCCTATGGCTGAAGCATAGGGGATGGCACTCATCTTTTCTCTATCTTCTGCAGTCACTGGGCATTGAGTCTTACTCAACTTCACACATTACAAATGAGGCGAGAACTCTTTCTCTGACTGATCCATTTTGAACTCTTTCAAAATCTTGTCAATGTACGTACTCATTGAAACTCTCATCAAGCATCTTGATCTATCTCTATAGATCTTGATGCTCAACAATTAGGTAGCTTTATCCAGGTCTTCCTTTGAAAAACTCTTTTCAAACAACCGTTTATGCTTTCCAGAAATTCTACATCATTTCCGATCAACAATATGTCAACCACATATGCTTACCAGAAACTCTATAGTGCTCCCACTCACTTTATTGTAAATACAAGTTTATCATAAACTTTGTATAGACTCAAAACTTTGATCACCTCATGAAAGTGTATATTCCAACTCCGAGATGCTTGCTTTAGTCCTTAGATGGATTGCTGGAGCTCGCACACCTTTTAACATCCTTAGGACTGACAAAACCCTCTGGTTGCATACAACCTTTCCTCAAGTAAACTATTAAGGAAACAATGTTTTGTCATCCATCTGGCAGATTTCATAATTGAAAAATGCAGCAACTGCTAACATAATTCTAATAGACTTTAGCATCACTACGAGTGAGAAAGTCTCATCACAGTCAACTCCTTGAACTTGTCGGAAACTTCTTTGTGACAAGTCAAGCTCTATAAATGGTGACATTTACCATTAGCGTTTGTCATCATCTCAAAGGTTCATTTGTACTCGACGACCTGCCGTCCAACAAGCAAGTCTACCAAAGTCTATACTTGGTTTTCATACATGGATCCTTCCTCGGATTTCATGGCCTCTAACCATTTGTCGGAATCCGGGCCCATCATCGCTTCTCCACCGCTCGTAGGTTCATCGTTGTCCAACAACATGACCTCCAAGACAGGGTTGTCGTACCGCTCAGGAGCAGTACACATCATTGTCGACCTACGAGGTTTGATAGTAACTTGATCTGAAGCTTCATGATCATCATCATTAACTTGCTCTTCAACTAACATAGGCTTTACAGAAACATCTTCCTGCACTGCGCTACTCTCTCATTGAAACAAATGTTCAATAACCTCATCAAGTTCTATCTTCCTCCCACTCAATTCTTTCGAGAGAAACTTTTCCTCCAGAAAGGACTTAGTTTTAGCAACAAACACTTTATGCTTGGATCTAAGATAGAAGGTTGACCCAACTGTTCTTAGGGTAATCTATGAAGATACATTTGTCCGCTTTCGATTTGAGCTCATTAGGTGAAAACATATTTCCACACAAGCGTCGCAGCCCCAAACATTAAGAAATAACATATTAGGTTTCTATCAAACCATAATTCACATGGTGTCATCTCAACGGATTTAGATGGTGCCCTATTTAAAGTGAATGTAGTTGTCTCTAATGCATAACCCCAAAATTATAGTAGCAAAACGATAAGAGACATCATAGCAAGCACCATTTCCAATATAGCACGACTATGATGTTCGAACACACCATCACACTATGGTGTTCCAGGTGGCGTGAGTTGTGAAACAACTTTCACATTGTCTGAAGTTGAATGCCAAACTCGTAACTCAGATATTCACCTCCACGATCATATCACAGACATTTTTATCTTCTTGTCATGATGATCTTAAACTTCACTCTGAATTTGCTTGAACCTTTCAAACAATTCAGACTTGTTTTTCATAAGTAAATATACACTATATCTACTCGAATCATCGGTGAAGGTAAGAAAATAACGATATCCACCGCACGCTACAAGACTCATTGGATTGCATACATCAACATGTATCATTTCCAATAAATCACTTGCCCGCTCCATCAAACTAGAAAACAGGGTCCTCAGTCATCTTGACCAAGAGGCATGGTTCGCATGTCTCAACCGATTCGAAATCGAATGAGTCCAAAGATCCATCAGCATGGAGTTTCTTCATGCGTTTATACCAGTATGACATTTAGCGGCAGTGCCACAAGTATGTGGTACTATCGTTATTAACTGTGTATCTTTTGGCATCAATGTTATGAACATGTGTATTACTACGATCAAGATTCAACAAACCATTCTCACTGGGTGCATGACCATTGAAGGTATTATTCATGTAAACAGAATAACCATTATTCTCTAACTTAAATGAATAACCATGTTGCAATAAACGCGATCTAATCACATTCATGCTCAACGCAAAACACCAAATAACATTTATTTAGGTTTGTCACTAATCCTGAAGGTAGAGAGAGTGTGCGATGTTGATCACATCAACCTTGGAAACATTTCCAACACACATCGTCACCTCACCCTTAGCTAGTGCTCTGTTTATTCCATAGCTTTTATTCCGAGTTACTAACATTTAGCAACCGAACCGGTATCCAATACCCAGGTGCTACTAGGAGTACTAGCAAGGTACACATCAATAACACATATATGAAATATACTTTGGTCGACGTTGCCAACCTTCTTATCTACCAAGTATCTAGGTTTGTTCCACTTCAGCGACCGCTCTCCTCATAATCGAAGCACTTAGTCTCGGGTCTGGGTTCAACTTTGGGTTGCTTCACTGGAGCAACAACTGACTTGCTATCCATGAAGTTTCCCTCCTTGCTCTTGCCCTTCTCGAAACTAGTGGTTTGACTAACCATCAACACTTGACACTCCTTCCTAATTTCTACCTTCGCTGTGTCAAACTTCGCGAACAGCTCAGGGATCATTATTTCTATCCCTGACATTTTATAGTTCATCACCAAGTTCTAGTAGCTTAGTGACAGTGACTTGGAGAACTATATGAATCACTATCTTATTTGGAAGATCAACTCCCACTCGATTCAATCGATTGTAGCACCCAGACAATCTGAGCACATGCTCAACGATTGAGCTATTCTCTTTCATCTTGCAGGCAAAGAATCTTGTTGGAGATCTCATATCTCACAACACGGGCACGAGCCTGAGATCCTAATTTCAGCTCTTAGAACATCTCATATGTTCCGTGACGTTCAAAACGTTTCGGAGCCTCAATTCTAAGCCGTGATGCATGACGCACTAAACTATCAAGTAGTCATCAGAATGTGCCTGTCAGATGTTCACAACATCTACAGACGACGCTAGAGGGGTTGGCGCACCGAGCGATGCATTAAGGACATAAGCCTTCTGTGCAGCAATGAGGACAATCCTCAGATCATGGACCAAGTCCGCAATATTGCTACCATCATCTTTCAACTCTATTTCTCTAGGAACATATAAAAATTCAAGGGGGCTACAACGTGAGCTAGTAATCTACAACATAATTTTGCAAAGACACTACTGACTATGTTGATGATAATGAGTTCAATTAATCATATTACTTAAGAACTCCCACTCAAATTGACATCCCTCCGGTCATTCGAGTGATACATGATCCAAATTCACCAACTCAAGTCCGGTCATCACGTGAGTTGAGGTGGTTTCAATGGTGAACATCATCATGTTGATCATATCTACTATATGACTCATGTTCGACCTTTCGGTCTCTTGTGTTCCAAGGCCATGTCTATACATGCTAGGCTCGTCAAGTTTAACCTGAATGTTCTGCATGTGCAACACTGACTTGCACCCATTGTATGTGAACATAGAGTCTATCACACCCGATCATCACGTGGTGTCTCGACACGACGAACTTTCGCAATGGTGCACACTCGGGGAGAACACAATTATCTTGAAATTAAGTGAGGGGTCACCTTATAATGCTACCGTCGTCCTAAGCAAAACAAGGTGCATAAAAGGACTAACATCACATGTAAATCATAAGTGACATGATATTGCCATGAACTTGTGCTTTTGATCTCCATCTTGAAAGCACCGGCATGATCTCCATCGTCACTGGCATGACACCATGATCTCCAATCCCCATCAACGTGTCGCCATCGGGGTTGTCGCGCCCACCATGCTTCTACTACTATTGCTACCGTTTAGCGATAAAGTAAAGCATTACATAGCGCTTAATGATTGACACACAGGTCATACAATAATTAAATACAACCCTATGGCTCCTGCCGGTTGTCGTACTCATCGACATGCAAGTCGTGATATTCTATACAACACATGATCATCTCATCATGTAATTCGCCATATCACATCACAACATACCCTGCAAAAACATGTTAGACGTCCTCTAATTGTTGTTGCATGTTTTATGTGGCTGCTACTGGTATCTAGCAAGAACAATTCTCACCTAAGCATAAACCACAACAGTGATACATAAGTTGCTTTTTAACCTTCTCAAGGACTGTCTTAGTCGAATCCGATCCAACTAAAGTAGGAGAAACAGACACCCGCCAGCCATCTTTGTGCAACGAAGTTACATGTTAGTTGATGGAACCGGTCTCTCGTAAGCGTATGAGTAAGGTTGGTCCAAGATGCTTCATCCCACAATACCGCTGAACCAAAACACGACCAAGGAAGGAAGAAATCTAAGCATCAACGCCCACAAACTCTTTGTGTTATACTCGAGATCTCATCTACACATAGACCTAGCTCTGATACCACTGTTGGGGAACGTTGCATGGGAAACAAAAAATTTCCTACGTTCACGCAAGACCTATCCATGGTGATGAGCATCTATGAGAGGGAGAGTGTGTCTACATACCCTTGTAGATCGCTAAGCGCGAAGCATTAAGAAACGCGGTTGGTTTAGTCGAACGTCTTCGTGATCCAAATCGCCGAGCGTCCCGTGATCTCATCACGATTCCACCCGCGATCCAATCACGATCCGTCACGCGAACTCATCACGATCCGTCACGCGAACTCATCATGATCCGTCACGCGAACTCATCACGATCCGTCCCGCGAACTCATCACGATCCGTCCCGCGAACTCATCATGATCCGTCTCGCGATCTTGATCACGGTCCTTCCGATCTAGCGCCGAACGGACGACACCTCCGCGTTCAGCATACGTACAGCTTGATGACGATCTCCGCCTTCTTGATCTAGCAAGAGGGAGCAGAGAGGTAGAAGAGTTCTCCGGCAGCATGACCCTCGGTCGCGAGTTGTACCTTTTCTTCAATGGGGCATCGGAGTATTCACGCAAATCCCTCCGAGCTAGATCGAATAAGGGGACATACTCAATATAGAACCACTCCGAAGACCATTCTCCGGACTCCTTTGGCGTCCCCACTAGATACCTCGTCCTGGCTATACAACACACTTCGGCTCCTCTGACTTCCCAAATAATCTCACCCTGAGTGCGGGGGATGAGACAGTAGTACTTCCTCCATAGTCCAAAGTGGGCCTCGCAGCCCAGAAACATCTCGCAAAGAGCAATAAACCCCAAGATGTGTAGAATAGATCCGGGGTGAGATGATGGAGCTGGATCCCATAGAACTCGAGTAATTCCCTCAGGAAAGGACGAATGGAAACCCTAGGCCTCGCAAGAGGATGGGCACGAAGCATACTTGCTCTCCCTTGTGGGATTAGGGGAATTCTCCACGAAGGCTTTTTTTAAAAGAGGTCAAACTGGCGCGGGTAGCCGCTAGATCCGAGGAAGGGAGATAACCTTGGGTCTTCAGGTCGCACAGCCGAAGGAGAGATACAGAGCAACTCGCCCAATCCCCGGGATGAGAGTCGTAAGGACACGAGGAAGAGCTAGGGGTGCTCGCCATGTTTTCGTGGTGATCCCTCGCTTGCAGTTTTTTCTGATGGGGAAGAAGAGGATGATGTGGCCCAGACCACAATTCATCTTGTTTAAATGAGTGGTGTCTCCTCTATGGCATGGGCACTCTTGTAAAAAATTGCTAGACCGCTCGTCTCCCCTAGGCGCACGAGGATCGAGTAGCGTTGAAAGTTATTACTGTTGGGGAGCGTTGCATGGGAAACAAAAAATTTCCTACGTTCACGCAAGACCTATCCATGGTGATGAGCATCTACAAGAGGGAGAGTGGATCTACATACCCTTGTAGATCACTAAGCGGGAAGTGTTAAGAAACGCGGTTGGTGTAGTCGAACGTCTTCGCAATCCAAATCACCGAGCGTCCCGCGATCTCATCACGATCCGTCCTGCGATCCAATCACGATCCGTCCCGCGAACTCAGCACGATCCGTCCCGCGAATTCATCACGATCCGTCCCGCGAATTCATCACGATCCGTCTCACGATTTTTATCACGGTCCTTCCGATCTAGCGTCGAACGGATGGCACCTCCGCATTCAGCACACGTACAACTCGATGACGATCTCCGCCTTCTTGATCCAGCAAGAGGGAGCAGAGAGGTAGATGACTTCTCCGGCAGCGTGACAGCGCTGCGGCGATGGTGGTGGAGCTATTCCTGTAGGGCTTTGCCTAAGCACTGCAGAAATCCGATCTAGTGGAGAAACTAGTCATTGGAGGAATGGGTAGCACGTGGCTGAAAATCTTGTGCAAAAATCCTAAAACCTCTAGTATATATAGTAGGAAGAGAGGAGTTGGCTTGGCTCCCAACGATCCAGCCCTTGGGTCGGCCGAACCAAGGAGGAGGAGGACTCCTCCTTATTTTTGCCTTTTTGCCTTTTTCCACCTTTTTCTCATTGGACTTTTCTTCCCAGCCGCATGGGCCTTGTGCGGGACTTCCACAAGCACACTAAGGGTTGGTATTTACTCTCCCATAGCCCATGTAGCCTCTTGGGTCGAAATACCCCTCCCGATGGTCTCCCGGTACACTACCGGCACTCCTGGTACACTAACGATGAGCCCGAAACTTTTCCGGTAACCAAAACAGGACTTCCTATATATCAATCTTTACCTCCGGACCTCCTCGTGACATCCGGGATCTCATCCGGGACTCCGAACAACCTTCAGTCACCACCATACATAACTCTATACTACCAAAACGTCACCGAACCTTAAGTGTGCAGACCCTGCGGGTTCGAGAACTATGTAGACATGACCGAGACACCTCTATGGTCAATAACCAATAGCAGGACCTGGATGCCCATATTGGTTCCTAAATACAAGATCCCGTAACTAACACTTAGTCACATTGCTTGCAAGACTTGTTGTGATGTTGTATTACCGAGTGGGCCCTGAGATACCTCTCCGTCACATGGAGTAACAAATCCCAGTCTTGATCGATGCCAACCCAACAGACACCCTAGGAGATACCTGTAGAGCACCTTTATAGTCACCCAGTTACGTTGCGATGTTTGATACACACAAGGTACTCCTCCGGTGTCAGTGAGCTGCATGATCTCATGGTCATAGGATCATATACTTGACATGCAGAAAACAGTAGTAATAAACTGACACGATTATATGCTACGTTTGTAGTTTGGGTCTTGTCCATCACATCATTCTCCTAATGATGTGATCCCGTTACCAAATGACACCTCATGTCCATGACTAGGAAACCATAGCCATCTTTGATAAACCAGCTAGTCTATTAGAGGCATACTAGGGACACGGTGTTGTCTATGTATCCACTGTAGCGACCCGACTCAAAACGAGTCAAGCCTCTGTGTTTTCTGTGCCATCCCTGGATCAGTATGCTGGCACACACAGTACATCAATGTATATATCAAAGTGCAATCACATGTAATTAACGTAAAACTGATATATACCTTAAGATAGCAGCGGATACAGTGAACGGGAGTGGAGTCCCAATAACACCAACGGCAAGTTGAGTGCGGACCGTAACCCTGAATCGTACTCTTACCCGTCGTAGAAGAGTATCTGCAACATAAGACGTTGCAGCCATGTAGGTTAGCATTTTGAATATGCCGGCAAGATCACCATAGCAGAACAGAAGATAGAAACTATACTATATGCAATAAGGCTTTATGGCTCTGTGGCTAAGTTTTTGCATAAAAGCTGATTTTATTTTCCTACAACAAAGGAATATCAGGAATTTCACTATGGAGTTACCTATCATGACATGGTTCTGCCAACCAATGTCTCAATGCCCATAAGTATCATAAGTTGCCCACAATTAGTTATCAGTCCAGTGTTGAGAGTTTAGAGATAGATCCAAGTCTAGAAGCTCAAATTGTCCGTAACCGTGGACACGGCTAATCGATTAGGTTTAACTCTGCAGAGTGTTGTGTACTTTACCCACAAGATTCTTTTCCTCCTGGTAAGTCCTCGCACTGCCTGGTGTTTGAGAACAGGATGAAAGAAACATGGTCTTTCAGAGTGTTTCCCTGACTATCCAACATTGCCCATCCAATCGTAACGTCGACTACATCTCATAGCACTGCCCAGCAGAGTCACAACAAAGATCAACCAAGCCAGAGCTCATAATGACTTGTGGCTACACAGGTAAGCTTCCGGCATGAAGTATTCATCCTTCTCTTTGAGTCTGGGTGAGGCTTTCCGCGTGAATACTGGCCATCTCCAGCAACACCTAGGAAAATCCACTGGTTTCTCCAGGGTACCGTTCCAACCATCCCTCACCCAGTAGTGTGTATTGAAAAACTTGTTTCTCGAGTCTCGAAGTCTTGAGGTCTTGAATATGCAGGTCTTGAAGAAGCCTTCATGAAGTCGTCGTTTTGACGTGGAGTCCTCCTTCTCACACCACTCACGAACACTCATACCAGACCCCGTCTACTTTAGCATAGCATTGCACTAACTAGCATTCCCGGGGCTTTAGTAACAAGTGGTGGGTTCCTACCTCATGCGTTCTACTCAACTACAAGAATTTCAATAACACTACGGGAGGGATTTGTTGAAATGATGTCACTATACGCAATAAAACATAGGTATGAACAAAATGGTCAAAGTGAACTTGCCTGTACTGTTGATGAAGAATAAGATATTGCTCTCAGAAATAACTTGATAGAACTATTCGTCACTCTCCGATGAAATGTATCGTAAGAAAATAACATTCAATAAACATTCATGCCAAAACAAAGAACTGAAAGAACGCAAGAACAAAACAAGTCTTGGAGCGAATATAACAACATACTAAGGTTAAATAAGAAAAGATAGGTTCTAACGGTGTTGTAAAGTGAAAGTGGAGGAATCAACTCAAAAGAATTAATGGATGATGAACTATTGCTATATAAGCTTAGGTTGGAGAGACTACGGAAGACGATCCAAAGAATGGGAGAACAACATGAATGTTGTTTAACAAATAGTGTAAGACATAAGAATTTCTTTGTAGAAAGAATTTAATTGAAATGGAGCACTACAACACAAGTTATAGTGAATTGAAGTATGAAATAAATTGTAAATTCAAGTATGAATTGAATCTGAATTCACAAAGGTCAAAAGAAGTTGAACCGAAGTACGATGGTTATGAATATAAATATATGACACGAGTATTTAGGGGAAAAAAGAATCAATTGAAACGGTGTTACACTTTGCAAGATATGATCAAATGAAGGTTCAGATTCAAATTTAATCGTTCAAATTTGAAAGGTTCAAAGATTGAAACTAATGATGTTACTATATATGGAAAGTCAATAGGAACGTATAGAAAAAAGAATTACTAGGTTCAAAATGACGGATCAAAAGTTATAAACAATTCAATATGGCATTGAATTAGCTTAGTACAGTGTGTGAACACATTTTGAGGACTAATAGAGAAGTATGAGCAAGATCAAAATTATATGTTGATATGATAACACTAATGATGTGAACGGAAAGATTACTTCGATACGGATCCGACGCAATTGGATTCATCGGAAACGGAGCTACGGATAAAAACATATGATCAAAAGAAGTTTGAATATAAATCTGAATAAATTTCGAAATTTGAAAATTTGAAAACAGTTGACGTGATAGGTTGATTGGATAGGTGAGGTCAAGACGAAACTCTAGGCGTTGGTTTCATCTAATTCTGATAAACGAGTAGAAAGTTATGGCTATTTGAAAATTTTGGGCCAAGCTGTTTTACGGAGAAAAAATGCTATGTCTAAAAGAATTGTAGGACTAATGAGTAAATACGGAGACTAATTAATAATCTAATTACTCTATCGTATACTACTATAGAAATACTAGTCTAGGGATATTAAATTACATGAGTATAAAAGAAAAAACGAAGAGAATACCTTTAAAATGCAGAGAAGATATAAATCCAAAGAGGAGACGACTTCCAGAAATCCTGCCGGAGAGAAGATTTTTTTTTATAAAGCTAGTCAAACCGAAACGATTCGATTCAACCCGAAGTGAATGACTTTGGGTTCACCTATGGGTCTATATTTATAGGTGGAAGGGAGGTGCAAAGGTCTAAAGCTAAGTAAGGTGGGACTAAAATCATAGACAAGGAAAAGAGAGAAGAAGAGGGCCACATGGGCTGCAGGAAAAAAAAGGAATTTTTTTTGTCCCGGATGAACAGTGTCCGCAATGAAGAGTGTTTGCTGGGTTTTTTTTAAACCAGCAAAGAAAAAAAATAAAAAAAAATAGAAAAAAATGTATATAGGCATATTATATATCAAAAATTTCGAAAAAATATTTACTAAAACATGAACATTTTTTTTAAGGATGAACAAAATACTTTAAAAAAATATATTTTTTTGGCAATAACTCCAAAATGAAAAGAAACTAGAATTTCAAATAAATGGCAAATAGTTTTTTTTATTTTAAAATTTGAGTCAAAACATTGTATCTGATTTTTGAGTGTCATTTACCTCCTCACATTTGATTTTATAAGAGGGTTTTGAAAATATTTGAACTCAAAATTGAATAGGGATTCGAAATAGAAAATTTTGGAAAAGTCATTTTATTCCCTCTCATTAAGATTTCAAAAGTTTCAAAATTCCACTCAATTTCACACAATCAATCACAAAAAAAACAAGCAAACAATCCTACTTATTTATTTAATATAACATTCCAAAATTTAGAATTTTGGGATGTTACATCCACACATGTATCTGAGTTTCCGATTAACACAATTATAGCATGGATAATAAACGATTATCATGAACAAGGAAATATGATAATAACCAATTTATTATTGCCTCTAGGGCATATTTCCAACAATTACAATGGGTCTTGCAAGTTCTTGGCGTTTGACATTTCACGGATGATGGGATGGTTGCTGAACAAGAAGGGTTAGAGGGACTCGCCTCGCAAGCCGAATACTTCGACGTGCAAAATTTTCCGGATAATATACCTCGGCATTGGAGGCTAGTCCGAGGGATACTGAGGGAGTCCTAGATAAAGAGGTCCTCGGACGGTCGACCTATTTCTGATGGATAGGACTCATGGGCTGCTGGCTGAGTATAGGATTGATTGAAGGCCCCGTCGCCACGGAGGAAGCCTCAGGAGTTGTTGTGTGTCTTCCAAGTTTGGGATGATGGATAGGCATGTTTTTCCCTTCGAGGTGCAACCGACCATGTGTAACCCTAGGGACCCATGACGTGTATATAAGCCGGGAGGTTTCAGATTGTAGAGTCAGAAAACTCGTGTAGGGTTTTAGCTATTCGATCTCAGGGTAGACCAAATCTGTAACCTACATACGATCAATATAACCGAGAAAGGACGTAGGGTTTTACCTCCATAGGAGGGTCCAACCTAGGAAAACATCGTCTCCTTCGTCCCTTGTGACCATCAATCCTAGTCTCAC
Source organism: Hordeum marinum (assembly GCA_022496015.1). Lineage (NCBI taxonomy): Eukaryota > Viridiplantae > Streptophyta > Magnoliopsida > Poales > Poaceae > Hordeum > Hordeum marinum. The sequence continues at coordinate 244,573,237 of CM039672.1, forward strand.
AGCTCGTGACCCCCTACCCGAGATCCACCGGTTTTGACACCAACACTTGGCGCATAATTTTTAGCCGACATTACCAGGTGGCACAAATTTTTTGAGGCCAATTGGAACTACTAGTACAAATGCCCGTGCGTTGCATCGGGCTAAAAATATCATAAAATCTGCTTCATGTGACAATACGCGTCATTTCTTATATCCGGTTCTGATAAACATTGGTAATAATTTTATAATGTTATCGCTTTTTAAGTATGACACATGGACATAAATAATCCACCCTAACATCTTTCCTCTGATTGAAGAGTAGTGGTGCATGGAACAGTCTAGTAATCGGTTGTATTTTTTCTCTTTAGAAAACAGAAATATTTCTTTGCTTTAAACTGATCAAACAATTTTGAAATTTTTAATCTTTTTATTAGAATCAAAACATCTTTTGAAGATGAACATTTTTTGGAACATATGTTTTTTAAATATGAATTTTTAAATTTCGCGATCAAATGATTTTGTTAAAAAAGTTGGAACATTTCTTGGAAGTTTTGTGCATTTAAAAAAAGTGTGAACATATTTAAAAGCATGTTATTTTTAAGCAAGAAGAATTTGAAACAAACTTTATCTTAAACGACACACACGCTTGGTGTCTGCAATACAAAAAACGATAGTGATGTCTAGACCATGTAGTATAAAGTTGAGAAAGTCGTTGGGATGTCCTTTGGTGGCTGCTCCTTCACCTTAGCGCTATCATCGGGTGGAAGAGGAATGGTGTAAGCGTTTTTAGTGGGATTTATGTACGGTGAAATTGTTTTATACTATTTGGGAGTTTAATAACTAATTTAAAAAATCTTAGAATTTCAAAAGATTTAAATGCAAACGGGTTTATTTTGGATGGAAGGGTAGTGGTGCATTGAAGTGTGATTGTTAAAATATATTTTTTGTTAATATTCAAAAGCAAATAGGTTTTTACTATGTTGATTTTTTTTAGAATATGTTGGTTGATCGGTTTGCAAGATTATATTTCGTTTCTTTTCTATTGCTCCATTTGAATTTGGCCCAAAGATCGAACCGCATGCACTCCCCATCATTATGCAAAGACGCCCGTGTGTTGCAACGGGAAAAAATGGCACCCATTGTGATGACATTGTCCATATTTGCTCCTACCACCTCATAACCCACATTATCCGTGGACGCGATTTGGTAGTGTAGCCAAGCGTCGTACATTGCAAGGTAGCGTAGATTTCTTCACCGTGCTCTTCTCACTTGCATTGTCGTAGTTCATCACACTTTTTGTTAGCGGCGACCAATGATACGTCTCCAACGTATCTATAATTTTTTATTGTTCCATGCCGTTATATTATCAATCTAAATGTTTTATAATCATTTTATAGTCATTTTATATCATTTTTTGGTACTAACCTATTGACATAGTGCCAAGTGCTAGTTGGTGTTTTTCCATGTTTTTTACATCGCAGAAAAATCAATACTAGACGAAGTCCAAATGCCATGAAACTTCACGAAGATTCTTTATGGACTAGAAGGAACACAATGGGCCAGAGATGCACCTCGGGGGGTGCCCCGAGGGGGGCACAACCCACCAGGGCTCGCGAGGCCCCCTTGGCGCGCCCAGGTGGGTTGTGCCCACCTCGGTGGCCTCCCGCACCCCCTCTTTGCACTATAAATTCTCAAATATTCTTAAACCCTTCGGGGGAGCCCTAGATCAGAAGTTCCACCGCCGCAAGGCTCTGTAGCCACTGAAAACCAATCTAGACCCCGTTCCGGCACCCTGCCGGAGGGGGAGTCATCTTCGATGGCCATCTTCATCATCCCGGCGGCCTCCACGATGAGGAGGGAGTAGTCCACCCTCGGGGCTGAGGGTTTGTACCAATAGCTATGTGTTTAATCTCTCTCTCTCTCGTGATCTATAGCATGGGCTTTGTTAATATAGATGGATCATATGATGTTTCTCCCCTCTATACTCTTTTTTGTGATGACTTGAATCTTTACCCTTTGAAGTTTTGTTATCTCAGATTGAATGTTCAGATTTGGGAATACATGATGTATGTCTTGCGGTATGAATACTTGAGGTGACATTAGGGTATCTTATTGGTTCACTTGATATATGTTATGGCACTCAACTTGCGGATTCCCGCGGTGATATTGGGGTAATTTATGCATAGGGGTTGATGCATGTTTTTATTATCTTTTCTCCGATAGAAACTTTGGGGACCCTTTGTAGTTCTTTGTGTGGATTGAGTATTATGAATATGAATTTGCTTTGGTGTTGTTTTAGTATGAACTCTTGAATAGATCGATCGGAAAGAATAGCTTGCATTATTTTAGTACGAACTCTAGGATAGATCGAACGAAAAGAATAGCTTTGAGGTGGTTTCTTACCCTACAAACAATTTCTATCTTATGTTCTCCGCTAATAGGAACTCGAGAGTGATTCTTTATTGCACTTTGAGGGATAATCATATGATCCAACTATGTTAGCACTGTTGTGAAATTGCACTAGTGAAAGTACAGACACTAGGCCTTGTTTTCAAGCATTGCAATACCGTTTTTGTGCCCGTTTACTATTTGCTACCTTGCTGTTTTTATTTATTCAGATTATAAAAATATATTTCTACCATCCATATTACACTTTTATCACCATCTCTTTGCCGAACTAGTGCACCTATACAATTTGCCATTGTATTGGGTGTGTTGGGGACACAAGAGATTTCTTGTATTTGGTTGCAGGGTCGTTTGAGAGAGACCATCTTCATCCTACACCTCTCATGGATTGATAAAACTTAGGTCATCCACTTGAGGGAAAATTGCTACTGTCGTACAAAAATCTGCACTTGGAGGCCCAACACGTGTCTACAAGAATAAAGTTGCATAGTAGACATCAAGCTCTTTTATGGCGCCGTTGTCGGGGAGGTGAGTGCATGAAGGTATATCTTTAGATCTTGCAATCGAATCTTTTAGTTTCTTATTTTATCACTAGTTTGGTTTATAAAAGAAAACTACATAAAAATTTAATTGAGGTTGCATCATATTATTGATCATCTTTATAATATCTTTCTTGAAAACGATGGATCGGAAAATTGTGCTCAATTGATAGAAGAAGAATTCAATAAAATGATTGGAATGAATGATGAGCATGATTGCAATGTTGTTAGTATGAATTATTTGAATATCCATGGTGCTAATGATATTCAAAGCCATAAGCTTGGGGATGCTATGTTTGATGAAGATGATATTTTTTATGATGATTATATTGATGAGAGTGGATTTGGAGAGGTCATGACTTTATTTAATGATGAATACACTATTTTCGAAGAGGTTGCTATTGATTATGACAACAAAGTTCCTATATATGATGATTATGGTGATGACATGTATGCTATAAATAATAATGATAACCATGAAACTTGTCATCATGATTTCAATTTTCAATCACTTGATAGTTATTTTGTTGAGTTTGCTCCCACTACTATTGATGAGAATAAATTTGCTTATGTGGAGAGTAACAAAATCTCTATGCTTATGCATAATGAAAACAATTCTTTATGTGATAGATATATTGTTGAATTCATTCATGATGCTACTGAAATTATTAGAGAGAGGAACATATGTTTGTAGGTATTGCAATAATATCAAGCTTCCTCTCTGTGTGTTGAAAATCTTGAAGCTATGCTTGTTTTGCCTTCCTATGCTAGTTGATTCTTGCTCCCATAAATTATTTTCTCACAAAATACCTATGCATAGGCAGTGGGTTAGGCTTAAATGTGCTATTCATATGCTTCATGATGCTCTCTTTATGTTTCAATTCTTTACTTTTATGCGAGCATCATTGAAATCATCATGCCTAGCTTAAAAGGCATAAAAGAAAAGCGCTTGTTGGGAGACAACCCAACACTTTTACATACTGTTTTTGTGTGTTAACATGATTAATATACTGTATTAATCATGTTTTATTGCTTTTTTTTCAATAAAGTACCAAGTAAAGCCTTTGGGATCATGTGGGGTGATAATTGATTTGATCTTGGTGAAAAACACAAACTTTTGCGCTCACGAAAATAATTCTAATTTTTAACAGAAGAGTTATTTTGAGTTGATTATTTTTTAATAAGACTAATATACAAATTTCTCACGTGATACTAATTTTTCAGAATTTGTAGAGTAGCATAAGTATGGTTGGAGTACAGATTAGTACAGACTGTTCTGTTTTTGACAGATTGTGTTTTCAATGTATAGTTTGCTTGTTTTCTAGTTTCTATGGCTTATATTTATCAATATAAATTGTGGAAATGATATGATACATTAATCATTGTGTGAGAACAATTATTTATCTTCTCTTGACAGTACCAAAGTGAAATGGTTTGCTCTTTATCATACTAACCCATCTCACGAAGTTCCGTTAAGTTTTGTGTGATTGAAGTTTTCAAGTTTTGGATGAGATGTCGATATGAGGAGAATGAGTAGTGACAAGGCCCTACGCTTGGGTATGCCCAAGGCAACCCCAAGGTAACATTCAAGGAATACCAAGCAACTAAGCTTGGGGATGCCCCGTAAGGCATCACCTCTATCGTCTCCAACATTATCGGTAACCTTACTTGGAGCTATGTTTTCATTCGTCTCATGATTTCTGTTTTACTTGGAGTGTCAATTTATTTTGTTAGTATTGTTTGATGTTATTTAATAATGTTTTGCATCTTTTATTTCAATAAAAATGTCAAGGATAGCCCTCACCATGCTTATTTTGCAAGTATACATGTTGCTGTTTCAAAACAGAAAGTTTACCGCTGTTGCAAAAATTCCCTAGAAAATTAAGAATGTGATAAAATGTTGAAACTTTTTGCATAACAAGATATGATAAATTTTCTAAAGTTTGGTAAATTCTCACAACATTTGGAGTTAAGAAGTATTGATACTCTTGCATTCTTTACAGACTGTACTGTTTTGGCAGATTGCTGTTATGTTTGCATTGTTTGCATATGTTTGCTTGTTTAATGATTCTATTTGAGGATAGGATTATTAAATATGAAGAGTAATTTAGTATGCAATGTTGAATAATAATTTTAGTGATTTTCTACACTAGAGAATGATAAGGTTTTTGCATTGGTTTATACTAACTTATCTCACAAGTTCTTGTTGAGTTTTGTGTGGATGAAGCTTTTGAGATTTAGGAAAACCGTGATATGAGAAGAATTAAGGAGACAAAAAAGCTCAAGAATGGGTATTACCAAGGCATCACAAGATAATATTCAAGAAGTCTCAAGCATCTAAGCTTGGGTATGCCCCGGTAGGCATCCCACCTTTCTTCCTTGACAATTATCGGTTAGTATCGGTTGAGCCTAAGTTTTTGCTTCTTCACATGAGTTGTGCTATTTTTAGAATGTCATTTTATTTTTGTTTTACTTTCTTTTTTAATAAAATACTTAGATATGAAAGTTTTAAATAAAATAGAGTCCCCAAATAGTCGCCAAGGAGGCTAAGTAAGCGGCATTCACATCCCATCAACGAAGCTCTTTTCAATGGACTTGCTCTAGTGGTTCACTTATATCTTTTTGAGCACGGTGTGCTTAGTATTTTTGAAGAAATTATCTCTTACTTTACTTAGATTTATTTGAGAGTTAGTAAAATTTTCAAGAAATTCTCTCTTGTTTCACTTAAATTATTTTGAGAGAAAGAAGAAAAATTATGCTCTTGGTCTTCACTTATATTTGTTTGAGCTTATGAAAAGCAACACATGAAAATTAGTCCCAAAATGATACATATCCAAGAAGGATATGATAAAAACTTTCATGAAGATCATTAGACAAAATAAACATGATTCTTAGTAATAGTTTTGAGATATGATGATGTGATATGTGAGTTATGTTGACAAGTAATTATGCTTTAGTAAGAATATTGGTGTTAAGGTTTGTGATTCCCTGTGCAAGTATGAGAGTCAATAGTCATGGAATGAAATTATATCCTACTTGTGGTGCATTATTCGGTGTTATTTATGCTTAATGCTTTCTTATGAGATTATTCATTTCTTGGTTGGTCGCTTCTCAATCTTTTGCTAGCCTTCATTTTGCACCAAGTATGAGCTCTACTTGTGCATCCAAATCCTTAAACCCAGTTTTTGCCACATGAGCCCACTATACCTACCTATATGCGGTATTTCTGTGTCGTTCTAAGCAAATTTGTATGTGCCATCCTAATTTTCAAAATAAACTTCTCTTTTGTGTGTTTGTTTCGCTCGCGAAGCAGTGAGGGGTGGCTAGTATTTTCCATGCTAGATGCGTTATTCTCATGATGAGTGTTTATTCATTTGTCATTGCACAAGAGTAAGGCAAAGGTATTAGGAACGCCCAGTCCCAAAATGCAAAAAATGAATTTACTTTATGTTTTCAAATAATAAATTCCTTGGAAAGTGTTGGTAGGGAGGACACCCGTGGATACGGTTAGCCATGGAAAGTGAAAGTATGGTGGAAAAGGGAATAAACTTTATTTTCTGTTTGGGAACTGCCTGTGATATATCTAGAATGGAAAGTGCCCAAAATGTTCTTATCTCTAAGTTTTTCACTTTGAGCTCTGGCACCTCTACGAATCCCTACTTCCCTATGCGAAGGGCCTTTCTTTTACTTTATGCATTTTTTATTTCTGAATTTGAGTCTCCATCTTCTCTTACCAAAGCACCAACTAGGAGGCAATATGATCGTACTTAAGTATTGGGTGTAGCTAATATTCGAGTGTGTTTCACGAATGGATCAATGTTTGAGCATGATAGGTTGGGAATAACTTATTTTATCGTTGATATTTTGAAAGACATGGTTACTTGTTGATATGCTTGAGTATCTAAATTATTATGTCAAAACTAGACTATTGCTTTGAATAACTAAAAGTCCAAATGTCCATGCTATAAGGAAAATAATATGATATGACATGTTAGGCAGCATTCCACATCAAAAATTCTGTTTTTATCACTTACCTACTCGAGGACGAGTAGGAGTTAAGCTTGGGGATGCTGATACATCTCCAACGTAACTATAATTTTTGATTGTTCCATGTTGTTATATTATCAATCTTGGATGTTTTATAATCATTTTATATCATTTTTTGGTACTAACCTATTGACATAGTGCCAAGTGCCAGTTGTTGTTTTTCCATGATTTTTACATCACAGAAAATCAATACCAGACGAAGTCCAAATGCCACGAAAATTCATGAAGATTCTTTATGGACCAGAAGGAACCCAATGGGCCAGAGCTGCACCTGGGGGGTGCCCCGAGGGGGGCAGAACCCACCAGGGCTTGCCAGGGCCCCCTGGCACGCCCAGGTGGGTTGTGCCCACCTCGGTGGCCTCCTGCACCCCCTCTTTGCACTATAAATTCCCAAAAATTCCGAAACCCTTTGGGGGATCCCTATATCAGAAGTTCCGCCGCCGCAAGGCTCTGGAGCCACCAAAAACTAATCTAGACCCCATTCCGGCAACCTGCCGGAGGGGGGAATCATCTTCGGTGGCCATCTTCATCATCCCAGCGGCCACCACAATGAGGAGGGAGTAGTCCACCCTTGGGGCCGAGGGTTTGTACTAGTAGCTATGTGTTTAATCTCTCTCTATCGTGATCTATATCATGGGCTTTGTTAATATAGATGGATCATATGATGTTTCTCCCCTCTATACTCTTTTTGTGATGAATTGAATCTTTACCCTTTGAAGTTTTGTTATGTCGGATTGAATGTTCAGATTTGGGAACACATGATGTATGTCTTGCGGTATGAATACTTGAGGTTACATTGGGGTATTTTAATGGTTCACTTGATATACGTTATGGCACTCATCTTGCGGATTCCCGCGGTGATATTTGGGTAACCTATGCATAGGGGTTGATGCACGTTTTTATTATCTTTTCTCCGATAGAAATTTTGGGGACCCTTTGTAGTTCTTTGTGTGGATTGAGTATTATGAATATGAATTTGCTTTGGTGTTATTTTAGTATAAACTCTTGATTGGATCGATCGGAAAGAATAGCTTGCGTTATTTTAGTACGATCTCTAGGATAGATCGAACAGAAAGAATAGCTTTGAGGTGGTTTCGTACCCTACAAACAATTTCTATCTTATGTTCTCCAGTAGTAGGAACTTGGGAGTGATTCTTTATTGCACTTTGAGGGATAATCATATGATCCAACTATGTTAGCACTGTTGAGAAATTGCACTAGTGAAAGTACAGACACTAGGCCTTGTTTTCAAGCATTGCAATACCGTTTTTGTGCCCGTTTACTATTTGCTACCTTGCTGTTTTTATTTATTCAGATTATAAAAATATATTTCTACCATCCATATTACACTTTTATCACCATCTCTTCGCCGAACTAGTGCACCTATACAATTTGCCATTGTATTGGGTGTGTTGGGGACACAAGAGATTTCTTGTATTTGGTTGCAGGGTTGTTTGAGAGAGACCATCTTCATCCTACACCTCTCACGGATTGATAAATCTTAGGTCATCCACTTGAGGGAAAATTGCTACTGTCCTACAAAACTCTATGCTTGGAGGCCCGATACGTGTCTACAAGAATAAAGTTGCCTAGTAAACATCAACCAGTTCGATGGAATGAACAACTGTATGGATGGCCGGCTCAAGGAATTGTGTCACTGCATAATCAACATCAAATATGGGATTAATGGGGTCTGACATTAAAGGTATGTTTATTAATAAGTTCAGCTTCATACATTTCATGGAATATCTGAAAGAAATCTAGCAAGTTTGAACTTGTCTTAAAGTAAATTTTAACTTGAACGAACATATGTCTACCATATCAAAACAAAATATGAAACATCATTTGAATCAAAAGCAATTTAGCATTCAAAAAATAGTGAATCTAGGCATTAAATTTTAATTCACCATACAAATTATAGAGAAATATTAGGTAACTCTTTTAATTTTAGAGTTGATCTCCAGTCAGCTGCATGACACATTTTGTACCTCAATTAACATATGTTATGATCTCAAAACAAAATATGAAACATCCTTTGAATATAGTTTACTCTAGCATGACATCAAGGGTGTTACAATTCTCCTCTAGTACATGAAATCTCATCCCAAGATTTAAGAAGTAGAGTAAGGGGTAAAAGACAGTCTTCTCGGTCTTAGTTGATCTTCCTGAAGAGGTCGATCCATTGTGTTTAAGTCTTTATTACTCTACATCATTGCATCATGATGGAGTTGTCATTCTTCCTTCGGGATCTTCATCGTTCTTATGAAAAGGATAAGGGATAACTTGACAATGATGGAATTCTACAAGGGGTAATCATCTGGAGTTATCTCATGAATGAAAAACATGAGGATCTTTAGAGTTCTGGAACATAGGAATAATATCGAGAGTGACTTAAGAAAATATGAATAGTTTCACCTGAGTAAGCGGACATGTACTGCCTAAGCAAGATGGAAGAAAGGTTCGGAGTGTCGAAGAATGAATCTCGTGTTTGATATCGGAATGGATCGTCTCAAGGAATGTGGCTCGCGGAAACGCATATGAAGCCAAGTGAAAGAGAAATTTTGGATACAAGGATCACATAGTCAGTTACATGAAACTTCATAATTGATGAGGGAGTTTTCGTAAATTTAAAAGAATTGTAGGATCAAGGTATAATGATAATCTATCACATGGGAAATTGTCGTATACACGCATGTGCTATTGAAAGATAAAGCACACCATGTCGGTGTGTAATTGAGGACTCAAGCATTTGGAAATCATTAGTATGAATAACATGGGTGGTGGAATCTTGTACGAGTATGACAACAAGTCAAGTCAAAGAATAGTTTGCCACCTATGTTGGCAACAATGTCGGTACCAAGGGCGAGGGATGAAGAGAACCATTATCCTGCTAGATGAAACAAGGCAGACCAATAGGCAAAGTTCTCATCCATCGATGGTTACCGGAATGTCATCAACCATAGTAACAAGGTCTTACTGACAAAGTTGTACATCGAGGTGTTCACTAATACTTGTGATCTGCGTTGGGTTTTCTTTGAAGAGGAACAGGTTATCGCAACACAATGTGGGTAAGTATTTCCCTCAATTATGAAAGCAAGGTTTATTGAACCAATAGGAATACCAATCCTCAATCGTCTTCAGTGACTGCACACAAAACAACAAACAACTTGCACCCAACGTCGGAAAGAGGCTTGTCCATCCCCTTGATATCGTTATTTGCAAGCAAGTGAGTTTTGTAGATAATTGTAGATAATTATAAATTGCAAAATAAAATAAAAGGTAAATAAGAACAACAAGGTAATGATAACGTTTGTAAATATATGAGTGAATAGACTAGAAGGCCGTAGTGTTCGCTAATGGCATCTCTCATAGAAATAGCATATGGTGGCTAAACATATTACTATGGGGAAATTGATAGAAAAGCGGATAGTTATGTGATATTCACAACAATGATCATGTGTATATAGTCATCACGTCCATAAGCAAATAGGCCGACCCTGCGTGCACCTATTATTGTTACTCCACCCATCGACCGCTATCCAGCATGCATCTAGAGTATTAAGTAAAATAATGTATTGCTTCGTGAACGATGACATGATGCAGACAAAGTAAAATCAATCAATATGAATGTACCCATCGTTTTATCCTTCGTAGCACCAACACAAAAATGTATCTTGTTCCCTACTTTGTCACTGGGATATAGAAATTCGTCAGGTTGAACCTACCACAACGCACCACTCCCACCAAAAGAAATAACAATCTAGTTTGCCAAACTATCTCAATACACTATTGCAGAATGGTCCAAAGACAACACATCAATCGAGGCCCTTCGACGAAACTATGTGCGATCCACCAATCGCAAACGGAATTGTTCAAGCTTCGTCGCTAATGACACGAACTATGTGTGATGGCGGATCCATCAAATACGATTTAGAAAAATATTATGGATTCTTGGATTCTTGAATAAAGATACATGATCAGGACACGGTAGCGCCGATCGGTGTCCGGCGGCCGTGCGTGGGGCGGGTGCCATGGGCGCCATGAGGCTCATCGTCGGTCCTAGACATGAGCACAAGCACGAGCACAAAGCGGTCGTCGTACTGCTTCAACAAGTTCTACATCCTGAAAGGCAGCGTCATGGAGGTGCAGTTCGTGGCCATTTAAGCTAGCTTCCCGTGCATCTCTATCCAAGAATCCATCCACCGGGCTGGCTGCTAGCTAGCTTGCCAAACAGTACTAAACTAATCATGTTTTTTGTATGTATAAGTATGATGTCTCTAGCCATCTAATCGATTCTTGATTCTTATCAGCCATCAAGATTTCCCAAGACATCAAGCTAATCACAAAATATCTCTTTTGTAGTCCTGAAATTTCTCTTCCAATACTTTTTGATAAAAATATTATGCATAACTAGTGTAAGAACTAATTTCAAGTAGGATACTTGGGTACGTAAGGTAAAAAATCATTGAAAATAGAAATAAAATTCAAAAAAATCAATTTTTTGCATGGTAGAAACTTTAATGCGTGAAGTACTATCCAAATTTCATATCATTTGGACATATGAGTCGCTCTGTCAGCAAAAAACAAATTGGGCCAGAACAATACATGAATATTAAACTTTTTTACAGACCCCAAATTTGTCTTTTTTGTCGATGAACACTCAAATGTTCAAACGATCTGAAATTTGGAGGTAACCTCACGCATCAAATTATATACAATGCAAAGTTTTTTGGAAGTTTTTGAATTTTTATAGTATTTGTTTTGATTTTTTTACGATTGAAGGTGCAGATGAGCCTGGGCACTGATCACTGCTCTGTGTAAGGATTTAGTTTTTTTGACCTTGTCACCCTTTTCTCTTGTTTTTCAGGATAAGATACAATAAGAAATATGGAAAGGTTTGGGAGTTGATGTCATCGATGAACAAGAGATTGATGAAGCTTGACGACGTAATTAAATGTGATTGCTAGTGTATGTTTGATTGTCAAAAAATGATCATAGTAAATTGATTACGTTTGGCTGATTTTAGGAACAATTAACCCGTCGTTAAGATCACACATTGCACACAGTTTTTTCAATCCAATTGTGTTTGATGGCATTTACATCACACATAGTTTTTTATTTTTAATCGTGTGCAATGAATCACACAATACATACGATTTTCATGAAATAACCGTGTGTGATGCTAATTCAAATTGCAAATAGTTTTTGTGTTGAACTCTGTGGGATCTATGGCGTGTGTGATGGACCCTCCTATCACCCACACTAGCAAGGTGATGGTTTGAAACTACGTCACTGAAAGGAGTTAAAAACCGTTTGCATAGCATGTCGCTGCACCAGTGATAGATCGGAGAGCATTATGAAGCTATGATGATCATGCACATAAGGATCATATTAGAATTCAGAGAAGACTCAAATAGTTATCATGAATAATTTGAACATAAGCCCACAATTCATCGGATCCCAACAAATGCACCATAGAAAGGAATTACATCGGATAGATCAAGACAAAGATTCGATGAACATTATACTGAAGATCAAGAGAGAGATTGCCATCTAGGTACTATCTATGGACCCGTAGGTCTATGAAGAGGCCCTCCATGATTGATGCCCCCTCCCAGAGGGTGCCAGAACGGAGCTCTAGATGGGCTCTCGTCGGAACACAGACTTCCGTCTACGTAAAAAGTGTTTCGGAACCTACTCTCGTGTTTTTAGGGTAGACGAGAATTTATAAGCCAGAGAACGATGTGGGGAGAGCCACTAGGGGGCCACAAGACATTAGGGCGCCCCTGCCTGGGGCGCTCCTTGATAGCTTGTGGAGCTCTGGTATGGCTCCCTACCATCTTCCGAAGCTTCTAGGTCTTGTTTTTGTCTAGAAAAAATCATCAAAAGTGTTGTGGCAATTAAACTTCATTTGGTATAGTAAACCTACAAAGTAAAAGAACACGTAGAAATAACAATCGGCACTTGGCACTGGGTCAATAGGTTAGTGCTCAAAAACATTATAAATTGGTAAAAAAATGACCCAAAAGTACCCTAGAATGATAATATATAAGAATGGAAGAATAAAAAATTATAGATAAGTTGGAGACGTATCAGCATCCCCAAGTTTAATTCTTGCTCATCCTCTAGTAGGTAAATGATAAAAACAGAATTTTTGATTTGACATGCTACCCATTATGTAATCTTTTGTATGTATGCTCATTGAGAAATGATGAATTAACAAACATCAACATAGCAATATTTATAAGTATAAGAAACAAGATCACTGATTTCAAAGTATACGATCCAAAAAGAATATTTACCCCTATTCATCTTGTTATATTAGCAAGGCATGACTCTGTCTTCACCACATCAATACAAATGTTAAGCACCATGGTGTCCAAGTCAGGCAATTGGATCGTACTTTTTCAGTATGCATCAACTTTTTATTCTTCACGCAATACATGAGCATGAACTGTTGGACATAGAATATAGGTGAAATATAATATGATGGTGGATTTCAAAGGGGTAAAAAGTGGAGAAGATAGTCTCACCTCAACAAGGCGTGCCAACGAGCTATGGTGATGCTCATCGATAGATGTCAATCCAAGGACTAGGGATTGCCATGCAAATGATGCACTAGGGCTATAAGTGTATGAAAGCTCAACTGAAGCTAAGTGAGTGTGCATCTAACTTGCTTGCTCATGAAGACCTCGGGCATTTGAGGAAGCCCGTCATTCAAATATACAAGCCAAGTTTATAATAAAAAGGTAATTCCCACTAGCATATAGAAGTGACAAAACAGGAGACTCTCTATATGAAGAACATGGCGCCACTTTGAGGCACAAGTGTGGTAAAGGATAGTTGCAATGTCCCCTCTCTCTTTTTTCTCATTTATTTTTTCTGTTTTTTCTAGGTGGGATTTTCTCTTTTTTTTGCCTCCCCCGTTTATATTTTTTATATGGTGGGCTCAATTGGCCTTCCCCATTTTTTATTTATTTTTCGTCCGGCGTCTCATCCCGATTTGTGGGGGAATCACAGTCTCCATCATCCTTTCCTAACTGGCACAATGCTCTAATAAGGATGATCATCACACTTTTATTTACTTATAACTCAATATGAAGAACTAATAGGAAGATATGACTCTATATGAGTGCCTCAGGCAATGTACCAGGATGTGCAAGATCTAGCATGACATGTATCAAAAATAGGATGAACGGTGGCTTTGCCACAAATACTATGTCATCTCTATATGATCATGCAAAGCAATTTGATGATGACCGAACTAGTCATGTGAAGTGACGATGGAATTTGCATGGCAATATATCTCGGAGTGGCTATGGGAATGCTATACCAGGGAGTTATGGTGGCTGTTTTGAGGAAGATATAATGAGACTTATGTGCAATAGGTCGTATCATGTCACGGGGTTTAGATGCAGTGGCGAAAGTTGCACCGATCCTCTAGGTGAGAATGGCTATGCACGATATCGAAGAGGCTAGCAAATATGAGAAGTTGAAGATGCATATGTCCATGGTGTTACATTAGTAATAAAGAACTCATATACTTATTGCAAAGTTTTATTAGTTTTATCATAAATCAAAGTACCACTCATATGTCCCAAGGGAGGAGGTTGGGAGGAGTTAACCATCGCGTGACCCCAACTCGAAACAACACTACGATTTCAACGAGGAATAGAAATGCTCACACATCATCACCATGCCTCTTTAATTTTTAGATGAATAACAAGTTAACACCTCTTAATATCGATACTTCTATGAATCAATAATTGTGAACTCACACCTTTTTCATATTACCACATTAATGTCATTAACACGAATTTTCTCTATATGTGCTACGTGATGGTTTTGATTATCACTCATTGAATACCTATTATTTTTCGACTAGTCTTATGACCCATGCAAATTACCATCACTATTAATTAACTCTTAAACAAATATAAGTGAAGAACGAGAGCGTGTTTTTGTATAAAATCTACATGCTACCATGCTCAAAAAGATATAAGTGAAGTACTAGAGCAACTACCAAGCTCAAAAGATATAAGTGAAGCACATAGAGTATTCTAACAAATTATGATGAAGGTGTGTCTCTCTCAAATAGGCATGTCCAGCAAACGATGATTGTGACAAACTGAAAGTAAAAGCAAACAAAAGAAAACGACGCTCCAAGAAAAACACATATCATGTGATGAATAAAAATGTAGCTCCAAGTGACATACCGATGGATTGAGACGAAAGAGGGGATGCCTTCCGGGGCATCCCAAGCTTAGACGCTTGAGTATTCCTTAGAATATTACCTTGGGGTGCATTGGGCATCCCCAAGCTTAGTCTCTTGCTACTTCTTATTCCGTGGTCCATCGTGATCACACCCAAAACTTGAAAACATCAATCACACAAAACTCAACAAAACTTTGTGAGATCTGTTAGTATAAGCAACATACTGAATACTTTAGGTACTGTTATAAATTGATTCTTAATTAATTTCTAGATAATAGGTACTGTATGCTAACTTCTCAATGGCTTATACCCCCCGATACGATCTATACCATAATCAAAACAAGTAAAGTATGCAAGCAAAACAGAATATGTTTAAAAAAGAACAATCTGTAGCAATCTATAGAGAGCCTATACTTCTGTAACTCTAAAAATTCTGAAAAAATAGGACAACATGGAGAATTTATATAGAAATATTGTGTAAACATTTTAGATCATTATCACGCTCCAGTAAAAAGATGAAAATTTATGTATTGCAGTCAAAGTTTCTGTTTTGTTTCAGCATCATTTCTACTCATCTTGTGAGTTATCCCAAAGGCTTTACTTGGAACAAATACTAATTAAAACATAAAAAACATGACTATAACAGAGGCAATAATAAGCTCTCCGAAATGCTCCAACTGGACATCGGATGTTCCTTTGTCCCAACCTGGTTCGACAACGAGATCCTTGTCGGAGGCTGGATAGATAGGGTGCGGGGTCCAGGGCATGGCGGGGGGGGGGGGGGAGCTGCTCGTCAATGTCCGCATCCGCTCCTTGGGCCACCGCCAATTCCCTTCGTCGCTGCTTTCGTTGTCGGTCCTTCCAGGCGATGTTCTCTGGCTTGCAGGGCATCGCCGAGGATGGGGAGTCGATGGATGAGGCGGACACAACCTCAATCTCGGCGGTCGGGTTGGACGACATCTCAGGCGGTGGATCAGCACAAACGGCGAGGATGAGGAATAAAGGTGGCAGACGATGAGGGCCTCTGCATGTCCACCCTAAATTTAAGCTGGATATGAGGGGTGCCGATCAACCCGGACGTTTGCAGTAAATTTAAGGCCCCCGTCTCGGTCAAGCATTAATAGGGCTATCTTGATGGGGATGGGAAGGGGTTTGAGGTGCCCCGTTGTAGATGCTTCAACACTAGTGAGAACTGAAGTCACCCAAGTGGCATAGTCAGGAACCAAAAAAGTAGATAGGCCGGCGGAATCAAAGTTATCTTAAATGGATACATCTCTCTTCATATGCCCTAGGTGTAAGGTAAGGTAAACTACTTTTCACATTGGAAAACGTTTGGCGACGGTGCGCCAGCGGAACACTCTATCGGGTCGTCCATGTGCGCTCCATCTTATGCGTATTAATTCGTGCAACACCCCAACCACGTGTGCAGTACCAGCGGCTGGGTGGACCCATGACCAAACCTAGTTAGCATTAGCCTTATCTCTTCCAGTCGTTCCTTCTTCTCCATGGGACGGCAGCGTTGGGCAGTTAGCCGGCGACGATAGGTACGCCGTGCGCTGTATACTTGATTCGCTCCTCCCTTTTCTTCCTTCTCCCTCTCTCCCTGTTTCTCCTTCTCCTCCTCCTTTTGCTGCAACCGGCAGTAGGCCAAACGCCGGGGACCAAGGTGCCCCCGTGCTACAACCATGGCGACCAGGGAGGAGCTGCAACTGCGGCACCGAGGAAGAGTTGCAAACGGCAATGCCCCATGTTGAAACCGTGGACTCAAAAGGCTACATCTAGTACCTAAAAAAGCTCTAGTCAAACAATTGAACGCAAGAAAAATTGCAAACGTTTGACAAAAAAACATCAACCAGCAGATGAAAAAGCTTGAACCAAAGATTGAGAAAACTTACGCGGGAAGGGGGAAGGGGGGGTCGCAACCAAAATGTTTGGAACGTGGAAAAAGTTGCAACCGTTTTGACAGAAAGCTTCAACCCACAAATGAAAAGGTTTTAACGAGAGATTGAGAAATCGTCAACCGTGGGATTTTTTTCGCACCCAAAATGTTTGGAACATGTGGTCTCCATTTGTGCTAGAACCGGCGGGCGTTGTTTGCTACAACGGACGGCTCAATTTTCGGCCGGATCCAACGACCCACACGGTCAACATAAACACGAAAATGATCCGAGATGGCGAGATATCCCTGCCCCGCCTTCCTCTGTTTCTTCGAGACTCATCGTGCCTACGAGCACTAGCTCCTGCCTCACACTAGTGTCACGCTTTCCGAGCTCTCGCGCAACCGTGTCAACAAGCTCCATCAGGACCACGGGAAATTCAACCAGGCAGGAAATCTGCAATGAGATTCAACCAGGAGACAGGGAGTAACATATGTAACCGGCCTCTGACCGCAGCTTTGTCGACATCGAACGAAGAATCAGTTACTAGTAAACACGCAGCACAAGCACTAGTAATTTAAACACCTCGATTTCTCGAAAGCGGCACTAGTAATTTTCCATCTTACAGCAACGAATTAACCATTATCAACATGCAGTAAACTACTACAACGGTCGAACGATAGGAGTGGACTACTGGTCGAATTTGACTACTGGCTTACGGACCTTTTTTTTTTTTTTTTGGCATGCTGGCTTACGGACTTTTTCTCAGGTCCTTCGGGGCACCAAGCGTGGGCGCAGCGGCTTCTTCATGACGACGGTGAACTCGTTCTTCTCGGCGAAGTCCACCTCCTCGCCGGGGACCTCCTGCCACTCGAACTCCCTCACCATGTTGGCCACGAAGTACTCCAGGTGGAGCATGGCGATGCCGAGCCCGGCGCAGATCCTCCGGCCGACGCCAAACGGCATCATCTTGATCTCCCGATTGCCGGTCACGTCCACCGCTTCGCCCGCGCCGCCTGGCAGGAACCGCTCCGGCACGAACTCCGTTGGCTTCTCCCACTCCCGCTCGTCCCTGCTCATCTCGGCCACCATGAAGTTCACCGTCGTCCCCTTGGGAATCAGGTACCCGCCGACCTCCATGTCCTCCGCCGCCTTGTGCGGCAGCACGAAGTGCGCCGGTGGGTGCTTCCGGAGGCCCTCGAGGACCACCGCCTTGAGGTACGGCATCTTGTGGACGTCCTCCTCGGAGACTTCGTCCTGGTCGTCCCCCTTCGTGGCGCTGATTTCTTTGTAGAGCTTCTCCTGGATGGCCGGGTTCTTCACCAGCTCGGCCATGATCCACTGCAACCCGGTGGAGGTGGTGTCGGTCCCGGCGTCGAGGAACTCGGAACAGAGGTTGATCATCTCGTTGTCGGTGAGCGGGCGGTTTCCCTCTTCGGGGAGCTTTATGTCGAGCAGGGCGTCGACGTAGGAGTGCTCGAACGTGCTCTCTTTCTTGAGCTCGCCGCCGAGTTTCCTGTACTCCCGCCGAGCGTTGATGAGCGGCACGTACAGGTCCTTCTTCCGCCGCTGCATGACGTGGACGGTCCGGAGGCGGTCGCGGTAGAGGTGCTTGGTCACCGACGGCAGGAAGGAGAAGATGGCCATCTTCCTCGACCTGTAGATAAGCAGTTCGCGCTGGGCGACAGCGATAGCGCGGACCGTGGCCTCGTCGAGCCGCTCACCGAAGCACATGAGCACGAGGAGGCAGAACATGGCGTACTGGAACGTCTCCACGACGGCCGCGCCACCGGACAACGACTCATCCCGGAGCTTCTCGGCCAGCACGCGGCGCACCCAGGAGCGCGCGGGCGCGAACAGGCGGACCCGCGACGGGTGCAGCGTCTCGGAGACGAGGTTGCGGCGCAGGAGGCGCCACACGGGCCCGTAGCTGGCGCGGGTGATGGTGTTGTTGTTCTCGCCCAGCAGCTTGAGCGAAGGGAGGGCGGGGCGGTCCGCGAGCGTGGCGCCGCGCTCGACGAGCGCCGCGTGGGCGAGGCGGCGGTCGGCGACGAAGACCGAGAGGCGGGACCCCACGTGCAGGGACACGATGGGGCCGTACCGCGAGAAGAGGCGCCGGAGCAGGGGCTCCACGTCGGCGGGCGAGTTGGTCAGCCACACCACGCTGCCCAGCACCGGCAGGGACGGCGGGCCCGGCGGGACACGGAGCCGGCCGCCCCTGCGGCCGCGGAGGAGTAGGATCAGCGGGATCGCGAGGAGGACCGAGCCGAGGAAGACGTGCCACGTGTCCATGGCGAGCGTGTGGTGCTCTTCCGCTCTCGCTTGCTGGAATGGATGCGGGGGAGTGAGATGAGATGACGACGGTGCAGCTGTGCGGTTGCCGTTTTAAACTGGCGGATGGAACGTGTTGATCGTGTTTGCGTCATCGCCCTGGTGCTTGGGAAAGAAGGAACGGAAACAAATGGCAAACGTTCGACCGCATGCTGGCGTCAGGGCTGATGAACCCTTGGAATCTTCGAATGGTCAATCCAGATTGGCACTTCCGAATTGCTGCTCAAGGAAAGAAAAATAGATTCTGCTTTTCTCTTCGACTTTTAATCGTGAAAATCGATAAGAAGAGGCAAATAGTAATAGACTAGAAGGGTCGGGCTGTTGATGTTTTTGGATTTTCATATTTTTTGTAATTAATCTATCTTAAATATATTTGTATTAGTTTTTTCAAAAGTCAAACCTTTTTAAACCAGACCATATTTTTGTAGAAATATATCAGTATACATAATATCAATTGTGGTTATTTGATTCATATGACATGTGTTATCATGTTTTATTATTTAGTATTACGGTTGTCGATATTTTTGTCTCTAAACTTGGTCGTATTTAAAAAAAGTTGGCATTCCAATAAATTAATACAAATTAGATTTTAAAACGGAATGAGTATTAGGTTTGATTAGTCAGAAAGACGATGGAGTGTTTTATTTATTTATATAATGTGGTGTTTTGGTTGGCTTTCGCAGTGTGATTCTGTGATATGCTAATCAACGCATACTTATATGGGAAAAAATTATGCGTCGATGGTTGCATCTACTATATTGCTGCTATAGTATCACATGTTAACTTTATTTTTTTCTAGGTGATGAGAAGGTGCTTAGGATTGATAAGTTTTTACAGGCCGAATGCTTCCAATTGATTTGTAAAATTATTAACCCGGTCAAATTGATGAACGAAATCCAACATTTAATTTCTCAATAAAATAAGAGAGTATAATGAATTAAAATAATTGATTGTATTATTGATCTGGTCGATATCGATGATCCAATTCCAATTTGATTGCCTCAATCGAATGAGAGGCCTTCAATTTCAGAAAGCTTAGTGATACGGTATATACGTAGGAAAGTTAGTTTTTCTTTGCATGAAATCAATGCTTTAAACCTGTTTCCCATGTACGTAACTTTTTTTTAGGGAAAAGAGTAGTACTAAGTAATTGTCCGTGCATGTAATTTGCATGATAAAAATCTAATGATTTTTTAGGCAATCACTGTAATTACCTGTCATCTTATTGTCAACGTATAATTGATTATAAAATAAAATAAAATTTAGCTGTTAATTAATGAGCACTTATTGACATACCTAATAAACAAGATTTTTTTTGAAGTATATAAACAAAATTTTATTTGGTACCCAAATAAGATGCAGGCAGTTCAGTTGGTTTTCATGAAAAACTGATGATGGATAAGGCCATAGTTTTGATGTGATGGGGGGAAGGGAATAAAACGTGAAGGGGAGGCGTGCATGCGTGCGTGCGTCCATGCGTAGGAAGGTGAAAGAAAGGAATCAGTAAAAGCGGAGACACTAGAACACATATTTAGTGCCCGAGCATATGTGTTCCCAGTAGCTACGTCGTTGTTTGGTGCTTCACGATTAGCATCTAATTTGTGAGTTATCAGTGCTGTGAAATCGATATATGCTAATTTTTTCGTTTCTAAATATAATTTTTTTTAAACCTTTCATTAGGATGTTGTATACGAATGTATATAGACATATTTTATACTATATATAGGTTTACTCATTTTGCTTTTTATATAGTTAGCTAGTGAAATCTAAAAAAAACTATATTTAGAAACGGATGGAGTATTAATCAAATCTGCCACGTGTCTTTTCCATGCCATCGCCTCAGCCTTCTTGTAGTATGATGACGTTAAGGCTGATGAATCCTTGGAAACTTCGAATTGTCAATCTAGATTGACACTTTCGAGAATTGTTGCTCAAGGAAAAATAATTAGTTTCTAGTTTCGCTCTTTGATTATTTGTCCTGGAAAATCGATAAGAAAAGGCAAATACTAATATCTGGTAAAGACAATTAGTTTTCCTTTGCATGCCATCACTACTTTAAAATGTTTTCCCCATAGACTAAATAACTGCTCGTGCATATAATTTCCACATTTGCGATGATATTTTTTTGATAATTTTTTAGGTAATCACTACAATTACCTTCTATGATTTGCTAACACGTAAAAGGTAGTTGTCGAATACCGAGCATTTACTAGTACACCTAAGAAACAAGATTTTATTTGTTAAGCATCATCGGAATGCCCGTATCTTTCGCCTAGTACAAATTATAGAGGAGGAAAGTCACACTTAGGCAAAAATGAATGTTAGTTGGCTAAGCATCATCATCCCTGTAATGTAATGTTCATACTAATTGGGGCTGAGCAACCCTATGCGCCTTCTAACGTGCGTTATACGGCGATCACAACCATGTAACTTCTACCTGCTATCAATGAAATGTTAAATAACATGTGTGTTCGCCGACACAAGATATTACTCCCTCCGTCCCAAAATAAATGTCTTGCGACACTTATTTTGAGACGGAGGGAGTATTTGTTAAGCAAGTAAGACATGTGCAGTTCAGTGGATTTTCAAGGAAAACTGTTGATGGGTAAAACCATACAGGAAATGTGATGTGGGTGGGGGTAATTAAAACGTGAAGGGAGAGGGGGCGGGAAGCATGGGGAGGAAGGTTGGAGAAAGGAAGCAACGAAAGTGAGAACACTAGAGGATATTGTCTTGGTGCTTGGGCATATTTTTCTCACATCGTTGTTTGGTTCTTATAGAAATGTAGGCCAAAGCTGCGTACAATAGATCTAAAGTGGTTGGACCCTTCTTCGGACCCTGCGCAATCGGGAGTTACATGCACTGAGCTGTCCTTTATCGTTGTTTGGTTCTTTGTGATTGGTATCTAGTTTGTAAGGTGTTTAGTGCCATGAAAATAGACATAGATACTACTGCCTCCGTTCAAAAATATAAGATATTTTAACTTTTGTGAATCAAATGTATATAGACATGTTTTTGTGTGTTTTTCACTCATCTTTTTCATGTACGGAATATCAAAGGTCCTTTTTGAAGAATTTTTTCTAGGGGATTGTGTTTTAATCTCAAACATCGTGCCCACAAATTTTGAGCCTTCCAAGGTGATCATCACCGTCGCGTCGGTATCAAACCAGCCCGACCTTGTTGCTCCATGGATGCTGACGACCTGCGTCACCATCAACTGCGCTGTCGCTCCATTGAGACGGCAACAACCATGTCGCATCTTCACCTTGGATAGTGAAAGCATATTTGCTTCCTTGGTGGTTTTGGTAATTAATATGAAAAGAGATCATGTGGATATGCTCCATACATTCAAATGCTTATCAACTCCAAGCTTGAGAAGAATGTATATGCACTTGATCGACCACATATGCCACTCCAGCCTGAGTTTGAGGACAATGTTGTGGTGATGAATCCAGATCATCCCACTTCATATACTACACAGGCAGCAGCTGAGGCAGCCAGAGCCACTAGTGCTCTGGTGCCAAGGACTAGGAGTGAACAGATGGACCTTATTCTTAGCTCTATCCAAGGCATGCAAAATGACACCACACATATTCTGAAGAACCAAAAGAGTTTGGAAAGGATTGTTGAGGCCAAGCTCCACACACTTAACAACATGGTTGATGGGCTGACAAAAACTGTTGACGATCTCAAGAAGGAAGTGGATGTTGTACCCCTTCCTCACACCTCAGATGATGATGATGATGACAGTCACCCTCTCCAGCCTAGCACTCAGTTCAAGACCCAGGCCAGATCTGTGACAGTGCCAGCTCCAGAGATGAGACCATCTTCACTAGCCCGTGCTGCAGCCCTTTAGTTCCTCCAGCTCCTTCAACACCTCCAGTGTTTACTTGAACTCCTTCCATGACATCTGCAGAAGTCTTCGCTGAAGCAGTTCTCTCGACTCCTACATCAACAACTGAGGAGATCAGCCCCAGAGAGATGATTAGTCCTATACCGTTGAACTTTCTGGTGACTTGTTTCCAAAGGGGGATAAGTTGTATAGATCATAGGGCTTCACGCGCGTGAAAGAGAGAGAGGGAGAGAGAGAGAGAGTTGCTTTTTATCGCTCTCCAAAACTTTAAAATCTTTTGGTTTATCGTTTGTGTTAAACTTGTTGGTGTTTGATCATACATTTCTTATGTGTTGCTACTACTTCCTATCTTTTGAGATGCTTGTGAGATGATCATTCACTTCTTGCTTGATGTGTTGTGCTATGTTGTTCATTCATCTTATTCTCGCACACCACCAAGCTATATGTGACATGGAAGAGTGCCCCATGAATCTAATCGATTGTGCATTTTCATTCAAACACAAATTCAAAATAGTGCACAAATTTTGGGGGGGGGGCTCTTGCTTATCACATACTTCTCAAAGTGATGATTTTATTCATTGATTATATCATATGTCGAAGCTTTGATCTCTATGTTGTCATCAATTACCAAAAAGGGGGAGATTTAAAGCACATGTGCTCACTTGGTCGTTTTGGTAATTAATAACAACATATATCTCATTGGACTTATGTTTCCACTAAGTATATTTCAGGAAAAGTCCAATGATGGGAAGGCTATAGATTGTGAGGAGACTCCAAGATGCAAGGAATGGAATTGGTAAAGCTTCAAGCAAGGAGACTCTACATTTTACTTTGTGAGAAATCACTTTGAGTCCATAGGAAAGCCAATACTATTAAAAGGGGGTGAGATAATGTTGGTGAACAAATTGCTCCACATGCACAAGTGCTAGCCACCAAATACACCTACAAGCTCTCCCACAAAAATACTCTGTCTAAACCCTATCACCCAAAATTGGTGCCACCAAGAAACTCGGCCCTACCGATTTTCTCCTCAGACAAAACCCTAGCCAAACCCTAACTTCTCGGTACAACCAAGTACGACGTCGGTGCAACCGAGTTTCGGTGACCAAGTTTCGGATGACCAAATTTATATAATCAGAATCACCGAGTTTTATGGATCGGTCTCACCGAGTTTGGAAACTTCCCTCGGCCACTCATATTGGTACTACCGAGAATCATATATGTGTCTCACCGAGATTCCTAAAGTTGCCACATTTTGAACAAATTGGTACGACCGAGTTTTACTTCGGTTTCGCCAAGTTGGTCAATAAT
Source organism: Hordeum marinum (assembly GCA_022496015.1). Taxonomy (NCBI): domain Eukaryota; kingdom Viridiplantae; phylum Streptophyta; class Magnoliopsida; order Poales; family Poaceae; genus Hordeum; species Hordeum marinum. The sequence continues at coordinate 244,597,794 of CM039672.1, forward strand.
GGTGTAACTGTTGGATTTTTGGAGATGCCTATATATACCCCTCCACCACAACCCACTCGCAAGAGAAGCACTCAGAATAGTTCCCCACTTCCCATATCCAAATTCCCAAGAGAGAACCACCTAGCCTTATGTTGAGATCAAGCTCATCCACTCCAACCATATGGATCCATATTTCTAACCTCCCCAAGTTGCTTTCCACTCAATCAATCTCTTCTACCAATCCAAATATGTGAAAGAGTGATTAAGTGTTGAGGAGTTTCTCATCTTGAAGCACAAGAGCAAGGAGTTCATCATCACTATCAAGCCTATTACCTTTTGGAGGGTGGTGCCTCCTAGATTGGTTAGGTGTTGCTTGGGAGCCTCCTACTTCGTGTTGTGGAGTTGAACCAAGAAGTTTGTAAAGCAAGGAGATCGCCTACTTCGTGGAGATCTACCCATAGTGAGGCTAGTCCTTCGTGAACGGAAGCCGTTATGGAATAGTCAAGGTTGCTACTTCATGGACCCTTATGGGTGGAGCCCTCCGTGGACTCTAGCGACCGCTACCTTCTGTGGGTTGAAGACTCCATACACGTGGATGTACGATAGCGCCACCTATCGGAACCACGGGAAAAACCTGTGTGTCTATAATTGTGTTTGATCTTCTATCCCTACCCTCTACTACATGTGCTTGTCTTTACTTTCCATTGCTATGCTCTTAAACATGCACATGTAGGGTGTGGTTGACTTGCTATCATTGCTAAAATTTGCCCACAACTAAAATTATGAAAAGGTAGAATTTTTATTTGGTCAAGTAGTCTAATCACCCCCACCCCCCTCTAGACTTACTTTTGATCCAACAAGTGGTATCAGAGCTTTGGTCTCCATTGCATTGGTTTCACAACCTAGGAGAGTATGGCGTGTGGTGAGGGAAATTATCACCGTAGAGGTCCATATTTTGATGGTACAAATTTCACTAGTTGGAAGCATAAGACGAAAATGTATATTCTTGGTCATAACCCCGCCATTTGAGTTGTTGTTCACGTTGGCTTGCAAGGTGATTTCTTTGGTGATGGAATGGAACTGGATCGTGAAGCGACCGTGGTAGAATTGAAGATGTTGCAATACAATTCTCAAGCATGTGACATTCTATTCAACTGCCTTTGCCCCGAAGAATTCAACAAAATCAATTGTCTTGAGAATGCAAAGGAGATTTGGGACACTTTGGTTGATATGCACAAAGGAACTAATTCCATCATAGAATCTAAGTTGGATGTGCTACAAAGTCAACTTGACAAGTTCAAGATGAAGGGTGGTAAAGGAGTCGCGGAGATGTACTCTAGGCTAGCTCTTATTACCAATGAGATTGCCGGCCTAGGAAGCGAAGAAATGATCGACAAATTCATCATCAAGAAGATACTTAGATATTTGGATGGAAAGTATGATACTGTGTGTACATTAATCCAAATTATGCCAAACTACAAAGATCTCAAGCCTACAGAAGTGATTGGAAGGATTGTTGCTCATGAGATGTCACTCAAGGGCAGGGAAGAACTTCAACACAAGTCAATCGGTGCGTACAAATCCTCAAGTGATGCTCCCGCTACTTCAAGTGACAACCTTGTTACCAATGAAGAGATAAGCCTCAGGTCAAGAAATTCAACAAGTTCTACAAGAGTAGAGGCAAAGAGATGAAGTCCAACTCAAGATATGAAGAGAAGCGTTCATCTAGTCATGACCGGAATTGTTAGAATTGTGGAAGGCCCGGACACTACTCCAATGAGTGCACGACCCCCCACAAAAGAAGGGAAGAGTCGTCTAGAAGAAAGAGCTCAAGAGATGAGTCACCTCGAAGAGAGATAAGGAATCGAGATGATCGTTATGAACGAAGACCCTCAAGGAGAAGTAGGGACTCGAAGAATAAGGACAAGTACACCAATAGCTACTCAAGAATAAGACATCAAAATCATGTTGGTGAATGGGTTTCCGGCTCCGAATCTAAACACCACTCCGAGACAAGCTATCACTCTGACTCTGACTATAGTCAAGATGAAGGTGTTGACAGACTTGCACTCATTTTGTCCGACTCCTACAACATATTTGATTCACCAAATGAAGGGAGTGGAAGTTGCTTCATGGATAAAGGCCCCAAGGTATCGCACCCCCAATATCTTGATTTCAATAGTGATGAGGATGACCTACTAGGAAATGGTGACTTGCTATTTGACAAATCTAGTGATACTAGTCAAAATGAACTTGTTAGTAATAACTCTAGTCAAGATAAGTCATGTGATGATGATAAGTTGGAAATAGAACGACTAACTAAAGAACTAAACACTCAAGTTAGACCACGAGATTACTTTAGAAGATCATAGAGAACTTGTAAGGGTTCATGAGAAGCTCCGCTTTGAGAAGCTCAATTTGGAGCAAGAGCATGAATTCCTTAAAGCTATCAATGACGATCTTCAAAGAAGGCTTCCTCTTATCTAGCCAAATGACTTGTCTTGCCAACTTTCATTCCACTAGTTAAGGCTAAGCAAACTAGTAACAAAAGCAAGAAACATTCTTCAACTAATAGCAATAAAAAGACTAAATCCAATGATATTGCTTCTAGTAGTTCTATTGATTCCACGAACGATTATCTTAGCCAAGTTACACTTGAGCAAGAAAATGATCTATTGAAAGGGATTATAGAAAAGGGTATCTACAAACGTCTTGCCAGATGTAAGCAATTTGAGGAAATTGTACGCAAGCATGAAGGTACCGGAAGAACCATGGCATTGGCTACTTCAACGCCAATGGAGTTGAATGGGAAGAAGGTCAATACCCCAAGCCCAAGTTTGTTCCTCAAATGGAAAATTATGAGCCTGCTCTCCCCAAGGGATCAAAAGCTCAAGATTACCTTCAACCACAAGACCACAAGGTCAAGGGCAAGGACAAGCTTCAAGAGGAGGTTGACTCATATGAAGATGAATCCCAAGCCTTGGTCAAGTGGGTTTCCAAGGCTTCTACAAGAACAACTTCTACAAGTGCTACTTCAACTCCAAGGATTCCCATAAATTTGATGTGGGTCCCCAAGAAGAAGAACTAAAGAAGTTCTTGATGGGTGACTCTATCAATGAAATTCACTCACATTCATCATTGGCAAGGACTAGTTGTAATCAACATCATCATTATGCAATAGTTTAAGGAGTCACACATTCCCTCAAAGGTAAGGAAGGGACAAGGTAATTAATGAATCCATGGACATCATCATGTATGCTTTGCACTCCATGTCCATAGATATCCTTGTATTTGTCTCTTGTGTTTGGGACTAACCCATGTAGGTGAGGAGAGTAAGAAACAAAAAGGATTGCTCCCAAGTCAAGATGATCTTCATCCACTATGAGCATCAGTCCAAATTAGGGCTCCGCAGACCCAATGAGATTCGAACACTGGGGTGCGCTCATTCTTCAGTCCGGATCTACCTCTCAGCTTCTCAGCGGTACCCTGGCGGTTCTCACAAGGGAAGCAAACAAATGCCCATGGTTTTACCCAGGTTCAGGCCACCTTGCGGTGTGAAACCTTACTCCTGCTTTGTGGTGGATTAGCCTCACGAGGAGGCTAAGGATGACATAGTACAGTAGTGGGGTGGTCTCATGAGGGCTCTTGGCAGTGATGAAATAGTTGCGTTCAACCTGCCTTCTATGATGGGAGCTAGTCTATATTTATAGGGGCCACCGTCCTCTTCCCTTATCGCACAGGCTGGAAGGGATCCACAACGGCCAAATTTGAAAGGGGACAAGAGGTACATCCTATCCTGACTAAAGGTGGTATTGGCCAACAAAGCTTCGGGGTGTGACACGGTGATGGACTCGATGATGACATCCATTCTGTCGAGCTAGTGGTCTTGGTCCTGTTGCACCGGGAAGGAAACCTTCGGGGGATTCCTTGGGAACTCGGGTTGTCCTTCTCTCCTTAGCACGAAAGAGGAAACTATCCCCCCTCTACGCCCACTGGCACCCTCTTGGCTTTTCCGTCAAAACCCATTTCACCCTATCCTCGGGAGGCGGGGTACTTGCATAGGAATCTCCGCTCGTTGGGAGGCATCCCGAGGGATGTTTTCGGCATTCTGGGACCGGGGATACCCAGACTTGCCTGGTGTGGCCCAATGCGTGGCCCACCACAACGGCCCGGTACGACCCAACAACAAGTCCCTCAAGACAAGGCCCTCACGATAGACCCCCCGCCTCACAAGGAGGACAACCTCAAGACCTCCGGAGAATGGCATCCCCCCAGGCTGCCTCCCAAGGAGCGGAGATTCCAGTGCCTTGCCTCCGGAAGACGGGGTGATGTGGGTTCTGACGACAAAGCCAGGCAAGCGCCATCGGGCGCGGGAGGAGGACATTTTCCTCTTTCGTGCTAAGGAGACAAGGATATACACAGGTTCCCAAGGAATCTCCCAAAGCTTTCCTTCCCAATGCAACTAGGCCGAGACCGTGAGCTCGGTAGGACGGATGTCATCGCCGAGCCCACCACCGTGTCACGCCCTGAAGCTATGCAGGCGAAGACCACCTTTAGTTAGGATAAGATGTACCTCCAGTACCCTTTCAAATTTGGCCGTTGTGGATCCCTTCCCGCCTGTGCAATAATGGAAGAGGACCGTGGCCCCTATAAATAGCCACCAGCTCCTATCGCAGAAGCCAGGTTGAGTAGAGCTAGTTAGTCACCACCAAGGGCCCTCGTGAGGCCACCCCACCACTGTACTAGTTCATCCTTAGCCTCCTCGTGAGGCCAATCCACCACAAAGCAGGAGTAGGATTTTACACCGCAAGGTGGCCCAAACCTGGGTAAATCTCCGAGTCCACCTTCTTCCCCACTTGCACTTACTCATCGTAGCTAGACCGCATGGTGACAAGCTTGAGACTTTGAGCCGGTTAAGATCCTCGCGCATGCCCTAGTGTACGAACCTTATTGGGTTTTGCGGAGCCCCGATTCTGATATTTGGCACGCTAGGTAGGGGCATGTCGAAATCTTTCTCCAGTTCAACCCCGTCTCCGCTTCGTCGCTCCGATGGCCGATGCTTGCCGAGTTTGTGCCAAGCGGGGCCACTCGTGTCGCCCAAACGATGCCTGTGGGCTGCGGTGCCCCATGCCGCTGCATCTCCCCGGCAGCCAATGTTGCTATCGGCCCGGCTGCTCAAGAGCAGCGGGACTCGTCGCTGCCACCCTCTGTGCAGCGCGACGGCTACACCGCCACTCCGTCCCCTGTTCCTGCGACGGTTTCATCTTCTCACTCCCGTCGCGGACCAGCGAATGCACCAAGTGCGCAGCTCATGGCGCGTGAGCTTCTGCATTATGGCCCCACCAATGACTGCTATGAAGACCGTCTAGGCCGCATCGCCGAGCTCATTGATACCGTCGGTGAGGCCCCAACGCTCTCCCACTCGCTTCATTCCTAACCCTTCCAAGCGGCCGACATAGCCCACAACGTGCCTCCTCCTTCGTCCTAGCAAAGCGCCGACCTTGAGCCTAGGCGTGAAGCAAGCCCCCCGCGACCCGTCACGTGTGGCACCAGCGTGCGCTCGAGAGGAGGTGAGCTGCTAGGTGGTGCCTTGACCGCAAGGCGAAGCGCGCGCTCCGCATGCCATAGCACCAGCATCAAGGTCGTGCGTCGCTAGAGGTGGCGGCTGATGGACACCAAGACCAGGCTCCTCTGGTTCACGTTGTGCCAGAGAGCAACGCGGCCTGTCACGCCTTCACTTCAGTGTTGCTCCATGTTGTTTGGCCCAGCAAGTTCAAGACGGACCTGCCTCCACGCTATGATGGCCCCGACGACCCCACAGAGTTCCTTCAGCTCTACTCGTTGAGCATCGAGGCGCCCTGTAGCGACGACAAGGTGATGGCGAACTGGTTCCTCATGGCTCTGAAGGACGGTGCACACTCCTGGCTCCTTAACCTCCTAAAGGAATCGATCTCCTCCTTGGACGAGCTTTGCAAACACTTCACCGTCAAATTCCATGGCACCTGAGCTCGCCCCCCAACGGTGAACGACCTGCAGCGCATGAAGTAGTAGGAAGGAGAGACCCTGCACAAGTACATACAATGGTTCACAAGTGTCCACCTCAAGATTCCGAAGGCGTCGGATGAAGCCATCATCTCGGCGTTCACAAATGGCGTCAGGGACCTTAGGACGAGAGAGGAGTTCGCCATCCATGACGACATGTGCTCTGCATTGGAGATGTTCAACCTGGTGAGCAAGTGCGTGAAGGCCGAGGCGGGCCGTCTCTCCCTCCGTGAGCTTCCAGAGGCAGACCTCGAGGACAAGATGGCCAAGTCCAAGGAGGTGAAACGCAAGAACCCTACCATGCTGGCAGCAGAGCCTGAGATGAAGCACGGTCGAGTCCAATAAGAATCCCCCAAGAGCAATCATTCGTACTGCATTTTCTACTACACCAACACCCACATCACCAGTGACTGCCAAGAGCTCAGGGAGCTCCACGACGAACGCCTCGGTCGCCGCCACGAGCGCGGTGGACATGGCTATGGCCATGGATGAGGCTGTAGCAGAGGCCATCGGGACAATCGTGACTCGCGACAGGACTAGTGTGACCAGCCCCGCGAGGACCGCTGGCATGACTAGCCTCGTGAGGACCGCTCGCGCGACGAGCCACATGATGGACCCTGGTGTTATCATCCTCGGGAGACCCTTCCTCAGGACAGGACCGACCTTCCTCCGCTGCCGCTGCCACTAAGGAGAAACGACAACGACCGGAGGGACGATGGGGCTAGGGGCTTCCTAGAGCCCCGTGCGGTCGCCTGCATCCTGGGCAGTGCTCAGGCCCCATCCTCCAACCGCATCTTCAAGCAGTTCTCTCGCGAGGTGAACGCCGCCCTCCCGAAGCTTGAGGCCACTCGTCCTCTCAAGTGGTCGAAGTGGGGCATCGCTTTTGACTCCAAGGACCAACTCAAGTGCTCAGCCACCACAGGTGCGCTCTCTTTGCTCTACGCACCCATCATCAGCAATGTCCCCGTCAGCAAGACCCTCATCGATGGTGGTGCTAGACTCAATGTCCTCTCTGTCGAGACCTTCGAGATGCTCCAGGTGCCCTATGACCAACTCATGCTGACTAGGCCCTTCTCGAGAGTGATTTATGGCTCCACCATGCCGATGGGACAGGTGCGTCTCCCGGTCACCTTCAGCAGGCACGAGAACTACCGCACCGAGCTCATCGACTTCGATGTCGCCCACATCGGCCTCCCATACAATGCCATCCTCGGGTACTATCGAGGATATACCCCGCGGTATGACCCGGCCTGGCGACCCACAGGAGACCCGGAAAAGACATGACATTTTATTAATGACCCGGCAGGCGGATCACAGGACGACCAGGCCCAAGCCCCGGCGTGTAAGCCGGCGTCAGGCGGCTCACAAGAGAAGACTCAAAGAGAGAAAGACTCCCTGTCGAAGGTTACAAGACCCGGAATAGGATTCTAGAGAGACTAGTCCTAATCCTACTCCTAGTAGGACTCTATTTGTAAACCTACCCTCTCCACTTATATAAGGAGGGGTAGAGCACCCCTATAGGGAGAAGGGACACAAGTCCACAAGTTTAGACAACACAAGATATTAGAGATAGACAGATTAGAGGCTCTCGTGATTAGAGGTAGCAAACGACAGCCTTGTAACCGAGAGATCTTCTTCATCATCAATACCAGACAAGCAGGACGTAGGCTTTTACCTTCATCGGAGGGGCCGAATTTGGGTAAACTCTATATCTCTCGATTCCGATCAACCCCTTCAAGCCGCCACATAGTTGCGTCTTTTCCCCGAACCTAAGTCCGTTCACCCGGACATCTGCCGTGACAAATCCATGACAGTTGGCGCCCACCGTGGGGCCGCGCATGGTGGTTTGTGTTCTTGAAGGGATCTCTCCCAAGGATCGAGAAGCACACAATTTTTCGGATAAAGAAGAGCCGTGAGATCATGAAAAATTTAGGGTTGTGTCGTGTGCGCCGTCACACGCGGCCGGGTGATGTGTCAAAGCCTGGTCGATTTCTGCTGCACCAACTCCCAAGGGCGTTGGCCGATACAGTTGATGCTACGCCCCGACGCGGAAGACAAAACCAGCAATGGCGATTCACCCGTTTGCGCCGGCTTACAGGTGCTATCCACCCAATTTATTTTATCTATACATTTTGATTCCTTCGAAGAAGAATTACTTCGTCTTTGTAATATTTTTTACACGGGACAAATTATTCATTACCAAAGTGGCATCATATCGCAGAGATGGAGGCGCACCAACGTCGTTTGGCACCGGCGTCTGTACCGGCTTACAGCGCCACAGCCGTCTCTCGCGGCCGCGTCGGCTTACAATGTCCGCGGCTGAGTCATCTATCCGCGCCGACTTACAATACCCGCGGCCGAGTCACTCGTTTGTCCCGGCTTACAATGCCCATGGCTGGTTCTCCCGCCCGCGCTTACAACACCACCGGCAACTCGCATGTCCGTGTTGGCCTACAATGCCATGGCCGTCTCTCGTGGCCAAACCGGCTTACAACGCCGTGGCCGTCTCTCGCCACCGCTCCGGCTTACAATGCCATGGCCGTCTCTCGCCATCCGCGTCGGCTTACAATGCCGTGCCGTCTGCCACAACAGCACCGGCTTACAATGCCACGACTGGTTTCTACGTCTACATCAACGCGCCGGTACCACTCGTGCTAACCCGGAATTATGAGCCGCCCAATGGGCGCGGTAAGCCGCCGCATTCACGATATGGTCTTCACCAACAACGCCGCAACTCACCGACCGCCCGGCTCGCAACGCCGTGGCCATCTCTCGTGACCGCGCCGGCTTACAGTGTTGTGGCCGTCTCTCGCGATCATGTCGCAGCTGACTTCGACGTCTACATCAACATGCCAGCGGCCGCATACACCAGTACGAGTCGCCCAATTGATGCGCGCAAGCCGCCGCCCACAGTTTGATCTACATCAACATATCGGTGCAGTGCTCGTCGATACGAGCCGCCCAACGGACAAGCGCGCAAGTCGCCGCCATTACAGTTTGGTTCACTTCAACAACCAACCGGGACGAACCATCAACCGGATCATTCAAACATTTCATACGGGATCATCTATAACCCACCACGGTCAACCTCAACCATCAGTGGAGACTCTCAAAGCTGCCTCTTCGAGTCAACTTAAGACTCGGGGGCTACAGACATGGCGAGACACATTTGGTCGTTTTCAACGAGAACCCCGGGTCTTTGCAAGAGAAAACCCAATCCTGGGGGCTATTACATTATTGGTGGATGATTAAAAGTTGCCCAAGAGGACAAACCGCCGTGATGCACCATTCAAACATAGGTGCCTGAATTTATTTGGAGCTTCTGCCGTTCCTTCATACAAGATGGCAGCTTAAAAGATGGGGACTTACAACAAGAATTCACAAATATTCCAGTTGACATGTCAACTGCGACTGCTGAAGGCGGCTTCTTACCTTCAGGTATCGCTTCTAATGCCTTATCGGTCGGCTTTATGCCAAATCTTCCGGCTAACACGATTAGTCGTGGGCTGAGGGCGGCTTCTTACCTTCGGGTATCGCTTCTAACGCCTTATCGGCCGGCTTTATGCCAAATCTCTGGCTAACACGATTAGCCGCGGCGGAGGGCGGCTTCTTACCTTCGGGTATCGCTTCTAATGCCTTATCGGCCGGCGTTTACGCCAAATTGCTGAAGGGGGCTTCTTACCGACGGGTATCGCTTCTAACACCCTATCGGCCGGCTTTATGCCAAATGTCCGGCTAACAGGATTAGCTGCGGTTGTAGGGGGTTCTTACCGACGAGTATCTAACACCCCAACAACCGGCGGAGGGCGGCTTCTTACCTTCGGGTATCGCTTCTAATGCCTTATCGGCCAGGCTTTATGCCATCTCCGGCTAACAGGATTAGCCATGGTTGTCAAAGGGGGCTTCCCACCTCTGGGTGTAGATTATCTAACCCTAACAACCGGCGTTCACACCATACTGCTGAGGGTGGCTTCTTACCTCCGGGTATCGCTTCTAACACCTTATCGGCCGGCTTTATGCCATCTCCGGCTAATACGATTAGTCATGGTTGTCAAAGGGGGCTTCCCACCTCCGGGTGTAGCTTATCTAACCCTAACAACAGGCGTTCGCGCCATACTGTTAAGGGTGGCTTCTTACCTCTGGGTATCGCTTCTAACACCTTATCCGCCGGCTTTATGCCATCTTCGGCTAACACGATTAGCCATGGTTGTCAAAGGGGGCTTCCCACCTCTGGGTGTAGCTTATCTAACCCTAACAACCGGCGTTCATGCCATACTGCTGAGGGTGGCTTCTTACCAATGGGTATCGCTTCTAACACCCTATCGGTCGGCTTTATGCCATCTCTGGCTAACACGATTAGCCATGGTTGTCAAAGGGGGCTTCTCACCTCCGGGTGTAGCTTATCTAACCCTAACAACCGGCGTTCGCGCCAAAAATGTTGACAAGTCAAACATTGCATCATACATTGCATCATATTCACATGACATATCATGACTGGCTTATCCAGCCGGGTCAAAGCAAGATTATGAAAGAAGGAGCAATGTTATAACATCTCCGGGTTGTGCTTTTTCAAGCCGCCCTTACAACAATGCAGAATATATTTTGTCTTGTTTATTTTTGCAGGTTTTATCTCTTAAAGATGAGCCGCCATTAAGTACTCCGCAAGAGAAAATGGATCTTTAATAGCCAAACCTAGCTGGATATTCATGGTTTATCATAACTAGTAATAAATGATTGGGGTTTTCAAGCCAGCTCGGAGAAATTATTATTTTTTCAAAGAGCCACCCTGTCAGATATAATGCCGTGTCATCTAATTGGCCGGTTCTCGGATTCCTTCAATCGTACTCTGTAGTAATCTACAACACTCATGGATTTCTCCAAATATATATTTGCTGGGTTGCACCGCAACCACGAGCAGGGATTTCATGTCAAAGGCAAAGGAATTATTCCAGGATATTCATTCCGGGTTATATTACAACCACGGTCAAAGATTCATCCAACAAGTTGTGGTGAGTCATATTATTCTCACCTAGTCCCGAGTCGCCGCAGGCAGACAACTCGGCACTCGGGGGCTACATTATTCAAGTTTAGTTTATATCAAATATGCAAGTCCCATCGCTGCAAGCATGCACCACGGCACTTGGGGGCTAATGCAAGCTGGTTTTTCAAATCATTACATTGTCAGCAAGACCCTATTATCTCAAGGAGATGAGTCGGTGTTTCTATATTTTCCTAAGTCCCAGCCTAGTAATTCTTACTGACCCGGCACTTGGGGGATACAACACTGAGAACAAATTTTCTAAAGTCCCAAGTTGCCGCAGGCGTGTGACCCGACACTTGGGGCTACAATATTCAGCTGTTCCAACAGATTAAGAGATTCAAATTGAAGACCCGGCGCATCATGTTGTGATGAGCCGGCCCTTGGGGGCTACACCCGCCGAAGCTTTATAAAGGTATAAGGCAGTTATAAGTCCCAGGTTGTTGTAGGCAGGACAACCCGACACTTGGGGCCTACACAGTCCAAAATATTATTGCAAAGCACCAAGTTATCATGGATAATCTCGGAGCTTGGGGGCTATAGGTAATATGCAGATATCAAAAACTTCGAGGAGAATTTTCAAGATGTTAATTATGGAGTTCAGTTGTTAGACCCGGCGTCACCAACAGTAATGACCCGGCATCATCAATGATTATGACCTGGCGGAGATGACCCGGCATCATCAATGATTATGACCCGGCGGAAATGACCCGCCAAGAGTATTGGAAGCCGACTCAATGGCATATGGGTGTTCTATTCTCAATATTTTTCAAAGGACATTGAGAAGCAAGATGATTATCAAAGACGGCTATTTCATATGCAGAAAAGACCCGGATTTCTGAGGAGCCATTTCATAAGCCGGCCAAAGGAGCAAGCCGGGTACTTAACATATTTGTTTTTCTTATTTCAGGAGCTTAGCATGAAAAAATTCAAACTAATCTGGGGGCTAATGTCGGGGATATACCCCACGGTATGACCCAGACTAGCGACTCGCAGGAGACCCGGAAAGGACATGACATTTTATTAATGACCCGGCAGGCGGATCACAGGACGACCAGGCCCAAGACCCGGCGTGTAAGCCAGCATCAGGCCACTCACAGAGAAGGCTCAAAGAGAGAAAGAAACCCTGCCAAAGTTTACAAGACCCAGAATAGGATTCTAGAGAGACTAGTCCTAATCCTACTCCTAGTAGGACTCTATTTGTAAACCTACCCTCTCCACTTATATAAGGAGGGGTAGAGCACCCCTAGAGGGAGAAGGGACACAAGTCCACAAGTTTAGACAACACAAGAGATTAGAGATAGACAGATTAGAGGCTCTCGTGATTAGAGGTAGAAAATGGCACCCCTGTGATCGAGAGATCTTCTTCATCATCAATACCAGACAAGCAGGACGTAGGCTTTTACCTCCATCGGAGGGGCCGAACCTGGGTAAACTCCGTGTCTCTCGATTCCGATCAACCCTTTCAAGCCGCCACGTAGTTGCGTCTTTGCCCCGAACCTAAGTCCGTTCACCCGGGCATCTGCCATGACAAATCCACGACAGCTATGCTTCCCTCGCCAAGTCCATGGCAGTGGCTCACCATGGCTACAACATCCTCAAGATGTCGGGATGCCACGGCATCATCACAGTCGCCTGCGATGAGAAGGATGCGGTCTGCTCCCTCGAGCGTGCCTACCAGGCCGCCGCGGCCAAAAACACTGACGACGAGCCCAATGACTTGACTCCCGAGGACACCCGCAAGGAGCAGAAGCAGCTCCTCCCGAAGAGCTAACAGGGGGCTGGGACCTCCACCATTGGAATCTTAGGCCCCGCTGTAGGATCGAAAGTAGGTCTAGAGGGGGGAGGTGATTAGACTACTTGACCAAATAAAACTATGCTTTTCCCAATTTTAATTCTTGGCAAGTTTTAACATTCATAACATATCAAGTACACCCTACACATGCAAGTCTAAGAGTATAACAGCGGAAAGTAGCAACAATCATGAGTAAAAGGATAGGGTAGGAAGATCAAACGCAATTGTAGACACGATGATTTTTCCCATGGTTCCGATAGGTGGTGCTATCATACATCCACGTTCATGGGGTCTTCAACCCGCTGAGGGTAACGGTCGCGACAGTCCATGGATGGCTCTACCCACGGAGGGTTCCACGAAGAAGCAACCTTGACTACACCATGACAGCCTACGTCCATGGAGGACTAGCCTTACTCGGGGTAGATCTTCATGAAGTAGGCGATCTCCTTGCCCTTACAAACTTCTTGGTTCATTCCACAACACAAAGTAGGAGGCTCCCAAGCGACACCTAACCAATCTAGGAGGCACCACCCTTCAAAAGGTAATAGGCTCGGTAATGATGGTGAACTCCTTTCTTTTGTGCTTCGAGATGATAGACTCCTCAACACATGATCACTCTCTCACAGATTTGACTTGGTAGAAGAGATGGGATTGGTGGAAAGCAACATGGGGAGGCTAGAAATCAAGATCCATATGGTTGGAGTGGAAGATCTTGACCTCAACACAAGGGTAGGTGACTCTCTATTAGAAAACTGAGTAGGATAGGTATGGAATAGTTCTGAGTGCTTCTCTTTCGAGTGGGTGGTGGTGAATTGGTATATATAGGCATCCCCAAAAATCCAACCGTTACACACAAAATGACCAACTCGGTGACACCGATGTGTTAATCTCGGTGGTACCGACATGACCAAAAGGTGGCAACTTTTGAATCTCGATGAGACCTATATAGGAATCTCGATTGCATCGACAAGGTGACCAACGGTCAGAATTGCCAAACTCGGTGATGCCGATTCAACGTTCTCAAACGGACCGAAAGTGTGAACTTGCGTAACAGAAAGTTGGCAACCCAACTCTGTGGCACCGAAAGTAGTGTCGGCTGCACCAAAGTGGCTAGGGTTTGGCTATGTCCGTCTAGGGTTTAGAATCGGTGGCACCAGGATAGGAATGGGGGTTGCACCGATTTTGTGTGTTTGTCTAGAGACAGACTTTGGTGGGAGAGCTTGTGCATGTTTTTGGTGACTATCACTTGTGCATGTATGAGCATTTTGTTCACCAACAAAACCTTACCCCCTTTTAATAGTATTGGCTTTTGTATGGACTCAAAGTGATTTCTAATAAATGTAAAATGTAGAGTCCTCTTGCTTGAAGCTTGGCCAACCTATTTCCTTGCATCCTGGGGTGATTCCACAATCTCCACAATCCTTTTGCCATCCCTATCATTGAACTTTTCCTAAAATATACTTGGTGGAAACATTAGTTCAATGACTTATATGTTGTTATTAATTACCAAAACCACCAAGGGACCAAATGTGCTTTCAATCTCCCCCTTTTTGGTAATTGATGACAACATATAGATCAAATCTTCGAGAAAGATATAATCAATGAATATAATCGTCGCTTTGAGAAGTATGTGATAAGCAAGAGCTCCCCCTAAATTTGTGCATTATTTTAAATTTGCGTTAGAATGCAAATGCACAATCGATTAGGTACATGGGTCACTTCTTGCATGTCACATACCAATTGGTGGTGTGCGAGAGTAATTAGAATGAACATCATAGCACAACACAATCAAGCAAAGATGAATGATCACCACATAAGCATTAAGATGATAGGAAATAGTAGCATCACACATTAAAGCGTATGATCAAACATCATCAAACGTGTATCACAAGCAACCAAAAGAGTGTCACAGCAACCAAAAGCAATTGTTTTTAAAAATAAGCAACAAACACCAAACGCTCTCTCGCTCGAAGTCTAAAGATCTATATACACTTCTCCCCCTTTGGCAACAAGTTACCAAAAAGTTCAAAGGCATATATCTAAACATTCTTAGGCTGATCTCCTACGGTTGTTGATGAAGGAGTCGAGAGAACAACATTGGCAAATAACTCTGCAGATGTCATGCATGGAGCTGGAGTGGTCACTGGAGGAACTAGAGCTGATGGAGCAGGAGCTGTGCTGACAGTAGCAGGAGCTGATGAAGAGGGCCTCAAGTCTGGTGCAAGCACTATGACTGATCTAGCTTGAGTAGTGAAATGTGTGCTCAGCCTGAGAGTTGATCCATCCTCCTCCTCCTCCTCCTCCTCATCATCATCAGAAGAAGTAGAAGAGACCCGAGGAATGTGCACTGAGTCAACTTCCTTCTGAAGCTCTATAACTGTCTTAGTCACCTTGTCCACCTTATCACCAAGAGTCTTGATCCTTGTCTCAAAGATCCTCACAAGACTGTTCTGGTTTTCTAGAATCCCTTTGATATCCTTCTGCATCCCTTAACTGCTGAGATCAAAAGATCCATTTGCTCGTTTTTGGATCTAGGGACTTGAGCACTAGTGGCTCGAACTGTCTCTACCTCTGCCTGTGTTGTAGCAGATGTTGGATGATCTGGGTCGATCACCACAACATTATCCTAAGGTTCTGGCTGTAGGGGCAAATGTGGATGATCTAGAGCAAATATGTGCTTCTCCAACTAAGAGTTGATAAGCATCTGGATGTAAGGTGCATAGCAGCAAGAGCGCTTTTGATCAGCAACAACCCTCTTGATTGTCTCAACAATCAAATCCATGACTCTAATCCTGGTGTCTCCGTCAAGGTGGATCAACATGTTGATGGATTAGACTCGGATCATCTTGTCATCTCCTGATTTGGGCATCAAGGTATGCCTCAGAATAGTGTTCATGGTACGGAGGTCTGCTTGTTGGGAGACGTAGTAGTAAATAAAAAAAATCCTACGTGTTCACCAAGATCCATCTATGGAGAAACCAGCAACGAGTAAGGGGAGAGTGCATTTTCATACCTTTGAAGATCGCAACGCGGAAGTGTTACTAGAACGCGGTTGGTGGAGTCGTACTTGGAGCGATTCAGATCACGGTGGAATCCAATCTAAGCGCTAAACAATGACGCCTTCACGTTCAACACACGTGCAGCCCGGTGACGTCTCCTATGCCTTGATCCAGCAAGGAGGACGGAGAGGTTGAGGGAGAGCTCCGACAGCACGACGGCGTGGTGACAGTGGAGCTGCGTGGTACTCCAGCAAAGCTTCGCTATGCACTACGGAGGACGAGGAGAGGGAGGAGTAGGGCTACGCCGTGGGAGAGAGAGATACGTGTCTTCGGCTGCCCCAAGTGCTCCATTATATATAGGAGGAGGAGGAGGAGGGAGGGATGCGCCCTACGGTTCCCACCCTAGGGGCCGGAGGCAGCCCTAAATGGGACTTGGTGTGGCAGCCAAGGGAAGGGCGAGGTGGTGCGACAGCCCTAGCCGCCCTAGGGTGGGCCTAGGGCCCATCTAGGCCTAGGGTTTCCCCCCTCTCTCCTTGTTGCACCTTGGGCTAGGGTGGAGGGTGCACCAGCCCACTCTAGGGCTAGTCCCTTCCCACCTTCGGCCCATGAAGCCTTCCGGGGCTGGTGGCCCCTCCCGGTGGACCCTCGGAACCCTTCCGGTGGTCCCGGTACGTTACCGGTGATGCCCGAAACTCTTCCGGTGACCAAAACCGCACTTCCTATATATGAATCTTTACCTCCGGACCATTATGGAGCTCCTCGTGAAGTCTAGGATCTCATCCAGGACTCCAAACAACCTTTGGTAACCATGTACACTAATTCCCTATAACCCTAGCGTCATCGAACCTTAAGTGTGTAGACCCTACGAGTTCGGGAGGCACGTAGACATGACCGAGACACCTCTCCGGTAAATAACCAACAACGGGATCTGGATACCCATGTTGGCTCCCACATGCTCCACGATGATCTCATCGGATGAACCACGATGTCGGGGATTCAATCAATCCCGTATACAATTCCCTTTGTCTACCGGTATGATACTTGCCCGAGATTTGATCGTCGGTATCCCTATACCTTGTTCAATATCATTACCGGCAAGTCTATTTACTCGTTCCATAACACATCATCCCGTGGCTAACTCCTTAGTCACATTGAGCTCATTATGATGATGTCTTACCGAGTGGGCCCAGAGATACCTCTCCATCATACGGAGTGACAAATCCCAGTCTCGATTCGTGCCAACCCAACAAACACTTTCAGACATACCCGTAGTACACCTTTATAGTCACCCAGTTACGTTGTGATGTTTGGCACACCCAAAGCATTCCTACGGTATCCGGGAGTTGCACAATCTCATGGTCTAAGGAAACGATACTTGACATTAGAAAAGCTTTAGCAGACGAACTACACGATCTTGTGCTATGCTTAGGATTGGGTCTTGTCCATCACATCATTCTCCCAATGATGTGATCCCGTTATCAACGACATCCAATGTCCATGGTCATGAAACCGTGACCATCTATTGATCAACGAGCTAGCCAACTAGAGGCTCACTAGGGACATGTTGTGGTCTATGTATTCACACATGCATTACAATTTACGGTTAATACAATTATAACATGCACAATAGACAATTATCATGAACAAGGAAATACAATAATAACCATTTTATTATTGCCTCTAGGGCATATTTCCAACAGTCTCCCACTTGCACTAGAGTCAATAATCTAGTTACATTGTGATGAATCGAACACCCATAGAGTTCTGGTGTTGATCATGTTTCGCTCGTGAGAGAGGTTTAGTCAACGGATCTACGACATTCAGATATGTATGTACTTTACAAATATCTATATCTCCCTCCTGAATGTAATCACAGATGGATTTGAAGCGGCGCTTGATGTGTCTTGTATTCTTGTGAAATCTGGGCTCCTTGGCAAGGGCAATAGCTCCAGTGTTATCACAGAATAAAGTCATCGGGCCCGACGCATTGCGAATTACTCCTAGGTCGGTGATGAACTCCTTCATCCAGATTCCTTCCTTTGCTGCTTCCGAAGCAGCTATATACTCCGCTTCACATGTAGATGCCGCCACAACGGTTTTCTTGCTGCCGCTCCGTTCAAAATATACCAGCTGACTACCCCTCTGTTCAAAATATACACGTATCCGGTTTGTGACTTGGAGTCATCCGGATCTATGTCGAAGCTAGCATCGACATAACCCTTTACGACGAGCTCTTCGGCACCTCCATATACGAGAAACATGTCCTTTGTCCTTTTCAGGTACTTCAGGATATTCTTGACCGCTGTCCGGTGTTCCGCTCCGGGATCACTTTGGTACCTTCCTACCAAACTTATGCCAAGGTTCACATTAGGTCTGGTACACAACATGGCATACATAATAGAGCCTATGGTTGAAGCATAGGGGATGAAACTCATCTCTTCTCTATCCTTTTCCGTGGTCGGGCATTGAGTCGTACTCAATCTCACACCCTGTAACACAAGCAAGAACCCCTTCTTGGATTGCTCCATATTGAACTTCTTCAATATCTTGTCAAGGTATGTACTTTGTGAAAGACCTATGAGGCATCTCAATCTATCTCTATAGATCTTGATGCCTAATATGTAAGCAGCTTCTCCAAGGTCCTTCATTGAAAAACATTTATTCAAGTAGGCCTTTACACTTTCCAACATTTTTATATCATTTCCCATCAAAAATATGTCGTCTACATATAATATGAGGAATGCTATAGAGCTCCTACGCACTTTCTTGTAAACACAGGGTTCTCCATAAACCTATATAAATCCAAACGCTTTAATCACCTCCTTAAAGCGAATGTTCCAACTCCGAGATGCTTGCACCAGCCCATAGATGGGGCGCTGGAGCTTGCATACATTGTTAGCATCTTTAGGATCGACAACATCTTCTAGTTGCATCACATACAGTTCTTCCTTAAGGAAACCATTAAGGAATGCCGTTTTGACGTCCATTTGCCAGATCTCATAATCATAAAATGCGACAATTGCTAACATGATTTAGACAGACTTCAACATTGCTACGGGTGAGAAAATCTCATCGTAGTCAACTCCTTGAACTTGTCGATAACCCTTAGCGACAAGCCGAGCCTTATAGACAGTCACATTACCATCCGCGCTAGTCTTCTTCTTAAAGATCCATTTATTTTCTATGGCTCTCTTATCATGAGACAAGTCCACCAAAGTCCATACTTTGTTCTCATACATGGATCCTATCTCGGATTTCATTGCTTCAAGCCATTTGTTGGAATCCGGGCCCGCCATTTCTTCTTCATAGTTCGAAGGTTCACTGTTGTCCAACAACATGATCTCCAGGACAGGGTTGATGTACCACTCTAGTGAAGAACGTGTCCTAGTGGACCTTTGACGTTCAATAGTAACTTGATCTGAAGTTTCATGATCATCATCATTAACTTCCTCTCTAGCCGGTGTAGGCTCCACAGAAACAACTTCCTGTGCTACGCTACTCTCCGGTTCGAGTGGAGGTACAATCACCTCATCAAGTTTTATTTTCCTCCCACTTAATTCTCTTGAGAGAAACTCTTTCTCTAGAAAGGATCCATTCTTGGCAACAAAGACTTTGCCTTCGGATCTGAGGTAGAAGGTATACCCAATAGTTTCTTTGGGGTATCCTATGAAGACGCACTTTTCCGCTTTGGGTTTGAGCTTCTCACGTTGAAGTTTCTTCACATAAGCATCGCATCCCCAAACTTTCAGAAACGACAACTTAAGTTTCTTTCCAAACCATAATTCATACGGTGTCGTCTCAACGGACTTTGACGGTGCCCTATTTAAAGTGAATGCGGCAGTCTCTAATGCATATCCCCAAAATGATAGCGGTAAGTCGGTAAGAGACATCATAGATCGCACCATATCCAATAGAGTGCGATTACGACGTTCAGACACACCATTTCGCTGAGGTGTGCCAGGTGGCATGAGTTGTGAAACAATTCCACATTTCCTTAGGTGCGTGCCAAACTCGTGACTCAAATATTCTCCGCCACAATCAGATCGTAGGCACTTTATTTTCATGTCACGTTGATTCTCTACCTCACTCTGAAATTCCTTGAACCTTTCAAAGGTTTCAGACTTGTGTTTCATTAAGTAGACATACCCATATCTGCTCAAGTCATAAGTGAGGGTGAGAACATAACGATAGCCACCGCGAGCCTCGACGCTCATTGGACCGCATACATCGATATGTATTATCTCCAACAAGTCAGTTGCTCGCTCCATTGTTCCGGAGAACGGAGTCTTGGTCATCTTGCCCAAGAGGCATGGTTCGCACATGTCAAATGATTCAAAATCAAGAGACTCCAAAAGTCCTTCAGCATGGAGTTTCTTCATGCGTTTGACACCAATATGACCAAGGCGGTAGTGCCACATGTAAGTGGGACTACCGTTATCAACCTTACATATTTTGGGTACTCACACTATGGATATGTGTAACATCACATTCAAGATTCATCAAAAATAAACCATTGACCAGCGGCGCATGACCATAAAACATTTCTCTCATATAAATAGAACAACCATTATTCTCAGATTTAAATGAGTAGCCATCTCGCATCAAGCGAGATCTAGATACAATGTTCATGCTCAAAGCTGGTACTAAATAACAATTATTGAGGTTTAAAACTAATCTCGAAGGTATATGTAGAAGTAGCGTGCCGACGGTGATCACATCGACCTTGGAACCATTCCCGATCCGCATCGTCACCTCTTCCTTTGCCAGTCTTCGCTTATTCCGCAGCTCTTGCTTGGAGTTACAAATGTGAGAAACTGCACCGGTATCAAATACCCAGGAGCTACTATGAGCAATGGTAAGGTACACATCAATAACAAGTATATCACATATACCTTTAACGCTTTCGGCCTTCTTATCTGCTAAGTACTTGGGGCAGTTCCGCTTCCAGTGACCGGTACCCTTGCAATAAAAGCACTCAGTCTCAGGCTTGGGTCCATTCTTGTTCTTCTTCCTGGCAACTTACTTACTTGGTGCGGGAACTGCTTTGCCATCCTTCTTGAAGATTTTTCTTACCCTTGCCTTTCTTGAAACTAGTGGTCTTATTGACCATCAACACTTGATGCTCCTTTTTGATCTCGACCTCCGCTGATT
This sequence comes from Hordeum marinum, assembly GCA_022496015.1. Lineage (NCBI taxonomy): Eukaryota > Viridiplantae > Streptophyta > Magnoliopsida > Poales > Poaceae > Hordeum > Hordeum marinum. Next base: position 244,618,798 of record CM039672.1, read on the forward strand.
TCAGCATCGAGTACAACTCAGGAATGGACTTCTCCATCCCCTGCATGTTGTAGTTCGTCACAAAGCTCTTGTAGCTAGGTGGGAGCGACTGGAGGATTCTATCAATAACCGAGTCATCCGGAAGATTAACTCCCAGCTGAGTCAAGCGGTTGTGCAACCCAGACATTTTGAGTATGTGCTCACTGACAGAACTATTCTCCTCCATCTTACAACTGAAGAACTTGTCGTAGACATCATATCTCACGACTTGGGCATGAGCTTCGAAAACCAGCTTCAGCTCTTGGAACATCTCATATGCCCAGTGTTGCTCAAAACGCTTTTGGAGCCCCGGTTCTAAACTGTAAAGCATGCCGCACTGAAGTAGGGAGTAATCATCACAGCGTGACTGCCCAGCGTTCATAACGTCTTGATCCGCTGGGAAAATGGGTGGGTCACCTAGCAGTGCATCAAGGACATACAATCTCTTGGAAGCTATGAGGATGTTCCTCAAGCTAAGGACCCAGTCCGCATAGTTGCTTCCATTGTCTTTCAGCTTGGTTTTCTCTAGGAACGCATTGAAGTTGTGGGTGACATTAGCGTTACCCATTGGATCTACAATATAGATTGTAAAGACAATTTTAGACTAAGTTCATGATAATTAAGTTCACTTAGATAGACATCTCTCTAGTCATCCAAGTGACACATGATCCATGTCGACTAGCCCGTGTCCGATCATGCTTTTTCCCAATTTTAATTCTTGTCAAGTTTTAGCATTCATAACATATCAAGTACACCCTACACATGCAAGTCTAAGAGTATAGCAGCGGAAAGTAGCAGCAAGCATGAGTAAAAGGATAGGGTAGGAAGATCAAACACAATTGTAGACACGATGATTTTTCCTGTGGTTCCGATAGGTGGTGCTATTGTACATCCACGTTCATGGAGTCTTCAACCCACGGAGGGTAACGGTCACGAGAGTCCATGAAGGGATCTACCCACGGAGGGTTCCACAAAGAAGCAACCTTGACTATACCATGACGGCCTACGTCCACGGGGGACTAGCCTTACTCGGGGTAGATCTTCACGAAGTAGGCGATCTCCTTGCCCTTACAAACTTCCTGGTTCACTCCACAACACGAAGTAGGAGGCTCCCAAGCGACACCTAACCAATCTAGGAGGCACCACCCTCCAAAAGGTAAGCGGCTCGGTAATGACGATGAACTCCTTGCTCTTGTGCTTCAAGATGATAGACTCCTCAACACACAATCTCTCTCTCATCGATTTGGCTTGGTAGAAGATATGGGATTGGTGGAAAGCAACTTGGGGAGGATAAAAATCAAGATCCATATGGTTGGAGTGGAAGATCTTAACCTCAACACAAGGGTTGGTGGCTCTCTCTCAGAAAATTGAGTAGGATAGGTATGGAATATTTCTGACTGCTTCTCTTTCGAGTTGGTGGTGGTGAAGGGGTATTGTAACAGCCCGGGACCGACGCTCCAGAAGATTCCCCTTTTATTTCCATTCTTGTCTGTGTTTCGTTTGGTTGTTTTGGTGTTTTTGGTGTTTTTGGTTTATAGATCCGAAAATATAATATGGAAAATAGACCTCGGGGGCATAGGTTTCACTAGAGGCTCCTCTCTTGAAGGAAAATAATATAACAGGTGAACAAATTACTGTCAAGCAGTTGATAGAAAAGTGCATAGTTATGACGATATCCAAGGCAATGATTATGCATATAAGCACCACGTCCATGTCAAGTAGACTGAAACGATTCTGCATCTACTACTATTACTCCACGCATTGACCGACTCCTGCCTGCATCTAGGGTATTAAGTTCATGAAGAACAGAGTAACACATTAAGTAAGATGACATGATGTAGAGGGACAAACTCAAGCAATATGATGAAAACACCATATTTTTATCCTTGATGGCAACAATACAAATACTTGCCTCACTACCGCTACTTTGTCACTGGGTGAGGACACCGCAAGATTGAACCCAAAACTAAGCACTTCACCCATTGGAAGAATTGCCAATCTAGTTGGCCAAACCAAACCAATAACTCGAAGAGACTTTCAAAGATATGAAATCATGCATATAAGAATTCAGAGAAGACTCAAATAATATTCATGGTTAATCTGATCATAAACCCACAATTCATCGGATCTCGACAAACACACAGCAAAAGAGTATTACATCAGATAGATCTACATGAAGATCATGGAGAACATGGTATTGAAGAATATAGAGAGAGAAGCAGCCATATAGCTACTAGCTATGGACCCAAAGGTCTGTGGTGAACTACTCATACATCATCGGAAGGGAAATGGAGTTGATGCAGATGCCCTCCGCGATCAAATCCCCCTCCGGCAGATTACCAGAAAAGGCTCCAAGATGGGATCTCATGGGAACAGAGGCTTGCAGCGGCAGAAAATTATTATCGTGGCTCTCTTTAGTATTGGGGGAATATTCCTGAATTTATAGGTGAAGAATTAGGGTTCGAGGAGCTACGAGGGGCCCACAAGCCAGGGGGTGTCCCCCTAGGGTGTGCCCAGGTGGCTTGTGGCCCACCCGTAGATCTTCTGACCTCTTCTCCAAGTCTCATGGGTTCCTTCTAGTTCAAGAAGGTTCAATTTTATTCCGTTTGGACTCCGTTTGATATTCCTTTTCTGCAATATTCAAAAACAAGGAAAAAACAGAAATGGCATTGGGCACTAGGTTAACAGGTTAGTCCCAAATATATTATAAAATAGCATATTAATGCATATAAAACATCCAAAACAGATAATATAATAGTATGGAGCAATCAAAAATTATAGATACGTTCGAGACGTATCAGCCGTGCACTGAAAGTTTTTCTGTGGGTTTCTCGCATGAGAAGACTGGGCACGGCTTATGTGCTCGGGTCCGTCCCTACAGCGTCGAGAAACCCAATGGCTGAGCTCTGTCTGTCGTCCTGGCCCCACACACATCACCTCCTAGGGTCGTTGGTGTTTGGCCTTCTCATGCGATGGCCTCTGGAGATCCATTCGGCGCAAGTTACCCACACCCCACAAATCTTGCAAGAGCGCCTCGCGCTATAAAAATTCAGGCACAACTCGCCTTTGAGGTAGGGCCTCGTGAGTCCCGTGCTGGCTCACGGGTGCCCAGATACACCTCCCAATTCAGTCGAGCAAGCCATCAGTGCGAACTTATTGTGTTGTACATGCCTGGAGACTCTCACACAGATCTCCCTTCCCATGACCAAGTGGAATCCCCATGCTCCGCACTGGTGGATGACACTGTCGCTCAGCGCCTATGCCCATGCCTAGTGGAAGCCCCATGCTCCGCGCTGGGGGATAAACAACTGAGGGCGCCCTAGCGGTTGCACCAACCTCATGATGGCCTCCCAGCTCTTCGCACAGCCCCGTCACGCGGCATTCCACCAGAATGCACGCGAGAGGGGGCTGGCCGGAGGCTACTCCCAGGACTGACCTGGCATGAGCCACCTCACCAAGTTCCGGTAACTAGTCTTCTCGTGTCCCTTCCAGGTAAAAGCTATCGAGGGAAGGTACGAACTCACCTCACGGATGCCGCTCGTATGTCAAGGGGGACCCCTGAGCATCGCGACTCACGGGCCTCACTGGTCACATAGCCCCTCACCCCTTGGTCTCGTCCTGGCGATCCGGATGACCCAACGGTGGTCGAGGTATGCGCGGGATTGGGACCCACCGATGCAGAGCACCAAAGCGCTCCAAATCTACCCTCACATCGCCATGTTTCCTTCGCGAGTGCTTCTTGCACGTCAAGGGGGACTCCTGAGCATCGCGACTCAGGGGCCTCACTGGTCACATAGCCCCTCACCCCTTGGTATCGTCCTGGCGATCCGGACGACCCAATGGTGGTCAAGGTATGCGCGGGATTGGTCCCTGCCGACACATAATGCAAAAGAAACATGAAGGAAGTAGGGCGTGGGAGGAAGTCATGAAATTCAAAGAAATTTGAGTAATTATTACAGGCACTGAATGTCTTGCGAATTCAAAGTCTTACGCCCCATCGAGGCACGGTAAATGTTGCAGGGAGTGATCTACAAGGATGGGCCTCCACTGCCTTGGCCGCCATCGCCAGTTGTCCCAGCCATGACAAGCTCCTCATCAACATCATTGTCGCTATCGTCGCCACCGATAGCCTCCCACACTAGGGGCTTGGCGGTGGCAATGCAGGCAAACTTCTCCACCAGCGCGTCTGCCGGATCCTTCACATCCGCCTTCGCAGCAGTGTGAGACTCAGGAGCAATCGGGATGACACCGCATCGAAGCTGAAGTGAAGCTCGAATAGGTAGAGCTAGATGAAGACCCGGATCGCGGCCCTGGCGAGGAGTCATGGCACTCGTCCTCCAGAATGGTGTCCACCCTGGTGGAAGCACCCTCAAGCACCTCAGCAAGCTTGAAGGACAGCCTTGTGTAGCCAGCTTTGCGAGTTGCCAAAGGCTCCCGGAATCCTCCCATGCAGATGTAGCGCAACGACTTGCGAGGATTGATTTCAATGGAAGTGAAGGCGTCGCGCTCCGCAGCTGCCTTCTCCTCGGAAGCGACAAGGGCCCTATCCCTTGCCTCCAACTGAGTCGCCACCCCGGAAGCGCGCCAGGCGTGGGACGCTTGGGCTTCTTCAACTGCCTCCTTCAGCTTGGTCAGGCGCTCTCTCTCTTTGGTTTGGTCATCGGCCACTCAGGACACCATGGAATCGCAGTCAGCGAGCTTCGCCTTGCGGGCCTTGAGGGCCTCCTCCTGCCCGCGGAGTCATTGTGCGAGCACGACTTTCTCATCCTGTAAGGCCTTCAGGATGGCCTCCACCTTGCCGTAGTGCTTCCTGGGAGACTCTACCTCGAACCGTGTCATGTCTCGGGCCGTCTTGGCTTCAGCGGCCTCCTTCTCGCTCTTCACAGTGGCAGCCTTGGCTCGGTCCCAAGCCTTATGGGTGGCCCGCTCGGACTGGGACCACTCGGAAATGAGCCCCAGGTGATCCTTTGCGAGGTGCCTTCCGACATCTTGAAGGTCGGCCCAGAGCCATTCGAGCATGGCATAGGCCTCATCCAAGCCGCCGGACCTGATCGGAGGACCACAACGCATGAGCACGAGAGCCGGACCAGGAGACGGCACCAACGCATCGGTGAGCGTTGTGTCCAAAGTTCCAGCAGCATGGCTAGATTGGGGAGCCGGGGGATTCAAGTTCTCCTTCGTCATGATGAGCGAGGACGACTCCACGACCGGCTGGCCAGCAGGGGCTGGCTCCTACCCAGGCTGCACCGCTGCGCCCCCAAGAGCAGATCCCACCTGAAGGGGGGGGCGCCTCGCGAGTCTCCATGCCCCCGGTGACCGGTCCTCCAAGTGGCGTGTTGAACTGGTGCAGCACGCCTCCATTGCGGCCTGAGTCAGGTGATGCCCCCATGATAGGGGGCTCCTTCGGCTCGATGTTTGCCTTCTTCCTCTTTGGCTCGGCCTCGACCCTGGTCATCAAGAGGGGGAGGACTATGAGCATATGCACAATTCATGATCAACCAGAAGCAAAGAAAGACTACTTACTCCTTGCGTGCAACCCACTTCCTCTTCAGCTCCACCTCAACGTAGGTTGGGATGCCCCCGCTCCCCTTTGACGCGCCCTTGGTTGTGTACAGGGGAATGTAGGGTGCTCCACACCAACCCCCGGTGTGGTGCTGCCGCTCGGAGAACTGCGGTGGGTGCCCTGGGGAACCGCGACCAATGAGCCTGTGTCTGCCCCAGCGGTGGCCGCCCTGCCTCCCGGCTACAGCGTGGGCTAGGACGAAACCAGCATCTTGGTCGCCTTGCTGGGACGCGAGAAGTCCTCCGGAGTGGACGCTGCCACGAGCTTCTTTGGGTTGCCCGGCAAGATGATCGGGCGGCCTTGGGGGAAGGCCCCGGTCCCCCTGAGCACCCTGGCAAAGCGCTGGAAGCTAGCGGCCGGGGGCTTGCCACCGTCGTCATCGTCGTCAAGCTCACGGAGGACCACACTCTCCAACGGAAGGGACACCTCCTCCATGTCATCCACGGTCTCCTCCAAATCCCCCTCGCCACTGGTGTCACCGGAGGACACCAGCACCAGGGGATTGGGGTGCTCGGGTGGCGTGAGTCCCAGGTCGTCGAAGTCAAGCATGGCGGCAGCCAGGGCCATGCCATCGCCGTGGCGGCACAACGGGGCATAGGCCTTGGGAAAATCCCCAGGATCGCTGATGAGCAGAATGTTTAGGGCCTTGTCCTGCTCCTCGCTTGTCAGGCCGGCGGATCTGAGCCTCATGTCATCCCCCATGCCCTCGTACTCCCACATGGGCTTCGAGTGCTACTGGAGCGGCATCAGGCGCTGTGTCACGAACTCCTTCACCATCATCACCCCGGTAAGCTTCCTAGCATCCATGTCTGAGGAGATCGGCCACAAGACAGGCGCCGCCTGGGGGTCGGTAAGTTTCGTGAAGGTCCACCCAAGAGTCTTCTCAGGAAGCCTCGTCGGGAGCTCTATATGCGGATCGACCCCTTGACATCCAAGAAGACCCAACGATGCATGTAGCCTTCCACCTTCTTCTCGGCCTTCTGGAGCACGTTGCCGCTCTGAACTGTGACGAAGGAGGAGCACCCTGACCACTGCACGCTGTCATGGAGCCTCATACTGAAGTAATGGCGGAAGAGGGACACAGAAGGCCTCACACCTACGAAGGCCTCACGGTAGAAAGCGAAGATCGACAAGAGCAAGATGGAGTTGGGATGAAGGTGCAGAGCCTAGATCCAGTAGTGCGCGAGGATGCCAGAGAAGAACCCGGTGAAGGGCGGGACAAGTCCGCACAAGATGACGAGGAGGAAGAAGGGGTAGACTATCTTTGCCAGGGTGCGTCGCTTCGTGGAGCCACACCAAATCAAGATCGCCCCCCATTCATTGGGGTCTCCTATAGTTAGAAGGATTGCAGAGGCGAAGCCCCCTCCTTTGCAATGGTGGATGTTGTGAGCGTCAGAGAGGGAGAAGAGGGGACCGAGGCTTGAGCCTCAGTCTTCGTCTTCCCGGTGGGCGCCATCCGAAGGATCCCGAAAGCAGAAGAGCAGGAGGAAGGATGATTCTGTGCCAAGACTTGGAGGTGTTTCTCGCGGTGGAAAGGGGATCTCAACAAAGGAGCAAGCGCGCGGAGAAGAAGAGCGATGATGGCTCCACAATGGGCGCTTGGCTTTTGTCAGCCTAGATAGTTGCCGAGGCGATTGGGGGCAGGGCCGTCCGCTCCACGTCGCGCGCCATGCGTTGAGTCTGACCCACATGCGATTGGGGTCCCGCAATGCTTCACCCTTCAATCCTCGCCTTCATCTCGAAGCCAGGGTCGGCAGACCTTGGTCCCAAGGGCTACTGTCTGCGTTCTGGGACCGAGGGTACCCAGACTTGCCTGCTTGCAGCCCAGCGTGTAGCCCACCACAACAGCCTGGTATGGCCCAACAACAAGTCCCTCAAGACAAGGCCCTCGCGAGAGCCCCCCGCCTTGCGAGGACCACAATGTTAAGACATCCGGAGAATGGCATCCCCTCAGGATGCCTCCCGAGGAGTGGAGATTCCAATGAAAGTGCCCTGCCTTTTGAGGCCGAGGTGACGTGGATTCTGACGGAAAACCAGGCGGGTGCTAGCGGCCACAGGAGGAGGATAGTTTCCTCTTTCGTGCTATGGATACAAGGACATACGCAGGTTCCCAAGGAATCTCTCAAAGGTTTCCTTCCTAATGCAACAAGGCCGAGACCACGAGCTCAGCAGAACAAATGTCATTGCCGAGCCCACCGCCACGTCATGACCGAAGCTTTGCAGGCGAAGACCACGATTAGTCAGGATAAGATGTACCTCCTGTCCCCTTTCAAATTTGGTCATTGTGGATCCCTTCCCTCCTATGCAATAAGGTTAGAGGACCATGCCCCCCTATAAATAGCCACTAGCTGCTATCGTAGAAGCCAGGTTGAGTAGAGCTAGTTCGTCACCACCAAGGGCCCTCGTGAGGCCACCCCACCACTGAACTAATTCATCCTTAGCCTCCTCGGGAGGCCAATCCACCACAAAGCAGGAGTAGGGTTTTACACCGCAAGGTGGCCCGAAGCTGAGTAAATCTCCGAGTCCACCTTCTTCCACGCTTGCACATAATTGTCATAGCTAGGCCGCAGGGTGACAAGCTTGAGACTTTGAGCCGGTTAAGATCCTCGAAAACGCCCCAGCGTTCGAACCTTGTTGGGTTTTGCAGAGCCCCGATTCCGACAATGTCACTTCTCCAGAGGACTTGGCGTCATTCTCCTCACGAGGCAGGCGCTCCTGCGAGGGCCTTCGCTTGAGGGGCTTCTTGCTGGACCGTACCAGGCCTTCTAGGTGGGCCACGCACCAGGCCACAGGTAGGCAGGTCTGGTGCCCCTAGTACCGGAACGCAGACAGCAGCCCTCAGGCCCGAGGCGCGCCCGGGCTGGCTTCGGGCGAAGCCAAGAAAGGAAGGCCAAAGCATCATGGGTCCCAATCGCTTGCGGGCCAGACTCGATGTGTGGCGCATAATGAGACCCGGACGCCTCAACTTCCCCATGTCTCCTTGGCAACCGTCCTTGCTGACAAAAAGTCGGGTGCACGCAGCGAAAACATCATTGCCTCACTGCGCGCCTGCTTCCCACTACTCCTTCCCTTCATGACTCACACCTTCTCCGTCAGTCCTCGCTCCTGCTCCACTATGACTCTATGCCATGGCTCCCAAGAAGAATAGGGGTAGGACTTCAATGACATCAGGGCCTCGGCTGGGGCCGGAGCCAGCACTGGGCCGGTCCACCGGGGTCAAACTTGAGGGGCAGGACAAGGTCTGGCGAGCGCTTTTTGCTGACACCAATGAGTGGGGGTGACAACGATCTGGCCCACCTCCCATCCTTCGGTCAATCTATGGGCCACAGACATCCCCCTTCACCTCCATGCCCTTTTCTCCGACTTGTTGCTGCCATTTTCTGATTTCTTCATCGGCGTGCTCACGCACTACCAGATCCATGCATTGCATTTTGATCCCGGGTCCGTCGTCCTCCTCTCTCCCTTTGTATTTTGTGAGAGGCCTTCGTGGGCATCTCCCCATCCATGGCCTTGCTCTATAATTTATTCTCCCTCCAAATGGTCGCCAACGGACAATGCTATGGATGCGTGTCGCTTCGAGGGGTGGATGCGACGGTGGACGCTATCCTCATCGCCGAGCTTCGTCCTAATGCGGAGGGCTTCTGGAGGCAGTGGGTGTTTGTCGATGCTACTATGTGCACCTCCCTTCTCCAAATCCCAATGGCCCAGGTGGAGCCGAGCCCGGGTTGGGAGCACTTGAAGATTGTCGACCCGTGATGTCGCTTGAAGCTACGTCGGTATTTCCCCAAAGAGGAAGGGATGATGCAGCACAGCGGCGGTAGGTATTTCCCTCAGATATGAAACCAAGGTTATCGAACCAGTAGGGGAACCAAGAAATAGAACGTAAACAGCCCCTGCACATAAATAATAAATACTCGCAACTTGACGTGTTAAAGGGGTTGTCAATCCCTTTCAGGTAACGGCGCCAGAAAGGCAAGTGGACGGGAGAAAGATTTGTAGATGATGATAGATTGAACGCCAAATAAAATAAAGTGCAGCAAGGTATTTTTGTATTTTTGGTTTAATAGATCTGAAAATAAAAGCAAAGGAAAAGTAGATCGCAAAGGCAAATAATGAGACAGAGACCCGGGGGCCGTAGGTTTCACTAGTGGCTTCTCTCGAGAAAATAGCAAACGGTGGGTGAACAAGTTACTGTTGAGAAATTGATAGAACTTCAAATACTCATGACGATATCTAGGCAATGATCATTACATAGGCATCACGTCCAAGATTAGTAGACCGTCTCCTGCCTGCATCTACTACTATTACTCCACACATCGACCGCTATCCAGTATGCATCTAGTGTATTGATTTCATGGAAAAACGAAGTAATGCAATAAGTACAATGACATGATGTAGACAAGATCTATCTATGTAGAGATAGACCCCATCGTTTTATCCTTAGTAGCAACGATACATACATATCGTTTCCCTTTTTGTCACTGGGATCAAGCACCGTAAGATCGAACCCACTACAAAGCACCTCTTCCCATTGCAAGATAAATAGATCAAGTTGTCCAAACAAAACCCAAATATCGGAGAAGAAATATGAGGCTATAAGCAATCATGCATATAAGATATCAAAGAAACTCAAATAAATTTCATGGATATAAAAAGATAGATCTGATCATAAGCTCAAAGTTCATCGATCCCAACAAACACACCGCAAAAGAGTTACATCATATGGATCTCCAAGAGACCATTGTATTGAGAATTCCGTGAGAGAGAGAAAGCCATCTAGCTACTAACTACGAACTCGAAGGTCTACAAAGAACTACTCACGCATCATCGGAGAGGCACCAATGGAGGTGGTGAACCCCATCCGAGATGGTGTCTAGATTGGATGTGGTGGTTCTGGACTCTACGGCGGCTGGATGAATATTTTGTCGCTTCCTCTAGGGTTTCTGGAATATTGGGGTATTTATAGATCAAAGAGGCGGTCCGGGGGCACCCGAGGTGGGCACAACCCACAAGGGCGCGCTTGGGCCTCCTAGCACGCCCTGGTAGGTTGTGCCTCCCTTGGGGCACCCCCAGGTGTAGCCAGGGCCCGTTGTGTTCCTTCCTACCCATAAACAATCATCGTAAAGTTTCACGGCATTTGGGCTTCGTCTGGTATTGATTATTCTATGATGTAAAAAACATGGAAAACATAGCAACTGACACTTGGCACTATGTCAATAGGTTAGTACCAAAAAATGATATAAAATGACTATAAAATGATTATAAAACATCCAAGATTGATAATATAACAGCATGGTACAATCAAAAATTATAGATACTTTGGAGACGTATCAACCCGCGGCTCGCGCAGATCACTGCCAGGTTGAACAACCTAAAGAAGGCGGTGTGACGATGGCGATGGTGGTGAATCGTTCCCCTACAACACCATTCTCGTCCCATGTGGTCCTTCCTTGGTCTTGATAACGCCATGAGGCTCCAGGTGTCTTCTCTTTCCCCCAGCACGCCGCGTGAGGCGCCCTGCCTTCTGACCGGAGGGAAACCTCCTAAGCTTCCTATGGAGGGGATCACCTTGTACTTCTACAAGAACGAGAGAGCTTTTGCCCTAAAGATGCCATGCTTCGACGAGTGGGGGCTGCTTCCTAATGGTCCCGCGAGGCCTCATGATGCTCCCCTCTTGGTGGCGCCACGCTATGGAGATCTTAGGGTTGGTGCCTTTCAAGCGGTCATGGAAGAGCGTCCCGAGCCGCATGTCCACCAGGCTCCCACCTCCGCCCCTCCAAGCGGTCAAGGAGTCGCCTTGCAAGGAGGCGTTGCCAATGCCCCTGCCATGGGGTGTCGTTCGCCAGGCGTCGACGGGCCATCCTCGGGTCCTCAAGTACAAGGATATCTATGGACATGGAGTGCAAATCATATGTGATGATGTCCATTGATTTGTTAACTACCTTGTCCCTTGCTTACCATTGAGGGAATGTGTGACTCCTTGAACTATTGCATAAAGTTGATGTTGATTGCAATTAGTTCTTGTCAATAATGAATGTGAGTGAATTTCATTGACGGAGTCACCCCTCAAGAACTTCTCTAGTTCTTCTTCTTGGGGACCCACATCAAGTTGATGGGGATCCTCGGTGTTGAAGTACACTTGTAGAAGTTGAGCTTTTAGTAGCCTTGGGAACCCACTTCACCAAAGCTTGGGATTCATCTTCATAAGAGTCAATGTCCTCTTGAAGCTTGTTCTTGTCTTTGAGCTTAGTGTCTTGTGGTGGAAGGTCATCTTTAGCTTTTGTTCCCTTGGGGAGAGTATTTCCATACTTCTCCTTTTGAGGAACAAACTTGGGATTAGGGTATTGACCTTCTTCCCATTCAACTCCATTAGCGTTGAAGTAGCCAACACCATGATTCTTCCGGTATCCTCCATGCTTGCGTACAATCTCCTCAAATTGTTCGCACCCTTCAAGACTCTTGTAGATACCTTTCCTCTGTAATCCCTTTCAAGAGTTCATTTTCTTGCTCAAGTGTAACTTGGCTAAGAGAAGAGTTAGTGGGATCAAGAGAACTACTAGAAGCAATATCATTGGATTTATCATTTTTATTGCTACTAGTTGAAGAACATTTCTTTCCTTTGTTACTAGCTTGCTTGGACTTAACTTGTGGCATGAATGTAGATAAGAGAAGTCGCTTGGCTAGATAAGACAAAGTCTTGTTTCGAAGATCGTCATTGATATATTTAAGGAACTCATGCTCTTGCTCTAAGTTGATCTTCTCGAAGCATAGCTTCTCGTGTGTCCTTACTAGCTCTCTATGATCTTCTAGAGTTGACTCGTGAGCTAACTTCAGAGGTTTTTAGTTCTTGAGTTAGTCATTCTATTTCCAACTTATCATCATCACACGACTTATCTACACTAGAGTGAGTACTAGCAAGTTCATTTTGACTAACATTACTATATTTGTCAAATAGGAAGTCATCTTCAATTAACAAGTCACCTTCATCACTATTGAAATCAAGATACTCGGGGTGTGATACCTTGGGGCCTTTAGCCAATGAAGCAACGTCCACTCCCTTCATTTAGTGAATCAAATATGTCGTAGGAGTCGGTTGTCACTAGTGCAAGTCCGACAACATCTTCATCTTGACTATAGTCTGAGTTGGAGTGATAGCTTCTGTCGGAGTGGTGGTCGGTATCGGAGCCGGAAACCCATCCACCAACATGAGAGTGATGTTTCCTTCTTGAGTAGCTCTCAGTGTACTTGTACTTCTTCTCTAAGTCCCTGCTTCTCCTTGAGGGTCTTCGTTCATCACGATCATCTCTACTCCTTCTCTGACTTTGAGGTGACTCGTCTCTTGAGCTTCGTCTTCTTGGTGACTCTTCTTTCCTCTTGTAAGGAGTCATGAACTCATTGGAGTAGTGTCCGGGCTTCCCACAATTGTAGCAGTTTCGGTCATGACTTGACAAATGCTTCTCTTCATACCTTGAGTTGGAGCTCCGATCATAACTTCTATTCTTGTAGAACTTGTTGAATTTCTTGACCATGAGGCCTATCTCTTCATTTGTGACAAGGTTGTCGCTTGAAGTTGTGGCAGCATCACTTGTGGCTTTGTAAGCACCATTAGACTTGTTGTGAAGCTCTTCCTTGTCTTTAAGTGTCATCTCACGAGCAACAATTCTTCCAATCACTTCCGTTAGCTTGAGATCCTTGTAGTTGGGCATCATTTAGATGAATGTGCAAATGGTGTCATATCGACCATCCAAAGCTCAAAGTATCTTCTTGATGATGAATTTGTCAGTCATTTCTTCGCTTCCTAAGCCGGCAATCTCATTGGTGATGAGAGCTAGCCTAGAGTACATCTCAGCAACTCCTTCACCATTCTTCATCTTGAACTTGTCAAGTTGACTTTGAAGAACATCTAACATGGATTCTCTCACAGATTATGTACCTTCATGCATATCAATCTAAGTATCCCAAATCTATTTTGCTTTCTCAAGACGGTTGATTTTGTTGAATTCTTTGGGGCATAGGCAGTTGAAGAGAATGTCACATGCTTGAGCATTGAGTTGCAACATCTTCAATTCATCCACAGTCGCTTCGCGATCGGGTTCCCTTCCTTCCTCAAAGAATTCACCTTGCATACCAACACGAACAACAGCCCAAACGGAGGGGTCATGACCGAGAAAATGCATTTTCATTTTGTTCTTCCAACTAGCAACATTTGTGGCATCAAAGTACAGACCTCTACGGTGATAATTTCCCTCACTAGACGCCATAATGTCCTAGGTTATGAGACCAATGCAATGGAGACCAAGGCTCTGATACCACTTGTAGGGTCGAAAGTAGTGCTAGAGGGGGCAGGGCTATTAGACTACTTGACCAAATAAAAATCTACTTTTTCCCAATTTTAATTCTTGGCAGATTTTAGCATACATAGCATGTCAAGTACACCCTACACATGCATGTCTAAGAGTATAGCAGCAGAAAGTGAAGACAAGCATGTAAGTAAAGAGAGGGTAGGAAGATCAAATGCAATTGGTGACATAATAATTTTTCCGGTGGTTCCGATAGGTGGTGCTATCATACATCCACGTTCATGGAGTCTTCAACCCACGGAGGGTAACGGTCGCGAGAGTCCATGGAGGGCACTACCCACGGAGGGTTCCACGAAGAAGCAACCTTGACTATATCATTATGGCCTACGCCCACGGAGGACTAGCCTTACTCGGGGTAGATCCTCACGAAGTAGGCGATCTGCTTGCCCTTACAAACTTCTTGGTTCACTCCAGAACACAAAGTAGGAGGCTCCCAAGCGACACCTAACCAATCTATGAGGCACCACCCTCCAAAAGGTAATAGGCTCGGTAATGCGATGAACTCCTTGCTCTTGAGCTTGAAGATGATAGACTCCTCAACACACAATCACTCTCTCACAGATATGGCTTGGTAGAAGAGATTGATTTGGTGGAACCAACTTGGGGAGGTTAGAAATGAAGATCCATATGGTTTGAGTGGAAGATCTTGACCTCAACACAAGGGAAGGTGTTTGTCTCTCAGAAAATCAGTAGGTGTGAGTGGGGAACTGTTCTGAGTGCTTCTCTTGCGAGTGAGTGGTGGTGGAGAGGTATCTATAGGCATCTCCAAAAATCCAACTGTTACACACAAAATGACCAACTCTATGACACCGATATGTTAATATTGATGGTACCAAAGTGACCAAAAGGTGGCAACTTTTGAATCTCGGCGAAACCGATATAGGAATCTTGGTTGCACCGATAAGGTGACCAGCGGGCAGAATGTCCAAGCTCGGTGACGCCGATCCAACAATCTCGGAGGGACCAAAATTGTGAACTTGCGTAATAGAAAGTTGGCAGCCTAACTCGATGGCACTGAATGCAGAATCGGTTGCACCAAAAAGCTAGGGTTTGGCTGAGTCTGTATAGGGTTTGGAATCGATGGCACCGAATGGAATGTGTTGGTTGCACTGATTTTGAGTATTTGGCTTTGGACATACTTTTATGGAAGATCTTGTGGGTGTATGTGGTGACTATCACTTGTGCACATATGAGCATTTTGTTCACCAATAAAACCTTACCCCCTTTTAATAGTATTGGCTTTCCTATGGACTCAAAGTGATTTCTCACAAATGTAAAATGTAGAGTCCTTTGCTTGAAGCTTTGCCAATCTATTCCCTTGTATCTTGGGGTAATCCAGAATCATTTTGCCAACCCATCATTGAACTTTTCCTGAAACATACCGAGTGGAAACATTAGTTCAATGACATATATGTTGTTATGAATTACCAAAACCACCAAGGGAGCAAATGTGCTTTCAGTCTCCCCCTTTTTGGTAAGTGATGACAACATATAGATCAAAGCTTCAACATATGATATAATCAATGAATATAATCGTCGCTTTGAGAAGTATGTGGTAAGCAAGAGCTCCCCCTAAATTTGTGCATTATTTTAAATTTGCGTTTGAATGCAAATGCACAATTTATTAGGTACATGGGGCACTTCTTCCATGTGATATACAACTTGGTGGTGTGCGAGAGTAATAAGAGTTAACAACATAGCACACAAAGCAAGCAAAGTGAGTGATCATCACATAATCATCAAATGATAGGAAATAGTAGCAACACGTATAAAAGCGTATGATCAAACACAAATACAAATGTATCTCACATAAAACCAAAAGAACAAAATGTTTGGTAAAACCAGCAGATAAGAAATAGACACTCTCTCACTCGAAGCCTAAGATCTATGTACAACTTCTCCCCCTTTGGAAACAAGGTACCAAAAAGTTTAACGAGATATAGCTAATAGTTCTGTGGCTGATCTCCTCCGGTCATTCGATGGTGGAGTCGAGAGAACTGCATTAGTGAAGACTTCTGCTGAAGTCCTGGATGGATCTAGAGTAGATACTAGAGGCACTAGAGGTGATGGAGCTAAAGATATTGTGGCTGGAGCAAAAGATGAAGGCCTCGTCTCTAGAGCTGGTATTGTAGGTGTCCTGGCCTTAGTCATGAATTGGGCAATTGTCCTAACAGGTGCAATATCTTCCTCATCATCAGAAGAAGAATCATACTCTGAGGAGTGGCGACGGATTAGGGCTTCATCAACCTCCTTATTGAGCTCATTGACTATCTTAGTCATCCCATCAACCATGTCATTAAGAGTTTTCACTCTATAATCAATGATGTTTGCAAGGCTCTCCTGAGTATCCATGATGGTCTTGATGTCCTTCTTTATGTTCGTGACAGCTGTGATCAAAATATCCATCTGCTCGTTTATGGACCTGGGAACCTCAGCACTAGTGGCTCGAGCTGCCTCTGCTTGTTCCTTTGCTTGTGCCTGAGCTGCAACTGATGTGGGATAGTCTGCATCCATCACCACAACGTTGTCCTCAAAGTCCGGCTGAAGTGGAAAATGGGGACTGTCCAGAGCAAAGATGTGCTTCTCAAGCTTAGAATTGATAAGCATCTGGATGTAGGTGCGTAGCAGCATGATCGCTTTTGATCTGCAGCAACCCTCTTCACAGTCTCTACTATCAAGTCCATCACTCGAATCCTGGTGTGACGATCAAGAAGGATGAGCATGTTGATGGAGTATCCACTTATCATCTTCTCATCTACAGACTTGGGCATCAAGGTATGCCTCGGGATGGTGTTCATGGTATGTATAGAGAAAGTAGATAGAACCAAGCTTGTGAGATTGCACTTTATCTGCAGGGATAGGATTATACATATCCTTCATAGCATTGTGGCTCTCCTTGGATTCTGAGTAGACATCCAAGTCTCCATACTGAACTTCTAGGACTCCTAAGATGGTATCCCACTCATCAAGAGTAGACTCATATCTTGCTCCTTCAATCATCCAAACAATTATGCCATCTCCATAAAAATGACCAGTGGAATAGAACTGCATGATCATCTCGTCATTCCAAGCAGTGAACTCCTTGCCAACAAATTGATCAAGGCCAATGCAATGGAAGTTGTCTTGGACACATGGAAAGTAATTCCCATTGTCTTTGATATACTTCCAGTCCACATATCTCATGTCACTCACTGTAGGGCTCTTGTCTAGCAAAACTGTCTCATAGAAGTCTTGCTGCTCTTTGGTATAAAAGATGTAGTCCACAACAGTCTTTCTCCTCTGGGCATATGGATCAACAGCTCTCCATGCCCTCAACCCTGAATCTTTCCTCTTCTTCATATCCTCAGCTAATGGATGGCTAGCATCATGAACTGGAAGGTGAGATCTGAGCTTCATCAAAACAGACATAACATCGTCATCATCATCTGCTTCTATGAAAGTGGACTTCTTGTTCTTCTCAAAAGCAGGTATATCCTTGGTAGTCCTCTTGGACTTATGTGCAGTAGCTTTCTTTGAAGTAGCATTGGTGCTCTTGGAGGTTCCTTTCTTGGGCATAGCATCAGCCAAAAGTTTCTTGGCTTTCTTCTTAGGAGGGTCCTGAGCAGTAGGTTCCTCCTCTTCCTTAGCAGTAGCAGCACCAGCAGCACCAGCCTCCTTTGGCTCCTCAAACATTGAGGTAGGCCTGCCCTGCACACGGATGATCCTCTTCCTGACTGTTTTCTTGGCAAAGGTTTCTTGGGGACCTCAACATAAAATGTTGCCCTAGCACTCTCATGTGCTTTGATGGTTTCTGCAGGAGCATAAGTTTTGCTGACCACCTTCCTAGATGAAGTGGCCTCATTGGCAGACTTCCTAGCAGCCTACTGTTGCTTCCTAGCAAGAACCTCTTCCAGGACAAAATCAGAATCCTCTTCCTCTGAGTTGTGTCTCTAACTTGTCCTAGTGTAAGCCTTAGGCAACCCATGAGAGTTGGGAGTGTCTGGATCTAAAAAGGAACTCGACTCAGGACTCGTGCCTGAACCCATCTCAACGTCCTGCTCTGGCAAATTTTGACTGTCTGAACTTGATATGTTGACCCTGTGAATAGAGTATAGAAGAGTAGAATAGGATAGGTCATCACAAAATGCAGATGGTTTTGAAAGTTTGAACAAAAGATTTTCCAAGTTTTGCATTCTATCAAGTGTATTTCGGTACAACCAAGGCAAAAATTTCGGCCACACCGAGACAGACACCTATCTTTCTAGGAACTTGGCACCATTTTCGGTCAGACCAAAAATGAGCGCCCCAGTCCACCGAGGTGTTCTCAGTGTGGAAGAAACGAAAATTGGTGACGCCGATTTTAACACATCGGTTCTACCGAGATACATGTGGTTGACGGCAAAACCCTAAAAATCGATCATTCGCTACTCTACGGGATTTTTCTTGTGGATAGAAAGCTTTCAAACTATGGTTTATAGATAAAATAAATTTCATTAGGCAATAATTGGACGGGAAGCACAAGAAAAATTGAATCCGTACCCTAGCTTGGTGACGGATCCGCTACGGCGGTGACAATGGCGAAGATGCTCGTCGACGGCGAGGATTCCAGCGGAGGAGGAGCGCAGGAGGACAAGGGCGATGATCAGGGGGTCCTTTGGCGGCAACTTAGGGTTTGGGGCATCATGATTGAAGATTGAAATTTCAAACTGTTGGGACCACAGCTTATATACCCTTCACTGTCGGTGACATCGATTTGATATATTCGGTGTCACCGAGTTTCACAACTGCCAACTGATAGGGAAACTCGGTGTAACCGAGAATATAAAACTGGTCTTACCAAGATAAGAAAACCAGATCAACCCTAGGCATTCAATGAGACCGATAATTGTGGGTTGGTTCCACTGAGATGCACTTGGGAGGTTTTAATGGTCAGTCCTTAACGATACGGAACTCCGAGTGCTCCTCACACAGAGAGATCGAAAAGTACTTGTTCAAATTTTGTGATGCAGCATGAATAGAGTATGAGGTGAGAAAGCATAGATAGCTAAAGGAGTGGTCCTAGGCATTCTTGTATATCCAATTGGCAAAATAAAAGTGAAAATCCAAATAGCAACAATTTGATATCCTCGAATGAGTAAATTAATGCAGACCAACATGCTCACACAAGAAGATGTCACATGAAATCATGGCAAACATGCACAAACACAATAGCATCTATCAAGCACTTTGGTGATGACGGAGTCATGTATATATGAGTATATTGACTTAGGAGACAAGTAAGAATACTTGATCATAGGTCATACTCATCGTTTAAGCACAAGTGGGCTTACCACTTTTACATAAAGCATTTAATGTTGTCACACTCTAAGAGATGCTTTAACTCAAGTCATAGAGTAAAGCTCCCCCTAGATGTGACATCCCCTCATAGGAGGGACAAACTAACCTTGGGTTTTGTCGATGAAGACTTCATGTTGGTGAGGTAGTGGTGGATGCTCAAAGTTGATGAAGATCACCAAGAGTTGGGAGCATCCTCGTTGTTTCCCTACTCTTCTCACCTACATGGGTTAGTCCCAACACACAACAGACAAATACAAGGATATCTATGGACATGGAGTGCAAAGCATATGTGATGTTGTCCATTGTTTTGTTGATTACCTTGTCCCTTGCTTACCATTGAGGGAATGTGTGACTCCTTGAACTATTGCATAAAGTTCATGTTGGTTGCAACTAGTTCTTGCCAATAATGAATGTGAGTGAATTTCATTGGCAGAGTCATGCCTCAAGAACTTCTCTAGTTCTTATTCTCGGGAACCCACATCAAGTTGATGGGGATCCTCGGTGTTGAAGTAGCACTTGTAGAAGTTAAGCTTGTAGTAGCCTTGGGAACCCACTTCACCAAAGCTTGGGATTCATCTTCATAATAGTTAAGGTCCTCTTGAAGCTTGTTCTTGTCCTTGAACTTAGTGTCTTGTGGTGGAAGGTCATCTTGAGATTTTGTTCCCTTGGGGAGAGTATTTTCATACTTCTCCTTTTGAGGAACAAACTTGGGATTAGGGTATTGACCTTCTTCCCATTCAACTCCATTAGCGTTGAAGTAGCCAACGCCACGATTCTTCCAATATCCTCCATGCTTGTGTCCAATCTCCTCAAATTGTTTGCACCCTTCAAGACTCTTGTAGATAACTTTCCTCTATAATCCTTTTCAAGAGTTCATTTTCTTGCTCAAGTGTAACTTGGCTAAGAGAACAGTATTGGGATCAAGAGAACTACTAGAAGCAATATCATTGCATTTATCATTTTTATTGCTACTAGTTGAAGAACCTTTCTTTCCTTTGTTACTAGCTTTCTTAGACTTAACTTGTGGCATGAATGTAGATAAGAGAAGTCGCTTGGCTAGATAAGAGAAAGTCTTCTTTCGAAGATCGTCATTAATAGCTTTAAGGAACTCATGCTCTTGCTCTAAGTTGATCTTCTCGAAGCGTAGCTTCTCATGTGTCCTTACTAGCTCTCTATGATCTTCTAGAGTTGACTCGTGAGTTAACTTAAGAGTTTTTAGTTCTTGAGTTAGTCATTTTATTTCCAACTTATCATCATCACATGACTTATCTACACTAGAGTGAGTACTAGCAAGTTCATTTTGACTAACATTACTAGATTTTTCAAATAGGAAGTCATCTTCAATTAACAAGTCATCTTCCTCACTATTGAAATCAAGATACTTGGGGTGTGATACCTTGGGGCCTTTAGCCGTCAAGCAACGTCCACTCCCTTCATTTGGTGAATCAAATATGTCATAGGAGTCGGTTGTCACTGGTGCAAGTCCGACAACATCTTCATCTTGACTATAGTCTGAGTTGGAGTGATAGCTTCTGTTGGAGTGGTGGTCGGTTTCGGAGACGGAAACCCATTCACCAACATGAGCTTGATGTTTCCTTCTTGAGTAGCTCTTTGTGTACTTGTCCTTCTTCTCCAAGTCCCTACTTCTCCTTGAGGGTCTTCTTTCATAATGATCATCTATACTCCTTCTCTCTCTTCGAGGTGACTTGTCTCTTGAGCTCATGTTCTTGGTGACTCTTCTTTCCTCTTGTAAGGAGTTGTGCACTCATTGGAGTAGTGTCCGGGCTTCCCACAATTATATTAGTTTCAGTCACGACTTGACGAACGCTTCTCTTCATATCTTGAGTTGGAGCTTCGATCTTTGTTTCTATTCTTGTAGAACTTGTTGAATTTCTTGACCATGAGGCTTATATCCTCATTTGTGACAAGGTTGCCGCCTGAAGTTGCAAGAGCATCACTTGTGGCTTTGTAAGGACCTCTAGAATTTTGGTGAAGCTCTTCCGTGTCTTTGAGTGTCATCTCATGAGCAACAATTCTTCCAATCACTTCCGTTGGCTTGAGATCCTTGTAGTTGGGCATCATTTGGATCAATGTGCAAACAGTGTCATATCGACCATCCAAAGCTCTAAGTATCTTCTTGATGATGAATTTGTCAGTCATTTCTTCGCTTCCTAAGCCGGCAATCTCATTGGTGATGAGATCTAGCCTAGAGTACATCTCAGAAACTCCTTCACCATCCTTAATCTTGAACTTGTCAAGTTGACTTTGAAGAACATCTAACTTGGATTCTCTCATAGATTCTATACCTTCATGCATATCAATCGAAGTATCCAAAATCTCTTTTGCATTCTCAAGATGGCTGATTTTGTTGAATTCTTCGGGGGCATAGGCAGTTGAAGAGAATGTCACATGCTTGAGAAATGAGTTGCCATATCTACAATTGATCCGCAGTCTTCAAGATCGGGTTCCCTTCCTTTTGGAAAGAATCCACCTTGCATACCAACACGAACAACAGCCCAAACGGAGGGGTTATGACTGAGCAAATGCATTTTCATTTTGTGCTTCCAACTAGCAAAATTTGCGCCATTAAAGTATGGACCTCTACAGTGATAATTTCCCTCACTAGACGCCATACTATCCTAGGTTGTGAGACCAATGCAATGGAGACCAAGGCTTTCATACCGCTTGTAGGATCGAAAGTAGTGCTAGAGGGGTAGTGATTAGACTACTTGACCAAATAAAAATCTACCTTTTCCCAACTTTAATTCTTGGCAGATTTTAGCATTCGCGAGAGTCCATGCAGGGCTCTACCCACGGAGGGTTCCATAGAGAAGCTACCATTACGGCCTACGCCCACAGAGGACTAGCCTTACTCGGGGTAGATCTTCACGAAGTAGGCTATATCCTTGCCCTTACAAACCTTTTGGTTCACTCCACAACACAAAGTAGGAGGCTCCCAAGCAACACCTAACCAATCTAGGAGGCACCACCCTCCAAAAGGTAATAGGCTCGGTAATGCGATGAACTCCTTGCTCTTGTGCTTCAAGATGATAGACTCCTCAACACACAATCACTCTCTCACAGATATGGCTTGGTAGAAGAGATTGATTGGGTGGAAAGCAACTTGGGGAGGCTAGAAATCAAGATCCATATGGTTGGAGTGGAAGATCTTGACCTCAACACAGGATAGGTGGTCCTCTCTCATAAAATCAGTGGGTATGAGTGGGGAACTGTTCTGAGTGCTTCTCTTGTGAGTGAGTGGTGGTGGAGGGTTATATATAGGCATCACCAAAAATCCAACCGTTACACACAAAATGACCAACTCGGTGACATCGATATTTTAGTCTTGGTGGTACTGAAACGACCAAAAGGTGGCAACTGTTGAATCTCAGTGAGACCGATATAGGAAACTCGGTTGCACCGATAAAGTGACCAACGGTCAGAATGTCCAATCTCGGTGACGCCGATTCAGCAATCTCAGAGGGACCTAAATCGTGAACTTGCATAACAGACAATTGGCAGCCTAACTCGGTGGCACCGAATGCAAATCGGTTGCACCGAAAAGCTAGGGTTTGGCTGAGTCTGTCTAGGGTTTGGAATCGGTGGTGCCGAGTGTATGATGTTGGTTGCACCGATTTTGAGTGTTTGTCTTTGGACAGACTTTTGTGTAAGATCTTGTGGGTGTATGTGGTGACTATCACTTGTGCACGTATGAGCATTTTTTTCACCAACAAAACCTTACCCCCTTTTAATAGTATTGTATTTCCTTTGGACTCAAAGTGATTTCTCACAAATGTAAAATGTAGAGTCCTTTGCTTCACGTTTGGACAATGCTATTCCTTGCATCTTGGGGTATTCCACAATCCTTTTGCCAACCCATCAGTGAACTTTTCTTGAAACATTCTTAGTGGAAACATTAGTTCAATGACATATATGTTGTTTTTAATTACCAAAACAACCAAGGGAGCAAATGTGCTTTCAGTCACCAAGTTGGTCACTTTACGTGTAACGGTTGGATTTTTGGAGATGCCTATATGTTGGGGATATAACCCCACGGTATGACCCGCCCTAAGGGCTCCAGGTTATACTTGACGGCTCGTGCACTAGCGCAAGTGTAAGCCCTAGGCTTAGAGCCCAGGGCGCTTGGCGGCTCATAGGATGGGCCGAAAGGTGGCCCGGACAGAGAAGACCCGGGTGTGTAAGCTGCCCGGGGACAACCTGGACAGCAAAGATGGAGGAAGACTCGGATAGGCAATGAGAGTCAGTTACAACTTGTATGACCCGTGGTCTTGACCTCCTATATAAAGGGAGACCCAGGGCAACTTAGGGGCGGGTGATCGAGAACTAGGTCAAGGTTTAGCTCCCTTGTAATCGATACAACAAGCAATACAAGCACAAGCAGGATGTAGGCTGTTACCTCGACGTGAGGGGCCGAACCTGGGTAAACTCGTGTCCTTCAAACCCAATCAACCCCGTTGAGTCCATCACGTTAACGATGGCCTCGAACCCAAGTCCGTTGACCCGGACATCCGCCGTGACAAAACCACGACACTATATATATCCCTCCACCACCACTCCCTCGCAATAGAAGCACTCAGAACATATCCCCACTTATCCTATCAGATTTTCTGAGAGAGAGCCACCTACTCATGTGCTGAGATCAAGCCATTCCATTCCAACCATATGAATCCTGATCTCTATCCTCCCTAAGTTGCTTTCCGCCCAATCAATCTCTTCCACCAAAGCCAAATCCGTGAGAGAGTGATTGAGTGTTGAGGAGTCTATCATCTCGAAGCACAAGAGCAAGGAGTTCATCTACACTATCAAGCCTATTATCTTTTGGAGGGTGGTTCCTCCTAGATTGGTTAGGTGTCGCTTGGGAGCCTCCTACTTCATGTTGTGGAGTGAACCAAGAAGTTTGTAAGGGCAAGGAAATCGCCTACTTGTTGAAGATCTACCCCGAGTTAGGCTAGTCCTCCGTGGACGTAGGCCATCATGGTATAGACAAGGTTGCTTCTTCATGGAACCCTCCATGGATAGAGCCCTCTATGAACTCTCATGACTATTACCCTTTGTTGGTTGAAGTCTCCATAAACGTGGACGTATGATAGCACCAACTATCGAAACCACGGGAAAAACCTATGTGTCCTTCATGCGTTTGATATCCATATCTCAACTCCTTACTTCCATGTGCAATGTATTTACTTTCCGCCTATATACTTGATGACTTGCATGTCTAGGGTGTGGTAGACTTGCTAATAATGCTAAAATTTGCCAACTATTAACTTTAGATATTGTGTAGATTTTAATTTGTGCTAGTAGTCTATTCACCCCCTCCAGACATACTCTTCTAGTGATCCCACAATTGGTATCAGAGAAAGGTCTCCATAACCTTGGTTTAATCACCTTTGGAGGAAGATGGATATGCCTAGTTTGGAGAGTTTGAGTTGTAGAGTGCCAATTCTTGATGGAGAGTACTATTGTCAATAGAAATATGCTATGATTGACCTATGTGAAAAATTCCATTTGAGAAATCATATTTAAAATCCCTATGTGTTCCCCATCGATGAACTACATCCCACAAACAAAGAGGAAATTGACATGATTGGTAACCTAAGAACTATCAATCTTATCGTTAGAGGTTTAGCAAGATCAGTGCTTACTCAATTGAAGAACTTTGAATGTGCTTATACTTTTTGGAATGATTTGGAGAAACGATATAAAAATTATTCATTAAGTAATCTTGATGAAATTATGAGCTTGGGCCTTTTTATTGAAATCGACAATGTATAGATCACGTCTATGAATGCCGGTAAAGGCAATTTTATGATTATCAAAACGAAACACTTGGCAATATACTTTGGTAAGTAGCACATTGAAACCGAAGTCTCTTAGTCTAGATAGAGAAAGAAGATTGTAGCCAAGGGATTCAACAAGCATCACATTTTGAATAGAGCTATCATGAGATATGGCCAACTTAACAAGGCGAAGTACCTTACCCTTAGAGTTGTCTCCAAAGGTCATGTAACTCTGAGGGCCTTGATTTGGCGTGATCTCTTGGAACATGTATTTATCACCAGTCATGTGATCCGTGCATCCACTGTCGAGAATCCACTCTTTTGCACCAGACATGTAATCCTTGAAGTTTTCCATTAGACTTAGATTCTTCATGATCTTTTCATGCTCACTGTTGAACAACTCATCTTCATCACAATACCATGTTCTTCATTGTCATCAATCGGTGGAATCTCCTCGTCATAGAAACCAAGAGACTCGTTAGAATCGTAACCATGACAATGTTCAAGTTTATGAATGTGAATGGCTTCAATAATAATATTGTTGAAAGTTGCGACATCCTTTAGCACACATAAGATCATTAAGCTCCAATAGGCATTTATCAAAGTTTGGACCACTAGGCTTCATTTTGTGAAAGGCAACAACATTATGAAGAATCTCATCAAGATTACTTAATGTAAGATTTGGATATCGTTTCTCCAAATCATTCCACAAAGTATAAGCACATGCAAAGTTCTTCAATTGAGAAACCACAAATCTTGCTAAACCTCTAACAATTAGATTGATAGTTCTAAGGTTACCACGTATGTAATTTTTCTCTTCATGTGTGGGATGCAATTCATCAATAGGGAACACATAGGGATTTTCAATATGTTTTCTCAAATGTAATTTGTCAAATAGATTAATCATTGCATTATTCCATCGATTATAGTACTCTCCATCAAGGATGGGCACTCTACAATACAAACTCTCCACACTAGACACATCCATCTTTCTCTATGGTGATGAAACTGAAGCAATGGAGACCAATGCTCTGATACCAATTATGGGATCACTAGAAGAGTATGTCTAGAGGGGGTGAATAGACTACTAGCGGGAATTTAAAATCTACACAAGGTGCAAAGTTAATTGTTGGCAGATTTTTAGCATATATAGCAAGTCTAGCACACCCTACACATGCAAGTCATCAAGTATAGCAGCAGAATGTAAAGAGATTGCACATGAAAGTAAAGAGTAGAGATAGGAAGATCAAACACATGAGGGACACAAAGATTTTTCCCGTGGTTCCGATAGGTGGTGCTATCGTACGTCCACATTTATGGAGTCTTCAACCCATGGAGGGTAACAGTCGCGAGAGTCCACAGAGGGATCCATCCATAAGGGTCCACGAAGGAGCAACCTTGACTATTCCATAACGGCTTCCTTCCACGAAGGACTAGCCTCACTCGGGGTAGATCTTCACAAAGTAAGCGATCTCCTTGCCCTTACAAATTTCTTGGTTCACTCCACAACACGAAGTAGGAGGCTCCGAAGCGACACCTAAACAATCTAGGAGGCACCACCCTCCAAAAGGTAATAGGCTCCGTAATGTTGATGGACTCCTTCTCTTGTGCTCCAAGATGATAGACTCCTCAACACACAATCACTCTCTCACTGATTTGGCTTTGGTGGAAGAGATTGATTGGGTGGAAAGCTACTTGGGGAGGCTAGAGATCAAGATTCATATGGTTTGAATGGAATGGCATGATCTCAACACATGAGTAGGTGGCTCTCTCTCGAAAAGTCTGATAGGATGAGTCGGGATCTGTTCTGAGTGCTTCTCTTGCGACTGAGTGGTGGTGGAGGGGTATATATAGGCATCTCCAAAAATCTAATCGTTACACCTTAAGTGACCCACTCAGTGACACCGATGTGTGAATCTCGGTGGTACCGAGTTGCTCCAAAGGTAGCAACTTTTTAATCTCGGTGAGACCAATA
The DNA here is from genome assembly GCA_022496015.1 of Hordeum marinum. Classification (NCBI taxonomy): domain Eukaryota; kingdom Viridiplantae; phylum Streptophyta; class Magnoliopsida; order Poales; family Poaceae; genus Hordeum; species Hordeum marinum. Next base: position 244,645,828 of record CM039672.1, read on the forward strand.
TATAAATATCGGTTGCACCGATTAGGTGACCAACGGTCAGACTGCCAAACTCGGTGACGCCGATTCAACAAACTCTTTTGGATCGATTTTTTAAATTGGGTAACAGAATGTTGGCAACCCTAACTCGGTGGCACCGAAATAGAATCGGTTGCACCGAAATTCTAGGGTTTGGCTGAGTCTGTGTGAGTTTGGGAATAGGTGGCACCAAGTGGAAAGTGTTGGTTGCATCGATTTTGAGGATTTGGCTTTCGATGGACTTTAGTGGAAGAGCTTGTGGATGTTTTTGGTGACTATCACTTTTTCACGTATGAGCATTTTGTTCACCAACAATATCTTACCCCCTTCTAATAGTATTGGCTTTCCTATGGACTCAAAGTGATTTCTCACAAAGTAAAATGTAGAGTCCTCTTCCTTGAAGCTTTGCCAATGCTATATCTTCTCCTTCTTCTTCATGGGGATACTCTCCACACTCCTTTTTGCCAACCCATCTCTCTATGGACTTTATCTGAAATACACTAGATGAAAGTATTAGTCCAAGAGACAATGTATGTTGTCATGAATTATCAAAACCACCAAGGGCATATGTGCTTTGAATCTCCCACTTTTTGGTAATTTACGACAACATACAATCAAAGCTTAAAATAAAGATATGCATGTATATAATGAAGACTTTGAGAAACACATGACTTGGACTGGCTCCCCCTAAATGTGTGCAATCCCTTTAAAGGATAGTTGTTTTGGAATGCATGGACACACATATGTAGAAGGGATATAATAAGTCATGTGTATCTTGGCCATATGCATAAAATGTATATGAATGAGGTGTATCCTTGTTCAAGACTTCACTTAAACAATATGTGCAAGAAGCAAGAGATCATCTTGATCAAAGATATGATGCATATACTTACCTTGAGTTCTTGGGCATTCTAGTAGAAGAAATACATTTGAGAAAACAATGTTAGGAAACACAAGAGTATTCTACCAATCAAAATCAATAGAACTCAAAAGTACCAAGATACTGAGAACATATAGAAGATAGTATTCCTTAGGATTGATATGTCTCCAAGAACATTTAGACCTTTCTCCCCTAGATATCAAATAGTATGTCATCCTCTCCCCCTGAATCTTAGCATGTAGATATTGGGATTGAATAGGGTGAGAAAATTCTAACATGAGTAATAAAATGTAATGAACACATCTTTCCCCCCAAACATATTTTCTCCCCCTACTTTGGTATTTTCCCCTTGTCTATATAAGTTTAAACTTTGACATTTTCCTCTCCCCCTAAATTATATCTCCCCCTTTGCATAAGTATGTATCTCCCTCTTTAGCTTTGAAGCTTTTGTATTTCTCCCCTTTGGCATTAATTTCCAAAAAAGTCAGATATAGGGTCAGACACAGGGATCATTGATTAAGAATGGATCCTTGAGAACAAGGGTCATAGAATGTAGGATTCATAGAATATGAAAAGCATGGGAAAAGTGAGGGAACCATTGAAAGTAATTTGTCTCCCTTTGGCTAAACTGAGAATTTGTAGAACTTCTCCTCCTTTGAGTTAGGGATCCTTGAATTTATTTCTCCCCTTTTTTAAAATAAAGGGATCATCGAATTATTGAAAATATCATAGAAGGATCACAAAGATTTACAGATACAAACACAGACTGACGAACGATATTATGTCGGTGGCTCCGATACAAACTAGTTGGTGGTATTGATATGGCGTTATGCAGCTCATCTACTGATTCGGTAGAACCGAGTCTTTTGTATCGAAGGCTCCGAAGCATAAAACATAAACATGGCAATGTTTGAGAAAACCTGTAAATTTATTTGAAAAATTGTATCAAAGTGTCAAAGAGATTTTATATAGTAAATGCAAAAATAATTTACAAAGAGGATATCAGCTAGAGAAGATTTGAATGGTTCTAAGAAACCTTGCAAAATAGAGAACGAACCAAACAAGATTCTTAACTAGATGATGGGCAGTGACTAGGTCACCTATATTAGAGTATATTAACTTAGGAGCGAAGCAAGAATACTTGATCATAGGTCATACTCATCGTTAAGCTCAAAATGGGGTTACCATTTTTCGATTAAGCATTTTAATGTCTTCATATCACTTGACTTGCTTTATCTCATGACTTGGAGTAAAGCTATATCAAGGATATGAGTACATACCTTTGAGTGATGTTGTTGATGTAGCTTGTAGGCGAACTTGATGAGGATGCTCGAGGTTGATGAAGATCATCTTGAGTTCAGAGCAATCCTTGTTGTTTTCGTTCACTTTTCACCTACATAGGTAGTCATGCAAGGAATAACATGGTATATCCAAATGACTTGATATCAATTGTGAGTTGATACCAATTGAGAAATATATGTCAAGGGTAAGTTTTGTTGTCTTCTTCCTTTCATCATCAAAGAGAGGTTGTGTATACTTGGTCATGACAAGATTTCTTAAGATATGAGTGGTTTGCAATCTTCTGGAGTGTTGTTCTTCAAAGTACCTACAAAAGGGTTAGATGCAAGAAAAGGGAGCATAGAATTCCAAGATATATGATATACAAGTTAATAATAGCATGGAATAGACAATAAAGCTCATCCCCTTGCATGCATCCGAGTGAGCTTAACTCAAGTTTGAGGCATCAATGATGTTCAACTCACTCCTCAAATGACAAAACATTTTTTCATCAAGTGGCTTAGTAAAGATATCGGCCAATTGCTTGTTAGTACGAACATGCTTAAGATTAGTATCTCCTTTGGCAACATGATCACGAATGAAATGATGTCGAACTTGAATATGCTTGGTTTGAGAATGTTGCAAGGGATTATGACCAATCTTAACAGCACTCTCATTGTCACAAAGTAATGACGCATTTTTAACATAGATTCCATAATATTTAAGTGTTTGTGTCATCCATAATAATTGCACACAACATGATCTAGCGGCAATATATTTAGCTTCGGTGGTAGATAGAGATATCGAATTTTGTTTCTTGGAGGACCAAGACACATGAGATCTACCAAGAAATTGACATGTAGCCGAGGTGGATTTTCTATCAAACTTGTCACCGGCATAGTCCGAGTTGGAGTAGCCAACAAGATTAAAATAAGATCCCTTGGGTTACCAAATGCCAATGTTTGGTGTATGTATCAAGTATCTCACAATGCGTTTCAGAGCCTTAAGATGACATTCTTTAGGTGCAGCTTGATATCCGGCACACATGCACACACTAAGCATAATATCAGGACGGGAGACACATAAATATAGTAATGAAGCAATCATTGATCGATAAACCTTTTGATCAACCGGTTCACCCTCCTTAGTGAGATCATCGTGTCCGCTAGTGGGCATGGGAGTTTTCATACCTTTGCACTCTTGCATGTTGAACTTCTTGATCAAGTCCTTGGTGTACTTTGTTTGAGAGATGAATGTACCTTCCCTTGTTTGCTTGATTTGTAGACCAAGGAAGAATTTCAGCTCACATATCATAGACATCTCATACTTCTCTGACATCAACGTTCCAAATTTCTCACTAAATTCTGGGTTAGTAGATCAAAAGATAATATCATCCACATAAATTTGGCACACAAATAATTCACCATTAACTCTCTTCGTGAATAAGGTTTCGTCAATTTTACCAATTTCAAAACCTTTTTTGATAAGAAACTTCATGAGACATTTATACCAAGCACGAGGAGCTTGCTTAAGACCATATGAAGCTTTGCAAAGTTTGTAAACGTGGTCAGGTTTCTTAGGATTTACATAACTAGGTGGTTGCTTAACATAGACCTCTTCTTCAATCTCACCATTTAAAATGCTCTTTTAATATCCATTTTACAAAGTGTGATATCATGGTGATTGGCATAAGCAAGAAGAATTCGAATGGCGTCTAGTCTAGCAACGGGGGCGTAAGTCTCTCCGTCAACCATACCTTTGACTTGCGTATATCCTTGGTCTATGAGGTGAGCCTTGTTGCGTACGAATTGACTGTCTTCATCTTGCTTATTTTGAAATATCCATTTATTTCCGATAATATTTTGCTCGTCCTTGTGCTTCTCTACAACTGTCCACACTTTGTTGCTCTTGAAGTTGTGAAGCTCTTCATGCATAGCGTTCACACAATCCGTGTCTTCAAGAGCTTGTTCAACCTTCAAGGATTCAATGCTAGAGATGAAAGAATAATGCTCACAAAAGTTAGCCAACCAAGTTTTAGAGTGAGTGATCCTACCTGTTTGTATATCACCAAAGATTTGGTTTAGGGGATGGTTCTTGGTCACTTGTGCTCGAACTCGGGGTAGCTTTGGCTTGTTAGTTGGTGGAGCTTCTTCTTCATCATCTTCATCATCTCCATTGTTGTTCAAGTGGTCATCTCCTTGAGGTGGTGGTCAAGGAGGTTGTGGTGGATCTTCATGATGTACTTCCTCCTCCCCTTCATCTTGTCGTGTACCACTTGTGGATGCTTCCATGTTGTTTTGTCGGTAGCCTTGATCCGAAGTAGGAGCTTCCACTTGGGTTGATGAAGTACTTTCCTTCCCCTCCATAGGACGAATCTTGCCGATGGGAAAATCTTGGATAGCTTCCGAAGGATCTTTATCACCTACATCATTTGGCAATTGTTCGACTTGCGAACCATTAGATTCATCAAACTTCACATCTACCATTTCTTCAACTTTTTGAGTGAAGTTGTTGTAGACACAGTAGGTGTGAGAGTTTGATCCATAACCAAGTAGGAAACCTTCATGAGATTTAGGAGAAAATTTAGCACGGTGATGCTTATCAAGAATGTAACACTTGGAGCCGAATACCCAAAAGTATCCAACTTGGGGTTTGTTACCAGTGAGAAGCTCCTATGCCGTTTTACCGAGAAGCTTGTGCAAAGTAGAGTCGGTTTGTGGCATGACATGTTGTTTCCACGGCCTCTGCCCAAAAGTGTATTGGCATCTTGTATTGGTCAAGCATCGTTCTTTCCATCTCAATGAGGGTTCGGTTTTCTCTCTCAACAACTCCATTTTGTTGAGGCATGTACGTAGCCAAGAACTCCTGTGAAATACCCTATTCGTCAAGAAAGGTATCCACATGGGTGTTCTTGAACTTTGATCCATTATTGCTTCGAACCTTCTTGATCTTCACTTCAAATTGATTTTGCACTTTGCGTGCAAAGTTATTGAAGATCTTTTGTACCTGCGACTTATCATCAAGAAATAATACCCACGTAAATCTAGAAAAATCATCAACTATAACTAGACCATAAGAGTTTCCACCAATACTCTTGTAAGCATTGGGACCAAAAAGATCCATATGAAGTAACTCGAGTGGTCTCCTAGTGTTCATGGTGTTCTTGACCGGATGACTTCCACTACTTGCTTTCCTGCTTGTCAAGCGTTACAAAGCCTATCTTTGTAGAATATGACATCATTAACACCGAGAATGTAATCTCCCTTGATAAGCTTATCTAGATTGCGCATTCCTACATGTCCTAGCCTTCTATGCCATAGACAATCTTTAGATGATTATGAAATAAGACAAGTACGAGGTTGGGCCATTTTAGTGAAATCGAGAATTTATATATCACCTCTACGAATGTCGTTAAAGACAATTTTATGATTATCAAAGCGGAACACTTGGCAATCTACTTTGGTAAATAGCACATTGAAACCGAAGTCTGCTAGTCTAGATATAGAAAGAAGATTGTAGCCAAGGGATTCAACAAGCATCACTTTTTGAATAGAGCTATCATGAGATATGGCCACCTTACCAAGGTCAAGTACTTACCCTTAGAGTTGCCTCCAAAGGTCACGTACCTCCAAGGACCTTCATTTGGCGTGATCTCTTGGAACATGTCTTTATCACAAGTCATGTGATCCGTGCCTCCACTGTCGAGAATCCACTCTTTTCCACCCGACATGTAATCCTTGAAGTTTTCCATTAGACTTAGATTCTTCATGATCTTTTCATGCTTGATGTCGAACAACTCATGTTCATCATAGTAGCCATGTTCTTCATTGTCATCATTCGGTGGAATCTCCTCGTCATAGAAACCAAGAGACTCGTTAGAATCATAACAATGACAATGTTCAACTTTATGAAAGTGAATGGCTTCAATAATAATTTTGTTGATACTTGTGACATCTCCTTTAGCATGCATAAGATCATGAAGCTCAAATAGGCATTTATCAAAGTTTGGATCACTAGGCTTCATTTTGTGAAAGGCAACAGTTTTATGAAGAATCACATCAAGATTACTTAATGTAAGATTTGGATATCGTTTCTCCAAATCATTCCACAAAGTATAACCACATGCAAATTTCTCCAATTGAGAAAGCACAAATCTTGGTAAGCCTCTAACAATTAGATTGACAGTTCTAAGGTTACCAAGCATGTCAATTTCCTCTTCATGTGTGGGATGCAAAAGTTCTCCAATTGAGAAACCACAAATCTTGGTAAACCTCTTACAATTAGATTGACAGTTCTAAGGTTACCAAGCATGTCAATTTCCTCTTTGTGTGTGGGATGCAATTAATCAATGGGGAGCACATAGGGATTCTCAATATCTTTTCTCAAATGCAATTTGTCAAATAGATCAATCATGGCATTCTTCCATTGACTATAGTACTCTCCATCAAGGATGGACACTCTACAATACAAACTCTCCACACTAGACACATCCATTTTCATCCACGATGATGAAACTGAAGCAATGGAGACCAATGCTCTAATACCAATTGTGGGATCACTAGAAGAGTATGTCTAGAGGGGGGTGAATAGACTACTAATAGGAATTTAAAATCTACAAAAGGTGCAAAGTTAAGTGTTGGTAGATTTTAGCATATATAGCAAGTCTAGCACACCTTACACATGCAAGTTATCAAGTATAGCAGCGGAATGTAAAGACATTGCACATGAAAGTAAAGAGTAGAGATAGGAAGATCAAACGCATAAGGGACATGAAGATTTTTCCTGTGGTTCCGATTGGTGGTGCTATCGTACGTCCATGTTTATGGAGCCTTCAACCCACGGAGGGTAACGGTCGTGAGAGTCCATCTAGGGCTCCACCCATAAGGGTACACGAAGGAACAACATTGACTTTTGAAAGCACAATGTGCTCCCTTGGTGGTTTTGATAATTCATGACAACATACATTATATATTGGACTAATACTTTCATCTAGTGTATTTCAACTAAAGTCCGTAGAGAGGGATGGCTTGGAAAATGAGTGTGGAGAGTATCCCCATGAAGAAGAAGGAGAAGGAATAGCATTGTCCAAGCTTCAAGCAAGAGGACTCTACATTTTACCTTTTGTGAGAAATTACTTGGAGTCCATAGGAAAGCCAATACTATTAAAAGGGGGTAAGGTATTGATTGGTGAACAAAGTGCTCATACATGCACAAGTGATAGTCACCACAAACACCCACAAGCTCTTCCACAAAAGTCTGTCAAGCCAAATACTCAAAATCGGTGCAACCAACACATTCCACTCAGTGCCACCAATTCCCAAACCTAGACAAACTCAGCCAAACCCTAGCCACTTCGATACAACCGATTTTTCTTTGGTGCCTCCGAGTTAGGGTTGCCAACTTTCTGTTATGCAAATTCACAATATCGATACCACCGAGATTGTTGGATCGGCATCACCGAGATTGGGCAATCTGACCGTTGGTCACCTTATCGGTGCAACCGAGATTCCTATATCGGTCTCACCAAGATTCAAAAGTTGCCACCTTTTGGTCACTTCAGTACCATTGAGATTAACACATCGGTGTCACTGAGTTTGTCATTTTGTGTGTAATGGTTGGATTTTTGGAGATGCCTATATATACCCCTCCACAACCACTCACTCGAAAGTGAAGCACTCAGAACTATTCCAGTTTTCCTAGAGAGAAGCACCTACCCTTGTGTTGAGGTCAAGATCTTCCACTCCAACCAGATGGATCTTGATTTCTAGCCTCCCTTAGTTTCTTTCCACCAATCCCATCTCTTCCACCAAGAAAAATATTTGAGAGAGTGATTGTGTGTTGAGGAGTCTATTATCTTGAAGCACAAGAGCAAGGAGTTCATCGTCTTATCGAGCCTATTACCTTTTGGAGTGTGGTGCCTCCTAGATTGGTTAGGTGTCGCTTGGGAGCCTCTTACTTCGTGTTGTGGAGTTGAACCAAGAAGTTTGTAAGGGCAAGGATATCGCCTACTTCGTGAAGATCTACCCATAGTGAGGCTAGTCCTTTGTGGACAGAAGCCGTTATGGAATATTCAATGTTGCTACTTCGTGGACCCTTATGGGTGGAGCCCTCCATGGACTCTCGCAACCGTTACCCTCTGTGGGTTGAAGACTCCATAAACGTGGATGTACGATAGCGCCACCTATCGGAACCATGGGAAAAATCTTGTGTCCTTCATGCGTTTGATCTCTCTAGCTCTACTCCTTCCTTCCATGTGCAATGCCTTTACTTTCCGCCGTTATACTTGATGACTTGCATGTGTTGGGTGTCATAGACTAATTATGTATGCTAAAAATTCCCACATCTTGTCTTACGCTTGAGGTAGTTTTAAATTTCTGCTTGTAGTCTATTCACCCCCCTCTAGACATGCACTTCTAGTGATCCTACAAGTTGTATCATGGCCTTGGTCTCAACTGCTTTGGTTTCAACACCGTGGAGGAAGATGGATGTTTCTAGTGCGGAGAGTTTGTATTGTAGAGTGACCATTCTTTATGAATAGTACTATAGTCAATGGAAGAATGCCATGATTGTTCTATTTGATAAATTCCATTTGAGAAAACATATTGAAGATCCCTATACTCCCGATTGATGAATTGCATCCCACACACGAAGAGGAAATTAACATGCTTGGTAACCTTAGGACTATCAATCTTATTGTTAGAGGCTTACCAACATTCGTGCTCAATTTAAGAACTTTGCATGTGCTTATACTTTGTGGACCGATTTGGAGAAACGATATCCAAATCTTTTATTAGGAAATTTTGATGAAATTCTTCATAAAACCATTGCTTTTCACAAAATGAAGCCTAGTGATCCAAACTTTGATAAATGCCTATTTTATCTTGGTGATCTCATGCGTGCTAAAGGAGATGTCACAACTATAACCAATATCATTATAGAAGCACTTTGCATTCATAGACTTGAACATTGTCATGATCACAATTCTAACGAATCTCTTGTTCTTTATGACGAGGATTTCTCACTTGATGATGACAGTGTGGAACATGGCTACTATGATGAAGATGAGTTGTTCGACATCGATCATGAAAGGATCATGAGGAATCTAAGTCTAATGGCGAACTTCAAGGATTACATGTCCAACAGAAAAGAGTGGATTCTCAACAGTGGATGCACGGATCACATGACTGGTGATAAAGACATGTTTCAAGAGATCACGCCTAATCAATGCCCTCGGAGGTACGTGACCTTTGGAGATAACTCTAAGGGTAAGGTACTTGGCCTTGGTAAGGTGGCCATATCTCATGATAGCTCAATTCAAAATGTGATGCTTGTTGAATCCCTTGGCTACAATCTTCTTTCCGTATCTAGACTAGTAGACTTTGGTTTCAATGTGCTATTTACTAAAGTAGATTGCCAAGTGTTTCGATTTGATAATCATAAAATTGTCTTTACCAGTATTCATAGAGGTGATCTATACATTGTTGATTGCGCTAAAAAGGCCCAACCTCGTACTTGTCTCATTGCAAAATCATCTAAAGGTTGGCTATGGCATAGAAGGTTTGGACTTGTAGGCATGCGCAATCTAGATAAGCTTATCAAGGGCGGTCACATTCTTGGTGTTAAAGATGTTATCTTTGGCAAAGATAAACTTTGTAGTGCTTGTCAAGTGACAAAGCAAGTAGGTGGAAGTCATCCCATTAGGAATATCATGACTACTAGGAGACCACTCGAGTTACTTCACATGGATCTTTTTGGTCCCAATGCTTAGAAGAGTCTCGGTGGAAATTCCTATGGTCTAGTTATAGTTGATGATTTTTCAAGATTTACTCCGGTATTCTTTCTTGATGATAATTCATAGGTACAAAAGATGTTCAAGAACTTCGCACGCAAAGCGCAAAATCAGTTTGAAGTGAAGATTAAGAAGGTTCGAAGCGATAACAAATCGGAGTTCAAGAACACCCATGTGGATACCTTCCTTGATGAAGAGGGTATTTCACATGAGTTCTCGGCTACGTACACGCCTCAACAAAATGGATTCATTGAGAGAAAGAACTGAAACCTCATTGAGAAGGCAAGAATGATGCTTGACGAATACAAGACGCCAAGACACTTTTGGGTAGAAGCCGTGGAAACAGCATGGCAGGCCACAAACCGATTCTACTTGCACAAGCTTCTCGGTAAAACGGCATACGAGCTTCTCACCGGTAAAAAACCCCAAGTTGGATACTTTCCAGTATTATGCTCCAAGTGTTACATTCTCCATAAGCATCGCCGTGCTAAATTTTCTCCCAAATCTCATGAAGGTTTCCTACTTGGTTATGGATCGAACCTCACACTTACCGTTTCTACAACAACTTCACTCGAAAAGTTGAAGAGACGGTAGATGTGAAGTTTGTTGAGTCTAATGGTTCACAAGTCGAACAGTTACCAAATGATGTAGGTGATAAAGATCCTTCGGAAGCTATCCAAGACTTGCCCATCGACAAGTTTCGCCCCACAGAGGTGAAGGAAAGTACTTCATCAACCCAAGTGGAAGCTCCTACTTCGGACCAAGGCTACCAATAACATGACATGGAAGCATGCACAAGTAGTACATGACGAGATGAACAGGAGGAGGAAGTACATCCTAAAGATCCACCACCACCACCTCAAGGGAACGACACCTTCAAAAACAACGAAGACAAAGGAGATCATGATGAAGAAGAAGCTCCACCATCCAACAATCGGAAGCTGACCCGAGTTCGAGCACAAGTGACCAAGAACCACCCCCTAAACCAAATCTTTGGTGATATACAAACCGGGAGGATCACTTGCTCTAAAGCTCGCTTGGCTAACTTTTGTGAGCATTATTCTTTCATCTCTAGAACCTTTGAAGGTAGAACAAGCTCTTGAATACACGGATTGGGTGAACGCTATGCATGAAGAGCTTCACAACTTCGAAAGGAACAAAGTGTGGACACTCGTGGAGAAACCCAAGGACGAGCAAAACGTCATCGGTACAAAATGGGTTGTTCTCAACAAGCAAGATGAAGACAGTCAAGTCGTATGCAATAAGGCTTGCCTCGTAGCTCAAGGATATACGCAAGTCAAAGGTATGTACTACGGTGATACCTACGCCCTTGTTGCTAGACTAGAAGCCATTCGAATTCTTCATGCTTATGCTAATCACCATGATATCACCCTTTACCAAATGGATATTAAAAGTGCATTCTTAAATGGTGAGATTGAAGAAGAGTTCTATGTTAAGAAACCACCTGGTTTTGTAAATCCTAAGAAACCTGACCATGTTTACAAACTTCGCAAAGCTTTATATGGTCTTAATCAAGCTCCTCGTGCTTTGTATAAGTGCCTAACAAAGTTTCTTATTGAAAAAGGATTTGAAATTGGTAAAATTGACGCAACCTTAATCACAAAGAGAGTTAATGGTGAATTATTTGTGTGCCAAATTTATCTGGAAGGTATTATGTTTGGATCTACTAACCCACAATTTAGTGAGAATTTTGGAAGGTTGATGTCAGAGAAGTATGAGATGTCTATGATGTGTGAACTGGAATTCTTTCTCGGTCTACAAATAAAGGAAACGAGAGAAGGTACATTCATATCTCGTACAAAGTACACCAAGGACTTAATCAAGAACTTCAACATGCAAGAGTGCAAAGGTATGAAAACTCACATGTCCACTAGCGGACATGATGATCTCACTAAGGAGGGTGAACCGGTTGATCAGAAGGTTTATCGATCAATGATTGGTTTATTGCTTTATCTATGTGCCTCTCATACCGATATTATGCTTAGTGTTTGGATGTGTGCTAGACATCAAGATGCACCTAAAGAATGTCATCTTAAGGCTGTGAAACACATTGTGAGATACTTGATTGATACACCAAAATTTGGCATTTGGTATCCCAAGGGATCTACCTTTAATCTTTTTGGCTACTCTAACTCGGACTATGCCGGTGACAAGGTTGATAGAAAACCCACATCGGGTACATGTCAATTTCTTGGTAGATCTCTTGTGTCTTGGTCTTCCAAGAAACAAAACTCGGTATCTCTATCCACCGCCGAAGCTGAATATATTGCTGCTGGATCATGTTGTTCGCAATTTTTATGGATGACACAAACTCTTAAAGATTATGGAATCTATGTTAAAATTGTGCCCTTACTTTGTGACAATGAAAGTGCTATGAAGATTGGTCATGATCCCGTGCAACATTCTTGAACCAAGCATATTAAAGTTCTACATCATTTCATTCGTTATCATGTTGCCCAAGGAGATATTAATCTTAAAAATGTTCGTACTAACAAGCAATTAGCCGATATCTTTACTAAGCCACTTGATGAAAAAGTGTTTTGCCACGTGAGGAGTGAGTTGAACATAATTGATGGTTCAAAATTGAGCTAAGCTCAATTGGATGTATGCAAGAGGATGAGCTTCATTGTTTATTCCATACAATTACCTTGAATATCATATCTTGGAATTCTATGCTCCCTTGTCTTGCATCTAAACCTTTTGTAGGTACTTGGAAGAACTACACTCCACAAGATTGTCATCAACTCTTATCTGGAGAAATCTTGTCATGACCAAGTATCCACAACCTCGCTTTGATGATGGAAGGAACAAGACAACAAAACATACCCTTGACATATATCCCTTAATTGCTAAATCTCAAATTGGTATCATGTCATTTGGATATATCATGTTTTTCCTTGCGTGACTAACCCATGTAGGTGAAGAGTGAATGAAAACAACAAGGATTGCCCCCAACTAAAGATGATTTTCATAAACTTCGAGCATCCTCATCAAGTTCACCTACAATCTACGTCAACAAAGTCATGAGCTAAAGCAACTCAAGTGACATGAATACATTAATATGCTTAATCGAAAATGCTAACCCCATTTGGAGCTTAACAATGAGTATGACCTATGATCAAGCATTCTTGCTTGGCTCCTAAGTCAATATACTCTAATATAGGTGACCTAGTCATCGCCCATCATCTAGTTAAGTTTTTCGTTGGTTCACTTTCAAATAGCAAAATTTCGTGGAACCACTCAAATCTTTCCTAGTTGATATCTATCTGTAAATATTCAAAAATTGGAATAAATCTTTTTATTATCTTACTTTTTTGATTTTCATTTGCAATTTTGTCTTTGATCAATTTTCATATTTGCCAAGTTTCTGAGTTACACCTCGGAGCCTCCGATACAAAGAACTCCATTCTACCGATTTAGCAGATGAGCTGCATAACATTACCTCGGTATTGTTGGAAATATGCCCTAGAGGCAACAATAAATTAGTTATTATCATATTTCCTTGTTCATGATAATCTTTTATTATCCATGCTATAATTGTATTGATCGGAGACTTAGATGCATGTGTGGATACATAGACAAAACCATGTCCCTAGTATGCCTCTAATAGACTAGCTCGTTGATCAAAGATGGTTAAGGTTTCCTAGCCATTTACATGAGATATCATTTGATAACGGGATCACATCATTAGGAGAATGATGGGTTGGACAATACCCAAACTACAAACGTAGCATATGATCGTGTCAGTTTAATGCTACTGTTTTCTGCATGTCAAGTATATGTTCCTATGACCATGATATCATGCAACTAACGGATACCAGAGGAGTGCCTTGTGTGTATCAAATGTCGCAATGTAACTGGTGACTATAAAGGTACTCTACAGGTATCTCCGAGGGTGTCTGTTCAGTTGGCATGGATCAAGACTGGGATTTGTTACTCCGTGTGATGGAGAGGTATCTCAGGGCCCACTCGGTAATACAACATCACAACAAGCCTTGCAAGCAATGTGACTAAGTGTTAGTCACGGGATCTTGTATTATGGAACAAGTAAAGAGACTTGCCGGTAACGAGGTTGAACTAGGTATGGAGATACTGACGATCGAATCTCGGGCAAGTAACATACCGAAGAACAAAGGGAACATCTTACGGGATTAACTGAATCCTTGACATAGAGATTTGACCGATGAAGATCTTCGTAGAATATGTAGGAACCAATATGGGCATCCAGGTCCCGCTGTTGGTTATTGATCGTAGAGGTGTCTCGGTCATGTCTACATAGTTCTCGAACCCGCAGGGTCTGCACACTTAAGGTTCGATGACGTTTCGGTAGTATACAGTTATGCATGATGGTGACCGAAGGTTGTTCAGAGTCCCGAATGAGATCCCGGACGTCACGAGGAGCTCCGGAATGGTCCGGAGGTAAATATTGATATATAGGAAGTCCCATTTTGGTCGGCGGAAAAGTTTTGGGCTAATCGGTAATGTACCGGGAGTGGCTGTAGTGTACCGGGAGACCACCGGGAGGGGTATTTCGACCCAAGAGGCTTCATGTACTGTGGGAGAGTAAATACCAGACTTTTGTGGGCTGGTGGAAGTCCCACAAAAGGCCCATGCGGCTGGGAGAAAAAGCCCAAAGGGAAAAAGGTGGAAAAAGGCCAAAAAAAGGAGGAATCCTAGTCCTACTAGGATTGGAGGAGGAGTCCTCCTCTCCTCCCCACTTTGGCCGACCCAAGGGCTGGCTTTTTGGCAGACAAGCCTCCTCATCCTCTCCTCCTATATATACTAGAGGATTTTAGGGTTTTGGCACAGAATTTTCAGCCACGTGCTGCCCGTTCCTCCAGTGCATAGTTTCTCCTCTAGATCTGATTTCTACAGTGCTTAGGCGAAGCCCTGCCGAAATAGCTCCACCACCATCTCCGGAGCACCGTCATGCTGCCGGAGAACTCTTCTACCTATCCGCTCCCTCTTGCTGGATCAAGAAGGCGGAGATCATCATCGAGCTGTACGTGTGCTGAACGTGGAGGTGCCGTCCGTTCGGTGCTAGATCAGAAGGACCGTGATCGAGTTCGCGGGACGGATCGTGATGAGTTCGCAGGACGGATCGTGACGAGATCGCGGGACGGATCGTGATGAGTTCGCAGGACGGATCGTGACGAGTTCGCAAGACGGATCGTGATTGGATCGCGGGACGGATCGTGATGAGATCACGGGACGCTCGGCGATTTGGATCGCGAAGACGTTCGACTACACAAACCGCGCTCTTAACGCTTCCCGCTTAGCGATCTACAAGGGTACGTAGATCCACTCTCCCTCTCGTAGATGCTCATCACCATGGATAGATCTTGCGTGTGCGTAGGAAATTTTTTGTTTCCCATGCAACGTTCCCCAATAGTGGTATCAGAGCTAGGTCTATGTGTAGATGAGATCTCGAGTAGAACACAAAAGGTTTGTGGGCGTTGATGCTTAGATTGCTTCCTCCCTTGGTCGGATTTTGGTTCAGCGGGATTGTGAGATGAAGCGGCCCGGACCAACATTACTCGTACGCTTACGAGAGACCGGTTCCCTCGACGCAACTTGTTGCCTAGATGGCTTGCGGGTGATAGTTTCTCTCACTTTAGTTGGATCGGATTCGACAAAGGCGGTCCTTGAGAAGGTTGAAAAGCAAACTAGTGTATCACCGTTGTGGTTTATGCGTAGGTGAGAATCGTTCTTGCTAGATACCCGTAGCAGCCACGTAAAACATGCAACAACAATTAGAGGACGTCTAACTTGTTTTTGCAGGGTATGTTGTGATCTGATATGGCCAATTACATGATGAGATATATGTGATGTATGAGATGATCATGTGATGTATAGAATTTCACGACTTGCATGTTGTTGAGTACGGCAACCGGCAGGAGCCATAGGGTTGTCTTTAATTATTGTATGACCTGCGTGTCAATCATTAAACGCTATGTAATGATTTACTTTATCGCTAAGCGGTAGCAATAGAAGTAGAAGCAGGGCTGGCGCCACAACCCCAATGGCAACCCATTGATGGAGATCAAGATGATGGAGATCATGGTGTTGTGCCAGTGACGATGGAGATCATGCCGGTGTTTTGAAGATGGAGATCTTAAACACAAGTTCATGGCCATATCATGTCACTTATGAATTGCATGAGATGTTAATCCTTTTATGCACCTTGTTTTGCTTAGTACGGTGGTAGCATTATAAGGTGATACCTCACTTGAATTTCCAGATGAACTATGTTCTCCCCGAGTGTGCACCGTTGCGAAAGTTGGTCGTGTTGAGACACCACGTGATGATCGGGTGTGATAGACTCTACATTCACATACAACAGGTGCAAGCCAGATTTGCACGCGCAGAACACTCGGGTTAAACTTGACGAGCCTAGCATGTATAGACATGGCCTCGGAATACAAGAGACCGAAAGGTCGAGCATGAGTCATATAGTGGATATGATCAACATAATGATGTTCACCATTGAAGCCACCTTAACTCACGTGATGATCGGACTTGAGTTGGTGAATTTGGATCATGTTTCACTCGAATGACCCGAGGGATGTCAATTTGAGTGGGAGTTCTTAAGTAATATGATTAATTGAACTTATTATCATGAACATAGTCACTAGTGTCTTTGCAAATTATGTTGTAGATTACTAGCTCGCGTTGTAGCTCCCTTAAATTTTTATATGTTCCTAGAGAAATAGAGTTGAAATATGTTGGTAGCAATATTGCGGACTGGGTCCGTGAGCTGAGGATTGTCCTCATTGCTGCACAGAAAGCTTATGTCCTTAATGCACCGCTCAGTGCGCCACCCCCTCTAGCGTCGTCTATAGATGTTGTGAACATCTGACAGGCACGTTTCGATGACTACTTGATAGTTTAGTGCGTCATGCATTACAGCTTAGAATTGAGGCTCCAAAACGTTTTGAACGTCACAGAACATATGAGATGTTCTAGGAGCAGAGATTGTGATCTCAGGCTCGTGCCTGTGTTGCGAGATATGAGATCTCCAACAAGATTCTTTGCTTGTGAGATGAAGGAGAATAGCTCAATCGTTGAGCATGTTCTCAGATTGTCTCGGTACTACAATCGCTTGAATCAAGTGGGAGTTGATCTTCCAGATAAGATAGTGATTGATATAGTTCTCCAAGTCACTGTCACTAAAGCTACTAGAACTTAGTGATGAACTATAATACACCAGGGATAGAAGTATTGATCCCTGAGCTGTTCGCGATGTTTGACACCGCGAAGGTAGAAATCAAGAAGGAGCGTCAAGTGTTGATGGTTAATCAAACCACTAGTTTCGAAAAGGGCAAGAGCAAGGAGGGAAACTTCATGGATAGCAAGTCAGTTGCTGCTCCAGTGAAGCAACCCAAAGTTGAACTCAAACCCGAGACTAAGTGCTTCTATTATGAGGTGAGAGGTCCCTGAAGCGGAACAACCCTAGATACTTGGTAGATAAGAAGGCTGGCAACATCGACAGAAGTATATTTGATATACGAGTTATTGATGTGTACCTTGCTAGTACTCCTAGTAGCACCTGGGTATTGGATACCGGTTCGATTGCTAAATGTTAGTAACTCGAAATAAAAGCTACAGAATAAACGGAGAACTAGCTAAGGGTGAGGTGACGATGTGTGTTGGAAATGTTTCCAAGGTTGATGTGATCAACATCGCACACTCTCTCTACCTTCAAGATTAGTGACGAACCTAAATAAATGTTATTTGGTGTTTTGCGTTGAGCATGAACATGATTAGATCATGTTTGTTGCAATACGGTTATTCATTTAAGTGAGAGAATAATGGTTATTCTGTTTACATGAATAATACCTTCAATGGTCATGCACCCAGTGAGAATGGTTTGTTGAAATCTTGATCGTAGTAATACACATGTTCATAACATTGATGTCAAAAGATACAAAGTTAAATAATGATAGTACCACATACTTGTGGCACTGCCGCAATATGTCATATTGGTATCAAGCGCATGAAGAAACTCCATGGTGATGGATATTTGGACTCATTCGATTTCGAATCGGTTGAGACATGCGAACCATGCCTCTTGGGCAAGATGACTAAAGGACCCCGTTGGATGGAGCGGGCAAGTGATTCATTGGAAATGATACATGTTGATGTATGCAATCTAGTGAGTCTTGTAGCGTGCAGTGGATATCGTTATTTTCTTACCTTCACTGATGATTTGAGTAGATATAGTGTATATTTACTTAATGAAACACAAGTCTGAATCGTTTTAAAGGTTCAAGCAAATTCAGAGTGAAGTTTAAAGATCATCGTGACAAGAAGATAAAAATGGCTGCGATATGATCGTGGAGGTGAATATCTGAGTCACGAGTTTGGCATAGAACTTAAGACAATGTGAAACTTGTTTCACAACTAAACGCCACCTGGAACACCATAGTGTGATGGTGTGTCCGAACATCATAGTTATGCTCTATTGGACATGGTGCGTGCTATGATGTCTCTTGTCGTTTTACTACTATAATTTTGGGGTTATGCATTAGAGACAACTACATTCACTTTAAATAGGGCACCATCTAAATCCGTTGAGATGACAGCATGTGAATTATGGTTTGATAGAAACCTAAGCTGTCATTTCTTAATACTTGGGGCTGTGACACTTGTGTGGAAAATGTTTTCACCTAATGAGGTCGAACCCAAGGCGGACAAATGCATCTTCATAGAATACCCTAAGATCAGTTGGGTGAACCTTCTATCTCAGATCCAAGTGCAAAGTGTTTGTTACTAAAACGGATCCTTTCTCAAGGAAAAGTTTCTCTCGAAAGAATTGAGTGGGAGGAAGATAGAACTTGATGAGGTTGTTAAACCTTTGTTCAACCAGAGAGTAGCGCAGCGTAGGATGTTGTTTCTGTGAAGCCTACGTTAGTTGAAGAGGAAGTTAATGATGATGATCATGAAGCTTCAGGATCAAGTTACTATCGAACTTCGTAGGTCGACAAGGATGTGTACTGCTCCTAAGCGGTACGACAACCCTGTCTTGGAGGTCATGTTGTTGGACAACGATGAACCTACGAGCTATGGAGAAGCGATGATGGGCCCGGATTCCGACAAATGTTTGGAGGCCATGAAATCCGAGATAGGATCCATGTCTGAAAACCAAGTGTAGACTTTTGTAGACTTGCTCGTTGGACGGCAGGTCGTTGAGTACAAATGGATCTTTAAAATGAAGACAGACACTGATGGTGAATGTCACTATTTGTAAAGCTCGACTTGTTGCAAAGATGTTTGTGACAAGTTCAAGGAGTTGACTACGATGAGACTTTCTCACTCGTAGTGGTGCTAAAGTCTGTTGGAATTATGTTAGCAGTTGCTGTGTTTTCAATTATGAAGTCTGGAAGATGGATGTCAAAACATCGTTTCCTTAACGGTTTACTTGAGGAAAGGTTGTATGTGATACAACCAGAAGGTTTTGTCAGGCCTAAGGATGCTAAAAGGTGTGCAAGCTTCGGTGATCCTTCCATGGACTGAAGCAAGCATCTCAGAGTTGGAATATACGCTTTGATGAGGTGATCAAAGTTTTGATGTTTATACAAAGTTTACGAGAAACTTGTATTTGCAATAAAGTGAGTGGGAGCACTATAGAATTTCTGATAAGTATATGTGGATGACATATTGTTGATCAGAAATAATGTAGAGTTTCTGGAAAGCATAAAACGGTCATTTGGAAAGTGATTTTCAAAGGAAGACCTGATTTTCAAAGAGATAGATCAAGATGCTCGATGAGACTTTCAATGAGTGCATACCTTGACAAGATTTTGAAAGTGTTCAAAATGGATCAGTCAGAGAAAGAGTTCTCGCTTGATTTGTAAGGTGTGAAAGTTGAGTGATACTCAAAGCTCGACAATGGCAGAAGAAAGAGAAAGGACGAACGTCGTCCCCTATGCCTTAGCCATAGGCTCTATATTATGCCATGCTGTGTACCGCACCTGTGTGTGCCTTGCCATGAGTCCGTCAGGGGGTACAAGAGTGAACCAGGAGTGGATCACTGGACAGCGGTCAAGATTATCCTCAGTAACTAAGAGACTGAGGAGATGTTTCCTGATTATGGAGGTGATAAAGAGTTCGTCGTAAGGAGTTACGTCGATACAAGCTTTAACACTAATCCGAATGACTCGTAGTAGCCATCTGGATACGTATAGTGGAGCAGCCATTTGGAATAGTACCGAGCGGAGTGTGGTAGCAATGTTTACAGTTTGACATAGGTATTTGCAAAGTGGACACGGATCTGAATGTTACAGACCCGTTGACTATAAGACCTCTCTCACATGCAAAGCATGATCGAGCCCCAGAACTCGTTGGGTGTTAGATTCATAACAATGCAAATCACATGGTGATGTGAACTAGATTATTGACTCTAGTGCAAGTGGGAGACTGTTGGAAATATGCCCTAGAGGAAATAATAAATTATTTATTATCATATTTCCTTGTTCATGATAATCGTTTATTATCCATGCTATAATTGTATTGATCGGAGACTTAGATGCATGTGTGGATACATAGACAAAACCATGTCCCTAGTATGCCTCTAATAGACTAGCTCGTTGATCAAAAGATGGTTAAGGGTTCCTAGCCATGGACATGAGATGTCATTTGATAATGGGGTCACATCATTAGGAGAATGATGTGATGGACAAGACCCAAACTGCAAACGTAGCATATGATCGTGTCAGTTTATTGCTACTGTTTTCCGCATGTCAAGTATGTGTTCCTATGACCATGAGATCATGCAACTCACAAATATCGGAGGAGTGCCTTGTGTTTATAAAACGTCGCAACGTAACTTGGTGACTATAAAGGTGCTCTACACGTATCTCCGATGGTGTCTGTTGAGTTGGCATGGATCGAGACTGCGATTTGTTACTCCGTGTGACGGAGAGGTATCTCGGGGCCCACTCGGTAATGCAACATCACAATAAGCCTTGCAAGCAATGTGACTAATTGTTAGTTGCGGGATCTTGTATTACAGAATGAGTAAAGAGACTTGCCGGTAACGAGGTTGAACTAGGTATGGAGATACCGACGATCGAATCTCGGGCAAGTAACATACCGAAGAACAAAGGGAACGTTATACGGGATTAACTGAATCCTTGACATAGAGGTTCGACCGATAAAGATCTTCGTAGAATATGTAGGAACCAATGTGGACGTCCAGGTCCCGCCATTGGTTATTTACCGTAGAGGTGTCTCGGTCATGTCTACATAGTTCTCGAACCCGCAGGGTCTGCACACTTAAGGTTCGGTGATGTTTCGATAGTGTAGAGTTATGTATGGTGGTGACTGAAGTTTGTTCGGAGTCCCGGATGAGATCCTGGACGTCACGAGGAGCTCCGGAATGGTCCGGAGGTAAAGATTCATATATAGGAAGTCCCAGTTTGGTTTCCGAAAAAGTTTCGGGCTCATCGGTAGTGTACCGGGAGTGCCGGTAGTGTACCGGGAGTACCGATAGTGTACCGGGAGGCCTCCGGGAGGGGTATTTCGACCCCAAGAGGTCCATGGGCTGTGGGAGAATAATAAGCATCCCTTAGTGGGCTCGGAAAATAGCCACAAAGGCCCATGGCGCAGGAGAGAAAGTCCTAAAGCAAAAAGTGGAAAATCAGCCAATAGGAGGCAATCCTACTCCAACTAGGATTGGAGGTGAAGTAGGATTGCTTCCCACCTCCTATTTCGGCCGACCCAAAGGCCTTGGCTGCCTCTCCTCTCCTCTCCTCCTATATATACTAGTGGATTGGGTGGTTTTTGTACAGAATTTCCGGCGACGTGCTACCCGTTCCACCGGTGCATAGTTTCTCCTCTAGATCGGTTTTCTGCAGCGCTTAGGCGAAGCCCTGCTGGAATTGCTCCACCACCATCACCGGAGCGCCGTCACGCTGCCAGTGAACTCTCTCTCCTCTCCACCTCCTCTTGCTGGATCAAGACAGTGGAGATCGTCATCAAGCTGCACGTGTGCTGAACGCGGAGGTGCCGTCCGTTCGGCGCTAGATCGGAAGGACCGTGATCGAGATCGCAAGACGGTTCGTGATGTGATCACAGAACGGATCGTGATGAGTTCGTGGGACAGATCGTGATCAATATCGTGAGACGGATCGTGATGAGTTCACGGGACGGATCATGATGTGTTCGCGGGACGGTTCGTGATTGGATCGCGGGACGCTCGGCGATTTGGATCGCGAAGAAGTTCGACTACACCAACCGCGTTTCTTAATGCTTCCCGCTTAGCGATCTACAAGGGTATGTAGATCCACTCTCCCTCTCGTAGATGCTCATCACCATGGATAGGTTTGCGTGTGCGTAGGAATTTTTTTGTTTCCCATGCGACGTTCCCCAACACAGACATGGCCTCGGAACACAAGAGACCGAAAGGTCGAACATGAGTCATATAGTAGATATGATCAACATGATGATGTTCACCATTGTAACCACCTCAACTCACGTGATGATCGGACTTGAGTTGGTGAATTTGGATCATGTATCACTCGGATGACCGGAGGGATGTCATTTTGAGTGGGAGTTCTTAAGTAATATGATTAATTGAACTCATTATCATGAACATAGTCAGTAGTGTCTTTGCAAAATTATGTTGTAGATTACTTGCTCATGCTATACCTCCCTTGAATTTTCATGTGTTCCTAGAGAAATAGAGTTGAAAGATGATGGTAGCAATATTGCGGACTGGCTCCGTGATCTGAGGATTGTCCTCATTGTTGCACAGAAGGCTTATGTCCTTAATGCACCGCTCGGTGAACCAACCCCTCTAACGTCGTTTGTAGATGTTGTGAACATCTAACAGGCACATTCTGATAACTACTTGATAGATTAGTGCATCATGCATTACGGCTTAGAATTGAGGCTCCAAAACATTTTGAACGTCACAGAACATATGAGATGTTCTAAGAGCTGAAATTAGGATCTCAGGATCGTGCCCATGTTGCGAGATATGAGATCTCCAACAAGATTCTTTGCCTGCAAGATGAAGGAGAATAGCTCAATCGTTGAGCATGTGCTCAGATTGTCTGGGTGCTACAATCGCTTGAATGAGTGGGAGTTGATCTTCCAGATAAGATAGTGATTGATATAGTTCTCCAAGTCACTTTCAATAAGCTACTAGAACTTGGTGATGAACTATAAAACGCCAGGGCTAGAAATAATGATCTCTGAGTTGTTCGCGATGTTTGACTCCGCGAAGGTAGAAATCAAGAAGGAGCGTCAAGTATTGATGGTTAGTCAAACCACTAGTTTCGAGAAGGGCAAGAGCAAGGAGGCAAAATTCATGGATAGCAAGTCAGTTGCTGCTCCAGTGAAGCAACCCAAAGTTGAACTCAAACCCGAGACTAAGTGCTTCGATTATGAGGAGTGCGGTCGCTGAAGCGGAACAACCCTAGATACTTGGTAGATAAGAAGGTTGGCAACGTCAACAGAAGTATATTTGATATACGTGTTATTGATGTGTACCTTGCTAGTACTACTAGTAGCACCTGGGTATTGGATATTGGTTCGGTTGCTAAATGTTAGTAACTCAAAATAAAAACTACGGAATAAACGGAGAACTAGCTAAGGGTGAAGGTGACGATGTGTGTTGGAAGTGTTTCCAAGGTTGATGTGATCGACATCGCATGCTCTCTCTACCTTCGAGATTAGCAACAAACCTAAATAAGTGTTATTTGGTGTTTTGTGTTAAGCATGAACGTGATGAGATCGTGTTTATTGCAACACGGTTATTCATTTAAGTTAGAGAATAATGGTTATTCTGTTTACATGAATAATACCTTCAATGGTCATGCACCTAGTGAGAATGGTTTGTTGAATCTTGATCGTAGTAATACACATGTTCATAACATTGATGCCAAAAGATGCAAAGTTAATAATGATAGTATCACATACTTGTGGCACTACCGCTAAATGTCATATTGGTATAAAACGCATGAAGAAACTCCATGCTAATGGATCTTTGGACTCTTTCGATTTCGAATCGGTTGAGACATGCGAACCATGCCTCTTAGTCAAAGATGACTAAGGACCCCGTTTTCTGGTTTGACGGAGCGGGCAAGTGATTTATTGGAAATAATACATGTTGATGTATGCAATCCAATGAGTCTTGTAGCGTGCGGTGGATATCGTTATTTTCTTACCTTCACTTATGATTTGGGTAGATATAGTGTATGTTTACTTAATGAAACACAAGTCTGAATCGTTTGAAAAGTTTAAGCAAATTCAAAGTGAAGTTTCAGATCATCGTGAGAAGAAGATAAAAATATCTGCGATATGATCGTGGAGGTGAATATGTGAGTTACAAGTTTGGCATACAACTTTAGACAATGTGAAAGTTGTTTCACAACACATGCCACCTGGAACACCATAGTGTGATGGTATGTCCGAACGTCATAGTCGTGCTCTATTGGATATGGTGCATGTTATGATGTCTCTTATCATTTTGCTACTATAATTTGGGGTTGTGCATTAGAGACAACTACATTCACTTTAAATAGGGCACCATCTAAATCCGTTGAGATGACACCATGTGAATTATGGTTTGATAGAAACCTAAGTTGTCATTTCTTGATGTTTGGGGCTGCGACGCTTGTGAGGAAAATGTTTTCACCTAATGAGCTCAAACCCAAAGCAGACAAATGCATCTTCGTAGAATACCCTAAGAACAGTTGGGTTAACCTTCTACCTCAGATCCAAGCATAAAGTGTTTGTTGCTAAAACGGGTCCTTTCCCGAGAAAATGTTTGTCTCGAAAGAATTGAGTGGGAGGAAGATAGAACTTGATGAGGTTGTTGAACCTTTGTTTCAACCAGAGAGTAGCACAGCATAGAAAGATGTTTGTGTGGAACCTACATCAGTTGAAGAGGAAGTAAATGATGTTGATCATGAAGCTTCGAATCAAGTTGCTATCGAACCTCGTAGGTCAACAAGGATGTGTACTGCTCCTGAGCGGTATGACAACCCTATCTTGGAGGTCATGTTGTTAAACAACAATGAACCTACAAGCTGTGGAGAAGCGATGATGGGTTCGGATTCCAACAAACGGTTAGAGGCCATGAAATCCGAGAAAGGATCCATATATGAAAACCAAGTATAGACTTTGGTAGACTTGCTCGTTGGACGGCAGGTCGTTGAGTACAAATGGATCTTTAAAAAGAAGATAGACGTTGATGGTGAATGTCACCATTTTTAAAGCTCGACTTGTCGCAAAGAAGTTTCGGGCAAGTTCAAGGAGTTGACTGTGATGAGACTTTCTCTCGTAGTGATACTTAAGTCTGTTAGAATTATGTTAGCAGTTGCTGCATTTTTCAATTATGAAATCTGGCAGATGGATGCCAAAACATCGTTTCCTTTCTTAAGGAAAGGTTGTATGAAATACAACCAGAAGGTTTTGTTAGTCCTAAGGATGCTAAAAGATTTGCGAGCAATCTGAATACGTATAGTGGAGCAGCCATGTGGAATAGCTCCAAGTGGAGTGTGGTAGCAGTGTTTACAGTATGACATAGAGATTTGCAAAGTACACACGGATCTGAATGTCACAGAATTGTTGACTATAAGACCTCTCTCACATGCAAAGCATGATCAAGCCCCAGAACTCATTAGGTGTTAGATTCATAACAATGCAAATCACATGGTGATGTGAACTAGATTATTGACTCTAGTGCAAGTGGGAGACTGTTGGAAATATGCCCTAGAGGCAATAATAAATTAGTTATTATCATATTTCCATGTTCATGATAATCGTTTATTATCCATGCTATAATTGTATTGATTGGAGACTTAGATGCATGCGTGGATACATAGACAAAACCATGTCCCTAGTATGCCTCTAATAGACTAGCTCGTTGATCAAAGATGGTTAAGGTTTCCTAGCCATTGACATGAGATGTCATTTGATAACGGGATCACATCATTAGGAGAATGATGGGATGGACAAGACCCAAACTACAAACGTAGCTTATGATCGTGTCAGTTTAATGCTACTGTTTTTTTTGCATGTCAAGTATATGTTCCTATGACCATGAGATCATGCAACTCACGGATACCGAGGAGTGCCTTGTGTGTATCAAACATCGCAACGTAACTGGGAGACTATAAAGGTACTCTACAGGTATCTTCGAGGGTGTCTGTTGAGTTGGCATGGATCAAGAGTGGGATTTGTTACTCCGTGTGATGGAGAGGTATCTTAGGGCCCACTCGTTAATACAACATCACAACAAGCCTTGCAAGCAATGTGACTAAGTGTTAGTCATGGGATATTGTATTATGGAACGAGTAAAGAGACTTGCCGGTAACGAGGTTGAACTAGGTATGGAGATACCGACGATCGAATCTCGGGCAAGTAACATACCGAAGAACAAAGGGAACATCTTACGGGATTAACTAAATCCTTGACATAGAGGTTCGACCGATGAAGATCTTCGTAGAATATGTAGGAACCAATATGGGCATCCAGGTCTGGCTATTGGTTATTGACCGTAGAGGTGTCTCGGTCATGTCTACATAGTTCTCGAACCCGCAGGGTCTGCACACTTAAGGTTCGGTGACGTTTCGGTAGTATACAGTTATGCATGGTGGTGACCGAAGGTTGTTCGGAGTCCCGGATGAGATCCCGGACGTCATGAGGAGCTCCAGAATGGTCCGGAGGTAAATATTGAGATATAGGAAGTCCCATTTTGGTCGCCGGAAAAGTATTGGGCTAATCGGTCATGTACCGGGAGTGGCTGTAGTGTACCGGGAGACCACCGGGAGGGGTATTTCGACCCAAGAGGCTTCATGGGCTGTGGGAGAGTAAATACCGGCCTTTTGTGGGCTGGTGGAAGTTCCACACAAGGCCCATGCGGCTGGGAGAAAAAGCCCAAAGGGAAAAAGGTGGAAATAGGCCAAAAAAAGGAGGAATCCTAGTCCTACTAGGATTGGAGGAGGAGTCCTCCTCTCCTCCCCACTTTGGCCGACCCAAGGGCTGGATTTTTGGCAGCCAAGCCTCCTCCTCCTCTCCTCCTATATATACTAGAGGATTTTAGGGTTTTGGCACAGAATTTTCAGCCACGTGCTGCCCGTTCCTCCAGTGCATAGTTTCTCCTCTAAATCTGATTTGTGTAGTGCTTAGGCGAAGCCCTGCCGGAATAGCTCCACCACCATCTCCGGAGCGCTATCATGCTGTAGGAGAACTCTTCTACCTCTCTGCTCCCTCTTGCTGGATCAAGAAGGTGGAGATCGTCATCCAGCTGTATGTGTGTTGAACGCGGAGGTGCCGTCCGTTCGGCGCTAGATCGGAAGGACCGTGATCGAGTTCGCGGGACGGATCGTGATGAGTTCGCGGGACGGATCGTGACGAGATCGCGGGATGGATCGTGATGAGTTCGCGGGACGAATCGTGATGAGTTCACGGGACGGATCGTGATTGGATCGCGGGACGGATCGTGATGAGATCGCGGGACGCTCGGCGATTTGGATCGCGAAGACGTTCGACTACACCAACCGCGTTTCTTAACGCTTCCCGCTTAGCGATCTACAAGGGTACATAGATCCACTCTCCCTCTCGTAGATGCTCATCACCATGGATAGATCTTGCGTGTGCGTAGGAATTTTTTTCCCATGCAAAGTTTCCCAACAGGTATCACCAACAAATCTATCTTGGAGCCACCGACTTTCTGTCATATTTCTGTTTGTACTTGTAGTTGTAAGTATTCCTTGTGTTCCTTTATGTATTTTCTCCATCCTTCGATGATCCCTTTTATTTTTTATATAAAAAAAGGGTAGAAATACATTCAAGGATCCCTAACTTAAAGGAGGAGAAGTTCTGCAAGATCTCAATTTATGTAGGGAGAGAAATTAATTTCAATGATTCCCTCAATTTCTCTCCTGTTTTTCATTTTCTATGACTCCTACATTCAATGACCCTTGTTCTCAAGGATCCCATTTAATTTAATGATCCCTGTATTTGACCCTGCGTCTGAACTTTTTGGAAATTAATTCCAAAGTGGGAGAGATATACAATGCTTCAAAGCTAAAAGGGAGATACACGCTTATGCAAAGGGGGAGATATAATTTAGGGGGAGAGGAGAATATCAAGTTTACACTTACATTTACAAGGGGAGAATACCAAAGTAGGGGAGAAGAATTTTCTCACCCTATCCAATCCCAATATCTACATGCTAAGATTCAGAGGGAGAGGATGTCCTACTATTTCATACCTAGGTGAAAAAGTTCTAAATGATCTTGGAGACATATCAATTCTAAGGAATACTACTTTATATATGTTCTTCATATCTCGGTACTTTTGAGTTCTATTGCCTTTGATTAGTAGAATACTCTTGTTTTCCTAACATTGTTTTCTCAAGTGTGTTTTGATGACCCACAAGTATAGGGGATCTATCATAGTCCTTTAGATAAGTAAGAGTGTCGAACCCAACGAGGAGCAGAAGGAAATGACAAGCGGTTCTCGGTAAGTTATTCTCTGCAAACACTGAAATTCTCGGTAACAGATAGTTTAGTGATAGGATAATTTGTAACGGGTAGCAAGTAACAATTGTAACAAAGGTGCATCAAGGTGGCCCAATCCTTTTTACACCAAAGGACAAGCCTAGACAAACTCTTATATAAAGAAAAGCGCTCCCGAGGACACATGGGAATTTATGTCAAGCTAGTTTTCATTATGCTCATTTGATTCGCATTCGCTACTTTGATAATTTTATATGTGAGTGGACCGGTGCTTGGGTGCTTTCCTTACTTGGACAAGCCTCCCACTTATGATTAACCCCTCCTACAAGCATCCGCAACTACGAAACAAGAATTAAGATAAATCTAACCATAGCATGAAACATGTGGATCCAAATCATCCCCTTACGAAGCAACGCATAAACTAGGGTTTGAGCTTCTGTCACTCTAGCAACCAATCATCTACTTATTACTTCCCAATGCCTTCCCCTAGGCCCAAACAATGGTGAAGTTTTATGTAGTCGACGTTCACATAACACCACTACAGGAGAGACAACATACATCTCATCAAAATATCGAATGAATACCAAATTCATATGATTACTTATAGCAAGACTTATCACATGTCCTCGGGAACAAACGTAACTACTCACAAAGCATATTCATGTTCATAATCAAAGGAGTATAAGTGATGATCAAGGATCTGAACATATAATCTTCCACCAAGTAAACCAACTAGCATCAACTACAAGGAGTAATCAACACTACTAGCAATCCACAGGTACCAAGCTGAGGTTTTGAGACAAAGATTAGATACAAGAGATGAACTATGGTTTGGAGAGGAGATGGTGCTGATGAAGATGTTGATGGAGATTGACCCCCTCTCGATGAGAGGATCGTTGGTGATGACGATGGCTTCGATTTCCCCCTCCCAGAGGGAAGTTTCACCGACAAGATCGCCCTGGCGGAGCTCTAGATTGGTTCTTCCCAAGTTCCGCCTCGAGACGGCGGCACTTCGTCCCGACAGCTCTGATATGATTTTTTTTCCTGGGACAAAACCCTCAATATAGCAGAAGATGGGCATCGAAGGACTGCCAGGTGGGCCACAAGCCCTAGGGGCGTGGCTAGGGGGGTGGTCGCGCCCAGCAGGCTTGTGGCTCCCTGGTGGGCCCCCTAATGTATTTCTTCCACCCAGTATTTTTTATATCTTCCAAAATAATTCTCCGCAGATTTTCAGGACTTTTGGAGTTGTGCAGAATAGGTACCTCAGATTTGCTCGTTTTCCAGTCCAGAATTCCAGCTGCTGGCATTCTCCCTCTTCATGTAGACCTTGTAAAATAGGAGAGAAAAGGCATAAGTATTGTACCAAAATGTGTAATAACAGCCCATAATACAATAAATATGAATATAAAATCATGATGCAAAATGGGCGTATCAACTCCCCCAAGCTTAGACCTCGCTTGTCCTCAAGCGGAAGCCAAAATCAAAAAATATGCCCACATGTTTAGAGATAGAGGTGTCGATAAAATAAAATACGGACATGAAGGCATCATCATCATCTTTAAAACAGAAACATATATTGACATATAATTTCTTATGATAAAGTAATAATTCATTCACAATGGCAAAGTATGAATCAAGAACTCTATTGAGAACTGACAAACTATGATCTCAGTCATTGAAGCAATTCCAATTTATCATAACGTAGGAAAGAGTCAATATAAGAGCTTGTAAAGCAAACCCACATACTCAATCATCTTTTAGTCTTTCACAATTGCTAACACTCATGAGGTACCTATGAGTTCAAAGTTTCAATCGGACATAGAGAAAGATAGGGGCTTATAGTATTGCCTCCCAACTGTTTACCTCGAGGGTAATGTCAACAGTAATAACTCATGCTCATCCACTTCCGAGTGGATATATGTGCCTATATCATTCCCTAACACATCACACTTGCCAGAAGATAAAGGCAAAAATAGCGAAGGTGATGGAGATCACCACGACTTTTGCATAAAGGTAAGTACTAGAAAATAAAAGTAACATATAGGCCCTTCGCGGAGGGAAGTAGAGGTTGTCATGCGCTTTTATAATTGGATGCGTAATCTCTTAGTGAAAAAGAACGCCACTTTATGTTGCCCCTTATGATAGAGAACTTTATTATGCAGTCTGTCGCTTTTATTTCTTCCCTATCACAAGTTCGTATAAAGTTTATTTTCTTCACACTAATAGATCACACATATTTAGAGAGCATTTTTTATTTCTTGCACCTATGACAACTTACTTGAAGGATCTTATTCTATCTATAGGTAAGTATGGTGTACTCTCATGGCAAAACTGGGTTAAGGGTGTGTGGATGCACAAGTAGTATCTCTACTTAGTGCGGAAGTTTTTGCTGATATGAGGTGGAAGCAAGAGACACATGTTGAGGGATCTATAACAATATAACTTCTATTCGGAAATAAGCAAACATAACTCATTATGTTGTCTTCCTTGTCCAACATCAACTTCTTAACATATAATATTTTAATGAGTGCTCACAATCATAAAAGATGTCCAAGATAATATATTTATATGTGAACCTCTCTTTCTTTATCACTTTCTTTTTATTGCCCCATTGACCAACAACTATGTTTGTCAACCCACAACAGGTTTCAATTGACATACTTTTTATATGTGAAGTCATCACTCCCCATAAATTTTTCATATGTACTCTTTGCTTTTATTCTACACTTCTTTTTACTTTATATTTCTCAAGATTAAGATCATTCCAAGCAAGGCCCTCAACTCAAAAGCACATTTTATTATATAACTCGCAGACTTGGTTAAATAGGAGGAATCATAAAGCAAAGACTCAAAGCTAGATCATACGAAAACTTTATTCTACTAGATCAAGATATAACCAAAAGGATAGAACTAATAAAAGATGATGAAAATAAAAATAAAAAATAAAAACAAAAGATGTGATGGTGATACGATATCGGGGCACCTCCCCCAAGCTTGGCACAAGCCAAGGGGAGTGCCCATACCCATGTGTTTAGTTGTCTTGCTTCGGAGGTGATGATGTGGGAGTTGTTGATGGGGTTGGAAGCCTTTCTAGTTTCCTGCTAAGCATAAAATTCTGCTCGCTCAAATCGTCCACTTCCTGCTCGAGCTTCAATATCCTTTGACATAATTCTTCCTTGCTCTCCTGCAGGAAACGAGAAGGGATAAATAGAACCTTGGATTTTCGCCTTGTGTTTGGGTGGCTTGATTTCTTGAACTCCACATGGATATCTCCTGGCTGAAGCAGGGGGGCCTCTTCTTCATCCGAGCTTTCTTCCTCGTATTTTCCTTCTTCTTACTCCTCCGAGAACAATTCATAAGGGTCCAAGTCCCCATAGAGCTTGGTATTGTCAAGATAATGCGATATGAATCTCTCCCCATCAGAATCTTGGGACAACATATTGCTCTAAATCTGCTGCATAAACAGCTCAAAAAGAAAATAGGAGGTATTGTCGTGATACGAGAATCGAAATCTTCGAGGGATTATATAATGAATTTTTACTGACCCGAAGGAGTATGCCACAAGAAAACGGAGTCCGGGTGGTGCACGAGGTGGCCACAAGCCTCAGGGCGCGGCCAGGGGGTGGCCGCGCCCACTAGGCTTGTCGCCTCCTCATGCACTATTCAGACTACTTTAAATTTTCCTAATTTTTTAATTATTCCAAAACAGATAAAATTTGCCAGTGTTAAAGTTTTGGAGTCTTTTTGCTTAGCGTACCACATACCTATTCCTTTTCGGAGTCAGAAACATTCTGGTAAGTCTCCCTAATGTACTCCTCCAGAGTTATGGTATTGATGATATTAGTTTCAACATTTATGGGAGTACCTGAGATATAATTTTTAATCCTTTGACCATTCACCACCTTTGAGTTTGTGCCTTCGGCGTTGTTAATCTTGATGGCAGCGAAACGGTATACCTCTTCGATGACCTAAGGACCTTCCCATTTAGAAAGAAGTTTTCCTGCAAAAAATCTTAATTGAGAAATGTATAGCAAGACATGATCGCCTACATTAAATTCATGCTTTTGTATCCTTCTATCATGCCATCTCTTAACCTTTTCTTTAAACAACTTAGCATTCTCATAGGCTTGGGTTCCATTCATCAAGTGAGCTAATGTCAAATAACCTCTTCTCACTAGCAAGTTTGAAATCATAGTTGAGCTCTTTGATTGCACAATAAGCCTTATGTTCTAGCTCTAGAGGTAAGTGACATGCTTTACCATAAACCATCTTATACGGAGACATACCAATAGGGTTTTTGTAAGCAGTCCTATATGCCCACAATGCATCGTCGAGTTTCTTAGACCAATTCTTCCTAGATCTGTTAACAATCTTTTGCAAAATCAATTTAATCTTTCTATTGCTCAATTCTACTTGACTACTAGACTGAGCATGATAAGGAGATGCAACTCTATGATTAACATCATATTTAGCGAGCAATTTACGAAAAGCACCATGAATAAAATGTGAACCACCATCAGTCATCAAATATCTAGGGACTCCAAATCTAGGCAAAATAACTTCTTTAAGCATTTTAATCGAAGTGTTATGATCAACGCTACTAGTTGTAATAGCTTCTACCCACTTAGTGACATAATCAATAGCAAATAGAACATGAGTATACCCGTTAGATTGTGGAAAAGGCCCCATATAATCAAAGCCCCAAATATCAAATGGTTCGATAACAAGAGAGTAATTCATAGGCATTTCCTAACGTCTACTAATATTACCAATTCTTTGGCATTCATCACAGGATAAGACAAACTTACGAGCATCCTTGAAGATAGTAGGCGAATAAAACCCAGATTGTAATACCTTGTGTGTGGTTCTATCTCCAACGTGATGTCCTCCATAGGCTTCAGAGTGACACTAGTGTAAGATATGTTCCTTTGATATCCGTATGGCACGGCATTTTTTCTATAGCATCAACTTTAGCTTTATCAACTTCAATACCTCTTTTGGAGAACTTGTGCCCCAAGACAATACCTTCATTAACCATAAAGTGGCACTTTTCCCAAGTCAAGACAAGATTAGTTTCTTCACATCTCTGCAAAACTCGATCAAGGTTGCTCAAACAATAATCAAATGAAGTTTCGTAAACGGAAAAATCATCCATGAAAACCTGAAGAAACCTTTCACAAAAATCAGAGAAAATAGCTATCATACATCTTTGAAAGGTAGCAAGTGCATTGCATAAACCAACAGGCATACATCTATAAGCAAAGGTACCAAAAGGGCAACTAAAGGTGGTTTTTTCTTGATCCTGGCTTGATATAGGTATTTGAGAGAAACCTGAGTAACCATCTAGAAAGCAAAAATGAGTATGTTTGGATAATATTTCTAGAATTTGATCAATAAACGGTAAAGGGTAAGATCTTTCTTAGTAGCTTTATTTAATTTCCTAAAATCAATTACCATTCTATAACTTGTAACAATTCTTTGCGGGATCAATTCATTTTTATCATTAGGAACATCGGTAATACCTCCCTTCTTAGGGACACAATGAACATGACTAACCCATCTACTATCAACAACAGGATAAATTATACCTACCTCTAGAAGCTTTAGTACTTCGTTTCTTACCACTTCTTTCATCTTAGGGTTCAATTGTCATTGGTGATCAATACATGGCTTGGCATCAGGCTCCATATTAATTTTATGTTGGCATAGAGTGGGACTAATTACCTTAAGATCATCAAGAGTATAACCAATAGCAGCACGGTGCTTCCTTAGAGTTTTCAATAATCTCTTTTCTTCATGCTCTGAAAGGTTAGCGCTAATAATAATAGGATATATCTCCTTTTCATCAAGATAAGCATATTTCAACGTATCGGGTAATTGCTTGAGCTCGAACACGGGATCACCCTTGGGTTGAGGAGGATCCCCAAGTATTTCAACAAGTAAGTTGTCTTTCAAAATAGGCTGCTGCTCAAAGAAAATTTCATCTATTTCATTCCTCTCATTCATATGCATATCATTTTCATGGTCTAGCAAATATTGTTCTAAGGGATCAGTAGGAGGCACAACAATAGAAGCAAGAATAATAATTTTATATTTACTAGGAAATTCCTTGTCAGGGGGTTGTCTACGAAATTTAGAGAAATTAAACTAATGAGACACATCCCCAAAGCTCACAGTAACTATTTCTTTCTCACCATCAATCTTAGCATTAACAGTATTCAAGAAGGGTCTGCCAAATATAATGGGACAAAAATTATCTTGTGGGGAAACAAGAACAAGAAAATCAGAACGATACTTTACTTTTCCACACAAGACTTCAACATCTCTAACAATCCCTATAGGTGCAATAGTGTCTCTATTAGCGAGCTTAATAGTAACATCAATATCCTCTAGTTGAACTGGTGCAATATCATGCATGATTTCTTTGTATAAGGAATGGGGAATTTCACTAACGCTAGCACCCATATCACATAAGCCATGATAACAATGATCTCCTATTTTAACAGAAACAATAGGCATGCCAACAACTAGTCTATGTTTATGCTTAGTATCATGTCTAGCAATTCTGGCAGCTTCATCACAGAAATGAATAACATGCCCATCAATATTATCAACCAAGAGATCTTTAACCATAGCAATACTAGGTTCAACTTTGATTTGTTCAGGGGGTGTAGATGTTCTAATACAACTCTTACGAACCACAATTGAAGCTTTAGCATGTTCCTTTATCCTAACAGGGAAAGGTGGTTTCTCCATATAAGCAGTAGGGATAACATGATCAACATTGTAAGTAATAATTTTCTCTTCAACTTTAATAGGTTCCATTACTTTCACTTCAATGGGAGGATGATATTTACACCACTTATCCTTAGGGAGATCAACATGAGTAGAAAAATATTCACAGAAAGAAGCTACTATCTTAGAGTCAAGTCCATATTTAGTGCTAAATTCACGAAATGCATCGGTATCCATGAAGGATTTAAAACAATCAAACTTAAGATTTATACATGACTCCTTACCTTCGTTGAGTTCCCAATCTTCAGAGTTGCATTTAATTCTTTCCAATAAATTCCATTTGAATTCAATATCTTTCTTCATAAAAGAACCAGCACAAGAAGTATCGAGCAAGGATTGATCATTACGAGAAAGCCGAGTGTAAAAATTCTGAATAATAATTTCTCTCGAGAGCTCACGATTGGGGCATGAATATAACATTGACTTAAGACTCCCCCAAGCTTTAGAGATTCTTTCTCCTTCACAAGGCCAAAAATTATAAATATAATTCCAATCACGGTGAACTAGATGCATAGGATAGAACTTCTGATGAAATTCCATTTTCAGTAGGTTGTAGCTCCATGATCCAATATCATCACATAGCCTATACCATGTCAATGCCTTCTCCTTCAAAGATAAAGGAAAGACCTTCTTCTTGACGTGATCCTCGGGCAGACCTGCAAGCTTAAATAATCCACAAACTTCATCCACATAGATTAGATGCAAATCAGGATGTAGTGTTCCATCTCCTGCATAAGGATTAGCTATAGTTTATCTATCATACCCGAAGGAATTTCATAATAAATATTTTTAGTAGGTTCAGTAGGTTGAGGAACAACTCTTTGTGTTTCCAGTCAAGGTGAAGATACCCCAACAAGCCCCTCAAAGGATTACTTTCCATAGTAACAAGTGACAGTAAATTTCAGCACACTATATAAATTTGTCCTTAGCAATTTCCACTCACCAAAGGTGTTGCACTCCCCGGCAACTGCGCCAGAAAAGAGTCTTGAAGACCCCACAAGTATAGGGGATCTATCGTAGTCCTTTGGATAAGTAATAGTGTTGAACCCAACGAGGAGCACAAGGAAATGGCAAGCGGTTCTCAATAAGGTATTCTTTGCAAGCACTGAAATTATCGGTAACAGATAGTTTAGTGATAGGATAATTCATAATGGGTAGCAAGTAACAATTGTAACAAAGGTGCAGCAAGGTGGCCCAATCCTTTTTATAGTAAATGACAAGCCTGGACAAGCTCTTATATAAAGCAAAGCGCTCACGAGGACACATGGGAATTTATGTCAAGCTAGTTTTCATCATGGTCATTTGATTCGCGTTCGCTACTTTGATAATTTGATATGTGGGTGGACAGGTTCTTGGGTGCTGTCCTTACTTGGACAAGCCTCCCACTTATGATTAAACCCTCCCGCAAGCATCTGCAACTACGAAAGAAGAATTAACATAAATCTAACCATAGCATGAAACATGTGGATCCAAATAAGCCCCTTACGAAGCAACACATAAACTAGGGTTTAAGCTTCTGTCACTCTAGCAACCCATCTTATACTTATTACTTCCCAATGACTTCCTCTAGGCCCAAACAATGGTGAAGTTTTATGTAGTCGATGTTCACATAACACCACTAGAGGAGAGACAACATACATCTCATGAAATATCAAACGAATACCAAATTCAGGAACAAACTTAACTACTCACAAAGCATATTCATGTTCATACTCACAGGAGTATAAGTCATGATCAAGGATCTGAACATATAATCTTCCACCAAGTAAACCAACTAGCATCAACTACAAGGAGTAATCAACACTACTAGCAACCCACAGGTACCAATCTGAGGTTTTGAGACAAAGATCAGATACAAGAGATGGACTAGGGTTTGGAGAGGAGATGGTGTTGATGAAGATGTTGATGGAGATTGAGCCACTCTCGATGAGAGGATCATTGGTGATGATGATGGCTTCGATTTCCCCCCTCCCGGAGGGAAGTTTCACAGGCAGGATCGCCCTGCCGCAGCTCAAGATTGGTTCTGCCCAAGTTCCGCCTCGAAATGGCGGTGCTTCTTCCAGAAAGCTCTGATATGATTTTTTCTAGGATGAAACTCTCAATATAGCAGAAGATGGGCATCGGAGGGCTGCCAGGTGGGCCACAAGCCCTAGGGGCGTGGCAGGGGGTGACCGCGCCCAGCAGGCTTGTGGCTCCCTGGTGGGCCCCCTGATGTATTTCTTTCGCCCAGTATTTGTATATATTCCAAAATAATTCTTCGTAGATTTTCAAGACTTTTGGAGTTGCGTAGAATAGGTATCTCAGATTTGTCCTTTTCCAATCCAAAACTCCAACTGCCGGCATTCTCCCTCTTCATATAGACCTTATAAAATAGGAGAGAAAAGGCATAAGTATTGTACCAAAATGTGTAATAACAGCCCATAATTCAATATATATCAATATAGAATCATGATGCAAAACTGATGTATCATGTTTCTACTACTAGAATGCTCAAGAACTCAAGGTAAGTATATGCATCATATCTTTGATAAAGATGATCTCTTGCTTCTTGCACATATTGTTTGCAAGAGTTAAGTCTTGAATAAGGATACATCTCATTCACATACATATTATGCATATAGACAAGATACACATGACTCATTTTTATCCTTCCTACTACATGTGTGTCCATGCATTCCAAAGCAACTATCCTTTAAATGGGTTGCACACATCTAGGGGGGCCAATTCTAAGTCATGTGTCTCTCAAAGTCTTCATTATATACATGCATATCTTTATTTGAAGTTTTGATTGTATGTTGTCATCAATTACCAAAAGGGGTAGATTGAAAGCACAATGTGCTCCCTTGGTGGTTTTGATGATTCATGAGAACATACATTATCTCTTGGACTAATACTTTCATCTAGTGTATTTCAGATAAAGTCCATAGACAGAGAAGGGTTGGCAAAAAGGAGTGCGGAGAGTATCCCCATGAAGAAGAAGGAGAAGTAATAGCATTGGACAACCTTCAAGAAAGAGGACTCTACATTTTACCTTTTGTGAGAAATCACTTTGAGTCCATAGGAAAGCCAATACTATTAGAAGGTCGTAAGGTATTGATTGGTGAAAAAGTGCTCATACATGCACAAGTGATAGTCACCACAAACACCCACGAGCTCTTCCACAAAAGTCTGTCAAAGCCAAATACTCAAAATCGGTGCAACCAACACATTCCACTCAGTGCCACCGATTCCAAACCTAGACAAACACAGCCAAACCCTAGCCA
The DNA here is from genome assembly GCA_022496015.1 of Hordeum marinum. Lineage (NCBI taxonomy): Eukaryota > Viridiplantae > Streptophyta > Magnoliopsida > Poales > Poaceae > Hordeum > Hordeum marinum. The sequence continues at coordinate 244,684,345 of CM039672.1, forward strand.
CTTCGATACAACCGATTTTTCTTTGGTGCCTCCGAGTTATGGTTGCCAACTTTCTGTTACACAAATTCGCAATATCAATACCACCGAGATTGTTGGATCGACGTCACCGAGATTGGGCAATCTGACCGTTGGTCACCTTATCGGTGCAACCGAGATTCCTATATCGGTCTCACCGAGATTCGAAAGTTTCCACCTTTTGGTCACTTCGGTACCACCGAGATTAACACATCGGTGTCACTGAGTTTGTCATTTTGTGTGTAATGGTTGGATTTTTGGAGATGCCTATATATACCCCTCCACCACCACTCACTCGAAAGTGAAGCACTCAGAACTATTCCAGTTTTCCTAGAGAGAAGCACCTACCCTTGTGTTGAGGTCAAGATCTTCGACTCCAACCAGATGGATCTTGATTTCTAGTCTCCCTTAGTTGCTTTCCACCAATCCCATCTCTTCTAGCAAGAAAAATATTTGAGAGAGTGATTGTGTGTTGAGGAGTCTATCATCTTGAAGCACAAGAGCAAGGAGTTCATCGTCTTATCAAGCCTATTACCTTTTGGAGGGTGGTGCCTCCTAGATGGGTTAGGTGTCCCTTGGGAGCCTCCTACTTCGTGTTGTGGAGTTGAACCAAGAAGTTTGTAAGGGCAAGGATATCACCTACTTCGTGAAGATCTACCCATAGTGTCGTAGTTTTGTCACGACAGATGTCCGGGTTACCAGACTTGAGTTCGGAGCCATCGCCATGGTAGTGGACTCAAAGGGGTTGATTGAGACAAAGGACACGACTTTACCCAGGTTCGGCCCCTCAAGCCGAGGTAAAAGCCTACGTCCTGCTTGTGTTGTTATTGCTTGTTGTATTGATTACAAGGGGCTAGACGCTTGACCTAGTTTTCGATCACCTCCCTCTAAGCCACCCCGGCTCTGCCTTTATATAAGAGGTCAGAGCCATCGGGTCTTACCATTGTACAACCAGATCACGCTTTACATCTCTGAATCCATCTCTATCTTACCAACCAAGTTATCCTTTGGAAGGTCTTGCACATCCGGGTCTCTGTCGTCCGGCCCACCTCAAGAGCCGCGAAAGTTCTTCGGCCTCCAGCTGATACATATCTTCGTGGGCCGGCTCATAACCAATGCTTATCAACCGGAACCTTCCAGCCGAGTGATATCACGGGGTTATATCCCCAACATTAGGCCCCAGGCTGAAGTGAGCCAGCTCATTTCATCCGTCTGTTGCAATTGTCTGAGAGTCACCAGGAATGACCCGGCGTGACGTCACAGATACACTGACGTATCACCAAATCTCTCACATTTAACCGTTTACCGAAAATCGAGGCGTCCGTTTCGGCAAGATCGGTGCTGACGCCTGGGAACCCACGCTGTTTCCCTGTTAAATAGGACCCGCACGAGTCAAACCAATGCATTCCCGCTCGTGCGCCTCTTCTTCTTCTTCTTCCTGTCGCCCGTCCGTCGCTTGAGCTCGGCCGCTCCGCTCCAGCACCGCCGCTCGTCCGTCACCAACCCAGGCCGCTGCATCAACCTGTTTGCACCAGAATTTCGCCCGCCGCCGTCTCCGCCTCCGGTAAGTACCTCTTCCCTCAGCTTCAGATCGGTAGCAAATAGGGTTTCCGCCGGCGGACCTCCGCCGCGTGTTTCGTTCTCCGGCACGGTCGCACGGCCAAGTCTCGGGGCTCGCCGCGCATCCTTTTAGGCGGCATTGTCATCGCCGCCACCGTACATGGCCCGCCCGTGCGCAATGTGCGATCGGTTAAGGCTGTAGGTCGATTTTTCACTTTCACTGTTCTTGGCTTAGGTTGACGTAGAACTTCCTTTTCCGCTTCGGTAGATCCAAAACTTTAGTATCGATTTGTGAAACTTGTCTGTCCGGGTCTTGATGACTTCTGGCTCTTCCACCCATAGTGAGCCGCTAGACCCCCTCCGGCTCTTTATCAGCCGGACCTCTTAAGGCCTTAATTTTTAGAACCCTGTAACTTGTAAGGCGCCATTTGCTATCTGCTCTTTGTTTGATTAGTCACCATTTTCTTTTTTGCACAGTACTTTTAAGCCGCCAAGATGACACGTGCCACTAATTCCTGCAATTGGGTCGGCTCCTGTGTGACCAAAGAGTATTTATCTGATTTAGTAACCGCTGGCACCCTTCCTCCAAAGGAAGTGATCAACTGGCGTGTTCCGACTGGTGAGACCCGCCCCGCCCCAAAGAAAGGGGAGGTTATAGTCTTTACAGATCATATCGAACGAGGATTCGTGCCACCCGGGTCAAAATTCCTTCGCGACATTCTACACCTGTACAAGCTGCATCCCCAAGATCTGGCACCGAATTCTGTATCAAACATTTGCCACTTTCAAGTCGTCTGCGAGACGTACCTTCAATCAAGGCCGTTAGTCAGATTCTTTAGAGAGTTCTTCTACGCCAACCGCCAGACTGAATACAAGAGCGGGCCAAGCTTGGAACTCGGAGGAATCACCATCCAGCGCCGGAGGGGTATCACCTTTCCGGCTGTTCAGATGCCCAGCCACCCAAAAGATTGGAACAAGACGTGGTTCTATTGCAAAGACACGTCTCCGGACTCGGAACATCGTTTGCCGGGTTATCGTCCTTCCCGGCTCTCAACCGACACTTCACTGCCCGACCGGCTCTCAGCTGCCGACCGTGCTAGATATGAGAAGCCCCACGCCAGAGTGAAGGCTCTCCTGGCCAACGGCCTTATTGGAACGGACCTTATCCGCTGCTGGGTACAATGGCGGATCATGCCTCTGAGCCGCCATAACCGACTCATGTATGAATATCCAGGATTTTACGACAGCGAACCATGCTTTAGCGCCACCACTTTGACTGAGGACGACATCTGTATGACCGTCCGAAGTCTTGTGCACGAGACCTCCGGCTCATGCAGCACCATCGGCCTAGCGCCCTTCTGCGCGACCAACCCGGCGCCTCTTGTAAGCATTTTTACCTTTCTTCCGTCTGTTGTATGTTTATATACTCCTTTTCAAAGCTTGATATTCTTCCTCCGGCTCAATTTTCATAGGCTGACACCGACTTCTGGAAGAAGGAATACGTTCCTCCTCCGAAGACAACCAAGAAGAAAGTCGCCGCCAAGAAACAAAAGAAGGCAGCTCCTCAAGAGAACTGGTTCGAACACTCGGCTTCTTCAGAGTCGGAGGTAAGATCCTTGAACTTTACTTACTTGACTTTTTGTCTTGCCGGCTCTTTAATATATCTTTCCGTGTCTCACAGGACGAAGTAGAAACCAGTCACGCCAACGCTCCTGAGGTAACTTGCATGTACTCCGACTCAGAATATTTCTTCCGAAAACCACGGCGGGTTGTTAGAAAATTTCCTTTATCTCACCCTCTCGCTCATCTGGCTCATGTTTTCCTTTCAAAAAAAGCAACAGCAAGCTGAACGACGTCAGACCCGGAGCGCTGGCTTTACAGAGCTTGCATCGGGACTACCAAATTTGCCGGCTCCTAAGAAGCGGCCTGCAGAGGTTAGTATCCATACTTCCCTTTTTTGTTTCTCTTCATGTCCAAATATCTTATCATTTCCATGTCTTGATTTTTCAGAAAACACCCTCATCGGGCGACTCTTCAGCCTCAGTCATACCTCCACCAAAGATTAATCCTCTGTAAGTGTTAAAATATCCGGATGTCTTTGATGAGATACCAATCTCGTTTAAATGCTAACCCTTTACTTTGCAGTGCTCAGGCGAAACGCCACAAGACCCATCAACCTTCCTCCAGCCCTGTCGTTGAGAATCAAGAGCCTGAACAGCCGGCCCTGGCTACACCGGATATTGAACAGCCGGAGGAAACTCCAGCGGAAGAAGAAACTCCACCAGCGGCTTCTACCGAGCCGGCGGCAGATGACATCATAATGGAGAACTCCCCAGCTGCTCCTTCAAGGCCGGTTACACCCGCCAGGACCCCTATGACTCCGGATGTTATCATCACCGGGTCTGCTCAGAAACCTCCTTCACCAGCGCATGTCTTAACCCGGCATGCGGAGCCGTATGAAGCTTCACAGAAACTTGAGTTTGACTCATCGTACAACAAAATGACAGCCAAAGAACTCCACTCCGGCTACATAAACCGGGTCAACACCAACCGAGACTTGGAACTCTGGCCGGTCAGCATGATGAAGGCAAAATATGAGGTATGTTACCTTTCTTCAGCCATAACCTTCCCCAGCCCCCAAGGGCCGGATTTAATCTAACATAGAGTTGAATGCGGGTCTTCTTTCGAAGGTTATGCAGAAAACACTTTGCTTTAAATACTGTCAACACTTGCATACTGCCAACTGTAGCCCCCAAGGGCCGGCTCAAATTTATTTGAACCAGAACTTTTGAGATTAGAAAAGAGCCAATGTGTAGCCCCCAAGTTCCGGGTCAATTTCCAGGAAGATGAGCCGGAACTGTAGATGTGAACAGATCAAATATAAATTAGCCCCCAAGTGTCAAATATATTGCTTGAGATCTGTTTGAGACTTGTAGAACTTGAACTGTGAACCTTTATGCATATGAATACTCTTGTTGCTGCAATAGCTTATAATTTGCCTTTGATATGCACAGGACGCTCTGAACACCGCCGGCTCTCAGCTGGTGGATCTCAAAACCAACTTGGCAGCTCAACAGGAAGCACGAAGCCTTGCTGACGAGAGATGCTGGCTCTTAGCCGAAGAAGTAGCCAAGATCACCTCCGAGCTAACAATATTGAAAGAAACAGCTGAGTCTGAAAAAGCCGCACTGATCAAACAGGCAGATGATGCCGATCGGTGGCTCATCGTCGTTACTGAGGAGCTCCAAGGGCTCAAACGGCACATCCCTAAGATGTCTGCCGCCTTATTTGGTAAGTCCATCATTCATGTACTCCTTTACTTAATATCTTTTATGAAACAACTAACGACGAGCTTGTCTCTTCCGGCTCATGTAGGACCTTTGAGCCGGCAGCTTGCAGACGACAACATTCTGTCGCTGAAGGCCATATACACCTTTACAGAGCAGCTGTATTGCGGAGCAATGTTCACCATCAAAAGCATACAGTATAAGGAGAAGATTCCCAAGGCCCTAAAAGGGGTGTTAGAACTATTCTCCACCGTGCCCAAGCAAATACAAGAGCTGAAGAAGTCGGCTTTCCGCTCTGGAGCCGTTACGGGTTTGAGCCGGGCCATGGCCTTCGCGCCGGATCTCACACCAGATGAGATGATGGGTGGATATCCTTTGAAGAAGGTGGACGGCTCAGAATTTTCTGACGAAGACTATTTCAAAGTCGTCAAGGACTCTCGCTATGTGGCGTCTGTAATGGCTGATGAGGCGGAGGATGACTTGAAGAACTACCAAGCAGCATACGACCAGGAAGATAAACGGATCTGCGGGCCTCTGTACGAGTGTAAAGACCTAACACCCACCCGAAGCAAAGATCTCTTCCCTGGTGAGCTTAACGTCGCGCCTTTCTTTGAAGGGTCATTTGATGCCGTCTCTAACTGCAATTGGGAACTCGGCAATCTTCAGATCCGAACCGCAGAAGATCCGGAGCAGGATGAGCTGGCCGAGTGACCGAACCTTGTAATAGTCAGAGCAAGTATTGGCTCTTGTAATCATCCGCCCATGGTGTTTTGAAACTTTGTCAGAAACATCGTTTGTTCCCTCTGAGAACATCTTTTGTAACAGCCTTTTAATATCTGAATGCACTTGCCAGCGGTTTACTTTATAGTACTGTCAATCATCTTTCTCAGCTCTTTGCTTCCATCTTTGATAAATCTGTCAATGATTCATGAGAGGCACTTGGAAGTCTTCAAAGCTCTTTTTAGAACCAGATAACACCTCTATTGGCAAATAGCCTCCATGAACAAATGCGGTTGTTGATAAACCAACGCGTAATTTTTCCGAGACGTCTGTCCTTCACCCGGAGTCGTTAGACCCAGGAAATTTACTCCATCAACCGGAGCAGCATGACTTCCCTTTTCTTATAATGAGATGCCATGGAAGAGCCGGCTGCCATAAGATAAAGCAAGCTATACCTGACGGTAGGAAGCTTCTATGTAACAACGACGACTGTTGAGAACTTTAAAGCGGCCTATAACCGGCTGTGTGAAGGGTGATATTTAAGCTATACCTGCTGTTGGAAGGTCATGTAAGCCATACCCGAAGGCAAGAAGCCTCCTCCAATCAGCCAATGTTCAATAGGGCCGGCTGCCGATGGTATTATGTATGCTATACCTTATGGCAAGAAGCATCCATTCGACAGCCGCGACTAGTAATTGTACTAGCCGGCTGCGTGAAGGGCTTATGTAAGCTATACCCAAGGGCAAGAAGCCTCCTTCCGCAACTATTTTTGGCGTAAACGCCGGTTGTTAGGGTGAGATAAGCGAACCCGTCGGTAAGAAGCCCCCTTCGACAACCGCGGTTAATAAGTAACCGAAAGTGGCATAAAGCCGACCATTAGGGTGAGATAAGCGATACCCGTCGGTAAGAAGCCCCCTTCGATGGCCGCAGTTGATAAACAACTGGAATTTGATGTACACGATGTTGCCTTAGGGGGATTTTTTAAGCTATACCAAAGGTAGGAAGCCTCCATCAACAACAACGCTTAATGTACTCAAACTAGGCATAAAGCCAATTGCGCATCATACCAGTTTAGGGTCTCTAGAGCGAGATTGGCCATCAACTCTGTGAGCCGGCTCAGGGTCTCTAAGGCGAGATTGACTGACAAGAGCTTAACTTTTAACTTACAACAGTTCAGGGTCTCTAAAGCGAGATTGGCCATCCACTTTGTGAACCGGCTCAGGGTCTCTAAAGCGAGATTGACTGGTAAGAGTAACATCAGTTCAGGGTCTCTAAGGAGAGATTGGCCGTCAACTTTGTGAACCGGCTCAGGGTCTCTAGGGCGAGATTGACTGAGAAGAACTTATTGTATTGACATCAGTTCAGGGTCTCTAAAGAGAGATTGGCCGTCAACTCTATGAACCGGCTCAGGGTCTCTAGGGCGAGATTGACTGACAAGAACTTATTGTATTGACATCAGTTCAGGGTCTCTAAAGCGAGATTGGCCGTCAACTCTGTGAACCGGCTCAGGGTCTCTAAAGCGAGATTGACTGGAATACTTTTAATAGGTCACTTTAACTGGTTCGGGGTCTCCAAAAGAGATTAACCAGCAAGACCTTGGCAGGTCAAAGAACCACAGGAACCGCAAATTTGCTGGTATTGAAGAATTTCATCTTGAGATCATAAAGATACCCATAAGAGCCGGGGCTCCAATCTTTGGTAGTAGTACTACTCTATATAAATATGATACGTATAATGAGAATGGATCTGCATCATCTCTTAAGTATAATATGGCCGCAAGTGTGCCACATTCCATTGCCACAAAGTCTCCTGACCCGCCGTGTCCGACTCATCACGAATATCAGTGAGATAGTATGACCCGTTGTTGAGGTTTCTGCTAACCACAAAGGGCCCTTCCCATGGCGGAGAGAGTTTATGCATCCCAGTTTGGTCTTGAATAAGCCGGAGCACCAGGTCACCTTCCTGGAACGTCCGGGTCTTCACCCTGCGGCTATGATAGCGTCGCAGGTCTTGCTGGTAAATTGCTGATCTGGTCGCTGCTAACTTTCGTGCTTCGTCCAAGGCATCCAACGCATCTTGACGTGCCAGCTCATTGTCCGTCTCAACATAAGCCGCCACCCTTGGTGAATCATGCCAGATGTCACTGGGTAGAACTGCCTCAGCCCCGTAGACCATGAAAAAAGGTGTAAAACCTGTAGACCTGTTAGGTGTAGTCCGGATGCTCCATAAGACAGAAGGCAACTCATCAACCCAACACCTGGGCGTCCGTTTCAAAGGGACCATGAGCCAGGGTTTAACCCCTCGCAGGATTTCCTGATTAGCCCGCTCAGCCTGGCCATTGGACTGTGGATGTGCCACGGCTGACACATCAAGCCGGATATGCTCCTTCTCACAGAACACCTTCATAGCCCCCTTGGACAAATTTGTACCATTATCAGTGATAATACTGTGTGGATAGCCAAAATGATAGATCGATTTCCTGACAAACTCCACCGCTGTAGCTGCATCACACTGGCTTACTGGCTCAGCCTCAACCCACTTGGTAAACTTATCAACCGCCACCAAGAGGTGCGTTTTCTTATCTTTGGACCTCTTGAAGGGTCCTACCATATCAAGCCCCCAGACCGCAAACGGCCAAGTGATAGGTATCATCCTCAACTCTTGAGCCGGAACATGAGCACGTCGGCTAAATTTCTGACAAGCATCACACTTACGAACCAGATCCTCTACGTCCTTGTGAGCTGTCAACCAGAAAAATCCATGCCGAAAAGCTTTGGCCACTAAAGATCTTGACCCGGCATGATGTCCACAGTCGCCAGCATGAATTTCATTTAAGATCTGCTGGCCCTCTTCTGGTGACACACAGCGTTGGAAAATACCTGTCACACTGCATTTGTGTAACTCACCGTTGATAATTGTCATGGACTTAGAACGGAGAACAATCTCCCAAGCCCAGCTCTCATCATCCGGCAACTCGCCGCGCGTCAAGTACGCTAAATAAGGAGTAGTCCAATCCGGAATAACATGTAGAGCCGCCTCCGGGTCAGGAATTGCCAGATCCTCCTCAGAAGGCATCTTGACAGTCGGATGATATAACACGTCAAGAAAAACATTAGGCGGCACCGGCTTACGCTGAGATGCGAGTCGTGATAATGCATCAGCCACCTCATTCCGCCGATGATCAATATGATCCACCTGATACCCTTTGAAATAACCTGCAAGAATATCAACCGCCTGTCGATAAGCCGCCATCCGTGGGTCCTTAGAATCCCAAGTACCTGAAACTTGCTGAGCCACAAGGTCTGAGTCACCCAGGCATGTAACCCGGCTTAAATTAATCTCTTTAGCGACTCTCAAACCATGGAGCAAGGCTTCATACTCAGAAGCATTATTAGTACAGGGGAACATCAACCAGAGCACATAACAAAACTTATCACCTTTGGGGGAGGTGAGAACCACACTAGCGCCAGACCCCTCAAGCTGTTTCGACCCGTCAAAATATATAGTCCAGTATGTGTTGTCCGGCTTCTCTTCAGGCGCCTGGCACTCTGTCCAATCATTTATGAAATCCACCAAGGCCTGAGACTTAATTGCTGTACGAGGGGTGTAACTGATGTTAAGAGGCCCCAACTCTAAAGCCCACTTGGCAATCCTTCCCGTAGCCTCTCTGTTCTGAATAATATCCCCCAATAGGGCAGAGCTTACTACAGTTATTGGATGGCCCAAAAACTAGTGCTTTAGCTTACGATTAGCCATAAAGACCCCGTATACAAGCTTCTGCCAATGCGGATACCGCTGCTTGGACTCAGCCAAGACCTCATTGATGTAGTAAACAGGCCTCTGAACGGGATACTCTTTCCCTGCTTCCTTACGTTCAACAACAATCGCCACACTGACCGCCCAGCTGTTAGCTGCTACATATAGGAGTAGCGGCTCTTTCTCAGCCGGAGCGGCTAATACTGGCGGCTCAGTCAATTGCTTCTTAACAGCTTCCAGCGCCTCTGCAGCTGCCTTGCTCCACTTAAACTTGTCCGTCTTCTTCATCATCTGATACAATGGGATGGCCTTCTCCCCAAGCCGGCTTATGAACCGGCTCAGCGCCGCGATCCGGCCTGCAATACGCTGAACATCATTGATGCATGTCGGCTCTCGCAAAGAGGTGATAGCCTTGTATTTATTAGGGTTAGCCTCGATGCCACGCTCAGAAACCAAGAACCCCAAAAGCTTTCATTTAAGCCGGCCAAGCTTCTGCTTTAGTGGAACGAAATGACAATTCTTCTCCAAAATGAGCACCGCTTGAGCCGCTGTGATCTGTTCCGACGAGTGAATGACGGTCGACACCCACCAAACCCAATGATGAGCTGACTCATTCTCCTGCTGAACGCAATGATCCAAATCCACAATGGTCATAGGCTGCTTGCAAATCCCTTGGAATTTTTTTATGAACTTTGCCCTCAATTTGGCCCAAGAACTTATAGTGTTGGGTGGTAAACCCTTTAACCATGTGCGAGCCGGACCCTCGAGCATCATGATAAAATATTTTGCAAAAACAGCCTCACTGACGTCTAGCATCTACATAGCTAGCTCATAGCTCTCGACCCAAGCCTCAGGAGGGAGATCCGCCATGTAATTTGGAACCTTCCGAGGCCCCTTGAAATCCTTAGGCAACCTCTCGCTCCGTAGAACCGGAGTTAAGCATGGAACTCCCGCGGCTCTAGCGCTACCAACCGCTCCGGCCTCTGTCAACACTGAGGGCCCAAGACCCGGAGGAACTATTGTTGCCTCTTGTTCTCGCCTATTTCTTGCCCGGTCCACCAGGGCCTATGCGTCTAGCGCCGCGCGTCCCCCTTGCCCATGATGCGGGCCACTCCTTGAAACCGCCGGCGACTCATAGCGCCGGCTGAAACTTCGACTATGGAGAGGGGTGGAGTGGATCCAGCTCCGGCTGTGAGTATATTTCTCTTCTTGAGCCACGACCGTCTGTAAATATCCGATAGCGTTCCTCACCTCCTCTGCAAAGGGTGCCTCATCTGGGATAGGGATCGTTCCAAGCTGGGTAGCTGCTGCTACCATGTTCTCGACCGGGTTAGAATAATGATCCGCCGGTGTCGTAAACCCTCCGGGTGGGGCCATGTGAGCCGCTGCTCGCCCTTCCCCAGGGGCAGCCGTCGCTCTCCCAGAGCCGGGGGTGTTGAAGAGATTCCTCGCCTCATAGCGCTCCGGCAGACGAGATTGATGCCTCCTGCGGTGCACAGCCGCCGCTGAAAACTGTTCCAGCCCCAAACGGAAAGCGTCGACCTTGAGCCGTGCTGCCTCTGCCTTCATCTGGGAGTTTAAATCAGTTATCCCCTGACGCTCCTTGGCCATCCGGCCCTTGATCCCTGCGATCTCTGCGTTACGAGCCACCTGATTATCTGGTGTGACCTCTGTAGCTAACAAAGCCTCAAGCTCATCCATCAACTCCACAAGGCCCTGAGCCGGCAGCTGGGGAGGGTTAGCTTCCGACCCGGCCGCCCCTGGCCCTGCCATGAATACCGCCGCGTGAGACGGCCGCTCCGGCTCATCTGATTCACCGTGCTCTGACTCGGGGCGAGTGTCACCATAGCCCCCAAGGCCACCATTGCTGAGCTGGTACACAGATTCAGTTTCCCCACTTGACGACTCATCATCGGAGTGCACGAGAGTCCCTCGAGATCCGGATGCTTCCAGATCCATACCTTGAGTGAAGCCCATGAAGACATGCTCCTGCACCGGGTTAACACGGGCAGGGCCTACCTTATGTGCGGGCTAGAGACGCCGAGCTGGCTCGACGATGTTGGTGCAGACGTCCGGCCCGGGTGTAGATCCGTCGATCTTTCCGATGAACACCTGGATCCCGCCGAACGGAACCCTGAAACCATACTCCACGGAAGCAGCATCAAGCCCCCAGCCGGTGTCGTCGATGTAGAGCCGGACGCGGTGACTCTTGCTTATCCTCCCAACTATGTATCCTTCGAGCTCTGGAAGGGAGCCCTTTGAGAACTCAACACCACCGAACGCGTGCCCCACGGTGGGCGCCAACTGTCGTGGTTTTGTCATGGAAGATGTCCGGGTTACCAGACTTGAGTTCGGAGCCATCGCCATGGTAGTGGACTCAATGGGGTTGATTGAGACAAAGGACACGAGTTTACCCAGGTTCGACCCCTCAAGCCGAGGTAAAAGCCTACATCCTGCTTGTGTTGTTATTGCTTGTTGTATCAATTACAAGGGGCTAGACGCTTGACCTAGTTTTCGATCACCTTCCTCTAAGCCACCCCGGCTCTGCCTTTATATAAGAGGTCAGAGCCGCCGGGTCTTACAATTGTACAACCGGATCATGCTTTACATCTCTGAATCCATCTCTATCTTACCAACCAAGTTATCCTTTGGAAGGTCTTGCACATCCGGGTCTTTGTCGTCCGGCCCACCTCAAGAGCCGCCAAAGTTCTTGGGCCTCCAGCTGATACATATCTTCGTGGGCTGGCTCATAACCAATGCTTATCAACCGGAACCTTCCAGCCGGGTCATATCACGGGGTTATGTCCCCAACACATAGTGAGGCTAGTCCTTTGTGGACGGAAGCCGTTATGGAATATTCAAGGTTGCTACTTCGTGGACCCTTATGGGTGGAGCCCTCCATGGACTCTCGCGACCGTTACCCTCTGTGGGTTGAAGACTCCATAAACATGGATGTACGATAGGGCCACCTATTGGAACCTTGGGAAAAATCCTGTGTCCTTCATGCATTTGATCTCTCTATCTCTACTCCTTCCTTCCATGTGCAATGCCTTTACTTTCCGCTGTTATACTTGATGACTTGCATATGTTGGGTGTCATAGACTAATTATGTATGCTGAAAATTCCAACATCTTGTCTTATGCTTGAGGTAGTTTTAAATTTCTGCTTGTAGTCTATTCAACCCCCCCCCCTCTAGACATGCACTTCAAGTGATCCTACAAGTGGTATCATGGCCTTGGTCTCAACTGCTTTGGTTTCAACATCGTGGAGGAATTCTAAGTCATGTGTCTCTCAAAGTCTTCATTATATACATGCATATCTTTATTTGAAGTTTTGATTGTATGTTGTCATCAATTACCAAAAGGGGGAGATTGAAAGCACAATGTGCTCCCTTGGTGGTTTTGATGATTCATGACAACATACATTATCTCTTGGACTAATACATTCATCTAGTGTATTTCAGATAAAGTCCATAGAGAGAGAAGGGTTGGCAAAAAGGGGTGTGGAGAGTATCCCCATGAAGAAGAAGGAGAAGTAATAGCATTGAACAAGCTTCAAGCAAGAGGACTCTACATTTTACCTTTTGTGAGAAATCACTATGAGTCCATAGCAAAGCCAATACTATTAAAATGGGGTAAGGTATTGATTGGTGAACAAAATGCTCATACGTGCACAAGTGATAGTCACCACAAACACCCACAAGCTCCTCCACAAAAGTCTATCAAATCCAAATACTGAAATTCGGTGCAACCAACACATTCCACTCGGTGCCACCGATTCCCAAACCTAGACAGACTCATGCAAACCCTAGTCACTTTGGTGCAACCGATTCTGCTTCGGTGCCTCCGAGTTTGGGTTGCCAACTTTCTGTTACGCAAATGCACAATATCGGTACCACCGAGATTGTTGGATCGGCATCACCGAGATTGGGTAATCTAACCGTTGGTCACCTTATCGGAGCAACCGAGATTCCTATATCGGTCTCACCGAGATTCGAAAGTTGCCAACTATTGGTCACATTGGTACCATCGAGATTAACACATCGGTGTCACCGAGTTAGTCAGTTTGTGTGTAACGGTTGGATTTTTGGAGATGCATATATATACCCCTCCACCACCACTCACTCGAAAGTGAAGCACTCAGAACTATTCCATACTCGCCCCATCTAGTTTTCTGAGAGAGAACCACCTACCCTTGTGTTGAGGTCAAGATCTTCCACTCCAACAATATGGATCTTGATTTCTAGCCTCCCCAAGTTGCTTTCCACCAATCCCATCTCTTCCACCATGCAAAATCTGTGAGAGAGTTATTGTGTGTTGAGGAGTCTATCATCTTGAAGCACAAGAGCAAGGAGTTCATCGTCTTACCGATCCTATTACCTTTTGGAGGGTGGTGCCTCCTAGATTGGTTAGGTGTCACTTGGGAGCCTCCTACTTCGTTTTGTGGAGTTGAACCAAGAAGTTTGTAAGGGAAAGGAGATGGCCTACTTCGTGAAGATGTACCCATAGTGAGGCTAGTCCTTCATGGACGGAAGCCATTATGGAATAGTCAAGGTTCCTACTTCATGGACCCTTATGGGTGGAGCCCTCCGTGGACTCTCGCGATCGTTACCCTCCGTGGGTTGAAGACTCCATGAACGTGGATGTACGATAGCGCCACCTATCGGAACCACGAGAAAAATCTTGTGTCCTTCGTGTGTTTGATCTCTCTATCTCTACTCCTTACTTCCATGTGCAATGTCTTTACTTTCCACTGCTATACTTGATGACTTTCATGTGTTGGGTGTCATGGACTAAATATTTATGCTAAACTGCCAACATCTTATCTTATGCTTGAGGTAGTTTTAAATCTCTGCTTATAGTCTATTCAACCCCCCTCTAGACATACACTTCTAGTGATCCTACAACTATTCGGTAACGGCTTCCGTGCATGAAGGACTAGCCTCACTCGGGGTAGATCTTCATGAAGTAGGCAATCTCCTTGCCCTTACAAACTTCTTGGTTCACTCCACAACTCAAAGTAGGAGGCTCCCAAGCGACACCTAACCAATCTAGGAGGCACCACCCTCCAAAAGGTAATAAGCTCGATAATGTCGATGAACTCCTTGCTCTTATGCTTCAAGATGATAGACTCCTCAAAGAACAATCACTCTCTCACTAATTTGGCTTTTGTGGAAGAGATTGAATGGGTGGAAAGCAACTTGGGGCGGCTAGAGATGAAGATTCATATGGTTGGAAAGGAATGACATGATCTCAACACATGAGTAGGTGGCTCTCTCTTAGAAAATATGATAGGATGAGTGGGGATCTATTCCGAGTGCTTCGCTTGAGAGTGAGTGGTGGTGGAGGGGTATATATAGGCATCTCCAAAAATCCAACCATTACACCTTAAGTGACCAACTCGATGACACCGATGTGTGAATCTCGGTGGTACCAAGTTGCTCCAAAGGTAGCAACTTTTGAATCTCAATGAGACCGATATGTAAATCTCGGTTGCACCAATTAGGTGACCAACGGTCAGATTGCCAAACTCTGTGACGCTGATTCAACAAACTTGGTCGGACCGATTTTGTGAAATTGAGTAACAAAATGTTAGCAACCGAAACTCGATGGCACTGAAATAGAATCGGTTACACGGAAATTCTAGGGTTTGGCTTGAGTTTGTCTGAGTCTGGGAATTGTTGGCAACGAGTGGAAAGTGTTGGTTGCATCGATTTTGAGTATTTGGTTTTGGATAGACTTTAGTGGAAGGTGGATGTTTTTGGTGACTATCACTTGTGCACGTATGAGCATTTTGTTCAACAACAATACCTTACCCCCTTTTAATAGTATTGGCTTTCCTGTGGACTCAAAGTGATTGCTTACAAAGTAAAATGTAGAGTCCTCTTCCTTGAAGCTTTGCCAATGCTATCTCTTCTCCTTCTTGTTCATGGGGATACTCCCCACACTCATTTTTGCCAACCCATCTCTCTCTCTCTCTATGGACTTTATCTGAAATACATTAGATGAAAGTATTAGTCCAAGAGACAATGTATGTTGTCATGAATTATCAAAACCACCAAGGGAGCAGATTGTGCTTTCACAAGTCAAACAATTGCCAAATGATGTAGGAGATAAAGATCCTTCGGAAGCTATATGAGACTTTCCCATCGGCAAGATTCTTCCCAAAGAGGTGAAGGAAAGTACTTCACCAACCCAAGTGGAAACTCCTACTTCGTGACAAGGCTATCGACAAAACGACATGGAATCATCCACAAGTGGTACACGACAAGATGAAGAGGAGGAGGAAGTACATTATGAAGATCCACCAAAACCTCCTTCACCACCACCTCAAGGATATGACACCTTTGACAACAACGAAGATAAAGGAGATGAAGAATAAGAAGCTCCACCATCCAACAAACCAAAGCTACCCCGAGTTCGAGCACAAGTAACCAAGAACCATCCCCCAAACCAAAACTTTGGTAACATACAAACGGGGAGGATCACTTGTTCTAAAACTCGCTTAGCTAATTTTTGTGAGCATTATTCTTTAATCTCTAGCATTGAACCCTTAAAGGTTGAACAAGCTCTTGAAGATGCGGATTGGGTGAACGCTATGCAGGAAGAGCTTCATAAGTTCAAGAGGAACAAAGTGTGGACACTCGTGGAGAAGCCCAAGGACGAGAAAAACATCATTGGCATAAAATGGGTGTTTCGGAACAAGTAGGATGAACACGTTCAATTTGTTCGCAATAAGACGTGTCTTGTAGCCCAAGGATATATGAAAGTCGAAGGTATGGACTACGGTGAGACCAATGCCCCCGTTGCTAGACTTGAAGCTATTCGAATTATTCTTGCTTATGCAAATCACCATGACACCACACTTTACCAAATGGATAGTAAACATGCCTTTTTAAATGGAGAAATAGAGGAGGAAGTCTATGTTAAACAACCTCCTGGATTTGTGAATCCAAAGAAACCTTACCACGTTTACAAACTTTGCAAAGCTTTATATGGTCTTAAGCAAGCTCCTCGTGCTTGGTATAAATGCCTAACGAAGTTTCTTATTGAAAAAGGTTTTGAAATTGGTAAAATTGTCGCAACCTTCTTCACAAAGAGAGTTAATGGAGAATTATTTGTGTGCCAAATTTATGTGGATGATATTATCTTTGTATCCACTAACCCACAATTTAGTGAGAAATTTGGAAGGTTGATGTCAGGGAAGTATGAGATGTCTATGATGTGTGAGCTGATATTCTTCCTTAGTCTACAAATCAAGCAAACGAGAGAAGGTACATTCATATTTGAAACAAAGTACACCAAGGACCTGATCAAGAAGTTCAACATGCAAGAGTGCAAAGGTATGAAAACTCACATGCCCACTAGTGGACATGTTGATCTCACTAAGGAGGACGAACCGGTTGATCAAAAGGTTTATCGATGAATGATTGGTTCATTGCTATACCTATGTGCCTCCCGTCCCAATATTATGCTTAGTGTGTGCATGTGTGCCCGATATCAAGATGAACCTAAAGAATGTCATCTTAAGGCCATAAAACGTATTGTGAGATACTTGATACATACACCAAACTTTGGCATTTGGTATCCCAAGGGATCTTCTTTTAATCTTGTTGGCTACTCCGAATCGGACTATGCCAGTGAGAAGGTTGATAGAAAATCCACCTCGGCTACATGTCAATTTCTTTGTAGATCTCTTGTGTCTTGGTCCTCCAAGAAACAAAATTCGATATCTCTATCTACCGTCGAAGCTGAGTATATTGTCGTCGGATCGTGTTATGCGCAATCGCTATGGATGACACAAACGCTTAAGGATTATGGAATCCATGTGAAAATTGTTCCATTACTTTCGTACAATCAAAGTACTATTAAGATTGGTCATAATCACATGCAACATTCTCGAACCAAGCATATTCAAGTTCGCATCATTTCATTCGTGATCATGTTGCCAAAGGAGACATTAATCTTAAGCATGTTCGTACCAACAAGCAATTGGCCGCTATCTTTACTAAGCCACTTTGATGAAAAAGTGTTTTGTCACTTGAGGAGTGAGTTGAACATCATTGATGCTTAAAACTTGAGCTAAGATCACTCGGATGCATGCAAGGGGATGAGCTTACCTAACCATTCCATGCTATCTTTACCATGAATATCATGTATCTTGGAGTTCTATGCTCCCTTGTCTTGCATCTAACCCTCTTGTAGGTACTTGGAAGAACAACACTCCACAAGATTGACAACCACTCCAATCATAAGCAATCTTGTCATGACCAAGTATCCACAACCTCTCTTTGTTGATGAAAGGAAGAAGACAACAAAACATATCCTTGACGTATATTTGATGTGATCACAATTGCTAATTCTCAATTGGTATCAAGTCATTTGGATATATCATGTTCTTCCTTGCGTGACTAACCCATGTAGGTGAAAGGTGAATGAAAACAAAAAGGATTGCTCCCAACTCAATATGAACATCATCAACCTCAAGCATCCTCATCAAGTTCGCCTACAAGCTATGTCATCAACATCACTCAAAGGTATGTACTCATATCCTTGATATAGCTTTACTCCAAGGCACGAGATAAAGCAACTCAAGTGATATGAAGACATTAAAATGGTTAAACGAAAAATGGTAACCCCATTTCAAGCTTAACGATGAGTATGACCCATGATCAAGTATTCTTGCTTGACTCTTTAAGCCCATATACTCTAACATAGGTGACCTAGTCACCGCCCATCATCTAGTCATAAGAACTGAATGGAGAACCCTTCTTGTGTTGCTCTTTGGATTTCCATTCAACTCTAACCTAGATGAAAATTCATTGAAAATCTTTATGAAAATTCATTGAAAATCTTTCAGAAAATCCCTTGCAAGTATTTGTGAATTCTTTTGAGACTTTCTAAAAAATGCATTTGACAAAGTTGCCAAGTTTCTGTTTTCCAACTCGGAGCCTCTGATTACAAAAACTTGGTCTTACCGATATTGTAGTCCTAATGCAAAAACACATATCGGTCCTACCGACACCTTTTGCCTTGGAGCCATCGACCCATATGCACTTTGCATGCTTTGTTCTATGGTCAGTTTAATGATTCCAATGATGTAGGGGGAGAAACACCTAAAGGAACAATCTCAAATATTCAAGGATCCCTACATCAAAGGAGGAGAAATTCTAAAATCTTTTCAGATCTTAAGGGGGAAAAAACTATTTTCAAGGAATCCTTGTCTCAATACTCTCAATGACCCTAAATCTCTAAGATCCCTTCCCACTCAATGATTCCTTTTATCTGTCCCTTGAGAGACATTTTTGGAAATTAATGCCAAAGGGGGAGAAATATCAAAGCTTCGAAGCTTATACTAAAGGGATAAATGATTTAAAAGGAGGAGATACAATACTAAAGGGAAAATATCTAAGCATTCATGCTTTAGGGGGAGAGATGATCATGAAAACAAGAAGTGTAGCCTTATCATATAAAGCGGGGATATCAAGGATCCCTTATCACACAAACACTTCTGAAGGAGAAGAGAGAAGAATGAATCTGAAATTTGATTCTCATATGCTTTAGACTTTTCGCAGCCCTACCTACTCTCAATACCTACATATTATGATTCAGGGAGATAGGAAAACTTTCACTATTGGTGTCTAGGGGAGAAAACTCTAAACTCATTTGGAGACATATCATTCTCAAGAAACCATTTATTATATGTCCTCCATATCTCGGTACTTTTGGTTCCATTTGCTTTTGCACTATCAAATACACTTGTGTTTCCTAACATTGTTTTCTCAAGTGTGTTCCCAATGTTAAATGCTCAAGGACCTCAAGGTAAGTATATGCATCATATTCTTGTACAAGATGACCTCTTGCTTCTTGCACATATTGTTTGCAAGAGTGAGTCTTGAACATGAAATCATTCCATTCTCATATATTTGATGCATATTGGCAAGATATACATGACTTCACATGTCCTTCCTACTATGTGTGTGTTCATGCATTCAAAAGAAACTATCCTTAAAATGGATTGCACACATCTAGGGGTAGCTTGTATTAGTCATGTATCCTTCAAACACTTCACATATTTCTGCATGTCCTAAATTGAAGCTTTCATTGTATGTTGTCATCAATTACCAAAAAGGGGGGAGATTGGACAACATACATTGTCTGTTGGACAAATACTTTTATCTAGTGTATTTCAGATAAAGTCCACAGGGAAGGTTGGATAAGGAGTGTGAAGAGAATCCCCATGAAGAAGAAGGAGAAGGAATAGCATTGGCAAAGCTTCAAGCAAGAGGACTATGAGAAATCACTTTGAGTCCATAGGAAAGCCAATGCTATTAAAAGGGGGTAAGGTACTGGTGGTGTACAAGATGCTCCACGTGCACAAGTAATAGTCACCAAAAACACACACAAAATCTTCCACAAAATTATGTCCAAGCTAATCATGAAAATCGGTGAAGCCAACAACTCCCACTCGGTCCCACTGATTCCCAACCTCAGGCAGAGCCTTGCCAAACCCTAGCACATCGGTGCAACCGAGTCTAATTCAGTACCATCGAGTTCAGCTTATCAACTTTGTGTTACCTCGATTCACAAAATCGGAAGCTCCGAGTTTTTGGATTGGCATCACTTAGATTTGGATTCTGACCGTTGGACACCTTATCAGTATCGCCGAGATTTCTATAACGGTCTTGTCGAGATTTCTACAACTCGATGCCACCGACATTCACACATCAGTGTCACCGAGTTGTTCACTCTAGGTGTAACGGTTGGATTTTTGGATATGCCTATATATACCCCTCCACCACCACTCGGTGATGCCCGAGGGTGGTGCCTCCTAGATTGGTTAGGTGTCGCTTGGGAGCCTCCTACTTCGTGCCATGGACTGAACCAAGAAGTTTGTAAGGGCAAGGAGATTGCCTACTTTGTGAAGATCTACCCCGAGTTAGGCTAGTCCTCCGTGGACGTAGGCCATCAAGGTAAAGACAAGGTTGCTTCTTCGTGGAACCCTCCATGGGTAGAGCCCTCCATGGACTCTCGAGACCGTTACCCTCCGTGGGTTGAAGCCTCCATAAACGTGGGCGTATGATAGCACCACCTATCGGAACCACAGGAAAAATCTTGTTGTCCTTCATGTGTTTCATCTCCCTATCTCAACACCTTTCTTCCATGTGCAATGTCAGTACTTTCCGCTGCTATACTTGATGACTTGCATGTGTAGGGTGTGCTAGACTTCCTAATAATGCTAAAATCTGCCAACCATTAACTTTGGATATTGTGTAGATTTTAATTTGTGCTAGTAGTCTATTCAACCCCCGCCCCCTCTAGACACACTCTTCTAGTGATCCCACTGTCGGTGTAGAAACTGGTGGATCTCGGGTAGGTGGTCTCGAACTGTAAGGCTAGGATCGACGGTAACAGGGGACGAAGGGGACACGAGTTTACCCAGGTTCGGGCCCTCCTATGGAGGTAATACCCTACATCCTGCTTGATTGTATTGATGGTGTAAGAGGTTACAGAGTTGATCTACCTCGAGATCGTATGTCTGACCCTAGATGAGTTGTCCCCCTATGCCCTAAAACCCTTCGGCTTATATAGATGTCGGGGGTGTCCTTTACATATGGTCGGTAACATGCCAAAGAGATAACTTTCCTAACTATAGCTAATAACTTGGAGAACACGCCTAGACTCCATGAAGCTTCCATCCTGGCATAGATGGTCCTCGATCCTCCGATGCCTGCCTTGCGGCCCATATAGTCCGACCCATGAATAATGGTCGGCTATCCGAGGACCCCCTAATCTAGGACTCCCTCAGCAGCCCCCGGACTGGCCTTCAACGCTAATATATATTTGGCTGATACCTTCATGTCGTTGTCTTCGGCTTGCGAGGCGAGTCCCTCATCCTCCTCTATTCGGCATCCGACTAGTATTCGATAAGATTCCAAGCATCGCAGGGGCGGGTCATTATAATAACTGCACAAGTTCCTTGATTTTCATGCATTGTGGGGAGGTGAATGGTTAGCGATTTTTAAATCCTACCCCTCCGTAACGGAGGTACCAACCCATTTAACCAAACAAAATCATGATTCAAACCACATCTTCTTCCTCCCTATCGTTAGAAGCTCCCAGCAGAAGCTCTACACAAAACATGGCTAATGCTCCCAGTTCCTCAAAGCACCCTTACGGCCAACGCCCAGGCGACTGGACCAGCTGCTGTCACACTTCTGAGGCTCCGCAACCTGGAGACCCAGGGATATCTCCCATTATCAGATCTGGCGACAACCCACGCTGGCCTTGTCACTTATGGTGACAAGGTCTTGAATGAGCGCTTCCCCAATACAAATAGAGGGGATCATGTTTGCTTCGTCCCGTTACTCCTCTGAGGCCTGGGATTTCCAATCCACCCATTTTTGAGGGGGTTACTGGAGTTCTACGGAACTCAACTCCACCATCTCACCTCGGGGTCAATCCTGCACATCTCGGGCTTCGCTGCCCTTTGTGAGATGTTCTTAGGGTGCAAAGCTCACTTTGATATGTGGAGGAAATATTTCTGCCTCGTCCCCCGAACTCGGGACAAGGCCATCTTAGAGGTCGATGGAGCCGAAGTATGCCGCATAGCAGGAACGGGGTATCCGGTCAGCACAGTGAAGAAATCAGAAGAATGGACTTCGGAGTGGTTTTATATTGAATATGTCCCCATGTTCGAGCCAACTCGGACAGGTCTTCCTGAATACTCCGACCTCCTCCCGAAGAAGAGGTACAACTGGTGACCCAAGAGCTCTCAAGAGGAGAGCGCTGAAGTGCAACGCCTGGCCGCACAAGTGCGGATGCTTGCCCATCACCAGCTGACCATGATCGACGTCATGGCCGCCGCTATCTCCCGGTGCGTGTAGCCCCTCCGACAAAGGGTGCACCCCTTATGGCAATACAATGGTACAATCAATGTCACGCGTTCTCGAAAGTTAGGCCCTGCTAATCCAACAGCACTCACCACCGCACTTGCTGACCTATACAAAGGAGAGCAAGAAGACTTCATTCGGAGGTCAACCAAGGAGGGGTATTCGGCCCACAATCCCATCGAATGGGTAAACCTTCCTTCTTTCCAATCATGAAATAGTTCACGGCTTCATTCCGCACTCTATTTGACCGAGGCCTTGGCATGAATAGGAATGGAGGAGCTTCATCGAGACAGTCAGCTGTCTCGCTCCTCAGCCTGAGAATCATTCACGTGACAACGATCCGGGCTTCAACAAGGACCCGTATCTCCATCTTGACTTCGAAAACGGAGTCTACTATCAGGACAGCATCGTCCAGACACCGGTGGCAATCATAGTTTATTACGCCGAGTCATTCTCCATTCCGTCCACGGGCAAGAAGAAAAACTCCTCCCGAAAGAGGCCTGCTACTAAGAGCGCCTCGGACGCGCCGGTCCCAGCCCCCAAGCGTCATCGATCAGCACATCTTGCGCCAGCAGCCGAAGCCGCAAACGATTCAGAGGTACACTGTTCGGATATGAGTTTTATCGTTATACTCGACCAAACCTTATAGCCTCTTGTTCTTTACCTAGGAGAAACACTCAATCTTCACCTACCGAGGGGGCTTCCCGGATGTTAGGAGACACCCAAAGCTCCCGGGCCACCGTCCATGCGGCTTCCGCTACGGAAGCCCCCATGGCCGATCCGATGCCCGCTGAATCTGGCGATGGAGTATCAGTCACCAAATTGGAAGTGGAGAGTGCCATGCATCATCGGCACCGATGAGAGGTCATGCGGCACCCAGTTTTCTCCGACCAGGAGTTCGGTGCCCTACGCTCGGCGAATGCACACCTCGGGGCCGCTCGAACTGGAATCGGAGAAGCTATGAAGCTCATAACAACCAGTATTCAAGTAAGTGGTCGGATTTTGTAGAGTCTGTATGCTTGTATAAGCCTTGTAGCCCCCGAGTCTTAATTCGATTTGAAAAACCGAATTAAGGATCTCACAACTACTTAACTGCTAACGCAGGCCACAAAGCAACAGTCCGAACAACTGGCCAAGGCCCTCGAGGAGAGTCGCGCGGAGGTGCAGTCCATGAAAGCCGAACTAAAACAAGTGAAATGCTTTACGCGTGAGTCCCATGGTAAGTGTGCATTTACTACTAGTCAATAGAATATATGGATTCCATGTCCGACATATGGATTATGTGTAGCAATCGAATCAATAGGACATATGGAAAGGCAGCTGGAAGAAGCCTGGGATTCACAAAGGTATGTGGAATCCCAACAGCAAGCCGGTGTCTTGTTATACAAAAATAGGCCGATGAAATAAAGAGTTTGAAGACTCAATTGTCCCAAGCTCAAGAAAAAAATCAGAATCTTCGAAGGGGCGTATTCGGTAAATACAATTCCTCTATGAGTAAGTATGTCCGATGTATTAAATGATAGTAATCGCGCTTGTTGTCTTGTGGACAGGTCTCCTGACCGGGCATTGTGAAGAGGAGATCGAATCGTTCCAAGGGGACCTGCTGAAGGAGCTGACCACTCTCCACAAGCGCATGCAAAAGGCAATGAAGGGGATGGTGAAGGCATTATGACCCACCGAACAGCCACCAGAAGGGTTGGCCGCCCTTGTGGATCGATTTAGGGGGCTTGGTGTAGGTTTGAGCTATGGAAGACTTCGGCTTTCCGCGAAGGAGCATGGGAGGCATGGGCGATGATCAAGACCCATTTCACCGGACTTAACCCCGAGCATATGGCACGAGTTGGTCCTATGGGATCGGATGGAAAAGAAGTGCCACTCTGCCTCGTATATGACCACGTGATGCCCGCCACCAGGCTCTCGCAAGCAGACTGTCCCCTCTCCACAATAATCGATGATCTCGATCAACAACCGAATTTGTAATTTGCATATTCATGTGTAAAACAATTCGTGTTGTAAACTTTGTCTTAACCGTCCATTGGCTTCTCCCTCCCGAGCGAAGAGCTCAAGAGTGTTCCTTCTTATTATTACTTTGCCGAATAGCGAATTTGTATTTGAGGAACCAGGCAATCCGGCCATGTGGTGCGAACAGACAGAAGGCACACAGAAAGGTATGTTATATTACGACGTAGCGCAAGAAACATCTTCCGATGAAAATAGTATCGCTAACGATACCTTTTGCCAAGGTTCTACGAAGAACATAGATAGCGGTTTGCATACTCACAGTATGCGACTAAGTGTTTTTTGGGGAATAAAAGTCTCGAATAACAAAAATAGCAACCAAGCCTATATAAGGGGTTTCCGTCCGAGCCGACCAATTGTCTACGTAAGGTAGCTAGCTTTCGGCTTCACCCGTCTGAGGTACGTGTTCGGATGACCCGGTCATAACAATCGCAGAGGTGTCCCTTTACTCTCAAGCCGAACGAGCGGGAACATGGAGATTAACCACAGGAGCTAGGGAACCTAGCTTGGCAAAATCTTAGTTCGCATTATGCATATGATGGCCAAAACATGACAAAAGAACCGTGTGTGCATGACAGGTGCGGGCAAATAATTGCAATAGAAAAGATAGCTACTAGAAGAAGCCCCCACGTGTTGTGTTCGGATGTAACACTCTTTGGTGTATCCCGATAACCTTAGTACAGGATCGGCTTAACAGAACATAGGAATAAGAAAAAGTGATCATATCAAACAACAAAGTGGGAAGGAAAGAAAAAGAAATGAAAACACAAGAAAAAGAAAAAATGTAAAATGTGCGGGAATTCGGACAGGACCGGTCTATCCGTAGAAACGCCGAAGACGATCCGTGTTCCATGGGTTTGGTTCAAGGCGATTATCTGATGAGTTCCGAAGACGATAGGCTCCTCCCACGAGTACTTAATTGATGATAAAGGGGCCCTCCCATTTGGGGTTGAGTTTATGCTTCTGCTTCTCTGGGAGCCGCAGGATGAGTTCGCCCATGTTGTATGTTTGTGCCTTGACCTCCCTACTCTGGTAGCATCGTGCTTGCTACTGATAAAGCGCAGAGCGAGCCAGAGCTATGTCGCATTCTCCCTCCAAGGCATCCAGGTTGTCCTGCCGATCCAACTCGGCTTCCTTTTCCTCGTACATGCGCACTCTTGGTGCGTCGTGAATAATGTCGCAGGGGAGGACTGCCTCTGCCCCATAGACCATGAAGAACACTGTGAAGCCCGTTGATCTATTTGGGGTGGTACGCAGGCCCCATAGTACAGAGTCGAGCTCCTCTACCCAATGACAGTCGGACTCGTGAAGGGATCGGAACAATCATAGCTTAATGCCGCTCATAATGAGACCATTGGCGCGTTCGACTTGTCCATTGGTCTGCAGATGGTAGACTGATGCGTAATCGAGCTTAATGCCCATTTTCGTGCACCAGTCCTTAACCTCTTGGGCCCTAAACTTAAATCCATTATCTGTTATTATGCTACGCGGTATACTATAACGGTGTACTATGCCGGATATGAAGTCTATAATTGGTCCGGACTTGGCTGATTTAACAGGCTTTGCCTCTATCCATTTGGTGAATTTGTCAACCATGACCAGCAGATATTTGTTTTCTTGGTCCCCCTTTAAGGGGTCTGACCATGTAAAGCCCCCAGACCGCGAAAGGCCAAGTGATCGGAATAGTCCGAAGAGCTGTTGGAGGCATGTGACTTTGGTTTGCGAAGAGTTGACACCCCACGTAGTGCTTGACAAGTGACGGTGTGTCCGTCTGAGTTGTGGGATAGAAGAAACCTACTCGGAAAGCCTTGCTAACTAGGGCTCTTGCCACGGCGTGATGGTCGCCCATGCCCGCAGGTACTTCGGCAAGAAGTTCTCGCCCTTCTTCCCCGTATATGCATTGATGTAGTACACCACTTTTCTTGAATAACTCACCCTCGTGAATCTTGTAGGCTTTGGAGTGCCGAACTATGCGACGTGCCTCTGTCTGGTCGTCGGGGAGTTCCTTTCGAAGAAGGTAGGCGAGGAAGGGCTCGTTCCAAGGTGCAATTACTGCCCTTACCTCATGAGTTGAAGGCTTTGATTCATTATGGAGCCGCCTATTATTTGGTCATCCGGTTCGTTGATAGGAGGGAAAACCACATCCGATGTATCCGGTCCAGCACTATTGTCATCGTCCTGCCACACGACGGAAGGCTTAAACAACTGTTCCAGAAAAGTGTTCTTTGGGACAGGATTGTGCTTAGCTCCTAGACAAGCTAATATGTCAGCAGCTTGGTTGTTGTCGCGAGCGACATGGTGGAATTCCAACCCCTCAAACCGAGCTAATATCTTGAGGACGGTGTTTCTATATGCTGCCATCTTCGGATGTTTGGCGTCGAAGTCGCCGTTGATTCGGGAGATCGCTTGGTTGGAATCTCCCCGCACCTCTAGTTGTTGTATGCCCATTGATACAACCATCCGGATACCGTGAAGAAGGGCTTCATATTCAGCTGCATTGTTGGAGTCCGCATACATGATTTGCAACACGTATCGCACGTTGTTGCCCGTGGGGGATGTGAGGATAACTCCAGCCCCCAGTCTGGCCAGAGTTTTGGAGCAATCAAAGTACATTGCCTAATGGGAGTATGCACTATATTCCTTGGGGATATCGGCCTCCATCCATTCGGCCAAAAATTCCGCCAGAACATGTGATTTGATGGCACAGCATGGCTTGTAGGTTATTTCCAAGGGGAGGAGCTCAATGGCCCACTTGGCAATGCGGTCGGTGGCGTCCCTGTTGTTGATTATGTCGTTCAAGGGGACTTCCGATGCTACCATCACCACGCACTCCAGGAAGTAGTGTCGGAGTTTCCTCAATGCCATGAATATTGTGTAGGCAATTTTTTGATAGTGTGGATATCTGGACTTGCACTACGTTAGCACCTCTGAACCATAGTGTCGTGGTTTTGTCACGGCAGATGTCCGAAGACTTGGATTCGAGTCCATCGCTAAGGTGGTGGACCCGAAGGGGTTGGTCGAGATGAGGGACACGAGTTTTACCAAGGTTCGGCCCCTCGAGAAGAGGTAAAAGCCTATCTCCTGCTTGTGTTGTATTGATTGGAGTATCGATTACAAGGGAGTGGATTCGCTTGACCTAGTTCTCGACTGATTGGTTTCTATCTAAGCCGACCCAGGGTCTCGCCTTTATATAGGAGGTCGAGGCCCTGGGTTACACAAGTCCTACACCGACTCTTACAACATAGTTAATCCTGTCTCTAAGCCGCCTTGACACCTTGGGCAAGCCGTCTCCGGGCGGCTTAACCCCCCGGGTCTTCATACCATCTTCTTTCTGGGCCTTCATCTTGGCCCATCTTGGTAAGTCGCCGTATAGCCAGGCCTACGTCTTTCGGCCCACCTGACTGGTCTTGATTATGAACCACCAGGTATGACCCGGCCCCTCCTAGGCGGGTCTTACCACGGGGTTATATCCCCAAAATTAGGCCCCAGGTTGATTAGAACCTGCTCATGTCAATCTTCAAACTCACTTGGCGGCGAGTCTCACATTCTATTGCCTAAAAAAGAAAATACGTAACCCATCATGACGTCATATCGAATATGCCAAAAATATTCCATGACGTCCGCAACAGATCCTTTCATTAAAACTGTTGGCCTAAAAATTGAGGCATCCGTCTCGGTTGGTCAGTATCTGTCGCCTTGATTCCCATGCCCGTTTGGCCTTCCAGTCTCTTAAATAGGACCGCGAGGGGTTCTCTCATTTTTCTCCGCCGCCCCCACTTCTTCTTCTTCCTCTCGACGCCATCGCCCCTGAGGTCTGTCGCACTGGTGAAGCTCCATCACCGTCATCAACCTAGGCCGCTGCATCAACCTGAATGATCCAGATTCTCGCCCGTGTTCGCCGCATCCTTCCTGGTATGTCTTTCCTCCTCCCTTATATCTGTAGCTTAGCACTTCAACCCCGTTGAGTTCATCAACACCATTAGTGCACAAGCCCTTTCCTGTAATGCCAACCGATGAGCAATCCCTTAAATCTTGCAATGTTTGTCTTCTTACTGCGGCAAGTCATGTGAAGTCACCAACAGCCCAACATAGATCTGTAATTGTTTCCCCTTCTTGCGCTAGACCATTCGTTCTTCCTCAGTTTCCTTGCTAGGGATGAAATAAACCTGATTTTTTCCTTTGCTTGTAGATCTTGCAGTTTCAGTTTATCACGTAAAACTTGTTTATAGGTCCTTAGCAATTTTTGCATCACAGCCTCGTCCACCTTAACCTGCTGCTAAAACTTCCAGCACTTCCAATAAACTGTACCGGTGGCTTAG
Organism: Hordeum marinum; assembly: GCA_022496015.1. Taxonomy (NCBI): domain Eukaryota; kingdom Viridiplantae; phylum Streptophyta; class Magnoliopsida; order Poales; family Poaceae; genus Hordeum; species Hordeum marinum. The sequence goes on from CM039672.1 coordinate 244,712,913, forward strand.
CATCATAGCGTTTAATTTTGTCAGCCGTCCTAGCTGTCTAATCACTTTATAACCCACCACGTACTGCTACTTTCCACAGCCTTAACCCGCCATCATGTCTCGGACGTCTTTGTTGGAAATATGCCCTAGAGGCAATAATAAATTAGTTATTATCATATTTACTTGTTCATGATAATCGTTTATTATCCATGCTATAATTGTGTTGATCGGAAACTCAGATACATGTGTGGATACATTGACAACCCCATGTCCCTAGTATGCCTCTAATAGACTAGCTCGTTGATCAAAGATGGCTATGGTTTCCTAGTCATGGACATGAGATGTCATTTGGTAACGGGATCACATCATTAGGAGAATGATGTGATGGACAAGACCCAAACTACAAATGTAGCATATGATCGTGTCAGTTTATTGCTATTGTTTTCTGCATGTCAAGTATATGTTCCTATGACCATGAGATCATGCAACTCACTGACACCGGAGGAGTACCTTGTGTGTATCAAACGTCGCAACATAACTGGGTGACTATAAAGGTGCTCTAAAGGTATCTCTAAGGGTGTCTGTTGGGTTGGCATGGATCAAGACTGGGATTTGTTACTCCGTGTGACGGAGAGGTATCTCAGGGCCCACTTGGTAATACGACATCACAATAAGCCTTGCAAGCAATATGACTAAGTGTTAGTCACGGGATCTTGTATTACGGAATGAGTAAAGAGACTTTCCGGTAACAAGGTTGAACTAGGTATGGAGATACCGATGATCGAATCTTGGGCAAGTAACATACCGAAGAACAAAGGGAACATCATACGGGATTAACTGAATCCTTGACATAGAGGTTCGACCGATAAAGATCTTCGTGGAATATGTAGGAACCAATATGGACATCTAGGTCTCGCTATTGGTTATTGACCATAGAGGTGTCTCAGTCATGTCTACATAGTTCTCGAACCCGCAGGGTCTGCACACTTAAGGTTCGGTGACGTTTCGCTAGTATAGAGTTATGTATGGTGGCTACAGAATGTTGTTCGGAGTCCTGGGTGAGATCTTGGACGTCAAGAGGAGCTCCAGAATGGTCCAGAGGTAAAGATTGATATATAGGAAGTCCTATTTTGGTCGCCGGAAAAGTTTCGGGCTCATCGGTAGTGTACCGGGAGTGCCGGTAGTGTACCGGGAGACCATCAGGAGGGGTATTTCGACCCAAGAGGCTACATGGTCTGTGGGAGAGTGAATACCAGCCCTTAGTGGGCTAGTGGAAGTCCCACACAAGGCCCATGTGGCTGGGAGAGAAAACCCAAAGAGAAAAAGGTGAAAAAAAGGAAAAATAGGGAGGAATCCTAGTCCTACTAGGATTGGAGGAGGAATCCTCCTCTCCTCCTTGATTCGGCCGAACCAAGGGCTAGACCCTTGAGGGCCAAGCCTCCTCCTCTCTTCCGCCTATATATACTAGAGGTTTTAGGGTTTTTGGCACTAGATTTTCAGCCACGTGTTACCCGTTCCTCTAGTGCATAGTTTCTCCTCTAGATCGGATTTCTGCAGTGCTTAGGCGAAGCCCTGCCGGAATAGCTCCACCACCATCGCCGGAGAGCCGTCACGCTGCCGGAGAACTCTTCTACCTCTCCACTCCCTCTTGCTGGTTCAAGAAGGCGGAGATCGTCATCGAGCTGTATGTGTGCTGAACGCGGAGGTGCCGTCCGTTCGGCGCTAGATCGGAAGGACCGTGATGAGATCGTGGGACGGATCGTGATGAGTTCACGGGACGGATCGTGATTGGATCACGGGACGGATCATGATGAGATCGTGGGACCCTCGGCGATTTGGATCACGAAGATGTTCGACTACACCAACCGCATTTCTTAACACTTCTCGCTTAGCGATCTACAAGGGTATGTAGATCCACTCTCCCTCTCATACATGCTCATCACCATGGATATATCTTGCGTGTGCGTAGGAAAATTTTTGTTTCACATGCAACGTTCCCCTACAGTCTTCTTCTTGTAATTGGGTCGGCTCTGCGGTCTCCGAAGAATTCCTGCAGGACTTTGTAGACGCATGAAATTTGCCGGCTCAGACTGTTATTCATTGGCGTGTTCCGAATCCAGAGAAGAAACCCATCCCCAAGAGGGTGAAATTGTTATCTTTGCTGAACACCTTGCGTGTAGTTTCAGCCCACCCGGATCTAAGAAAATTCCGAGACATCCTCCATTTCTTTAAGCTGCATCCTCGGGACATTGCGCCCAACTTTATCTCCAATCTGTGCAACTTCCAAGTCCTTTGCGAAGTTTACTTACAAGAAGAGCCGTCAGTGGACCTCTTCCGTGACTTTTTCTATGTCAACCGCCAAACGGAAGTGGCGGTTGGCCCAAGCTTAGAACTAGGCGGAGTCTCCATCCAAAGAAGACGGGATATGGCTTTTCCAGCTGTTCAAATGCCAAGTCACCCCAAGGGTTGGAATAGAACTTGGTTTTATTGTAAAGACACTTCTCCAGAGGGAGAACATCCACTACTAGTTTATCGTCCTACTCGGCTCTGCACCACGACTGACCTTCCAGACCGGATGTCGGCCTTAGCATGAGCGAAGTATGCTCCAGCCTTCGCCAAGATTAGAGCCCTCATGGCAAACAGCCTGACAGGAATTGACCTAACCCACTGTTGGATCTCCTGGAAGGTCATGCCACTGAGCCGGCGGGACCGTCTTATGTGTGAATATACGGGTGACACAAATGATCCCCTCTGCTTCAATCACACCACTCTGACAGAAGAGAACATTGTTTCTGCCATCAAGGGACTTACCCATGAGCCCCAAGAGGCTTGCTGGACCGTCGAGTTACAGCCTTTCTGCGCCGCAAACCCAGCCCCAGATGTAAGGACGTCTTTCAAATCTCTTTCACCTCTATGTTAACTATATATGTAGCAACCTTTAACCTCTTTCGACGGCTCTTGCTTTCAGGCTAATTCCGGCTTCTGGAAGAAAAGATATACTCCTCCCGCGAAGAAGAAGTCTCAGGTAAAAACCGGTGGCCGTAAGAAGAAAACTGCTGTTCAAGAGCAGCCTGAGGTTGATGACTCGGAGGTAGAACTTGACTCTCTTAGTTGTCTCTTTATGTGCCTTATTGAAAATAATTATTCACAGGAGGAAACGGAGACAAACCATAAAAACGCTCCTGAGGTAACCTACATTTCATCTGACTCAGAACACCTTCCACAAAAGAAGATACGGCGGGTCCTCCGAAAAGTCACATTTTCTCATCCTCTTGCAAATTTAGACCCCAATTTTCTTTTGAAAAAGCAATATCACACCTCCCAACGCCAAACCCGGAGCGCCGGCTCTCAAGATCTTGTGGTCGGGTTATCCAATTCTCCGGCTCAACGGAAATGGTCGGATGAGGTACTCGTTTAACTAAGTTCAGCTTTGGCAACCTTGTATTATAACCTTACTCTGTTTTATATTGCCTTAATTGCCTTTAGGAAACGCCCCCGTCGTCAGATGACTCTACGGTGACTAAGCTGACACCTTTGAAGATCAACCCAGAGTGCGTATCCTTGTGTTTGCATCATATCCTTTTACCATCCTTGCTCTTTATATAATAATCTTCTATATTTTCCAGGGCTCAAGCAAAGCGAAGGAAGACAGGCAGATCTGCCTCTTCCCCCACTGCCCAAGAGTCGGAGACTGCTAAGCCAGAATCTCCTGCAGCTCATGCTGAGCCCACTGAATCTATGAAGAATGGGCCTGAAGATACTCGTCGGTCCTCTGAGCCGAAAGATCATGAGATGGCAACTGATAACCCTCCAAAGGCCGAGTCTAAGCCGCCTAGCCCTTCAACAGTCGTCGAAGACCCAGTTCCTCCGGACGTCATCATTACTGGGACGGGTTTTCAATCCCCCAAACCTCATGTATTGACAAAGCACACCAACAAGGCTGATGCTTCCTCGCCTGGCAAACTTGACTTTGAATTCCCCGTGCTGGAGAAGTTAACTGCAGATGAGTTACATGCTGGTTATTTGAACCGCCTCTCCACAAGCTGGAACATTGAGCTCAAACTTGTCGGTTTGATAAAGAAAAAATATGAGGTACTCCTGCTTTTCCCTTATACCCTTATGTAGCCCCCAAGATCTGGTTTAGTATTGTAAATGGTAAACCGGGTCTTCCAATCCTTGTCATAACTAGAATAACTTAGCTTGTAGCCCCAAGTACTGGTTTAATATGTATATATTAAGCCGGTACTCGGTTTTGACGAGTTGATCAATGGTAGCCCCCAAGTCCGGGTTAGTATAGAAATAATGAGCCAGAACTTGACTGTAAACTTGGAAAACGTCGATGTAGGCCCCAAGTGTCGGTTTATTTTTATGAAGATGAGCCGGAACTTTACTTGAATCAAAGAACCATATGTAGCCCCCAAGTGTCGGGTTAACTTGATAAAGATGAGACGGAACTTCATTGTAGAATTGGGGAGCAAATAGACATTAGCCCCCAAGTGTCAAGTATATTGCTTGCAATCTGCTTGAGACTTGTATTATATTCCCTTAGCCGATCATCCACTAATATTTTAACCTGGCGACTTACCCCTCCTGGGTGACTTTGTTTTTGTATGTCACAGGAAACTTTAAGCAAGGCCGAGTCTGATTTGACCGGCTTAAAGGACAATCTTGCTTCCCAGCAAACCGCTCGGAGTGAAGCAAAGGACAGATGTCGGGTTGCCGTTGAAGAACTTGCAAAGATTCGGTCTGACTTTGCTGCTTTCAAGAAGATCGCTAAAGTGGATCAAGGCGCCCTGGCAATGCATGCAGATGATGCTGACTAGCGGCTCAAGCTTGTATCAGATGAGTTGCAGACCCTTAAGCACCATACCTCGAAGATGACTGTAGCTATATTTGGTAAGTACTAAAAACTACGCAAATTTCCTTGTTGAAAAAACTGTGCAGGCGGCTTGTAATGCTAAACCCGTCGTTGCAGGTCCAAGAAGCCGCCAGCTTGCTTTAGACAACCTGTTGCAGCTGAAACCCGTATACACCTTGTCAAAGCAGCCGTACTGCAGGACCCTTTGCACTATTAGAGCAATGCTGAATAAAGAAAGCATCCCCAAATTCATGAAAGGAGTGATAGAACTCTTATCAAATCTGCCTAAGCAAATCGAGGAGCTCAAACGATCAGCCGCCAGGAAGGGAGCAATAGCTGCGGTAAGTCGGGCTTTGGCCTTTGCCCCTGAGCTAACTGCAGAAGAGATGATGGATAGCTTTCCGTCCAAGAAAGACGACGGCTCAGAGTTCACAGAGGCTGACTACGCCCGTTGTATGAAGGCCTCCAGGGTACTCGCGTCGGTACTGGTGGATGAAGTTGATCTGTCTACTTACCAGGCGTCTTACAGCGCAGACAACAAACGAGTGCGCTGCCCAACCTTTGAAGCCAGGGACTTAACTCCTGCACGCTGTAAGCACCTCTTTGCCCCTGAAATTGACTCGTCTCCCCTCTTTGACGAGGCCCAGTTTGAAGCATTAACAAACTGCAACTGGGACGTGGACAATCTTCAGATTGAGGAGGTCGAAGACCCGCCGCGGGATGACCCACCGTCAAGCTGAACAAGTTGATCCCCGGTGGGATAACTCGGCTCCTTGACCTGCCAAAACTTTAGCAGTGTACAAAAACTTAAGTCTTGCTTTTTGGGATATGTGGAGAGCTTTGTAATAGGCTTAGAAAAAACCTTGATTGCCTGAACCATGCCATCATGCATGTAGGAAATTCACAACTTGATATATCTTTAGTTGCTTTCTGTTTCACTCATATCTTGTCATCAGACTTCATGGCGGCTTATCTTAAAGATAAAAGTTGTGAAAACAAATAACAGAATATGTTTTGCATCGCTTTGAGGGCGGCTTGAAAAAGCACAACCTGGAGATGCTAAATGTTTCTTGACCTAGCTTTTTCGACAACTCATATGTCGGTTCTTCTGGGTGGACTCACTACTAGAACTCTTTAACAGTACAGGGTCTCTAGATGATATTAACTGATAAGAGCGCAACAAACCAGAAAGAGATGCAGTAGAGCATGAGTACCCTTAGGGCCCATAAGCTACCTCTCACGTGACACAAATCCGTCATTTGAACCTTAAACAGTGTAGGGTCTTTAAAAGTGTAATTGTTTAAGAGTACGAACGGTCCACATAGCGGAGAGTCGGCAGCAGATAGGAGAGTTTGTCCTTGCTTTCTGTAAGTTGGCCCTCACGTGACAAGAGCCGCCAGTTTAACCTTGACCAGTATAGGGTCTCTAGCGATAGTGGCTGCCAAATATGTTTGAACAACTCAGGGTCTCTAGTCGAGATTAACTGGCAAGAGTTCGGCGAGTCACATAGTGGAGCAACAGAAGCATACAGGCAGGTTTAACTCAAACTTGTGGTGGCTGAAGAGCCGATCAAGAGGGTGTGTAAACTAAACCCGATGGGTTGGAAGCCCCCAAATGACCTTGTTGACGGAGTTAACTTTTGGGTATACAACCCGCTTTACGGTGGCTGAAGAGCCGATCAAGAGGGTGTGTAAGCTAAACCCGGTGGGTTGGAAGCCCCCAAATGACCTTGTTTACGAAGTCAACTTTTGGGTATACAACCCGCCTTACGGTGGCTGAAGAATCGATCAAGAGGGTGTGTAAGCTAAACTCGGTGGGTTGGAAGCCCCCAAATGACCTTGTTGACGGAGTCAACTTTTCGGTATACAACCCGCCTTACGGTGGCTGAAGAGTCGATCAAAAGGGTATGTAGGCTGAACCTTGGTGGGTTAGAAGCCCCCAAGTGACCATGTTGATAGAGACAACTTTTGCACAAGCTGAGATACGTAAAACGGCAGAGGGCCCGGCTTGTAGGGATGCTAACTTTATTATATATATATAATATGTACAATGATGATGTACAATGGTAGGAGTTGATGACTCAAGTATAGTAAGGCTACAGATGAGCTATATTCCACGACCGGCGGGTCTCCTGCCCAGAAGTGCTTGACTCGTCTCGTATATCAATGAGATAATGCGACCCGTTGTTGAGATTTCTGTTGACCACGAAAGGTCCTTCCCATGGAGGAGATAGCTTGTGTGCATTTGTCTGATCTTGAATCAAACACAACACCAAGTCGCCTTCTTGAAATGTCTGGGTCTTAACTATGCAGCTATAATAGCAGCGCAGGTCTTGTTGATAAATCGTCGATTGAGCTGCCGCCAGATCAGGCTCTTCATCCAAAGCATCCAACGCGTCTTGACGCGTTGTCTCATTATCTGCCTCAACGTAAGCTGCCACCCGAGGTGAATCATGACATACATCGCCTGGTAACACGGCCTCTGCGCCATAAACCATGAAGAAAGGCGTATAGCCTGTTGATCTGTTGGGAGTAGTTCTGATGCTCCATAAAACTGATGGCAACTCCTCTACCCGGCAACCCGGCGTTCCCCATAGAGGAACCATAATCCGGGGCTTGATGCCTCTCAAGATCTCTTGGTTAGCATGCTCTGCCTGACCATTGGATTGTGGATGAGCAACCGCAGAAACATCAAGCCGGATGTGCTCACTTTCATAGAATACTTGCATAGCCCCCTTGGATAGGTTCGTATCGTTATCTATGATGATACTATGAGGGTAACCAAAGCGGTAGATCAATTTTCTAACAAACTGAACCACCGTAGCTGCGTCACACTTGCTGATAAGCTCAGCCTCCACCCACTTGGTAAACTTGTCCACCGTCACCAAGAGGTGGGTCTTCTTGTCCTTGGATCTCTTGAAGGGCCCAACCATATCATGCCCCCAGACCGCAAACGGCTAGGTAACTAGAATCATTCGCAATTCCTGAGCTGGCATGTGAGCATGCTGTCCAAACTTCTGAGATCCATTGCACTTTAGAACCAAGTCTTCTGCATCCTTACAAGCCGCCAGCCAGAAGAAACCATGCCGAAAAGCCTTGGCCACCAGAGATTTTGAGCCGGCGTGATGACCACAATCGCCAGCGTGAATCTCATTCAAGATTTCCTTACCTTCTTCATGTGAAACACAACGTTGAAAAACGCCAGTAACACTGCACTTATGTAACTCACCATTGATGATCGTCATAGACTTAGATTGCTTGATGATTTGTCGTGCCAAGATCTCATCCTCAGGTAACTCGCCGCGAGTCAGGTACGCTAGGTAAGGCAACGTCCAGTCAGCGATAGCATGTAGAGCCGCCACCAGCTGTCCCTCCGGGTCAGGTACAACCAGGTCTTCCTCTGAAGGTAGCCTAACTGAAGGGTGATGTAGCACGTCCAAGAAAACGTTAGGTGGCACCGGCTTACGCTAGGAGCCCAGCCTTGACAATGCGTCAGCCGCCTTGTTTCTGTGACGATGAATATGATCCACCTGATACCCCTTGAAGTGACCAGCAATGATATCTACCGCTTGACGGTAAGCCGCCATCCACGGGTCCTTGGAATCCCATGTGCGTGACAGTTGCTGGGCCACGAGATCTGAGTCGCCGAGACATCGAACCCAGCTCAAGTTCATCTCCTTAGCCACCCGGAGGCCATGATGTAAAGCTTCATACTTAGCTACATTGTTAGTACAAGGAAATATCAACCTGAGCACATAACATAACTTGTCACCTTTAGGGGAAGTTAATACAACCCCAGCCCATGATCCTTCTAGTTGTCTGGATCCGTCAAAGTGAATCGTCTAGTACGTGTTGTCCGGCTTCTCCTCGGGCGCCTGACACTCTGTCCAGTCATTTATAAAATCCATCAAGGCTTGAGACTTGACCACTCTGCAAGCCACGTATTTCAGATTAAGAGGTCCAAGCTCCAATGCCCATTTAGCAATCCTGTCGGTGTCTTCTCTGTTATGAATTATGTCTCCCAACGGGGCAAATCTAACCACTGTGACCTTGTGTCCCGGGAAGTAATGCTTCAGCTTACGATTTGCCATCAACACCCCATATATCAACTTCTGCCGATGTGGGTACGTCTGCTTGGATTCTATCAGGACATAACTGATGTAGTAAACCGGCCTCTGAACCGGATATTCCTTCCCTGCCGCCTTACGCTCAACAAGAATCGCGGCGCTAATTGCCCTATTATTAGCCTCCACGTATAGGAGGAAGGGTTCCTTCTCAGTCAGAGCGGCCAAGACCGGCGCTCAGTGAGTTGCTTCTTGAGTGCCTCAAATGCCTCACCCGCCACCTTACTCCAGACAAAGTTGTCTGTCTTCTTCATCATCTGGTATAAAGGAATGGCCTTCTCACCCAGGCGGCTTATGAACTGGCTTAACACGGCGATTCGACCCGCCAAGTGTTGAACATCATTGATGCATGCCAGCTCAGACAGGGAAGTAATAGCTTTTATTTTGCCTGGATTAGCCTCATTGCCACGCTCGGAGACTAGAAAACCCAAGAGCTTGCCTGCAGGAACTCCAAAAACACACTTAGCCGGGTTAAGCATAATCTTGTAGACCCGTAAGTTATCGAAAGTTTCCTTCAGATCGTCAAGTAGAGTCTCCTTCTTCCTTGACTTGACCACAATGTCATCCACATATGCATGAACATTGCATCTAATTTGACTGTGAATATAGTTCTTCACACAACGCTGGTAAGTCGCCTGGGCACTCTTGATCCCGAAAGGCATAGACACATAGCAGAAAGCACCAAAAGGCGTGATGAAAGCCGTCTTCTCTTGGTCCTTGACTGCCATCTTGATCTGCTGATAACCGGAATAAGCGTCCAGGAAGCATAAGCTCTCACAACCCGCCGTTGCATCAATAATCTAGTCGATACGGGGGAGAGCAAACGGGTCAACTGGACAGGCCTTGTTAAGAACCGTGTAATCCACACACATACGCCACGTGTCGTTCTTCTTAAGCACTAGCACCGGGTTAGCAAGCCACTCCGGGTGAAACACTTCCACGATGAACCTTGCTGCCAGAAGCCAGGCCACCTCTTCCCCAATAGCCTTGCGCCTTTCTTCATTAAATCACTGGAGGAACTGTTTAACCGGATTAAACTTAGGATCCACATTAAGATGGTGCTCAGCGAACTCCCTCGGTACACCTGACATGTCAGAAGGTTTCCATGCAAAGATGTCCCCATTCTCACGGATGAATTTGATGACCGTGCTTTCCTATTTGAGATCCATATTGGCCCCAATAGTGAACTGTTGTGATGAGTCGCCCGGAGTGAAATCCACCAGTTTGGTATCATCCGCCGCAAACTTGAGGGGCGGCTCAGATTCCTTGTTAGTCTTTTTGAGTGGAGTCATGTCCTCCGGGTCAACATTTTCTTTATAGAACTTGAGCTCTGCTTCAGCACAACTTGAATCTGTGTAAGCTGCGTCTCCTTCCTCACACTCAATGGCCGTCTTCCGATCACCATGTATGGTAATCATCCCTTTGAATCTGGGCATGTTTAGCTGCAAGTAGACATAGCTAGGCCTAGCCATGAACTTGGTGTAAGCCGGTCATCCAAATAGAGCATGATATGGACTTTTGATTTTAACCACCTCAAACCACAAGGATTTCGCCCTGTAATTGTATTCATCACCAAAAGCAACCTCCAAAGAGATCTTACCCACTAGATAAGACAACTTTCCGGGTACCACACCACGAAAGACTGTTGAAGAAGGCCTAAGATCCTTATCAAGCAAACTCATCCAGCGGAAAGTGTCATAGTACAGGATATTAATGCTGCTGTCGCCATCCATAAGTACCTTAGTAAACATGTATCCTCCCACTTGGGGGGCAACTACCAAAGCCAGCTGCCCCGGGTTATCAACACGCGCGGGTGATCCTCTCTACTCCAGGTTATGTCGTACTCAGACCACTTCAAATATTGCGGGAGAGCCGGCATGACTGCATTAACCGCCCACTTGCGCACCTTCCGGTCTCGCTTGTCAAGGCAGGTTGTAAAAACATGGTACTAACCCGCGCTGAGCTGCTTCGGGTTACTTTGATACCCAGAATGGTTATTCTGTTGCTGATTACCGCCACCGGATTGCTGATGATGACCTCCTTGATTGCCCTGACCCTGATAGCCCGATCCTGAGCCACCAGCACCAAAACCGGCTCCTGACCCGCCTAGCCCTGAACCACCTGGCAAACCACCATTGTTATTATGATGTTGCCGCAAGCTGTAATCCCGAAACTGTCGCATAATGCTGCAATTACTCCATGTATGGCCCACCAGCCTATCGAGCCGACTATGCTCCAGACAAGGTTTATTGAGCATCTCTTCCAGGTAGAAAGGAGTTTTACCCTTATTAAAGGGCTGCCTGAAGTTCTCGTTGCCCTAAGCACGATTGTTCCCAGCGCTCGTGTTTGCCAACAATTCTGACCTACCGTCCAGATTCTTCCGCTTGCCATGGTTGCCGTTTCCAACCGCACCCTTGCCATTGTTACTTTGCTTACCCTGACCTGCTTTCTCCTCATCAGAGCCTGGGTCTTTCGTATTGTCAGAGTCGGCATACTTGGTGAGAGCCGCCATGAGTTCCCCATGTCTTGACATGAGCGCTTGAGCCGAACAAGCTTCTACTTCAGAGGCGTAAAGTGGCTATTCTTTTCCAGAATCAACACCGCTTGAGCCGCCGTCATCTGCTCAGACGAGAGGATGATAGTTGCGACCCGCCGGACCCAATGATGAGCCGTTCCGTCCTCCTGTTGCACACAATGATCCAAATCCACAATCATCATGGGCTGCTTGCACGTTGCTTGGAAATTTTTGATGAACTTCGCCTTTAGATCGACCTAGGAATTAATGGTGTTGAGTGGCAAGCCCTTCAACCACGTGCGAGCCGGTCCTTCCAGGATCATGATGAAATATTTGGCACATATTGCATCATTGACGTCTAACATCTCCATGGCCAGATCATAGCTTTCAATCCAAGCCTCCGAGGGTAGGTCAGCAGTATAATTTGGGACCTTGCGAGGGCCCTTGAAATCCTTCGTCAGACGCTCATTCCGCAAAGCCGACGCTAAGCACAGCACTCCCACATCCCTGGAGGTTATTCCTGCTCCTACCGAGATGCAAGGTGAGTTTGCGAGTTCTTGATGAGACACCGCCGCCGCCAAAGCCACCGCCCCTTGCTGTGCTCTCGCCCGATCCACTAGCACCTGAGCATCTAGAGCCGCCCAGTCAACTCGCGGCAGGTTCCGGTGTTGATCGCTGCTAGAAACTGCCGGCGACTCATAACGCCGGCTGTAGCTGCGACTGGGGATGGGGGTTGAATGCACGCGACTCCGGCTGTAAGTGTACTTCTCCTGCTGGGCCACCATTGTCTGCAGGTATCCAATAGCATTCCGCACCTCCTCTACGAAAGGCGCCTCGTCTCGGATAGGGATTGTACCAAGCTGGGTTGCTGCCGCCACCATGTTCTCTGCCGGGTTGGAATAGTGACCCACCGGCATTGGGAAAGACGTCGGTGGCGTCTAGTTCCGTCGCGGTGGGTTAAGCTGCTGATGCTGAACCACCGGCCGGCTTCCAGGTACTTCAGTTGTCCGGGTTAAGGTTAAAGGTACGTTCCGTACCGTTCCTGGCTTGTTGAAAAGGTTTCTGGCCTCATACTGATCCGGCAAGCGGGACTGATGCCTCATCCGCTAAACCGTTGCTGCAGACTGCTGCTCTAGCTCAAGGCAGAAACCATCCACCCTAAGGTGCTCCGCCTCCGCATCCATCTGAGCCTTCAGCACACTGATCTCCTGTTGTACTTCGGTCATTTGGTCCTTCAGCCTTGCAATCTCCGAGTTCCGGGCCGCTTGATTTTCGGCTGTGACCTCAGTTGCCATCAAGATTGTAAGATCGTTCATTAGATCCAGAAGAACCTGAGCCGGTGGCCGACCAGCCCCTGATCCAGTTGCGTCAGCGACTGTGCTTCTCGGGGTCGGTGCTGAACCCACCATGAAGACAGCAGCATGGTTTGGCGGCTCATAATCCTTCGGCTCGTGATATTCTTACTCGGGGTAAGGCTCGATGTAGCCCCCGAGCCCGCCATTGTGAAGCTGGTAAATTGATTCCGTCTCTCCACTCGAAGATCCATCCTCCGAGCAGATGAGAGTTTCTTGTGACATAGAATCTTCAAGATCCCTGCCCTGAGTAAAGCCGGCGAAGACATGCTTCCTGCCCGAGTTAGCACGGGCGGATTGCATGTGTCGGCCGGGTTGCGCGCGCCGGGCCGGCTCGACGATGTCGGTGCAGATGTCCGGCCCGAGTTTAGATCCACCGATCTTGTTGATGAAGACGTGGATTCCGTCGAAGGGAACCCAGAAACCATAAACAATTGAGTCGGCCTCAGGGCCCCAGCCGGTGTTGTCGATGTAGAGCCGGCCATGGAGACTCTTGTTCATCCTTCCAATAGCGTACCCCTCGATCCCTGGGAGAGAGCCCTTTGAGAACTCAACACCACTGAGCGCTAGCCCCACGGTGGGCGCCAACTTTCATGGTTTTGTCACGATAGATGTACGAAGACTTGGATTCGAGGCCATCACTAAGGTGGTGGACTCGAAGGAGTTGGTCAAGACGAGGGGCAAGAGTTTTACCTAGGTTCGGCCCCTCGAGAAGAGGTAAAAGGCTACATCCTGCTTGTGTTGTATTGATTGGAGTATCGATTACAAGGGAGCAGATTCGCTTCACCTAGTTCTCGATTGATTGGTTTCTGTCTAAGCCGCCCCGGGGTCTCGCCTTTATATAGGAGGTCAAGGCCCTGGGTTACACAAGTCCTACACCGACTCTTACAACATAGTCAATCCTGTCTCTAAGCCGCCTTGCCACCTTGGGCAAGCCGTCTCCGGGCGGCTTAACCGCCTGGGTCTTCATACCATCTTCTGTCTGGGCCTTCGTCTTGGCCATCTTGGTAAGCCGCCGTATAGCCAAGCCTATGTCTTTTGGCCCACCTGACTGGTCTTGATTACGACTCGCCAGATGACTCGGCCCCTCCTGGGCAGGTCTTACCACGGGGTTATATCCCCAACACATAGTATACCGGCTTCTGAGTCCGGAATTTATGCCCTTCCTCATCTCGTTCAACGACGAGCACCGCCCTGACGACTTTGTTGGTGGCCGATATGTATAACAACATGGGCTCACTGACGCCTGGTGCCGTGAGTATGGGGTAGGTTGCCAATACTGCTTTGATTTCTTCCAACGTAGTCGTAGCTTCATCGGTCCATTCAAAATTGTTGGTCCGTTTCAGCAGTTTGTAGAGCGGCAGAGCCTTTTCTCCGAGGCGGGAGATAAAGCGGCTTAACGCCGCTACGCACCCAGATAGCCTCTAGACATGCTTCAGTTCCGTGGGGATTGCAAGTTCTGATAGAGCGCAGATCTTAGATGGATTTGCCTCTATTCCTCTATGGGAGACGATGGATCCAAGCAGCTTACCAGAGGGAACTCCAAATACACATTTTTGCGGATTGAGCCGGATGTCATATTCGCGTAAATTAGCGAAAGTTTGGCATAGGCCATCAATCAATTGGTTGACATGTTTGGTTTTGATTACCACATCGTCCACATATGCCTCAACGGTCTTGCTAACCTGCATAGAGAGGCAGGTTTGGATCATGCGCTGGAAAGTAGCCCCAACGTTTTTTAGCCCGATGGGCATCATGTTGAAGTAGAAAGGCCCATAAGGGGTGATGAAAGCCGTAGCATCTTGATCAGATTCTTTCATTTTAATTTGATGGTATCTGGAGTAAACGTCGAGGAAACACAACAGATCGTGTCCGGCGGTGGCATCGATGATCTGGTTGATGCGCACTAAGGGGAAAGGGTCCTTGGGGCATGCTTTATTAAAGTCCTTAAAATCGACACATAGCCACCAGGATTTGTCTTTCTTAGGTACCATCACAAGGTTTGCTAGTCATTCGGGGTGTTTAATATCCCGAATAAATCCTCCCTTGAGCAGTTTGGCTAATTCTTCACCCATGGCCTCCCGCTTGGGTTCGGAAAAATGACGCAGAGTCTGTTTCATGGGTTTGAAGCCTGGAATAATGTTTAGGCTATGTTCGGCCAGCCAACATGGAATTCCAGGCATATCGGAAGGGTGCCAGGCAAAAAATGTACCAGTTCTCGCGGAGGAAATGCCGCAAAGCTTCGTCCATAAGGGGATCGAGTTGGGCTCCAATGGACATTGTCTTATTGGGGTCCGTTGGATGCACCTGAAATTTGATGATTTCCTCTGCGGGTTTGAAGGATGTAGACTTGGGTCTTTTGATGAGGATCAAATTGTCTCCATTGACTGTCAACCGTAAAGCGATCAACTCTTCAGCGGCGAAAGTTTCTGCTAGTGTCTCGAGGGCAAGCGCTGCCTTTTTTTTGGCCCGAAGGACTATATTCAGATTGCTGGTGATCGTGATCACTTTGTTTGGTCCTGGCATTTTTAGTTTCATGTACCCGTAATGGGGTATAGCTTGGAACTTTGTGAAGGCACCGCGTCCCAATAGGGCATGATAGCCACTTGGGAAAGGGACGATCTGGAAGAGAAGTTCTTCAGATCAATAGTTTTCGAGTGTACCGAACACCACGTCCAGGATGATACATATGGAACATTGTGCCTCCTTTGCTGGGATGATTCCCCGGAATGTTGTGTTGCTACGCTCGATGTGAGATCGTTCGAAATGCATTTTTTCCAGCGTGACTTCATAAATGAGGTTAAGACCACTCCCGCCATCCATTAGCACTTTATGTAGCAAGTATCCATCGATGATGGGATTCAAGACTAGGGTCGCCGGTGAATGTCTAGAAAGAATGGGTAGCCAGTCAGTGTCTTCGAAAGTAATCGATACGTCTGCCCATGGGCTAGTAGCTATCACATGATAGACTTTCTCGTGCTATTTAAGAGCTCTCTTGTGTCTGTTCCTCGAGGGGAAGATTTCTTAGACAGTCAGGACTTCGGCATTGAATTCGGGCGGCGAAGGAGAACGTCTACTCGATAGAGGTGTGTCGAGGATAGCTTCGTCGCTTTTTGCGACTTGCTTGACGACCCAGCAAGCTCGAAGGTTGTGTGTTGGGTTCACGTTTAGTAATACGGAATGTATGGGACAGGGTTTATCCAAAAGCCCATCAGGACAGTGCAGACACCCGAAAGGGGCTTGTTTCTTTTCCCGACAGGTTCATGTCTAGCTGACCGATTAGTAGGTATCCTCTTTTTCCGAGCTCCTCTCGGGTGTTCGGGTATTTTGGTTTCGAGAACAGTCACTCGGATTGCCAGACACTCTCCATGGCATAGTATTTCTGTACCAATTCAGATAGCTCCGAGAAATCGCTAATGCGTCGGTGGGCTAGGGCATTAAGAATACCCTCATCGTGGCAATTGCGAGTGAAAATTGTTGTTAAATCTTGGTCGTTGAGACCTTTTAGTCTGCTCCTAGCGAGCAGCAGTCTCACCCAAAAGTGGTGTACTAACTCTCCTCTTAGTTGCTTTATCTCTTGGAAGTCCGGAGATACGGGCTTCGATGAAAAACTGGGATTATCATCCTAGGTGGTGGGTGGGAAAAAACTGGATTCTACATCACGTTGAGTATTCGAGAATACAAACTCCGAATTGTTGCATAGCTCTGGCACCGATCACGGTCCAGTTTTGAGGTAATCCCCGGTGCCTGGCTCGTCTTGGTGATCAGAGACCAGGGTGTAAACTGTTTTCAATTCTGGCTGTCAGGACAGATCCGCGGTCGGGCACTCGACAGTAGTGACAAGGTGGGTGACAGGAGGGACGTGAATCTCCCTATCATCGGGTCTAATCCCGAGCCGATCACAGATCGGAACCTGGTCATCCGGTATACGCATTGCTTCGAGCCGACCAAACAATTCATTTAAGAACGAAGCGATGGTAGGGTGCGTGCCGCTGATACGAGTGGATTCGTCATGTGGTGTGACGGTTCTAGAGTCATGCCGAAGCGGATCTACGTTTTGTTCCCCCACGGGACCCGATGACTCAGACGTCAAAGCGTCCGGACTTGTAGGTCTTTCTTGAAGGTTGAGGGTTCCGTTAGAACGAGTGTCCCCCATGAATCAGCCAAGAACTCTAGGGTTCCGAACTTGATACTCTGATGTGGGGGAAACCTTCCGATCTGGCCAGGACGACTGATCGGGTTGGCTTGCAACAAGATGTGGTTGCCAGTGAAACTCTGATCGGGGGCGAAAATCCCCTCGATGCAGATCTTGCCACCTGCGACGAGGCGAGCCATCGATGCCTTCAGCACTCATACTGGAACTCTCAATGAAAGCACCAATGTCGGTGTAGAAACAGGCGGATCTCAGGTAGGGGGTCAAGACTGTGAGACTAGGATTAAAGGTAATAGGAGACGAAGGGGACATGAGTTTACCCAGGTTGGGCCCTCCTATGGAGGTAAGACCCTATGTCCTGCTTGATTGTATTAATGGTGTAAGAGGTTACAGAGTTGATCTACCTCGAGATCGTATGTCTAACCCTAGATGAGTTGTCCCCCTATGCCCTAAAACCCACCGTCTTATATAGATGTCGGGGGTGCCCTTTACATATGGTCGGTAACATGCCAAATAGATAACTTGCCTAACTACAGCTAATAACTTGGAGAACACGCCTAGACTCCATGAAGCTTCCACCCTGGCATAGATGGTCCTTGATCCTCCAATGCCTGCCTTGCGGCCCATATAGTCCGGCCCATGAATAATGGTCGGCTATCCGAGGACCCCCTAATCCAGGACCCCCGCACCCACACCAACACAGTGTGCACCCCTAACTCCTTGCTCTTCAGGCCCCTTCCTGCCGAAGTGATGAGCGTGCCCGAGCCACCGCCTCCCAAGGTCGCTGGGCCCTCAGCTGCCTAGCACCTCATGAGGTGTGTGATGGTGCATGAGGAGATACCCATATCCGGGCCCGAGCCGTCTCCGAGGGACTTCTGGTCCGGGCTTCCTTCATCTTCCTTCAGGCAAGGCCCCAGCCAGCAGGAGCAGGGCCGAGGCCTCCCCTGGTACTCTTTTGCAATGTCTGGGCGCCCAGTGCGCCGACGCCTTTCTCGAGTGGCGGGGCGAGTTCCCATGAGGCCCATCCCCGAACTAAGGGGCCGAACCATGGAATCTCAGCCCCCGAGCCCCTGTCGGAGGTGGGCGGGCCCTCGCCACCCTTGCTGCCACCCAGAACTCGGGTCAAGCGCTCGTGCTTGCTTGTAGTCGCAACACTGTTCGGCATGGTCTCCTTCAGGATGCGGTGAGAGCGTTGGACCACATCGGGACAGAGTTCGACGGTGTTGACTCATACCTTGAGGCGGTGCGTCGGTGCCTGGTGTGCGAATGGCGTCGACTGTGGTCGCCATCAACTTTGGTCTCTTCAACGCGAGCGTGCCACGTGGAAACTGAGGATTCCCTTGCCACAGCGTGGGATGCCCATGATCATGCCCTTGAGGAAGTCCAGGCCACGGATGACCGGCGTAGGGCTACAGAGAGACTCGAGTAAGACCTTCGGTCGTCTAGTGCCATCATTGAGCGACAAGTTTAGGCCCGCAAGGCTATGCTAGCTGCCTCGGCAGGCGGGCCATTCACGGGCGAACCGAGGCTCCGTGCCCTTGGGGACACGCTGATGCTAGAGGCGATGGAGCAGGGCCTGGAGCGCGAGCGGATGGAGGTGATGCAGCGTCTGGTGGCTGCCACCGAGGATTCTCTTGTTGCTCGTGAGGCGAGGGTCCGTGAAGAGGTCGATCAGGAGGTGGTGCGGACCCACCAAACTCTCACTCAGGACTACCGCGAGAAGTTAAAGCTTCAGGAATCCCATTTTTGCAAGTAGCAAAAGAGCTGAAGGCTGAGGCGGACGGCCTTAGGAAAAGTTTGGTAGCAGCGAGCGACGCGAGAAGGCTACTGTTAGGGATATAACCCCGTGATATGACCCGGCTGGAAAGTTCCGGTTGATAGCATTGGCTATGAGCCGGCCCACGAAGACATGTATCAGCTGGAGGCCCAAGGTGATTGGCGGCTCTTGATGTGGGCCGGATGACAGAGACCCGGATGCGCAAGACCTTCCAAAGGATGACTTGGCTGGTAAGATAGAGGTAGATTCGGAGATGTAAACATGATCCGACTGTGCAATTGTAAGACCCGACGGTTCTGACCTCTTATATAAAGGCAGAGTCGGGGCGGCTTAGAGGTAAGTGATCGAAAACTAGGTCAAGCTTCTATCCCCTTGTAATCGATACAGCAAGCAATAACAACACAAGCAGGACGTAGGCTTTTACCTCAACTTGAGGGGCCGAACCTAGATAAACTCGTGTCCTTCGTCTCGATCAACCCCTTTGAGTCCACTACCATGGCGATGGCTCCGAACTCAAGTCTAGTAACCCGGACATCTGCCGTGACAAAACCACGACAGTTGGCGCCCACCTTGGGGCATGCGTTCGGTGGTGTTGAGTTCTCAAAGGGCTCCCTTCCAGAGCTCGAAGGATACGTAGTTGGGAGGATGAGCAAGAGCCGCCACCGCCGTCTCTACATCGACGACGCCGGCTGGGGGCTTGATGCTGCTTCCGTGGAGTATGGTTTCAGGGTTCCGTTCAGCGGGATCCAGGTGTTCATCGGGAAGATCGACGGATCTACACCCGGGCCGGACGTCTGCACCAACATCGTCGAGCCGGCTCGGCGTCTCCAGCCCGCACGTAAGGTAGGCCCTGCCCGTGTTAACCCGGTTCAGGAGCATGTCTTCGTGGGCTTCACTCAAGGGATGGATCTGGAAGCGTCCGGATCTCAAGGAACTCTCGTGCACTCCGATGATGAGTCGTCAAGTGGGGAAACTGAATCTATGTACTAGCTCAGCAATGGTGGCCTTGGGGGCTACGGTGACACTCACCGCGAGTCAGAGCACGGTGAACCAGATGAGCCAGAACAGCCGTCTCACGCAGCAGTATTCATGGCAGGGCCAGGGGCGGCCGGGTCAGAAGCTAATCCTCCCCCGCCGTCGGCTTAGGGTGAGCTTGAGGCTTTGTTAGCTACAGAGGTTACACCAGATAATCAGGTGGCTCATAACGTAGAGATCGCAAGGATCAAGGGCCGAATGGCCGAAGAGCGTCAGAGGCTAACTGATTTAAACTCCCAGATGGAGGCAGAGGCAGCACGGCTCAAGGCCGACGCTTTCCGTTTAGGGCTGGAACAGTGTTCAACGGCGGCTGTGCACCGCAGGAGGCATCAATCTCGTTTGTCGGAGCGCTATGAGGCGAGGAATCTCTTCAACACCCCCGGCTCTAGGAGAGCGGCGGCTGCCCCTGGGGAAGGGCGAGCAGCGGCTCACATGGCTTTACGACACCGGTGGGTCATTATTCTAACCCGGCCGAGAACATGGTAGCAGCAGCCACCCAGCTTGGAACGATCCCTATCCCAGATGAGGCACCCTTTGCGGAGGAGGTGAGGAACGCTATCGGATATTTACAGACGGCCGTGGCTCAACAAGAGAAATATACTCATAGCCGGAGCCGGATCCACTCCACCCCTCTCCATAGCCGAAGTTTCAGCCGGCGCTATGAGTCGCCGGCGGTTTCAAGCAGTGGCCCGCATCATGGGCAAAGGAGACGCGCGGTGCTAGACGTGCAGGCCCCGGTGGACCGGGCAAGAAACAGGCGAGAACAAGAGGCAGCAATAGTTCCCCCGGGTCTTGGGCCCTCAGTGTTGACAGAGGCCGGAGCGGTTGGTAGCGCCAGAGCCGCGGGAGTTCCATGCTTAACTCTGGCTCTACGGAGCGAGAGGTTGCCTAAGGATTTCAAGGGGCCTCGGAAGGTTCCAAATTACACGGTGGATCTCCCTCCTGAGGCTTGGGTCGAGAGCTATGAGCTAGCTATGGAGATGCTAGACGTCAGTGAGGCTGTTTTTGCAAAATATTTTATCATGATGCTCGAGGGTCCCGCTCGCACATGGTTAAAGGGCTTACCACCCAACACTATAAGCTCTTGGGCCGAATTAAGGGCAAGGTTCATCAAAAATTTCCAAGGGACTTGCAAGCAGCCTATGACCATTGTGGATTTGGATCATTGCGTTCAGCAGGAGAATGAGTCGGCTCATCATTGGGTTCGGCGGGTGTCGACCGTCATTCACTCGTCGGAACAGATCACGGCGGCTCAAGCGGTGCTCATTCTGGAGAAGAATTGTCATTTCATTCCGCTAAAGCAGAAGCTTGGCCGGCTCAAACGTACGTGTCAAGACATGGGAGAGCTCATGACGGCTCTAACGAAGTACGCCGACTCAGATAACACCAAAGATCCGGGTTCGGATGAGGAGAAGTCGAATCAGGGAAAGAAGAACAACCAAGGCAAGAGTTTTGGGAACAACGGGAATCAAAGCAGATAGAGGAACGCTGGCGGCGGGTCAGAGCTGGTGGAAAATGCTAACACAGGGCCGAATGTTCCTAAGGGGAACGGGCGTTACAAGCCGTACCAACGGGATAACAGGCCCCCTTTCAATTTGGAAGCGGTGCTTAGGAAACCCTGCCCAGAGCACAGCACACCTGATAAACCAGCAATGCATGCGTGGGGCGATTGTTTTATCATGCATAGATTTAAGAATCAACACTTTCAACCACCTCATAATCAGGGCGGTGGGCCGACTGGCAGATCAGGGCCTGGCGGTTCAGGCAACGGCGGGTCAGGTGCCGGCTTTAGTGCTAGCAGCTCAGGAGCAGGTCATCCGGGTCAACACAAACACAATAATCAGCAACATCAACAGCATCCTGGCAACAACAATCATAATAACCAGCAGCAGCAGTAGCGCAACCAATCTAGATTCCAGAGTAACCCGAAGCAGCTCAGTTTGGGGCAGTATCATGTGTTTATGACTGGTAATAGCAAGAGAGATGAGAAGCTACGAAGGCGAGCAGTTAATACAATCGCGCCGGCTCTCCCACGATACCTGCCGTGGTGAGAGTATGACATAACGTGGAGCAGGCAAGATCACCCGCCACGGGTGGATGACCCGGGCCGGCTTGCTCTGGTGGTGGCCCCTCAGATACATGGTTATGGAGTAAACAAAGTGCTCATGGCGGCGGTAGTAGTATCAACATCTTGTATTATGACACCTTTCGGCGGATGAAGTTGCTAGACAAAGATCTCAAAACTTCTTCTACTGCGTTTCATGGCGTGGTGCCTGGTAAGTCAGCATACCCAATAGGAAGAATCTCTTTGGAGGTGGCTTTCGGCGATGAGTATAATTACAGGGTGGAGACCTTATGGTTCGAGGTGGTCAAGATCAAGAGCCCTTATAATGCGTTGTTCGGGCGGGCGGCTTACGCCAAGTTCATGGCTAGGCCTTGTTATGTTTATTTGCAGCTTAAGATGCCCGGCCTAAATGGCATGATTACGGTTCATGGCAATCGAAAAACGGCTCTTGAGTGCGAGGAAGGTGATGCGGCTTATGCTAAGGCTAGCTGTGCACAAGAGGAGCTGAAGTTCTATAAGGAGAACGTTGACCCGGAGGACATGACCCCGTTGAAGAAGCCAAATACAGAGGCAGAGCCGCCGCTCAAGTTTTCAGCAGATGATACTAAAACAGTGGACTTTACTCCGGGCGATTCGTCCAAGCAGTTCACCATCGGGGCTCACATGGATCCCAAATAGGAAAGCGCGCTCATCGAGTTCATCCGTGAGAATCGGGACATTTTTGCATGGAAACCTTCTGACATGCCGGGTGTACCGAGAGAGTTCGCTGAGCACAATCTTAATGTGAATCCGAAGTTTAAGCCGATCAAGCAGTTCCTGCGGCGGTTCAATGAGGAGAGGCGCAAGGCTATCGGGGAAGAGGTTGCCCGGCTCTTAGCCGCTGGGTTCATAGTTGAAGTTTTTCACCCGGAATGGTTGGCTAATCCAGTATCGGTGCTTAAAAAGAATAGTATGTGTCGTATGTGCATAGATTACACGGACCTCAACAAGGCTTATCCGGCTGATCCCTTCGCACTCCCTCGCATTGATCAGATCATTGATGCAACAGCCGGTTGTGAGAATTTGTGTTTTTTGGATGCTTATTCAGGGTATCATCAGATTAAAATGGTAGTCAAGGACCAGGAGAAGACATCGTTTATCACACCTTTTGGGGCGTTCTGCTACGTCTCCATGCCTTTTGGGCTCAAGAGTGCCCACGCGACTTACCAGCGGTGTGTGCAGAACTGCCTCCATAGCCAGATTGGTCGTAATGTTCATGCTTATGTGGATGACATAGTGGTGAAATCTAGGAAGAAGGAAACCCTCTTGGAGGACCTGAAGGAAACTTTTGACAATCTCCGGGTGTACCAAATGATGCTTAACCCGGCAAAATGTGTCTTTGGTGTCCCTGCAGGAAAGCTTTTGCGGTTCTTGGTTTCTGAGCGTGGCATCGAGGCTAACCCGGATAAAATCCAGGCTATCACCCCTTTGCGAGAGCCGACATGCATCAATGACGTTTAGCGTATTGTAGGCCAGATTGCGGCGCTGAGCCGGTTTATAAGCCGGCTTGGGGAGAAAGCCATCCCCCTGTATCAGATGATGAAGAAGACGGACAAGTTTAAGTGGAGCAAGGCAGCCGCAGAGGCGCTGGAAGCTCTTAAGAAGCAATTGACTAAGCCGCCAGTATTAGCCGCTCCGGCTGATAAAGAGCCGCTACTCCTATATGTAGCAGCTAACAGCCGGGCGGTCAGTGTGGCGATTGTTGTTGAACGTAAGGAAGCAGGGAAAGAGTATCCCGTTCAGAGGCCTGTCTACTACATCAGTGAGGTCTTGGTTGAGTCCAAGCAGCGATATCCGCATTGGCAGAAGCTTGTATACGGGGTCTTTATGGCTAATCGTAAGCTGAAGCACTACTTTTTGGGCCATCCAATAACTGTAGTAAGCTCTGCCCCGTTGGGGGATATTATTCAAAACAGAGAGGCTACGGGAAGGATTGCCAAGTGGGCTTTCGAGTTGGGGCCTCTTAACATCAGTTACACCCCTCGTACAGCAATTAAGTCTCAGGCCTTGGTGGATTTCATAAATGATTGGACAGAGTGCCAGGCACCTGAAGAGAAGCCGGACAACACATACTAGAGTATATATTTTGATGGGTCTAAACAGCTTGAGGGGTCTGGTGCCGGTGTGGTTCTCACCTCCCCGAAAGGTGATAAGTTTTGTTATGTGCTCCGGTTGATGTTCCCCTATACTAATAATGCTGCTGAGTATGAAGCTTTGCTCCATGGTTTGAGAGTCGCTAAAGAGATGAATTTAAGCCGGGTTAGATGCCTGGGTGACTCAGACCTTGTGGCTCAGCAAGTTTCGGGTACTTGGGATTCTAAGGACCCACGGATGGCGGCATATCGACGGGCAGTTGATGTTGTTGCAGGTTATTTCAAAGGGTATCAGGTGGATCATATTGATCGTCGGCGGAACGAGGCGGCTGATGCATTATCACGACTCGGATCTCAGCGTAAGCCGGTGCCGCCTAATGTTTTTCTTGACGTGTTATATCATCCGACTGTCAAGATGCCTTCTGAGGAGGAGCTGGCAATTCCTAACCCGGAGGCGGCTCTAGTGGCGGCTCTGCATGTTATTCCGGATTGGACTACTCCTTATTTAGCGTACTTGACACGCGGCGAGTTGCCGGATGATGAGAGCCGGGCTCGGGAGATCATCCGCCGTGCTAAGTCCATGACAATTATCAACAGTGAGTTACACAAATGCAGTGTGACAGGTGTCTTCCAACGCTGTGTGTCACCAGAAGAGGGCCAGCAAATCTTAAATGAAATTCATGCTGGCGACTGTGGACATCATGTCGCGTCAAGATCTTTAGTGGCTAAAGCTTTTCAGCATGGATTTTTCTGGTTGACGGCTCACAAGGATGCAGAGGATCTAGTTTGTAAGTGTGATGCTTGTCAGAAATTTGGCCGACGTGCTCATGTTCTAGCTCAAGAGTTGAGGATGATACCCATCACTTGGCCGTTTGTGGTCTGGGGGCTTGATATGGTAGGACCCTTCAAGAGGTCCAAATATAAGAAAACGCAACTCTTGGTGGCAGTTGATAAGTTTACCAAGTGGGTTGAGGCCGAGCCAGTAAGCAAGTGTGATGCAGCTACAACGGTTGAGTTTGTCAGGAAATTGATCTATCGTTTTGGCTATCCATACAGTATTATCACTGATAATGGTACAAATTTGTCCAAGGGGGCTATGAAGGTATTCTGTGAGAAGGAGCATATCCGGCTTGATGTTTCAGCCGCGGCACATCCACAGTCCAATGGCCATGCTGAGCGGGCTAATCAGGAAATCCTGCGAGGGGTTAAACCCCGGCTCATGGTCCCTTTGAAACGGACAGCCGGGTGTTGGGTTGATGAGTTGCCTTCCGTCTTATGGAGCATCCAGACTACACCTAACAGGTCTATAGGTTTTACACCTTTTTTCATGGTCTATGGGGCTGAGGCGGTTCTGCCCAGTGACATCCGGCATGATTCACCAAGGGTGGCGGCTTATGTTGAGACAGACAATGAGCTGGCATGTCAACATGCGTTAGATGCCTTGGACGAAGCACGAGAGTTAGCAGCGACCAGATCAGCAATTTACCAGCAAGACCTGCGACGCTATCATAGCCGTAGGGTGAAGACCCGGACGTTCCAGGAAGGTGACCTGGTGCTCCGGCTTATTCAAGACCAAACTGGGATACATAAACTCTCTCCGCCGTGGGAAGGGCCCTTTGTGGTTAGCAGAAACCTCAACAATGGGTCATACTATCTCATTGACATTCATGATGAGTCGGACACGGCGGGTCAGGAGACTTTGCGGCCATGGAACGTGGCACACTTGCGGCCATACTATACTTAAGAGATGATGCGGATCCATTATCATTATGCATATCATATTTATATAGAGTAGTACTACTACCAAAGATTGGAGACACGGCTATTATGGGTATTTTTATGATCTCAGGATGAAATTCTTCACTACCAGCAAAGTATTCTAGTCAATCTCGCTTTAGAGACCCTGAGCCGGTTCACAGAGTTGACGGCCAATCTCGCCTTAGAGACCCTGAACTGATGTCAATACAATACGTTCTTCTCAGTCAATCTTGCTTTAGAGACCCTGAGCCGGTTCACAGAGTTGACGGCCAATCTCGCCTTAGAGACCCTGAACTGATGTTATTCTTACCAATCAATCTCGCCTTAGAGACCCTAAGCCGGTTCACAAAGTGGACGGCCAATCTCGCCTTAGACACCCTGAACTGTTGTAAGTTAGAAGTTAAGCTCTTATCAGTCAATCTCCCTTAGAGACCCTGATCCGGCTCACAGAGTTGACGGACAATCTCGTTTTAGAGACCCTGAACTGGTATGATGCGCAATTGGCTTTATGCCTAGTTTGAGTACATTAAGCGCTGTTGTTGATGGAGGCTTCCTACCTTTGGTATAGCTTAAAAAATTCCCCTAAGGCAACAGCGTCTACATCAAATTCCAGTTGCTTATCAACTGCGGCCATCGAAGGGGGCTTCTTACCGACGGGTATCGCTTATCTCACCCCAATGGTCGGCTTTATGCCACTTCCGGTTACTTATTAACCGCGGTTGTCGAAGGGGGCTTCTTACCGATGGGTTCGCTTATCTCACCCTAACAACCGGCGTTTACGCCAAAAATAGTTGCGGAAGGAGGCTTCTTGCCCTTGGGTATAGCTTACATAAGCCCTTCACGCAGCCGGCTAGTACAATTACTAGTCGCGGCTGTCGAATGGATGCTTCTTACCATAAGGTATAGCTTACATAATACCATCGGCAGCCGGCCCTATTCAACATTGGCTGATTGGAGGAGGCTTCTTGCCTTCGGGTATAGCTTACATCACCCTCCAACAGCAGGCTTTCTTGAGCTGCAGTTGTTAGTAGAGGCTTCTTACCTTTTGGTATAGCTTACATAAACCTACTAACAACCAGTGTTGGAATACAATGGATAAAGTATTTGCTGTTAAAAGGTGGTTTTTTACCATCATGGTGCAGTTTACATCACCCCTCATGCAGCCGGCTGTAGGCCGCTTTACAGTTTGCAATAGTTGTCGTTGTCACATAGAGGCTTCCTACCGTCAGGAATAGCTTACTTTACCTTGTGGCAGCCGGCTCTTCCATGGCATCTCATTATAAGAAAAGGGAAGTTATGCTACTCCGATTGATGGAGTAAATTTCCCGGGTCTAGTAACTTCGGGTGAAGGACAGACGTCTCGGACAAATTATGCATTGGTTTTTCAACAGCCGCGTTTGTTCATGGAGGCTATTTGCCAACAGAGGTATTATCCGGCTCTAAAAAGAGTTTTGAAGACTTCCAACTGCCTCTCATGAATCATTGGCAGATTTATCAAAGATGGAAGCAAAGAGCTGATAAAGATGATTGACAATACTATAAAGTAAACCGCCGGCACGTGCATTCAGATGTTAAAAGGTTGTTACAAAAGATGTTCTCAGAGGGAACAAACGATGTTTCTGACGAAGTTTCAAAACACCATGGGTGGATGATTACAAGAGCCAATACTTGCTCTGACTATTACAAGGTTCGGTCACTCGGCCGGCTCATCCTGCTCCGGATCTTCCACGGTTCGGATCTGAAGATTGCCGAGTTCCCAGTTGCAGTTAGAGACGGTAGCAAATGACCCTTCAAAGAAAGGCGCGACGTTAAGCTCACCAGGGAAGAGATCTTTTCTTCGGGCGGGTGTTAGGTCTTTACACTCATCCTCCGCCTCAGGATCCGCGGATCCGTTTATCTTCCTGGTCGTATGCTGCTTGGTAGTTCTTCAAGTCATCCTCCGCCTCATCAGCCATTACAGACGCTAGATAGCGAGAGTCCTTGACGACTTTGAAATAGTCTTCGTCGGAGAATTCTGAGCCGTCCACCTTCTTCGAAGGATATCCACCCATCATCTCATCTGGTGTGAGATCCGGCGCGAAGGCCATGGCCCGTCTTAAACCCGCAACGGCTCCAGTGCGGAAAGCCGACTTCTTCAACTCTTGTATTTGCTTAGGCACGGTGGAGAATAGTTCTAACACCCCTTTCAGGGCCTTGCGAATTTTCTCCTTATACTGTATGCTTTTGATGGTGAACATTGCTCCGCAATACAACTGCTCTGTAAAGGTGTATATGGCCTTCAGCGACAGGATGCTGTCGTCTGCAAGTTGCCGGCTCAAAGGTCCTACATGAGCCGAAAGAGACAAGTTCGTCGTTAGTTGTTTCATAAAAGATATTAAGTAAAAGAGTACAGGAATGATGAACTTACCAAATAAGGCAGCAAACATCTTAGCGATATGCCTTTTGAGCCCTTGGAGCTCCTCAACAACGGCAATGAGCCGCTGATCAGCATCATCTGCCCGTTTGATTAGTGCAGCTTTCTCCGACTCAGCCGTTTCTTTCAATGTTGTTAGCTCGGCGGTGATCTTGGCTACTTCTTCGGCTAAGAGCCGACATCTCTCGTCAGCAAGGCTTCGTGCTTCCTGTTGAGCTACCAAGTTGGTTTTGAGATCCGCCAGCTGAGAGCCGGCGGTGTTCAGAGCGTCCTATGCATATCAAAGGCAAAGTATAAGCTATTGCAGCAACGAGAGTATTCATATGCATAAAGGTTCACAGTTCACGTTCTACAAGTTTCAAACAGATTGCAAGCAATATATTGACACTTGGGGGCTAATGTATATTTGATCTGTTCACATCTACAGTTCCGGCTCATCTTCCCGAAAATTGACCCGGACCTTGGGGGCTATCCATTGGCTCTCTTTTAAACTCAAAAGTTCCGGTTCAAATAAATTTGAGCCGGCCCTTGGGGGCTACAGTTGGCAGTTTGCAAGTGTTGATAGTATTTAAAGCAAAGTGTTTTCTACATAACCTTCGAAAGAAGACCCGAATTCAACTCTATGTTAGGTTAAATCCGGCCCTTGGGGGCTGGGGCAGGTTATGGCTGAAGAAAGGTAACATACCTCATATTTTGCCTTCATCATGCTAACCAGCCGGAGTTCCAAGTCTCGGTTGGTGTTGACCCGGTTCATGTAGCCGGAGTGGAGTTCTTTGGCTGTCATTTTGTTGTACGACGAGTCAAACTCAAGTTTCCGCGAAGCTTCAGACGGCTCCGTATGCCGGGTTAAGACATGCGCTGGTGAAGGAGGTTTTTGAGCAGACCCGGTGATGATAACATCCGGAGTCGCCGGGGTCCTGGCGGGGGTAACCGGCCTTGAAGGAGCAGCTGGGGAGTTCTCCTTTGTGATGTCATCTGTCGTCGGCTTAGTAGAAGCCGCTGGTCGAGTTTCTTCTTCTGCTGGAGTTTCCTCCAGCTGTTCAATATCCGGTTGAGTCGGGGCCAGCTGTTCAGGCTCTTGATTGTCAACAACAGGGCTGGAGGAAGGTTGATGGGTCTTGCGGCGTTTCGCCTGAGCACTGCAAAGTAAAGGGTTAGCATTTAAAGGAGATTGGTATCTCATCAAAGACATCCGGATATTTTAACACTTACAGAGGATTAATCTTTGGTGGAGGTATGACTGAGGCTGAAGAGTCGCCCGATGAGGGTGTTTTCTGAAAAATCAAGACACGGAAATGATAAGACATTCGGACATGAAGAGAAACGAAAAAGGGAAGTGTGGATATTAACCTCTGCAGGCCGCTTCTTAGGAGCTGGCGAATTTGGTAGAGCCGACGCTCCGGGTCTAACGTCATTCAGCTTGCTGTTTTTGAAAGGAAATCAAGAGCCGGATGAGCGAGAGGGTGAGATAGAGGAAACTTTATAACAACCCGCCGCGGCTTTCGGAAGAAATATTCTGAATCGGAATACATGCAAGTTACCTTAGGAGCGTTGGCGTGACTAGTTTCTACTCCGTCCTGTGAGACACGGAAAGATATTATTAAAGAGCCGGCAAGACAAAAAGTCAAGTAAGTAAAGTTCAAGGATCTTACCTCCGACTCTGAAGAAGTCGGGTGTTCCAACCAGTTCTCTTGAGGAGCTGCCTTCTTTGGTTTCTTGGTGGCGACTTTCTTCTTGGTTGTCTTTGGAAGAGGAACGTATTCCTTCTTCCAGAAGTCGGAGTCAGCCTGTACAAATTAAGCCGGAGGAAGAATATCAAGCTTTGAAAAGGAGTATATAAATATACAACAGGCGGAGGAAAGATAAAAACACTTACAAGAGGCGCCGGGTTGGTCGCGCAGAAGGGAGCTAGGCCGATGGTGCTGCATGAGCCGGACGTCTCGTGCACAAGACTTCGGACGGTCATACAGATGTCATCCTCAGGCAAAGTGGTGGCGCTGAAGCATAGTTCGCTATCGTAAAATCCTGGATATTCATACATGAGCCGGTTACGGCGGCTCAGGGGCATGATCCGCCATTGTACCCAGCAGCGGATAAGGTCCGTTCCAATAAGGCCGTTGGCCAGGAGAGCCTTCACTCTGGCGTGGGGCTTCTCATATCTAGCATGATCGGCAGCTGAGAGACGGTCGGGCAGTGAAGTGTCGGTTGAGAGCCGGGAAGGACGATAACCCGGCAGACGATGTTCCGAGTCCGGAGACGAGTCTTTGCAATAGAACCACGTCTTGTTCCAATCCTTCGGGTGGCTAGGCATCTGAATAGCCGGAAAGGTGATACCCTTTCGACGCTGGATGGTGATTCCCCCAAGTTCTAGACTTGGCCCGCTCTTGTATTCTGTCTGCCGGTTGGCGTAGAAGAACTCAGGGAAGAATCCGACTGATGGTCTGGATTGAAGGTACGCCTCACAGAGGACTTGGAAATGGCAAATGTTGGACACTGAATTTGGTGCCAGGTCTTGGGGATGCAACTTGTACAGATGGAGAATGTCACGGAAAAACTTTGACCCGGGTGGTACGAATCCCCGCTCGATGTGATCCGTAAAGACTATGACCTCCCCTTTCTTTGGTGCGGGGCGGGTCTCATCACCCAGAACCCGCCAGTTAATCACTTCCTTTGGGGGAAGGGTGCCAGCAGCTAC
Source organism: Hordeum marinum (assembly GCA_022496015.1). Taxonomy (NCBI): domain Eukaryota; kingdom Viridiplantae; phylum Streptophyta; class Magnoliopsida; order Poales; family Poaceae; genus Hordeum; species Hordeum marinum. Next base: position 244,743,768 of record CM039672.1, read on the forward strand.
GAGGTCAGACAGGTATTCTTCGGTCACGCAAGAGCCGACCCAATTGCAGGAATTGGTGGCGCGTGTCATATTGGTGGCTTAAAAGTACTGTGCAAAAATAAAATGGTGACTAGTCAAACAAGAGCATATAGCTACAGCAGCTTACAAATTACAAGGTTCTAAAAGATTAAGCCTTGAAAGGCCCGGTTGATAAAGAGCCAGAGGGAGTCTAGCGGCTCACTATGGACAGAAGAGCCGGAAGTCAGTCAAGACCCGGACAAACAGGTTTCACAAACTGTTACTAAAATTTTGGATCTACCGAAGTGAAAAAAAAGAGATTTCTACGTCGACCTAAGCGAAGAACAGCGAGAAATGGAAAGTTGGCCTACAGCCCTAACAACCTGCGCATTACGCGCGGACGGACCATGTACGGTGGCGGTGATGACGGCGTGGCCTAAAAGAAGCGTAGCGGGCCCCGAGGCTTGCCTGTGTGGCCACGCCGAAGATCAGAACGCGCGACAGAGGGTCCGCCAGAGAAAACCCTATCTCTATCGATCTAAGCTATGGGAAAGAGAGGCGTACCGGAGGAAGGAGACGGCGGAGGATGAGGCTCTGGTCTCAACAGGTTGATGCAGCGGCCAAATGTCGATGACGGACGAGCGGTGATGCCGGAGCGGAGCGGAACGAGCTCGGGCGATGGGCAACGGCAGGAAGAAGAAGAAGGGGCGCACGAGCGGGAATAAATCGTTTTTGACCCGTGCGGGTCCTATTTAAACAGGAGAGCGGTGCGGAATCCTAGGCGCCAACACCGATCTTGCCAAAACGGACGCCTCGATTTTCGGTAAATGGTTAAATGCGAGAGATTTGGTGATACGTCAGCGTATCTGTGACATCACGCCGGTTCATTCTTGGTGACTATCAGACAATTGCAAGAGACGGATGAAATGAGTTGGCTCACTTCAGCCTGGGGGCTAATGTTGGGAATATAACCCCATGATATGACCCGGCTGGAAGGTTCCGGTTGATAGCATTGGCTATGAGCCGGCCCACGAAGACATGTATCAGCTGGAGGCCCAAGGTGATTGGTGGCTCTTGATGTGGGCCGGATGACAGAGACCCAGATGCGCAAGACCTTCCAAAGGATGACTTGGCTGGTAAGATAGAGATAGATTCGGAGATGTAAACATGATCCGACTGTGCAATTGTAAGACCCGACGGTTCCGACCTCTTATATAAAGGCAGAGTCGGGGCGGCTTAGAGGTAAGTGATCGAAAACTAGGTCAAGCTTCTAGCCCCTTGTAATCGATACAACAAGCAATAACAACACAAGCAGGACGTAGGCTTTTACCTCGACTTGAGGGGCTGAACCTGGATAAACTCGTGTCCTTCGTCTCGATCAACCCCTTTGAGTCCACTACCATAGCGATGGCTCCGAACTCAAGTCTGGTAACCTGGACATCTGCCGTGACAAAACCACGACAGCTACGATAGACACCTAGAGCACCGCCAAGGCCGAATTATCTTTCCTCTGCATGCAGGTGGAGAATGTCGCTTCTCGCACGGAGAAGGCCTAGAAAGAGGAGAACCAAGCCTGGGGGCTATAGCACACACGCTCCAAGATGTTCCAGGCCCTTGAGGGGAGGGCCAACCAGGCCTTAAGCAGAATCTACGACGAGAGCGTCCCAAGCCCACTCATTGCCGACAATGCTGGCTACCTTTGCTTCTTCACCTAGATCGTGGAGCGCCTTGAGGGTGGTGCAAGGAAGGTTCGCCACCTCGCGAAGGAGAAGAGTCGCGACCTCGCACGGGCGTGTTCAGGCATCTTTAGCCACCTTCTTTGCTTTGACCCCAACTTCGACTTTGAGTCCGTGTCAGCCCCCATGCTCGAGGTGATCCAAGGCACTCTAGAGGACTGGGTGGAGGATCACATAGATGACCTTATCGCGGAGTTCGCCCCCACTGAAGGCGAGGACCAACCCTCCATCGAGGAGCGTGAGTCTAGCAGTGGTGACAGCAACGGCGATAGTGGTGGTAGTGGTGGCGCATCTCCTTAGGTTGCCCTTCCCAATTCTCCTGTAAAGATTTTGAACATGACCCTGTGAGGACGTGAATACACCTCAGGAGGAACTCCTTTATGATGTATTAAGTAATATTGTACTCCTTTGCGTCGTGTTCCCTTGCTTGTTGCACGCTCACAGGCCCTAAAGAGGGGCGGATCGTTACCGACTCGCCGGACCGTGGTCTTCCGACCAAGCCCAGGTGGGCGGATGTTTGACAGAGCCCCCGGGCCACATATGTCTATCGGCTCGCTCGTGAGAATCGTGTGAGGACCCGAACGCCAAAGTCTTGGCGAGGTGTGTGCATGGACAGGTCCGCGATAGTCATGTCCTGGGCCCCCAGGCGGGAGCCCTCAATGCCGCCCTTAATGCCGATGGGCTGGCTCAAGTGTGCACATCGTAATTAGCCCCCGCTCGTGATGCGCACGAGAGGGAGGGAGCTGGCATCTACCAACCTCTTAAAAACAGGACTCAAGATGCAACGACTACATCGAGAAAAGTCCCCACTTTCCCAAATAAGATGCAAAAACTTCAACTTCATTCCAAAAAGTGGCAAATTTGGTTACAGGAAAAGAGCGAGGAACAGCCGCGTCCAGCACCTAAGCTAGTATTCCCCCAGCGGAGCATGGGGACTCCATTGGGCGTGGGCATAGTCATTGAAAGACAGTGTTGTCCGCCAGCGTGGAGCATGCGACTTCCACTTGGGCGTGGCTGGGATCCCCTCCGCGGCCTCATACAACTCTCCTTGAGGGACTCCGGGCATGTACATCCCACTGATTCTTACATGAGAGTGTCACGGTTGGAGATAGTTGGGCGGGAACCCTTGGCGCAAGGCCCTAGAGTTCCAGATCGGGTTCTTGAGCCACCCCGCACATTTCGGATTGGTTGCGCGCTCCCACATCCCAAACATGAGTGCATTTCTCCCCGCGTGACCACGGGATTGCCCTCCCGTGGCCCAAACATGAGCACAGCACACCCCGCACGACCGTAGGAGTATTCTGTTGGTGCAGTCGCCTCGGGGGGGTATCATGCCGCCAGCCGAGCCGTGCCCTAGAGGCCTCGTGAGCCCCCAGGCTCTCCAGTCCTCGTCGGCCCCCTAGGTACGGCACTGGTGCTCCCCAAGTCACGGGGCGTGTGAGGCCCCATGGAGCGTGAATCCGCCAGTGTAGCGTCCTCGCGGCGTCGGCCGAGGGTGGCCCGCGCTGCTCAAGCCTTGCCAATCCTTTGAGAATGTGTTCCTGCGGCCCATTGCTCGGTGTCGTGTTCCCTGATCATGAGGACGCTCATTGTGGCATGCCCCCATGTGACCGGGGCGCCCCCTTCATCATGTCAACTAGACCAGGTGCTCCCATAGTGGAAGCCCCCGGGTCTGGCTCGACGTGGGGCGTCGAGTGCGCCCTCCTACATCGGGAGGGTGCTGGTGCCAGCGATGGGTGCAAGACCCACGGCGTTGGCATTTGCTGCAGCACTGCTTGGGGCGTAGGCTATGGCGTGAGGGCTTGGATTCCCTCCTGTACCTCACTTCGTACCCCGTGGTCGACCTCTCCGGGTAACGGTGTGACACTGTCCTAGGAGCGAATCCCACGAGCAGGCCTACATCCGAAGTCGGTCAGCGGAAACCTGAGGGGAAGGAGTACGGCATGGGGCGGACCTTGCTCGTGCTCCTCAGGTTGGGGGCCATGTGTATTAATGCATGGCTATGGAGACGGCCCGCTGATCGAGGCTTCCGCTCCTTGCGCTGAGGGCCATAGGGGGAGGTAAGGAGCCAGGGCCCTCCTTGCGACGGTGACAGCTCAGCAATGTGATCGGTCGAGGCATCGTAGCCCCCTTCTATCGGGCGGTGGCAAAGAATTTTGCTTGCCATGAGCAACGTGTCCTACGTGTTCCGATCCCCCAAGTGGACAGGGGCCATAAGACGCGCGATGAAGCGGCCGCTCGGGAGCTGCTGTGGGTGCGGGGGCCCTTGCTTCATGCGAGTGGTACGAACGACCGTGGTGACGGCGACGATCTGGTGTCCTAGTAATGGCTGCCCAGCACAGAACCCCCAGGGCACGCGTTCCTAGAGCTGGCCATGGCATCGGTGAAGCGGGAGCGGAAGGTGGCCGACCATCGGCGAAGCTGAAAGCACATTTTCTCCTTCGGTGGTTTTGGTAATTAATAACAACATATATGTCATTGAACTATTGTTTCCACTAAGCATATTTCAGGAAAAGTTCAATGATGGGTTGGCAAAAGGATATTGCAATACCCCGAGATGCAAGGAAATAGTTTGGCAAAGCTTCCAGCAAGAGGACTCTACATTTTACTTTGTGAGAAATCACTTTGAGTCCATAGGAAAGCCAATACTATTAAAAGGGGGTAAGGTACCGTGGTGAACAAGATGCCCATACATGCACAAGTGATAGTCACCAAAAACACCCACAAGCTCTTCCACAAAAGTCTGTCCAAAGCCAAACACTCAAAATCGGTGCAACCAACAACTCCCACTCGGTGCCACCGATTCCCAGACTCAGATAGACTCAAGCCAAACCCTAACCCTTTGGTGCAACCGATTCTGCTTCGGTGCCACCGAGTTTGGGTTGCCAACATTTTGTTACACAATTTCAAAAAATCGGTCCGACCGAGTTTGTTGAATCGGCATCATCGAGTTTGGCAATCTCATCGTTGGTCACCTAATCGGTGCAACCGAGTTTTATGTATCGATCTCACCGAGATTCAAAAGTTGCTACCTTTGAGGCAACTCGGTACCATCGAGATTAAGTGTCACTGAGTTGGACTTATTAGGTGTAATGGTTGGATTTTTGGAGATGCCTATATATACCCCTCCACCACCACTGACAAGTAGTAGAAGCACTTAGAACAGACCCCCACTCATACTGTGGGGACTGAGACTCATAAGTCGTGTTCACCGAATGCACGTGCACAGTGATCCCAGAGATCAATGCTCACTGAACACACGGAAACTGGAAAACAAGAGTCTTACATCCATTACATACAGGTTTACCCAAATATGGCCTTTATGGCCAAGTCTTCATATGATTGCAGCGGAAATCTTCAACAATAGCGTGAACCCATGCCATCAGCCTTAACCCTACAGGCATTCAAACTGGGAAGCGTCCTAGGTCGCACGAATGTCACCAAGGTATCCTTCATAATATCCTTTGGAGGAGCCGCGTAGCGCATGCCGGGGAGGGCCACGTCGAGGAGAGCACTGACCGGGGCGGGTGTGGTCGACGGCGATAATGAGCAGGGTGTAGCAGCCACCCGGAGGAAGGGAGGGACTGCATGGAGTTCCGCAGTGGCTTGGGCAGCAGCATGGTTTGGTTTAGAGGGGAAGGAGGGCCTTAAATGGCTCGAATTTAAGCCGAGGCCGGCTGGTAGGTTTCGGCCATGGAGGTTGATGGAGGGAACGAGAGGGGGAATGGGTTGGTCCAGGAGGTCTACGATACGGAGAGATATCATATGGGCACTGCAGGGGGGCTCGGATAGGGGTCGAAGTAGAGGGGTGATGGGGCACCGCAAGCCCGTGCACTGTCTCGGTCACTGACGTTGCTGGAGGGCAGGGGGGTCGCGGGCACGTGTCCTGGGTGTTGGTGGATGTCGTCCACGACTGGGAAGAGGGAGAGGGGGAGCGGAAGAGGGCCATGTCGTCGCGCGCGTGAGCACGCTCATTGGTGCGCTCGGGCGGCGTCATGCGCATGTGAGGAGCGGCCTCAGAGGGGGAGAGAGGAGGGGGATAGGAGGGAGGCGTGTCCCGGACGCCGAGGTCGTCTCGGGGGACACGAGCGGGAAGCACAAGGTTGTCAGGAGTGCGGATTGGGAAGGCGACTACAGTGCCGGAGCATAGTATAGCACGCTCAAGAGCACGCATATGGCTGACATGGCGTGCTCCAAGATGCTGTCGACGCGCCCACCTTGTCCACTAGCTGTGGGGCTTTACCAGAGATGCCCTGGGGGTGCAAAGAAGCTAGGAGAGAGGAAGGGAAAGAAAATAGAGGTGGGGGAGGGCAATGCAGGGGCTGGCCAGAGGTAAAAATGAGGGTTTCACCCTATCAATCATTTAGCCGGGAGTGTAGGATTCTTACTGGAGGTATAAGAGGTATGTGAGAGACTGTGGTAAAAACTTGAGAGCAAGGGTAATAGTGAAAGTGGTGAAATAATAGCTTTTAGAAATGTCCAGAAAGTGTTTGATGGAGTTTTGGGTCAGCTAAGATGTTGTGATTGACATGGGACTTAACAGGAGTGACTAATAGATAGAAATGAGGCTGGTCACCAAGTTTTAACTTATTTGAAGAAGGTTGCCAATGTAAACTTGGTAAACCCGAGAAATGAGCATAAATGGATTTGCTTAGATCTAGCTATGTAAATCCATTCTCCTTGATTCACCACTTGATGTGGTAGTGTTATTTGGGTATCAGAGCATACCCAAAAAGTTTGGGACCAATTGAGAAAACTTGACAATGCAAACATTCCCAAATTTTTTAAATCAGCAAGAAGGGGATTGGGGTGATTTTGAAAAGTTAACCTACTTTCCTTGATGCACCAATTGGTTTGGATGCATTATTGGAGGATAAGATCATGTCCACAAAGTTTGAGCTTAAGGGGAGTCAGTTGGCAATGTAGAGTTGCTTAAATTTGGATCCGGACAAAGAGGGTTTTGGAATAGTTTAGTGAACTAAATCAATTGGGATTGATATAAAACTTGGCAAGGTGATCAAATATGTCATATGTAACATTTATAGAATTTTACTAGATTTATTTGAGAATATTTCTTAAAGAAATATTTCAAATTATTGAAATAGGCAGAAATAGTTTTGAAGGGTTTTGTCCAATATTTTGAACATGACCATGTGTTGAAACTCTTATATATAGATAATATATGTCCACTTAGGTTTCCTAAATTTTCTCAAATACTTTTAAAGCATTTAAATAATTTTTCCCTATAAAAGACCATTCCCGGCCTTAAGAAAAAGCCTTTAAATAAAATAGGAAAATAATATTTAAAATAAATATTTGGTGGTTTTAGGAAGTCTTATATATATTGGGTTTCAAATAAAGAATTTGGGGAAAGAGGATCCACCCAATTTGGGGACTTGCGGTGCAAATCTCAAATCAGGGGGGTTTGAAAACCTAATTTAAATAAATGCTTTTTGGCCAAAATAATATTTTGCAAAACTAGTTTTAAGTCCTATTCACACGGCATGATCATTGGACAAGAGTTGGGTTCAAGGAAAAGAGTTCTTGAGGGTAGGAGGATGTTTTATGAATTATAGAGCACCATCAAGCAATCAAACAAGCAAGCAAATAACACACAAGTCAAGCATCACAAGCAGAGAAAAGTTTTAATTGGCCCTAATTTTTGAGTGGGGTTAACTTAAGCATGAGGCAAAACACAGGGTGTGACAGACCTACCCCCTTACTAGAATCTCATCCCCGAGATTCCTAGGCTAGGTGTGGGAAAGATGCGGAAATTCAGAGGTGAGGTAGTCTTCACGCTCCATGTTCCTTCTGCTCCGGCTTGGTTGTCCTTCTAGATCTTGAAGTGCATTATGTCATGTATTCAAGTGCATCGTTGACTTCGTCTAAGGGTGAACGGCATTCTGCTAGGCTTGCCTAATGGTTAAGGGTTTGGCGAACGGGGTTCTAACAAGGGTCTCGCTTGCATGTGCATTCCAAAGTTGGAATACGTGGCAAGATAATGTGTCTGCACATGGTCCTGGGGTTTCTCACGCTGGTTAGTGATGTCTAGATGTCTCTCTCTAGTCTACATGGGTCAAGGTCTCGGCATAGTTTCCTAGTGATGGGGAATCGTCGACTTTGTTGGAGCAGTTGATCTTCCGGTGCTCGTGGATCTTCAATTGTAAGGACATCGAAGTATGTTGACATAGGCTTCTCATTGACGGGAAAGTCCTTACCTCCCTTAAGGCAAGAGATCTTCAGTCGCAGGTGGTCTTCATCCTTGAGAGTGTTGAGGGGCGTCATCATGGGCTTCTCGTCAAGATCTTCTGCGTGAGTAAGTTGCCCAGGTAGATTCTTCATTCTTCTTTGGTCGTTTGTCTTCATCATCATGGACGCACGTTTCTAGAGGGACTTTGAGTGTTTTGTCTACTCATCACTTCGTGGCAAGGTCTGCGTAGAGTCTCGTCCCTAAGACTGAGCTTAGAGACTTGGTGTAAAAAAGGGTTCTACCATCTGGGAAGGTTTCAGCAGGGTTCTAGACAAGCTGACTATTCAGAGTATAGATCAGCCATCTAATCCCCAAGGTCTGACGCTTGGCAAGTGGGGTGAACTACCTCCGACGGTGCTTCACCATGATCCAGTCAGGACTTACACCCTTGTTTGGACCAAAAAGGGGCTAGCAATGAGGTCATGACAGTCGTTCCACTCCGTTCTAGGCATCTGAAGGGAGTAGGGACGTCATGCTCATCGTACACCATCAAAGTGGTGGACCGAGGGGTGCTATAAAATTCTCGGTTCCTTCCTAGTCAGGAACTGATGGTGGACCAGTTAAATCAAGGGGCTCTTAAATCCGCTTGAGATGTCCAAGGGTTTCATCGTGCTTGGACGTCGGTGCTTCTTGATATACTCTAGTGGATGTAGCTGTCAAAGGAGCGATGGTTGACTTCTCTTTCTTCTTCTTTGTTGTTATCATGGCTTCGCAATCGTAGTGGTTCTTCGTATTGCTTGGGCAAGAAAGTCTTCTTCTGTAGGGAGGGTGCTTCAAGTAGTCCAACTCTTTCAAGGTGAAACCTTACACTTGAGAGGCATGGTAATTGGTGTTCCTGGGGCTTGTCCAAACAGGACCAAGGTGTTCCTTCTCTTATTGGGTAAATAAGTATGTCATCCATGAGGATAACAACATATTCCTCCAAATACCACATAAACACATTGCTCATGGGAAGTGTGAGAGAGGCGGTTGTTTGTTTCGGGTGGTCACTTGTCCATGGGTTTGTGGCCGAACCTAATACAGGTCCTTGTGGCCACCTTCCATATGAACATGCTTGGTGGGGGTGGAGTATCGGCCAATGTCAAATGACTTAGAACCAAGACCTATGGTCATAACCTGATCAGATTGTGGCTCAGTAGAGCTTAGAGGTTTCAAGGAGCTTATGATGGGAGTGAACATCTATCATCTTATCCTCGAGCATGGTTCTTTAGATGCCAATAGTACTACCTATTACTCCAAACAAAATCATCGTATATCATCAAAGGTATCATCTCATATAAGTCACTCCAACATTACACATGCTACACCTATCTCCGTATCTTAAGAGAAGAACAACCCATACTCTCATGCATACTCTATAGCCATTCATCTATATCCCTATGTAAAATCCTTGGGATAACATACAAGCTGCTAAGCTTGATCATGACACTACAAATCCAAGTGTGTCACTGACCTAACCAAGGTCTAAGGTATTGCATTACTATGCTAAGGAAACATGTAATAAACCAATCCAAGATCTTGTTTCCTTCCTACCAATCCAACTTAATTGATCCACGAATATCACCCACTATTACCTAACTGCTGCAAATCCAACAATGATGACGTTCCATATATCTCCAGATTTCCTAAATCCCCAAATTACACAAAGAACTATCTCATCCCAGTATAACCAGTAATTCCATCATGATGATCTAGCAAACTCCGATGTTAGGTGCATATGGATCCTTGAATCAATCCTAACAAAAATCTAGTATTATGGTTTGTCTTCCACCGAGAAATATGGTATCACGATCAAGATCATCGTACTAAATCCAAATTACTCCGAATTATGTACTTTGATTAATCCTAAGCACCTCTTAGAATCACCTATTTAAATCCAAGGTTTACATCTAGTAAGAATTTCCTACTAGTACTCCAGTTACTATTGTAACACCATCAATCCACTATCAATATCAGTTGCCAAAGTCAAGTCATTTATCCACCAATTATTTCAGCTTGTGATCACAATGGTCCTACAAAATCCAATTTTCTCAACGGGAAAGTAAGTTATGCTACTCTATCAATCTGGATCCACCAAGTTCATTTATCAACATTAAGCCTCGTAATCCACCAAAGGGTCTCAACTACTTCCTCAAGACATTTATTATGGCTAAATCAAATCATTGTCCACAAATGGTATACCCTTAGAACGATCCTTACTAGGGCATCAAGGTTCTAGTGCTAGCGTAAGAATGAAGGATGTTTGTTCACTATGATCACTAGCTTCATAATGAACCCAGTGCAAGCAGGGGTTAATGAAGATCAATAATTGCTCGAGCAAATCCATGTATTAAACACGTGATCAGAGGCTTGTGCTGGGGAGCTTGTGAGGTCTAGGTTGGGCAAGGGAGGGGTTTCCAATCTTGAGGGGAAAGCATAACTCTACGGGGTTGTGTCTTGTTGAGTCTGTTGTAGTCGAAGTATTTAGTGTCGGTTGTTTGTCGAGGTGCATCCTTGGTGCATCTTGTCTTGCTGGTCTTCAGTTGACGAGATGAGGGAGAGAAAGTAGCATCGAGAGGAGTGCCTAAGGGTGTGGTATATTGCAAGTGCAATCAAACAAGTGCCGAAAAGGCAAAACACACTTATTAAGATAAGTGGGTGTTTAGTCACGTACTTGTTGCCTTGGGCAAAAGTGCGACTTACACCTAAAGCACAAACAAGAAAGAAAATGGAACACACAATTATGGTTCTATTTGAACCATCATACAGACTCGACTACGCATGAGGGACACACGACCTATCCTACCCTAGGGGTTCTCGGACTCATTAGTCGTGCTTGCTTCGTGTCTTGGAGAGGAGTCCGCTTAGTCTTCTGGGTCTTCTTCAGGTGCTGCTATGTCTCAGGTTGTTGTTTGTCGAAACGATCTTGGTTGCACCTAAAGAGTCCTTGACAACTTCGGGTCTGGTGAGTCGACGATGAAGGTGATTCCTCATGGCTGTCGTTGACAGGGTCTTCTGGTGTCTTCGTAATCGTGCCAATGCCTTCTTGTCCTTCAAGGCGTCAAGAGTTCCACGTGGGCAATCCTTTATGCAATGACATCAACAAGGAATGATAGAGTTCCAACTTGTCGGTCATGTTGATAATATCGACACCAAGAGCGGGGGATGAAGAGAACCATTTTCCTGCTCACTATGGTGAGGCGGACCAAATGGCAAGGTTCTCATCCACCGGTGTTTGCTGACACAACAACAAAATACATGGTTGCTCTATTAGCGATGCATATCATGACATTGCATGTCTTGTGCCCTGGTCATCGAAGGCCAAGGTGGCATCATCCTGGGGCAGTGTTGAGGGTGTCACCATCTTCTGAGTCTTGATATTCTCATCCTTCGAGAGGGTATCTTCCATTATTGTCGTCTTGTCATGGTGTCATCAAACTTGTGCGAATGTCTGGAAAGGTGGCTTCCTTCAAGTTTACCCACGATGATTTCAAGGGATCCAGTGGTCAGGGGCACAAAGGTACTAACGACCATTTGTGAGGCTTTGAGAAGTAGATGAGGAGATCCAAGAGAAAAGTGGTGGAAGTGCTAAGGCAAAAACCTTTGCTTCCTTTGAAATTTTAGGAGAGGTGAGAATTATAGTGGTTTTGTAAGTAATTTTGAAGGGTTTGGAAAAATTGTTTTGTCCTGACTAACGTCCATGCTAACTAAGGGCTTCCTACAGTCAGGATGGCTCTGATACCAGCTTTGTGGGGACCCTGACTCATAAGTCGTGTTCACTGAATGCACATGCACAGTGATCCCAGAGATCAATGCTCACTGAACACACAGAAACTGGAAAACAAGAGTCTTACATCCATTACATACCGGTTTACTCAAATATACCCTTTATGGCCAAGTCTTCATATGATTCCAGCGGAAATCTTCAACAATAGCGTGAACCCATGCCATCAGCCTTAACCCTACAGGCATTCTGACTAGGAAGTGTCCTAGCTCGCACGAACGTCACCAAGGTATCCTTCGTAATATCCTTTTCTCTTATGCCTGGCCAATAAAATAACCAGTGGCAAGCCAGAAAGTACTTGCAAGCCACCCATGTTGGAACAAGGCAACAACAATGCATGATATAGCACTAAGTACGTATTTGGCAGAAAGCTAATTTTGAATGCAATGACATGATCAAGTAACTATGTAAGTATGCATCAACAGCTGGCAGATATCCATATGAACAAGTTACAGATATCATCATAAATAGGGGGTTGAACATCTTATGTTCAGTCATCACGTCAAGTCATCTGACTTATCTCAAGTATACCATCTTTGTTATCCACACACACCAAGTTTATGAAAACCCAGGACATAGTTTAAGCAGCACCACCCAATTGTCCTTGACCGTGGACACGGCTATTCAAATAGTTTTACACTCTACAGAGGTTGCACACTTTAACCACAAGACTCGGGGAACTTCCGTGTCATCCACGACTCGCGGTATATAACAGACCCAAGGTAAGCACCCGAACAATGCCTTTCCCCTGATGATACTAAACAAAGAGTCCACTTTATTGGTACCCAGCTGTAACATCCCAAAATTCTAAATTTTGGAATGTTATATTAAATAAATAAGTAGGATTGTTTGCTTTAATGTTGTGTGATTGATTGTGTGAAATTGAGTGGAATTTTGAAACTTTTGAAATTTTAATGAGAGGGAATAAAATGACTTTCCCAAAATTTTCTATTTCGAATCCCTATTCAATTTGAGTTCAAATATTTTCAAAACCCTCTTATAAAATCAAATGAGAGGAGGTAAATGACACTCAAAAATCAGATACAATGTTTTTGACTCAAATTTTAAAATAAAAAAAACTATTTGCCATTTATTTGAAATTCTAGTTTCTTTTCATTTTGGAGTTATTGCAAAAAAAAATATTTTTTTAAAATATTTTATTCGGCCTTAAGAAAATGTTCATGTCTTAGGAAATATTTTTATGAAAATTTTGATATATAATATGCCTATATAAAATGTTTTTCTATTTTTGTTTATTTGTTTTTCTTTGCTGTTTTTTTTAAAAAAAAAAGAAACTGAAAACACTGTTCATCCGGGCTGAATCAGCCCATGTGGCCCTCTTCTTCTCTCTTTTCCTCTTTGTGTATGATTTTAGTCCCACCTTGCTTAGCTTTAGATCTTTGTACCTTTTTTTCACCTATAAATATAGACCCATAGGTGCACCCAAAAGTCATCCACTTCGGGTTGAATCGAATCGTTTCGGTTTGACTAGCTTTATAAAAAAAAATTCTTCTCTCCGGCGGGATTTCTGGAAGTCGTCTCCTCTTTGGATTTATATCTTCTCTGCATATAAAGGTATTCTCTTCGTATTTTCTTTTATACTCCTGTAGTTTAATATCCCTAGACCAGTATTTCTATAGTAGTATACGGTAGAGTAATTAGATTATTAATTAGTCTCCATATTTACTCATTAGTCCTAGAATTATTTTAGACATAGCATTTTTCCTCCGTAAAACAGCTTGGTCCAGATTTTTCAAATAGCCATAACTTTTTACTCGTTTATCAGAATTAGATGAAACCAACGCCTAGAGTTTCGTCTTGACTTCACCTATCCAATCAATCTATCACGTCAATTTTTTTCAAAATTTCAAATTTCGAAATTTATTCAGATTTATATTCAAACTTCTTTTGATCATATCTTTTTATCCGTAGCTCCGTTTCCGATGAATCCAATTGCGTCGGATCCGTATCAAAGTAATCTTTCCGTTCACATCATTAGTGTTATCGTTTCAACATATAATTTTGATCTTGCTCATACTTCTCTATTGGTCCCCAAAATGTGTTCACACACTGTACTAAGCTAACTCAATGCCATATTGAATTGCTTATAACTTTTGATCCATCATTTTGAACCTAGTAATTCTTTTTTCTACACGTTCATATTGACTTCCCATATATAGTAACATCATTAGTTTCAATCTTTGAACCTTTCAAATTGGAGCGATTCAATTTGAATCCAAACCTTCATTTGATCATATCTTGCAAACTGTAACACCTTTTTAATTGATTCTTTTTGCCCCTAAATATCCGTGTCATATATTTTTATTCATAACCATCGTACGTCGGTTTTTGTTCATAACCATCGTACGTCGGTTCAACTTATTTTGACCTTTGTGAATTCAGATTCAATTCATACTTGAATTTACAGTTCAACTTCTTTTGATCTTTTCAATTAAATTCTTTCTACAAATAAATTCTTATGCCTTATACTATTTGTCAAACAACATTCATGTTGTTCTCCCATACTTTGGATCGGTTAGAACCTATCTTTTCTTATTTAACCTTAGTATGTTGTTATTTTCGCACCAAGACATGTTTTGTTCTTGCGTTTTTCAGTTCTTTGTTTTGGCATGAATGTTTATTGAATGTTATTTGCTTACGATAGATTTTCATCGGAGAGTGACGAATAGTTCTATCAAGTTATTTCTGAGAGCGATATCTTATCTTCATCAACAGTACAGGCAAGTTCACCTTGACCATCTATTTCATACCTATGTTTTTATTGCATGTAGTGACATCATTCAGCACATCCCTCCCGTAGTGTTATTGAAATTCTTGTAGTTGAGTAGAATGCATGAGGTAGGAACCCACCACTGGTTACTAAAGCCCCGAGAACGTTAGTTACTTTTATGCTATGCTGAAGTAGACGGGGTTTGGTATGAGCGTTCGTGAGTGGTGTGAAGAAGGACTCTACGTCAAGACGACAACTTCATGAAGACATTTTCAAGTCCTGCATCTTCAAGTCCTCAAGACTTCAAGACTCGAGAAGACAAGTTTTCAATACACACTACTGGGTGAAGGATGGTTGATTGGGCATCCCTGGAGAAACCAGTGGATGGCCGGGATGCATGGAGAAGCGCCATGACATCTTGCGGAAAGCTTCACCCAGACTCAAAGAGAAGGATGAATACTTCATGCCCGGAAGCTTACCTGTGTAGCCACAAGTCATTATGGGCTCTGGCTTGGTTGATCTTTGTTGTGACTCTGCTGGGCAGTGCTACGAGATGTAGTCGACGTTAGGATTGGGATGGGCACTGTCGGACAGTCAGGGAAGCACTCTGAAAGACCATGTTTCTTTCATCCTGTTCTCAAACACCAGGCAGTGCGAGGACTTACCAGGAGGGAAAGAATCTTGTGGGTAAAGTACACAACACTCTGCAGAGTTAAACCTAATCGATTAGCCGTGTCCACGGTTACGGACAATTTGAGCCTCTGGACATGGATCTATCTCAGAACTCTCAACACTGGACTGATAACTTAATTGTGGGCAACTTAAGATACTTGTGGGTATTGAGACATTGGTTGGCGGAACCATGTCATGATAGGTAATTCCATAGTGAAATTCCTGATATTCCTTTTGTTGTAGAAAAATAAAATCAGCTTTTACGCAAAAAACTTAGACACAGAGCCATAAAGCCTTTGCATATAGAATAGTCTTTATTCTTCTGTTCTACTATGGTGATCTTGCCAGTACATTCAATGTACTGACCTATATGGCTGCAACGTATTATGTTGCAGATTCTCTTCTACGACGGGTAAGAGTACGATTCAGGGTTACGGTCCGCACTCAACTTGCCGTTGGTGTTATTGGGACTCCACTCCCGTTGACTGTACCCGCTGCTATTTTTAAGGTATATATCAGTTTTACGTTTACATGTGATTGCACTTTGGTATATACATTGATGTACTGTGTGTGCCAGCATACTGATCCAGGGATGGCACAGAAAACACAGAGGCTTGACTCGTTTTGAGTCGGGTCGCTACACCAGCCCTCATGATGTACATCATACAAGCCTTGCTTCAGATCATACCATCCATGAAGGGACCAACGGTGTGCCCGGTGCCTATGAAGACAACGCATGATCGTCCTTACCGGCATGACCCCCTATCGAGAGTGACCATGTCACTCCCACCACTAGTAATGCGGGCTCTATGCTAGTACCCATCAAGGTAATCAACAAAGCCCCGTCCCATAAGGGGCATCATGGTTGTGCATGTAAGGTTGGGACGGTCGACAAATCTTCAATCTAATCTGTTTTCAAAAACACACACACACTCACTTGCTTCGGTACACCACTTCTTCCTCAAGTGGTTACCCAACTCATCATCACCTCCCTCGGGCATTAGTGGCACCTGACGGGGTTTTCAAAAAGTCTTTGAAATCATATTGTTACCATCACCATGCATATTCCCATCCCACTTGCATAGCAACTACTAGCATCCTAACTACTCCCACCCGCACAACCCTCATAAGGAAGTAGGTTCATGCACGATGCAAGTATCAACAAGAAAGTATCGGAGGCATCCCATTGAAGGGGGATACCACATGAACATGATCATCATCAAGAAATGATGTGCCATGTGCCATGCAATAAAAGGCTTCCATAGTCATGGTCAAAGGGTTGCTTGCCTGGTTTATCCAAGTCTTCAAGGCCTTCACACGCTTCTTTTCCTCTCCGAGCACTTCGTCTATCTTGTCAACTACCGTCGGTAAACAACCATAATAAGCAACACAACAAGCAGAAAATAAAAGTGCTCTATAAATAGTAGTTTTATTTGTCTTGACACCTCTAGTCATGAGATAATAACCAAGGGGGTTTCGTTGGATGTGGATCAAGGGGGATTTTTGAATGGTGCAAATAGATGAAATGATGATCCTACTTGAAGTCTACAGAAAACATTTTTTATAAAAATGACTGAATGCACCCATTTAATAGGGCATGATTTTAGAAACATTTAGGAAGTGGTTTCACTAGATTTGGAGTTGGGATGATTTTCCTAGGGATTTTCAAAGTGGATCGTACATGAAGAAATGGTCTAATATTTTGCATAGCAAAATAAGTGTAAGACAAAATGTTCACCACTTAGTGCATGAATTTGGATACTCCTACAAACTTGAATCACTCCATTTGGAGTTCATAATAATTCCCTAGGAATTTGCAAAGTGGGGTTCTACATGGTTCAAATTCAAATTTGAATTTGAACTTAACAGAAAGATTTATGGAAAATGTGCAATGCACTTATTTGGTTAGGCCAAGATTTTAGAAGCTTCTAGGAATTTGAATCAGCAAATTTGGAGTCAAAAAGAATATCTAGGATTTATTTGTCTCTCTAGAAAAAGAAAAAGAGCAAAATATTTATACCTAAATGGCTATCTTCCACGCAGGTCGCAGTACAGCAGATGGGCCGGCCCAGTGGCTTGGCCTGGCGGGCGAGCTGCCACGTCGAACGTGCACTCTTGGGTATGCACCTTTCTATGGCGAAGGAGGGTTCGAAGAAATACACCTCCACTTAACCTGATCGTGGGGCCGCCCGAGTGCTGCTTCGGCTGCCAGGTGGGTCCGGGAGGAGGCAAGGCCCGCTGGCAGATCTGTCGTCCTCCTCCCGCCTCAGCCGATCAAGAGCGGATAGGAGGGCGCCGGCATCGCCCGTGCCGGCAGCCCATGCTGCCTTCGGTGAGGCTCGGCTCACTGGGGAGCTCAAGGAAGGCCGACGGTTTGGAGGAGCCGCGTAGCGCACGTTGGGGAGGGCCACGTCGAGGAGGGCACTGACCGAGGCAGGCGTGGTCGACAGCAATGATGAGAAGAGCGCAGCGGCCACCCGAAGGAAGGGAGGGACTACAGGGAGTTCCGCAGTAGCTTGGGCATTGCCATGGTCTGGTTTAGAGGAGAAGGAGGGCCTTAAATGGCTCGAATTTAAGCCGAGGCCGGCTAGCAGGTTTTGTCCATGGAGGTTGATGGAGCGAACAAGAGGGGGAATGGGTTGGTCCAGGAGGTCCTCGGTAGGGAGAGAGATCATATGGGCACTGCAGGAGGGCTCGGGTGAGGGTGGGAGTAGAGGGCGACGGTACGCGTGTCCTGGGTGTTGGTGGATGTCGTCCACGACAAGGAAGAGGGAGAGGGGGAGCAGAAGAGGACTAGGTCGTTGCGCGTGTGAGCACGCTCACTGGTGCGCTCGGGCAGCACTGTGCGCGTGTGAGGAGCGGACTTAGTGGGGGAGAGAGGAGGGGGACGGGAGGGAGGCATGTCTCAGACATCGAGGTCGTCTCGAGGGACACGAGCAGGAAGCACAAGGCTGTCGGGGGTGTGGATTGGGAGCGACTACAATGCCGGAGCGCACTATAGCACACTCCAAAGCACGCATATGGCTGACATGGTGTGCTCCAGGATGCTGTCGACGCGCCCACCTTGTCCACTAGTTGCGGGGCTTTACCAGAGATGCCCTAGGGGTGCAAAGAAGCTAGGAGAGAGGAAGGGAAAGAAAATACAGGTGGGGGAGGGCAATGCAGGGCCTAGCCAGAGGTAAAAATGAAGGTTTTACCCTATCAATGATTTAGCTAGGAGTGTAGGATTCTTGCTGGAGGTATAAGAGGTATGTGAGAGACTGTGGTAAAAATTTGAGAGCAATGGGAATAGTAAAAGTGCTGAAAATAATAGCTTTTAGAAATGTCCAGAAGGTGTTTGATGGAGTTTTGGGTCATCTAAGATGTTGTGACTGACATGAGACTTAACAGGAGTGAATAATAGATAGAAATGAGGTTGGTCACCAAGTTTTAACTTATTTGAAGAAGGTTGCCGATGTAAACTTGGTAAACCCTAGAAATGAGCAGAATTGGATTTGCTTAGATCTAGCTATGTAAATCCATTATCCTTGATTAACCACTTGATGTGATAGCATTATTTGGGTATTAGAGCATACCCAAAAAGTTTGGGACCAATTGGGAAAGCTTGACAATGCAAACATTCCCAATTTTTTAAATCAGCAAGAAGGGGTTTGGGGTGATTTGGACAAGTTAACCTGCTTTCCTTGATGAACCACTTGGTTTATATGCATTATTGGAGGACTATATCATGTCCGCAAAGTTTGAGCTGAAGGGGAGACATTTGGGAATGTAGAGTTGCTTAAATTTGGATCTAGACACATAGGGTTTTGGAATAGTTTAGTGTACCAAATCAATTGGGATTGATATAAAACTTGGCAAGGTGATCAAATATGTCATATCTGACATGATGGAATTTTACTAGATTTATTTGAGAATATTTCTTATAGAAATATTTCAAATTCTTGAAATAGGCAGAAATGGTTTTGAAGGGTTTTGTCCAATATTTTGAACATGACCATGTGTTGAAACTCTTATATATGGACAATATATGTCCACTGAGGTTTCCTAAACTTGCTCAAATATTTTTAAAGCATTCAAATAATTTTTCCATATAAAAGACCATTTCTGGCCTTAAGAAAAACCCTTTAAATAAAATAGGAAAATAATATTTAAAATAAATATTTGGTGATTTTGGGAAGTCTTATATATAGTGGGTTTCAAATAAGACATTTGGGGGAAGAGGATCCACCCAATTTGGGGACTTGCAGTGCAAATCTCAAATCAGGGGGTTTTGAAAACCTAATTTAAATAAATGTTTTTTGGCCAAAATAATATTTTGCAAAACTAGTTTTAAGTCCTATTCACATGGCATGATCAATGGACAAGAGTTGGGTTCAAGGAAAAGAGTTCTTGAGTGTAGGAGGATGTTTTATGAATTATAGAGCACGAGCAAGAAATTAAACAAGCAAGCAAATAACACACAAGTCAAGCATCACAAGCAGAGAAAAGTTTTAATCGGCCCTAATTTTTGAGTCAGGTTAACTTAGTCATGAGGCAAAACACAGGGTGTGACACATACCAACTGATTTTCTGAGAGAGAGCCACCTAGTCATGTGTTGAGATCATGCCATTCAATTCCAACCATATGAATCTTGATCTCTAGACTCCCCAAGTTGCTTTCCACCCAATCAATATCTTCCACCATAGCCAAATTTGTGCGAGAGTGATTGTGTGTTGAGGAGACTATCATCTTGAAGCACGGGAGCAAGGAGTTCATCGACATTATCGAGCCTATTACCTTTTGGAGTGTGGTGCCTCCTAGATTGGTTAGGTGTTGCTTGGGAGCCTCCTACTTCGTGTTGTGGAGTGAACCAAGAAGTTTGTAAGGGCAAGGAGATCACCTACTTCATGAAGATCTACCCCGAGTTAGGCTAGTCCTCCGTGGACGTAGGCCATCATGGTATAGTTGAGGTTGCTTCTTTGTGGAACCCTCTGTGGGTAGAGCCCTTCGTGTTCTCTCGCGACTTTTACCCTCCATGGGTTGAAGACTCCATAAACATGGACGTATGATAGCACCACCTATCAAAACCACAAGAAAAATCATCATGTCTCCAAATTGCGTTTGATCTTCCTACCCTTCCTTTACTACTCAAGCTTGTCTTTACTTTCTCCTGCTATACTCGTAGACATGCATGTGTAGGGTGTGCTTAACTTGCTATGAATGCTAAATCTGCCAACACTTAAAATTGGGAAAAGGTAGATTTTTATTTGGTCAAGTAGTCTAATCACCCCCCCCTCTAGACCTACTTTCGATCCTATAGAAGCAGGAGTCGACGGGGCTGAAGGACGTCGGCGCACCCCTACCTGGCGTGCCAAATGTTGGAATTAGGGCTCCGCAGACCCGATGAGGTTCGAACACTAGGGTGCACTCATTCTTCAGTCCCGATCTACCTCTCAGCTTCTCAGCAGTTCCCTGCAGTTCTCACAAGGGAAGCAAACAAACGCCCACAGTTTTACCCAGGTTCAACCCACCTTGCGGTGTAAAACCGTACTCCTGCTTTGTGCTGGATTGGCCTCATGAGGAGGCTAAGGATGAACTAGTACAGTAGTGGGCTAGCCTCACGAGGGCTCTTGGCAGTGTTGAACTAGTTGCATTCAACTTGCCTTCTACGATGGAAGCTAGTCATTATTTATAGGGGCCACGGTCCTCTTCCCTTATCGCACAGGCGGGAAGGGATCCACAACGGACAAATTTGAAAGGGGACAAGAGGTACATCCTATCCTCACTAAAGGTGGTCTTCGCCTGCGAAGCTTCGGAATGTGATGCGGTGGTGGGCTCGGTGATGACATCTGTTCTGTCGAGCTCATGGTCTTGGTCCTGTTGCACTGGAAAGGAAACCTTTGAGGGGGATTCCTTGGGAACCGGTGTTGTCCTTGTATCCTTAGCACTAAAGAGGAAATTGTCCCCCCTCTGCGCCCGCTGGCGCCCGCCTGGCTTTGCCATTAGAACCCATGTCACCCTAGCCTCGGAAGGCAGGGTACTTGCATAGGAATCTCCGCTCCTCGGGAGGCATCCTGGGGGGATGTCACTTCTCTAGAGGTCTTGGTGTTGTTCTCCTCACGAGGCAGAGGCTCCTATGAGGACCTTCGCTTGAGGGGCTTCTTGCTGGGCCGTATAGGGCCTTCGAGGTGGGGCACGAACCTGGCCGCAAGCAGGCAGGTCTGGGTACCCCTAGTCCTAGAACGCCGACAGCATCCACCACAACATCACCCACATGAAGTCTTCTAGGACAAAACCCATGGTTAGTTTATCCCTCTTAGGGGGGATGTCACATCAAGGGGGAGCTTTACTCTAAGACTTGAGTTAAAGCTTCTCTTAGAATGTGACAACATTAACAAGCTTTATGTAAAAGTGGCAACCCCACTTGTGCTTAAACGATGAGTATGACCTATGATCAAGTATTCTTACTTGGCTCCTAAGTCAATATACTCATATATAGATGAATTCGTCAGTGCCAAAGTTCTTGATAGATGCTAGAGTGTTTGTGCATATTTGCCATGATTTCATTTGACATCTTATTGTGCGAGCATGTTGGCCTGCATATCTTTACTCATTTGACGATATCCAATTGCTGCTATTTGGCTTTTGGTTTTCTTTTGCCAATTGGATGTACAAGAATGCCTCATCGAATTTCTCTGTCTCCTGACAGTTAGCAATCTCGGTGGCACCAAAACATTCCAATCGGTTTCACCAACAGTGAGGGGTATATAGCCTGGCGGACCCTACTTCTGAAATTCAATCTTCAAAGATTAGTTCCTCCAAACCCCAAACTGCCATTTCGGAGCCCCTAGTCATCGCCTTTGCTCCCCCGTGCACCTCTACCGTTGGGAATCGCTGTTGTCGACGAAATCTTTGCCGCCATCGTCGCCTTAGCGGATTCATCATCGAATTAGGGTATGAATTCGGCCCCTTGTGCGCTCCTCTTTCATATTCATGCACATTAGGGTACTCTTATCAATAATCCATTCCATGCAATATTCCTAATCCACTATAAAAGTCATTAGGTTAGCAAATGAGAAAATTTTAGGTTTAGCCGTCCGCAAAACGCATCTCGGTGACACCGAGTCGCAAAAATCGGTGCTGCCGATTTGGTTCTAGGGTTTCTCAGAATGGTCTCGGTGAAACCAAGCGGTCATTTTCGATGACACCGAAGTGATTGCCAAGTTTCTATGAATTATACCATATATCTCGATGGATCCGAAAATCTTGACTCGGTGGTACCGAAATCCATTTTGCAAAAAGCTAAAACTAAGAATTTCTTTGTTCAAATTTGAATATATTTTTTGTGTTTTGTGATGCTCAACCCCACTGCTCTTCTATGCTCTATTCATAGGGTCAGTATGTCAAATTCAATGGACAACCAAAATGACTTTAGAGAGCCCAGTGTTCATGCAGATCCAAGCACTAGTCCTGAGGCCAGTTCTCCATCTTCATAAGGTCCAGGCACCCCAAGCTCTCATGGGTTGCCCAAGGCTGCTACAAGAGCCGGGAGGAAGTTAAACTCTGATGAAGAAGATTCAATTTTTTTGCCAAAACAGGTTCTTGCTAAGGAAAGGCAATACAAAGCAGAGAAAGCTGCTAAGAAGTCTGCAATAGAGGCCACCTCATCTAGGAGGCCAGTAAGAAAGGAGTATGCCAGTACTGAAGCCATGAGAGCACCAGAGTGCTAGGTCATCCATGTCCATTGAGGCAGCCAGGAGCTCCATGCCCAAGAAGGCAGCTGAGAAGAAGAGGAGCAGAAAGAGGATTGCTCATGCTGTTGGAAGACCTACCTCCATGTATGAATATCCAGAAGAAGCTGAGGAAGAGGAAGAGCTAGTGGACAAGGCTCCTCCTAAGAAGAAGAAGAAGAAGAAGAAGAAGAAGCTACTTGCTGATGCCATGACCAGTCAGGCCCCATCCAAGAGCAATATAGCTGCTCCCAATAAGCCCACAACTCCAAAGTCCAATAGGACAACCAAGGATGTTCCAGCTGCAGCCAAGAACAAGGGTTCCTCCTCCAGAGTTGCCGCTGAAGAGGATGAGATGACTGTTTTGAGGAAGCTAAGACCCCACCTTCCAGAGCACAATGATAACCATCCTATTGCCGAGGACATGAAGAATAGGAAGGACTCAGGGCTGAGGGAATGGAGAGCTATTGGTCCATATTCTCAGAGGAGAAGGACAGGTGTAGACTACAAATTCTACACCAAAGAGCGGCAAGATTTCTATGAGACCATTGTCCTAGACAAGAGCCTAGCTATCAGTGATATGAGATATGTAGATTGGGACTACATCAAAGAGAATGAAGATTATTTTCCCCATGTGCAAGAGAACTTCAAGGCCATTGACATTGATGCATTTGTTGGTAGAGAGTTGACCCCTTAGAATGATGAAATGATCATCCAATTCTACTCCACAACTCATTATTATGGTGATAGTAGAATTGTCTGGATGACAGAAGGAGTCAGGTATGAATCAACAATGGAAGAGTGGTCTACCATCTTAGGAGCCTCACAAGTGAGAGATGGTGATTTGGATGTGTACTCTGAGGCCAAGATTAATCATAACTCCATGGCTTAAGATGTACAAGGAGATTCCTGCTGACTATGTGCATTCACATAAGTTTGGCTCGGTATACTATCTGCAGGAAGGACTCACCACCACCAACACCATCATGAGGTATACTTTGATGCCCAAATCAGGAGATGAAAAGATGATCCGAAGATTCTCCATCAACATGCTCCATCACATTGACCTTCACACCAGATTTAGGGTCATGGATTTGATTGTCGAGACTGTGAAGAGGACTACTGGTGATCAAAAGAGATCATGTGGATATGCTCCATACATTCAAATTCTTATCCAATCCAAGCTTGAGAAGAATGTATATGCACTTGATTGACCACATATGCCACTCTTCCCTGAGTTTGAGGACAATGTTGTGTTGATGAATCCAGATCATCCCACTTCATCTACTGCACAGGAACCAGCTGAGGCAGCCAGAGCCACTGTACTCCAGTGCCAAGGACTAGGAGTGAGCAGATGGACCTTATTCTTAGCTCTATCCAAGGCATGCAAAATGACATCATAGAGATTCTGAAGAACCAGAAGAGTCTAGAAAGGATTGTTGAGGACAAGTTCCACACACTGAACAACGAGGTTGATGGGCTGACAAAAACTATTGACAAGCTCAAGAAGGAAGTGGATGATATACACCTTCCTCACACCTCAGATGATGATGATGATGATAGTCACCCTCTCCATCCTAGCACTCAGTTCAACACCCAAGCTAGATCTGTGATAGTGCCAGCTCCAGAGATGAGACCATCTTCATTGGCCCATGTTGTAGCCCCTTCAGTTCCTCCAGCTCCTTTAGCACCTCCAGTGTTTACTCAAACTCCTTCCATGACATCTGTAGAAGTCTTCGCTGAAGCAGTTCTCTCGACTCCTACATCAACAGCCGGAGGAGATCAGCCCTAGAGATACGATTAGTCATATACCATTGAACTTTTTGGTGACTTGTTTCCAAAGGGGGATAAGTTGTATAGATCATAGGGCTTCGGGAGAGAGAGAGAGAGAGAGAGTTGCTTTTTATCGCTCTCCAAAACTTTAAAATCTTTTGGTTTATCATTTGTGTTAAACTTGTTGGTGTTTGATCATACATTTATTATGTGTTGCTACTACTTCCTATATTTTGAGATGATCATTCACTTCTTGCTTGATGTGTTGTGCTATGTTGTTCATTCATCTTATTCCCGCACACCACCAAGTTGTATGTGACATGGAAGAGTGCCCCGTGAACCTAATCGATTGTGAATTTGCATTCAAACGCAACTTCAAAATAGTGCACAAATTTAGGGGGCTCTTGCTTATCACATACTTCTCAAAGCGATGATTTTATTCATTGATTATATCATATGTCAAAGCTTTGATCTATATGTTGTCATCAATTACCAAAAAGGGGGAGATTAAAAGCAATGTGCTCCCTTGGTGGTTTTGGTAATTAATAACAACATATATCTCATTGGACTCATGTTTCCACTAAGTATATTTCAGGAAAAGTCCAATGATGGGATGGCTATAGATTGTGAGGAGACCCCAAGATGCAAGGAATGGAATTGGCAAAGCTTCAAGCAAGGAGACTCTACATTTTACTTTGTGAGAAATCACTTTGAGTCCATAAGAAAGCCAATACTATTAAAAGGGGTGAGATAATGTTGGTCAACAAATTGCTCCACGTGCACAAGTGCTAGCCACCAAAAACACCCACAAGCTCTCCCACAAAAATACTCTGTCTAAACCATATCACACAAAATCGGTGCCACCAAGTTTCCCACTCGGACCTACCGATTTTCTCCTCAAACAGAACCCTAGCCAACTCCTAACTTCTCGGTACAACCAAGTACTACATCAGTGCACCCGAGTTTCGGTGACCAAGTTTCGGACGGCCAAATTTATAGAATCGAAATTTCTGAGTTTTATGGATCAGTCTCAACGAGTTTGGAAATTGCGCTCGGCCACTCATATCGGTACTATCGAGAATCATATGTCGGTCTCATCGAGATTCCTAAAGTTGCCACATTTTGAACAAATCGGTACGACTGAGTTTTACTTCGGTTTCACCGAGTTGGTCAATAATGGTGTAATGGTTGGATTTTTGGACATGCCTATATATACCCCTCCACCACATCCCACTCGCAAGAGAAGCACTTAGTACAGTTCCCCACTTCCCGTATCCAAATTTCTAAGAGAGAACCACCTACCCTTGTGTTGAGATCAAGATCATCCACTCCACCATATGGATCTTGATTTCTAGCCTCCCCAAGTTGCTTTCCACCCAATCAATCTCTTCTACCAAGCAAAATCAGTGAGAGAGTGATTGAGTGTTGAGGATTGTATCATCTTGAAGCACAAGAGCAAGGAGTTAATCATCACTATCAAGCCTATTACCTTTTGAAGGGTGGTGCCTCCTAGATTGGTTAGGTGTTGCTTGGGAGCCTCCTACCTCGTGTTGTGGAGTTAAACCAAGAAGTTTGTAAAGGCAAGGAGATTGCCTACTTCGTGAAGATCTACCCATAGTGAGGCTAGTCCTTCCTGGACGGAAGCCGTTATGGAATAGTCAAGGTTGCTACTTCGTGGACCCTTATGGGTGGAGCCCTCCGTGGACTCTCGTGACCGCTTCCCTCCATGGTTTGAAGACTCCATAAACGTGGATGTACGATAGTGCCACCTATCGAAACCACGGGAAAAATCTCTGTGTCTACAATTGTGTTTGATCTTCTATCCCTACCCTCTACTACATGTGCTTGTCTTTACTTTCTGCTGCTATACTCTTATACATGCATGTGTAGGGTGTGCTTGACTTGCTATCATTGCTAAAATCTACCCATAACTAAAATTGGGAAAAGCTAAAAGTTTTATTTGGTCAAGTAGTCTAATCAACCCCCCCCCCCAACCCCCCGTCTAGACTTACTTTCGATCGTACAGATATCCGACCAATAATTCGGCGCCGCCAAGGCCGCATCATCACTCCATGGCTTAAGTGGGTTGGGCGCCGACATCGCTGCACCGTCACTTCATCAAGTTGACATCGACCGCGTCACAAATTCCTACTTGCGTCAGCATCACCTCGCCGTCGCCTCATCGAGTCGACGTCCACTTCGTCGACCTGCTTCTGCTCGTCGGATGGCATGGGGGCTCTAACGCCACCTCATTGACCTGCTTCATCACCTCAGCTGGACCTAGGGCTTTGCCTTCCCACGATAAATGTGTCGTATCGACACTTAATCAAACTGAGCTCCTTGTGGACGACTTGGGGGCTAAGACCTCATCCCGCCGCAACCTCAGATTGCATCATCAACAACAGGAGTATAAAACAACTTAAGTCGCTTTCATGCTAAAAAAATCCATTTTTCAATTCATGTCTAGCTCGATGAGGCATTATATTTGTGTGTAATAAAAAGAATTCCAAAAACCTTTTTTTACCCAAGTTAACTAGGGATGATAAATTAATATGTGTCGCTTTATGATAAGTGTTTTATTCTTAGTTGTTACAAAGTCTTTTTCTGCTACTCCTTTTTGACTTGAGTTATGATCAAATAGCCGATAGATTGGCTACTCTATATGACTGTTCAAATTTAGAAGTAGCGTAAAAAGCACTTGCCTTTGAGATAAGGAGGTTGAAGCTGGAGGCCGGCCCACTCGAAGCCTAGATATTGGACTTATCGTGTTAAAGCACGACAACGACACACATTACTTTTAAGACCAATTTCGGATTGACACAAAAAAAATTGATTTATAATTCTAACGAAAAGTTTATACGTAGATTTTTTGGTTTCTGAGCTTATGACACTCTTAAAATATTTGTATATTTTTCCGAGGGTAGGGCATCCTATTGACTGTGGTGTACTATGTGTTATTTTGTTCGGGGACAATCTTTTTCGACCCGACATTACGCATCTTCCCTGCCGAGCTGCACCTCGGCGATGGGAAAACAAAAACGGTTGTTGAGCAAGTTCTCGAGGAGATACGGTATGGGTCGGCTATGTTGCCTAACCCAAGTCTCAAGGGCTACTACATTGATGATTCAATGCAGAAAAAAGCAAAGTGCAATACGGTTTTCGAGGAGATTACGATCCTCTGGTCGATCGGCCGCACCCAATCTAAGTCTCAGGGGCTACTACACATGGTGTTTCCGTCCCTAGAAGTATGCTCTCGTGCAAGGACTCAATCCTCAGGTCAATTTATTGAATCAACCTGAGTTTCGGGGGCTACTTGGATCATTTAAATTATCCTTCAGGTGCATACTGCACTTAAGATCGGCGTACACCTTGAGGACTACTGGCTATATACCTCGACAAAGAATAAATTGCACCAATCAGAAAAATTCAACAGAAAATCGGTCAAAGAATGAGGCGGTGCCCCACCCTTGGAAGCAGTCCATCATGGAGGTCGGCTATGAGTGGTTGGCTACATATGGGACTTTTCCAGCATGAATCTCGGCTAAACTCTTTCTTATTTTCAAGACCTAGGTGGTCTATGTCACCTTATACACACACAAAAATGAGGTGTTGCGTGAAAATAATAAGACATCTGATAAAGGCAAAGGGAACCTGGAAGTGGCTCCTCGGATGCCCGAGGATCCTCAAGATCAGGGAGGGGAAGATTTGTTGAACCGGATTTCAAGACAGACGACCGAAGACAAAGAACGGTTCGGAAGAACCGAGGAGCGTCCCCAACTTGAAGACTGGTTCACAGTCTACTGACAGAGTCCTAGACTAGGGGGTACTCACCATGTCGTCCCCAGACCATGAGGACAGGCCCGAGGACCCCCCCCCCCCCATTGTGGTTCATTAGTGGGCCACTTCAAACAGCCCATGATGCACACACGGAAGATTCCACAAGACTTGGCATACAAGACGAGGACTCCTCTCCACCGACGTATCCTACTAGGACACCTATTATTCTAGTCCTCTGGTACATTATATAAACTGAGGCCAGGCTAATCGATAAATCATCTCATATTGAGACATAACTCATTCATACACGATCTCAAGATAGAACAACCAGTACTCTTTACCCCATCCACAATCAACACACCAAACTAGGATGTAGGTTTTGATGTCCTCCAAGTGCACAGGGTTGTTGTAGCACCTTTGTGATAAGTAAAGTGTTGAACCCACAGGGAGCAGATAGGAAGGCACCACAAACCCCGCAACTACCTTGTCACTTCACGTAGCTACGTACGGAACCAAACCTGAGTTTGGAAATAGTCTACTCTATCGGTTGCTAGGTAAACAAGATAAAAAAAGGATAATTAACTAAACTACTAACAAGAAGATAACAACAGGAATTAAAAGGCACTAAGTTAGTAAGGACGGTGCTTGAGTAGAAAAGCGTTCTCGAGGGTTCTGGAATCACTGCCACTAATATGAACTATCGTATCCTCTACTCACTCGTCAAATGCAAAAGGTGGGCAGAGTCGGGTACAAAACATGATCTACTCTAACATAGACTTCGTGCCACTCACACCACTATCATAGTCTCCCCCATAGGGTTACAACTCACGAAAATTAAGGGTTTACCCTGTGGACGTAGCCTCTCTAAGGGTTCTTCGTAACTCCCTTATCAATTGTGATGGCGAGGAATCAGGGTTTTTATTGTTACTTGGAATTACCCCAACGCCCCAACCCCTCACAACGTAGTAATATACTTCACGGCAACAAGGCATAAATGTGAGTGAGAGATCCTCTCAACATTTGCGAAGGCTACTAACTCGAATAGAATCATATCAAGTAATATTGAAACATGGCTTAAGCTAATCTGGAGCTGGTGCTTATGTAATCTAGGGTTTTGACACTTATCTTGCTGCTGTTTTGTGACTTGGCTTGTGTGGTTTGCTTCATATGGCTCCCACTTCTCTGATTTGCTCCATTTGTCACCCTGTTTGAGATCCACTTATTATCTATTAGATCATGACTATAATTGTCATGGTCTCAAGTGCTAGCTCCTAAAACAATGCATTTCCATAGTGGAAATGCTACATTTATAACATAACACTATTCTTTTTAATTTTGTTGTTTGTTTTGCAGGTTAACAAAGAAGAGAAAATGAAAATAACGAGAAGATCTTACTTAGGTAGTATATCGAAGTAGTTAGGTTAGTTTAGGTCTTCTCTTTTGTACAACAAGATTGTAATCTTGTTTATTTATTTATTTATTTCCGATTTCAATTGTAAGATAGTTTGTATTATTTATCTCAATTATTAATAAAGTTTGGAATTTCCTTTATCATTTTCCATTTATTATTAATTGCATTTCTAATTTCATTTGATTTGTACTTAAGCATTTAAGTCCTTAAGTTGAAGTTATTTATAACTTTAAACCCAAAAACTCCATATAGAGCATAGGTCATGCCAAAATGTAGTTGAGATGCAAATGACTTGGCAAAATTTGAATGCAAATGATCTGAGTTCAAATGCAAACTAAAAATTAACCCTCAACTACTCCCTTCGTTCTTAAATATAAGTATCTTTATAGATTTTAATATGGACTATATATTTTTGAAGTATAGATTCACTCATTTCACTCCTATGTAATTCATACTAAAATCTCTAAAAGACTTACGTTTAGGAATGGAGGGAAGTCCATATTGAAATATTTAAAAGACTTGAGTTTAGTAACGAAGGGAGTATATGCATGAATGCAATATTCCCCACTCTCTCAACCATGGGTCATTACAGTGTGGTTCTGATTTAAAATAAAGATGAGAACGGTATTTGCTCTGTTAGCTGAAGCTCAATATGATCAGATGAGATTCCATGAATTATGAACATCAGCCACTGAGATGCATGTGAACATTCAGTTCAGACTTCAGACAAGCAGGTTCAGCAAGTGGCGTGGTTGTCTAAAGCACCGTCAGCTCCTGCTTCTGGGCACCAACCTCGCACATAGCGGCTTGGCCATGACGACGGTGAACTCCGGCTTCTCGGCGAAGTCCACCTCGTCGCCTGGAACCTCCTGCCACTCGAACTCCCTGACCAGATTGGCCACGAAGTACTCAAGGTGAAGCATGGCGACGCCGAGCCCGGCGCATATCCTCCTCCCGACGCCGAACGGCATCATCCTGATCTCCCTGCTGCCGGCCACATCCACCCCCTCGCCGTCGCCGCCCGGCAAGAATCGCTCTGGCACGAACTCCATCGGCTTCTCCCACTCCCGCTCGTCCCTGCCCATCTCGGCCACCATGAAGTTCACAGTGGCCCCCTTGGGGATCAGGTACCTGTCAATCTCCATGTCCTCCATCGCTTTGTGCGGCAGAACGAAGTGCGCCGGTGGGTGCCTGCGCAGTCCCTCAAGGACGACGGCTTTGAGGTAAGGCATCCTGTGAATATCCTCCTCGGAGACCTCTTCCTGGCTGTCTCCAGCATTGGCGCTGATCTCGTCATAGAGCTTCTCCTGGATGGCCGGGTTCTTGACGAGCTCAGCCATGATCCACTGCAGCCCGGTGGAGGTGGTGTCGGTTCCGGCGATAAGGAACTCGGAGCAGAGTATGACCATCTCGTCCTCCGTGAGCGCGCGGCCAGCCTCTTCAGGGAGCTTGATGTCGAGCAGGGTGTCCACGTACGAGTGCTCGAACGTCGTCTCCGCCATCGGCACCACCACGCCGGCGCCACGGTTGATCTGCTTCATGCGCTCCCGCCGCGCCTCAATCATCGGCAGGAAGAGCTCCTTCTGGCGCCGCCGCAGGGCGAGGCCCATCTTGAGACGGCCGCGGAAAAGGTGCTTTGTGACAGCCGGCCAGAAGGCGAAGACACTCGTCTTGCGCGCGACGTACAAGAGCCAGTCGCGCTGCGCGGCGCCGACCGCGCGCACCGCGGCCTCGTCGAGCCTCTCGCCGAAGCACATGAGCACGAGGAGGCAGAACATGGCGTACCGGAACGCCTCCATGACCAAGACCCCGCGGGGCGCCGCGTCCACGCCGTGGCCGGAGCCGGACTCCCGCAGCAGCTTGTCGGCGAGGACGCGGCGCACCCAGGCGCGCGCGGGCGCGAAGAGGCGGACACGCGACGGGTGCAGCGTCTCCGAGACGAGGTTGCGCCGCAGGAGGCGCCACGCGGGCCCGTAGCAGGCGCGCGCGACGGTGTGGCCGGTCTCGCCGAAGAGGCCGCGCGTGACCGCCGGGCGGTCAGCCAGAGCGGCGCCGCGCTCCACCAGGGCGGCGTGGGCCACTCGCCGGTCGGCCACGAAGATGGAGAGGCGGGAGCCGACGCGCAGCGACACGACGGGGCCGTGCCGCGCCATGAGGCACCGGAGGAGGGGCTCCACGTTGGCCGGGGAGTGCCTCAGCCACAGCAGGCTGCCGAGCAACGGCAAGGCGAGCGGGCCCGGCGGGATGCGGCTGTCGTTCTTGGCCGCGCCACGCTGCGCGAGCAGGGCGATGACGAGGGGGAGGAGGAGGGCGACGGGGAGCAGGAGCCATGCCTCCATGGCGACTGAATTCTTCGCCTTTGCTTTCGTTCTGCTCCGTCTCGTCAGTTCATGTTAGCTCTGCTCTGCTTCAGATTTTCAAGTACTGACGATAACAACATGTCAACAAGCATGGCTTCGTTTATTTTATTGTCGTGCGATCGGTGAGCGATCCGATGCATCTGAACGCACGGGGAGAGATAGTCGTATGGTACACTATTTGATTTTCAAGATGCGTAATGGACCATCGTCCCATTCAGATGGCGGCGTCCTTAGACGCGTGATGCACGCCTAAAGTGAGGGCTGCAACGTAAGATATATTAAAAATTAGGATGGAGTCTTCCGTTAGATTGGTTGCTGGTGTTGTTAATAAAGATTCAAATAACACTGCAGCACGAGCAGCACCCAACGAATAACAAGAGACCACGAGCAGCACCCTTTCTTTCATCTCTAGCATTACTGGCAAGTGGCAACACACTTCTGCATACATATAAAACAGTTACTGTGTCCTCTCGGCATTGTGCACTAATGATTCAGTATTTGTCTACCACTTCTACTCGACAAAAAAACGAAGAACACAAGGACTGTCCTATCAACCCTACGACACATACAACACACAACTCCACACAACACAACTGGCAGCCCAAGATCAAGCACATCGCCGCTGAGATCTGGTGCCCCAACTTAGTTCCGGTGAGGCTGAGCAGGGGCCACAGGTCAGAAGAGCGATGTACAAGCATGTGGCGCAGAGCCGTATATACACATGTTTTACACCAACAGAGAACATACACAGCAGAAACGTAGCGCATCAAGACCTGACCTCGGTGACCTTGCTTGCTGCATCTGACATCCTTAGATTGCAGAGCAACGCGTCACGTCCTGTAAGCACGATCTGGAAGAAGTCCCCGACTCGTTTTGACAACGAATCCAACCCGTGCCGTAGCCCCTCGGCGCTTTTTGACATGCTGGAGATACAGTCCAGCAGCTCCTCTCTACCTTCGGAGACACTGGCTCTCTCAGGAATGCTGGCGATATTATCATCTATGACGCCATTAGTCCCGCTTATCATGTTGTCATCTTCACTGATGCATTCGAGCGTGCTCAGCTTATTCTCACAGGGGGTATCCTGCATCATTTCAGCTTCCCGTGTTCCTTCTTCCGTGCTACTGTCTGTCTTGATCACTTCACACTCCTGGCTACTGTCATCAGCTGGCTTAAGATTACACTCAGGGTCTCCTTTCTGTTCAGTGCTGTTGGACATCACCATTTGCTTTGAAAAGCTGACAGCACAATCCAGGTTGTCATTTTCTTGTTCAAGCTGAGCAGTCCTAGTCAATGCATGCAGTTTTCTGGCACATGCTTCAACTTCTTCCAGCTCTTTTACAGCTGAAACACTTCCTCTGGATAATCGCCTTTTGACTTCCCCGCTGATGGTAGCATGAAGATCATTGAAGGCCTGTGACCAACCAAATTTCTGAGGGACATGCAACTCCACCAATGGCTTGGGGCTACCCGACAGCGCAGCCACAAAGACGCTGCAGGTAAAGACAGTCACGGACTCTATTCCATACAAGGCTCTCATGAGGACCTTCCCCTTAGCAGAATTCTTGACCTTCATCATACAAAGGCTCCCAGCAAGTTCCTGCAATGCCTTTGAGCAGCTGTCGAGCCTCGGGCGCGTGGCGTCCACTTTGTCCATCCACTCCTTAAGTGGTACCTCCGCTCGCTTGAGCTGTTCCAATGACGGCACACCACTTTTGGTGTCCAACACATGCAGGACATACTTCACAAGCAACTGCCCTTGATCCAACCGAGCGAGCTCCGAGCTTAGCACGATGCAGATATCCAGCAGTTTCACGCTGCTGTTTAAGTAAATGTCCACCCACTTCTCATCCCAATCCGAGACTGGCAGCTCGAGCTCGGTTATCAGGGTGCCTATGTTGGCATGCAGCTCTGACAAGCAATCCACAGCAAGCCTCATCCAGGCCAAGGTGAGGACCTCCAAGGCATTCTCCGGCTTTAGCTTCCTCAAGCTCAGGGCCAGGGCATCCTCGTATGACTTGAGCAGCGCCTGGAGCTTCCGAGGCAGGTGAGGCCCCCCTGGAAGGATGACCCGGAAGGGATTTCCCAGAGGGAAGAAAGACCTATGTCCGTCGTCCGGGCGGCTCATCTCACTGCACCACAATCGACGAAAAACCTTCGATTAGCGCACCACATCACAAACAGTAAGAACATAAGCATCAAAACAAGACATAATAATTAGGAAACGTACTCGTTTGATAACCAAGCGATGCATATGATGTCTGTCAGTACTACTACTACTTAGCAGCGTGCAAACAGCTCAGGATTCATAGACTCGTTTTAGAATCTCTTTTCGTGATGATTGACTTCACAGATAAGCTGGTGTCACAGCTACAAATCCTAAGCTGGTGTCACAGCTACAAATCCTACAGCAGCCCTCATAACTAAAGAAACGAGCTAGGCTATCGCAATCAGGGAACCCCGTGAGAGCTCATGGATGGCTAAGTAACAGGACTCGAATCGCCAGATCCACCAAGCTAGAGGGAGGAACCGCACTATTAGAACCTACAGCCGACCTGATTGACACCAGATTCGCTGAAGCTTTCCCTTAAAATTTGGGAACAAATAGCGATTCTCCATGAAACTAAACAAGCAGAAAATCGAGATTGGGAAACCAATCGTGCTGCACCTTACCACGATTCGATGCGCGTCGGATCCGATTCGAGCTTGGTTGGGGATTTTGGGGATGTTTGCGGCGTCTGGTGGGGGAAGTTGTGTGCTCTGTTTTCTGCCGTTTGGTGCTAGAGTGCTGACGCGGAGAGGGGATAAGTTAGAAAATTAGGGAGGCGGAAAGTTCGAGACACGCAGTACGCCGTTAGGGCTAGGGCTAGGGCTAGGGCTTGGGTGGGTCGCGCGGGCGCGAGTGACCCGTTGCCGTCGAGCTCCGATTTTCCTTTTTCCCTACCTTTTGTGGTGGGATTTTTTCCGTTTTACCTGGAGTGCGCTCCACCTGCGCCCATCACCGTCCGATTGCGTTTGCACGACGGTTCTGTCAATCTATCTATGCCATTTTTTTTTGAAAATTATCTATACCATTTTTCTGTCAGGTGGTGGCTGACATGTTTTCCTTCGAGTATATTTTTTTCCGGGATCCTTGGAGTGTACTACTGCTATCTACTATATCTAAATATGAGCCTTTAAGATACGGATGGCTCTCGCGAAGGCGCTTGCGGGCGAGCTCGCGACGGCATCGCCCTGATCTCTCTCCTCCGGTCGTCCTTGCGTCAAGCTCGATCAGATCCGGGATCCTAGTAGAGCACTCTCTCCGCCATTGTCCTTCTCCCGCGAAGTTCCCTCGTACTCCTCCGCCTCTCGCCCGTCAACTTCGTCGGCCTCGACCCGACGCGATGGCTCCATGTTCGTGCCCCCGGCCTACGTCAGCGTCGGTGGTGGCTGTAGCTGCCACTCCGTCCGTGCTGCGCGTCGGCTCTTCGTCCGTGTCGGCTTCTGTCGTCCAGTCGAGCTGAGCATCACGGCGACCAGTTTGGCGGCGGCTGCTCCAGCCATGTCGTGGTCGGCTCCCCTTCGCCCGCTGCTCCAGCTCCGACCGTCGGCTCCCCGCCGCCTGTTGCTCCAGCTTTGGCCGTCGCTCTCGTTGTTGTCGCCCTCGCCTCCCGCCGCTCTGACCCAGCCGTCCATGGGTGGAGGCTGGCCCGTACGCTCCACGGGAAGGAAGCGCATGCGCCTTCGACAACGGCAGTGCCCTCCGCTCCCGCTCCACCTACTGGTGCGGCCTCCTTCCTACCTATGCAGTCCTAGTCTGCGTCTGACTCGCCCCCGGCAGCGGCCCGTCTTCCTCTAGAGCTCGCCTCACCGCTGCTCCGATGCTCGCCCCCTCCTTCTGTTGGAAATATGCCCTAGAGGCAATAATAAAATGGTTATTATTATATTTCCTTGTTCATGATAACTGTCTGTTGTTCATGCTATAATTGTATTAACCGGAAATCGTAATACATGTGTGAATACATAGACCACGCCATGTCCCTAGTGAGCCTCTAGTTGACTAGCTCGTTGATCAATAGATGGGCATGGTTTCCTGACCATGGACATTGGATGTCATTGATAACGGGAGAATGATGTGATGGACAAGACCCAATCCTAAGCATAGCACAAGATCGTGTAGTTCGTCTGCTAGAGCTTTTCTAATGTCAAGTATCATTTCCTTAGACCATGAGATTATGCAACTCCCGGATACAGTAGGAATGCTTTGGGTGTATCAAACATCACAACATAACTAGGTGACTATAAAGGTGCACTATAGGTGTCTCCGAAAGTGTCTGTTGGGTTGGCACGAATCGAGACTCGGATTTGTCACTCCGTGTGACGGAGAGGTATCTCTGAGCCCACTCGGTAATACATCATCATAATGAGCTCAATGTGACCAAGGAATTAGTCACGAGATCATGTGTTACGGGACGAGTAATGAGACTTGCCGGTAACGAGATTGAACAAGGTATAGGGATACCGACGATCGAATCTCGGGCAAGTAACATACCGATGGACAAAGGGAATAGTATACGGGATTAATTGAATTCCCGACATCATGGTTCATCCGATGAGATCATCGTGGAACATGTGGGATCCAATATGGGTATCCAGATCTTGCTATTGGTTAATGGATGGAGAGGTGTCTCGGTCATGTCTGCATGGTTCCCGAACACGTAGGGTCTACACACTTAAGGTTCGGTGATGCCAGAGTTGTAATGGGAATTGTATGTGGTTAGTGAAAGTTGTTCGGAGTCCCGGATGAGATCCCGAACGTCACGAGGAGTTCCGGAATGGTTCGAAGGTAAAGATTTATACATGGGAAGTCATACTTTGGCCACCAGAGAATGTTTGGGATTTTTGGTATTGTACCAGGAAGGTTCTAGAAGGTTCTGGAGTGGGGCCCACCTTCATGGGGGGCCCGCATGAACGTGGGTAGGGGGGCAAGTCCCCACACCCCTGGTCAAGGCACACCAAGATCTCCCCTTAGAAGGAATAAGATCATATCCCGAAGGGATAAGATCAAGATCACTAAAAAGGGGGGATAACAATCGGTGGGGAAGGGAAAGGATGTGATTTCTTTCCTCCCACCTTTGCCAATGAAACAATGGACTTGGAGGGCAAGAAACCAGCCCCCTCCAACCCTATATATACTGGGGAGGCGCATGGGAGCAGCAACCCTTCCCCCTGGCGCAGCCCTCCCCCTCCTACACATTCTCCTTCACTTCTGTAGTGCTTAGCGAAGCTGTGCCGGAGAACCATGAGCTCCATCGCCACCACGCCATTGTGTTGCCAGAGCTCTCCCTCAACTTCTCCCCCCCTTGCTGGATCAAGAAGGAGGAGACGTCCATGGGCTGTACCTGTGTTGAACGTGGAGGCACCGTCCGTTTGGCGCTTGGATCGGATCTTCCGCGATTTGAATTGCCGCGAGTACGACTCCATCAACTGTGTTCTTTGCAACGCTTCCGCTTAGCAATCTTCAAAGGTATGAAGATGCACTCCCTCTCTCTTGTTGCTAGCATATCCTAGATTGATCTTGGTGACACGTAGGATTTTTTTGAATTATTACTATGTTTCCCAACAGTGGCATCAGAGTTAGGTCTATGCGTAGATTCTATGCACGAGTAGAACACAAGTAGTTCTGGGCGATGATTTGGTAAATTTGCTTGCCGTTACTAGTCCTATCTTGATTCGGCGGCATTGTGGGATGAAGCGGCCCAGACCGACTTTACACGTATGCTTACATGAGACAGGTTCCACCGCCTGACATGCACTTGTTGCATAAGGTGGCTAGCGGGTGTCTGTCTCTCTCACTTTAGTCAGATCGGATTCGATGAAGAGGGTCCTTATGAAGGGTAAATAGCAATTGGCATATCACCATTGTGGATTTTGTGTAGGTAAGAGAAGCTCTTGCTAGAAACCCATAGCAACCACGTAAAACTTGCAACAACAATTAGAGGACGTCTAACTTGTTATTGCAGGGTATTCTATGTGATGTGATGGGGCCAAAAGGATGTTATGAAATATATGTGATGTATGAGTTTGATCATGTTCTTGTAATAGGAATCACGACTTGCATGTCGATGAGTATGACAACCGGCAGGAGCCATAGGAGTTGCCTTAATTTATTGTATGACCTGCGTGTCAATCAAAAACGCCATGTAATTACTTTACTTTATTGCTAACCGTTAGCGATAGTAGTATAAGTAATAGTTGGCGAGACAACTTCATGAAGACACGATGATGGAGATCATGGTGTCGTGCAGGTGACAATGGTGATCATGCCACGCCCAAAGATAGAGATCAAAGGTGCAAGATGATATTGGCCATATCATGTCACTTTATGATTTACATGTGATGTTTGTCATGTTTTTACATCTTATTTGCTTAGAACGATGGTAGTATAAATGAGATGATCCCTCACTAAAATTTCAAGAGATGTGTCCCCCTAAGTGTGCATTGTTGCGAAGGAATGTTGTTTCGAAGCACCACGTGATGATCGGGTGTGATAGATTCTAATGTTCACATACAACGGGTGTAAGCCAGATTTACACACGCGAAACACTTAGGTTGACTTGAAGAGCCTAGCATGTACAAACATGGCCTCGAAACACAAGAGACCAAAAGGTCGAACATGAGTCGTATAGTAGATGCGATCAACATGAAGATGTTCACCATTGATGACTAGTCCGTCTCACGTGATGATCGGACATGGCCTAGTCGATATGGATCATGTATCACTTATATGGCTAGAGGGATGTCTATCCCAATGGGAGTTCATTAAATAATTTGATTAGATGAACTTAATTATCATGAACTTAGTCTAAAAGTGTCTTTGCAAATTATGTTGTAGATAGTTCGCACTGTAGCTCCCCTTTTTTATTGATATGTTCCTAGAGAAAATAAGTTGAAAGATGATGGTAGAAATAATGCAGGCTGGGTCTGTGATCTGAGGATTGTCCTCATTGCTGCATAGAAGGCTTATGTCCTTGATGCACCGCTCGGTGCACCACCCCCTCTAGCGTCGTTTGTGGATGTTGTGAACATCTGACATGCACGTTGTGATGACTACTTGATATTTCAATGTGTCATGCATTACGGCTTAGAATTGAGGCTCCAAAACGTTTTGAATGTCACAAAACATATGAGATGTTCTAAGAGCTGAAATTGGGATCTCAGGCTCGTGCCCGTGTTGAGAGGTATGAGACCTCCAACAAGATTCTTTGCCTGCAAGATGAAGGAGAATAGATCAATCGGTGAGCATGTGCTCAGATTGTCTGGGTACTACAATCGCTTGAATCGAGTGGGAGTTGATCTTCCAGATAAGATAGTGATTGATATAGCTCTCCAAGTCACCGTCACTAAGCTACTAAAGCTTCGTAATGAACTATAAAATGCCAGGGATGGAATAATGATTCATGAGCTATTTGCGATGTTTGACACCGCGAAGGTAGAAATCAAGAAGGAGCATAAAGTGTTGATGGTTAGTGAAACCACTAGTTTCGAGAAGGGCAAGGGTTAGGAGGGAAACTTCATGGATGGCAAGTCAGTTGCTACTCTAGTGAACAAACCCAAGGTTGAACCCAAACCCGAGACTAAGTGCTTCTATTATGAGGAGAGTTGTCGCTGAAACGGAACAACCCTAGATAGTTGGTAGATAAGAAGGCTGGCAACGTCGACAGAAGTATATTTGATAAACATATTATTGATGTGTACCTTGCTAGCACCTGGGTATTAGATACCGGTTTAGTTGCTAAATGTTGGTAACTCGAAATAAAAGCTACGGAATAAATGGAGGCTAGCTAAGGGTGAGGTGACGATGTGTGTTGGAAGTGTTTCCAAGGTTGATGTGATCGCCATCGCATGCTCTCTCTCTCTCTACCTTCGGGATTAGTG
The DNA here is from genome assembly GCA_022496015.1 of Hordeum marinum. Lineage (NCBI taxonomy): Eukaryota > Viridiplantae > Streptophyta > Magnoliopsida > Poales > Poaceae > Hordeum > Hordeum marinum. Next base: position 244,783,868 of record CM039672.1, read on the forward strand.
ATAAACATAAATAAATGTTATTTGGTGTTTGCGTTGAGCATGAACGTGATTATATCGTGTTTATTGCAATAAGGTTATTCATTTAAGTTAGAGAATAATGGTTATTCTGTTTACACGAATAATGCCTTCAATGGTCATGCACCCAATGGGAATGGTTTATTGAATCTTGATCGTAGTAATACACATGTTCATAACATTGGTACCAAAAGATACAAAGTTAATATTGATAGTACCACATACTTGTGGCACTGCCGCTAAATGTCATATTGGTATAAATCGCATGAAGAAACTCCATGCTGATGGATCTTTGGACTCATTCGATTTCGAAACGGTTGATACATGCGGACCATGCCTCATGGGCAAGATGACTAAAGACACCATTTTCGGTATGATGGAGCGGACTAGTAACTTATTGGAAATAATACATGTTGATGTATGCGGTCCAATGAGTGTTGTAGCGTGCGGTGGATATCGTTATTTTCTTACCTTTACTGATGATTTGAGTAGATATGGGCATATTTACGTAATGAAACACAAGTCTGAAACGTTTGTAAAGTTCAAGTAAATTCAGAGTGAAGTTTGAGATCATCGTGACAAGAAGATAAAAAATTCTACGATATGATCATGAAGGTGAATATCTGAGTTACGAGTTTGGTATACAACTTAAGACAATGTGGAAGTTGTTTCACAACTCACGCCACCTAGAACACATAGTGTGATGGTGTGTCCGAACATCGTAGTCGTGCTCTATCGGATATGGTGCGTACTATGATGTCTCTTATCGTTTTGCCGCTATCGTTTTGGGATTATGCATTAGAGACAACTACATTCACTTTAAATAGGGCGCCATCTAAATCCATTGAGATGACACCGTATGAATTACCGTTTGATAGAAACCTAAGTTGTCATTTCTTAGAGTTTGGGAATGCGTCACTTATGTCTGATAAGCTCGAACCCAAAGCGGAAAAGTGCAACTTCATAGGATACCCGAAGAACAGTTGGGTATACCTTCTATATCAGATTCGAGTGCAAAGTGTTTGTTGCTAAAACCGGGTCCCTTCTCGAGAAATAGTTCCTCCAAAGAAATGAGTGGGAGGAAGATAGAACTTGATGAGGTTGTTGAACCTTTTTTTCAACCACTGAGTAGCGCAGCACAGAAAGATGTTTCTGTGGAGCCTACGTTAGTTGAAGAGGAAGTTAGTGATGATGATCATGAAGCTTCAGATCAAATAACTATCGAACCTCATAGGTCAACAAGGATGCGTACTGCTCCTGAGTGGTACGGCAACCCTATCTTAAAGGTCATGCAGTTGGACAACGATGAACCTACGAACTATGGAGAAGCGATGATGGGCCCGGATTCCAACAAATGGTTAGAGGCCATGAAATCCGAGAAAGGATCCATGTATGAAAGCCAAGTATGGACTTTGGTAGACTTGCCCGTTAAATGACAGGTCGTTGAGTACAAATGGACCTTTAAGATGAAGACAGACGCTGATGGTGAATGTCACCATTTATAAAGCTCGACTTGTCGCAAAGAAGTTTCCGCCAAGTTCAAGGAGTTAACTACGATGAGACTTTCTCACCTGTAGCAATGCTAAAAGTCTATTGGAATTATGTTAGCAGTTGCTGCATTTTTCAATTATGAAATCTCACACATGGATGGCAAAACATCATTTCCTTAATGGTTTACTTGAGGAAAGTTTGTATGTGATACAACCAGAAGGTTTTGTTAGTCCTAAGGATGTTAAAAGGTGTGCAAGCTCTAGCAATCCTTCTATGGGCTGGAGCAAGCATCTCAGAGTTGGAATTACGCTTTGATGAGATGATCAAAGTTTTTGGGTTTATACAAAATTTATGAGAAATTAGTATTTACAAGAAAGTGAGTGGGAGCACTATAGATTTTCTGATAAGTATATGTGGTTGACATATTATTGATCGGAAATGATTTACAATTTCTGGAAAGCATAAACGGTTGTTTGAAAAGAGTTTTTCAAAGGAAGACCTCGATAAAGCTACCTAATTGTTGGATATCAAGATCTATAGAGATAGATCAAGATGCTTGATGAGACTTTCAATGAGTACATACCTAGACAAGATTTTGAAAGAGTTCAAAATGGATCAGTCAAAGAAGGAGTTCTTGCCTGGTTTGTAAGGTGTGGAGTTGAGTGAGACTCAAAGCTCAACCACGGTAGAAGAAAGAGAAAGGACGAAGGTCGTCCCCTATGCCTTATCCATAGGCTCTGTATAGTATGTCGTATTGTGTACTGCACCTGTGTGTGCCTTGCCATGAGTCTGTCAAGGGGTACAAGAGTGATCCAGGAGTGGATCACTAGACAACGGTCGAGATTATCCTCAGTAACTAGAGGACTAAGGAAATATTTCTCGATTATGTAGGTGATAAGAGTTCATCATAAAGGGTTACGTCGGTGCAAGCTTTAACACCAATCCGGATGAGTCTGGGTAGCAATCCAGATACGTATAGTGGAGCAGCCATTTGGAATAGCTCCAAGTGGAGTGTGATAGCAGTGTCTACAATATGACACGGAGATTTGCAAAGCACACACGAATCTAAATGTCGCAGACCCATTGACTAAAACCTCTTTCACAGGCAAAGCATGACCGGACCCTAGAACTCATTGGGTGTTGGATTCATAACAATGTAAATCACATGGTGATGTGAACTAGATCATTGACTCTAGTGCAAGTGGGAGACTGTTGGAAATATGCCCTAGAGGCAATAATAAAATGGTTATTATTATATTTCCTTGTTCATGATAACTATCTATTGTCCATGCTATATTTGTATGAACCGAAAACCGTAATACATGTGTGAATACATAGACCACACCATGTCCCTAGTGAGCCTCTAGTTGACTAGCTCGTTGATCAATAGATGGTCATGGTTTCCTGGCCATGGACATTGGATGTCGTTGATAATGGGAGCACATCATTAGGAGAATGATGTGATGCATAAGACCCAATCCTAAGCATAAAACAAGATCGTGTAGTTCGTTTGATAGAGCTTTTCTAATGTCAAGTATCATTTCCTTAGACCATGAGATTGTGCAACTCTCGGATACCGTAGGAATGCTTTGGGTGTATCAAACGTCACAACGTAACTAGGTGGCTATAAAGGTGCACTACAGGTGTCTCCGAAAGTGTTTGTTGGGTCGGCATGAATCGAGACTCGGATTTTTCACTCCGTGTGACGAAGAGGTATCTCTGGGCCCACTCACTAATACATCATCATAATGAGCTCAATGTAGGTTAACGCAGCAGAAAACAAAAAAATTCCGACCTACGCACCAGCCCAGGACCACTATGGAGACTGCATACAAGGTTTGATCTATTTCGTTACCGACTCGTAGCGCAGCGGAGGTAGAGTCGATGACGATCGGCGGTGCAGATCCCCGCAACTAGGATTTACAACCTCCCAACCACAAGGATGTATACCCTCATCTGCCCCGCAGACAGCCCTTCGGGAGGCGGTCGGACAGTCCCCCGGACGGTGTCGCGGACAGCCCTTCGGGAGGACCTCCAAAACTCGGACTGTCACTCGGACATCCCTTTAGGAGGACCTCCAAAACTCGGATAGTCACACGGACAGCCCTTCGGGAGGCACTCTCGAACTAAGATCGAAACTACGATCTCTCTACAGAGTTGCACACATACGGTGTCATCTATCCGGCAGGGCTTCGCCGTCCAGAACTAGTTCCTGCCGGAACCCACACAGCCTTTCGGCTCTACAAAACTATTTCGCTAGAAGGGAGAGAGAGAGCCAGATCATGCATGGCATTTGTATGAGAGTAAGAGTGAGTTTTTGGGCTGCCTCCTCACCCCTATTTATAGGGTGAGAGACTATGGTAAAAGTACCAAAATGCCCTCAATTTTTTTCACTATTCATAATAGTGATTTCACTATTCATAAATAGTGTTTCCCACTATTCACAATAGTGTTTTACACTATTTCATAATAGTGTTTTCACTAGTCATGAGATATTTTCTCCCAATAGTGTTTCCCACTATTCATAATAGCGTTTCCACTATTCACGAGATATTTTCTCCCAAAAAGCACTTTCACTATTCATGACGACATTTTTCAGCGTCCGGTCGAACTGAAAATATTTATGTGGGCTTAGAACATTTCCAGTACCCCACTAAAATAATTTTCAATGCAATCTGGAACAATTCTGGATTAGTGTTTTTCATCTGCGAAAAGCATCTGAAGCGGTTCTGGCAGCTCGGGAACATTTCCGATTTTTCTTCCGAAAAATTCCGAGAAGTTTCCAGAATGATTTTGGCACCCTCCAAGAATTATCAGGCATGTGCCGAAACCAATTTGACTTAATGGTATCCCCTGAAACAACTTTTTAGTTTTACCGAAACTGTTCCGGTGTTCTCTCTGCGGAACTTTTCCGCTGTCCGAAACTTTTCCGGTGTCCGAAAGTTTTTCGGTGATTTTCTCTCAGACTCCCTGTCTAGTATTCAGAAGATAGATGACCCTTAAGAGTGTGACCCTATAGGTTCGGTGAAGCATAGACATGACCCGGAACCCCTTCCGATCAATGATCAACATCAGAGCCGTGGACACCCATATTGACCCCTATACCCACACGAATGAATATTCGAGTGAACCTCTAGTTGCCGTGTGCTATTCCTGTTGCTTCGCGATATGTTACAAATACTTGAGGTGAGGCATGTTGGCATCCCCGTGGATCAACATCTTGTCCACTATGCCAGTTACCTCATTACCGGTATTATGCTCTTTTCTCGTTCCCGTGTTTCGGCATCCCCGTGATCAAATCACAAAGTGTTTCGCCAGACGATGATGGATACTGTAACACCGAGAGGGCCCAGAGATATCTCTCCATTGTCAGAGGAGCAAATCCCAATCTTGAGCTATCAAGTTACTTGACATACTTTTCCATGAACCTGTAAGCCGCCGTAATAGCCACCCATTTACGGATGACGTTTAACAAACCCCAAAGTTCATGAAGCAAGCATGAAGAAACTCGATACTCTCATGGTCTAAGGAATTATGCAAACATTAACTTCTCTGTGTTATTAACCATTAACTTATGACGAATGTATCTCGTAGCATAACATCAATTTGGGTCGATTCAACACAAATGTTCTTCTAACATTGTGCCCTCAAAATTGTCGGCATAGCCATGCCCATGATCAGGAAAACAGGATCATCATGCAGTACTTGAGGCAGTCTTAGAGGTCAGACTAGGAATACATTTTACCGTTTATTATTCCACACGTGCATATGAGTCTTCCTTCAAGCCTCGTGGTTATTGCAAACTCGAGAACCATAGCAGTTATAGCATGGAACATAAACCTAATTATGAACAGGGAGATAATCAATAACATTTATTATTGCCTCTAGGGCATATCTCCTACAGACTCCCACTTGCACTAGAGTCAATAATCTAGTCAATGCTAATGCACTTTACACCTATGGCATACTGGTGTAAAATATGCTTCGCTTGTGGTATAGCCTGATGTCCAATGGATCTGACAACTTCAGCTCCGTGTGTAACTTTGCATATCCTCGCGTTTTGACGCTATCACAAAATTCATATTTTGTGTGAACTTGGCTTTGCATATGTGTGAATCATTGGTCGAAACCTGATTCCTCGGACTGAGCAATGGAGCAACTATCTGCAATAGTGTCTCATAGACCAAAGCCATCTTGGAACCATACTAAGTTCATGAATGAACTATATGATTCAACAACTTCTTTATCGCTTCTAAAGCGTCAGCATACTTAGCCTTTGTTATAGAATTCGCCACAATATCTTGTTTGGAACAATTTCCAACTACCGTGCCACCATATTGGGTATCACACAAAACCCTCAATTAGATCAAAAATCGCATGGAGAAATGGTGAAGACTGTATCGATGTAACATATTACAACGAACTCTTCATGATTTCTGCTTGCGAGAAAACATGTCATTTGTACTACTCTAGTACTTAATGACATCTTTCACTGTTATCCCGTGATCAGTACTTTGATCATTTTGGTATCTATACTCGCAACAACTTTGGAGTATTGGACATATCTGGTTGTTTTACATACCATGGAATACATGATTAATCCAACACAAGAGTGTGTGGAATCTCCATCATGTATTTTACTCATCAGTGTTTTGGGACACGGAGTCTTGCAAAAACTCTTTCCATGTGACTTCGGCAAGAATCACTTCTTGGCGTTTTAAATGCTAATTTTTTTAGCATCTTGTCAATATGTATTCATAGCTTAGGCCCATTAGGTAAATCTATCTCCATAGATCATCATGCCTAATATTGAGGCTATTTAGCCTAAGCACTTCATCGAAAAACTATTTTCAAATGAAGTCCTAATTCATGTCAAGAAATTTATTTCCAATTAACAATGTGTCAAGTACACAAGGTTTTTAGAAATATTATTATGCTCCCACTTACTTTCTTGAATCACAAGCATCTTCGATACCCATTTGATGAAGTCAAACCCCTTTGACTATTCCATCAAAAACGAAGATTCCAACTCCACTATGCTCTCTTCTGTCCATTGCTGGAACTCTGAAGTTTGCATACTTACTAGCATCCTCTGGACTGACAAAATACCTTGGACGGTAACACATGCAAGTCCTTGGTTACATTTCCATCAGATGGAAATCCTTTCATCATCCATGTTTCATATCTCATGATTGAAATATGTATTAGTTGCTAGTTCAACCCGAACCGACTTCAAGCATCTCTACGGTGAGACAATATCATCGTAGTCAACTCCTTGAACTTGTTATTGCAACAAGTCGAGCTTTATGAATAAAACATTTTATCCATATCATTTTTAGTTCCATAAATATTCGTTAGACTCTAAATCTTCCGAAAGGTATATCAAGATTTTAATCTTGAATCACTTATATGGAAACTATCTCGGATTGTATTGGCATTTAGCCAATTCTGGAGTCAGGGCTCATCAACGCTTCGTTGTGTATTGTAGGTATACTGTTGTCTAACAACAATATCTCGTTTGCGCACCTGATAGGTTTTCACAAGCTTTGCCTACGTGGTTCAGCTGAACGTTCGACCGACGTCTATACATTTTATTGTAGAGACTTCCGTACCAGTCATTGTAGGAAACTTCGGAATCACTTCCAAGGTTTCTTTCCTTTGATCTGATGACGAAGATACTGGTTATCTCGTCGAGTTGCACTGTCCTCCCACTTACCTTTTGTAAGAACTATTCTCTTTAAAAGCATACCGTTTTGTGGCAAAACCCTTTGCCTCGGTATAGTGGTGGGGAAATACCCAATGACTCGGGATAACCTTACAAAGTAGCACTTGTCTGATTTGGAATAGGTCTTTAACCTTTTACACAAGCCCCATATTCCAAATGTTAAGAAAAGATATAACATGGTTGGGCGTACCATACCGTGACATCATTTCAATAGACCCGATGGAGCTCTTTTCAGTGTAAAAGCCACATTCTCTAAAGCATCACCTTAAAAGGGATAATGGCAAATTTATTTATGTCATCTTTGATCTTACCATGTCATAAATGGTTCGACTACATCTTCACAGACTTTCCACTTGCAGTGGTGTTCCGGGAGGTGCAAGTTATGAAACTCTTTTCACAACTCATCAGACATTCGCTAAACTTGTACTCAAATATTCCTTTTTGCAATCGAATTGTAGAAACATAATTTTCTTGTTACAAGACATTCGCTAAACTTGTAACTCAAATATTCCTTTCTGCAATCGAATTGTAGAAACATAATTTTCTTGTTACAACAACTTCTACTTCATTTTTGAAAGTAGACAAATCCACTGTTTGCAACAACATTTATCGGACTACATACATCAAAATGAATGATCACCAATAAGTTCTTTGCTCGTTCCTTATGGCCCGTGAACGGTATTTTAGTCACTTCACTTTTCAGAGGAAAGTTGCAAGTGTCAGATGATTCAAAATCAAACGACTTCAAAATCCATCATAATGGAATTTTCCATGCGGGTTTCTCCAATGTGACCAAATGTAGTGCCACACATATGTGGAATTCTTTTAGTCTTGCGACATTTAGTGTCAGTGTTATGGATGTATCATATTACCATCAATATTCACAACATACATCCCATCCTTGATGGAAGCATGGCCCTTCATGTTATTCATAACACCGAACATCAAAAGTTCTCTTATGAACAACCTTCTTGCAAGATACCTTATGCAAAGGGCTAGAGTATATGAAACTCTAAATGAATTATAAAATTAAATATAGAGGTAATGTATTATTTATCAATATTCATAACATACGTCTCATTCATAATCAAAGTATGGCCCTTATGTTATTCATAACACTAAACATCAAAAGTTCTCTTATGAACAACCTTCTTGCAAGATACCTTATGCAAAGGGCTAGAGTGTGAACTATAAAATGAATTATGAAAGTAAATACATAGGGAATACATCAATGGAAGGCATAGTAACATTTACTATGTTCCCAGCATGTATCTAAACCTCATTCCTAGCTAGTCTTTCAGGCCATAGTAGTTCTTACATCGAGTTGCAACAGAATGCAATCGAGCGGGTATCTTTGTGATTAACTCACAATACCCAAGAATTAGTGATTAACATGTTTAACCATAATTCCCAAGAACTATATATTTGAACAGCCTTCTATACATCAAAAACCTGTATGACGTTCATACATGAGCTGGATATTCTAGTCTTCTTTTCTATTGCCATTATACTTCTAACAATTTAACTTTCAGTATTTCTCCTACTCACAAAAGAAGCACCCAACTTAAGAGTGGCGATAGCCCCGGACTTCCTAGGCGTGAAAGTTTCACTAACACCCTTCATACACTTCCTTTCTCTTTAAGTTGTTGTTTTATTCACCATCATCATATGACATGCGTTCTTCTGGATCCCTCTCTTATCAGTCTAATGCATAGTAAACTCCTTTATTAATAGTTTGCAAACAAACATTTCTTTGGATATCTCATATATTTTAGCCTTTGTCTGTCTCTGGAAATGATTTTCAGATTCCATGAATATCTCATAACTATCCAAACTTTCAAAGTTCAGGTCTCATGGAAGCAAACATATTGCACTTTGACTGAAAAAGGAATTCTAGCTTTTGGATCGAAGGACAAGAGTCATATCATCCATAGCATTAGCGGGAGAATACCAAAAGCATGTGATAGGACAAAGTCCTTATTGGCACTCTTGAGGACAATCCTCACATTACGTTACCAACCGTAAAGTTTTAACCAGATATTAAACAACTTATTCAATTTTAACAGGGAAGGTGGAAACGCGAGCCATTTATTCTACAACTATTATGCAAACCACACTTAGACAGTGTTCAAAATTAATTGCACTGAGAATTAAACAAGTTAATTCTATAGTGTGCTCCCACTCAAATCAATATCTCTCATAATTGATATTGAGTGATACAAGATCCAGACTTCAATTCATCGCCATAGAATCATCATCTCATGACGGGAATTTTAATCGGTAGGCCAACTTGCCGATTATATCTCCATGTGACTCTTGTTAATTTTTCGATGCGTGTGTTCCGAGCTCATGACTTTCATGCCTGAACATCAAGACAACCAAGTGATCTCGCTGCAAGGTCTTTACTCACCCGCCTCACACATCCCTAATCGTTCGTACCCATGCATCCATGGCGCACCCCAAAAAGTTAGGTGCCGTGACGGTGCTACACTTGGGAGAACACTATCTACTTGATATTTTCGTGAGAGATCACCCTAATAAAAGCGACTACTGTGCAATCAAGAAGGGTGCAACACAAGGGATAAACATCTCAGGCAATTCATAATAGCATGATATGGTATAGCCCTTTCCGACGAAGAAGTCTTGTATTTCTTCGTCTTCGGCATTCGCGTCGGTGTTTACCTTCGCGAAGATTGCCACCACCTTGTCGATGCACGAGATAATATTGCTAATCTCTATAGCTAATAAAATAAGTGCATTACATAAGTTTGACACGCGGGTCATTAAAGTGCAATCATATGGCTCCAGCCATCATGCCGAATCATGACACGCAGGTCATGTTAATTTACATCATATAGTCATCTCATACATAATCAAATTATTATGAACACTGCTATACCACATCACATGCACATGCAAACTATCTAGTAAAACCAAGTTAGACGCCTCTAATCGGTTCATGCAAAAATTTATTTTACGTGCCTTCTAAGGTTTCGAAACAAACCGAAGCTACCAACGTCCATCATCAAGCATGATAATCCAAGTCGCTAGATTAACCTTCCATGGTGTATGAAACACGAGATAATAAAATCTTGAGCCCCATACTAAACTTCGTCATATGCGTGACCCCCGTGCATATCACATCTGCATTGCCCTTTCGTCTGCGAAACATCCATCTTTCTCAACTATGGTGGAACCCAAAGAACCGTTAGCACTTCGTTGATCTGTCAATCAGCATACTCAGGAGCAGCATGAAAGGATCGCGGATTGCCAGAACTTTGTGAGATTCCACCATGCCGTCAAGATCAGGACTATGCAAATTCAGGGGAAGCAACAGGAACATCGGGTAACAGATTTCATCTGCTACCCGCACAAATAATTTTCAGCAATAGATCTCATCTACTACCTAATTATGTTGTGCAACACCCATACATCTCTATGTATTCTAGATCGCAACCTGCATCTACGCATAGCACGGCTCTGATACCACTATAGGGTAACGTAGCAGAAAACAAAAAAATCCAACCTACGCACCAGCCCAGGACCACTATGGAGACTGCATACAAGGTTTCATCTATTTCGTTACCGACTCATAGCACATCAGAAGTAGAGTCGATGACAATCGGTGGTGTAGATCCCCACAACTAGGATTTACAACCTCCCAACCGCAAGGATGTATACACTCATCTGCCCCGAGGACAGCCCTCTGGGAGGCGGTCGGACAGTCCCCCGGACGGTGTCGCGGACAGCCCTTCGGGAGGACCTCCGAAACTCAGACTATCACTCGGACAACCCTTTGAGAGGACATCCAAAACTCGGACGTTCACACGGACAGCCCTTTGGGAGGCACTCTCGAACTAAGACCGAAACTACAATCTCTCTACAGAGTTGCACACATACAGTGTCATCTATCCGGCAGGGCTTCGCCGTCCAGAACTAGTTCCTGGCGGAACCCAGACAGCCTTTCGGCTCTACGAAACTATTTCGCTGGGAGGGGAGAGAGAGCTAGATCATGCATGGCATTTCTATGAGAGTAAGGGCTGCCTTCTCACCCCTATTTATAGGGTGAGGGACTATGGTAAAAATACCAAAATGCCCTCAAATTTTCACTATTCATAATAGTGATTCCACTATTCATAAATAGTGTTCCCCACTATTCACAATAGTGTTTTCCACTATTTTGTAATAGTGTTTTCACTAGCCATTAGATATTTTCTCCCAATAGTGTTTCCCACTATTCATAATAATGTTTCCACTATTCATGAGATATTTTCTTCCAAAAAGCACTTTCACTTTTCACGACGACATTTTTCAGCGTCCGGTCGAACTGAAAATATTTATGTGGGCTTAGAACATTTCCAGTACCCTACTAAAATAATTTTCAATGCGATCCGAAACAATTCCGGATTAGTTATTTTCATCTGCGAAAAGCATTTGAAGCGGTTCCGGCAGCTCCGGAACATTTCCGGTTTTTCTTCCGGAAAATTCCCAGAAGTTTCCAGAATGATTCTGGCACCCTCCAAGAATTATCAGGCATGTGCTGAAACCAATTTGACTTAATGGTATCCCCTGAAACAACTTTTTAGTTTTACCGAAACTATTCCGGTGTTCTCTCTCCGGAACTTTTCCGGTGTCCGAAACTTTTTCAGTGATTTTCTCTTAGACTCTCTGTCTAGTATTCAGCAGATAGATGACCCTTAAGCGTGTGACCCTATAGGTTCGGTGAAGCATAGACATGACCCGGAACCCCTTCTGATCAATGATCAACATCGGAGCCGTGGACACCCATATTGACCCCCCTATACCCACACGAATGAATATTCGACTGAACCTCAAGTTGCCGTGTGCTATTCCTGTTGCTTCGCGATATGTTACAAATACCCGAGGTGAGACATGTTGGCATCCTTGTGGATCAACATCTTGTCCACTATGCCAGTTACCTCATTACCGGTATTGTTCTCTTTTCTCATTCCCGTGTTCCGGCATCCCCGTGATCAAATCACAAAGTGTCTGGCCAGACGATGATGGATACCGTAACACCGAGAGGGCCTAGATATCTCTCTCCATCATCGGAGGAGCAAATCCCAATCTTGGGCTATCAAGTTACTTGACATACTTTTCCATGAACCCACAAGCCGCCGTAACAGCCTCCCATTTACGGATGACGTTTAACAAACCCCAAAGTTCATGAAGCAAGCATGAAGAAACTCGATACTCTCATGGTCTAAGGAATTATGCAAACATTAACTTCTCTGTGTTATTAACCATTAACTTATGACGAATGTATCTCATAGCATAACATCAATTCGGGTCAATTCAACACAAATGTTCTTCTAACATTGTGCCCTCAAAATTGTTGGCATAGCCATGCCCATGATCAGGAAAACAGGATCATCATCCAATACTTGAGCCAGTATTAGAGGCCTGAATAGGAATACATTTTACCATTTATTATTCCACACGTGCATATGAGTCTTCCTTCAAGCCTCATGGTTATTGCAGACTCGAGAACCATAGCAGTTATAGCATGGAACATAAACCTAATTATGAACAGGGAGATAATCAATAACATTTATTATTGTCTCTAGGGCATATCTCCTACAGATGGTCAATGTGACTAAGGAGTTAGTCACGGGATCATGTGCTACGGAACGATTAAAGATACTTGACGGTAACGAGATTGAACAAGGTATAGGGATACCGACGATCGAATCTCGGGCAAGTAACATACCGATGGACAAAGGGAATTGTATACGAGATTAATTGAATCCCCGACATCATGGTTCATACGAGGAGATCATTATGGAATATGTGGGAGACAATATGGGTATCCAGATCCCACTATTGGTTATTGGCCGGAAAGGTGTCTCGGTCATGTTTGCATGGTTCACGAACCCATAGGGTCTGGACACTTAAGGTTTGGTGACGCTAGAGTTGCAATGGGAATTGTATGTGGTTACCGAAAGTTGTTCGGAGTCCCAAATGAGATCCCGGACGTCATGAGGAGTTCCGTAAGGGTTTGGAGGTAAATATTTATATATGGAAAGTCCTATTTTGACCACCAGAAAATGTTCGGGATTTTTCGGTATTGTACCAGGAAGGTTCTAGAAGGTTCCGAAGTGAGGCCCACCTCCATGGGGGGACCCACATGAACATGTGTAGTGGGGGAAAGGCCCCACACCCCTGGTCAAGGCGCACCAAGATCTCCCCTTAGAAGGAATAAGATCATATCCCGAAGGGATAAGATCAAGATCCCTAAAATGGGGGGGGGGGATAACAATGGGTGGGGAAGGGAAAGGATGGGATTTCTTTCCTCCTACCTTTGCCAACGCCCCAATGGACTTGGAGGGCAAGAAACCAGCCCCTCCACCCCTATATAATGTGAGGAGGCGCATGGGAGCAATAACCCTTCCCCCTGGCACAGCCCTCCCCTCCTACACCTCCTCCTCTGTAGTAGTGCTTAGCGAAGCTCTACCGAAGAACCACGAGCTCCACCGCCACCACGCCGTCGTGCTACCGGAGCTCTCCCTCCACTTGTCCTCCCCCTTGATGGATCAAGAAGGAGGAGACGTCCCCGGGCTGTACGTGTGTTGAACGCGGAGGCGTCGTCCGTTTGGCGCTTGGATCGAATCTTCCACGATTTGAATCGCCGTGAGTACGTCTCCATCAACCGCGTTCTTTGCAACGCTTCCGCTTAGAGGTCTTCAAGGGTACAAATATGCACTCCCTCTCTCTTGTTGCTAGAATCTCCTAGATTGATCTTGGTGACACGTAGGAATTTTTTGAATTATTACTACGTTCCCCAATATCTTTAAGTGCAACAACCGTCATCTTGGACAAGGGGCACCTTGTGTCCTGGGCCTCTCTTCCTGATGAGGATGTCGACGATGGCGATGAAGATGTGTTGGCCCCGTTGACGCCGCTGGCTGCCAAAAGCTCTCTTTCGGCAGCTCTTCCGGATGATGTGTGTGTGATGCATGAGGCGGAGTCGTGTAGAGGATGGGAAGAGGTGTTGCCTCAGCGCGGTCGGCATCGTCCCCCGTTGCCAACACCGGCATTGGCCCCTCATCCCATTCCGACTTGGCTCTTTGGCAGCTGTTGTAGATGTCTTGTTCCTGGGCATCGAGCGGCTGATTGCACAGATCCTTTGAGATGCTCCCGCTATTTGGAGAATGGTCATTGGTCACGTGGGTGTCGTAATTCTTGGCATCCATTTAACTCACTTACATGCCTTGTCATGCCGTCACGGTCTCGCTTTGGCACCGAGCATTGCCAAGTTCCAGCTCGTTGTGAGATTCCGATGGAATCCAAGCTCTCATCCAAGGTGCTTCATCATGGGTCCTGGGCATCGGTCGTTTCCTCTCACGATGGCTTGTCAACCCCATCTGATGTACTGCTCCATTCCACTCTAGCGGCCCAGGCTGAGTTGCTGGTGTGCATTGGGAGCTTTCTAGAGCAAGCGGAGGCTGCTTAAAAAGCTCTCTATTGTGCCTATTGTGTTGAAGTCTGCTCCTTCGCAGTGTTCTCCTAGTGAGGTCGATGTTGGTGGCCCAATGGAAAACAAGGTTGAGAAGCTCTATGGTTGTTTCTCCCCTAGAGCTATGGACAACACGTCATTGTCATCTTCCTTGCCCACTATGTGGTCTACCGCCGAGGGTGGGACCATTACCATGGTTGTGCCTCCGGTGCTGCAAGTGATGGTCGAGCTTCAAGTGCTATGTGCGAGCTCTAATTCGCCTCTAGCAGTGAAGCCTACGATGGTGGACACGCATGCAACCTCATGTGAGGAGGGACATGATTCAACCTTGTCGTATGAGAGGTGTGAGGTGAACTCGATTGGGCGCTTAGATGTGGCTTCGGCACCGGTTCCACCTCAGTTGACGGATAATTCCAATGCTCTCTTTGCAAAAGAGCTTTGTGACTTGCTCGCCAAGGTGAAGGTTGTTAGCCTTGGAACTGGTAGGGCGATTGCTTGACTCCTGACAGGAACGACATCCAAGGGCAGATGCAAGAAGGTGAGTGTTTACCCTCAGACTAGTATAGTGAAGGAGAAGTCATTAAGACGCACATGAAAGAAGAGTGGCGCCTTAGATAAGACGCCCGCGGCCACTTAATGGATGATTCTCAGTCTCTCGGCTTATCCTCACGGTCGGCTTGTCCTCACAATTTGGGTCGTCATTGTGGTTTTGGTGTGGTTTGCTACTTTTTGTTGGGTTGTTCTTGTTGGGTTTTACTGTGTTGTACAAGCGTCGGGAGTCAGCTGTTGTGTGTTGGAAGGGTTTGGTGGGTTGCATGTGTGCTCATGGGGTCTCATGATTGCTGAGTAGTCCAATTATGATATGATTGTATCGGTTTTAGCCCTTTTTTCGTAAATTAACTTGGCAATTATATTCTTCTTAATTAATCGATGAGCCTCCATTTCGAATATATATATATATATACACATATATATATGGCTTCTGGTGAAGCCACGTCATCCCTTAATCTCCCATGTGCTTTTTTTGTTTGCTTTGCATGTACAAGTTCAAACTATCACTACCTCGCCTGACTTGACTGCCTGGGTTTAGTATGTGCTTCACATTTTTTGTGCGCCGGGCTATCTGATCAATTTTACATACATGGGTTGTACATCATTAGTTAGATTTGGATGTTCTAAGCCTGTGAAAAAAATCAATCTATGCATGACATTTATTATTCAAAAAAGTCTATGCGTGGCATGCCGTGTGACCTGCCCATGCTCTAGAGCCAACGGCCACCGCCTTCCACTCCACTAGCCAGCCTCCAAAACCATCCAATCAGGCACACTTCGAGTACAACGGTACCTGGTGCCGCTACGCTCCTTGGCATGTAACCCCCGCCCAACCGTTGCCGCACCCGACGCTCTCTCTCGATGAGTCGCCGCCATGACCGATATTTACCCGACTAGCCGTCGCTGATGTCTACTACACAACTTTATTCTTGTAGACTCGTGTTGAGCCTCCCAGCGCGGAGTTTTGTTGGACAGTACCAAATTTTCCTCAAGTGGATGGCCTAAGGTTTTTCAATCCGTGGGAGATGTAGGATGAAGATGGTATCTCCCAAACAACCCTACAATGAAATATAAGAATCTCTTGTGTCCCCAACACACCCAATACAATGGAAAATTATATAGGTGCACTAGTTCGGCGAAGAGATGGTGATATAAGTGCAATACGGATGGTAGAAATAGGTTCTTGTAATCTTAAAATATAAAAACAACAAGGTAGCAAGTAGTAAACAACGAGCAAAACATTATATCAATGCTTGGAAACAAGGTAGAGGGTTCATACTTTCACTAGTGCAATCCCTCAACGTGCGACAAAAAATCACTCCAAAGTTCCTATCTAGTGGATAACATAAGATGAAATTGTTATAGGTAGCAAAACCACCTTAAAGTTATCATTTCCGATCAATCCAAAAAGCCATACCTATAAGTGTCACAAACAGCCCTAGAGTTTATACTAGAATAACACCTATGATATGCATCAATCAACCCTAATGTCACATAGATACTCCAATGTCACTTCAAGTATCCGTGGGTTAATTATTTGACATGCATTAAACAATTTCAGATTCATCATATTCAATCCAACACAAAGAACTTCCAAAGAGTACCCAAAGATTTCTGTCGAAGAAAGTAGGACAAGAACGTGTATCAACGCATATGCATAGATTACCCTAATGTCACCATGGGAATCCGCAAGTTGATTACCAAAACATATATCAAGTGAATCAATAGAACACCCCATTGTCACCATGGGTATCCACATGCAAGACATATATCAAGTTCTCTCAAATCCAAAGTAATCAATCCAACATGACGAGATCTCAAAGGGAAAGACTCAATTTATAACATCAAGATAGCAAGGGAAGAACACCACATGATCCAACTATATTAACAAAGCCCGTGATACATCAAGATCATGCCATCTCAAGAACACGAGAGAGAGATCAAACACATAGCTAGTGGTACATACCCTCAACCCCGAGGATGAACTACCCCCTCCTCATCATGGAAACCACCGGGATGATGAAAATGGCCTCCGGTGATGATTTTCCCCTCCGTCAGGCTGCCGAAAAGGGCTTCGGATGAGATTTGTTCCTTATAGAGAGTTGAGGCGGAGGAACGTAAGTTCTCAGTTAACTTTCGGATGTTTCTAAATATATATGTTTTTTGGTGTTGGAATCACGCGAAGAGGTGCCACAGGGGGGCACAAGGTAGGTCGGAGCGGCCACCCCCTGGGCGTGCCCACCTGCCTTGTGGGGCCCCTGTGGGTCTTCTGATACTCTCTCGAAGCTTCCCTAGTCCCTTCCCTTCCAGAAAAAATTGTCAAAAAGTTCCATTCAATTCTGAGAACTTTCATTTTCTGCACAAAAGCGGCACCACGGTAATTCTACTGAAAACAACATCAGTACGGGTTAGTTCCAATTAAATCATATAAAATGCATCAAAACCATATAAAAATATTGTAAACATGGGTAAATATGCCATGAATACTTCATAAATTATCAATACGTTGGAGACGTATCAGCATCCCCAAGCTTAATTCCTACTCGTCCTCGAGTAGGTAAATGATAAAAGAAATAATTTCTAAAGTGTGAATGCTAACATAGTGCATACATTAAATATATTAAAATTTCAATCACCTTTTCTATCATCATTATATATATCATAAACAGTAAATCATTTGTCATAAAACTTCTCATGATCAAGTAGCAAGCTATTCACGTGTTAAAGTATAGACCATAAACTTTCTTGAAAACCAACAAACTATGTTTTCAGTCATCAACAATTACAATTCATTTTATTTCGAGGAAGGGTCTATGTAAGAGCTTTGATTTAGCAAATTCCACATACTCAACTATCATTTAGTCTTCCATGATTGTTGACACTCAAATCATATTTTTAGAAGAAACAGTTTCAATCAAACATGTAGGAAGATAGGGGCTTAATGTTTCGCCTCCCAACTTATTTATCTTAGGGATAATATCAACAACAATGACTCATGATGACCTATATTCAACTTGATATATGTGCATAGATCATTCCCTGCCACATGATCCTTGCCCACTAAAGAATAAATAGAACGGAATAGGGATGAACATTAATGACTCTTGCATAAAAGTAAATGCAGAAAAGTAAAAGATAGGCCCTTCGCAGAGGGAAGCGGAGGTTTTCATGCGCTTTTTATTTTTGGACGTGCAAGCTCTTAATGGAAAGGGACGTCACTTTACATTACCTCTGGTGATAGCAAACTTTATTATGCAGTCCGTCGCTTTTATTTCTTCACCGTCACAAGTTTGTACAAAGCTTATTTCCCCTTCCAATAAAAGATCATACATATTTAGGAAAAAAATTTATTGCTTTTTGCACCGATGACAGATTACTTGAATGATCTTATTCAATCCATAGGTTAATGGTTGACTTTTATGACAAGAAATTGGGTTTAAGGGTTTTTGGATGCACAAGTAGTGTCTCTACTTAGTAAGAATTTATGGCTAACAAAAGATCCTAAGCAATCACCACATGTTAAAGAATCCATGACAATATAACTTCTGTGTGAATATAAACAAACATAACCATTACATTTTCTTCCTTGTCCAACATAAACTACTTGATCAAGTTGGAAAATAATGAATGGGGGCTCACAATCATAGAAGATGTCCAATATAGTATATTTATATGTGAAATCTCTCTCCCTTCAATATTCTTTCATGGATTGTTCAAGTGAACAATGCTATATTTGCTAACTTCCAATGAATTTTACTGCTTATACTTCTTGTATGTGAAGTCATTACGCCCCATGGGACAAGCATATGAAGCATATATAATTACATACTTATGACATTCAATTCATTCAACATTTTCTCTTAACATATAAGTGAAGCACAAGAGTAGTCGAACAATGAAGTAGCTATGTGAGGAATCTCTGTCAATAAATATTTCCAGATATAAGATTTATTTGAAACCAAAAAAAACACTCCAAGAATAGCACATATCATGTGAACAAATAAAAATTTAGGCTCAACATAGGCTAACTGATAGTTGTTGACGAAGAGAGGTGGGATGCGTAGCATCCCCAAGCTTAGATGCTTGAGACTTCTTGTAATATTGACTTGGGGAGCCTTGGATACCCCCAAGCTTAAGCTTTTATTTATCGTTAATTCCTCTCATATCATGGTTTCCTAATTCTTAAAAGCTTCATCCACACAAAACCTGTCAAGAACTCATGAGATAGGTTAGTGCACATAAGAACAAATCAACACTTTATGTACTGCCAAGACAAGTTACAGAATAAATTTCAAACATTATCTATTGTTTACTATCATTTTCACAATTTACATCTACCAATATAATCTATGGGAACTATAGGATAAGTAGATAACACAACTATGACAACAATCTGTCTAAACATGATAGTATGTAGCAATTGATTCAGAAAGTGCACTTTTATAACTAAACAATTTATCAAAATTTAGTACACAATAAAAAACTTGTATGAAAGTACTGTGTAAAAATTTCAGAAACACTACAACAAAAATTTCTGTTTTTATACAACACACATCAAACATGCAATTGAGGCATATTAAGGCAACTAGCTAAGTGCCCGCGCGTTGCCACGGAACAACAAAATAATATCAGTTGTATTTATCCTACTTCGACCCACCCTCAATTGGTCTTTTTTTCTAATATGCATTTTATTATCATATCACACCAAACAAACGCCGGTCTTCCTTCTTCATTATTTATCTCTGTCCACTCGTTGACATGATAAGCTAGTGCTTATGATGCTCTTCACTGCATTTCCATGGTTTGGTAACACTCATGTATAGGTGTATATTTATTCAAGCAATCCGGATTTTGGACTAATAGGAAATTAAAGTAAGTGGTCCTTGTGATTTGCCATGTTGTCTCACTATGCTCACTTGCACTCCTCCTTGGCTATGATCTGAACTCTATACTCATTGCCTTCGTTTCATCTAAGCACACAACAAAAGCATACTGAGTTGTCAAGAGAGTAAGTTGCAAAAAACACCATAATTATGGAGCCTAAATTAGAAAAGAACAATCATTCTTTTTTTCTTTCAAAATTCACCAGGTGCTCAATAATCCTTTTGCATAAAAAACTAATCAATCAATAAGACACAGAATCTTTATAAGTGCTGACATAGTGGTCCAATGTCTTTGATTCATCCGGCAGCGCCCGCCGTAGTGGCTAGGTCTACCCGCGCACCCGTCGCTGCAGTTGGGTCCCCCTCGCCTGCCGCCTGAGCCTTGCACCACCATTGGATATCGCACACCACCCATCGCTACAGCTCCTGCAACCCATGGACGCTGCTCGGCTCGCTGGAAGCCAATCAGCGCCGGCACTGGAGCACGGAGTTCTCATGCTGCTCCACCTCGTGCAACTTATGCACTGTGCACACATGCCGCCTACATGCTCGAATAGATTATAAATAGCCTGGAAGCCATCTTTTCGCCATGATCGAGCTCCCAGAGACCCTCCTCTGTCTTATTGCATTTGTTCGAACACCTAGCAGACAACATAGCAAGAGGCGGTGGCATCACCTAGGTAGTGCGCTATTGGGTCTTCAAGGTCCTTGACAACGTCCACTGCCACCCCATGCTCCTCATCCTCCCCGATTATGGGCATCGCTGTGCTGGCCCCCTACTTCGTCCGAGCCATCATTGTCTCCATGCGCCGTCACTGCCGCGACGCCTCTGCGTTCGAGACGCCTTGCATGCACACTTTACGCCATGCAGGCCCGAGATCCTGGCTCATGCCCTGGCTATCATGATGCTCCGGGCCACCACACGCGGCTGAGTGCCGGGCTCGCTGTTCGCCATGATCACGCAGCGCCATCCCAACTCTTTGGCACGTGGGTGCTCCCAGAGGAGGTTAAGTTGTTTAATTCATCCGCTATTATATAGTTGGTGTCGTGGTTTTATCACGGCAGATGTCTGGGTGTACGGACTTGGGTTCGAGGCCATTGCTAACGTGTTGGACTCAAAGGGGTTGGTTGGAATGAAGGACACGAGTTTACCCAGGTTCAGCCCCTCGAGTTGAGGTAATAGCCTACATCGTGCTGGTGCTTGTATTCCTTGATATATCGATTACAAGGGAGCTATTGCTTGACCTAGTTTTCGATAACCTGATCCCTAAGTCGCCCCGTGTCTTGCCTCTATATAGGAGGCCAAGACCACGGATCATACAAGTTGTAACCGACTCTCATTACATGTCCGAGTCTACCTCTATCTTCTCTTGCCTTTCCTGACCAAGTTGTCTCCGGGCAGGTTATACGCCCGGGTCTTCTTCATCCGGGCCACCTGCCGGCCCATCCTCTCAGCTGCTAAACTTCTTGGGCCCTTAAGTCCCCACGGCTCACTCTTGGGCCGGTGTGCGAGCCGCCAGGTATGACCCGGAGCCCTCAGGGCGGTCTCACCGTGGGGTTATATCCCCAAAATTAGGCCCCAGGTTGATTTGAGCTTGCTCACTTCAGCCTTTCTTTTTACTCCTCGACGAGCCGTCCGGAAATGACCCGCCGTGACATCATGTCAGATCTGCAAAAAAGACCCTCTGACGCACGCAACAAATCTTTTATTAAATGAACAACCCGAAAATCGAGGCGTCCGCCTCGGTCAAATGATATCCGACGCCTGGATTTCGCGCCCGTTCTGCGCTTTCCCTATTAAATAAGACTGCCCGGGGCGGCTATCGCTTTCTCCCACTCGCTCTGTCATCTCCTTCCTCCGACGCTTCCGTTTCTAGCACTTCCAACTCCGGCGCCGTTTCCTCCTCATCATCGACAGGGCCACCGCATCAACCTGGCGCGATCCATAGTTCCTTCCGCTTTCATCGCACCATCGCCAGTGAGTCCTTCTCTCCTTAGATCTATGATTTGTTCCGGTAGGGTTTTCATGGAGCTCTGCCGCCGCAGCTTTAGAACTCGGGCTCCATCAATGCCAGTCATGCTTAATCCATGAGCCCTCGACCATATCGTGCCCCCATGGCGCTGCTGGGTAGGAGACTGATACTGATGCTATTTAGATTCACTACGGCTCCGCCCGTTGTTTTCAGATTTTCTTTACTTTCACCAGTTCATCGCTAGGTCTAGAAATAAAGATATTTATTTTTGTTTTATAGATCCGCAACCATATTAATACTTTGTGGAACCTGTTTTCAACACTTAGCCAAATTTCACTCTGTCCTTTCGTGATGTTGACCCACCGTGCTGTTCCGTCTCTCATCAGCCGGATCTTAGTATCTCATCTTTTATGGTCTTAAGCTTTTAAGTCGCCCACTTTTATTCGGCTTTTTCTTGACTCGCCGTATATGGTTACTTTGTACAGTTAAAAACTACCGCCATGTCTAGCGCATCTAACTCCTGCAACTGGGTCGGTTCATGCATTACCGAAGAGTTTCTGATGGATTTTGTACATGCGGGCACCCTTCCTGCCAAAGAGGTCATCCATTTGCCTTTGTGGAACTTGTGTCATCACGCACGTATGAAAGTCCGACTTAAAATAGACATGTGCCATCTTCCTTGTCCTTCTCATTGTATGCCTTACCGGCTCTTCATAGCATAATTTCCTGTATGTATAAATGTACCTTTACACCGTTAGGAGGGCGGCTTAAAAGCGTAACCCGAAGATGTTGTGTCTTCCCAACATGTGTGACAGAATTATTCACTTGGCTTTAGAGCCGGCCAAAAGGTTTGATAAGCTTCACCCATAGGGCAGGAAGCCCCCTATATGGTTATGTTGACTTGTCAACATTTCTAGCGCGAATGCCGGTTGTTAGGGATAGATAAGCTACACCCGGAGGTGGGAAGCCCCCTTCGACAACCGCGGCTAACATGTTAACCGGAATGGCATAAAGCCGACTGTTAAGGTGAGATAAGCGATACCCGCAGGTAAGAAGCCCCCTTCGACAACCAATGTTGACTTGTCAACAATTTTGGCATGAATGCCGGTTGTTAGGGTGAGATAAGCGATACCTGAAGGTAAGAAGCCCCCTTCGACAACCGCGGCTAACATGTTAACCGGAAATGGCATAAAGCCGGCTGTTAGGGTGAGATAAGCAATACCCGAAGGTAAGAAGCCCCCTTCGACAGCCGCAGCTGACATGTCAACTGGAAATGGCATAAAGCCGGTTGTTAGGGTGAGATAAGCGAACCCGTCGGTAAGAAGCCCCCTTCGACAACCGCGGTTAACATGTTAACCGGAAATGGCATAAAGCCGACTGTTAGGGTGAGATAAGCGATACCCGAAGGTAAGAAGCCCCCTTCAATAGCCGCAGCTGACATGTCAACTGGAAATGGCATAAAGCCGGTTGTTAGGGTGAGATAAGCGAACCTGTCGGTAAGAAGCCCCCTTCGACAACCGCGGTTAACATGTTAACCGAAAATGGCATAAAGCCGTCTGTTAGGGTGAGATAAGCGATACCCGAAGGTAAGAAGCCCCCTTCGACAGCCGCAACTGACATGTCAACTGGAAATGACATAAAGCCCGTTGTTAGGGTGTGATAAGCGATACCCGAAGGTAAGAAGCCCCCTTTGACAACCAATGTATTTGCATCGATGAAGACATGCGATGTGGCAGAGGCCCGGGCTTACAGGGATGCTATTTTATTTATATATAAATATGATATGTACAATGATAATGTACAGTGACATTCTCAACAACCTTAAGTGTAATAAGGCCGTAGATGCGCTATGTTCCATGGCCGACGGGTCGCCTGACCCGAAGTATCTGAGTTGTCCAGGATGTCAATGAGGTAATATGACCCGCTGTTGAGATTTCGGCTCACCACAAAAGGCCCTTCCCATGGGGGAGATAATTTATGCATATCTGTCTGATCTTGAATCAGTCGTAGAACTAAGTCGCCCTCTTGAAACGTTCGGGTCTTAACCCTGCGGCTATGATAGCGGCGCAGGTCTTGTTGATAAATCGCCGAACGGGCAGCCGCCAGCTCTCGTTCCTCTTCCAAGGCATCCAACGCGTCCTGACGTGCAATCTCATTGTTCGTCTCATTGTAAGCCGCCACTCGTGGCGAGTCATGTCGGATGTCACTTGGCAACACGACCTCGACACCGTAAACCATGAAGAAAGGTGTATATCCCGTGGATCTGCTGGCGGTGGTTCTGATACTCCATAAGACGAAGGGCAGCTCTTCTACCCAACAACCGGGTGTTCGTTGTAAAGGAATCATGAGCCGTGGGTTGATACCCCTCAAGATTTCTTGATTGGCACGCTCTGCCTGACCGTTGGACTGCGGATGAGCAACTGCTGAAACATCAAGCCAGATGTGCTCTTCGTCGCATAATTTTTTCATAGCTCCCTTGGATAAATTTGTGCCATTGTCAGTGATGATGCTATGGGGGTAACCAACATGGTAGATCGGTTTTTTAACAAATTGAACCGCCATAGCCACATCACACTTGCTGATCGGCTCAGCCTCTACCCATTTGGTGAACTTATCAACCGCCACCAGGAGGTGTGTTTTCTTATCCTTGGATCTCTTGAAAGGTCCTACCATATCTAGCCCCCAGACTTCAAACGGCCAAGTAATTGGTATAATCCGCAACTCTTGAGTCGGAATATGAGCATGCCGACCAAAATTTTGACAGTCGTCACACTTGCGGACTAGATCCTCTGCGTCTTTGTGAGCCGTCAACCAGAAGAAACCATGACGAAACGCCTTAGCTACCAAAGATTTTGAGCCGACGTGATGTCTGCAATCTCCAGCGTGAATTTCATTCAAAATTTCTTGACCTTCCTCTGGTGAGACACAACGCTAAAAAACCTCTGTAACGCTGCACTTGTGTAACTCACCATTAACTATTGTCATCGACTTAGACCGCCGGGTGATCTGCCTGGCTAGGTTTTCATCATCAGCTAATTCACCCCGAGTTAAATAGGCCAGGTAAGGCACAGTCCAATCCGGAATAGCATGTAGAGCCGCCACCAATTGTCCCTCCGGGTCAGGGACAGCCAAATCTTCCTCTGAAGGCAATTTGACAGTCGGGTGATAAAAAACATCCAAAAAGACATTGGGTGGCACCGGCTTTCGCTGAGAGCCTAACCGTGATAAGGCATCAGCTGCCTCATTCCTGCGACGATCAATGTGATCTACCTGATAACCTTTGAAGTGACCAGCAATGACATCCACCTCCTGTCTCTAAGCCGCCATCCGCGGGTCCCTGGAATCCCACGTGCCTGAAACTTGCTGAGCCACAAGATCTGAGTCGCCCAAACACCTTACCCAGCTTAAATTCATCTCCTTGGCTACTCTGAGACCATGAAGCAAAGCCTCATACTTAGCCGCATTGTTGGTGCAAGGGAACATTAGCCGGAGCACATAACAAAATTTATCACCTTTGGGAGATGTCAAAACAACTCCTGCTCCTGATCCTTTCAGCTGCTTGGATCCATCAAAATGTATAGTCCAGTATGTATCATCCGACTTTTCCTCAGGAGCTTGACACTCTGTCCAATCATTTATAAAATCCACAAGGGCTTGGGACTTGATGGCCGTACGAGGCACATATTTCAGATTGAGAGGTCCCAGCTCTAATGCCCACTTAGCAATCCTACCAGTAGCTTCTCTGTTCTGGATTATATCCCCCAAAGGAGCAGAACTGACCACGGTGATCTGGTGCCCTAGGAAATAGTGCTTCAACTTGTGATTGGCCATGAACACTCCATACATTAGCTTCTGCCAATGTGGATATCTCTGCTTGAATTCAGTCAGGACCTCACTAATATAATAAACCGGCCTTTGAACCGGATACTCCTTCTCGGCTTCCTTGCGCTCAACCACAATTGCGGTGCTGACTTCTCGGTTGTTAGCCGCCACATACAAGAGCAAAGGTTCTTTGTCAACCAGAGCAGCCAATACCGGCGGCTCAGTGAGTTGTTTCTTGAGTGCCTCCAATGCTTCACCCGCCGCCGTACTCTAGACAAAATTATCTTTCTTTTTCATCATCTGATATAGGGGAATGGCTTTCTCACCGAGGCGGCTTATGAACCGGCTCAACGCAGCGGTTCGCCCCACCAGGTGTTGGACATCGTTAACACAGGCCGGCTCTCCCAGGGAGGTGATAGCTTTGATTTTATCTGGGTTAGACTCAATGCCACGCTCAGAAACCAGAAATCCCAAGAGCTTGCTAACCGGGACACCAAAAACACACTTGGTCGGGTTAAGCATCATCTTGTAGATCCAGAGATTGTCAAAAGTTTCTGTTAAGTCGTCCAAAAGGGTCTCCTTCTTCCTTGATTTGATCACAATATCATCCATGTAAGCATGAACATTGCGCCCAATCTGACTGTGAAGGCAGTTCTGCACACAACGCTGATAAGTCGCCTGGGCACTCTTGAGCCCGAAAGGCATAGATACATAACAGAAGGCTCC
The DNA here is from genome assembly GCA_022496015.1 of Hordeum marinum. Lineage (NCBI taxonomy): Eukaryota > Viridiplantae > Streptophyta > Magnoliopsida > Poales > Poaceae > Hordeum > Hordeum marinum. The sequence continues at coordinate 244,810,532 of CM039672.1, forward strand.
AAAAGGCGTAATGAAAGCCGTCTTCTCTTGGTCCTTAACTGCCATCTTGATCTTATGATATCCTAAATAAGCATCCAGGAAGCACAGGCTTTCGCAACCGGCTGTAGCATCAAGGATAGCAAAGGGATCAGCTGGACAAGCCTTGTTAAGGTCCGTATAATCCACACACATCCTCCACGTCTCGTTCTTTTTGAGCACCATCACTGGGTTAGCAAGCCACTCCGGGTGAAAGACCTCAATGATGAAACCCGCCGCTAAGAGCCGGGCGACCTCTTCTCCGATGGCCCTGTGTCTTTCCTCATTGAACCACCGTAGAAACTGCTTGATAGGTTTAAACTTAGGATCCACATTAAGATTGTGCTCAACGAACTCTCTCGGAACACCCGGCATGTCAGAAGGTTTCCATGCAAAGATGTCTCGATTCTCATGGATGAATTCGATAAGCGTGCTTTCCTATTTGGGATCCATGTGAGCCCCAATGATGAACTATTTGGATGAGTCGCACGGAGTGAAGTCTATTGCCTTGGTATCATTCGCCGAGAACTTAAGGGGCGGCTCAACCTCCGTTGTGGGCTTTTTCAGCGGCGTCATATCCTCCGGGTCAACATTCTCCTTATAAAACTTGAGCTCCTCCTGAGCACAACTAGATTCTGCATAAGCCGCGTCTCCTTCCTCACACTCAATAGGCATATTCCGATTACCATGAACGGTAATTGTAACTTTTAACCCGGGCATCTTGAGCTATAAGTAGACATAGCAGGGCCTAGCCATGAACTTAGCATAAGCCGGCCGCCCAAACAACGCATGGTAAGGGCTCTTGATCTTGACCACTTCAAATCACAATTGGTCCACTCTATGGTTATATTCGTCACGAAAGGCAACTTCCAAAGAAATCCTGCCCACCGGATAAGCTGACTTGCCTGGCACCACACCATGAAAAACGATAGATGAGGGCTTAAGATCCTTGTCAAGCAGCTTCATCCGTCAGAAGGTGTCATAATAGAGGATGTTGATACTGCTGCCTCCATCCATAAGCACCTTATTTACCATATAACCTCCCACTTGAGGGGAAAAACCAAAGCCAACCGCCCCAGGTCATCCACACGCGGCGGGTGATCCTCCCGGCTCCACATTATGTTATATTCAGACCACTTTAAGTACTGCGACAGAGCCATCGCAGTCGCATGGACCGCTCACTTGCATAATTTCTAATCTCGCTTGTTAAGGCAGGTCGTGAAAACATGATACTGGCCTGAGCTGAGCTGTTTCGGATTACTTTGATACCCAGATTGGTTATGTTGCTGCTGGTTGTTGTTACCAGAGTGCTGCAGTTGCCCTCCGTGATTACCTTGACCATGATGACCAGACCCCGAGCCGTCGGATCCAAATCCGGCTCCTGACCCGCCCGGTCCTGAGCCGCTGGGCGGACCACCGCCCTGGTTGTTGGGTTGCGTGTAGTAATTCCTTAACTTCTGCACAATGTGGCAATCACCCCATGCGTGCAATGCAGGTTTGCCGGGCTGGCTGTGTTCTGGATAGGGCTTCTTAAGCGCCTCCTCCAAATTGAAGGGAGTCCTGTTCTTATTAAAAGGTGGTCTGAACTTCCCATTGCCCTTAGGAGGATTCTGGCCGGTACTTGCATTGGCTACCAGTTCTGATCCGCCATCGGGGTTCTTCTGCTTATTCTGGTTACCATTGTTAACCACACCTTTTCCTTGATTATTCTTTTTACCCTGATCGACCTTCTCCTCGTCAGAGCCTGGGTCCTTCGTGTTATCAGAGTCGGCGTACTTTGTGAGAGCCGTCATGAGCTCTCCCATATCCTGACACGTACGCTTGAACCGGCCAGGTTTCTGCTTTAGCGGAACGAAATGACAGTTCTTCTCTAAGATGAGCACGGCTTGGGCTGCCGTGATCTACTCAGACGAATGGATGATGGTTGAGACCCGCCGGACCCAATGATGAGCTGACTCACCCTCCTGCTGGACGCAGTGATCAAGATCCACGATGGTCATAGGTTGTTTGCAAGTCCCTTGAATTTTTTTTGATGAACCTTGCCCTTAACTCGGCCCACGAATTGATGGTATTGGGAGGTAACCCCTTTAACCATGTGCGAGCCGGACCTTCAAGCATCACAATAAAATACTTAGCGCACACCGCCTCACTAACATCTAGCATCTCCATAGCCAGTTCATAACTTTCTACCCAAGCCTTCGGAGGCAAATCAGCAGTGTAATTTGGAACCTTGCGAGGTCCTTTGAAATCCTTTGGCAGCCGTTCACTTCACAGAGCCAGCGATAGACATGGCACTCCCACGGCCCTGGTAGTTACTCCTGCTCCTACTAATATCGAGGGCGCAGGCTCTTGGCGAGTTGCTGTAGCCAAAGCTGTCGCCTCTTGCTGGTTTCTCGCTCGGTTCATGAGCGCCTGCGCATCTAGAGCCGCCTGATCGTCCCCCGGAGGTCCTCTCCGCCGATCACTGTTGGAAACCACTGGCGACTCAAAGCGCCGGCTAAAGCTCCGGCTAAAGCTCCGGCTGGGGAGAGGGGTTGAATGAACGCGGCTCCGGCTGTGAGTATACTTCTCCTGCTGGGCCATTGCTGTCTGAAGGTATCCAATGGCATTCCGTACCTCTTGTGCAAAAGGTGCTTCATCCGGAATAGGAATTGTTTCAAGCCAGGTAGCCGTTGTCGCCATATTCTCATCTAGGTTAGAATAATGACCCGCCAGTGTTGGGAAGACCACCGGTGAGGCCTGGTTTTGTCGGGCCGGGTGAGACGTCGGTCGAGCCGCCAGGCGGCTTCCAGGTGCATCCGCTGTTCGTCCCGTTCTTGGCGTGTTGAAGAGGTTCCTAGCCTCATAGCGTTCTGGCAAGCGAGATTGATGCCTCCTCCGGTATACCACAACCGCCGATTGCTGTTCCAGCCCAAGGCGGAAGGCATTCGTCTTAATACGTTCTGCCTCTTCCTCCATCTAGACTTTCAGCTCAGCTATCCTCTGCTGCTCCTCCGTCATCTGGTCCTTGAGTCTCACAATCTCTAAGTTCCGGGCAGCCTGATTATCTGGTGTAACTTCAGTGGCCATTAGGGCCGTAAGCTCGTTCATCAAAACCAGAAGAACTTGAGCCGGCGGCGGCGGGTCAGCGCTTGAGGTTGCCGCTCCTGCGGCTGTACCGCTCATGCCTGGGGCTGACCCCGCCATGAACACAGTAGCATTAGCCAGCGGCCCAAAAGCGTCCGACTCAGAATGACCCGACTCAGGGCAAAGCTCATCGTAGCCCCCGAGCCCGCCATTGCGAAGCTGGTAAATTAATTCCATCTCTCCGCTCGAAGACTCGTCTTCTAAACAGACGAGAGTTTCCTATGACCCGGAAGCTTCCAGATCCAACCCTTGAATAAAGCCTATGAAGACGTGCCTCCGGCCCGGATTAACACGGGCGGGCTACACATCACGGGCAGGTTGTGTGCGCCGAGCCGGCTCGATGACGTTGGTGCAGGCATCCGGCCCGGGTGTTGATCCGTCGGTCCTTCCGATGAAAACGTGAATCCCGCCGAAAGGAACACGGAATCCATATTTCACAGAGTCGTTGATGTAGAGCCGGCCACGACGACTCTTGCTCATCCTTCCGACCACGTATCCCTCGAGCCCTGGGAGAGAGCCCTTTGAGAACTCAACACCACCAAGCACAGGCCCCACGGTGGGTGTCAACTGTCATGGTTTTATCATGGCAGATGTCCGGGTGAACGGACTTGGGTTCGAGGCCATTGCTAATGTGATGGACTCAAAGGGGTTGGTTGGGACGAAGGACACGAGTTTACCCAGGTTCGGCCCCTCAAGTTGAGGTAATAGCCTACGTCCTGCTGGTGCTTGTATTGCTTGATATATCGATTACAAGGGAGCTATTACTTGACCTAGTTTTTGATAACCCAATCCCTAAGTCACCCCGGGTCTTGCCTTTATATAGGAGGTCAAGACCACAGATCATACAAGTTGTAACCGACTCTCATTACATGTACGAGTCTACCTCTATCTTCTCTTGCCTTTCCTGACCAAGTTGTCTCCGGGCAGGTTATACGCCTGGGTCTTCTTCATCAGGGCCACCTGCCGGCCCATCCTATCAGCCACTAAACTTCTTGGGCCCTTAAGTCCCCACAGCTCACTCTTGGGCCGGTGTGCGAGCCGCCAGGTATGACCTGGAGCCCTCAGGGCGGGTCTCGCCGTGGGGTTATATCCCCAACAGTTGACGAGCTCCCATATGGATCAATCAAGCAACTTGTGGTACATATGTACGTATGTATTCGCACACGAACGACAACAGGTTCTGGTGTTGATGAGGCTCACCTCAATGGCTTTGCTCCAAGGCTCGGTTCTCATCGTTGCCAAGCTGCTGATCTTGCCCAACTTCATGCGGCACCCGACGAATCTCTTGGAGACGCAAGGAAGCAAAGAATGAGGTCTATCATGCGGCACAAGATTCGGCGGCTTTGACCTCTCACCGTGCCCGCCTCCAAGACTGAGCCATGGCCGGTGCACGCAAGGAGTAGCGGCGGTTGTGCGAGCTGGGTAGACGTGGTGGCACGGCGACCCAGGGTGGAGGGAGGATGTCATGAGTTGTGGGCTCTTTCCATGCGGCGGTAGTTTGACGGGGTCGAGACCGAGAGTCTTGGGGAAAATTGTAAGACGTGGGTGGTGGGTCTAGTGTTACGGTCTTGGGACTGAGGTGGGCTAGTTTCCCGGATCGTATTTTCACAATGCGAGAGGTAGGTGGGATCGCTCGAGGGAATCACGACAACAATGACGATGGCTGATTGCCCTTTAATAATATAGAATCTTGGAACTTTTTATTGTAAAACATGATTATTAATAACATATAACAGAAAACACCAAAATAAAATGAAGCTCCAAACAGAACACATATTATGTGATGAATAAAATATAGCTCCAAGTAAGATATACCGAGTGTTGACGACGAAAGAGGGGATGCCCTTTCGGGGCATCCCCAAGCTTATACGCTTGAGTCTTCCTTGAATATTACATTAGGGGGTGCCTTGGGTATCACCAAGCTTAGGGTCTTGCCACTCTTTATTCTCTTCATATCGGCACCTCACCCAAAACTTGAAAACTTCAATCACGCAAAACTCAACAAAACTTCATGAGATGGGTTATTATAGTAAATATACATCATTCACTTAGGTACTTGTCAAGACAAGATTCAATTGTTCTCACATAATACCTACTATATTCTACCATTCACACAATTTATATTACTAAATATAAGCTCTGGGAACATGAGATATCACCACGAAGGCGATTCTAAGCTTATTCTACCATAACACCAACGCCACGAAGGCTCACCCTATTCTCCTTGAGATATCACCACGAAGGCGATTCCCAACCACTAGTGGTAGACCTTGAGGAGGCCACCAAACCTTCACAAACTTTCTAGGGGACAAATCAAAAGTTGATTCCTCACCGGAGTACTCCTACCGCCTAGGAGTCTCCAACCTCCAAGAGTAACAAGATCAAGGGGGAAATGCTCAAGACTTGATCAAATCACAAATTGCTTTGGTCAAAAGAGAGAGGAGTAGTGGATGTATGCTTGGATGAAATCTCTCTCAAGAAATCTCACAAATCTCTTTGGGATTTAACACAAAAATGCTCAAATTCCTCTCTCTCAAATCCCACCAAAAGCAACTAATGCTATGCAGGGATGGAAGAGGAGAGGAACAATGGAGAAGGTCAACAAATGAACCCTAGATCCATGGGATAGTTTTCCGCCAAATGTACTGGAGTTTTGAGGCTTCGAGGAGGAGGAGAGAGCTCAAAACAATGGGGAAATCTCAGATCCAAAAGCTCTACCTCGTTGGGGAAGAAGGGTACCTTATATAGTGCCCACCAAATCTGCCTGTTATGCACAGAAAAACTTAGCCTGAAACTTCTGGGCCTGCCCGGAACTTCCGGGCTCCCTATTGGGGCAGATGGTGTAAAGTTTCTGGTTTGCCGGGAACTTGCCCCGGAACCTGCCCGGAACTTCTGGGCCCCGGAACTTCCGGGTCGTCCCGGAACTTCCGGGTCGTCCCGGAACTTCCAGGCTCCCTTGGGGCCAGATTTTTGCAAACTTTCTATTTAGCCCGGAACTTCTCGGGTGTCAAGCCCGGAACTTCCGGCCCCCCAATAAAGAGCAAGCATACTAAAAGTAAAACATGCATAACTTTTATATACAGACTCCGATTTTGATGATCTTGGGCTCGTTTTGTAGCTATTGAAAAGCCCGAGGTCTTCACATAGAGAACCACCCATTATCAAACAAAATGGATGATGCAATTAATGAAAAGATTTGAGCATAGAATCTGGAAGACCCTTTTTGGCGTATGGTTTTACGTTGGGATATATGATAGGAGTGGAATTGTGTGTACAAGATGTTGACTTGAGCAAATCCATCACGAACCCCTTTGATCCCCTCTTAATAGTGCGTGATACCTATAACTCAAGAATCATAAAAGAGATACACTACATAGCTATTGAGAATACATTCTTGAGTGAATATATTTCTTTGGTGGTCATCATTCCATACCACTAACGTCAAAGGAACTAATACCTTTGACTCGAGCCTTTCACTTGAGCTTGATGTTATTGTTTCTTGTTGGCTCAAGTTGAAGGCAATACATAGGTGAAGTCTTCAAGTATCTTTCCCATACACGATGTGGAAAGCCTTAATTTATATTCATCTTCACTTGTTCATCATGTGAACATCCACAAGATTCAAGCATGTAATCCTTGGGGATGGTTATTTTGAACTTGCCCTTGTCAACCATGATCATGAACACTTGATATCATCCTCTCATGGACATTTGGAATCTGTCTCTCTCTCGATGCGAGCCCATGAGAATTACCTAACCCTCATAAACATAGACAACACATAGTATGGGTTAGTACACAAAGTGCAATTGACATTTACTTACCATACCAAAAGATCTCATGTGGTACATCATTTGCGCTTGTGTGATCACCAACTTTGAGTTTAATATTTAATCTTCATCTTGGTCAACATTTATCTTTGATCCATGATTAATCTTGATGTCTTGAAGGCCCTATTGATTTCTTATTGTGCTTCATTATACAAACATAGTCTCTTGAGAGGCACAATGAATTCTTCACTTGAATGACTTGCTTGACAACATAATCATCCATGAGTCAACATATGAGCTCATCACGATTCTATTTTCAAGACATATGTAGAATTCTTATCTTTAATTATTCTCTTAAGATCTTGATCCATCATGGTTCAAAACATAAGCAAAAGCATGAGAACATCTGAGATCCTCAATGAACTCCACATAGGTCACATCTTGTTCATCACATGGAACTCATCTTGATCGTATCATATTTGATTCAATCATTGAGCTCATCCTTGATGCATGCACAACAGTATGTATATGATGTTGATCTAGAATTCATTCGAGGTCCTTCTTTCTTCATCATGGAACACACATCCTTCAATTCATCCAATATTCTTCATGCATTGCAAATAGAACATTCCTTCGAATTTATAACTCAATGCCAACATTAGTCCATTAGGATTGTCATCAAATACCAGAACCACACATGGGGACTACATGCACTTTCAATCTCCCCCATTTTGGTAGTTGTTGGCAATCTCAACAAGAGGATTTATATAACGAATTGCAAAACAAACATGCAATTTATCCGAGGATAAATTGTATACTTGGGATGGTTTTGATAGCACAAAGTGTCATAAAGATACTTGATGATATCACAACCGGTTGTACCAACATCAAAACACTACACAAGCATTTGATGTCAGTAGAATTATAATATATAGAGCAAACTCCCCCACAATATATGCATGTCTGAATGAACGTTGAATTTCGTTGCATATATGAATTGCCATAACCTAGATGGAGTTTCCCCTTTATATTCATTCATGCAGCAAGCATATATAACTAGAGTAGATATGCATAAATGATAATAAACACTAAAAGTTATCTTAAATCCTCTCAACTTCTCCCACATTGGCAACAAATGCCAAAATGGGAAAATCTCGAAGACTGAGTTCCTCCAAAATTTTGCATATTACAAAATGTGAGTAAAATAAAATGTACATACTGAATGATGAGGGGTTTGAGGACCTCATTATCTAGAGAATCCAACAAGACAATCTGATGTGAAAATAAGCATTCGGTAGGTGAGGAAAACATATTTTGGACAAGATATAATATGAATATCCAATTCGATGATGATAATAAGTATGGGTCCAAAATACATTTGAAACACATGAGGCGTAGGATTATATGCTAAATAAACAAGCACTCACTTCATGACCTTTTACCAAGACCACCAAAGAATCGAAAAAGAAACAAACCAAGTGACTGGCAAGGAATAAATGATATCAAGGAATGATGTGAACTTTCTCATGCATATGAATTTCTAAGTGGCCAATAATAAAAATAATATGTATCCACAAAGAAACTTCCATACACAAAATAGATGCAGTTGATAAGAACATGATATCCACAAGTGAGTCCATTATTATACAATTGTGATCCTAGCATAAGAGCAAGGCACATGGCACAAATTGATCTCATTTGTATAACAATGAATTACTAAGTAAGATATCAAATACCACAAGCAATTAGAGTGTTTTCAAGAACACGTAGGAAAACACAAATACAGTAAGTACTATTACATGCTATGATGCAACCTACACAAGGTTGACTCTTATTTATACATAAGCATGAAGTAAATACTTGTTATCGAGAAAGCATTGGTAGGGAGTAGTAATCAATGAGTCATATAATCTTGGCTCTAATTCCGTCGTGGTGACACAACCTTCTTCATGAATAAGCCAGGCAACAATGCTTCTCCAATGTACCTAAATCACTTTTAAGTAGAATATGAAGATGACCATCAAACTCTACCATACAAAGAATACCATGTGTAAGAGAACACAAATGGTATTTTGAATTATTATTCGGTGATAGATTATAAGCACTAGATCATCTATAATCACACAAGCATGATATGAGAGTTTAGCAATGAGCACAATGCTTAGAATAAATATTATTAACATTCCAATTAGATAGATCATCACCTAGAGAAACAATTGGAATGGCTTGCGTCATACATACACCTTTTCAAGTATGATCTAGAAGATAAACCATGAATACGACCGCACAAGAATGTCATACACACACACACACACCTAAGGAATGAAATGACAAAAGAATCATTATGCAAATAGAGACGTGTTGAGCATAGCAAGCCATGGAGATATAAGATAATCTCAATAATAGGTTCTAAGTGGCATTAATCAATTGTTCATATTAACAAGTATTGTGATATGCAAGAAAAGCATATCACTCCCGCATAATGTGATAATCCATGTATTGTTCACAAGAGGCAATTCAAGTCCAAATAAAGATGATCAATGGATGAGAATTTGGACTACAAATGAACTTGACATACCACATAGTAACTAGATAATCTTGCACTATAAATACTAGGTGGTATCCAATATACACATTTTAGGTTTGTGATGTGCGTATAGCATAACACTCCCCCATAATGTGATGATCCATTAATATCTCAATAGAGCCCGATAAGATGCAATGAAGGCTCTAGACTACACACACAACTATATGACATGCACAATAACCTACACATGCTAGATAACACAAATCAAGCATACTAGCAGGCACAACATTTACAAACACATGCTAGGCACAAAACCTAAACATGAGAGGGGCTAGTAACATTCAATGTAGACAATATATACAAGTTACCACCAAGAGAGGCATTGGAATGATAGATATGATGGTATACTTCTTGACTTGGCTTGAACCATAATGAATGGTGAAAATCATTTTTCTTCATGAACTAGCCAAGTATTCAATGCCATACACACACCTATTGATCAAGTTTGAGCTTCATGGTCCCCAACCAAGTTGGGTCCTAAGAAGTTAGTAACAATAGGCTTGGCAACCCAAATGGTCTTATTGTTAGTGCATCTAGTGCCCCTTAGTGATTTTAGTGTATTGAAGACTTATAGGTTAAGGAACTAATGTGTTTGTGAGTGTACATAGGCTCAATAAGTCAATGAGGAGTTTGATATATCCGGAAATTATTGACCCCTAAAAATGTATGTCTTCAACTGAAGACTTTGGTGAAGACTTTGTGAATACTTTGTTGAAGACTTTGATAATTCCCTGAAGACTTTGAACATGAACAAGTTGGTATGACCTTGAAGATATGAATAAGGACTAGAAGCGTGAAGACTTTGTTTTCGTAGTTTCATTTCCTTTCTTTGAGTCAGAGGGAACACTGTACTGTTAAAGGGGGCCGAGGTAATACTAAGGAAAAATTTCCAACTGATGCTCAACTCCAAAATCCTCAATCTATACAATCCTTCGAGTGAAGCCTTTGGAAATCTCTTGCGGTTCAGTCAAATTCATCAGTGACAGAGACAAAGTTCTTCTGGTCTCTGAGGAAATTGATCTCACCAAGGAGTTAGGATTTCGCTAATGCGAATTGCCTACAAGTGAGGAACATGATAAGCCTGAGGACTTTCATAGTTCGAAATTCCGACCGTTGCTGTGCTTACCGCCAGCTGTCCCCAATCATTCTTATCCACATAATGGTCATATCATTGGGGGGCATTTATGTCTTATCATGTCAGGTTGCACCCTAGCTATAAATAGGCACACCCCGCAACCACTAGTTGGTTGGCTGCTCCAAGAGAGAACCGACACTTGTCATTTGTGAGCAACCCATCCTACGAGGACTTTGAGAGAAAATCACCAGTGAGGAAAAACCCACAACCAAACCACCAAACCCAAAGTGATTGAGCATCACTGAAGAAATTCCTGTGTGGAACCGACGCTTGTTACCTTTGAGGACTGTGCATCCTCTAGTCGGTTAGGTGTCATGGTCTAGTGCATCCTATAGTCAATTGGGGATCATGAAGTGACCTTGGTCTAGAGAATCCAGCGGTAAATTGTGGATCGCTGGGTGACCAGTTTGTGAGGGTTTTGGAAGTCTACCTTGAAGACTTACCATGAGTGTTGGGTGAGGATTATGTGACCTTAGCTCAAGAAGAATACGGTAAGGACTGTGTGTCCTCTGGTTTAAATACCAGGTCGCTCCAAACCAGACGTACGATTGTCACAACAGTTGGAACTGGGTCATCAAACCATTGTCTTCATCGAGCTACCTGGTTCTATTTCCTCAACCCCTTTATTCCTCGTATACATGTTGATGAAATTGACCGTTACTGTTTGAAGAATTTGACTAAAGACTTTCACAATTTCCTCACTTCAAATTCTTCAAGTTACCTTGTTCCTCACCTGCTTATCCTGTATAATGCTACTTGTAATCTATGCATGTTTAATTTCATCACGATGACTATCATTTTGCTATGTTCCTCATGCACTTGAGTACTTATTCTGCTGCTAGTTATTCATCACATTTCAAATTCCTCAAGTGATGAATTTGTAAAAATCGCCTATTCACCCCCCTCTAGTCGATATAACGCACTTTCAATTGGTATCAGAGCAAGGTACTCCCTTGTTCTGTGTGATTTTGGTTTAACCACCTGGAGTTCTAGTTATGTCGACTGTAGGTATGATCAAGGTTTCTACGGGATGTCCTACCTTCGATGGGACGGACTACCCCTACTGGAAGAACAATATGCGTATGCACCTTGAAGCTATTGACAACGATCTCTGGTACGTTGAAGAAAATGGTGTACCCTCTGTCACTCCCACTGTCACTGCTGCTGATGTGAAGAGATTCAAGCAACTCGACTCTCAAGCGAAGAATATCATCTGTGGCCATCTGAGCAAAGGTCATTATGGCAGAGTGAGTGCTTTGGAGACTGCTAAGCTTATCTGGGATAGGCTATCCAAAGTCAACGAAGGTTTTTCCACTCAATGTGACTCTCGTGTTGATGTTCTTCGCAATCTCTTCAACCACTTTAAGAGACTTGACAATGAAAATGTTCAGCAAACCTTTGACCGTCTCACTGATATCTCCAATGAGCTTCAAGCATTGGGTGCCACTGATATCACTGACCATGAAGTGGTGAAGAAACTGCTAAGATCTCTTCACTCCTCATTCGATACTCTGACTTTCATGATCCAAGAACGTGGAGACTACAAGTCACTTGATCCTGCTGATATTCTTGTGAGACTCAATACTCATGAATTCCAACAAGCTAAGAAGAGAGACCTATTTGGGCCAAGCTATGGAAGATCTCGTGCTCTAAAGGCAAAAGCAATTTCCTCATCTGAAGAAGAAGATTTTGGCAGCAGCCTTGGTGATCCTGAAGAACTAAGTCTGGAGCTAGCAATGCTCGTGAGGAAATTCCAGAAGTTCTCAAGGAGAGGTGGATTTGGAAAGTCATCAAAAAGTGGTTTGAGGAAATCAGATTCCTCAGAAGACTACAAGAAAAAACCCTGTCATTGTTGCAAGAAGCCTGGTCACTTTATCTCTGACTGTCCTCTTTGGGAAAAGATTCAAAGAAGAAGAAGAAGAAATACAATGATGATAGTTCTGATGACTCGAAGAAAAAGAAGAAATCTTCAAAGTCCTCATCTGCAAAGTCCTCATCTTCAAAGTCCTCAAAGCACAAGAAGAATGGTTCCAGAAAGGCTTGAGCATTCATTGGCAAGGAAATGGATTCCGAGGAAGAATGTAAAGAATATGAAGAAGAGGAAGAATCTGAGGTGGAATCAGAATCTAGTGTTGCAAGTCTTGCTCTCGCTACTGCCTTCGTCAGCAAGTCCATCTTCAACGATGAAGAAAATGACTACTCCAACGATTCTGGCGTCCGCAATGATGATTAGGCTCCCACTTATTGCTTCATGGAAAAAGGCTCAAAGGTACACAAACATCATTCCTCATCTGAATCTACTGAAAGTGAATCTGATGAATATGTGAAACCTAGCTATGCTAAACTTATCAAACTTGCCACTAAGCAACAAAGTGCACTTGAAAGCTTCAGAAAATGCTAGACAAAAGCGATGATCTGTTGAACGATGAAGTGGATCGGACTAAAACTCTGTCTGACGATCTCAAAAGTCTTCAGACAAAGTATGATAACCTTCAGAGTCATCATAATGACCTCTTAGCCGACCATGAGAAGCTTTCTTATGAATTTCTTCAAAGAAAGAAAGATCTTGAGAAACTGAGGGTGTCACATGAGGATCTCCAAAGGGAAAACGATTCCTTATTGGCTCAATAGATCAGTACCGCTCAGGGAGAATTTGTTCCACCTTGTTTGAAATGCATCGAACGTGAAACTGCTAATCCTTCACCTGAATGTTCAAATGCTTCTATTACTGCAAATTCTTCAACTACTCCGGCGGTCTCAAATTCCTCATCTGAGGATACCACAAGTATCACTAACAAATGCAGGGTTGAAGGAATTGTATGTGACAGGCATGTACAAAAGTCCCAAAGGACATCAAACCCTTTGCGATGTCCTCAAAAATCAGATTCTGAACAAGAACCCTAGGAAAGAGGGTATTGCCTTTGTGAGGAAACTTAAACGCTGATGGATCCTACTGGACACCTTAGCAGTACCCCAAAACCTCATGGGTTGCTACGAAAGGACCTCCTGTAGATCCATCCACTTTATCCGGCTTTACTTATGAAACTTCATATTCCTTTGATGATTCACTTGACTCCAACTATAAATTCTTCAAAAATCAGAAAGGTGAAGTATTTGCTAGATTTGTTGGAACTAACTGTAGGAACGGTTCTCCTATGAAGAAAATCTGGGTTCCCAAAAGCTACCTACAAAATCTTCAAGTGAATGTCCTCACGACACCACTCATGAAGAATAGGAACCCCAGATCAAATTCCTCATATGGACCAAAGTCCTCACTTGGACCAAATTCCTCAAATGGTCAAAAATATCATTCTCGCACTAATGCTTCTGTTTTGTAGGGAAAATCTAAGAGTTATGAATATGTGCATTATTCTTCAAACCATTATGTTCATAATTCCTCAAAGAATTTATCTGCTTATTCATTTGAGTATTCTAACCCTCGCCCTGTGAAACGAAGTGCACTTGCTTCAATGCCTCCTTTCTCATATGGTGCTCGTAGAATGATGAACTCTTTGCCACCCCTCCAGATGTGGGTGGTGAAGAAATTGAACTAATTTCTTATGCAAGGTCAGGTCTCCAAATGAATTTGAACATCTGATGAATTTGCTGGAGACCTGAGGAAATGCTTGAAAGGACACAAGCTAACCTTGTAGAAATGAATTATTAATTTCTCACGTCCCCACACTACTTGCTCACTATCTTGTGTGATGAAATCATGTCTGATGAAATTGATGTCATATTCTTCACTCTGAAGCATATGAGTTCGTAAGTTGTACTAATTCATCTGCAGGATGATACTCCAAAAGCTAGCGAGTGGGTCCTCGACAGTCGATGCACAAACCACATGACTGGTGACAAGAATCTACTAATGAATTTGCCACTTGCTCCATCTCATCTGAAGCATATCACCTATGTAGACAAAGGAAAAAGCAAGGTACTGGGTCTAGGTAAGGTTGCAATCTCAAAGGACCGAACCATGGATAAGGTGATGCTTGTTGAATCCCTTGGGTTCAACCTTATGTCTGTCTCAATGCTTTGTGATCTTAATATGATTGTCGTATTTGGAAAATATCGTTGTGTTGTCATCATGGAATCTGACAGTTCCAAAGTCTTACAAGGCTTTAGGAGAGGAGGCTTGTATATTGTTGATTTCTCTACAGGTCCTCAGCCTGCCACATGCTTACTTGCAAAGTCCTCAGAAGGCTGGTTGTGGCATCGACGACTTGGACATGTTGGTATGAGGAACTTGCACACGCTCGTGAAGAAAAAGCACATCATTGGCATTAAAGGTGTCAAATTCCTCAAGGACCACCTCTGTGGTGCATGTGAGTCTGGAATGATGACCAGATCCAAGCATCCCTCGAAGACAATCATGACCATGAGATGACCTTTTGAATTGCTTCACATGGATCTCTTTGGTCCCACTCATTACTCCACACTAACAAATTCTTCAAGTTGGTATAGCTTTGTCATTGTTGATGATTATTCTCGATACACTTGGGTGCATATTATTCTATACAAGACTGAAGTACATGATCTCTTCAGACGATTTGCATCAAGGACCTCCACCAACTTCAGCGTCAAGATCAAGCATATTAGGAGTGATAATGGGACTGAGTTCAAGAACATTAATCTTGATGAATACCTTGATGAACTTGGTATTACTCATGAGTTATCTGCCCCTTATACTCCTCAGCAAAATGGCATCATGGAGCGCAAGAACAGGACTCTTGTTGAGATGGCTTGCACCATGCTTGATGAATAGAAGACTCCTCATCGCTTCTGACCTGAGGCAATTGATACGGCATGCCACATCATCAACAAGGTATATCTTCACAAATTCTTCAAGAAGACTTCGTATGAACTTATGACTGGCAAGAAACACAATCACATGAAGGTTTTATGCTTGGTTACGGAAAAGACTCGCACACCTACAAAGTCTTCAACACCTACATGCCCCTCGGGCGTGGTCTTCAAATTCATCAGCAAGACAATGACATCTTCATCTCACAAGAGAAATACCTCAAGGATGTTCTGAGGAAATTCAACATGCAAGATTGCAAAGGCGTCAAAACTCCAATGCCATCAAAAGGCCACCTCTACACTAACAAAAATGGTAAAGATTTCGATCAAAAGGTATACCGCTCCATGATTGGCTCATTATTGTATCTATGTGCATATAGGCCTGATATTATGCTAAGTGTTTGCATGTGTGACCGATTCCAAGCAACACCGAAGGAATCACACCATAAGGCTGTGAAACATATTCTTCGATACTTAGCTCACACACCAACACTTGGATTATGGTATCCCAAGGGCTCAAATCTTCACCTCGTCGAATACTCTGATGCTGACTATGCTGGAGATCGTGTGGATCACAAGTCAACCTTAGGCACATGTCATTTCCTTGGACGATCCTTAGTCTATTGGTCCTCGAAGAAGCAGAACTGCATTTCACTCTCTACTGCTAAAGCTGAGTACATTGCTGCTAGCTCATGTTGTGCTCAGTTACTGTGGATGAAGCAAACCATCAAGGACTACGGCATCAAGTTGAAGAATGTGCCTCTCTATTGCGACAATGAGAGTGCCATCAAGATTGCTTAAAACTCAGTTCAGCACTCCAAGACCAAGCACATCCAAATTCGTCATCACTTTCTTCGAGACCATGTACTCAAGGGCGACATCTCCATCGATCACATTCCCACTGAAGAACAACTGACCGATATCTTCACAAATCCCTTGGATGAAAAGAGATTTTGCAAGTTGCGGCATGAGCTAGATATCTTAGAATCTTCGAATGTTCTTTGAAGAAGGACACATATCCTAACACTTTTGCAAAATTGATGACTTAGTTGTGCAACACACGAAGTAATGTTTTTCTTCAATCAATGAAGAATAACCCTCTAAGTGTGAAGAAATTAATGAAGAATTTCATTCTCAGAACCCTACGACAATTGTATGCGGTGTCTGAAATCATCATTCTCATACGGTGGGTCACGCCACCAACCAAAGTTGAAATTCTTCAAAATTGAGTTTTTCGTCATTTTGCAAATTCTTCAAATTTGCAACTTCCTCAACTTTTCAAATTCCTCAACTTTTCAAATTCTTCAAACTTTGAAACTCATGTTCTTCATTGACTATATATATATTTGAGTTTTCAATGTCCTCAACAGCATTCACTTATTGCTAATTCTTCAAGTTGATTTTCATCTAAGTGAATGAGATCGGACCCCTTCCCCCTCTATGTTAAACTCAACCCAGTCTGTTCACAAATTCTTCATATGCGTTCTACTTTGAAACTCGTTCAAAGTCTTCACTGTGTCCTCGACAGCTAAAGAATCTGCGAACGAAAACTTTGAAATTTTCATTATCAAAATTTTCGGCGGTTCCCGCTCAAACGGTTCCGATTCCCGCGACTGGGTAACCCACGATCCCCCACTATCGCCACTTCTCAGTACGTGGGTGACACCTATCGCATGGAGAGCAAGGGTCAGGGGAAATCCTGTCCAAAATCTTTGGGCAGATTGGTTTTCACTTTCACTATAAATACCCCCTCCCCTTCCACAGTGCTCGGTTACTCCTCATATCTACTCTCTCCCGAGATCCAACCTAGCGCCGCCGCTAAAGTCATCGACGCCGGTGTGGAAGAGCTTTACTGCCTCAACCTCGTCGTCGATGTACTCACATCGGTCGCGGAAGTATTCATCCTGCCGCCGCTGTAGCTGTCTCCCTCTACCAAGCTAGGGCGTGGGAGATCTGGACTGACGAACTTCCTCAGTCTCATCTCATAGTTCGTTGTGTTCTTCATCAGGGTAAATAAAATTTACTTTTACCGCCCTTATTTGATCTTCAAATTTACCAAATCTTCACAAAGGTGTTTATTCTTCAAAAATCTCATTCTAAAAGCACCTTACATGTTCGTACACTTGATGACTTTCTCTAAGTTATGATTTTCTTCAAGATTCCTCAATTGTGTGAATCCTCAAAATTTGCACAACTCTGGAACCTAAGACAAAGAACACTTAGTGAAATTCCTCAAGACACCAATGGTCAAATTCCTCACACCTATTTTTATTGAAAAAATTCTGAGAACACATATGACCTCTTCAAATTCCTTGCACCTATACTCTATTCACAGGTACAACATGTCCGCTGATGAATCACTAGGTTCTCATCAACTTAACTCATTTACAGCGTTCCTTGAGGAAAAACTGTGTACTTCTTCAGAGTCCTCAAGAGTTCAAATTCCTTAGCTGAAGAAAATGGCTGACGGGAAGAAGCCATAGAAAGGTGGGAAGAAGCCAGATGTGCACACTGCTTTTGAGATTCCAGATGACCTTTGTGAGGAATACTGTACACCCGATGAAGAAACACATGGCAAAGAGACAACTAAGCAGAGAAAGATTCGTCTGCAGAAAATTGAGAGGAGATGGGCAAAGGAATGGAAGGAATAGCGTTATGTAACTCCAAAATACATGATGAAATTCGCTGTGAAACCTCCATGCAGCAGGCCACCTTTGTCCCTAAACCAAATTGCTGATCCCACTAGTCTCAAAACTGGTGAAGACTTTCCTCATATATGGGAAAAACAACAAGCCAAGCTCACAAGGAAAGCCAAAGAGGCAGTGAGGAAATTCAATGAAGACTCTGCTGCTATTGTCACTGCTGAAGCCTCATCTAATGCTCCAAAGAAATCAATGATGAAGAAATCTAATGTGAAGACAAGTTCTTCAACCTCAAAACCATCACAAGAGATTCCTCAAGTCCAAAGGCCTCAACCTTCAAAGGCCTCAGATGCTGGTGCTATTGCTGCTTAGTCCTTAGTTGCAGCTGCAAAGTCCTCAACCCCTGTGCATCTGGCGTCATGTAAGAGGACTGAGGGATTCTCAAAATTTCCAAAGATCTCGGCAAGCCCCTCTACTACAGCAAAGTCTTCAACAAGTCCGACAGTGTTGAAACCGAAGAAAACTACTGGACGAGGTCAAACACCAAGTCCTTATACAATTAAAGTTGTGGTAACGATACCCTCAGGATCTGAGGATGATGATGAAGCTGATGATGAAGAACTTGAACAAATCATTAGAGAGAGCCAACAAAAGGCTCTAATAGTCAAAGGCAGCTCTGTTCCTCTCATGCTGGATCCCAAGATGATCCTCAATTTCATTAATATATGGCATGAGGATCCAAACACCCCACTTTCTTCACTAAACCTGCCTCTTGGTGTGGACCATGTCCTCACCCACTTCATTTATGAAGAAAAATGGAAAAGAGAACAAGCTCAAAGAGCTAAGATGAACATGGCTCGGAAAGAAAGGTTTCTGAGAGACAATGTGATGAACTTGACCCCAAATCAACTCGTCAGGGTTCAGTCTGAAATTCGCTCCCTCTCTGAGGATCAAGAAAGGTATGATGCTGAATGGCAAGGCACAAAAGTGAGATTCGTCAGGGCTGCTCAAGCTGCTGTGAAGGACCACAACACAAGGGTTGCAGCTCGATCGCAACCTCAAATTCCTAAAGCTGATGAAATTGCTCAACAGGTTGATGAAAATGCTCCTGCAGCTGAAGAAGCTCAGTCTACTGATGAAAATGCTCCTACACCTAAAGAAACAGCCAGGGCTGCTGAAGAATGTCAGACCGCTGATGAACATGCCAGGACAACCTCCACTATTGTGCCTGAAGAAACTGCCAGGCCAGCTGAAGCTTTTGCTATGCCTGAAGAAACCGAACCCACCAGGATGACTGCATTAGTCATTCCTGAAGAAGCTCCAGCTGCTGAGGAAAAGACTCTAAAGAGAAAAGCATCCGCATCAGAGTCCTCGGCTATGAAGAAGTTGAAGACTGTGAAGACAAGCTCTTCAACTGCACCCATTGATGCTACTCCAATCTCCTCTGCACCTGCCTATGAAATTATTCCTTTTGGGGTTGACTATGTCATCCCAGATGAATAAGATGAAGAACATTCTGCTGCTTCGACAGAGCAGACTAATGAAGAAATTGAAGTTGAAGAAAATGCTTCAACTCCTCAGGTATCATTGCCCCAGCCTCACTTCACTTCTGAAGAGGCGGGTGTCGAAGAAATTGATGAGGATGTGGATATTGGCAATACAACTCCAATCATCAATGATGAATATCGAGAATCTGCTCACCCAAATTCACCAATAACGACACCTCTGTCACTAATTCCTCAGTCCCCAGCCCAGACTGAAGAAATTCATGAAGAATCTACTGACTTGGCCGCCAATGCCACTGAAGAAACTCCAGCTACAACAGCTGATGACATTGTGGCTCCACTAGCCACTAAGGAAACTGCACCGCAAATTCCTCAGACTGAAGAAGTTCCTCCCATGTCAAAAGAGATCAAAGGCCGCTTCAAGCCAAATCTTCTACCAAAGGCTAGAATGTCGTTCAAAGGCTCAGCGCGTCCCAAATTCCTCAAAAGCAATTTCTTTAATGAGCGCATGTTCTTCACAGGTCCCAATCCTTATGAATCAGCAAGGGCCGGACGAAGCAGATTCTGGATTGCAACTTAGATGAATTACTATGCATCAGTCTTGTTCGAAAAGAAGAAAGTCTTCGAGCACCACCAAATTCCTCATGCTGACATAGAAACACTTCCATCATTCACGCTGGTGCTCCAAGTTCTTCTTGATGCAGGCATTCTTCCCTTCCGCGTAGACATCTGTGACTGGAATGAAGAACTCATTCTTCAGTTCTATGCAACACTACACATCACTGGAAATGCTTCAGACATCAACTCCTGGGTGTTGGACTGGATGATTGGATCAACTCACTTCACTGCTCAAGCTTCTGAATTACTTCAGACTGTCCCAGTTCCAATCCCTTCAGATGAATCTCGTTGACTGTTTGATGAACCTGCACTTCTAAATCAACTGATGCAAGTGCTGATGAAGACATTGGCTCCTGGAAACCCTCAATGGAAAACCTTCCTTGTGAAGGATTTGCTATATGTGCCCAGGACGGTCTACCGCATACTCACAAATAAAGTGGAGGGAGTCATGAAGAATATGCTCTTCAACATCATTCATGGGATTCCCATCAACTTCCACGATTTCTTCATGAGGACATTGGCCAATGCTGCTTTAGCTCCATTTGAACAGAAGCCTTATGCGCCTTGGAACATGAAATTCATCACGACAAAGTCCTTAGTTCCCTTCAAGGCTGATTTCCAGAATCACTTTGGCTTCCTGCCTCCAATCGAAGTCATCAAGAGCACAATTGACTCAGTGGAAGGAAAAGGCAAGGCGGTCATTGATGAAGGCACTCGTCCATTGGATGGACAGTTTCACAAAGCTGTTTCCTTCTCCACCAATGATGACACTGCAACTCAGGACTCAGAAGCAAAGGCCTCAGCTCAAAAACCTCAAGAGTCTGCCCCTCGTGTGATGACTGCTCGCAAGCTTCTAATAAGTCTTCATCAGAAGGTCGATCACAATCACAAGTGGGTGAAGCGTCAACTTGGTTACATTGTGCAAAACATGACTGTGACGTAGAACTCTATGAACAGGAATCACTACTATGCGCATGAAAACCTCAACCGCACTTGGGCCATATTGTCTCACGTCAAGTCTCCTAAAGAACTGAATGAGGTGGATCTTGAGGAAAATCCTGACTGGGCTCGTCAACCAAAAAAGAAATTCAAGAAAGTCTAAGTTCCTTTGATGGTCACAAGTTCATATTCTTCATCACGTGAGAGAGATGAAAATGAAGACATTGACGACACTGCGGCGAGCACTGCATCGATCAACGACCCCGACAATGCTGGCGCTCCTTCCTCACCAACACGATGAAATTCTTCAAAGGGGCGTTAGTCCTCACCTTTTCGTCCCTTTTGGTCTTCGATGACAAAGGGGGAGAAAATTTGAGTTAGTCTTCAAGCGGGTCACTATATATATGGGCTATTTTTGTTTAAGTTACAACTCTTGCTCTTGTGAAGCTTTTTCTGATTGAGTTGTAAACTTAAGTCTGATGGTGGTCTGACACTTTTGAACTATTTTCGTGCATGTTTATTTCCTCAAGTACCTAAATGCATACATGCTGAATTTCATCAGACACCATTTTCCTCACGCATTTCAAATTCTTTATATCATATGTTCAAATGCGTGTATGAATTACAAGATATAGGGGAGTTCTCCATGCTTTTAACCTGCTATGTGCATTTGCAGTCCAAAGCAAATTCCTCAAATATGCACATCTTCAGGGAGAGTTCTTCTATATCTTGCAATCAAATTCCTCAAACTCAGTACTTTCACTTCATATGTTTATCCCCGTTGAAAACTTAACCCATTTGTCATCAATCACCAAAAAGGGGGAGATTGTTAGTGCATCTAGTGCCCCTTAGTGATTTTGGTGTATTGAAGACTTATAGGTTAAGGAACTAATGTGTTTGTGAGTTTACACATGCTCTATAAGTCAATGAGGAGTTTGATATATCCGGAGATTATCGACCCCTAAAAATGTATGTCTTCAACTGAAGACTTTGGTGAAGACTTTGTGAAGACTTTGCTAAAGACTTTGATAATTCCCTGAAGACTTTGAACATGAACAAGTTGGTGTGACCTTGAAGATATGAACGAGGACTATGAAGTGTGAAGACTTTGTTTTCATAGTTTCCTTTCCTTTCTTTGAGTTAGAGGGAACACCGTATTGTTAAAGGGGGCCGAGGTAATACTAAGGAAAATTTCCAACTGATGCTCAACTCCAAAATCCTCAACCTATACAATCCTTCGAGTGAAGCCGTTGGAAATCTCTTGCGGTTCAGTCAAATTCATCAGTGACAGAGACGAAGTTCTTCTGGTCTCTGGGGAAATTGATCTGACTAAGGAGTTAGGATTTTGCCAGTGCAAATTGCCTACAAGTGAGGAACATGATAAGCCTGAGTACTTTCATAGTTCGAAATTCTGACCGTTGCTGTGCTTAGCGCCAGCTGTCCCCAATCATTCTTATCCACATAACGGTCATATCATTGGGGGCATTTATGTCTTATCATGTCAGGGTGCACCCTGGCTATAAATAGCCACCCCCGCAACCACTAGTTGGTTGGCTGCTCCGAGAGAGAACTGACACTTGTCATTTGAGAGCAACCCATCCAACGAGGACTTTGAGAGAAAATCACCAGTGAGGATAAACCCACAACCAAACCACCAAACCCAAAGTGATTGAGCATCACTGAAGAAATTCCCATGTGGAACCAACACTTGTTACCTTTGAGGACTGTGCATCCTCCAGACGGTCAGGCGTCATGGTCTAGTGCATCCTACAGTATATTGGGGATCACAAAGTGACCTTGGTCTAGAGCATCCAGCAATAAATTGTGGATCGCCGGGTGACCAGTTTGTGAGGGTTTTGGAAGTCTACCCTGAAGACTTACCACGAGTGTTGGGCGAGGACTGTGTGACCTTAGCTCAAGGAGAATATGGTAAGGACTGTGTGTCCTGGGACTATGTGTCCTGTAGTTTAAATACCAAGCCGCTCCAAACCAGACGTACGACTATCACAGCAGTTGGAACTGGGTCATCAAACCATTGTCTTCATCGAGCTACCTGGTTCTATTTCCTCAACCCCTTTATTCCTCGTATACATGTTGATGAAATTGATCGTTACTATTTGAAGAATTTGACTGAAGACTTTCACAATTTGCTCACTTCAAATTCTTCAAGTTACCTTGTTCCTCACCTGCTCATCCTGTATCACGCTACTTGTAATCTGTGCATGTTTCATTTCATCATGATGACTATCATTTTGCTATGTTCCTCATGCACTTGAGTACTTATTCCGCTGCTAGTTATTCATCACATTTCAAATTTCTCAAGTTGAAATTCCTCAAGTGATGAATTCGTAAAAATCGCCTATTCACTCCCATCTAGCCGATATAATGCACTTTCACTTATGCACTTTCAAACCACTTTGGGAACCAACATACTTGGCAAACAAATTGGCAGAAATATCCTTCCTAAGTGAATAATGATAATTGATAATTGGAGGCTTAGAGATGTTACCAATGGTGCATGATGAAGCTATGTGTCCCTTCTTACGACAATTATAGCAACATGTACTCCCCTTTCTCTTGTTCTTCTTCATTTTCTCAATTTGGGGAGAAATAACATGTTTCATCATGCATAGTGGCCATTCTCCAACATGAGGTTGAGCTTGATATTGAGATTGAGGACTCTTCCGATGTAGATTCTCTTTATAAGCCCTTATCTTCAATGGAAAATAGCTCACATGATGCCCGACCTTTTTGCACTTAAAGCAAGAAATGTTGGACTCGTTCGTGGCTTGTTCTTGTCTCCTTTTCTTGTTCTTGGGATTATTCTTATTGGAGTGATAACTATGTCCATCATCACACTTTTCCAAGACTTTCTTCAAACTAGTGACTTGGGCCTTGAGCTCATTAATTTCTTCTACATGGTTAGTTTCAACACTAGAAACAAGAGGACTAGTGGAAGTATAAACTACATGGTTAGAGCAACAAGACAAGGCGAGTAATTCATCATGAGTGGTAATAAAATGAGAGGAGGATGAATTGCAAGTATTAGCACATGGAAATAAAGTAGTTAGAGTACATGTGCTAATGTTCACATAAGACTCACAAGATTTTACCTTGGTGACTATAGTCTCATGTGCTAACTTTAGCTCATTATAAGAGATTAGAAGATCCTCATGAGTGCTCGAGAGATTTTCATGACTTTATTACAATTTCCCATAATTGCTTGTTAGCAAATCAAGTTGAGCATACATCTCAACATTCTCCTTCAAGGTTGATGCTTCACATGAGGTAGAGTTAGATGCACAAGTATCATCGACAATATGAGAGGAACAAGTAGCAATTAGAGACTTCTCATGAGTAGATTGAAACTCCCAATGAGTCTTAGAGATTTTGATGAGCTCTCCCTTGAAATTATTGCATTCAAGGAGAAGGAGCTCAAAATCCTCTTTAACTTTACCATGAGCAATTTCAATCTCTCCTTTTGAAGATCTTAAGTCTCTAAATGTTTGATGAGCCTTATCAAGTTCATGTTCAAGTTGTTCACTTTTAGCTTGCTCATTAATAAATAAATCATTAAGTTTTTCAAAGCAAGCAAGAATGTCTTGAAACCTTCTATAAGCATTATTTTTAGCTTTATGAAGAATTTTACCAATCTCATAGAGATTTTCAGTCAACTCATCATCATCATCCTCATTACAAATATCATCGTTATCACTAAGACAATATTATACCTCGTCATTACCTCTTGGCATGAGGCACATGTGATCAAAGGGGGTTGATGATGATTCTATTGGAGAATAAGGTTCTTCATCAATCAAGAGTGCCTCATTTTTCTTTATTTCCTCTAAATGGTTAGTCATACAAAAACTAGAGGAAACCAAAGCATTTTGATCATGGCAACACAGGAGAGCAAGAATATCATCACAAACATTTGTTAAGGAATTCTTAGATGGTATGCATGGACTATCAACACAATAATTCATAATATTTGTGGTGATAGATATGCCCAAGTCCATAGAAGATACAACACTAGCATCTACACAAGCAAGATCATTAATAATGACCTTAACACCATCATCACAAGATATTTCTTCAGTCACCATGTCATTACCTTGTGGCACGCTACATGTCGGTGGAGTGGAAGATGTTAAAGTGTGCAAGTAATCGGAGGTAGAAGGAATATAGAGCTCTTCATGATCGCTAAATGTGGAGAGCTCATCCATTAACTCCTTAAACATAATATTCTCTTCATCAAGATTTGACCCACCATATATATTTTCAAGCTTTGTCCAAACCTCATGAGCTCACTTGCAAGTCAAGGTTTACTTAAAAACATTAGGGCTTATAGTGTGATGCATGGCAAGAGAGGCATCACAATCAAGATACATGTCATCTATAGATGGAGGAGCATCGTCCTTTACATAAGAAATCCCTAGAAGAACAATTCGTGAAGCATTTGGACCCATGGCCCGAAAGTGACAAAGCATACGAATTCTTCACAAGTGATAATTTGTGCCATCAAAATCAAAGGTGCCATTGTGCACTAATCCATTAGTCGACATCAATACTCTCAAGGCGGTGAAGCCTAATAAGGAGAGACCTTGATCTGATACCAATTGAAAGGACCACGATGTCACCTAGAGGGGGGGGGTTGAATAGGCGTTTATTAAAAACTTCTGCGGATTTGGATTTATCCGAATGCGGAAACAAACTAAGAGGATACTTTTCAAGAACAAATCCTAAGTACACTAGGCTTAACTAAGTGCACCAACAACTTAATCTAAATGAGGTGAGCACAACAATATTACTAACAAGCACATGTAAGTTACACAAACTTACTTGAGCAATATCACAAGATATGTAAGTGTATGACACAAGATAGCAATTCACACTAAACACAAGATATATCAATAGTAGAAAGTATGAATTGCGGGATATAGAGTGTAGGCCTAAATAATTAATCTTTACAAGGAAATAGCCAACACAATATAATGAGGACAACAATTATGTAGTGAATGTACGCTCAAGTAACCAAAGTAAACCACAAGTAAGGAGTTAGGGTTAGGGATAACCGAAGTCACGTAGACGAGGATGTATCCCAATGTTCACTTCCTTGGAGGGAAGCTAGTCACCATTAGAGAGGTGGATGTTACCACAAAGGCACACCAACGCCACGAAGGCTCACCCTATTCTCCTTGAGATATCACCACGAAGGCGATTCCCAACCACTAGTTGTAGACCTTGAGGCGGCCACCAAACCTTCACAAACTTTCCGGGGGACAAATCACAAGTTGATTCCTCACCGGAGTACTCCTACTGCCTAGGAGTCTCCAACCTCCAAATGTAACAAGATTAAGGGGGAAATGCTCAAGACTTGCTCAAATCACAAATTGCTTTGGTCAAAAGAGAGAGGAGTAGTGGATGTATGCTTGGATTAAATCTCTCTCAAGAACTCTCACAAATCTTTTCGGGATTTAACACAAGAATGCTCAAATCCCTCTCTCTGAAATCCCAGCAAAAGCAACTAATGCTATGCAGGGATGGAAGAGGAGACGAACAATGGAGAAGGTCAACAAATGAACCCTAGATCCATGGGATACTTTTCCCCCAAATGGATTGGAGTTTTGAGGCTTGGAGGAGGAGGAGAGAGCTCAAAACAATGGGGAAATCTCAGATCCAAAATCTCTACCTCGTTGGGGAAGAAGGGTACCTTATATAGTGCCCCAACAAATATGCCCGTTATGCACAAAAAAAAACGTAGCCTGGAACTTCTGAGCCTTCTCGAAACTTCCAGGCTCCCTATTGGGGCAGATGGTGTAAACTTTCTAGTTGGCCCAGAACTTGCCCCAGAATCTGCGCGGAACTTCTGGCCCCCGGAACTTTCGGGCTCCCTTGGGGCCAGATGTTTGCAAACTTTCTGTTTAGCCCGGAACTTCCGGGGTGTCAAGCCCGAAACTTCGGGCCTCCCAATAAACAGCCAACATACTAACAGTAAAACATGCATAACTTTTACATACAGACTCCGATTTTGATGATCTTGGGCTCGTTTTGTAGCTATTAAAAAGCCCAAGGTCCCTACATAGAGAACCACCCATTATCAAACAAAATGGATGATGCAACTAATGCAAAGGTTTGAGCATAGAAACTGGAGAACCTTCTTTGGCGTAAGGTTTTACTTTGGGATATATGATAGGAGTGGAATTGTGTGTAGAAGATGTTGACTTGAGCAAATCCATCAAGAACCCCTTTGATCCCCTCTTAATAGTGCGGTATACCCATAACTCAAGACTCATAAAAGGGATACACTACATAGCTACCGAGAACCCATTCTTGAGTGAATATATTTCTTCAGTGGTCATCATTTCACACCACTAACGTCAAAGGAACTAATACCTTTGACTCGAGCCTTTCACTTGATCTTGATATTATTGTTTCTTATTGGCTGAAGTTGAAGGCAATACATTGGTGAAGTCTTCAAGTAGCTCTGCCATACACGAAGTGGAAAGCCTTACTTTATATTCATCTTCACTTGTTCATCATGTGAACATCCACAAGCTTCAAGCATGTAATCCTTTGGGATGGTTAACTTGAACTTGTCCTTGTCAACCATGATCATGAACACTTGATATCATCCTCTCATGGACATTTGGAATCTCTCTCTCTCTCTCGATGCGAGCCCATGAGAATTACCTAACCCTCATAAACATAGACAACACATAGTATGAGTTAGTACACAAAGTGCAATTGACATTTACTTACCATACTAAAAGATCTCATGTGGTACATCATTTGCACTTGTGTGATGACCAACTTTGATTTTAATATTTGATCTTCATATTGGTCAACATTTATCTTTGATCCATGATTAATCTTGATGTCTTGACGTCCATATTGATTTCTTATTGTGCTTCATTATACAAACATAGTCTCTTGAGAGGCACAATGAATTCTTCACTTGAATTACTTGCTTGACGACATAATCATCCATGACTCAATATATGATCTCATCATGATTCTATTTTTAAGACATATGTAAAATTCTTATCTGTAATTATTCTCTTAAGATCTTTATCCACCATGGTTCAAACTATAAGCCAAAGCATGAGAACATCTGTGATCCTCAATGAACTCCACATAGATCACATCTTGTTCATCACATGGAACTCATCTTGATCGTGTCATATTTTATTCAATCATTGAGCTCATCCTTGATGCATGCACAACAGTATGTATATGATGTTCATTTAGAATTCATTCGAGATCCTTCTTGCATCATCATGGAGAAACATCCTTCAATTCATCCAATATTCTTCATGCATTGCAAATAGAACATTACTTCAAATGTATAACTCAATGCCAACATTAGTCCATTAGGATTGTCATCAAATACCAAAACCACACATGGGGACTACATGCACTTTAAGTGACTGAGTCACTTGTGTCTAGCTAGATGATGATTGATGTCATCATACTGAGAGGTTCCTAAGAATACATGTCCATCATGGGAGGACAAAATCCCACTCTCGAGCTATCTAGTTCGTTGTCAAACTTTCCGATGAACCTATAAGTTGTCATCATGATCACCTAGTTATAGACGATGTTTGAGCAACCCCGAAGCCCATCGTATGGTAAGAAGAGACTACTTGGCCTAAGGAACATAAAACACATGCTAATACCCCATGTTATAACAATTGATCTCAAATTATATTATCTCAAAGTATAACAAACAAGTTTGGATCGATTCAATATAATTGTTCTTCTAACAGCATACTCATAATGTTGTTTTAGGACTATTGTTACACTTAATGATATCATAAGATCTGGAAAACATGATCACCAACAATACTTGAGTTAGTTTTAGAGGCGAGACTAGGAATCTTATTTTATTGTTTATCATTCCACATGTGCGTATGAGTTTTCCACTGAATCGCATATTCGAGGATCATATCAGTTATAGCATGGAATATAAACTCTTAGTTATGAATATGTAAATATAATAATACAATATTATTGCCTCTAGGGTATATTTCTAACAAGGTTTACCTGGACTAATAGACACGCGGACTCGCCCCTATCGGTCCTTGCCTCTTTCCGGACCATCACTAGCATTGGGTCGGATCACATCCCCCTTCTCCTCTCTTCGTAGAACGACCACACCCCACAACTTCCTTGGTTCCTATTGGAGACCTTTTGCCTTAACGGATTTCTGGACGCCGTCAAGGATAGGTGGATTGCAGAGAGCGACCCCTCATCGTTCCCTTGCGACCATCGACTCCTGTTACTTCCGCGTCAAGTGATAACCTACAAATAAACATGATTGTTTGTAGCCTTTTCGACAAACAAGAGTATTAAACCCAACGAGGAGCTAATGGTAGAATTAATAATCTCTCAAGTTCCATCGACCATTGATATAACTCTACACACACTAACGCTTACTTTACCTAGAACAAGTATGAAACTAATTTGTAGGTGTGATAGGATAAGTTTGCAAGAATAAAACTAGAAGTACTTTGCGAGATAATAAAATTTTGTTTCTTTTAGTAGAGATATTTTTGTAACACGAGAGAAATATTTTCCATAGATAATTGTTATATGCAATGAGGAAGAGGCATATGCTAACACATTTTTCATAGTTGGATCACACTTTCTTATGATTGGAACTCTAGAAAGCATCCACAACTAATAAAGATCATTAAGGTAAACCCCAACCATAGCATTAAGTAACAAGTCCCCTTTACTCCCATATGCAACAACCCCCTTACTCGGGTTTAAGCATTTATCACTCTCGCAACCCACTATAAGCGAATTATGAACGTATTACAATACCCTATAGTGGTAATACCACATGCATGCACGACACAGAGGGCACCATCGGACAACACCATATTAACATACAACTCATATCAATCACACCATACCACAATTAACATGTAGGACAGAAAGAATCTACTTGAACATCATAGGATGGCCACACATCATTGGGTAATAATATATAGCAGAAAGCACCATGTACAAGTAGAGATTATAGTAGGGAGAGAGAGGTTACACCGTTGCATAGAGGGGGAGAAAGTTGGGAGTGACCGCGACTAAGTTATTGATGTAGCTCGCCATCATTGTGGTTCCCCCGGCAATGCTCCGACGCCGCTGGAAAAGAGGGAGAGAGAGCTCCCCTCCTTATTCTTCTTGCTTGGCCTCCTTCATATATGGGAGGAGGGTTTCCCCTCTGATCCTTGTCATGCATGGTTACCGGAGGGGAGGAGCCCCCCTCCAAGATTGGATCTCTCTCTATTTTGCGTCTCCGTTTCTGGCCAAAAATTGTTTCTTATATTTTCGGAGATCCATAAATCTGACTGGGATGAAATTTAGGCGATTTTTCTTCGGAAATCATTTTTCTTGCGTGAAAGAAGGGCTCCAACAGATCTAAGGGGTGGCCACAAGGCATCAGGGCGCGTCCACCCCCTAGTCGCACCCTGTTGTCTTGTGGGCCCCTCGGTCACCATCTTGCGTTGATTCTTTCTCGCAAAAAATAAATATATTCCAAAAAACTCTCCGTAAAATTTTACCACGTTTGGACTTCATCTGATATGAATTTTCCGCAAAACAAAAACATGCAAAAAATAAGATCTAACAGTAGACATTTGATCAATATGTTAGTCCCACAAATAATATAAATTGTTGCTAAAAGTATGTGAAATTTTTAGAATATTGGAATGAAACAATAAAATTTATAGATACGACAGAGACGTCGCAACATCCTGAAGCTTAATTCCCGCTCGTCCTCGAGTAGGTTAATGATAACAAGATAATTTTTGATGTGGAATGCTACCTAACATAATCTTGATCAAATAATCCAATCATGGCATGAATATTAGGATAGGAGCAATTCATGTTAATAGTATATCAATTTGATATTAAAACAATAATACAAAACATGCATGTAATTCATCCTTTCTTTTCATAATAATGGAGTTAAAGGAAACATATTCTATACATTTAATTGTGGTAAGGATGACATTCTCATGCTTCGCTACATAGATATATCAAATCAAGAGTACCCCGGTGCAAACGAAGCAATTGACTCATAATTTTTCACGTGCTCCAGATTTTCCAACTTCACTCAATACGTGAGCATGAGCCTTGGACTTTCAACACTTTAGATTAAATAGAATGATGGTAGGGATTGATAAGAGAAAACAAAAGTTGGGATAGTCTCACACCAAATAGACAGATCATTAGGCTATGGAGATGCCTATATCTGCGTGAGGAGTAGGGATTGCCATGCAAATTTTCTTGCACTAGAGCTAAAAGTTTATGAAAGATCTCTACTGAAACTAAGTAGGTGTGCATCTAAACTACTTGCATCGTGACGAACTTGGTCAATTGAGGAACCCATAAACGAAAAATGAACAAGTTCTATATTGATTCCCACTAGTATATGAAAGTGACTAAACATGAGGACTCTCTATATAAACAACATGGTGCTACTTTGAAGCACAAGTGTGCATAAGGGATAGAGCATTGTCCCCTATATCTTCTCTATCTTCTTTTTTCTCATTTTTGGTAGGCTCTTTTTGCCCCCCCTTTATATCCTCACGCATAGGGGAAAGCTCTAGAATGCATCACACTTTTATTTACTTACAACTCGATAAACTGAATGATATGACTCTATATGAATGCCTCTCGCAGTGTACCAAGATGTGCAAAGATCTAGCGTAACATGTATTATAAAGATGAATGGTGGATTTGCCACAAATATCATGGCAAATCTATATGATCATGAGTAATATGCAAATGAATAACAAATCATATGAAAGGTAATCATGGAAGTTGCATGGCAATTTATCTTGGAATGGCTATGGAAATGCCATGATAGGTAGGTATGGTGGCTGTTTTGAGTGAGGGTATACAGTTTATGTGTGATGGAGCGAATCATGTCATGGGATTAGGATGCACTGACGAAGTATGCACCAAATCTCGAGGTGAGAACAAGCAATGCACGGTACTGAAGAGGCTAGCAAAATACGGAAAGGATGGAAAGTGTTTACGGTCCACAAACTCACATTAGTCACAAGGAAATCAGATACTTATAGTGTCCTATATTAGTTCTCTCGAAGCAAAGCACTCATCGCATTCCCCTAGGGAGGAGGTTGGTAGGATTTAACCATCGCAAGTTGGGGGGGGTGGGAGGAGTTAACCATCACAAAGTACTCATCGCATGCAAGAGTAGTATTTCCCGATGTCATGCCTAGGGATCTTTTAGTTGTGCATTACCATACTTCTAGAGAAGAAATGTAGACACATCTTATTATGTCGTAATCTTGTTGACCGCCTGGAAAAGATCCACTACATGTGCCATGCATAGACGGGTTAGTGGATACCTGCTAGCCATAACACTGACAATATGTGCATGTGAAATGGAGTATTGACAATATTTGTATGTGATGTTGTGTTGTATTGTTGTGAATCTAGGGTTGGGCATCTAAGAACATAGGAGGTTTGATTATTGATATTTTACACTCCTTCTCACCTTTGTTTAAACCGAGATATTTCTTTCAATTGAGATATTTGCTCTGATATTGGTATGAATGACTATTGAATGCAAAGGATTCCACAAATCCTTTGTTGGTTGTCTAAACTACGAGAAATGGGCTACGAATGGACTAAATCAAGCCAATACATGGAAAGGGGTAACAAAGGAGATATATGAAATCAACAAGAGGCGCATCAGAGGCGCCAAAGAAAAAGACGATGCTCCATACGACCATGACTGCTCGTATGAGCGGTCGTATGGAATGGATTCCGAGGCAATTCGTCTATGTGCACAACTTTTATAAAGGGAACCTAGTTAAAATGTCAACAGAACATTGAGCACCATGCAAGTCTTCAACAGCAGAGCCATCTTTATCCCCTTCATTAACCCCGGCACCGCCATCTTGTCTCCATAGCTCATATCCATCTAGTTCATACTTGCACAAGACAACCATTGTAAGATATATTTGCAATCAATCAGTCTGCATGATATGTTCGTCAATGCTTTTTTCTCCTGATCTGATCTCCATGTGTGAGTTATTGATACGTCTCCAACGTATCTATAATTTATGAAGTATTCATGCCATGTTTACAATAATTCTATATGATTTTGGTATGATTTTTTAGAACTAGCCCGGACTGACGTTGTTTTCAGCAAAACTACCATTGTGTCGTTTTTGTGCAGAAATAAAAGTTCTCGGAATGGGGCTAAAAATATACGGAGAATATTTATGGAAAATATAAAAAATACTAGAGCGAAAAGATACCAGAGAAGAGTCTCGAGGGAGTCACAAGCCACCAGGGTGCGACCACCCCCCTGGTCGTGCCTAGCTGGCTTGTGACCTCCTCGGGAACCTTCTGGACATGGGACCAATGCCAAATACTCCTATAAATACCCAAACATCCGAAAAGAAACCTAGATTAGGATTTCCGCTGCTGTAAGCCTCCAAAGCCACGAAAAACTAATCGGGAGCTTGTTCCGGCACCCTGCCGGAGGGGGAAACCATCACCGGAGGCCATCTTCATCATCTCGGCGGTCTCCATGATGAGGAGGGAGTAGCTCACCCTCAGGGCTGAGGGTATGTACCAGTAGCTATGTGTTTGATCTCTCTATCTCGTGTTCTTGAGATGGCACGAACTTGATGTATTGCGAGCTTTATTGATATAGATGAATCATATGGAGTTTTCCCCTCTCTATCTCTTGTGATGAATTGAGTTTCCCTTTGAAGTTTTCTTATTGGATTGAGTCTTTAAGGATTTGAGAACACTTGATGTATGTCTTGCGATGGGATATATGTGGTGATAATGGGATGTTCTATTGATCCACTTGATGTATGTTTTGGTGATCAACTTGCGGGTTCCGTAACCTTGGGAATCAATGCATAGGGGTTGGCACATGTTTTCTCCTTGAATCTATGGTAGAAACTTTGGGGCACTCTTTGAAGTTCTTTGTGTTGGATTGAACATGATGAATCTGAAATTGTGTCATGCACATCGTATAATCAAGCCCATGGGTACTTGTGGTGACGTTGGAGTATCTAGGTGACATTAGGGTTTTGGTTGATGTGTATCTTAAGGTATTATTTTAGTACGAACTCTAGGGTTGTAAGTGACACTTATAGGGACAGCTCATAAGATTGATCGGATAAGATAACTTTGAGGTGGTTTCGTACCCTACAATAATTTATTCGTTAGTTCTCCGCTATTTGTGACTTTGGAGTGAACTCTTTGTCGCACGAGAGGTATTTACATATGACTCAACTATGTTAGTATTGTTGAGAGATTGCACTAGTGAAAGTATGAACCCTAGGCCTTGTTTTCAAGCATTGCAATACCGTTTGTGCTCACTTTTGTCAATAGTTACCTTGTTGTTTTTATATTTTCAGATTATAAAAACCTATATCTACCATCCATATTGCACTTGTATCACCATCTCATCGCCGAACTAGTGCACCTATACAATTTTCCATTGTATTGGGTGTGTTGGGGACACAAGAGATTTCTTGTATTTTATTCTAGGGTTGTTTGAGAGAGACCATCTTCATCCTACACCTCCCACGGATTGATAAACCTTAGGTCATCCACTTGAGGGAAAATTGCCACCGTCCTACAAAACTCTGTGCTTGGAGGCCCAACACGAGTCTACAAGAAGAAGGTTGAATAGTAGACATTAGTTGTCCATTAAAGTATGGGTTGAGGCATAGGCCTTGCAACCCACTGTATTTCTTTTGGGGATTAATGGAAGGGCTTTGAATCAATGTCTCGTATGGGTGACATAAAATTGTTTCGTGGATGTATGTTTTCTTGTCCGTGTTCTTCATCCTTGCAGGTACCCAAGATCATGGAGAGCGAGCAATGGTGAGACTAGGAGCAAGGAGAACGTGAAGTGTTATTCTGAACACCAGTGATAGAAGGATTTAGAATGGTAATTGGATCCAATCCTTGGGGATTCAAGAGGTGTAGTCATTAAAAACCCTAAGCTCTTGTCTGGTTATTATAATCTTAATTATCGAGGCAACCCTGCACGACAGGTAGGGCCTGTGGTAGGACAACTGATTCTTGATGCACGGCTTGTGCTGGTCAAGATGTTACTTGGACACATCCCCCACTTCGGTTCGTAACATGCACATCTCGATTGGTGACTTTCAGAGAACAAATTAATATCATATATGGTCCCAACACAAATACATGGTTATAAGCATTAAGATCTCAATATTCGTACCTTCTTTTTATTATAAGTGTTACATCACTACTAGCTTGATTGATCCGGTTAAAAGCTGGAATTAATTTCTTGCTAGAGACCATCGCTTCAAGGGAACCTTCCTCTCGCGGGTTCGATAACCCATCTCACTTCTTGGAAAAATAGGTGTGGGTTTCTGATTCATTACCGAAACGTACAAAAAGGAAGTCTCAAGGTTGCTAGCACTATAGCCGGAAGCCTCCAACGTGAATATGAACATCGCTGATTGACCACCTATCAATGCTTGTGAGTGATGGTCTTCTGCATGCCTCTCTTGTGATTATTATCTCTAACTAAGTAGCATGTTTGTGATAGAGTCTATCATCGACTGGCCCGAAGGCCCGTCTTTGATGTTGAAATCATCACTGACCTGAGGCACCGATAGGACACTAGCATGTTATTGATGACATATTTTGCGCGATCAATGATATTTGGATCTATAATAGTGCATGCCATCTACATCTAGACCGTATTTAAAAGAACGTGATAACCCAAGAGTGTTGGGGGTCGTTTGTAGCCTTTTTCGATAAATAAGAGTGTCGAACCCAACGGGGAGCTAAAGGTAGAATGATACGTCCATTTTGCATCATGATTTTATATTGATATTTATTGCATTATGGGCTGTTATTACATGTTATGGTACAATACTTATGCGTTTTCTCTCTTATTTTACAAGATTTACATGAAGAGGGAGAATGCCAGCAGCTCGAATTCTGGACTAGAAAAGGAGCAAATATGAGAGACCTATTTTTCACAACTCCAAAAGTACTGAAAAGTTACGAAGAATTATTTTGGAATATATAAAAATTATTGGGCAAAACAAATACTAGAGGGGACCCACCAAGAGGTCACAAGCCTGCCAGGCATGACCTACCCCCCTGGTCGTGCCTTGGTGGCTTGTGGGACCCGTCGCAGGCCTCCGGTGCCCATCTTCTGCTATATGAAGGGTTTTGACCTGGAAAAAATCAAGAAAGAGCTTTCAGGACAAAGCGTCACCGTCTCGAGGCGGAACTTGGGCAGAAAAATCTAGAGCTCTGGTGAAGCTGTTCTGCCGGGGAAACTACCATCCCGGAGGGGGAAATTGAATCCATCGTCATCACCAACGATCCTCTCATCGAGAGGGGGTCAATCTCCATCAACATATTCACCATCACTATCTCCTCTCCAAACCCTAGTTCATCTCTTGTATCCGATCTTTGTCTCAAACCTTAGATTGGTACCTATGGGATGTTAGTAGTGTTGATTACTCCTTGTAGTTGATGCTAGTTGGTTTACTTCGTGAAAGATCATATGTTCAGATCCTTTATGATAATTAATACTCCTCTGATTATGAACATGAATGTGTTTTGTGAGTAGTTACGCTTGTTCCTGAGGACATGTGATAAGTCTTGTTATAAGTAATCATGTGAATTTGGTATTCGTTCGATATTTTGATGAGATGTATGTTGTCTCTCCTCTAGTAGTGTTATGTGAACGTCGACTACATAACACTTCACCATTATTTGGGCCTAGGGGAAGGCATTGGAAAGTAATAAGTAGATGATGGGTTGCTAGAGTGACTGAATCTTAAACCCTAGTTTATGTGTTGCTTCATAAGGAACTGATTTGGATCCATATGTTTCATGCTATGGTTAGATTTATCTTAATTCTTGTTCCATATTTGCCGATGCTTGCGAGAGAGGTTAATCATAAGTGGGATGTTTGTCCAAGTAAGGGCAGCACCCAAGCACCCGTCCACCCACATATCAAATTATGAAAGTAACGAACGCGAATAAAATGAGCATGATGAAAACTAGCTTGACAGAAATTCCCATGTGTCCTCGGGAGCGCTTCACTTCATATTATTGTTTGTCCAGAACTGTCCTTTGCCACAAAAAGGATTGGGCTACCTTGTTGCATCTTTGCTACACTTGTTACTTGTTACCCATTACAAAACGGGATTTTTATTTTTGTGCCCCTGGTTCCTTACCTCTACTCATTCATCCCCATGCTCTTAACTTTTCCTCACTTTTCCCCACTCCCTTGCCCGAAACCCTCAGAACAGGTTACAACGGACGTTGCCGTCGGGTCAATGCCTATGACCGTTAACTCTGACGAGTGGGGCCGCTCCTACGCATGCAGCTGACCACGGTCGTGGGGTAGCACGTGTCCATGGGACTTGCCCGAAACATCACATCATATAAAGAGGGGCAACCACCTCCATAGCCCCTACCATTTCCCCCCAAATCCCCTCCTTGCCGCATCGTCTTCCTCACCCCCACCGGCGTCGTCTTGCTCTACTCCACTGCCTCCACCGCACCGTCTCGCTCTCCCCCACCGCATCCTCTTCCTCACCTTCACCGCCTCCATATGTCCAATGGTGGAAGCTCGTAGCAATGCCGGCGTAGCGGCCGAAGATGTAGTGGAGCTGTAGGGCGCGGTGACCGCGAATGAAGTGAAGGACGTTGGCAGCGTCCACGGCGATGCGGGGAAATTTGCAACCGCTATGGATGTGGAGAAGGAGGTGGCGGGCTCCGCCTCAGCGTTGCAGAAGGTGACGGCGTCGAGCGGCATAGTCCATCCCAATACCCCCGATGTGCAGCCAGGCGAGGAGCAGGAGGTATTTGCGCTTGCTTTAGGATATTAGCTTGTAGAGTTAGTTGCATTGGTTAGATTGTGATTTATACAGTAGTTCAGATGGTTAGAGTAGTTGGTTTGGCAGATGGGCTGGGGGTTTTGTATTGGGGGGATTGGGGTTTTTGTACTAGGGTTTTTTGGATTACATTCTTTGCAAAAAATGCTAGATAGATCTGTATGAGAGATAGGGATCTCTGTGCTTCAATTCTACACAGATGTATGCTTATTAGATTTTATTTGTAATGCTCACAGATTGGGTTTTTTAATGCTATAGACATGTATGCTTATTAGATTGGGTCTCTATTAGAATTGTTTTTGAATGCTACTCATATTGGGGTTTTGAATGTCATATGCGCAAATGGAATCCATTGATTAAGAAGTTATTTGATTCATTAGTATATAAATTTGTCCACAATATGTACTTATATTAGCTCTGTTGTTCAATGTGTGTGCATGACAATGGAAGATGCAAATAGGATCATAGTATATTAGCCCTATGATCAATGTAAAATGCATATCTAAATTTTCAATGGGATGTAATTGTATATTCACGAGGATGATGGTTGGGAAAAAAAGAGGAAGCTGGACCTTACTGACTTCAAGGACCTGTATGATCCAGGGTATTGGATCGAACAAGAGTGTGAGGTAAGCCTGCTTGAAATTTAGACTGTTCATTTAACATAGTTCCTTTGACATGGTGTATATGAAACTATAATGTATATATCTAAATTCATTCATGTGTGCAGTACAACTCTAGAGAAGATGTGGATGTGGACAACTTCAAGTCCTTCAAAGCGAAGGAAGAGAAGATCAGCGCCAAGGGAGATGAGTACTACTACAAGAGGAGGACCAAAATTTGGCGTTGCCCCTATTGCACCACCAAGGCAAAGCCAAAGTCCGGTCGCTTCGTTCACCTTCTAGCTCATGCAGAATATGTAGCCATCCACGACAAGGACTACAGGATCAGGGGCCAGCATGCTACCCTTGCGAAAGTCCTCACTCCCATTCCCAACTAATTGATGAGGTGATGATGTGTTTTAATGTGAACTTTGTGTGTTTGGTTGTTTGGGAACTTTGTTTGTGAACTGGATGTGTTCTATGGATGGTATGGTACTATGTGGTCTTCTATATATGCATGTGGCTATCTATATTGCTTATTTGTGTGTTTTTAAATTTGTCTGCTATGATTTTTTAGTGTTTATTTTCAAAGTCTAGGTGCTAGAATGATCACACATGTTGTTTCAGTGTTGCTTCATTGATCAGACATGCTGCAAAGAATAGGAAAAAAGAGCAAATAGTCCATCATTTATCAAATATTCCAATAACAGAGCAAAAAACAACATTTGAATGAAGATGTAATGATTTTTGTAATAAAGGAGTACAAAAATTATTTGTCTCATGTTTTGTAATCAAATGCATGCTTTTTCCCACCAGCATGTCTCATTATCTGATGTTTTGAACTAACATTCGACAAGACAGTATAAATTCAAGAAAATGCAAAAAAAACCTTGACAAACTATCTATGTTTGTGTAGGAGATCATGTGTGCAAAATTTGAGGTGATTTAGAGGAGGTCAAATAAATTTGAATTTGAGAAATGTGCTCCAAATGAGCTCCCAGGCTAGGGTAAACATCCCATTTGTCATCAAGTTTTTTTGGACCTACTCTAAATGAGCCAAAAGTTTTTTATTAACACCTATTCAATCTATATAGTGTAGATTTGAAGTCTCACTATTTTTTGAATTAATCTTTATATTTTTACGTTTTCTTTTGAAAAAATATTATTTAATATAAAAACTATTAAAACACATTTAAAATATGAAAATGGAAAACTAAGTTCAGATCCTTGTTTTTCACTTTGAAATAAAGC
The DNA here is from genome assembly GCA_022496015.1 of Hordeum marinum. NCBI lineage: Eukaryota > Viridiplantae > Streptophyta > Magnoliopsida > Poales > Poaceae > Hordeum > Hordeum marinum. The sequence continues at coordinate 244,850,423 of CM039672.1, forward strand.
TTTGATGATTTTTTTGATTTTTTTAAATTTTCCAGATCCTCTAGCTAACCCTACCTCCTCTCCTTGAACTCTATGAAATCTTGAATGTGATAGCTCATATGTGTGAAGGTTTTCTCATGAAAATGACCATTGTCCAAGTTTAAGATTTTTGCTTGGTAACATGTCGCATAGACAACATTGTGCGCACAAAGGGATTACATCGGATAGAACAAGGCAAAGATGCGATGAACATTGTATTGAAGATCAAGAGAGAGAGATAGAGATATTGCCATCTAGGTACTACCTACGGCCCCTTAGGTCTATGGTGAACTACTCACACATCATCATGAGAGAAGCGAGGTTGATGAAGAGGCCCTTCATGATCAAACCCCCTCCGACAGGGTGCCGGAACGGAGCTCTAGATGGGCTCCCATCGGAACAGAGACTTGCAGCGGCGGAAAAAGTGTTTCGGGAGATCTCCTAGGGTTTTTGGAATATTAGACAATTTATAGGCCAGAGAGGGGCATCGAGAGACGCCCGAGGAAGGCACAAGCCATCAGGGAACCCACCTGGGGGCGCGCCCTGTTGCCTTGTGGGGCCCTCATGTGGCTCCTGGCCTCCTTTAGAAGCTTCCAGGTCTTCTTTTGGTCCCGAAAGTATCATCAAAAAGTTTCATGGTAATTGGACTTCGTGTGGTATTGTAAACCTGAAAAGTCAAAAACATGCAAAAAACAACAACTAGCACTGGGTTAATAGGTTAGTGCTCAAAAATATTATAAATTGGTAAACAAATGCCCCAAAAGTATCCTAGAATGATAATATATCAGCATGGAACATTCAAAATTATAGATACGTTGGAGATGTATCAGCATGCCCAAGCTTGATTCCTGCTCGTCCCCGAGTAGGTAAATGATAAAAAATAGAATTTTTGATTTGACATGCTACCCATTATGTAATCTTTTGTATGTATGCTCATTGAGAAATGATGAATTAACAAACAACAACATAGTAATATTTATAAGTATAAGAAACAAAATCATTGATTTTCAAAGTATACAATCCAAAAAGAATGTTTACCCCCATTCGTCTTATTATATTAGCAAGGCATGACTCTGTCTTCACCACATCAATACAAATGTTAAGCACCACGGTGTCCAAGTCAGGCAATCTGATCGTACTTTTTCAATATGCATCAACTTTTTATTCTTCACGCAATACATGAGGGTGAACCATTGGACATAGCATATAGATGGAATAGAATATGATGGTAGATATCAAAGGGGTAAAAAGTGGAGAAGATAGTCTCACATTATGACATCCCAAGTGATGTCCCTACCTTATTTGGCATGTAACCCCATGTATGAACCTTGTGTCATGAGATTTATGTATGAGTTGCACCTTGTCATCATTGTGTTGTTGCATCCATGCATCATGGCATCCATCTTACCATCCATCTTGCATGCTTGCTTTCATGTGTCTTGACATGTTGTACCTTGTGTGGTTTTATCATTTGAGTGTGGTGGATTCCATGTGTGCAACACTCCTTCCCCTCTCTTCTATCTTTTAAACACCACCTTCTTCTTCCCCTCTCTTCCTATTAATTATATGACCAATTTTTACTTGCTGTTTTAATTGATTAAAAATGTTCAAGAGGTGGCCCAAATATTCTTATGAATGATGTGAGTGGTGCTTTTGTTATTTGGGGATGTTGGGCTTTTGCATTACATTTAAACAGGGGCTGCCCTTTATAAAATATTAAATTAACTTGCTAAATAATTCAACTTCATATTTTTATTAAATGCAGCAGATTATTTCCTTTACAAATGTATTTTTGTTTTGCTCAAAAATCTTTTAAAAATGCCTTGGGGAATTGTCCTAGTGTTGCTGGTTTTATTAAAAAGAAAAGGCCTTTCTCTGTTTTTTTATTTGAGAGAGAGAGGAGCAGTTGGGCCGAGGCCCAGCCCAGGTGCCAAGCGGCAACCTGTCCCGTTCCCCTCCTCCGTCAGTCAGCTGAGAGAGCAGAGTGCAGAGGAGCAAAGGAGCGCCATCGCTGTCGCCGTTAGCTCCAACGTCGAGGCCGGCCCCTATATAAGCGCGCATCCCTAGGGTTCTCCTGTTCCCGTCGCCGCCGCCGCTTTCCCCTTCTTCCTCCTCCTCTTTCACCTCTGTTCTTTTTCCTTCCAGATTTAGTGAGGTGAGGTTCAGAGAGGTGGGGGTCGAAGGGCTCGTCGTCGGCCTCCCTCCGGTGGAGCCCCGACGCCTTCAAGATGGTCCGTGGCGAGCCGGAGCCGTCTGCGTCCCGTTCCTGGTCCTAGGAGGAGAGGAGCTCCTCCTCTACGGTGTCGCGTCGCCGTCGTCCGAGCGCCCCAGCTTCCCCTCCATCGCCGTCGCGTCCCCGAGCATCTTCTTTCCCTTCTTCCCCTTTGTCTCGCCGCGTCCGCGTCCCCAAGCCTTCGGAGAAACCCTCGGTGAGCGCCTCGTCCTCGCTGTCCCCTCTCCTCGCCATAGCTCGTAGCGTAGTCGCCGTGGTGCTCGTCGCCGCCGGCCGGAAAGGCTCAGCCTTAGGCTGCCTCCTTCCTCCTCGTCGCAAGGCGAGTAGAGGAATGGAATCCCCTTAGACCCTCGTGTCATCCTGCCCGTTCTCGTCACCGGAGATGCCCTGTATCCGCGTGTAGTCGCCGGAGTTGCAGCCGTCGATGCTCTGTCGCTGCTGTCACTCGTATTTAGTTTCGTCAGGTAGCGAGTGTGCGCGTGTGTACTAGTTAGGCAGATCTCCTCCTCTGTTACCAGCCGAGACCGTAGCAGAGTGGTTGGGTTCGGTGGGAAAGACCACCAGTTCTTTGGTTCGAACCCAGCTCCCCCCCATTTTTTTGCTGTTCTTTTGTTGTTTTATTTTTTTTGTTTTGTTTGTTTTCTTTCTCTTTTATATGCATGTGTGGTGTGTATATGTGTTTTGTGGCAGGCAATATATAGGTGTAGTGTATATATGTGTTGGGAGTGTATGTGCATGTATGTAGTGTGGTGTGTAGTGTTATGTGTGTGTGTGTGTGTGCTTGTGTGGCATAGTGTAGTGTGTGTATATTAGGCATGCACACACTTGTGTGAGTGCATGTGTGCATGTATATAGATGTGAGTGTAGTGGCTAGTGTGTGTGTGTATATTATACATACACATACTTGAGTGTGTGTGCTAGGTGTAGAGTGTGTGTGTATGTATGCTATACATACACACACTTGTGTGAGTAGGTGTATGTGGAGTGCATCTTATGTGTATGTGCATGTGCATGTATGCACTTGTGCATATATGTACATATGGATGTGTAGGTGAGCATCTACCCCTAGGTGTGTTTGCTATGTCTAGTGTAGGTGCTTATGTGTATGTTTGAAGTATCTCCATGTGCATGAGTAGCTATAAGTGTAGATGTTCTCTTTTATGTGCATTACAGCATAGTTCTCTTTTAGTTAGTTTCATCCTTACAAATGATGCTATGCCATGATATCATGTCCCTAAGATGCTATTTAACCTCTTCTAACATGTAGCAATAGAGACCATGTCATTTGGGGCCATTTTCATCAAGTTGCATAAGTGACATAAGTCACTCATGACTAGGGAGGCTTAATTTCGACCTAGCTTTACTCCCTCTTGTTCCATGCAAGCATATGGGTATGAGTAATGATTTTGGGGTAGAATCGACCCATTAATGCACCTATGAAGTCATATTTGACTTTGGGGCAACTTGACAAAATTGCATTTTATGCTGTGATGCCCTTTTGTCTTTTATTTATGATTTAATCTATGCATGCATTTAAGTTCTTGCCAACATGAGTTTGTTAGTTCAAGTTGCTGGGAATGTCCCAGTATTTTTGTTATTTGTGCTAAGTCACCAGATAAGTGGGAACCATGCTATTTAGTAAGCAACTTCATGTTTCTGTGCAGCCTGCTTAAAAATGACCAAGTCTGGAAGATCTACTGTTATTGTTTTGCCATGAAGAGTGGGTTGTAACTAGTGATGTAGTTGGAATTTGCCCATTCTCAATGTTAGTTATTTGTAGTAGATATGGTCATATACCATCCTGTTAATTTTCATGCTAATAGGATCTATCTAGCATATTTAACCATTGTTGTCAACTTGCTACTTTATTAACCCAGATTCCAGAAAACTGGAATTTTCACTGTCCCTGAAAAACTGTTTCATCGTGTCAACTTGTTTGCTTCAAGCATATTGATGTGTGCCTCTTTTGATGTTTGAATAGTTGGATAAGTTGATGTGGGTGTTGAGTAGATTCTGTCAATGTCTTCTTTATAGATGTAGGATTCCTGTACCTCTAGTTGTGAGCTTTTCAAATTGCTATGTTGTTGTTTTGTGGCAGATTGGGTGTTATCTTGTTTTGTGAGTTGTGGGAGCTATACTCCATGGAATTGATTGATCCTTGAGCCTATTGTGATTTATTTTTAACCACCTATACAGTGGATACCTTGGAATGCTAATAATTAGCCCAGGTATTTGGTGGTCTTGTGTTTTGCCTCCGTACCTTGTCCTGAGCGTATCTCGAGAACCGTAGCTCCGTTTCTTGCGATCCTTATATGCATTTCCATCGATTTTGCATGATGCATTCATATTTTCCATGTTCATGCATGTCTAAATAACTTCACATGAGGTTCTGTCCAGATTCACTAATATACAAACTCGCATGTGAATCTTGACTAGTTTTGGATTACCATGCTAAGTCCCTTTTAAATTGAATCATGCATCATCTTGGTTGTGCATTGCACCTTGGTTGGAGATTTATTTGATGTTTCTCTTGGGTAGACGCGAGTGTTGATACTGAGTTTGAGGACCCTGGAGAGTACCACTACGAGGATCCCGCTACTTGTTCCGCTGAAGAACCAACAGGCAAGATGATCGTACCCGGATCCCAATACTAATTTTGCTTGATAGTTTCTAGCTATTATCATTACAATTGCACTACCTTCCACTTTAATATCAGCCTCCCATATTGCCATGACAGTCTCTAACCTCCACATCCTAGCAAACCTTTGATTGGCTAAGTTATCGCTGCTCAGCCCCTCTTATAGCATTCTTAGTTGCAGGTGCTGGTTGTTCCATGTGATAACATGGATTGGATATCAGAATAAATTCTGTTATTTAATTTAATGCACATATATATCTGGTATTGGCGGAAGGCTTGGCCTTTTGCTAAGTGATTTGTTCTGCTGTTACCGTAATTAGTTCCTTGTTACCGGTGTTATGTTTTCCATATTTTGCGCTCCTAACACGCTTGGGGTTGTTATGGGGACCCCCTTGTTTATTCGGTTAAGATTAAAACTTGTCTGGCAAGACCCAACATTGGTACTACATTTGCTAATAACTTAATGAACTTGCATAGGGCTTTGCAACCCCGTGGATATTTTAATCAACCCCCGGGCCAGTGCTCCTCATGAGTGTTGGTCCAAACTAGAGCACCGTGCGGGGCCAACCCGGGGCAACTCGGAGATTTCTATCAGGCCACCGTACGCTTCGCTTATCCGTCGTGTCCTGAGACTGAGATACGCGGCTCTTATCGGGTTCGTCGACACGTCGGGTGGTCTTGCTGGATTCGTTTTACCTTTATCGAATATCTTCCGTGTGGACTCTGACTTTGTTTGGGTTTTCTCGAGGTGTTGGAATTCCTTTGGAGTTACCGATGATGACCACGAGATCCGTGGTCGAGGAATTTCTGCGGAGTGTGGTTATTTGTGATGGACTAGTTGGAGCACCCCTGCAGGATTAAATCTTTCGGAAAGCCGTGCCCGCGGTTATGTGGCAACTTGGATATTTGTTTAACACCCGGTTCTAGTTAACTTGAAGTAAGCTCTAATTAAAATACACCAACTGTGTGAGTAACTGTGATTGTCTCGTCTCGTGAACATGATCCGAGAGAGGACATAGTGGGGTTATGATTGACGTAAGCAGGTGTTCAGGATCTTATAGAGATTATGCTAGATTCGATCGCTTAACGTAGGGCACTCGCATTTACATTCTTGTTGCGTAAGATAGCCACCATAAAATGCTTAGTGCTGCTGCAAACTTAACATCACCCTTTCCAACCTAAAGCTTAAATAGTCTTGGTACCCGGGCACATGATAGTTGAGTCCTCTGTGGCTCACAGTTTACTACAACAACTCCAGGTACAGGTGCAGATGAGCAGGTGCAGGATGATCTTACCCAGCTCCAATGGGAGTACGATGAAGAAAGAGGTCGTATGTACGTGACGTATCCGGATGAGTGAGGACCTGGTCATGATCTTTGGGTTAGCTTGATAGTATCATTTGCAACTTCTTTTATCGTTTGATTTCGTCCGTAGTCGGACCCTGTGTTCAACCTGATGTTATGATTTGAGTGACATTGTAAGTTAGCATGTGGCGAGTGTAAGCCAACTTGTATACTCTTCTCATTCAGTATTGAATGTTGTGATGATACAATTCTTGCTAATGGCAAGATGCACATCTATCCCTTGCGAGGCCCTCGTGCCTTAAATGGATAGGCGCGCATCTTGGGCGTGACAAGTTGGTATCAGAGCCGACCCTCGCGGTTACACAGATGTTTGCCGACAGGTGCACGGTCATGTTGTTCATGAAGTTTGTGACCCATCGTGGAACACAGAATGACACATGTATCGGACTAGCAGCACAAACGTTTGTGCCAAGAGGGAACGTTCCTGTGACCCGACGAGGAGGTTGGTTCCTCTGAGTGGTGGTGTGTGTAATAGCCTGGCATATTAGGGATGATAGACTACTCACATCAATAAGGAATTCCTTCTTTTCCAAGAGCTCATTGGAACAGAACTCCTAGGTTAAGCGTGCTTGGCTTGGAGTAGTTCTAGGATGGGTGACCAACCCGGGAAGTAGGTCCCGGGTGCGCATGAGTGAGGACAAAGTGCGCAGAAAGGACTAGTATTGATCTGTGAGGCCAGTCTAGATCTCCCGCCAGGAGTAACGACTACCGACGGGTGTGTCAGGGGCGTTACACACATCAGGTAGGCATACCAACGAGCTATGGAGATGCTCATCGATAGATGTCGATGGAAGGAGTAGGGGTTTCCATGCAAATGATGCGCTAGAGCTATAAGTGTATGAAAACTCAACTGAAACTAAGTGGGTGTGCATCGAACTTCCTTGCTCATGAAGACCTCGGTCATTTGAGGAAGCCCGTCATCAGAATATACAAGCCAAGTTTATTATATGAAAAGGCATTTCCACCTAGCATATGGAAGTGGCAAAATTGGAGACTCTCTATATGGAGAACATAATGCCACTTTGAGGCATGAGTGTGGTAAAGGATAGTAGCAAAGTTCCTTCTCTCTTTTTCTCTTATTTTTTCATGGTGGGATTTTCTCTCTTTTTTGCCTCCCGCATTCATTTTTTATATGGTGGGCTCATTTGGCCTACCCCATTTTTATTTTATTTTTAGTCCGGAGTCTCATCCCGACTTCTAGGGGAATCATAGTCTCCGTCATCCTTTCCTCACAGGGACAATGCTCTAATAAGGATGATCATCATGCTTTTATTTACTTACAACTCAATATGAAGAACTGATAGGAAAATATGTCACTGTATGAATGCCTCTGGCAGTGTACCAGCATGTGCAATGATCTAGTGTGACACATATCAAAAATATGATGAATGGTGGCTTTGCCACAAATACTATGTCAGCTCTATATGATCATGCAAAGCAATATGATGATGATCGAACTAGTCCGGTGAAGTCACGATGGAATTTGCATGGCAATATATCTTGGAGTGGCTATGTAAATGCCATAATAGGTAGGTATGGTGGCTGTTTTGAGGAATATATGATGAGGATTATGTGCAATAGAGTGTATCAAATAATGGGGTTTGGATGCACCAGCGGAAGTTGCACCGATCTTCGAGGTGATAATGGGCTATGCACAGTACCGAAGAGGCTAGCAATTATGAGAAGGTGAAGATGCGTATGTCCATGGCGTCATATTAGTCATAAATAACTCATATACTTTTTGCAAAGTTTTATTAGTTTTGTCCCAAATCAAAGTACTCCTCGCATGCCCCGAGGGAGGAGGTTGGTAGGAGTTAACCATCACGCGCCCCTGACTCAAAACAACACTAGGATTTCAATGAGGAATAGAAATGCTCACACATCATCACCATTCCTCTTTAATTTTTAGATGAATAATAAGTTAACACCCCTTAATCTCGACACTTCTATGAATCAATAATTATGGACTCACACCTTTTTCATATTAGCACATTAATGTCATTAACACCAAATTTCTCTATATGCACTACACGATGGTTTTGATTATCACTCATTGAATACCTATTATTTTTGTACTAGTCTTATGACCCATGCAAATTACCACCAGTATTCATTCATCTCTCAAACAAATATAACTGACGAATGAGAGCATATTATTTCTATAAAATCTACATGCCATCGTGCTCAAAAAGATATAAGGTGTGTGTCTCTCAAATAGGTGTGTCCAGAAAATGATGATTGTGACAAACTTAAAGTAAAATTAAACAAACGAAAACGACGCTCCAACCAAAACACATATCATGTGATGAATATAAATATAGCTCCAAGTGACATACCGATTGATTGAGACGAAAGAGGGGATGCCTTCCGGGGAATCCCCAAGCCTAGACGCTTGCGTCTTCCTTAAAATATTACTTGGGGTTCCTTGGGAATACCCAAGATTAGGCTCTCGCTACTCCTTATTCCGTGGTCCATCGTGATCACACCCAAAACTTGAAAACTTCGATCGCACAAAACTCAACAAAACTTCGATCGCACAAAACTCAACAAAACTTCGTGAGATCCGTTAGTATAAGCAACATATTGAATACTTTAGGTACTGTTATAAATTGATTCTTTATTCATTTTTGCACAATAGTTATTGTGTTCGAACTTCTCTATGTCTTATAACCACATATACAATCCATATCATAATCAAAACAAGCAAACTATGCAAGCAAAACATAATCTGTGTAAAACAGAACAGTGTGTAGGAATCCGTAAAGACCCCATACTTATGTAACTCTAAAAATTCTAAAAAATTAGGTAAACATGGATAATTTTTATATAAATAATTGGTAAAAGCTTCAGATCATTATCACTCTCCAATAAAAAATGAAAATTCCTGTACTGGAGTCAAAAGTTTTTGTTTTGTTTCAACATCGATTCTACTCATCTTGTGAGTTATCCCAAAGGCTTTATTTGGCACAAACACTAATTAAAACACAAAAACATAATCATTACATAGGAAATAATCATGTTATCACAAACAAACAGAATGTATTGGGTTGTCTCCCAAGAAGCTCTTTCTTTATAGGGATTTTTATTTCTGTGCCCCTAGTTCATTAGTTGTACTCATTCATACCCATGCTCTTAACTTTTGCTCACTTTTCCCCACTCCCTTACCTCAAACCCTCAGAATAGTTTATAATGGACCTTGCTGTTGGGTCAATGCCTCTGATCGCTAACTCTGACGAGTGGGGCCGCTCTCGTGCATGCAACTAACCGTGGTCGTGGGGTAGCCCGTGTCCATGGGACATGCCTGAAACGTCCCATCGTATAAAGAGCGGGAACCACCTCTCGGTGCATCGCCCCTACCATTTACCCCAAATCCCCTCCTTGCCGCATCGTATTCCTCTTCCCCACCGCTTCGTCTCGCTTTCCTCCACTGCCTCCACTGCACCGTCTCGCTCTCCCCCATCGCATCTTCTTCCTCACCTTCATCACCTCCATCTGTCCGATGGCGGACGCTTGTGGTGATGCCGGAGGAGCGGCCGAACATCTGGTAGTGGAGCTGCAGGGCACGGTGACCGCAGATGAAGTGAAGGACGTTGGTGGCGTCCATGGCGGTGTGGGGAAACTTGCAACTGCTATGGATGTGGAGAAGGAGGTGGCGGGCTCCGCCTCAGCGCTGCCGGAGCTGAAGGTGACGGCATCGAGTGGCGCAGTCCATCCCGATGCATAGCCTGGCGAGGAGCAGGAGGTATTTGCACTCCAATATTTAGCTTGTAGAGTTAGTTGCATTGGTTATATTGTGATTCGTATGGTAGTACAGATGGTTAGAGTAGTTGGTTTGACAGATGGTCTGAGGTTTTCTGTATGGGGGGGATTGGGGTTTATGTAGTAGGGATTTTTGGATTACATTCTTTGCAAAAATGCTAGATATATCTATATGAGAAATAGGGATCTCTGTGCTTCAATGCTACAGAAATGTGTTCTTATTAGATTCGTTTTTAATGCTACACAGATTGGGGGTCTTTAATGCTATAGACATGTATGCTTATTAGATTGGGTTCCTATTAGATTTGTTTTTGAATGCTCCGCAGATTGGGGTTTTGAATGTCATATGCCCAAATGGAATCCATTGATTAAGAAGTTATTTGATTCATTAGTATATAAATTTGTCCATAATATGTAGTTATATTAGCTCTGTTGTTCAATGTGTGTGCATGACAATGGAAAATGCAAATAGGATCATAGTATATTAACCCTATGATCAATGTGTCATGTGTGCATATATAAATTTTCAATTGGCTTCTGTATTTACTAGTGATGGATGTAATTGTATATTCAGGAGGGTGATGGATGGGGGGAAGAGGAAGCTGGACCTTACTGGGTTCAAGGACTCGTACGATCCAGGGTATAGTGACGACAAAGAGTATGAGGTAAGCCTACTTGAAATTTAGATTCTTCGTTTAGTTCCTTTGACATGGTGTATATGAATCTATAATGTATTAATGTAATTCATTCATGTGTGCAGTATGTCTCCGGAGAAGATGTGGATATGGACGACGACAACTTCGCGTCCTTCAAAGCGGAGGAAGAGGAGAAGATCAGGGCCAAGGGATACGATTACTACTACAAAAGCAAGACCAACACTTGGCGCTACCCCTACTACACCACGAAGCCAAAGCCAAAGTCTGTCTACTTCGTTCACCTTCTAGTCATGCAGAAGATGTAGCCATCCACGGTGAGGACTACAAGATCAGGGGGCAGCATGGTGCCCTCACAAAAGTCCTGACTCCCCTTCCCAAGTGATGTGATGATGTGTTTTACTTACTTTCGGTTGTTTGGTGAACTTTGTGTGCGAACTATCTATGGATGGTATGGTACTATGATGGTATGGCTATCTATATTGGGTATTTGTGTGTTATTAAATTTGTCTACTATGATTTGTTTCAATATTTATTTTTTGAGTTTAGGTGCTACAGTGATCACACATGCTATGATGGTATGGCTATCTATATAGTCCATCCTTTTATCAAATATTCCAATAACAGAGAAAAAATAACATTTGAATGAAGATGTAATAATTTTTTAGTAATAAAGGAGTATTATCCTAATTATTAATTTTGAACTAAAATTCGATAGGACAGTATAAATGCAAAAAAATGCAAAAAAATTGAGGTGATTTAGAGGAGGTCAAAGAAATTTGAATTTGAGAAATGTGCTCCAAATGAGCTCCCAGGCTAGGGTAAACAGGCCAATTTGTAATCAAGTTTTTTTGGACCTACTCTAAATGAGACAAATGTTTTTTATTAACACCTATTCAATCTATATTCTGTAGATTCGAAGTCACACTATTTTTTGAATTAATCTTCATACTTTTACATTTTCTTTGGAAAAAATACGCTTTAATATAAAAACTATTAAAAACACGTTTAAAATATGAAAATGGAAAAATAAGTTCAGAACATTCATATTCACTTTGAAATAAAGCACTGGTGATTTTTTAAAAAAATTCAAAAACAGAAGGTAACACTACCTCCTCTCCTTGATTTATGGTCATTTTCATAAAAAAAAACTTCGCACATATGAGCCCGTTATTGCCGCGGCAGGTGTTAAAATGGGCTACTTAACATTTGACCCCGTTATTGCCACGGTGAAATAATACGTAGCACTACGGCTATTTAAGCCACCCTCTGGCTCTGTCATCTCACATCCATCTCCCATCCTATGACATCTGCCCTTCTTGCTCTTCGACCCCTTATCCTTCTTCTGCACATCCCTCAGCCATGCAATACACCAGACAACCCTACCGCTTCCCACCCACCATGCCGAAGAGGCTTTACCCCACTGGCATGTACATTGTGTGCACACTATGTGTGTGGGCGATATCAAGGTGGAGGACCGCAAGGAACTTCACCAAATTCTCCCTCGCGACCGGCTACCACCACCTCCCGGGGGGGTCTCCAATGATGTTTCGTGTCAAGGCGGTCATCCAAAATGGGATGGTGGTTGCTCTCCTTGCCCACTTCACCAACACATTCGACGCCTTCTACCTCCTCGGTCGGGTGTTTTGGTGTGGATGTGAGTTCATCACTTTCACCACCCACAATAGGTTCACGGAGTACACCAACATCTTCCCCACCACGTCGTGCATGCACACTCTTCCGTACCACATCGACAATGCCCCGGAGGAGTAGTGAAGGGCGCCCGAAGGAGGAGCGAGGTGGAGAAGGCGGCGGCTAGGGTTCTAAACCCTCTATCTAATTTTTTTGAATCTATGTTATGTTAATTTTTGTAATTGAACTATGTAAGAGATGTTATGTACTTGTTGGCCCTTTTATTAAGTTCTATTATTAAGTTTTCTATCTATTTTATTATTAAGTTCTTGCTAGTTTGAACTATGTGATCATGCTATGGACTTGTTGGCCCGATCTACATATTTGTTGATTGTTTTCTTAGAGAACCCGCTTTGTTAGTAAGCACCTAGTGCATGCAGCCACAACGAACCCTTTTTTACACAAGCCACAAATATGTAGCCACCTAGCTAGTGCATGCAGCCACAAAAATATAAAACATATTGTTCAATTTATTTGTCATAGCAAAACGGGTGCAGATGCGACTGGATCAAAAAGGTTGAAACTGGTCATAAAAAACGATGCTCTAAATCAAGGAGACAAGCGTGCGAGAAGAGAGGAACTAGTGGCAGCGACCATCGTTGCATCCATGGCGGCTAGCGTGCACGAAAGTGGCTTGGTCAGTGCATTGTGGCGGCACGCATCGGCGCATGCAGGCTTGGTTGGTGCATTGTGGTGGCACGCATTGACCCATGCAGGCTGGCTTGCTGGGTGCATGCATAGCAGGCTTCTGTCATGACGGCGCACGTAGGCGTTTAATGCAAGGGATGTCCCAACGAAACCACGGCCCAACGGTCAAACAGCGACACCGCCCAACGCGGCCCCGCTTGTCAGGTCCAACGAGCGACACAGTCCAGCGCGGCCCACTCGTCGGAGTTAACAGTCAAGCCATTGACCCGACGACAGCGTCCGTTGTGACCTGTTCTGAGGGTTTCGGGCAACGGAGGGGGGAAACTGAGCAAAAATTAAGAGCACGAGGATGAATGAGTAGAGCTAAGGAACCAGGGGCATAGATGTAAAAAACCCTTCTTTATAGCCATCATGAATTTAAGATAGGCTTGAAATTTCAATGATGCTCACATAATAGAAAAGAATTGAAGCACAAATAGAGCATCATAAAGCATGTGAAAAAGACATCTAAGTCTAACATACTTCCTATGCATAGGCATTTTATAGGAAAACAAATTCTCAAGACAAGTGCAATCTAGCATATGTAAATAGGAAGAGTAGGGCATTAATAATTTTAACACAAAGAGAGATAATTAAGTAACATGCAAATTCCTATAACCATATTTGCCTCTCTCATAATAATTACATGTAGGATCATAATAAAACTCAACAATATAGCTATCATGTAAAACATTCTCTTTATGATCGATATGCATGCAAGTCTTATAATCATCCAAGGTAGTGGGATCATTATTACCTAAAGTTGACGCTCTTCCAAACCCACTTTTAGTAGTGTTGCAAATATCATAATCAATAATAGATTCATCATGAGGCTCAGAATTATCAAGATCATAGGAAATATCATGATTATCACCCCAATCACGATCGTTAGCACAATTGACATTCATAGAATTTATACTAACAAAATTGCAATTATGCTTTTCATTCAAGGAACTATCATGAATCACTTTATAAGTTTATTTTAACACTTCATCACAATTTTTAGATTCTTCATTTTCAAGCAAGACCTCATAAAGATAATCTAGTGAATTCTCACTAGCAACTTTTTGAACATAATCGTGTCTTTCGAACATATTAGCAAGTGGATGAGGATCCATTTATCTTAAATTTTGCATTTACTTTCTGTTTTGGTGTGATAAAGATAAGGATAACATAACTAGGCAAGCAAGCAAATATAATTTTGTTTTTGTTTTTTTATGATACAAACTAAATATAATAGCAAATAAAAAGAAGAATAAGTGAATGAAAATTTGTGTGAAGGTACTTGGTAGTTGGTGATGGTATTCTCCAGCAACGGCGCCAAAAATCCTTCTGATACTTGTAGTCTGCATTGGGTTTTCCGTGAAGAGGAACAGGTTATCGCAACACAAAGTGGGTAAGCATTTCCCTCAGTTATGAAACAAAGGTTTATCAAACCAATAGGAATACCAATCCTCAACCGTCTTCAGCGGCTGCACACAAAAGAACAAACAACTTGCACCCAACACCGACAAGAGGGTTGTCAATCCCCTTGATCTCGTTATTTGCAAGCAAGTGAGTTGTGTAGATAATTGTATAAAATTGTAAATTGCAAAATAAAATAAAAGCAAGGTAGTAATAGAGTTTGCGAATATAGAAGTGAATAGATCCGGGGGCCGTAGAGTTCCCTAGTGGCATCTCTCGTAGAAATAGCATACGGTGGGTAAACAAATTACTGTTGGCCAATTGATTGAAAAGCGAATAGTTATGCGATATTCATGGCAATGGTCATGTGTATATAGGCATCACATCCATAAGCAAATAGGCCGACTCCTTCCTACACCTATTACTATTACTCCACTCATCGATCGCTATCCAGCATGCATCTATAGTATTAAGTAAAACAGAGTAATGCTTGAAGAACGATGACATGATGTAGACAAAGTAAACTCAATCAATATGAATAAACCCCGTCGTTTTATCCTTAGTAGCAGACACAGAAATATGCAACTTGTCTCCTTATGTCACTTGGATATAGAAACTCGTCATGTTGAACCTACTACAACGCACCACTCCCACCGAAGAAATATCAATCTAGTTGACCAACCTTTCTCAATAGATCGGAGATCATTACGAAGCTATGATGATCATGCAAATAGGAATCTTAGTATTCAGGTTTGACTCAAATACTTTTAATGAATAATCTGAACATAAACTCACAATTCATCGGATCCCAACAAACACACCATACAAAGTGATTACATCAGATATATCAAGGCGAAGATGCGATGAACATTGTATTGAAGATCAAGAGAGAGAGAGAGAGAGAGAGAGAAAGATTTCCATCAAGGTACTACCTACGGACTCGTAGGTCTGTGGAGAACTACTCACACATCATCATGAGGGTAGCAAGGTTGATGAGGAGGCCCTCCGTGATCGATTCCCCCTCGAGTAGGGTGCTGGAACAGAGCTCTAGATGGGCTCCCGTCAGAACAGAGGCTTGCGGTAGCGAGAAAAGTGTTTTGGGAGCTCCCCTAGGTTTTTTGGAATATTAGAGAATTTATAGTCCAGAGAGGGGCATCGGGAGATGCCCGAGGGAGGCACAAGCCATAAGCCACCCCCTGGGGCACGCCATGTTGGCTTGTGGGGCCCTCGTGTGGCTCCCGACCATCTTCCGAAGCTTCCATGTCTTCTTTTGGTCCAAAAAAATCATAAAAAAATTTGTGGCAATTGGACTTTGTTTGGTACTGTAAACCTGAAAAGTCAAAAACATGCAGAAAACAACAACTTGCACTAGGCACTGGGTTAATAAGTTAGTCCTCAAAAAGATTATAAATTGGTAAACAAATGCCCAAAAAGTATCCTAGAATGATAATGTATTAGCATGTAACAATCAAAAATTATCGATACGTTGGAGATGTATCAGCATCCCCAAGCTTAATTCTTGCTCGTCCTCAAGTAGGTAAATGATAAAAAAACAGAAATTTTGATTTGACATGCTACCCATTATGTTATATTTTGTATGTATGCTCATTGAGAAATGATGAATTAAAAAACAACAACATAGCAATATTTATAAGTATAAGAAAAAAATCATTGATTTTCAAAGTATACAATCCTAAAAGAATGTTTACCCCCATTCATCTTATTATATTAGCAAGGCATGACTCTGTGTTCACCACATCAACACAAATGTTAAGCACCAAGGAGTCCAAGTCAGGCAGCCGGATCGTACTTTTTCAATATGTATCAACTTTTTAGTCTTCGTGCAATACATGAGCGTGAACCATTGGACATAGCATATAGGTGGAATAGAATATGATGGTAGATATCAAAGGGGTAAAAACTGGAGAAGATAGTCTCACATAAACTAGGCGTACCAAGGAGCTATGGAGATGTCCATTGATAGATGTCAATGCAAATGATGCACTCAACTAAAGATAAGTGGGTGTGCATCCAACTTTCTTGCTCATGAAGACCTCGGGCATTTGAGGGAGCCCGTCATCAGAATATACAAGCCAAGTTTATTATATGAAAAGGTTATTCCCACTAGCATATGGATGGGAAAAAAATAGGAGACTCTCTATATGGAGAACATGGTGCCACTTTGAGGCACAAGTGTGGTAAAGGATAGTAGCAAAGTCCCTTGTCTCTTTTTATCTCATTTATTTATTTTCATGGTGGGGTTTTCTGTTTTTTGCCTCCCCCGTTCATTTTTTATATGGTGGGCTCATTTGGCCTGCCCCATTTTTATTTTATTTTTCGTCTGAACTCTCATCCTGACTTGTGGGGGAATCATAGTCTCCATCATCCTTTCCTCACTAGGACAATGCTCTAATAAGGATGATCATCACACTTTTATTTACATACAACTCAATATGAAGAACAGATAGGTGGATATGACTATGTATGAATGCCTCTGGCAGTGTACCAGGATGTGCAATGATCTAGTGTAACGCATATAAAAAATATGATGAATGGTGGCTTTGCCACAAATACTATGTCAGCTCTATTGATCATGCAAAGCAATATGATGGTGAACGAACTAGTCATGTGAAGTGCTGGTGTAATTTGCATGACAATATATCTCGGAATGGCTATGGAAATGCCATAATAGGTAGGTATGGTGGCTGTTTTGAGGAAGAAATAATGAGGCTTATGTGCAATAGAACATATCATGTCACGGGCTTTGGATGCACTGGCTGAAGTTGCACCGATCTTTGAGGTGAGAATGGGCTATGCACGCTACTGAAGAGGCTAGCAAATAACGAATTTGTTATTTTTCATATGCCTGAGGACGACAATATGTCGATCATCATTGGTAGACCCTTTCTAAATACTGCATGGGTTGTTATTAATTGCAATAAAAGCATGGTTACTTTCTCATGTCAATGGCAAGCAACATACCATGCACTTTCTGAAGAAGCAGACTTTGGTTAATAATATTAGTGTCATTGATCCTATTCCCACAGTTATCATTGAAGATTTTATAATCCCTCTACCTACTACCAAGAAGAAGAAATATTATAATCTCATTGTTGGGGAAATGCAAATGCCCATTGAGGTAACCTAGTGGTATACAAAAATTCTTCGGTTTCATGTTAGTCGAAAACGGTTATAACAAGACTTGATCAACCTTATTAATGAATCCTTTACGAAAGACATGTGATTGATGAATTGAGTATTCACAACTCTTTGTATCACAAGTTTATTCTCTGTTTTTCCTATTTAGATAAAAATATAATGCGATGAATTTCTTGTTTTCTTTTTTTCCCATGCATGAAAAATGACCCAAAAATAAAAAAGTCTTAGATTGCCACAAAAATTTGACATGAAATTTTCTGGAATATATTAGAATTTTTGGCATAAAAATTACAGCAGGGAGATGCACCTGTCAGCCACAAGCCAACACGACGCCCCTGGGTCGTGCCCTGATGGCTTGTGGGGCCCATAGGCCCCCCTACCTTGTCCCTTCAGTTCACCTCGTCTCCTACCTCTAGCAAAAAAAATCTAGCTCTCTCTCTCTCTTGTGTTCTTCCACGTGAAACTGAAATTTTTGATCTCTTTGCTCGGAACCCCGTTTCCAAAACTATTTTTAGGAATTGCTCCTTGGTATGTGACTCTCCCATTCCTCCAATTAGTTTTTGCTTTAGTGGTTTATAGTTTGCATAAATTGCTGCACTTGGTGCTATAGAAATGAGCTTGCATGTTGAATTATTTGAGTTCTAAATAGTATGAATGCTTGATATGGCCTCCAGGCATCCTTATGAGTAGTTGCTATAATTCTTGCAAAGTTTTATTGACATAAATTTGTGGGTCTAAACAAATTCTGAAATTTTTGTTTAGGAGGATGAATTTCTTTAGGAGGATCCCCTCAAGGAGGAATACTTCGGGCGAATCATCGAGTGAGGGCTCGATAAGACAAGCTTACATTGAGCCTAGGGCCAATCAGATAATTATGACCGACGCAAAATCGTGTCGATGGCCAAGTGATGGGTTTATGATAGGTTTAGGCATCAAAGAAGAATTTGATCATTTCATTTATAATACTAGCCTCACCGACTTCCTTGCAGATAAGTGTGTCCAACATTATGACCTTACCCATACATTCACGCATGTATTTTGGTATCAATCGCATGCTTCTAGAGTGCTATTTAAACTTTATGATAAATCTTTTAGCATGACTCTAGAAGAATTCTCAATTGCTTGCAAACTTCCACTTTGGGGTTCGTTCGAGAAACCATCGACAACTGATTATAATATGTTTCTTGAGAGTCTTTGTGTAGGAGAAGATAGGGGATGACTCAGGCTAGCATTAGAATTATACAAATTCCCTCTATTCATTAATTTGCACTGTTCCATGGGAAATGCGTAGTAGGAAAACAAGATTGCAGTGCATTATGTGCCACTGACTTGAGTCTCATTCATACTGTTGTGACTGGCGAACAACACTTGAACCTTGGTGCAATTGTTGCCCGAAGGTTGCACTCCAACTCTAATAATGGTGATTTGTATGGAGGCATTTATGCCTCTGGCGTAGCTGCACAATTAAACTATCACCTCAACCTAATGATCCCATTTTGCCCGACAGATATTTAGATTATGAAGCTATGTGTTCTCATGAATTTCTTGTGAATCGTTGTAGAGGTTATGAGTACAACTTAATATTTGAGAAATATATGCATGTGCGTGTTACTTTTCCTACACCTGCCCCCTTTGATTTTCAGGCTCGACAAAGATATTATGTTCTTGAGAACGAGGTGCGGGAGTACAAAGTTGCAGTGGAGGCTGCTCGTTTGGCGGAGGCGGCGGCCAGGAATGCCCCCGCAAGCTACCACTTCAACCATTATCCAGATTATCAATGGTGATCACCAAGCTAAGCAAACGCCTAAGCTTGGGGGAGTACGTATTTCTCACCGACGTTATATTCATATTCACATACTTCATATAAATTTTCGGTGTTCATCCTCTTTCATTGTATAACCATGTTAGCTTTATTTTTCCGCATTCTTCTTGTGTGTTTGAAAAACTTTGAAAATTCAAAAATATTTCTCGCTTCTTTTCGGGTTTTTTCCTGTCCTTATTTATTTAGTTATAGCATTAGAAAGAAAAACCCAAAAGGCTTTTCTTTGCATGTTGGGAGCTTTCCCGTGTAAATAGTTTTTCTCGTTCTTGTTTTCCTTAATTTAGTTCCTTGCTTTAGAAAAACAAAAACTCGAAAAAATATTTTAGTGTGTTTCTGTGAACTCCTTTTCCTTTTTGAGTGAGTCAGAAAGGAAAAGACCACGATGAAAATGTTGAGTTTCTCTTATGTGCTTTATTGTTGATCTAACACAGAGCCATTATTACCTTGTCTTCTCCTTTGTCTAAAACTGCCCTGCAGATTCCAGCTTAGTCTGTGGCATTCTTGCACTATTATTAGTATCATATCATTCGGTCATGCAAGTGAAAGGAAATAATGATGATATTTGATGAAGTGGTTGGGGCAAAGGAAGCTGGTATGAACTCTTATTCTTTTCATTTTTGTAAATATGTTTAGCCAGTTCGATCTTGATTAACTATATCATGAGTAAATGTGTTTATGATGACAATTAGAGATTATAGATTCTCATCTCATGCCTAAATAGCTAGGAGTTGATAATGATTTATCTTGTGTGTCAACATGCATTAAAATGCTTATGATTTGGCATGGTAGTATGGTATTTCCCTCTGAGTAATTCGAACGGTCTGGTTTGGCCCATGTGCAAACATGTAGTTGATTCAAAACAATACAGCCTTTATGATGTTTAAATTCAGAGTGTTCATATCCTACTCATGCTATGCCCAAAGTTAATTATTCACAATGCATGTTTATGACCGTTGTTGCTCTCTAACTGGTCGCTTCTCAATCTATTGTTAGCCCTCGTCTGTACTAAGCAGGAATGCTGCTTATGCATCTAAAACACTTAAACCAAGTTATTTCACATGAGTCCACCATACCTACCAATATGCGGTATTACCCTGCCGTTCCAAGTGAATTTGCATATGCCACCTCTAAATATTCAAATAAACATATGATTTGTGCACTCATCTCGCTCACGGAGCGACGAGGTGGTTGGTATCTTGCATGCTAAGTGAGTTATTCTCAGGATTGACGTCTATTCGCCATCATTGCACGAGAGAGGTTGGTAAAAAGGATCTCCAGTCCTACATAATAAAAATAAATTAAACAAAACTCCTTGGGACAGTTGATATGTTGGCAGGCATTCATGGTTTGTGTATGGATGATGGATAGGAGTAAACTTTACTCTTCTGTTTGGGAACCGCCAATAATGAGTTTAGCATGGAATATATTGAAAACCTTTGTCGTAACATTGACAAGAAAAGTGCACCATCCAAAAATTATATCTTCATTCCAGTTTTAAGCTTTGAGCTCTCGCACCTCTGCAAATCAATGCTTCCCTCTCTAAAGGGCCTATCTATTTAGTTTTATGCTGATTCATCATCCTCTTATTAAAAGCACTAGACGAGAGAGTACTATTGTCATTTTTATTTATTGAGTCTAGTTAATGTTGGATATGAGCATGACTGGATCTATTCTTCCCTGAATTATAATGTTTAGTCGTTGGTTGTATCTAAGAGTTGCTCTACATTTATGTTTTGCGGTCCGAGAAAGGGCTAGCGGAATACCATGTCACCATATTATATTATGATTGTTTTGGCAAATTGATGGCATGTGATATTTTTTATTATTGCTTGCTTGGTTATGTATTGCCATGAGTTAACATAATGTTAGTTGTTGTCATGGATGTGCTTATTTATGATTTATGCTGAAAACTTGAGCACTAGCTAAGCCTTTGTAAAAGTTTGCTTTATCGCTTTTAGTTTATCAACTAAATTGCTTGAGGACAAGCAATGAGTTAAGCTTGGGGGAGTTGATACGTCTTCAACGTATCTACTTCTCCAAACACTTTTGCTGTGGTTTCGACCTCTAATTTGCATGATTTGAATGAAACTAACCCGGACTGACGCTGTTTTCAACATAACTACCTTGGTGTTATTTTTGAGCAGAAATAAAAGTTACCAGAATTGGATGACACTTTTTGTGAATTATTTTTGGGATTTATAATGAATTATGGAGCAAAGAACTGCCAGAGGGCGTGTGCCAGGGGGGCAACACACATTAGGGCGCCCCCTAGGCCGCGCCCTGATGGCTTGTGGGGCCCTCGAGGCTCCTCCGACCCTAATTGCAGTCCTAAAAATTCACATCTTTGAAGAAAAAATCAGAGACAAGTTTTCATCGCGTTTCACGAGACATAGGCGCCATCACCTCTTGTTCTTCCTCCGGAGGGCTGATCTGGAGCCTGTTTTGGGCTTCGGAGAGGGGAAATCATCACTGTCGTCATCACCAACCCTTCTTCATCAACACCACCATGATGCTCACCACCGGGAGTGAGTAATTCCTTTGTAGGTTAGCTGGATGGTGGTGAGATTGGACAAGATTAATCATGTAATCGAGTTAAGTTTGATAGGGCTTGATCCCTAGTATCCACTATGTTCTAAGATTGATGTTGCTATGACTTTGCTATGCTTAATGCTTGACACTAGGTTCTGAGTGCCATGATTTCATATCTGAACCTATTATGTTTTCATATATATAAGAGTGATTTGGGTCCTATCTTGCAAGTTGTATACACATATTACGTGTCATGATACGCTTACCCCAAGGTGACAATAATTGGGATTCTTTCCGATGATTGTCATAGTTTGAGGAGTTCATGTATTCATGATGTGTTAATGCTTTGTTCCAGTTCTCTATTAAAACGAGGACTTAATATCCCTTAGTTTCCAATAGGACCCCGCTGCCATGGGAGGGTAGGACAAAAGATGTTATGCAAGTTCTTATTGCAAGCACGCATGACTATATACGGAATACATGCCTACATTATATTGATGAATCGGAGGTAGTTCTGTGTCGCCCTAGTGTGTAACTGTTATATGATCAATGTCATCTAAATCATTATCCATTACCAATCCACGTGCATACGCGTTACATATACTGACTCTTGCTAAGTTACTATTGTTACCATTACTGTCACGCGAACTACAAAATTGATGCTCTCACTATTGCTACTACTATTTGTCGTGCTACTAAATCCTTATTGCAGAGAGATATCTCAGGTGCGATTGAATTGACAACTTAACTTTCAAGGTCAATAAATACTCTTTGTCTCCCCTTGTGTCGAATCAATGAATTAGAGTGAAATACTACCTGTGAAGACTGTCGTGATTCCCTATACTTGTCGGTTATCACACCCTATTGTCCATGTCGCAAAGGAGTGGTTGTCGGAGTCGTTGTGGTGATGCGATGGCTCTCTTGGCTACAACATGGGAGATTTTGCGACTACAACAATGGGGTGGTCATGATGGATGGAATCTTGGTGAAAGCTACAGCGTGGGAGATTTTATCTAATCGCAAAATGGGTTATGTTGCAAACTCCCGAGGCAGACTAACCCACATAGTTTGCAATGTGGCTCATGTTGCAAACTCGTGAGCGCAACATGGCATATGATGCAAAGCTGTTAGGAGGAGGACAAGATGGGGTATTACGGAGCTAAGGGAATTCGACGCCTAATGATGATCTGATCAAATAGTGGACGAGTCCATGAACCTTTACCAGTTTTCAGCCAATCGACATACAACCGTCCCAATTATAATTAGCGAGAAAGCAGTGACGACACCCGTGAGAGCCATACCTCGCATATAGTGAGATAGACGCAACTCTCGTGTGAAGTGCAGCATGAGCGAGCCAATCCATTAGCATAGGATTCACTCGATATAGGTTCCTCCTGCTCCGGTTTTCTCTCGGCTTTTTCTTTTATCTTGTTTTTTTTCTTTGGTTCTTTTTGTTTTGCATCGATTTTCTTTTGTTTACCTTTGTTTCTTCGTTATAACTATTGTTCCTATCACTGGTTTCCGTTGTTCTTTCTATTTTTTTATTTTTTTATTCTCTTTCTTTTCTAGTTCTTTTTTCTCCGGTTTTCTTTGCTCTTTATTTGGTTTCCATTGATTTTCTTCTGTTATCTTTATTTCTCTCTCTTTTTAATTGCTTTCCTAAGGTTTTCTTTGGGGTTTTCTTTCCTTCAAAGTATTTTATAGTTTTCATTGGGGCTTCCCTGGTTTTCGAACCTTTTTGATTGGCTATTGTTGGTTTTATATGTGTTGTTTCTATCGTTTTTCCTCAGTTTTCTATGTACATTTTCATGCACATGTGAAACATTATTTTTTCACATCTTAAGATCTTTAAAATACATGAACTATCATTAAAAAATGTCTATTTTTTGTCTATATCAGGAAAACATTTTTGTACCTATTTAACATTTTTATAATAGGTGATTACATTTTTACAAAAATGATTAAAATTTCTTTCAGATACGTGTTTCATATCTACTTTTTTGGAAACTTTATACATTTTCATGTACATCTTGAACTTTTATTTGATATATATTAAACATTGTCAAAATACATGATTTTTTCATAAATTCACACACATTTTTTTAAACGCATGAACATTTTCAAATTCGTAGCATTTTTCTATGCTATCAATATTTTCCATATACATTTGGAACATTTATTTTATATAGATCTAATTTTTTTTCAAATATTTGATTAACATTTTTATACTGTCACAAACATTGTTTTAGTATGTTATCAATATTTTTTTTGCACTAAGGTAATGATTGTTCTACACTGTGTTAACATCTTTTTAAAATTCAAGATTTTCAATATATTTTTTATGTTTAAATATACACACTTATAATATTTTGAAATTAAGAAGGAAAGAGAAACAAAAAAATAACAAAAAAAGATAAAAGATTGGACTCCGGATTCTCATCTTCGGAGCCAAGCTTAAATTGTTTATTTCCACTTTTCACCATTCTCGTGCTTTCTCTCGGTTTTCATTGTTTTTCCAAACACATTTTTGGTATATATCTAATACATTTGTCAATAAATGTTTAACATTTTTAAAATACTAGACCAACCCTGTTGAATACATGGTCAAAAAAATTCTATACATTTTTTTAATACATGGTTAACATTTTTTTGGCATCTATTCTTGTAAATGCTTGATTAAAATTTGACAAATACAACTTTTTGAATACAATACACGACTAACATTCTTTGAATAGACTATCAACATTTTCTATGCACATTTAATGTTTTTCAAATGCTTGATTAACATTCCCTAGATAATTTTTAACATTTTTTAATACAATACAAGGTTACTTATTTTTGACATACATGGTCAAAAAATATACACATTTAACATTTTTCATATGCTTGATTAACATTTTTCAAATACTTATTTAACATTTTTGGAATTCAATACAAGATTAACATTTTTTGCATACATGGTCAACATTTTATCAATACAAATTTGAATTTTCTGAAATACTTAATTAAAAAAATCAAATACTTGTTTAACATTTTTTTGAAATATTTGATTAATGTTTTTTGAAAACATGATCAACTATTTTCACACACATTGTATATTTTTTGTATACCTAGTCAATATTGGTTCTATACACATTTAATATTTCTAATGCATGGTTCGAAATATGTTCTGAATATTTGGAAGTCTCAACAAAGGTAAAATAAATAAATTACTAAAAGAAAACAAAAATCATGTTTAAAAAAAACAAAGCAGTGGCCGATGTTGGGGAACGTTGCATGTGAAACAAAAAAGTTTCCTACGCACACGCAAGATCTATCCATGGTGATGACCATCTACAAGGGGGAGAGTGGATCTACATACCCTTGTATATCACTAAGCGGGAAGCGTTAAGAAACGCGGTTGATGTAGTCGAACGTCTTCACGATCCAAATCGTCAAGCGTCCCACGATCTAATCACGATCTGTCCCGATCTAGCACCGGACGGCACCTCCGCGTTCAGCACACGTTTAGCTTGATAACGATCTTCGCCTTCTTGATCCATCAAGAGGGAGGGGATAGGTAGATGAGTTCTCCGACAGCACGACGGCATGGCGACGATGATGGTGGAACTATTCGAGCAGGGCTTCGCCTAAGCACCGTTGAAACGATCTAGAGGAGAAATTACGATCTAGAGGAGAGGGTAGCACGTGGCTGATTTCTGTTGTGAAAAACCCTCAATACCGTTAGTATATATAGGAGGAGGGAGGGAGGAGGCTTGTCCCCCAAGGGGCCAACCCTAGCTTCGGTCGAAAGGAGAGAGGAGGAGTCCTCCTCCAATCCTATTAGGATTAGGACTCCTTCTCTCCCACTTGGGCCTCCTTCCACCTTTAGGATTCTTCCCCCAAACCGCATGGGCTTCTAGTGGGGCTTCGGCCAGCCCAACAGGGGCTGGTTTATCTCCTCCCACAGCCCATGTAACCTCTTGGGTCGAGACACCCCACCTGATGGTCCTTCGGTACCCTCCCGACACTCCTCGTACACTATCCATGAGCCCGAAACTTATCCGGTGACCAAAACAGGACTTTCTATATATCAATCTTTACCTTCGGACCATTCTGGAGCTCCTCGTGACGTCCGGGATCTCATCCAAGACTTCGAACAACCTTCGGTCACCACCATACATAACTCTATACTACCGAAACGTCATCGAACCTTAAGTGTGCAGACCCTGCGGGTTCGAGAACTATGTAGACATGACCGAGACACCTCTACAGTCAATAACCAATAGCGGGACCTGGATGCCTATATTGGTTCCTACATATTCTACAAAGATCTTTATCGGTTGAACCTCTATGTCAAGGATTCAGTTAATCCTGAATGTTGTTCCCTTTTTTCTTCGGTATGTTACTTACTCGAGATTCGATCGTCGGTATCTCTATACCTAGTACAATCTCGTTACCGGCAAGTCTCTTTACTCATTCGGTAATACAAGATCTTGTGACTAACACTTTAGTCACATTGCTTGCAAGGCTTGTTGTGATGTTGTATTACCGAGTGGGCCCTGAGATACCTCTCCGTCACATGGAGTAACAAATCCCAGTCTTGACCCATACCCACTCAACAGACACCCTCGGAGATACCTGTAGAGCATCTTTATAGCCACCCAGTTATGTTGCGGCGTTTGATACACACAAGGCACTCCTCCAGTGTTAGTGAGTTGCATGATCTCATGGTCATAGGAACAGATACTTGACATGCAGAAAAACTATAGCAATAAACTGACATGATCATATGATATGTCTATAGTTTGGGTCTTGTCCATCACATCGTTCTCCCAATGATATGATCCCGTTATCAAATGACATCTCATGTCAATGGCTAGGAAAACTTGAACATCTTTGATCGACGAGCGAGTCTAGTAGAGGCATACTAGGGAAAAAATGTTGTCTATGTATCTACACATGCAATGTGTTTCCTCTCAATACAATTATAGCATGGATAATAAACAATTATCATGAAAAAGGAAATATAATAATAACCATTTTATTATTGCGTCTAGGGCATATTTTCAACAGCCGACGCACTCGACCGACCCATTCGAGTGGTCCTTGAGTGACACGAGACATAGTCGCGCCCGTCATACCCAACACCCATATTTAATTTAATCAACTAAGGAAAACAAACACTAACTAGTGACATTAATATGTGATTACCTCATGTTCTATTATGTTGTGCGTTAGCCATGCCACTACATTGGAGAGTGTGGGTTCGAAGATCGGAGGATTCCCCCATGATGGGTGAATTGTCATGGTGGTCGACGTCTATGCACGAGGTCTGGACCGTTCGCTGCTGGCCGGTTTACCCTAGCGACGACGCCGGTGTGTGATGGCCATCTCCCATCAAGATTGCAAGCAGGTAGGCAACGTTTTGGTACTAGTTTTTTAAAGGGGTCGTCTATAGAATTATGTGTGGGACCAGTGTTGAATCTTGAAAGAAAATAAATGGTGCTCAAAGTTAAGCGGTGTGAAAAATAAGTCACTGACTCTTAGTCTTTAGTTCAAATAAGGTTAAAAATTTGATATGAAGATGGAATGAATACTAGTAAAACAAAATTCCCATTTTTAGGGGGGGCGCTTAGATTCGCCACGGGTGGGATTCATCCTCTCATTTATCTCACTTTTGGGCTTGGGCCTTTGAGGATGTTGTTTGTGGCTTCGTGCTAATGACCATGTAAAATATATTAAGCTTAGCCATCGCTGCTAATTATAGGGGGGCACGATCTATAGGGGGATCTGGCCCTGCTCCCCCCTTCCCGTGTATGCCCTTGTTGCATTCAATGCTATATGACAAGTGAGTCCAGACCATTCGACGTTCATATGCCAGTTCACATGACCCTTTCAATTAGGGATCGTTTAGAATAATCATTATATAAAGTATAGTCTCGTAAGCAAGTCATGTATTTATTGATACACATCATTGATAATGCTTGAGGACTATTTTTATTTCATAACCACATAAGAAAATATCATCATATATACATGATTGTCTATAGGGCATATTTATGATTGTCTTTAGGGCATATCTCCAACAAAATCTATCTCTACCAGCCATGAATAAGGATTATGTGGTGGACAAGGACACTTGCATCCTCCCCTCGCGCGCTTCACGGTCTTGTATTTATTCAATAGTTGAACATGTGGATAAAACATACGAGTGTTTTCCCGACTTTATCTGTGTTGGCGCCTCGCGGATAAAGAATTCCATGAAGCAAACCTCACTTGCACCCATCACGAGACTCGATGACACCAACATGTCGACAAGTACAAAGATTACATAAATGTACCGGCAAAATACAATTCAACACTAATAAATGGAAATCTAACTCTATCAGCCATGAAGGTATACTTAACTTAGGGTTATGGGGTAGACAGGAGCGCTTGCCCCCTCCCCCTTGGACGCTTCATCACATTGTATTTATTTAATAGTTGAACATGCGTCCGAAAACATATCAGTACTTGCCGAGGAGGACGAGATGGGGTGTTGCATCACCGAGGGAACCCAACAATTGACTAATAAAATGCCCGTGCGTTGCCACGGGCTTCTAAAAAAATTTAGACGCTACTTATGGAGCTAAGATAACCGAGAACAATGTTGTCTCAGCTAACGTACATTTAAAAAAATCAGCTAACACACACCTTTTTTTAAATCAGCAAAAACACATCATACTATCAAACACAATAATATGTTATTGACAACTTCACAAAAATATGTTATTTATTTGGAATTCGTTATGTTTTATTTCTTCGTCTCGACATGATCTGAGTCCAAACATCATGAATACAATCCAGTGGGTACCTGACGCGAGTTTTACATAACTTATTCGCACAACCCTCCTTCGCTAGTTGACGCACCACTTGATTGCATGCACTCCTTTACCTCTGTAAAAATATTGTCTATGTGTTCATACAATCCACTGTGCACGTTAGTTCTAAAATGACGCATTGCGCTATTTTCTACAATATTATGATAAATCACAAATGAGAATCCTTCAAGCTCATACAATCCATGACCAGTCTCGTTGCTTCCTCTTTATTTGACCACTTCGAGAGCTTCAAATCCTCAAAGAACTTGGCGAACGCCATCCACAATGACGCACTACCCGCCAGTGTGCTTCTATGGTCTCCAACCCTAATGTCGGCCTCCCATTAGCTTCGATTCCCTTTGTTCCTAAATATAAGTCTTTTATTATGCACTACATATGAAGTAAAATTAATGAATCTGCATTTTAAAATATGTCTATATTCATCAGCATATAGTTCATATTCAAATATCTCAAAAGAATTAAATTTAGGAACGGAGCGAGTACCTTTCATTCAACTCTATCACCAGACCCACCTTCTTCTTCACCTACTCGTCCTTGACAAGCTCCTCGAGTCCTACCCCTCCACCAGCATTCCAACCTTCATATCAACCACCACAAATGTAATTCTGATATTTTTTTATAAATTTCAAATTCTGTATAATCGAATTCTGACAGTAAATGATCAATGTACACAACACTGGTCCAGTACGCACGCACGTGCAATCATGCAATCCTCCATGTATGTAACAATTCCGAACTATGGTTTTAGTGTATTCACCATCAGATATGCAGTAATTTAGCACCTCTCCTAGTATCCCAAATGCCAGCGGCAGAAGTTCCAAATTTCAGCTAACAAAATCAATAAAGTCATTTAGATAATCAATATGTCGATCTTTAATAGATATGATTAATTCGGCAGCTTAAAATCAAAATAATCGATTGGATCCTTCATTAACAGTTAGACTTGTAGATACTTTTAATGGAAAATCTGTGTATATTTGCAATATAGATAAGTGAGCACATACCTACACAAGGGAAGGGTACATGCACTAGTAGAAAACAGGGCATTGGTATTGGGAAATGTTGCATGGAAAACAAAAAATTTCCTACGCACACGCAGATCTATCCATGATGATGAGCATCTACGAGAGGAAGAGTGGATCTACATACCCTTGTAGATCGCTAAGCGGGAAGCGTTAAGAAACGCGGTTGGTGTAATCGAATATCTTCGCGATCCAAATCGCCGAGCATCCCGCGATCTCATCACGATCCGTCCCATGATCCAATCACGATCCGTCTCGCGAACTCATCACGATCCGTCCCTCGAACTCATCACGATCCGTCTCACGATCTTGATCACGATCCGTCCCGCGAACTCATCACGATCCGTCCCGCGAACTCATCACGATCCGTCCCGCGAACTCATCACGATCCGTCCCGCGAACTCATCACGATCCGTCTCACGATCTTGATCACGATCCTTCCGATCTAGCGCCGAACGGACGGCGCCTCCGCGTTCAGCACACGTACAACTCGATGACGATCTCCGCCTTCTTGATCCAGCAAGAGGGGGCGGACAGGTAGAAGAGTTCTTCGGTAGCGTGACGACGCTTCAGAGATAGGGGTGGAGCTATTCCGGCAGGGCTTCACCTAAGCACTGAAGAAATCCGATCTAGAGGAAAAACTATGCACTAGAGAAACGGGCAACACGTGGCTAAAAATTCTGTCTAAAAACCCTAAAACCTCGAGGAAGAGAGGAGGAGGCTTGGCTGCCAAAGAGGCAGCCCTTGAGTCGGCCAAACCTAGTGGGATTGGAGGATTCCTCCTCCAATCCTAGTAGGACTAGGACTCCTCCTTATTTTTGCCTTTTTTTGCCTTTTTCCACCTTTTTTCTCTTTGGGCTTTTCTTCCCAGCTGTATGGGCCTTGTGTGGCACTTCCACCAGCCCACAAGGGGCTGGTATTTACTCTCCCACAGCCCATGTAGTCTCTTGGGTCGAAATACCCCTCCCAATGGTCTCCCGGTACACTACCGGCACTCCCCGTACACTACCGATGAGTCCGAAACTTTTCCAGCGACCAAAACAAGACTTCCTATATATGAATCATTACGTACGGACCATTCCGGAGCTCCTCGTGACGTCCGGGATCTCATCCGGGACTCCTAACAACCTTCGGTCACCACCATACATAACTCTATACTACCGAAACGTCACTGAACCTTAAGTGTGCAGACCCTGCGGGTTCGAGAACTATGTAGACATGACCGAGACACCTCTACAGTCAATAACCAATAGCGGGACCTGGATGTCCACATTGGTTCCTACATATTCTACGAAGATTTTTATTGGTCGAACCTCTATGTCAAGGATTCAGTTAATCTCGTATGATGTTCCCTTTGTTCTTCGGTATGTTACTTGCCCGAGATTCGATCGTTGGTATCTCCATACCTAGTTCAACCTCGTTACCGGCAAGTATCTTTACTCTTTCCGTAATACAACATCCCGGGACTAACACTTAGTCACATTGCTTGCAAGGCTTGTTGTGATGTTGTATTACCGAGTGGGCCCTGAGATACCTCTCCGTCACACGGAGTAGCAAATTCCAGTCTTGATCCATGCCAACTCAACAGACACTCTCGGAGATACCTGTAGAGCACCTTTATAGCCACCCAGTTACGTTGCGACGTTTGATACACACAAGGCACTCCTCCCGTATCTATGAGTTGCATGATCTCATGGTCATAGGAACATATACTTGACATGCAAGAAACAGTAGCAATAAACTGACACGATCATATGCTACATTCGTAGTTTGGGTCTTGTCCATCACACCATTCTCCTAATGATGTGATCCCGTTTATCAAATGACATCTCATGTCCATGGCTAGGAAACCTTAACCATGTTTGATCAACGAGCTAGTCTATTATAGGCATACTAGGGACATGGTTTTGTCTATGTATCCACACATGCATCTAAGTCTCCGATCAATTCAATTATAGCATGGATAATAAACAATTATCATGAACAAGGAAATATGATAATAACTAATTTAATATTGCCTCTAGGGCATATTTCCAACAGTCTCCCACTTGCACTAGAGTCAATAATCTAGTTCACATCACCATGTGATTCGCATTGTTATGAATCTAACACCCAATGAGTTCTGGGGCTCGACCATGCTTTGCATGTGAGAGAGGTCTTATAGTCAACGGGTCTGCGACATTCAGATCCGTGTGTACTTTGCAAATCTCTATGTCAAACCGTAAACACTGCTACCACACTCCACATGGTACTATTCCAAATGGCTGCTCTACCATACGTATCCAGATTGCTACTACGAGTCATCTGGATTGGTGTTAAAGCTTGCATCGACGTAACTCTTTACGACGAACTCTTTATCACCTCCATAATCGAGAAACATCTACTTAGTCTTTTAGTCACTAAGGATAATCTTGACTGTTGTCCAGTGATCCACTCCTGGATCACTTTTTTACCCCTTGATTGACTCATGGCAAGGCACACACAGGTGCGGTACACAGCATGGCATACTATACAAAGCATATGGCTAAGGCATAGGGGACGACATTCGTCCTTTCTCTTTCTTCTACCGTGGTCGAGCTTTGAGTCTCACTCAACTTCACACCTTACAACGCTGGCGAGAACACTTCTCTCTGACTAATCCATTTTGAACTCTTTCAAAATCTTGTCAAGGTATGTACTCATTGAAAGTCTTATCGAACATCTTGATCTATATCTATAGATCTTGATGCTCAACAATTAGGTAGCTTTATTCAGGTCTTCCTTTGAAAATCACTTTTCAAACAACCGTTTATGCTTTTCAGAAATTCCACATTATTTCCGAATAGCAATATGTCATCCACATATACTTATCAGAAACTCTATAGTGCTCCCACTCACTTTATTGCAAATACAAGTTTCTCATAAACTTTGTATAGATTTAAAAACTTTGATCACCTCATCAAAGCGTACATTCCAACTTCGAGATGCTTGCTTCAGTCTATAAAAGGATCACTGATGCTTGCACACCTTTTAGCATCCTTAGGACTGACAAAACCTTCTGGTTGTATCTCATACAACCTCTCCTTAAGGAAGGAAACGATGTTTTCGTATCCATCTGCCAGATTTCATAATTGAAAAATGCAGCAACTACTAACATAATTCCAACAGACTTTAGCATCGCTACGAGTGAGAAAGTCTCATCGCAGTCAACTCCTTGACTTGGCGGAAACTTCTTTGTGACAAGTCGAGCTTTATAAATGGTGACATTCGCCATCAGCGTCTGTCTTCATCTTAAAGATCCATTTGTAATCAACGACCTACCGTCCAACGAGCAAGTCTACCAAAGTCTATACTTGGTTTTCATACATGGATCCTTTCTCGGATTTTATGGCCTCTAACCATTTGTTGGAATCCGGGCCCATCATTGCTTCTCCACAGCCCGTAGGTTCATCATTGTCCAAAAACATGACCTCCAAGACAGGGTTGTCGTACCGCTCAGGAGCAGTACACATCCTTGTCGACCTACGAGGTTCGATAGTAACTTGATTCAAAGATTCATGATCATCATCATTTACTTCCTCTTCAACTAATGTAGGCTTCACAGAAAACAACTTCCTGCGCTGTGCTACTCTCTGGTTGAACAAAGGTTCAATAACCTCATCAAGTTCTATCTTCCTCCCACTCAATTCTTTCGAGAGAAACTTTTTCTCGAGAAAGGACCCAGTTTTAGCAACAAACACTTTATGCTTGGATCTGAGATAGAAGGTTTACCCAACTGTTCTTAGGTTATTCTATGAAGATGCATTTGTCCGCTTTGGGTTCGAGCTCATTAGGTGAAAACATTTTCCACACAAGCGTTGCAGCCCCAAACATTAAGAAATGACAGCTTAGGTTTCTATCAAACCATAATTCACATGGTGTCATCTCAACGGATTTAGATAGTGCCTTATTTAAAGTGAATGTAGTTGTCTCTAATGCATAACCCCAAAATTATTGTAACAAAACAATAATAGACATCATAGCATGCACCATATCCAATAGAGCACGACTATGACGTTCGGACACACCATCACACTATGGTGTTCCAGGTGGCGTGAGTTGTGAAACAACTTTCACATTGTCTAAAGTTGTATGCCAAACTCGTAACTCAGATATTCACCTCCACGATCATATCGCAAACATTTTTATCTTCTTGTCACGATGATCTTAAACTTCACTCTGAATTTGCTTGAACCTTTCAAACAATTCAGACTTGTGTTTCATTAAGGAAATATACACTATATCTACTCAAATCATAAGTGAAGGTAAGAAAATAACGATATCCACCGCATGCTACAAGACTCATTGGATTTCATACATCAACATGTATCATTTCCAATAAATCACTTGCCCGCTTCATCAAAACAGAAAACGGGGTCCTTAGTCATCTTGACCAAGAGGCATGGTTCGCATGTCTCAACCGATTCGAAATTGAATGAGTCCAAAGATCCATCAGCATGGAGTTTCTTCATGCGTTTATACCAATATGACATATAGCGGAAGTGCCACAAGTATGTGGTACTATTATTATTAACTTTGTATCTTTTGGCATCAATGTTATGAACATGTGTATTACTACGATCAAGATTCAACAAACCATTCTCATTGGGTGTTTGACCATTGAAGGTATTATTCATGTAAACAGAATAACCATTATTCTCTAACTTAAATGAATAATTGTGTTGCAATAAACACGATCCAATCACGTTCATGCTCAACGCAAAACACCAAATAACATTTATTTAGGTTTGTCACTAATCCCGAAGGTAGAGAGAGCATGCGATGTTGATCACATGAACCTTGGAAACATTTCCAACACACATCGTCACCTCACCCTTAGCTAGTTCTCCGTTCATTCCGTAGCTTTTATTTCGAGTTACTAACATTTAGCAACCAAATCAGTATCCAATACCCAGGTGCTACTAGGAGTACTAGCAAGGTACACATCAATAACACGTATATTAAATATACTTCTGTCGACATTGCCAGCCTTCTTATCTACCAACTATCTAGGGTTGTTCCGCTTCAGCGACCGCTCTCCTCATAATCGAAGCACTTAGTCTCGGGTTTGGGTTCAACTTTGGGTTGCTTCACCGGAGCAGCAACTGACTTGCTATCCATGAAGTTTCCCTCCTTGCCCTTGCCCTTCTCAAAACTAGTGGTTTTACTAACCATCAACACTTGATGCTCCTTCTTGATTTCTACCTTCGCGGTGTCAAACATCGCGAACAGCTCAGGGATCATTATTTCTATCCCTGGCATTTATAGTTCATCACCAAGTTCTAGTAGCTTAGTGACAGTGACTTGGAGAACAATATCAATCACTATCTTATCTGGAAGATCAACTCCCACTCAATTCAAGCGATTGTAGCACCCACTCAATCTGAGCACATGCTCAACGATTGAGCTATTCTCCTTCATCTTACAGGCAAAGAATCTTGTTGGAGATCTCATATCTCGCAACACGGGCACGAGCTTGAGATCCTAATTTCAGCTCTTAGAACATCCCATATGTTCCATGACGTTCAAAACGTTTCGGAGCCTCAATTCTAGGCTATAATGCATGATGCACTAAACTATCAAGTAGTTATCAGAACGTGCCTGTGAGATGTTCACAAGATCTACAAACAACGCTAGAGGGGTTGGCGCACTGAGCGGTGCATTAAGGACATAAGCCTTCTGTGCAGCAATGAGGACAATCCTCAGATCACGGAGCCAGTACGCAATATTACTACCATCATCTTTCAACTCTATTTCTCTAGGAACATATAAAAATTCAAGGGAACTATAGCGTGAGCTAGTAATCTACAACACAGTTTGCAAAGATACTACTGACTATGTTCATGATAATGAGTTCAATTAATCATATTATTTAAGAACTCCCACTCAAATTGACATCCCTCCAGTCATTCGAGTGATACATGATCCAAATTCACCAACTCAAGTCCGATCATCACGTGAGTTGAGGTGGTTTCAATGGTGAACATCATCATGTTGATCATATCTACTATATGACTCATGTTTTACCTTTCGGTCTCTTGTGTTCCGAGGCCATGTCTGTACATGCTAGGCTCGTCAAGTTTAACCCGAGTGTTCTGCATGTGCAACACTGGCTTGCACCCGTTGTATGTGAACGTAGAGTCTATCACACCCGATCATCACGTGGTATCTCAACACGACAAACTTTCGCAACGGTGCACACTCGGGGAGAACACAATTCATCTTGAAATTTAAGTGAGGGTTCACCTTATAATGCTACCATCGTCCTAAGCAAAACAAGGTGCATAAAAGGATTAACATCACATGCAAATCATAAGTGACATGATATGGCCATGAACTTGTGCTTTTGATCTCCATCTTGAAAGCACCGGCATGATCTCCATCGTCACCGACATGACACCATGATCTCCATCATCTTGATCTCCATCAACGTGTCTCCATTGGGGTTGTCGTGCCCATCATGCTTGTACTACTATTGCTACCATTTAGCAATAAAGTAAAGCATTACATAGCGCTTAATGATTGACACGCAGGTCATCAATAATTAAAGACAACCCTATGGCTCATGCCGGTTGCTGTACTCATTGACATGCAAGTCGTGATAATCTATACATCACATGATCATCTCATACATCACATATATCACATCATGTAATTGGCCATATCACATCACAACATACCCTGCAAAAACAAGTTAGACGTCCTCTAATTGTTGTTGCATGTTTTACGTGGCTACTACGGGTATCTAGCAAGAACAATTCTCATCTACGCAAAAACCACAACGGTGATACACTAGTTGCTTTTCAACCTTCTCAAGGACCGCCTTTGTCGAATCCAATCCAACTAAAGTGAGAGAAACTGGCACGCGCAAGCCATCTATGCAACAAGTTGCGGTCGAGGGAACCGGTCTCTCATAAGCATACGAGTAATGTTGGTCTGGGCCGCTTCATCTCACAATACCGCTGAACCAAAATCCGACCAAGGGAGGAAGCAATTTAAGCATCAACACCCACAAACCTTTTGTGTTCCACTCGAGATCTCATCTACACATAGACCTAGCTCTGATATCACTATTGGGGAACGTTGCATGGGAAACAAAAAATTTCCTACGCACACGCAGATCTATCCATGGTGATGAGCATCTATGAGAGGGAGAGTGGATCTACGTACCCTTATAGATCGCTAAGCAGGAAGCGTTAACAAACGCGGTTGGTGTAGTCGAACATCTTCGTGATCCAAATCACCGAGCGTCCCGCGATCTCATCACGATCCGTCCCGTGATCCAATCACGATCCGTCCCACGAACTCATCACGATCCGTCCCGCGAACTCATCATGATCCGTCTCGCGATCTTGATCATGATCCGTCCCGCGAACTCATCACGATCCGTCCCGCGAACTCATCATGATCCGTCCCGCAAACTCATCATGATCCGTCTCATGACCTTGATCACGATCCGTCCCACGAACTCATCACGATCCATCTCGCGATCTTGATCACGATCCTTCCGATCTAGCGCCGAACGGACGTCACCTCCGTGTTCAGCACACGTACAGCTCGATGACGATCTCCGCCTTCTTGATCCAGCAAGAGGGAGTGGAGAGGTAGAAGAGTTCTCCGGTAGCGTGACGGCGCTCCGAAGATAGTGGTGGAGCTATTCCGGCAGGGCTTCGCCTAAGCACTGCAGAAATCCGATCTAAAGGAGAAACTATGCACCAGAGAAAACGGGCATCACGTGGCTAAAAATTCTGCCTAAAAAGCCTAAACATTTTTGTATATATAAGAGGAAGAGAGGAGGAGGCTTGTCTGCCAAAGAGGCAACCCTTGGTTTGGCCGAACCTAGTGGGATTGGAGGATTCCTCCTCCAATCCTAGTAGGACTAGGACTCCTCCTTATTTTTGCCTTTTTTGCCTTTTTTGCCTTTTTCCACCTTTTTCTCTTTGGGCTTTTCTTCCCAGCCGCATGGGCCTTGTGTGGGACTTACACCAGACCACAAAGGGCTGGTATTTACTCTCCCACAGCCCATGTAGCCTCTTGGGTCGAAATACCCCTCCCGATGGTCTCCCGGTACACTACTGGCACTCCCGGTACACTACCGATGAGCTCGAAACTTTTCCGGCGACCAAAACAGGACTTCCTATATATGAATCTTTACCTCTAGACCATTCCGGATCTCCTCGTGACATCCAAGATCTCATCCGGGACTCCAAACAACCTTCGGTCACCACCATACATAACTCTATACTACCGAAACGTCACTGAACCTTAAGTGTACAGAGCCTGCGGGTTCGAGAACTATGTAGACATGACTGAGACACCTCTATGGTCAATAACCAATGGTGGGACCTGGATGCCCATATTGGTTCCTACATATTCTACGAAGATCTTTATCAGTCGAACCTCTATGTCAAGGATTCAGTTAATCCCGTATGATGTTCCCTTTGTTCTTCGGTATGTTACTTGCCCGAGATTCGATCGTTGGTATCTCCATACCTAGTTCAACCTCGTTACCGGCAAGTCTCTTTACCCGTTCCGTAATACAAGATCCCGTGACTAACACTTAGTCACATTGCTTGCAAGCCTTGTTGTGATGTTGTATTACCGAGTGGGCCCTGAGATACCTCTCCGTCACACGGAGTAACAAATTCCAGTCTTGATCCATGCCAACTCAACAGACACTCTCGAAGATACCTGTAGAGCACCTTTATAGTCACCCAGTTACGTTGCGACGTTTGATACACACAAGGCACTCCTCTGGTCTCCATGAGTTGCATGATCTCATGGTCATAGGAACATATACTTGACATGCAAAAAACAGTAGCAATAAACTGACACGATCATATACTACGTTCGTAGTTTGGGTCTTGTCCATCACACCATTCTCCCAATGATGTGATCCCGTTTATCAAATGACATATCATGTCCATGGCTAGGAAACCTTAACCATCTTTGATCAACGAGCTAGTCTATTAGAGGCATACTAGGGACATGGTTTTGTCTATGTATCCACACATGCATCTAAGTCTCCGATCAATACAATTATAGCATGGATAATAAACGATTATCATGAACAAGGAAATATGATAATAACTAATTTATTATTGCCTCTAGGGCATATTTCCAACAATTGGTTTGGGTCGGGCTAGCCCATTAGTCCCGGTTCAGTCACGAACCGGGACCAATGGGGGCAACGGTCCCGGTTCGTGAGGCCAGGGAGGCGGGCGGGCCACGTGGGGCATTGGTCCCGGTTCGTTTGGAACCTTTGGTCCCGGTTCTAGACACGAACCGGGACCAACGTGCCTCGCTCCTGGCCCACAACCATTGGTCTCGGTTCGTGGCTGGATCTGGGACCAAAGGGTGTCCTTTAGTCCCGGTTCCAGCCACGAACCGAGACCAATGAGATGCCCATATATACCCCTCTCGCCAGCGAGCAGAGCACTTCACATTGCTCCGTTTTTAGGCCGGAGAGGGAGAGCTTTGTGGTGCTCTAGCTCACCTCCTATGCACATGAGGTGCTTGATGAAATGCCCAAGCCAAACTTAAGCTTTCTCCTCTCGAAGCTCCTTGTCCAAACTCCATTTTTGTCAAGATTTGTCTAGGTTTGGCGGTCCGTCCTGTCCCGTCCCTGTCCTGAAACCGTCGTCGATCGCCCGCGCGTGGTGAGCCTCTTGATCTTATCTTCTTGCTAAAAGAAAATATACTTACTCGTATGATTTTCTTACTTTTATTATTGTTTGTTATTATATAGTGCCATGGTTATGGTATCCGCCCACGTCGGCCCTCGTCCAGTCTATGATTTAGATGTGGTATATTATCTTTTATATAACTATTTCACATATCTAATGTCGATGACAATTAATTATGCCACCAACTTGACGTAGAAGTTTTTATCTATTGGAAGTAGTTGAACCAGAAATTCCAACCGACTAGGCAACTCTGCTCGAGAAGTTAACAGAAGCTGAAAAAGAAATCGATCATTTGAAATAAATATTGAAAATAACTGAAGATGACAAGATGGGATTGGAGTTGCATGTTGCCGATATCGTTGACGATCACAAGACCAAGATGGATGCAATGCGCTTGAAGCTTAGAAAGATTAGAAAATATGCCATTCATACTGAGGCTTGGTATCATTATGCCGTTGGATCAATTGGTACCTTAGTATCGGTTATGATTGCATTTATTATTCCATTTAAATTTTTTTACGTAGTTTTGCTGTATGTTTTAATTATATGCTCTAAAGAGCTATATGTTGTTCAATAATGACAACTATGTATGAACTGTACGTATTCATTTTGGTCATTATTGTACTTTGGCTTTAATGTGATGATGAATTTCTATTAATTTGGTCACTTCTCTATTCATGATATGTTGTAATGGTTTTTAATACAATTTATTATTATAGCGCATGCAGATGAACCGGCAATGGATGTACGGTGACCGACGCACCTCCGAGTATATTAAGGGCCTGCATAATTTTGAACACACAAAAAGCCTGGAGTTCAAATAAGTTCAAGAAAATGAAATGCCTTTTGTAACCGATGAGTTTCTGTCCGGAACCCTGATACTTCGAAAGAGACTATCCGTTTTGTACACGAAGTGCATCCAACTCTTGCCGTAACCCTTACAACTTTTTAGCACATGCTATGTGGATGAAATCATGATACCATGCCAAGTTCCAACCTTTTCAGAGTTCAATTTTAGTGCTTTCCAATTTCAGGGTCATTTAACTCAAAAAAATCAATAACTGGATGAAAAATACCAAATGATGTCGGGAAGGGTTGAAAATTGATGATGTTGCTTTGAATGGTGCATTTTGAACACACAA
This sequence comes from Hordeum marinum, assembly GCA_022496015.1. Lineage (NCBI taxonomy): Eukaryota > Viridiplantae > Streptophyta > Magnoliopsida > Poales > Poaceae > Hordeum > Hordeum marinum. The sequence goes on from CM039672.1 coordinate 244,891,112, forward strand.
AAAGCATGGAGTTCAAATAAGTTCAAGAAAATGAAATGCCTTTTGTAACCGATGACTTTCCGTCCGGAACCCTCATACTTCGAAAGAGACTGTCTGTTTTGTACACGAAGTGCATCCAGCTTTTGCCGTAACCCTCTCAACTTTTTAGCACATGCTATGTGGGTGAAATGATGATACCATGCCAACTTTCAACCTTTTGAGAGTTCATTTGTAGTGCTTTCCAATTTCAGGGTCATTTAGCTCAAAAAAATCAATAACTACATGAAAAATAACAAATGATGTCGGGAAGGGTTGAAAATTGATGATGTGGCTTTGAATGGTGCATTTTGAACACACAAAAACCCTGGAGTTCAAATAAGTTCAAGAAAATGAAATGCCTTTTGTAACCGATGAGTTTCCGTCCGGAACCCTGATACTTCGAAAGAGACTGTCCGTTTTGTACACGAAGTGCATCCAGCATTTTCCGTAACCCTCTCAACTTTTTAGCACATGCTATGTGGGTGGAATGATGATACCATGCCAACTTTCGACCTTTTCAAAGTTCATTTGTAGTGCTTTCCAATTTCAGGGTCATTTAGCTCAAAAAAATCAATAACTACATGAAAAATAACAAATGATGTCGGGAAGGGTTGAATATTGATGATGTGGCTTTGAATGGTGCATTTTGAACACACAAAAAGCCTGGAGTTCAAATAATTTCAATAAAATGAAATGCCTGTTGTTACCGATGAGTTTTCGTCCGGAACCCTGATACTTCGAAAGAGACTATCCGTTTTGTACACGAAGTGCATCCAGATTTTGTCGTAACTCTCTCAACTTTTTAGCACATGCTATGTGGGTGAAATGATGATATCATGCCAACTTTCAACCTTTTGAGAGTTTATTTGTAGTGCTTTTCAATTTCAGGGTCATTTAGCTCAAAAAATCAATAACTAAAATTATAAACCGCTAGTATTTTTGAAATAAAATTATATAAAACCTAAAAATTACCAAATTGAATATAATGTTAAAACAAAGTAATATTAAATAGAAGGAAAAATAGCAAAGAAATAACATAAAAATAGCAAAAGTGAAAATAGATGCGCTTACACTGAAATTCAACCTAAATTCAAGGTGCTAGTTAGGCACCTAACTAGAATTCTGAATTTAGGTCAAATTTCGTGTATAAGGGCATCTATTTTAACTATGAGAGGAGCTTGACAGGTCAAGCGCATCGGGGCCTATAAACAGGTGTTGTCTCCCCTCGACTAGCGAGGTGGGACTAAACATCTGCTCCTTCCCCCGCCGGCCGACGAAAAGGGACCATTGATCCCGGTTGGTGCCACCAACCGGGACCAAAGGTCCCTGTTTCCCGATCTTGGGGCTGCTGAAAACAGGGCTTTGGTCGCGGTTGGTGGAACCAACCGGGACTAAAGGTAGGCATTGGTCCCGGTTGGTGCCACCAAGTGGGACCAATGCTTCTTCTATATAAGAAGAACTTAGGAAATTTCGCAGTTTTCATTGCCCTCCTCGTCTCCCCGTCGTCGCCCCCGCCGTCGTCATCCCACTCCTCGTCGCCGCCCCATCCCCGTCACCTCTCCTATCGCCGCCCCGCCCTCGACGCCGTCCCTGCCGCCCCCGTCGCCGCCTCTCCCCCGTCGCCACCTCTCCCGTCGCCCACGTCGCCGCCCGGCCCTCATCACCGCCCCTGCCGCCCCCATCGCCGCCCCTCCCCCGCCGCCACCGTCGCCGCCCCGCTCCCGTCGCCGCCCCTCCCTCGTCGCCTCCCCCGCCGCCCCGCCCCCGTCGCCGCCCCCGCTGTGAGTTGCCGCCGCCGCAGCTCCTTGCAATTTTTTAAAAATATATGTTGATTTTTTTATATGATGAATGTTTATGTTAGATTAGTATGTGTATGTTAGATTACAGAAATTTTGTATGATGAATTTTAATGATGAATGTTTATGTTAGATTAGTATGTTTATGATGAATGTTATGTTAGATTAGTATGTTTATGATAAATGTTTATGTTAGATTAGTATGTTTATGATGAATGTTTATCTTAGATTAGTATGTTAATGATGAAATTTTTTGGGTTTTATGAAAAATTAGTGATTAAACGATAAGAAAACGTTCTCATAGGAATTTGTCGACGATGCCCGGCCCGCATCCTCGTCGTCGAGTAGTCCGCGAGAGCCTGCTTGATAGGCGCCATGTCCAGGACTGGGCTCCGCCGGGCTGGCACTAGGAGGTGCTACCTTCCCGGTCTCGGAGGTTGGTGAGCAATCCAGGTCTCGTCATCGACCCGGACCTTCTGTGGTGGCAGTCACGCAGGCCACTTTCGGTGCGGAGGGAGCGGGCACCCGCGGAGGTGGTACGCGTCGTGTGAGGGAGGAGGACGAGCACGCCCGTCGCTACATGGCGGCGTCGATAATACCTGGCATATCCTTTAGGTATCTCACCCGAGTTGTGATCCCATGATGGTTCCTTATCTTTGGGTGTCCACCGCCGGCGACTCAAAGACCGCTAGTGAACCAAGTTCACCATCCTCCACTTTGGATTCTAGGATATTCGATCTGTATTAGTGATCTTATATGATAATATTCGAGATGTATTAGTTAATATTTGATGATGAATTAACTAGATTATTTGGGATGATGTATTAGTGATATTATATTCGAGTTCATTATAAATATTAATGTATTTGTGCTATTTTATAGGTATAATGCATGTGTGACTTTCGGTCTATCGTTGCTCCTTGTGTGACTTTCATGTGTGTTCTTGATGGAGGAATCCCGACTGTTGTTGTGGGGGGCGCCTCGTCTTTCTTCTCTTCTTTGTGATATACTAGTCGGTATAATGCGCAGGAAGAGAAGAGGCAGGGCGTCCATCACCAGCGGTCGAACTATTACTGTGAGAGAGTGCCCACCAACATATATACACCACCATATCAGTGTGAGAGAGAGTGCACCAACACACCATGAGATATGAGAGTTACTTAAGGAAAGCCTCGATGGAACAAAAGTCACACACGCATTAGGATCCAAAGCGTGCCATAATTTTTGAACTGGCTTATTCAGGCTGATGCATTGGTGATATTATATTCGAGTTCATTATAAATGTATTTGTGATTTGCAAGTCATTTCGGTAAAACATAGCGAAATTTTTCTATGTCATTGCTCGATATATGAAACGGGTTGACTTTAGGTTTGTTTCGGCTCCTTGTGTGTCTTTAAGTGAGGGAGAGTGTCCACCATATATATATGAGAGAGGAAGAATCCCGACTGTTGTCGTGGGGGTCGCTTCTGCTTCATTCCAGTGTGCTAGAAATTTTGGTGTAATGTCTAGGACGAATGGAGGAGCCACCATCATCGACGGTCGCAATATCTAACGACGAACATAGGAAATGTCTGACGACGAAATGTTTCAACTATGAACATAGGAAATGTTTGACGATGAAAGTGAATTCGGTATATGCGAATACTGCAAAGACGAGTGCGGCATGTGTGACAAGACTTTCCTAGTTGATGGTAGGCGCTTCAGCATCATGCTGGATGAGACCTTTGAAGTGGATACAGTAAGTCAGAATGACAAGTCTTTTTTCGTAATTAAGCATGACTTCTGCCTCTTCTGCTTCAACTTATAATTAATTTTAATTTTTTATTGTTCTACTAGCGTATCCCCTGCCATGCAAGAATTTTTGTCTTGGATAAGATTGGTTTCAATACTAAAAAAGATATGGAGGTAAAGATAGTTCACTTGAGGAGCAAGCATGGTTTTACTTTTGCGGTAAAATTGTACCATGCAGACATCTATTGCTATTTTGAATACAAAAATTGGCAAGCACTATGCAAGGCTTATGCATTTGAGACTAATATGCTTATCACCTTTGATATTCGTCCGGAAGATGAAATTGAAGGTAATATTGACATTTGGGTCGATGTGCAGACGCCTCCAGTTCTACCATTATGTGAGTTTCTCAACCATATTTATTAAGTAATTTATATTGTTTATTTAAAAATAGTTGACAACTTATTTGCATTGACAACTTATTTTCATTCTTCAAAAAATGTACGGAAGATGGTAGACAGAACCTACTACTACAATGATGAAGCAAAATTAACTTATAAGGAGAAAGATCATCTTACCACATTTCTTAGTCATCTTGAGAATTACAATAGCTATTATCAAACCCCTGCACATTATGGTCAATGCATGCCACTAGTGCACGTGGTGAACTACGGTAACATCCATGGAGATTGAATGGTAAGATTTTAATTCTACTATTACGACAGTCGTGCATCTTTTGCATAAATTCTTCTAAAACTAAACTACATTACTAACTACAAAGTTATTACTATGTTTTTCAACAGAAAATCCCGGAGGATTGTGTGCCTCATCTGATGTTTCTGAGAAGTCGCGTTGTTGTTACGAGCTTAGGGACACCATGGCCAGGTCAGCCTACACATCACTCCTGTCCATCCGAATTTCTAAAACCGATGGAGTCATGACAAACAAAGATTGGAAAAAATGTATGCTCAATCGTAGAGAGCTACTTGGAAGCAACATTGTGCGTAGGCCAAGAATGGGAGACAGGATGATCTCCGTTCTCCATAATGGAGAGTCAGGGCCTATCTTGTTTTATGATATTGTACCTAAGAGAGGGTAGAGTAGGTCCTACGAGATAGGAGTACGTAGGTCCTAGGTACAATGTGTTATTATATGCTATAATGTGTTAGAGTTGATGAGGAGGAGGAGGAGGAGTTATGATTATGACTAGTGACCAACTTGTTATATGATGTCTCATTGACAAAAATGATGATTAAATTGTGTTATATGTTCTATCTATAAGTATAGTACGTAGCGTCGTGACCAAGCACGAAGATAAGAGAGATCACTTCTCTCTATTAGCTATCTAACAAAATATATGAAAACCCTAAATTAACCCTCCAAAACCCTCAAACCCCCCCCCTTTAAAAAAACAGCTCGTGAGCTGCTGACGCGTGGAGGCTCTTTGGTCCCGGTTGGTGTTACCAACCGGGACCAAAGGCCCTCCTATCTGGGCTCGGCTGAGCGGCCACGTGTAGTCCCATCTGTCCCGGTTCGTAAGCGAACCGGGACTAAAGGTCGTGGGCTTTAGTCCCGACCCTTTAGTCCCGGTTCCAGAACCGGGACAAATGGGCCTTACGAACCGGGACAAATGGGCATTTTTCCACTAGTGATGCTCTTCAAATGACCCTAGGACTTCTAGTGTATACAGTGGGGAATAAATCACAACATGTTCTTTTTTTGAAGTACACTACAGTAGCCTAAAAATCCACCATCATGACCATCATGACATGTACTACAAGCTGAAAGTGTGCAAGAGAAATACAGTTGCACCATCAGAAACTTGCAAACATTATAAGAAATGACCCCTGTCTATATATAAAACTTGATCACATAACAACTAATCCTAATTGTTGATATATTGTTTAAAATATTGATACATCAACCGTGTGAGAACTTTACAACATAATTTAGTATGCCAATGGGTAATAGCATTAAGTATGCAACTTAAAAATTGCACAAGGTGCATCTTCACAAATGATTATCTATTCCAGCTAATGATGGAGCTTAGCAAAAATAAAATGTAAAAGTCTTATCTGTTCACTTGAGAGCTGGGAAGCTTCTCAACAAGTTTTTAGTGAAATACCATGCCTCAAATTTGTATTGTTTGGTTTTGGAGTCATGTGTGCAGGAACTTCTTGGTGCCTTTTAACATATATACATCCGATTGCTTTCGTGCCTTGAAACGTGAATTTTCCCTATATCTTATTGAGCGCATTGTAATTGTAAGAAGAGCTATTTTTATTATACCAAAGCATCAGATTAAAATCAATTAGAAAAATAATTGAGGCACAGTGAAGTAATTCATCGACAATGGTGTTTATCACAAAGAAAGTTTACTACATATTCCGATAAAAAAAAGCAAAACATAATGTTGTAATGTAAAGATCTTGGCATTACAATAAAAAAGAGAGAAGCTATTGTATCTAATTAGAAGCGGCAACACATGTCATGGCACTACCTCTAAACAGTCAAAGCAATTATGTTTCTTTGTACCTCCACTCCAGCACCCCGATAATACATTTGTGCCTCTTTGTTGTGCCTCTTTGTAGCTCGAGCATCAAGGTCATTCTTATGTGTTTCAAACTTCCAGAGCAATGAGTCAAAGCTTGGACCTTCGAGTAGATAGCATACATTGTTGTTATACAATAGAACAAGAACTACATTAAAAAAATTGCACACATGATAAATTATGACATTGTTTGCTGAGGAAACACATAAAAAGTTGCTGCTACAGACTGAATTTTTGGTAAAAGGTGCTACGAACTAAGTTAAGTTGACAGAACAAAAATATCAAATCTATACCAAAATAAACTGTATAGCCACAAAATAAATCAATTGCAAGCAGTTGCTACAAACCTTGCAATGCAGCAGCAGCTGTCAAACACCTACATTGAGCACCTTTAGTAAGGGATTGTGATTCAAGGTAGTGGCTCATTAGGATTTTAACATGAAGGTTTCAGTGAGCAGCGGGACTGGAGGAGACTTCCGGTGACGGGCGAGTGCTACCTCTTGAGCATGCGTTCGTTTTCCCTTGAAGAGGAAAGGGTGATGCAGCGAAGTAGATAAGTATTTCCCTCAGTTGTTGAGAACCAAGGTATCAATCCAGTAGGGGGAACAAGCAAGTCACCAATGGTTGCACCTACACAAACAATCAAACTCTTGCACCCAACGCTATAAAGGGGTTGTCAATCCCTTCATGGTTATTTGCAAGGATTAGATCCGATAAATATAGATGTAATGAGTGCGGAAAGTAAAAGATAAATAAATTGCAGCAAGGTATATATCTGAAAATATATGATGGAAAATAGACCCGGGGCCATAGGTTTCACTAGAGGCTTCTCTCTTGAAAGCAAATATGATGGTGGGTAAACAAATTACTGTCAAGCAATTGATAGAAAAATGAATAATCATGTAGTTATCCAAGGCAATGATCATGCATATAGGCATCATGTCCATGACAAGTAGACCGAAACAATTCTGCATATACTGCTATTACTCCACACATCGACCGACTCCTGCCTGCATCTAGAGTATTAAGTTCATGAAAAACAAAGTAACGCATTAACAAAGATGACATGATGTAGAGGGATAAACTAAAGCAATATGATGAAAACCCCATCTTGTTGCCCTTGATGGCAACAATATAATACATGTCTCGCTACCCCTACTATGTCACTGGGTGAGGACACCACAAGATTGAACCCAAAACCAAGCATTTCTCCCATTGCAAGAATTACCAATCTAGTTGGCCAAACCAAACCAATAACTCAAAGAGACTTGCAAGGATATGAAATCATCCAAATCAGAATTCAGAGGAGATTCAAATAAGATTCATGGATAATCTGAACATAAACTCATAATTCATCGGATCTTGATAAACACACCACAAAAGAGGATTACATCGGATAGATCTCCATGAAGATCATGAAGAACATGGTATTGAAGATCAAAGAGAGAGAAGAAGCCATATAGCTACTAGCTATGGACCTGTAGGTCTGTGGTGGACTACTCACGCATCACCAGAGGGGCAATGGAGTTGATGTAGATGCCCTCCGTGATCGAAACCCCCTCCGGCAGATTACTGGAAAAGGCTCCAAGATTGGATCTTTCGAGAACGGAGGCTTCCGGTGGCGAAAAAGTATTTGTGTGGCTCTTTTTGTTGTTGGGGGAATATTTGGGTAGTTATAGGCCAAGAATTAGGGTTAGGAGACCTGCTAGGAGGCAACAAGCCTACCAGGCTTGTGACGCGTTGGCTCCTCCTCTAACGTGCACTCCAAGCTTGGATGACTTTTTTCCTTCCAGAAAAATTCCTTCCGTGGGTTTTATTCTATTTGGACTCCGTTTAATATTCCATATCTGCAAAATTCAAAAACAAGGAAAAAACTGACACTTGGCTCTAGATTAATAGGTTAGTCCCAAAAATAATATAAATAGCATATTAATGCATATAAAACATCCAAAACAGATAATATAATAGCATGCCGTCATCATAAATTATAGATACGTTGCACACGTATCAGCATCCCTAAGCTTAATTCCTGCTCGTCCTCGAGTAGGTAAATGATGAAAACATAATTTTTGACGTGGAGTGCTACCTAACATTTTTATCCAAATAATATTCTTTATTGTGGCATCAATATTCAGATCTGTAAGACTCAAAACAAAACCTTAATATCGATATCGAAACAATAACATTTCAAGCGTACTAGCAAAGCAATTGTATCTCTTCTAAATATAATGGCAAAAGAAGGTTATCCCTACAATATCATATGGTCTGGCTATGCTCCATCTTCCCTACACAAAGTATTTATATCATGTATAACCCCGATGAAAAGTCAAGAAATTGTTTTCACACCTTTATTTTATCAAACTTTTTCAACTCTCATGCAATACATGAGCACGAGCCATTGATATAGCACTATAGGTGGAATAGAATATGGTGGAGGTTGTCAAGAAAAGTGAGAAGATAGTCTCACATCAACTAGGTGTATCAACGGGCTATGGAGATGCCCGTCAATAGATATCAATGTGAGTGAGTAGAGATTGCCATGCAACGGATGCGCTAGAGTTATAAGTGTATGAAAGCTCAAAAGGAAACTAAGTGAACGTGCATCATGAAGGAAAATTCTACTAGTTATATGAAAGTGACAAAATAGGAGACTCTCTATCATGAAGATCATGGTGCTATTTTGAAGCACAAGTGTGGGAAAAGGTAGTAGCAATGTCCCTTCTCTCTTTTCTCTCATTTTTTGTGGGCATCTAAGGCCTCTTTTATTAAGAAATTTATTTGGGCTTTGGGAGCCTCTTTTATTTTTCATAAAGTCCGGAATCTCATCCCCACTTGTGAGGGAATCATAGCTTCCATCCTCCTTTCCTCACATGGGACATGCTCTAATAATGATAATCATCACACGTTTATTTACTTATAACTCAAAATAAAATTACAACTCGATACCTATAACAAAATATGACTCTATATGCACTATGTAAGTGATGGTGCATGTCATATAAAGGAAACAGTGGAGGTTGCATGGCAATATATCTCGGAATGGCTATGGAAATGCCATAATAGGTAGGTATGGTGGCTGTATTGAGAAAATGTATATGGTGCCTATTTTGAGGAAGATATATGGTGGCTGTTTTGAGGAAGGTGTTTGTTACACCAGCAAAAGTTGCGCGGTATTAGAAAGGCTAGCAAAAGTGGAAGGGTGAGAGTGCGTATAATCCATGGACTCAACATTATTCATAAAGAACTCATATACTTATTGCAAAAGTCTATTAGTCATTGAAGCAAAGCCTTAAACGCATGCTCCTAGGGGGGAGGTTGGTAGGAGTTAACCATCGCGCGCCCCTGACCCTCACACAAAGGTCAACAATCTATAAACAAGTCATGCTCCGACTTCCTTACATAACGGTTCATCATACGTGCATGCTACGGGAATCACAAACCTTTACACAAGTATGTTTACCAAATCACAATTTACTTCCTAACATGTCTCTTAACATTACCATCTCTATATCTCAAAACTTTATGCGAGGAATCAAACTTCCCATAAATACTCAATGCACTTAATATGGAAGTTTTTATTATATCCCTTTTGGATGCATATCATATTAGGACTAAACTCATAACCTAGAGCAATTACCATGCTGTTTTAGAAACTCCCAAAATAATATAAGTGAGGTATGAGAGTTCAAGTATTTCTATAGAAACGCAAACACCACCGTGCTTTAAAAGATATAAGTGAAGCACATAGAGCAAAATTGCCCAACTCAAAAGATATAAGTGAAGCACATAGAGTATTCTAATAAATTCGCGATTCGGCGTGTCTCTCTCAAAATATGTGTGCATCAAGGATGATTGTGGAAAACTAAAAAGCAAAGACTCATATCATACAAGACGCTCCAAGCAAAACACATATCATGTGGTGAATAAAAATATAGCCTCAAGTAAATTTACCGATGGATTGAAGACGAAAGAGGGGATGCCTTCCGGGGCATCCCCAAGCTTAGGATTTTTGGAATCCTTGAATATGACTTGGGGTGCCTTGGGCATCCCCAATCTTAGGCTCTTGCCACTCCTTATTCCATAGTCCATCAAATCTTTACCCAAAACTTGAAAACCTCACAACACAAAACTCAACAGAAAACTCGTGAGATCCGTTAGTATAAGAAAATAAATCACCACTTTAGGTACTGTAATACCTACTATAATCTATATTCTCCATGGCTCATACCACATGATACAACCCATAGATTTATCAAAATAGGCAAACAACTCAAAGAAAACAGAATCTGTCAAAAACATAACAGTCTGTAGCAATTTGGAAACTTCATATACTTATGTAACTCAAAAAATTCTGAAAAATTAGGAAAACCTAGGAAATTTTTATATAAATCTTGTGTAAAACTTCAGATCAATTCTACTCTCTTAAAAAATTAGATTCCTGTACTGAACGCAAAAGTTTTAGTTTTTCAGCAAGATCAAATCAACAACTACCATAGATCACCCCAAAAGTTTTACTTGGCTCAAACACTAATAAAACACCAAAACACAATTACTACATAAGTAATAATGTGGGGAAAACTCAAAAACATAAGCAAAAAAACAAAACACAAAAATAAAATTGGGTTGCCTCCTAACAAGCGCTATTGTTTAATGCCCCTAGCTAGGCAAAACACAATAGATTTAGGTATTGTCATCTTTGGTATTGGCAACTTTTGTGAGAAGCTTCTCGAATCCAGGGGTTTCTTTCCTCTTTCCCCCATTTTTAGGGGGAGGATCCATCTTGGTGTCCAAAATGTCCAAACGCTTATGCAAAGGGTAATCAAAGTATTCAAACTATTAAGGTTCCCGTTGATATGTTTTAGGGGTTCGTGATATTGTTGTAAATCGACCAAGTGCTTATGTAAGTCACCCAATTTGTCTAGAACTTGAACTCCCTCTTTTGAGTAAGCAAACCCTCTTTTTGGTGGAGGAACCCCCAAAATCCCTTCTAAAACTTCATAAGCGGTATTTGTGTCATGCTCAATAAAATTTCCTTTTGAGGCAAAATCTAGAAGCTCCCTATGATGCAAAGCTAAACCAATGTAAAAATTTCTAAGAAAAACTTTCGCATCCCCTTTTAGATTGGAAATACGATAAGATTCCATTAACCTATACCAAGCATCTTTCAATTTTTCCCCTTGTTTTTGTTTGAAGTAAAGAACTTCAAAATCTGGTGACAAGGGAGACGTGGTGATACTAGACATAGTGGTCGAGCAAGAAAGAAACAACCAAAAGAAGGAGAATAGAGAAGCGAATCTTTTTGGTATTTTCTGAAAATCATTTTAGAAGTGGGGGAGAGGAAAACGAGAGGAAAATGGCAAATAAAGTAAATGCAGGAGATGAGTTTGTGATGGGTACTTGGTAGGCTTGATGTGTATCCTCCCCGGCAACGGCGCCAAAAATCCTTCTTGCTACCTCTTGAGCATGCGTTGGTTTTCCCTTCAAGAGGAAAGGGTGATGCAGTGAAGTAGATAAGTATTTCCCTCAGTTGTTGAGAATCAATGTATCAATCCAGTAGGAGGAACAAGCAAGTCACCAATGGTTGCACCTACACAAACAATCAAACTCTTGCACCCAACGCTATAAAGGGGTTGTCCATCCCTTCATGGTTATTTGCAAGGATTAGATCCGATAGAGATAGATGTAACGAGTGCAGAAAGTAAAAGATAAATAAATTGCAACAAGGTATAGATCTGAAAAATATATGATGGAAAATAGACCCGGGGGCCATAGGTTTCACTAGAGGCTTCTCTCTTGAAAGCAAATATGATGGTGGCTAAACAAACTACTGTCAAGCAATTGATAGAAAAGTGAATAATCATGTAGTTATCCACGGCAATGATCATGCATATAGGCATCACGTCCATGATAAGTAGACCGGAACGATTCTGCATCTACTACTATTACTCCACACATCGATCGACTCCTGCCTGCATCTAGAGTATTAAGTTCATGAAGAACAAAGTAACGCATTAAGAAAGATGACATGATGTAGAGGGATAAACTCAAGCAATATGATAACCCCATCGTGTTACCCTTTATGGCAACAATACAATACATGCCTTGCTACCCCTACTATGTCACTCGGTGAGGACACCGCAAGATTGAACCCAAAACCAAGCACTTCTCCCATTGCAAGAATTACCAATCTAGTTGGCCGAACCAAACCAATAACACGAAGAGACTTTCAAGGATATGAAATCATGCAAATAAGAATTTAGAGGAGATTCAAATAAGATTCATGGATAATCTGAACATAAACTCACAATTCATCGTATCTTGACTAACACACCACAAAAGAGGACTACATCGGATAGATCTCCATGAAGATCATGAAGAACATGGTATTGAAGATCAAAGAGAGAGAACAAGCCATATAGCTACTAGCTATGGACCCATAGGTCTGTGGTGGACTACTCACGCATCATCGGAGGGGCAATGGAGTTGATGTAGATGCCCTCCATGATCGAAACCCCCTCCAGCAGATCATCGAAAAAGGCTCCAAGATTGGATCTCTCGGGAATGAAGGCTTCCAGGAGCGGAAAAGTATTTGCGTGGCTCTTTTTGATGTTGGGGGAATATTTGGGTATTTATAGGCCAAGAATTAGGGTTAGGAGACCTGCCAGGAGGCGACAAGCCTGCTAGGCGCGGTCAGGGGGCCCATGCCTAGCAGGCTTGTGGCGCCCTGGCTCCTCCCCTGACGTGCACTCCAAGCTTGGATGACTTGTTTCCTTCCAGAAAAATTCCCTCCGCAGGTTTTATTCCGTTTGGACTCCGTTTAATATTCCATATCTGCAAAACTCAAAAACAAGAGAAAACATAATCTGGCACTTGGCTCTAAATTAATTGGTTAGTCCCAAAAAATAATATAAAATAGCATATTAATGCATATAAAACATCCAAAACAAATAATATAATAACATGCCATCATCAAAAAATATAGATACGTTGGAGACGTATCAGCGATATCGGAGGAAGCCGCGCCCAGGCAAGCAAGCTCAGGGGAGGGGAGACACGCAGGCGTAGAGGAGGGCTCCCGACATGACCTATCCACCTTGAGCATCACAACAATCAAGCACGCCCAACTGCTGCCCCTTCCAGACACTGAGCCAATCCAGGAAGCGAAAGACAACACACCATTGAGGCTTGTGCAGACCCGACCAAACCATGGTGCCGACGGGGAGGAGCGGCTATGGCGGCTCAATGGCAAGGCCACGATGCGCGTCGTCTAATAGGTCGGTGGCAACGCATTGCCAGTTCTCCCCTTCCCTCGTTTCTACGTAACCCGACAACCACAAGAAGAAGAAGAAGAAGAAGAGAAGGGGGATGGATGCGCATACCCAGTTAGCCACCATAGATGAAGCGCGTCTCTTGCAGGGGATCTGACCTGCTGCTCCACCAGCACCCGACGCCATGGGTGGAAGAGAGGGGCTTGCTAGGGTTTCGGGCGGCGATGAAGGTTGGACGCGGAGGCTACGGAGTGGAAGGAGGAGTCCTCCACTGTGCTTTATGGTGGAGGAGGAAGGAGCTCCAGGCGGTGGCGGTCCTCTGCTGGTCGTTGACGCCCGACCATGCTCGCGCATGAAAGGAGGCTCCTCCGGAGCGAACGAGGAGAAGAGGAGCCCTAGTTGTAGTTGTCGTCGCGTGGAGGGGGCATCAGTGTCGGGTGATAAGGTTTGCCATCCATGGCCGTGGGCTAGGGTTGGCTGTGGGGAAGGGAGGGAGGGAGGAAGAGATGCAGCCGCAGAGTGAGTTGCGGCAGCTAGGATGGAAAACGTGGGTCAGGGCATCGGTGGGAGGGGGATCGAGGTGTGGACCGGGGGTTTCGTTCATTAGACCCGTGGGGGGGGGGGCGAAATAATACCGGTTGAAAAAACGTGGGGGAAAGAGGGACGAAATTAAACCGGTTGAAAAAAACCCTGAAAGCTATTCTACCAAGTGAGCAATTATGAGTAGAGATGATGCACAGATTAAGCAGTGGATAAGACGACAAATATTTTTCAGTTTTGAGCCAGCCAACATATATCATCATCTATGTAACTAGTGTTTTTGGAATTTCCTAAATATAATCCATACCTCTATATCTATGCGAATATAAAAAGAGCGATTTGCGAACACCAACACATCTGATCCGTTCGTCCGCGTCTATCAAATGGTCTATATTGTCCTAGTGTTTACCACTAAATGTGTTTAGCAGTAAGTAAGGTTAGCATCCTCGCCTAATTAATGGCATACCTTACGTAAGCATTAGCGTTACCCAATTAGTTATGTCCTACCAAATATAATATATGATTATGATCTTGCCAAACAGTAATGTGTAATACAATTATGCATAATATTAACTAGAAGGATTAGGCACGCTTTGCTGCGTCGTTGATGTTGTTGGGTTTGCCTTATTTACTCTTTTTGTTTTAAATATATGGTGTGTTTGTTTTTTGAAAAATAAAAACTCTTTTAAGTTTGGTAATATATGTAGAGAAATATATCACTATTTATAATATCAAGTCGGTATAAGTGGATTCATCATGAAATAATGTTTCATAATTTATTTATTTAGTACACCATTCATAACTTAATATAAGACATTTTTTGACATGCTCTATGTAAAAAAGTCTTATATTAAGTTACGGAGATGGTATTGTGAATGTTGATATTTTTTGCTTTGAACTTCGTCAAAGTATAATTTTTTTGACTTTTCAAGCACTTAACATTTTGGAATTGAGGGAATATTTGGTTTGGTGAGTGGGGGAGATGATGAAGTGTGTTTTCTCTTTCGTTAATGCAGTGTTTTGGGTTGTGTTCTGTGGTGTGATTCTGTGTTACCTGCTAATCAATTCATATTTATGTGAGAAAATTTTCTACATCATTAATTACATATACTATATTGGTGCTACAGTATTACATGTTGACACTATTTTTTTCTAGGTGGTGAAAGGGTAAAGTAGGTTGATAGATTTTTATTGGCAGGTTGCTGCTGATTGATTTGGGTAATCGTCGATCTCGTCAAAATGTGAATCAAATTCAAAATTGTACATGTCAATCGAATGTGAGAGCTCCAAAATTAGAAAGCATATGAATTAAAAGAATTGAATGAGAATGCTCACTGAGAGATTGTTGAGCCGATCAAAATTGGATGGCCTAATTTTAAATTTCAATTAATCACGAAGATTTAAAAATTAGGAAGCATAATGTATTGTATTAAAAAATTGAATAAGAAAATTTTAAAAAATTGTTGAACCGATCAAAATCGGATGACCAAATATCAATTAGAGGCCTTTAATCCTAGGGGTATTAGTGATATAGTATATGTGCGTCGTACTTACACTTTCTTTCGAGAGGAAATGCGTTGCACTTGACGGTGCCAGAAATGTAGTCTCGTGTAATCAATTTCAAATTGTGTAGTCAAATATATGAATTTATATACTAATTTTGTATTAATATTTCTACACATGTATACTAGTTTCACCAAAAAGCTGGGTAGTCAATGGACTACCCAGCTAGTACGTGGCTTACATCTTTTAGTGGTAAACCAACTTTATTGTTCAAGATTCAGGTTTACAGAAATGCGTTAGGCAATTGGGCTCTACTTTATATATCTCATGAAAAAACTGGGATATACCTGTGATAGCCATACACGGTTTCCTCGGCTTCATACGGGTGTGTCTGCAGCGTAATTTCGGCAAAATCTCCGTCTCATCAGGTTGTTCCTGAACACAAACACGCATCCCCCAAATCCAAGAGTCCAAGCGAATCCTCCCGTTGGTTGAGAAGAAACCATCAGTGGAGAAGCCCTTTCGGCCCCGCCCACGCCCAGCTACGACACCGAATCTGACCCGCGTCGCATCATATCATCAGCAGAAGTGCACAAGTAAACGAGCAACAGCCAGCTACCGTGATCTAACCAAACAAGTAGCCCGTTGCTACCCAGGGGCGCGTAGATCAGGATGCCCTGAACTTCTCAGGCTTCTTTCGCGCCATCCTCCCTTCGGGCTGTACCATCTGCACGCGTCGTCTATTCGATTAGCATCTGCTTTTGAATAGCGATCGATCGACGTGATCCGTGCTTGCGATCAAGATGTCGGCGAACTCATTGCCCCGTGAGGGACGAGAGATGGATCGACCGGTCACACCCTTTTGGTGTGTGGTGGCAGGGTGCTCTGAACCTGAGGACCAGAGCGGCGCTGTTGGTTCTGACCCTCTAGTCCCTCTCGCTCCCTGCTGTCCCCCATTAGCTCATGCAAGCATGCATGAACGATCGGTCGTCGGTGTAGACGACCACTGTTCGCCATTGGATGGGGTCTCATCTCGTCTCATCTCGTAACTAAAGGGAAATCCAGAGGCCAGCGGCAAACGGTCGGATCAAATCATGCTCTCTATCAGTTCATGTGATGGCGATGCATGTGCATGTGCCCGACCTGCTGGGGCTTTCTATTTCAGGCATTCGATCGGGAGACGATCCTGCCTGATCCAGCAATCCCTAACCTCTCACGCTGGTGCGGTGCCAGGTCTCCTCGCACAGTGGATGCACCGTCGCCAGCCATGGAAAGTGCAAGTCATCGACGAACGGATAAGAGCGCAGAGTTCTCCTACCCACCCTCCTCAACGCCGCCGTTCCTGCAAGTTGCTGCGTGCGTGCGTCGCCGGTGCCATACAAACGCATTCCATGTGCTACGCCGTGGCCCTGAATGCGCGCTGCTGCTGGTAGCTAGACATTGGCATCTGTCGCCAACTCCCCCGAGCACAAATTCCTCTGCTTTTTCTGTCTTTCTCCTGCGAGCATCATTGTCCGGAGGAAGATTGCCGATGACGACAACTGACTGACAACACGCTTTTGTAGTTCCGTTTTCTTCTTTATTTTTTGAAAAGGAGTTTGATTTTCTTCATCAGCTACTCTACTTTTCAGTGCATGCCGATGGGCATCTCTCACACTTTTTGAGTAATTAATCTGGTGATCGCATGCCGTATAATCGAATACTGAATGCATACTTTGGTCCTCAGTTAATTGGGTTCTTCAGAGAGTAAGTCAGCCTTTGGTTGACAGAATGACAGTTAATTTAGAGCTAGATACTGAAGGCGTAATTGTTGGACGAGCTATCAGACGTTTGGCTGCAAAAGGAGCCAGCCACGGCCCAAACTTTGCGTGCACCCTGCCAGCAAAACAAGAATCATTTACAGCACTGGTGTGACCCTACGATCAGCGGCACTGCGGCACGACCAAGAAATAATTATGATGGACGTCGTGTCAATCCACGGTCAAGACGAATCGCACGACAAACTGGACGCACGATTAGGTCGGCGTCACATCGCCATTATCAATCGACGCCTCCACGACCTCGAGCCTACAATCGCCATGATAAGGCAGGCTCCATGTAGGCCGCCATGCCATGTACGCTTCCACCCCTCACCCCTGCTCTGCTCGCGTGCACTTGCAACTTAAGTCAGTCAGTCAGTCACCTCTTCCGTCTGAAAACAGAGCATCGAGAGGCATCCAGGCTTTCCCTGCCCGGCAAGCCTGGCAACAATGGTGATAGCGGGACGAATGATGAAAGAAATGACGACAACAATGGCAATTTGGCATGCAGCTGCAGATCTCGGCCTTTTATACATCTGTTATTATACATACAGTACATGCTACGAACTACTGTGCTAGAGATCAGATCGAGCAGAAAGAAAGCAGGCGTGATGGTGTGCGCGATCGATTGGCATCGGAGCGAGCGATTCCTCGCCGCACATTTCGTTCTCAGGGGCGCCACCGAGGGGCCCCTTGGCGCTGCAGTCCAAGGCCTGACGCCTGAGTGGACTTGGGTACTGGTACTTTCAGCCAGGGTCCGGGGGCAGAGCAAGTTCAGCAGGGGAAATGATGGTGCAGGTAGCTGCAGGCGCGGGAGCAGCCATTTCTTCGCGTGCGGCTCCATCTCATGGCTGACCGATCATTTCAATTTCCAGGGAAATATAAAGCGGCGCCTACATGGATCTAGTGCTTTCGCTTTTTTCTCTCTGACGATCAAGGCTACTCCTACATGCATTGATCGATACACTGCAGCCAGAAGGCTGCCAAATACGCCCTAAGAATGATCACGTCTGGAGACTGTATCTTGGTCAATCCACACTGGCAATTTTAACGCGAACCAGGTGAAGTGAGTGCCTTCTACGTCTACTCCGCAATGCTCCGTCGGGCATTCTTTGTGCGGAAGCAGCGCTCCGTCAGGCGTCGAACGAATGACCAGAGGACCGGTGCTTTCTGCCGTTTCGGCGAGGGGCTTATTCAGACTGAACCAACCGATGGCTCAGAGCAAAAGCAGCCATGGATAGCCCACTGTAGGAACAGTTCGCCCACTGTCATCACGCCCATGGATTGATCCATCCATCCGTGTAGTGCAGGTCACACAAATAAAAGGCGCTAGGAGCTACGCTAGGAGTAGCTAGCTAGCTCCATGACTCGAGCACGAAACGACGGGAAAAGCAGCGGCGTGCGAGAGGTTTTGCTTGCCCCTCGCAGCTCCCTGGTTGCGAGATGACATCCGAATCCGTCAGTTTATCGGCTGCCCGGGTAATTCCGCGCCGGGCGCACGGCATTCCGGCAGTACCGTCCCGCCCTACGGCGTCGAGTGTCAGTAACCCGTAGCTAGTCAAGGAAGGCATCGTCTGAAACGTGTGCTTCCGATCATACCGTGGCTACTTTTTTTTTCTCGAAAAAATTTGAGCGTGCAGAAGAATCTAACACTCCCTCTGATTCATATTAATTGTCTCTGATCCATTGCTATTTGCCTCGTTTCATATCGTACGGTCGTTAACAAATATACCCGATCGCCGCCATTTGGTTTTCTTCAGAGTTCAGATGCGCTGCGCTTTAGCTTTAGATGCTTCTGCACGCTCAACTATTCGTCGTGAAGTGTAAAGCGCGCGTGGATTAGTGGGCGAAACTATCGGCTCGATCTTGGAATCTGTAGCACAAAACTTTATTCTGCGGACAATTGTCGGTCCACGGTGGAAGCACAATCTTTTAATCGCAGTGTCAGCAGCTAAGCTAACAAAGGTTACGTTCTTCGGAGAAAAGCCGCTTTGTCAAATCGGGGCATCGCTTTACGCACAAGACGTGGATGATTCATCAATCTGGCCCGCGGAGCATTTGAGGAAGAGGATTTTGCGATTAATTATCCACAGAATGATTAGCGGTATCATCGGGCAAAAATTAATGATTGGTGGTAGCACTCATGCAAGCTGTCTGGTCGAGAAGGACACAGTTGGCTGCCAGTTTGCTGCACACTCTCTGTTGTTCAGATTTCAAACCGGGGAGGTCCGTCTGTTTCAGCCGTTCATCATCCATGTCCCGACACTCGTCGATCATCATTCATTGAGTAGATTCAAGCTCCCATCACTGGATTCGTTGATCTCGACGGCTTAATCACATTATCCACATGGACGGAGCCGGAGTGCTGATGCCACTGTCATGGAGTGAATGTCTACATGGCCATTTCTCCATTCATATGATACTGCTACTTCTGGCTCTTCTAAAGTCAGAGTATGATTAACAAGGTAACCAGACACCGATTTGAACAAGTGGAGATTGTGGAGGTAGGTGACTCGCTACCGTGGCTTTGCCAAAACCACATACCAGTAATCAAGCACGAACAGGTGTACAGTCGTGCTGCAAAACCGACACAGAGCATGACAAGATTAAGTGGAGTAATCTTAACTCTTTGCCTGTTTTTTTTTTTCGCAGATTGATGTCTTAACTCTCAGCGCCGCAGGAGCAGGGCATGACGGCACTGACGGAAACGATGGACTTCTACTTAAGTGCGAAGTGCATCAGCTCTCAAAGCATCTATTAAAAGTCAAGGACAATGGGCTCGATGTGCTAAGTGATCCAGTGTATAGTATGATCAGGAAGGAATCCTCGGGTTCAGAAGAGCGAAAGATCGCTTGATCGCGCGCCCCCCTACTGCATAGCCGACACCGAGTGATATCATACTGTGATATTTCCTCGATCAAACCGCCCACGCATGGTTCCAAACGCTGGGTGATATCATGCAATAATTTAACAAGAGCTCCATTTGACCGGAGGTCCAATTAAACAACGAGCAATGATCAGTGTCCCGCCAGCAAAACAACGGAGCAAAATGCCAGTACGTTGATTGAAACGACTCTTTTCATGTCGGCCTAACGCCGCATTGTTTGATCGATGATGAACGATGGCTTCGGAAACTTAGGGAAGATGTTCCCTTTAGTTTGGCATTTATCTCGCTTAATGAAGTTATCTGATGAAGCGCCCCCTCCACTCCACTCCACTGCTTGTTTGCTTGTCTTAAACTAATGCTACTACGATCATCACTCGTTTAATCAATCCAGGGATTTCTTGATGACGCGATCTCGATGCCCTCCATGTCCTGTGATTAGTCGGCGTGCATTATTGAAGAGCAGTTGGTGTAGGGAGAAAAAGATGCCTCGAGAAGTGGAGGAAGCCATTGACCTCGATCCGACGCCTCATGTGGTCTCCGAGTTCGGCTATATAGACAGCTCTTTCCACACCCACTCCGTCCCTCCCATCCCACTGCTCCTTCCTCCTCGCCCTCGACCGCCATTGACACCGCCTGCATTTCCACCTCCCGTTCCTGTTCCTGCAACCCGAATGCGCTTCCATTTCTCCTCTGCTCCAATCCTAGAGTGATCACTCCTGTTCTTGAGATAGAGCCAGGCACCATTCCCCCTCCGATTCCTTAGCCGAACCTTGAGAAAAAACCTGCGAATCATGTAGAGCACACCACCTCCAACATCGGCCCAGATCGAACCCAGAAAACCACAAAAAAATCAGTCACTTCCTCCCTCCTATAGTTTCATAAAGTTGCAGGGCTGCATATCTAGTAGCTAGGCTGGATTCACCCGCGCCGAGTCCTTAGCGGAAAATCTAGAAAAGCCTCCGGATCATGTAAATCTGTCCGCCGTCTTTGCTTGCCACCCAGCCCAAAAAAAACCAACAAAAAAAAGTTGACAGAAACTCCAATCATGCATCGCTAGTCGTAGCCATCAGTCAGTCGCGGTCCTGTGATCCTGCAGCTGGAGGTAATCCGCCAGTCGCCGTAGCATCATCGCCTTCGTGAAAACCGTCAAATCATGTAGTTAGTGTGCCTCCTATTTCCGCTCCACCGCCGCATTCGATCATCTTGATAAAACACCAAAAAAGGAGAGGGGGTTGGCAGCTTGCTTAGCAGGGTGTTGAGATGGAGGCGGCGGCGGCGGCTGGGGCTGGGGCGGAGACGCCGAACCTGTCGGCGCCGGCGACGCCAGGGACGCCGGCGCCGCTGTTCGCGGGGCCGCGGGTGGACTCGCTGTCGTACGAGCGCAAGTCGATGCCGCGGTGCAGGTGCCTGCCGGTGGAGGCGTGGATGTCGCCCAATGCCTGCGTCGTGGAGATCCCCGCGCCGGACGTCTCGCTCCCCCGCAAGGTACGCGCTCGCGCTCGCCATGCACGTGCACACATTGCCACGCTATATTCGGTCTCGTCTCTCTCAGCCTCGCTCTCTGCAAACGTCTTTTTTTTTTACTCTTCTGTTGGTCCTGCTAGGCTGCTGCTAGGTGTACACACCGCAACAGTACAATAAGTTCGTGTCTGGCTCCACGCAGTCATATGACTCGTGAACATGCTCTTAAGAATCTTTGTTTCTTAGAGCCCTGCACGTCATTTTGATGCTGCTGTAATCGTTAACCTGACAACCATCAGGCTTCTCCCTGTTGATCTAAAAATAGTCATTTTGTTTGGAAATACAGTGGAAATGGGGTGAAAATAGTGAACTTAAGCCTTAATCACTGATGAGGGGTGAGCGATCATCAGTGGAGAAAGGTGGAAAATACGCATCATGCGTACGCAGATCAGCCGCACGAATTTTCGGCCTGGCTCGGCGGTGCCCACCCTACAGGCTACGGCCCCTGGTCGAGACTCGAGAGACATGCTTGTAGACTCCGTGACGCCATACCATTCAGTCTTCAGACCCAAAACCCAAACGCATCATGCAACCAGCATTGGTTCAAAGTGGTAATAATATTCCCTGACAACCCGGATGGCAACCTCTCTAGGGCAAAATAATTTGCTGGGATCTTAAAATATATCAGGAATGCATCACTTATACAAGAGCATTTTTACGGATTCAACGGGCTTGCATACGTGGAGTATTATGATTGGAATTGTTACGCAAATTCTGTAAAAAAGCCAATAAAACTCCGTGCGTGTAGTATTAAATGATTGGAATTGTTATTGCTTATTCAAATAGAAACGTACAAAATGGGTTTGACGCAGACTAATCCAATCTACTCTAACGTCTCAAAAATCAAGTCGAGAGGCTGGAAATTATGCCTTGTTTGGAAATTTAGCCCATTAATATCACCATACGTCATTTCTTTAAAGAAAAGTATGGGAAAAAACTTTTATACCAAGAAAGATCATTTCTTAGAAAGTTTATAGAAAATTATTAACAACTACAAAATAGAATCGGTATTATTTGATCCATCGGGAAATTTATTTTCATATTTTTATTTTATTTGCTATTGCAGCCATTGATAAGTTCCCTTCAAATTTAGTCAAACACAAAATAAAAGGAATTTTGGACAAAGTAACCTTATAAAAAGGGACGGAAGGGGTTCCCAACCTGTGCAACGCAATAAGTTTGCTAGCCTTATACAAACCTTTGAACTTGGCTCGTCTGTTGTTTCCATCCAATTACATGCATAACTTTGAACCAAATACGTAATTATTAAAAACAATTGTCAAGCAATTTCACATGAAGTGTGAGGATGCAATAAAAGATAAATATAGTGTGTTAGCATAGCACCGAATCAAGATTGCATGACTCGAGACACCACTCCCTTGCTATTTGATACAGTGGTGTATGTAGCGTTTTAGATTAGGTGCTGCATTTCAAAATAACGGTGCAAATTTTTGAAAAGTGCATAGCTAATATTTTTGGAAAATTCTGATGACACCGTAAATCCAATATACTCCATTTCTTAGTTTTGTTTAGTACTCACAGGGTTGTCAGAAAAATAAAATGCATTTGGTCAGGGTAATTAAGCTGGCAAAATACTGTTCTAGAAAAACTTAAAAAATGCCTATATTTTGTTTCTTAGTTTTTTTTTAGAACTCCATTCTGTTTTTTTGCGGTATTTTTTAGTGGACTTGCTATTTCTTTGCTGGGGGCAAATCAAACATACATAGGCCTGACATGGACCTTCGGGGCATTGGGGTTTGGTTTGGGAACTAGGCTGTTGCTTGTATTTTATGGGCTAATTCTCAGATGGTGGGCGGGTATGGCTAATGTAGGTTGGGCCACGCTTTTTTTTCCATTAACATGCACGCGCTAGATGAAAATAGACTTCTTGTAGTGAAGGCTCATGGTGCATGTTTTGGTTGAAAAACTGGCAATGACACCGTTGATAAGGTAAGACGATGTGATCTTTGCTTGGAGTTGAAGTACAATTATTTCTCGGGTAAGGATCCTATTTCGGGACGTGACATGAGAGGACAAGTATGTCCAAACCTCATAGTTGACTCAATATATCGCTTCAGCCTTTGCCACCCCGTGATCAACATTTTGGATTTGACGCAAACCAATCCAATGTATTATAACGTCTGAAAAATTAAGTTGAGTGGCTGGAAATTATGGCTTCATTGAAATTGTGATCATGCTCCATTTTTCAACAGAAAAGTATGGGCACAAGCTTCTATATCATTTTCTTCTAAGAGTACTAAACTATAGAGGAAACTCTTCGCATGATATTTTGTTATAAGATATTGTGGTTGTAGCATTTTTCTTTCGATGTCATGGAAATTGTGCTAACTTCATAACTTTTCGGTAAAAAGAATACAAGGGGAGTTCCAGTTGATCGATGGCATTATACTTTGGAGAAGTATTTATATAGCCTCTCCATTACCTTTTATAAGGTCGTTTGGTAAAGAAAGTTCTTTCTTGACATAATCTATAGAGAAAATATCAACACCTACAATATCAAATCGTTGTTATTAGAGCCATCCGGATATATTTTTCATATTTTATTTGTCTACTATTGCAGGCATTGGTAGTTTCCATAAAAAAATTCAAAGACAACAAAAATTTAATTCAGGGAAAATTAACCTTACAAAAAGGGATGGAAGGGGTGCCCGTCATGTGCATTGCTATAAGTTTGCTAGCTCTATACAAATCTTTCAGCTTGGTTCGTCCGTTGTTTCCGTCTAACCTCGTGTATAACCTTGAAACTAAATATGTCGTTGTTATAAATAAGTAAAGTCAAGAAATTTCATCTCAAGGGTCCAGATGGAATAAAAATGTTGCAAATAGTGTGTTAGAATAGCACCGGGTCAAGATTGCACGAGATGCCGGATCCGTTGGTGGATCTAGGATTTTACACTTGGTGCTTTGTTTTGTTTTTGTGGGATAGGTGTTGCTTTTCACACGCACGATCTAATTATTTCTTCTGAAAATAATGGGTCAAAAAAATAAAAAATACTTATCTGGTATTTTTGGGAAATTCCGATGACAACGTGAATCCTACATACTCTGTTTCTTAGTTTTTTTGGAGTATAGGTTAGTCAGGCAAATATAATGCTTCAGTCTAGGGTAATTAAGACTGGCAAGATACCATTTTAAAATAATAAAATGACTGGCAAAATGTTTTTCTCATGTTTCTTAGTTTTGTTTTTTCAAACTAGATTCTAGTATTTTTTTTAGTGGGCTTGCTATTTCTGTGTTGTGTCAAATCAAACATACACATGTGGCTGACGTGGACCTTCGGACATTGGGCTCTGGTTTGGGGACTAGGGTGTCGCCTGTATGGGCTGATTTTCAGATTTGCAGGGTGGATAGAGGGTGTCGCCTGTTTGGTAATGTATAAGTTGGGCCTTCCCTCAAAAGAAAAATTGTAAGTTGAGCCACACTTTTTTTCCCCATCAACATGAACTCACTAGTGAAAATAGATACTTCTAAAAAATATAGAAAACAATAGACTTGCCTCGAAAACAGAAACAAAAACTAGATGAAAATAGACTTCTTGTAGTGAAGGCTCATGATGGATGTTTTGGTTGGAAAACTAGCAATGACACCGTTGGTAAGACGATGTGATCTTTGCTTGAAATTGAAGTACAATTATTTCTGGGGTAAAGGTTCCCGGACGTGACATAAGAGGACAAGTGTGTCCAAAACTCATAGTTGACTCAATAGATCACTTCAGCTTTTCCTACTCGTGAGCGACCAGAGTGGTTGCTTCCCTTTGGACGTCCCGATGACATGTGACATGTCTGCGACTCCGCGTAAAATTATTGGAGAATGATGGTCCATGAAAAACGAGGGAGCATGTATAAAATCCGACGGGTTATTTGCATGTGATGCAAAAAAAATGTCATTTCAACTTTATTTGGTGCATGATGAACAAGACCGCTAAATTCAAACGCCACTTCACAATTGACAGTCGAGCAGACAGAGAAAGAGAATGGGAAAGGGAAATCCAATTCGGCTCTTGCGAAATGAATTTTTTAAAAGCCAATGATACTGGTGCTAGAAAATAAAATCCTATACGGGCTGGGCTTTGTTTGTTCTTTGTCGGACGTGTATGGGCCATGACCCACTAGTCCTTGAAAACTGACCCATGAATTACATTCGTTTTCTCAAAAAAAAACCAATTACATTCGTGTTTGCCTCAAAAAATTAATTGAATTACATTGGTGCAGCTTGGCGCGGAGTTTGTGGGCACGTTCATCCTCATCTTCTTCGCGACGGCGGCGCCGATCGTGAACCAGAAGTACGGCGGCGTGATCTCGCCGTTCGGGAACGCGGCATGCGCGGGCCTGGCGGTGACGACCATCATCCTGTCGACGGGCCACATCTCCGGCGCGCACCTGAACCCGTCCCTGACCATCGCCTTCGCGGCGTTCCGCCACTTCCCCTGGCTCCAGGTCCCGGCCTACGTGACGGTCCAGGTGCTGGGCTCCATCTGCGCCGGGTTCGCGCTCAAGGGCGTCTTCCACCCGTTCCTCTCCGGCGGGGTCACCGTCCCCGACGTCGCCATCTCCACCGCCCAGGCCCTCTTCACCGAGTTCATCATCACCTTCAACCTCCTCTTCGTCGTCACCGCCGTCGCCACTGACACCCGCGCGGTACGTCGCTAGCTAACCATGACTCAATCGTCGTTCGTCGCCGTGTGCTCGGTCTGCTTCTGCACGTTTCAGGTGTGAATGAGATGTTCTCTTTCTCGTCGTTGCTTGCAGGTGGGCGAGCTCGCCGGGATCGCGGTGGGAGCCGCCGTGACGCTCAACATCCTCGTGGCCGGGTGAGTCATGCAACCCAACGTGCATGTGAATTAACTCTGCAGACCAGAGACGTCGTGTGGTCTCTGATGATGCAGTGCGTGTGTGGCAGGCCGACGACGGGAGGGTCGATGAACCCGGTGAGGACGCTGGGGCCGGCGGTGGCCGCGGGGAACTACAGGCAGCTGTGGATATACCTGGTGGCGCCGACGCTGGGCGCGGTGTGCGGCGCAGGCGTGTACAAGCTGGTCAAGCTCAGGGACGTCAACGGCGAGGCGCCGCGCCCGCAGCGCAGCTTCCGACGCTGATCGATGTGCGCGCGTACTCCGGTCCGTGCATGTCCGGCTGGTTGCTGATGATCTATGTCACCATCGATCGAGCAGCAGCATTGCAGCAACCGGGCACGTACGTACGTACGTACGGCGGTGAGATCTGCTACGTACTACTACGATTTCCATGTGTTCCGTGCCACGGGCACACCGTGACTGCTACAATATGTGTGTCCCGTGATTGTAATAATGAATTAACGCCGTTTTGCTACGTCCAGAACGGCGTGGACTCGTGCTTTATTTACTTTTGATTTGGCGTGCGTTCTGTGGTGTCAGAATAAACATTACGCCGATGCGCCGGCTGTGGAGGCCGGGCATTGGCCGTGTGAACGTACTGTTATATCCGCGTATATTTTATTAAGAAAAACTGTGTTATTGACGCATTGTATGTGTGCTACTTGTTGCAACATGAGAGTTTTTTCTTTTTTTCGTAGATCTATATTTTCAAAACATTTCGTATTTTAAACTGTGCGTTCAAATCTTGAACCATTTTCATCGTTGGATTTCTTACGTCGAGATCTTCAAAATTAGATACCATGTTGATAGGTTTTGACGAACTTTTCTTTCATGAGAAAACAAGATAAAAAAATTGGACGGAAAAACCATGTCTCTTGTAAAGAAAAAAACCGTATTTTTTCGTTTTCAAGAGACACGACTGTGTTTCTTACGGAAACAAACATGTGCCTCTTGCAAAAACAAAATCGTGCCTTTCTCGTAAAAAGAGACAGAAAACATGTTTTTTTTTGTTTTCGAGACGCACGGACGTGCCTCCCACCAGGGGCGGAGCCAGAAAATTTAGCCATTGGGTTCACTCCATAAATCATTATGAGAACTTGTTACTAATATGTGAAATGTAAAGTCAAATTTACATTACCTTACAACAATATTATAGCACCCAAAAATATTACAATGAATAGAAATATGGTATCACATATCACACATTGCGTTGCATTAAAAATTAAAGAGAGCAAGACATACCGGTTCAATAACATTTTAAAATCACTTGTTTACATATTATAAATAAAGTATTATAAAATAACTTTGTAGCTCCATGTGTAGCTTCTCATCTTCCTGGGACATTTAAAAAATGACAAGTTGGTTTGACAAATTTGGAATAAATACTATCAAGCGAAAGAATCTTGTAAAGTTACTCAAGAATGTTGGAATAAAAGATTGAAAAGTGCATCATTGGTAATGGTAGAAAATATATCTTTTTTCACATAGCAAATTAGACAATCACCCATTTTATAGCGCACCTTTTTTTACAACATTCATAGCTGAATAGCATCTCTCACGTTGTGGCAACTGGCAATATCAGTACTAGCTTTAAAACATGATATACCAAAGGAAACATAACATGCTTGTTTGTTTGCACCATTAGTGTAGCAAGATCAGCAATTCCATCCAAATTGGCCAACCTTTCATATGCTCGCACATTTTCAGTGTAAGTACAAAGTTCAGGACCAAGATCATCCATTTTTGTTGAATCAAAGTCATCTGGATAATACCCAGCTAGCTTCACTAAGACGGCCAAGTTAAAATCAGCAAAATAGTCTTTTGGGTTGAAACAAGCCATGTCCAAGCAATGCAGAATTTACCTCATTGAAGCGATCATCAAACTCTTGAAGCTGCCAATCAATAAAAGAATTAAGACAATCAATTCGATAAAGTTGACAGTTTGTCTTATTGGTTTGTTACCGTGATTTGTGTCGGTTATACTATTGCTCACGCATATTTGCGTTCTCAGTGTGATGCTCTTCACGGAATGAATTTGCTGTTGGAAATATGCCCTAGAGGCAATAATAAATTAGTTATTATCATATTTCCTTGTTCATGATAATCGTTTATTATCCATGCTATAATTGTATTGATCGGAAACTTAGATGCATGTGTGGATACATAGACAAAACCATGTCCCTAATATGCCTCTAATGGACTAGCTCGTTGATCAAAGATAGTTAAGGTTTCCTAGCCATGGACATGAGATGTCATTTGATAACGGGATCACATCATTAGGAGAATGGTGTGATGGACAAGACCCAAACTACAAACGTAGCATATGATCGTGTCAGTTTATTGCTACTGTTTTCTGCATGTCAAGTATATGTTCCTATGACCATGAGATCATGCAACTCACTGACACCGGAGGAGTGCCTTGTGTGTATCAAACGTCGCAACGTAACTGGGTGACTATAAAGGTACTCTACAGGTATCTCCGAGGGTGTCTATTGAGTTGGCATGGATCAAGACTGGGATTTGTTACTCCGTGTGACGAAGAGGTATCTCAGGGCCCACTCGGCAATACAACATCACAACAAGCCTTGCAAGCAATGTGACTAAGTGTTAGTCACGGGATCTTGTATTACGGAACAAGTAAAGAGACTTGCCGGTAACGAGGTTGAACTAGGTATGGAGATACCGACGATCGAATCTCGGGCAAGTAACATACCGAAGAACAAAGGGAACATCATACGGGATTAACTGAATCCTTGACATAGAGGTTCGACCGATAAAGATCTTCATAGAATATGTAAGAACCAATATGGACATCCAGGTCCCGCTATTGGTTATTGACCGTAGAGGTGTCTCGGTCATGTCTACATAGTTCTCGAACCCGTAGGGTCTACACACTTAAGGTTTTGTGACGTTTCGGTAGTATAGAGTTATGTATGGTGGTGACCGAAGGTTGTTCGGAGTCCCTAATGAGATCCCGGACGTCACGAGGAGCTCCGGAATGGTCCGGAGGTAAAGATTCATATATAGGAAGTCCTATTTTGGTCGCACGAAAAGTTTTGGGCTCATCGGTAGTGTACCGGGAGTGCCGATAGTGTACCGGGAGACCTCCGGGAGGGGTATTTCGACCCAAGAGGCTTCATGGGCTGTGGGAGAGTGAATATCAGCCCTTAGTGGGCTGGTGGAAACTCCCACACAAGGCCCATGTGGCTGGAGAAGAAAACCCAATAGGAAAAGGTGAAAAAAAAGGATAAAAAGGGGGAGGAATCCTAGTCCTACTAGGATTGGAGGAGAGTCCTCCAATCCTAATAGGTTCGGCCGACTCCTATGGGGCCTTGGCCTTGGGCCAGTCCTCCTCTGTAGCGACCCGACTCAAAACGAGTCAAGCCTCTGTGTTTTCTGTGCCATCCCTGGATCAGTATGCTGGCACACACAGTACATCAATGTATATATCAAAGTGCAATCACATGTAAATAACGTAAAACTGATATATACCTTAAAATAGCAGCGGATACAGTCAACGGGAGTGGAGTCCCAATAACACCAACGGCAAGTTGAGTGCGGACCGTAACCCTGAATCGTACTCTTACCCGTCGTAGAAGAGTATCTGCAACATAAGACGTTGCAGCCGTGTAGGTCAGCATTTTGAATATGCTGGCAAGATCACCATAGAAGAACAGAAGAATAAACCATACTATATGCAATAAGGCTTTATGGCTCTGTGGCTAAGTTTTTGCATAAAAGCTGATTTTGTTTTCCTACGACAAAGGAATATCAGGAATTTCACTATAGAGTTACCTATCATGACATGGTTCCGCCAACCAATTTCTCAATGCCCATAAGTATCATAAGTTGCCCACAATTAGTTATCAGTCCAGTGTTGAGAGTTCAGAAATAGATCCAAGTCTAGAAGCTCAAATTGTCCGTAACCGGGGACACAGCTAATCGATTAGGTTTAACTCTGCAGAGTGTTGTGTACTTTACCCACAAGATTCTTTCCCTCCTGGTAAGTCCTCGCACTGCCTGGTGTTTGAGAATAGGATGAAAGAAACATGGTCTTTCAGAGTGCTTCCCTGACTGTCCGACAGTGCCCATCCCAATCCTAACGTCGACTACATCTCGTAGCACTGCCCAGCAGAGTCACAACAAAGATCAACCAAGCCAGAGCCCATAATGACTTGTGGCTACACAGGTAAGCTTCCGGGCATGAAGTATTCATCCTTCTCTTTGAGTCTGGGTGAAGCTTTCCGCAAGATGTCATGGCGCTTCTCCATGCATCCCGGCCACTCACTGGTTTCTCCAGGGTGCCCAATCAACCATCCTTCACCCAATAGTGTATATTGAAAACTTGTCTTCTCGAGTCTTGAAGTCTTGAGGTCTTGAAGATGCAGGACTTGAAGATGTCTTCATGAAGTCGTCGTTTTGACGTGGAGTCCTTCTTCACACCACTCACGAACACTCATACCAGACCCCGTCTACTTTAGCATAGCATTGCACTAACTAGCGTTCCCGGGGCTTTAGTAACCAGTGGTGGGTTCCTACCTCATGCATTCTACTCAACTACAAGAATTTCAATAACACTGCGGGAGGGATATGTTGAATGATGTCACTACATGCAATAAAACGTAGGTATGAAAAGATGGTCAAAGTGAACTTGCCTGTACTGTTGATGAAGATAAGATATCGCTCTCAGAAATAACTTGATAGACTATTCGTCACTCTCCGATGAAATCTATAATCAAGCATTGCATACTTATAAGCAATCATACTAACAATCAGTTCTAACAATCAAAAGTAACACAAAACAAAAGCAACAAGGTTGATGGAAGAAATACTTAAGACAAAGTTGAAACACAAAACTCCAACAATTTCAAAAGTAACACAAAACCCAAAACATAGTAAAATATAATAAAAGATTTCTGTAACTATTTTTCTAGAAAAAATGAATCACTTTTGAAAGACAACTAGAACTATAAAAACAACCTTCTAAACAATATAAGTGTTTGCCTAATGAACTTAACTACAAGCACAACCATAAACTAAGAGAAAACAAATTATGAAACAACTTAGTTAACAGAAAGTAATTAAATAAAATCTTTATTACAAAACAGAATTAAATCATATGAAACTTTGTGAAAATAATTTCTATGAAAAACTAAATTGTTTTATAAGACATTACCTAATGATTAAGGATATAGGTTTCCTATCATAATAGAGCAAAACTAAATTATTTTATTAACAAAACATTACTTAACAGAAAGGTATTACTACAAATTTTATTTGAAAACAAAATCTAATTATATAAACTTTGTTGGAATAAGCTATTACTAACTAGTTTGTTTATCACAAATTAAACCTATTTGAAAATGTATAGTGTTCCTATAACAACATGGTAGTAAACTAAGCAAATTATTTTTATTAACATTAAGTCAAACACCTAAATTTTAACTAACAGAACCTACTAAATCAAATTAAAACAAACTCAGATTTAAACTAACAAAATAAAACTAATTAAACTATATTAACAAACTAAACAGATTCTGTTTCTAGTTAAAACCCTAATAAATTTTATTTTAAAAATTCTCAAACTCTGCCTAATGATAACTAAGATCACTAGTGACAAGTAGGAAAAAGAATCAATCAAAAATTCATTTTAGAACTCAAGATATTCAGAAAACAAAATTTAAATCAAAACTGTCCAAATTCAAATTGAATTATTCAAACATAGTCAAATTTGGTATTCACAGAAACTAGACGAAATTTGTGATCTAATGCAAAAGAAATCAATTGAAAACAATTAAAAACATAAAAGTTATAAGCAAAACAAATCTGAAACTATTCTGGAAACAGAAATTAAATCAGAAATGAAAATACGTTTCTAACGGACAGGTGGGCTACGTGTCGCTCTCTGGTTGGCTACGGATGTGAGCGTGCGGGCGAATACGAGCAGGTGACCGGTACTTAGCAGAAAACGTTTCGCGAATTTAAATGTTATGATCTGGATCGTGGGATCCAGATCCAACGCACACAGAGGGGGGTGAGCTCACAGTGGAGGGGGTCGACGGCGGGGGTCTTCTCCGGCAGGGCCGAGACGTCGAGGTGGTCGGGGCGCGTCTCCGGTGGTCGAGGGGGTCATCAGAGGGCTCCAACTGACGGCGGCGAGATCCCGGCGACGGGTGGTGGTGTTGGAGGGGCGCGGGGATGACCGTGGCGACGTCCACGAGCTCGAGAAAAATCCGGTGGGGATCCGAATCTCCGGCGAGGTCCGTTTGCGGTGTACTGGCGGTATCCGGTGGAGGTGAGGAGTCGGGAAGATACGCACGGTGGTGGGGAAATCGTCGGAGGGCTCGGGAGAGTGCGGGGAGGTCAGGGTGATGCGGTGGCGTGTTAATGGCGCGGCGGTGCTTGAGAAGTCCGGCGAGGAATAGCGGCAAGGGGAGGGCACGGCAGAGGGGGAAAACAGGGGAAATGGGAAGAGGGGAAGCGGGGCTTCTTATAGGGGGTCGGGGAGTAAGGAGGGAGGGGGTCCGCGTCGAGGGAAAACCGGCGACGGCGTCGGGTGCGGGAGGAGGGTGATGACCGGCGACGGTTTCGGTCGGGTGCGTGGGACCGGCCTGTCAGTGAGAGAGCGAGAGGGGGTGTTATTAGCGGTGACCGTTATGAAATAAAATCGGCTTTAAAGGCTGTGGGCCGGCCGGTTTTATTATAAACTGTTACCGTTTCCTATTTATGATTTTACCAGAGCCATAAAACTTGATCAATGCATTCGAATAAATTCCAAATATAGTCAAATTTAATATCAAAATTAACAGAATAATAAATTACATTTAATGGACATTTTTATTCTGGAATTTGAATACTTTAAAAAAATATTATTTTCTGAAATTGCCCTTTTGCTTTTAAATCCCTTTGCAAATATTTTTTTCAGAATAACCCCTGGTTTTTATTATTCAAATAAATCACCAAGAAGTCCCTGGTGTGGAGTGTCATGTTACTCCTCTCAAATTTTTTTTTGTCAGGGGTTTCAATACTTTGAAAATTGGAATA
Organism: Hordeum marinum; assembly: GCA_022496015.1. NCBI lineage: Eukaryota > Viridiplantae > Streptophyta > Magnoliopsida > Poales > Poaceae > Hordeum > Hordeum marinum. Next base: position 244,924,644 of record CM039672.1, read on the forward strand.
GGAACCAAATATGAAATGATTCCAAAAGAAAATCCAGAGATTTTCACATTGACTATTCAAAGATTTATTGTAAACTTCCAACTCATATTTCATATAATTTGAAGAAGTCATTTTATCTTCTCTCATGAAAATCATTGAGTTGCATAAAGTTTTCTGAATTTGAAATATTTTCAAAATGGAAATTCAAATCATTTTCAAATCCCTTTTCATTTCTTTAAATGGAAGAAGTCATGTCATCTTCACTCTAGGGTTTTGTGATGAAATGAATTTGAATTCCTGGTGATCAAAATGCAGATTGAAAATTTTGGGAAAGTCATTTCATTCCCTCTCATCAAACTTTCAAAATTTTCAAAAGTTTCAAATTGCACTCACTTTCAATCATTCAAGCAAACAAACAATCATTCTATATTTATTATAACATTCCAAAGTTTGGGATGTTACAAATCTACCACACTTAAAATGAATCTCGTCCTCGAGATTCGGAAGGGCTAGAAAGAAAAGGTTAGGCTTTGGGGTCTTCTAACAAATCCACTGTCCTGGAAGGTGTGGGGTCTTCCAACAAAACTCCATTGACCTGGAAATGTGGGTCTACCACACTTGAAATGAGAGTTACTGGTCCTTCAAAAATCTTGACAGTCCTATGGTGCATCTGTCTGTTCACATTCTTCACAGCATCTTCCTTGGTGATGATCTTCGGTTATATCAAAATCTTGTGTCCTCACAACAAGGTGTACTTCCTCCAATACTGGGTCTTCTTAACTGACAGGTCTCGTGATCATTCTAAATAACTTATTGAAGATCTCATGGTGGTCTACCATTAGTGGTTATCCTGCAGTGAAATGGGTCTTGGCTTTATCCTCACCGTAAAATTCCTACGTGTGACAGAAACTGTCATGTACAAGGGTTTTCTTCATACCATTCTAAGGCTTAAACAAAAGCTTCAAAGAACGTTGTCTCTTTACTATGGGTAAGTCACTCAGATTTACCAATCCGAATAGCAAGAGAATGATAAGAGTAAGTCGTCATGGTGGCCAAGCCATGCCGCACTGAAATCATTACCTTGTATAAGGTTTAGTAATCTCGTATTCTAGCACTTGGGCTTCCTCACTAGCGTTGCAGAAAATTTCTCTTGTCAACGAACAAAGTTCGGATAAATCCATTGATTCTGCAAGCTAAGCAAAAACATCTATCGTTTCTTCACAACTCTCAGGTTATCGTATGCTCCTAAGAAAACGTTTGCTGATCAGTCGTAGCTTCTTCCAAGTTTCTTCCTTCACAAAGGTGGGGCTTGATCCTTATCAATCTTGAGGTCAGTGACTTGTGGATTCACTTGAATTCTTGAATAACTTCATCTCACCCGTGGGGTTACTATCGTTCCATATACCAGCATTACCTTCAGTTCACTACACCATACCCTTGAGGTAACAAATCTCAGACTTATTCTTGTCTAGATTCCACTCTGCAGAATCCATTTTCCTTTCCATTGGTTTGTTTAACCTTGGGTGTGGTTTTCACCATAATCATTCCGTTTCTCAGCATTCCAGCTTCGAAAACTCTTTGTCTCAAAGGTTATTATCCGGATAGTTTGCGGTGATTCCACATTCTCTTCATCCGTATTCACTTATCCAAACTCCTAAATCCAGAAAAGATACCTGTGGTTACTACCACACTTAAAATGAAATGCACTCATGTATGCATAGACCATATTTTCTCATATCCTCGAAAATTGGTCGGATTCTATTGCTCTTAGAATGGCAACTCATATAGTTCAACACAGGAGAGTCATGACATCATAAATTCCATTGATCTCATGACTTTTATTACACACACTAAGACTTACGTTACATAACTTCAATCTCTTCTTAAAATTCCAAAATACTTTATTACAAGTGCTGCCATCCACATAGTTTGGTATGGTCTAGCATCAACTCCCAACTTTATTCATTCATCTCCCCTTGGAGATATTCTAGTACCACTGAAGATTTGCGAGGTGCTCCTTGAAATTCTCCATTCTAGCTTTCTTCTTCTGGGGACATTCATTAGCATAATGTCCTGCTTCCTTGCAATGAAAACAGATGATTTCTGACAAGTCTCGAGGCTTCTTGATGTTGGTGTTTGCTCCTTGGGTTCTTGGTTCTTTTCTTGGGCACTTACTGGCATAGTGGCCCATATCCTTACACTTGAAACATCTAACATGACTCAAGTCCTTCTGTTCTGGGGCTTGTCTCTTCTTAAGGTTCTTTGTTCCAATCAAAACTTCAATTTCCTGTGGATCAAACTCCACTTCTTCTGTCGGGAAGGGTCCCAGATACTCTTTTCTTTCCTTCGTACAGTCTTGTGAGAAATGTCCTTCTTCTCCACATGTATAGCAGACATTTGAGTAAAAGCTGGTTAATCCTTCTCCATCAGGGTCTTCAATATCTTTCTTCATCACAAATTCTCCAAATTCTCCTCTGAAGGCTTCCTTCATGGCTTCCTTCTGTTGCTTGATGACTTCCGGTACCTTGGGGTATATTTGGCATTGAGCAGGATAATGTGTAGTTCCTTCACACAAGAAACATGTCACTTGCCCAGTTGGGCAGTCCTTAGCAGGGTGATTCTCTTCACAATGAGGGCATCCTTTCTTGTGTTCTTCCTGGGTGTGTCCTATTTCTCCACAGATTTTACATGCTCGGGTCTTCTTCATCGGGATGACACAATGATTCTGAATTATACGGGATCTTAACAGAGTCTTCTTGAGTTCTTCCCAATTCTTTGCTCCATTAAATCCTTGTATGGCATGATGCATTTTCCACCAAGTTGCGGCACTTTGGGTAAAGTGCTGGAGAGCATATTGAACCTCATACTTCTGTGCTATCGAGTTGCTCCTGAAGTGATTCTCCATGTTGTGTATCCATACTTCTGCCTCTAACTGGGTCATTGGTCCAGAAAGTACAAGTCCAGCTTCATTCGTCATCTATTGGGTTCAAGGTTTTGGGATGAGATGGGTAAGAGAGAGAAAGGAGGGGATACACACAATACAAACAATGGTTTTAAAAATAGATTTTTGTTGTGGCTGTCGAAAATAAAACTTACACACAAATGACAGCGCACAATTCATCGTATCTAATGTAAGTATACAACAAGGGTTTGGTCTTCTAGGGTCATAACATCTTGGAAAAATTCTTCATGGTCTTCCATTTCTTCAGGTCTTCATAGTCTTCAATCTTTTGTAGCTCCTTCCATAATGGAATACCTCTAGGTCTGAGTTGAGCATCAGTTGTCAGATATCTCGTCCTTCTTGGAGTGGCTTCAGTTGATCCTCCATGTGGTCAAAGGGGAAAAGGGTATAATCTAACTAGTTGAGGTAAGAGGGACTATTTGGTAAAAATCAGAGAAGACAAGAGGTAAAGAATCTTTTTGAAAATAAAGTTTTAGAGATTTCCTATCCTAGGGCTTTCCAGTTTCTAGGGTCACGTCCTACAGTCAACATGTGCTCTGATACCATTTCTGTAGCGACCCGACTCAAAACGAGTCAAGCCTCTGTGTTTTCTGTGCCATCCCTGGATCAGTATGCTGGCACACACAGTACATCAATGTATATATCAAAGTGCAATCACATGTAAATAACGTAAAACTGATATATACCTTAAAATAGCAGCGGATACAGTCAACGGGAGTGGAGTCCCAATAACACCAACGACAAGTTGAGTGCAGACCGTAACCCTGAATCGTACTCTTACCCGTCGTAGAAGAGTATCTGCAACATAAGACGTTGCAGCCGTGTAGGTCAGCATTTTGAATATGCTGGCAAGATCACCATAGAAGAACAGAAGAATAAACCATACTATATGCAATAAGGCTTTATGGCTCTGTGGCTAAGTTTTTGCATAAAAGCTGATTTTGTTTTCCTACGACAAAGGAATATCAGGAATTTCACTATAGAGTTACCTATCATGACATGGTTCCGCCAACCAATTTCTCAATGCCCATAAGTATCATAAGTTGCCCACAATTAGTTATCAGTCCAGTGTTGAGAGTTCAGAGATAGATCCAAGTCTCGAAGCTCAAATTGTCCGTAACCGGGGACACGGCTAATCGATTAGGTTTAACTCTGCAGAGTGTTGTGTACTTTACCCACAAGATTCTTTCCCTCCTGGTAAGTCCTCGCACTGCCTGGTGTTTGAGAACAGGATGAAAGAAACATGGTCTTTCAGAGTGCTTCCCTGACTGTCCGACAGTGCCCATCCCAATCCTAACGTCGACTACATCTCGTAGCACTGCCCAGCAGAGTCACAACAAAGATCAACCAAGCCAGAGCCCATAATGACTTGTGGCTACACAGGTAAGCTTCCGGGCATGAAGTATTCATCCTTCTCTTTGAGTCTGGGTGAAGCTTTCCGCAAGATGTCATGGCGCTTCTCCATGCATCCCGGCCACTCACTGGTTTCTCCAGGGTGCCCAATCAACCATCCTTCACCCAGTAGTGTATATTGAAAACTTGTCTTCTCGAGTCTTGAAGTCTTGAGGTCTTGAAGATGCAGGACTTGAAGATGTCTTCATGAAGTCGTCGTTTTGACGTGGAGTCCTCCCTCCCTCCTATATATACTGGTGGTATTGGGTGTTTTGCACAAGATTTTACGGCCACGTGCTACCCGTTCCACCGGTGCTCCTCTAGATCGGATTTCCACAGTGCTTAGGCGAAGCCCTGCCGGAATTGCTCCACCACCATCGCCGGAGCGCCATCACGCTGCCGGTGAACTCTTCTTCCTCTCCACTTCCTCTTGCTGGATCAAGACGGTGGAGATCGTCATCAAGCTGCACGTGTGCTGAACACGGAGGTGTCGTCCGTTCGGCGCTAGATCGGAAGGACCATGAGCAAAATCGCAAGACGGTTCGTGATGAGTTCGCGGGATGGATCGTGATGAGATCGCGGGACGGATCGTGATGAATTCGCGGGACGGATCGTGATGTGATCGCGGGACGCTCGGCGATTTGGATCGCGAAGATGTTAGACTACACCAACCACGTTTCTTAACGCTTCCCGCTTAGCGATCTACAAGGGTATGTAGATCCACTCTCCCTCTCGTAGATGCTCATCACCATGGATAGATCTGCGTGTGCGTAGGAATTTTTTTGTTTCCCATGCGACGTTCCCCTACAATGGCATCATGAGCTAGGTCTATGTGCAGATGAGATCTCGAGTAGAACACAAAAGGTTTGTGGGTGTTGATGCTTAGATTGCTTCCTCCCTTGGTCGGATTTTGGTTCAGCGGTATTGTGAGATGAAGCGGCCCGGACCAACATTACTCGTACGCTTATGAGAGACCGGTTCCCTCGACCGCAACTTGTTGCATAGATGGCTTGCGGGTGCCAGTTTCTCTGATTTTAGTTGGATCGGATTCGACAAAGGCGGTCCTTGAGAAGGTTGAAAAGAAACTAGTGTATCACCGTTGTAGTTTTTGCGTAGATGAGAATTGTTCTTGCTAGATACCTGTAGCAGCCACGTAAAACATGCAACAACAACTAGAGGACGTCTAACTTGTTTTTGCAGGGTATGTTGTGATGTGATATGGCCAATTACATGATGTGATATATGTGATGTATGAGATGATCATGTGATGTATAGATTATCACAACTTGCATGTCGATGAGTACGGCAACCAGTAGGAGCCATATGGTTGTCTTTAATTATTGTATGACCTGCGTGTCAATCATTAAGCGCTATGTAATGCTTTACTTTATCGCTAAACGGTAGCAATAGTAGTAGAAGCATGTTGGGCGCGACAACCCCGATGGAGACACGTTGATGGAGATCAAGATGATGGAGATCATGGTGTCTTGCCGATGACGATGGAGATCATGCCAGTGCTTTCAAGATGGAGATCAAAAGCACAAGTTCATGGACATATCATGTCACTTATGATTTGCATGTGATATTAATCCTTTTATGTACCTTGTTTTGCTTAGGACGACGGTAGCATTATAAGGTGATCCCTCACTTAAATTTCAAGATGAATTGTGTTCTCCCCGAGTGTGCATCGTTGCGAAAGTTCGTCGTGTTGAGACACCACGTGATGATCGGGTGTGATAGACTCTACGTTCACATACAGCGGGTGCAAGCCAGTGTTGCACATGCGGAACACTCGGGTTAAACTTGACGAGCCTAGCATGTACAGACATGGCCTCGGAACACAAGAGACCGAAAGGTCGAACATGAGTCATATAGTAGATATGATCAACATGATGATGTTCACCATTGCAACCACCTCAACTCACGTGATGATCGGACTTGAGTTGGTGAATTTGGATCATATATCACTCGGATGACCGGAGGGATGTCAATTTGAGTGGGAGTTCTTAAGTAATATGATTAATTGAACTCATTATCATGAACATAGTCAGTAGTGTCTTTGCAAATTATGTTGTAGATTACCTGCTCGCGTTGTAGCTCCCTTGAATTTTTATATGTTCCTAGAGAAACAGAGTTGAAAGATGATGGTAGCAATATTACGGACGGGGTCCGTGATCTGAGGATTGTCCTCGTTGCTGCATAGAAGGCTTATGTCCTTAATGCACCGCTCGGTGCGCAAACCCCTCTAGCGTCATCTGTAGATGTTGTGAACATCTAACAGGCACGTTCTGATGACTACTTGATAGTTTAGTGTGTCTTGCATTATGGCTTACAATTGAGGCTCCGAAACGTTTTGAACGTCACGGAATATATGAGATGTTCTAAGAGCTGAAATTAGGATCTCAGGCTCGTGCCCGTGTTGCGAGATATGAGATCTCCAACAAGATTCTTTGCCTGCAAGATGAAAGATAATAGCTCAATCGTTGAGCATGTGCTCAGATTGTCTGGGTGCTGCAATCGCTTGAATCGAGTGGGAGTTGATCTTCCAGATAAGATAGTGATTGATATTGTTCTCCAAGTCGCTGTCACTAAGCTACTAGAACTTGGTGATGAACTATAAACGCCAGGGATAGAAATAATGATCCCTGAGCTGTTCGCGATGTTTGACACCGCGAAGGTAGAAATCAAGAAGGAGCATCAAGTGTTGATGGTTAGTAAAACCACTAGTTTCGAGAAGGGCAAGGGCAAGGAGGGAAACTTCATGGATAGCCAGTCAGTTGCTGCTCCGGTGAAGCAACCCAAAGTTGAACCCAAACCCGAGACTAAGTGCTTCGATTATGAGGAGAGCGGTCGTTGAAGCGGAACAACCCTAGATGCTTGGTAGATAAGAAGGCTGGCAACGTCTACAGAAGTATATTTGATATATGTGTTATTGATGTGTGCCTTGCTAGTACTCCTAGTAGCACCTGGGTATTGGATACCAGTTCGGTTGCTAAATGTTAGTAACTCAAAATAAAAGCTACGAAATAAACGGAGAACTAGCTAAGGGTGAGGTGACGATGTGTGTTGGAAATGTTTCCAAGGTTGATGTGATCAACATCGTACGCTCTCTCTACCTTCAGGATTGGTGACAAACCTAAATAAATGTTATTTGGTGTTTTGCATTGAGCATGAACGTGATTAGATCGTGTTTATTGCAACACGGTTATTCATTTAAGTTAGAGAATAATGGTTGTTCTGTTTACATGAATAATACCTTCAATGGTCATGCACCTAGTGAGAATGGTTTGTTGAATCTTGATCGTAGTAATACACATGTTCATAACATTGATGCCAAAAGATACAAAGTTAATAATGATAGTACCACATACTTGTGGCACTACCGCTAAATGTCATATTGGTATAAAGCGCATGAAGAAACTCCATGCTGATGGATATTTGGACTCATTCGATTTTGAATCGGTTGAGACATGCGAACCATGCCTCTTTGGCAAGATGACTAAGGACTCCGTTTCCAGATGGATGGAACGGGCAAGTGATTTATTGGAAATGATACATGTTGATGTATGCAATTCAATGAGTCTTGTAGCGTGCGGTGGATATCGTTATTTTCTTACCTTCACTGATGATTTGAGTAGATATAGTGTATGTTTACTTAATGAAACATAAGTCTGAATCGTTTGAAAGGTTCAAGCTAATTCAGAGTGAAGTTTAAGATCATCGTGACAAGAAGATAAAAAATGCCTGCGATATGATCGTGGAGGTAAATATCTGAGTTACGAGTTTGGCATACAACTTTAGACAATGTGAAAATTGTTTTATTACTCACGCCACCTGGAACACCATAGTGTGATGGTGTGTCCGAACGTCATAGTCGTGCTCTATTGGATATGGTGCGGGTTATGATGTCTCTTGTCGTTTTACTACTATAGTTTTGGGGTTATGCATTAGAGACAACTGCATTCACTTTAAATAGGGCACCATCTAAATCCGTTGAGATGACATAATGTGAATTATGGTTTGGTAGAAACCTAAGCTATCATTTCTGAATATTTGGGGCTGCGACGCTTGTGTGGAAAAATGTTTTCACCTAATGAGCTCAAACCCAAAGCGGACAAATGCATCTTCATAGAATACCCTAAGAACAGTTGGGTGAACCTTCTATCTCAGATCCAAGCATAAAGTGTTTGTTGCTGAAACGGGTCCTTTCCCGAGAAAAGGTTTCTCTCGAAAGAATTGAGTAGGAGGAAGATAGAACTTGATGAGGTTGTTGAACCTTTGTTTCAACTAGAGAGTAGCGCAGCGTAGAAAGATGTTTCTGTGGAACCTACGTCAGTTGAAGAGGAAGTAAATGATGATGATCATGAAGCTTCGGATCAAGTTACGATCGAACCTCGTAGGTCGACAAGGATGTGTACTGCTCCTGATCGGTACAACAACCCTGTCTTGGAGGTCATGTTGTTGGACAACAATGAGCCTACGAGCTGTGGAGAAGCGATGATGGGCCCGGATTCCGACAAATGGATAGAGGCCATGAAATCCGAGAAAGTATCCATGTATGAAAACCAAGTGTAGACTTTGGTAGACTTGCTCGTTGGACGGCAGGTCGTTGAGTACAAATGGACTTTTAAAATGAAGACAGATGCTGATGGTAATGTCACCATTTATAAAGCTCGACTTGTCGCAAAGAAGTTTCCGGCAAGTTCAAGGAGTTGACTACGATGAGACTTTCTCACTCGTAGCGATGCTAAAGTCTGTTGGAATTATGTTAGCAGTTGCTGCATTTTTCAATTATGAAATCTGGCAGATGGATGTCAAAACATCGTTTCCTTAACGGTTTACTTGAGGAAAGGTTGTATGTGATACAACCAGAAGGGTTTGTCAGTCCTAAGGATGCTAAAAGGTGTGCAAGCTTTTGTGATTCTTCTATGAACTAAAGCAAGCATCTCGGAGTTGGAATATACACTTTGATGAGGTGATCAAAGTTTTTGAGTCTATACAAAGTTTATGAGAAACTTGTATTTGCAATAAAGTGAGTGGGAGCACTATAGAGTTTCTGATAAGTATATGTGGATGACATATTGCTATTCGGAAATAATGTGGAATTTCTGGAAAGCATAAACGGTTGTTTGGAAAGTGATTTTCAAAAGAAGACCTGAATAAAGCTACCTAATTGTTGAGCATCAAGATCTATAAAGATAGATCAAGATGCTTGATAAGACTTTCAATGAGTACATACCTTGAAAAGATTTTGAAAGAGTTCAAAATGGATTAGCCAGAGAGAAGTGTTCTCGCCTGCTTTGTAAGGTGTGGAGTTGAGTGAGACTCAAAGCTCGACCACGGCAGAAGAAAGAGAAAGGACGAATGTCGTCCCATATGCCTTAGCCATAGGCTCTGTATAGTATGCCATGCTGTGTACCGCACTTGTGTGTGCCTTGCCATGATTCCGTCTAGGGGTACAAGAGTGATCCAGGAGTGGATCACTGGACAACGGTCAAGATTATCCTTAGTAACTAAAAGACTAAGGAGATGTTTCTTGATTATGGAGGTGATAAAGAGTTCGTCGTAAAGAGTTACGTCGATGCATGCTTTAACACCAATCCGGATAACCCGTAGTAGCAATCTGGATACATATAGTGGAGCAGCCAGTTGGAATAGTACCAAGTGGAGTGTGGTGGCAGTCTTTACGGTTTGACATAGAGATTTGCAAAGTACACACGGATCTGAATGTCGCAGACCCGTTGACTATAAGACATCTCTCACATGCAAAGCATGATCGAGCCCCAGAACTCATTGGGTGTTAGATTCATAACAGTGCGAATCACATGCTGATGTGAACTAGATTATTGACTCTAATGCAAGTGGGAGACTGTTGGAAATATGCCCTAGAGGCAATAATAAATTAGTTATTATCATATTTCCTTGTTCATGATAATCGTTTATTATCCATGCTATAATTGTATTGATCGAAGACTTAGATGCATGTGTGGATACATAGACAAAACCATGTCCCTAGTATGCCTCTAATGGACTAACTCGTTGATCAAAGATGGTTAAGGTTTCCTAGCCATGGACATGAGATGTCATTTGATAATGGGATCACATGATTAGAAGAATGGTGTGATGAACAAGACCCAAACTACAAACGTAGCATATGATCGTGTCAGTTTATTGCTACTGTTTTCTGCATGTCAAGTATATGTTCCTATGACCATGAGATCATGCAACTCACTGACACCGGAGGAGTGCCTTGTGTGTATCAAACGTCGCAACGTAACTGGGTGACTATAAAGGTACTCTACAGGTATTTCCGAGGGTGTCTGTTGAGTTGGCATGGATCAAGAATGAGATTTGTTACTCCGTGTGACGGAGAGGTATCTCAGGGTCCACTCGGTAATACAACATCACAACAAGCCTTGCAAGCAATGTGACTAAGTGTTAGTCACAGGATCTTGTATTACGGAACGAGTAAAAAGACTTGCCGGTAATGAGGTTGAACTAGGTATGGAGATACCGACGATCGAATCTCGGGCAAGTAACATACCGAAGAACAAAGGGAACATCATACGGGATTAACTGAATCCTTGACATAGAGGTTCGACCGATAAAGATCTTCGTAGAATATGTAGGAACCAATATGGACATCCAGGTCCCGCTATTGGTTATTGACCGTAGAGGTGTCTCAGTCATGTCTACATAGTTCTCGAACCCGCAGGGTCTGCACACTTAAGGTTTGGTGACGTTTCGGTAGTATAGAGTTATGTATGGTGGTGAACGAAGGTTGTTCGGAGTCCCGGATGAGATCCCGGACGTCACGAGGAGCTCCGGAATGGTCCAGAGGTAAAGACTCATATATAGGAAGTCCTATTTTGGTCGCCGGAAAAGTTTTGGGCTCATCGGTAGTGTACTAGGAGTGCCGGTAGTGTACCGGGAGACCTCCGGGAGGGGTATTTCGACCCAAGAGGCTTCATGGGCTGTGGGAGAGTGAATATCAGCCCTTAGTGGGCTGGTGAAAACTCTCACACAAGGCCCATGTGGCTGGAGAAGAAAACCCAATAGGAAAAGGTGAAAAAAGGGGGAAAAAGGGGAGGAATCCTAGTCCTACTAGGATTGGAGGAGAGTCCTCCAATCCTAATAGGTTCGGCCGACTCCTATGGGGCCTTGGCCTTGGGCCAGCCCTCCTCCTCCCTCCCTCCTATATATACTGGTGGTATTGGGTGTTTTGCACAAGATTTTACGGCCACGTGCTACCCGTTCCACCGGTGCTCCTCTAGATCGGATTTCCGCAGTGCTTAGGCGAAGCCCTGCCGGAATTGCTCCACCACCATCGCCGGAGCGTCGTCACGCTGCCGGTGAACTCTTCTTCCTCTCCACTTCCTCTTGCTGGATCAAGACGGTGGAGATCGTCATCAAGCTGCACGTGTGCTGAACGCGGAGGTGCCGTCCATTCGGCGCTAGATCGGAAGGACCGTGATCAAGATCGCGAGACGGTTCGTGATGAGTTCGCGGGACGGATCGTGATGAGTTCACGGGACGGATCGTGATGAGATCGCGGGACGGATCGTGATGAGATCGCGGGACGGATCGTGATGAGTTCGCGGGACGGATCGTGATTGGATCGCGGGACGGATCGTGATGTGATCACGGGACGCTCGACGATTTGGATCGCGAAGATGTTCGACTACACCAACCGCGTTTCTTAACGCTTCCCGCTTAGCGATATACAAGGGTATGTAGATCCACTCACCCTCTCGTAGATGCTCATCACCATGGATAGATCTGCGTGTGCGTAGGAAATTTTTTGCTTTCCACGCGACGTTCCCCTACATTTGCCTCCTCAAAAAGTGAGTCCCATCCATTTCTGTTAGTTCTTGCAACCCATTTCTTGTTGGCTTGACACATGAGATGGCATTCAAGATATCTTGATCCTTCTTTTGTAAAGGTTGCGACAAAGTATTTGCATTTCCCAATATATGCAACATCATGTGCAAATTAAAATCAAAATCAAAGGTCCTAAAATATGCTACAAGACCGTGTGCCTGAGATTTCTTATCACTTTTGCCTTTTTTCTCAACATGTTTCAGAACAGACATAATTGATGGGAACAATTCCACTAGACCTGAAAGAGTCCTATAGTGTGAACCCAATGTGTGTCACCGGCTCTTTGAAGAGTTTGTTTCTGATTTAATCCTGTGTCAGTGCTAATCTGACCACTCCCTACAACGACGGAGACAGGAGGGGGGGGGGGCGAGCAGAGGCTGGCCCCCCAACGATCGATCGAACCTAAAAGATGTAACGTACAAGGAAAGATAGAAAGGCTTGTACACATGTATTTGCCCCCCACACCCACACCCACACCCACATCAGATTATCTCACGTCAAGTATTAATAAAAAGAGGAAAAAAACCATGCTAAAAAAGCCCACTAGTGCCGGCCGATGGGCATTGGGTCTGCCGTTCTGGACTCTGGTCCTTAATCAGTGTATACATATGGGTAGGAACACTGTCATTATTCATAAGATTAGAAGTAGAGTTTCATTATTTCAATGTAATTTTATTTATGAAGGACGTGCGGCTAATAGAAACGCACACAACCTTGTCAAATATTCACTCTCTTTCGGTCTGGGACGTCATATCTGGTCGGTTGGGTCAATCCCAGGCTCCGATTTGTATTCCATATCGTGTGGACTTTGATGAATAAATTGGCTTTTTCCTCTTAAAAAAAATTAGTGTATACATGGGATTAGACGCTGCCGTTCCAGTTTCGACGCTCTCGCCGCCTGTTCGTTTCTTTCCTGGCCGCCCGCCTCTTCTCGCCTCGTCTGCTCTCGATCTAGCCCTGCTGGCTGGCTGCTGCTCTACATCAGTCCATCCGAGTTACAGATTCAGGTATTTAGCTGCTGCACATGTCAATTCTTCCCCAGTCCCGCTTAACCAACGATTTTTGTTTTAGTGTCGAATTGATACTCCAGAGTCCAGATTTATTTTTGTTTTAGTATAATTAGGTTGCGTAATTTGTGGCTATGATCTTTATGAAGAATTCCTATCTTCTTATTTTGTACATGTCCCATAATTACCATCATTAGTATTGGACTATTGGCATGTCCGTGAGTGTTGTACTGCCTGCCGTACTGGTGTGTCTCAGGCCACTTTCTATTTTTGTGAATTGTGATACAAATTACCTTCTATTAGTTCCTAATCTTTTCCATTGCAATCCAGCAGGCGGCAGCTATGAAGAGGAAAGCAGAGTCAAACACCGTTATGATTAATGTTTTTTTAAGCCGGTTGCTTTAAGTTCTCAACCTGCTGAAAGATTATGAAGATCATTGATGTATTGTGTCAGAAACTTCAATACAAATCTTTGGATATTTTAAATGCCTTGGATTCTGTTTCTAACACAAAGGTCCTACTTGGTGAGCTAAGGGAACATGGTTGGGAATCTCTCTTAGAGGAGGTCAAATACTTTTGTGTCACGCACGAGATTGATATCCCAGATTTGGACCGCAAGTATGTTCTTCTACTTTCTAAAATTATTTAACTTATATTAAGTTGTATCTTTGTTGCTTTTTATCTTGAGAATTGAGCTGACTTTGTAATGAAATTTGTAGGTATGTTGATGTTACCAAATCTCGAAATAAGCATGACAACACAACAATGCTCCACCACTACAAAGTTGATGTTTTCAGTGTTGCAATTGATCAACAATTGAGCGAACTGAATGATCGATTCAGTACCCAAGTAACCGAGCTCCTTACTCTTTGTTCATCATTGGATCCAAGGCATCAATCATTTGATATCTCAAAGATAAGCACCCTCACAGAAAAATTTGATATCCCAAAGATAAGCTCCTTACTCTTCAGCAAAACCTTGTTCTACATGATTATTTTTGTACTGTTTTTTTTCACTTGGCTTGGCTTGCCCCCCCCCCTCCCCCATACCCAAATCCTGGCTCCGCCACTTACTCCCTATGGCTTTTATTTCCTTCACTCTAGTGGTGGAGCGTGACACGAAACGTAGGTCAGGCCAGTTCAACAAAGAGTCGGCCGTAAGCTGGGCATTGCTGCTAGTGCGCCAAATCAACGTTAAATCCTAAGAGAAAACATGTAGAGAAGGGCGTGTCATGGCCCAGTATGGTCCACCCGACGCTCCGCCCCTGCTTCTCTCGATGTTTCTCTCTAATCATATCCTTTCTTTTGCAAGAAGTTCCAACCACATTGAATAAAACGGAGATCATGTAGAAAAAAATCTGCAATATCGTCATGCTTCTTTGATACTGCCACAATAACCAATTAAAGTTGATGAGGAAAGTAGTGCACATAATATGCTGACTTGTTGTCTTGCATAATCTTTGCTTTCAAACCATTAAACTCACCACGCATATGGGTGACCTTGATGTGCCTGTACCATTATCCGATCAGGTGACTGGTTTTTGTTCAAAAAGTATATATCAATCCATAGTCTAGATCAAGCAAAGTCCATGGAGAAAAGCAAATCAACAAACTAGGGCAAAAAAATAACTACTGTACTAGGCTATTAGACTAGATAGAACATACATAAGAGAGAGAGAGGAGATGAGGCAATGTAATGTAATTACCTCACATTTTAGGGTATAATTATTGTTGTTGTCGATCTGGCCATCTGGCTGCGCCCGGCTGAGGCGGCGTCGCCCGTCGCGGCGAGGCACCAGGAGCACGAACCGACAAGAAAGAGATCAGATGCGAATTGGAAAAGGAAAAGACGAGTAGAGGACGGCTGATGCGGTTGCATACATGTCTCACGATGATTAATTAGTCATTACGGCAAGGAGTCAATGACTCGTCCTGGCCTCGTGGGTTGTTCACTTTGTACGCTCATGGCGCTCATGTGCTGTTCACTTTGGGCGCTCACGTGATAACCTTTCGTTGATCGGGTCAGTCACAAATTTTTAATGGGTTCATACCTAGTAAACATGCATGTACTTGCATGTACGGAGCAAAATCCGTTGGATTCAACTGAACCCAATGCTTATATGGTGGCTTTGCCGTTGTCTCTCACAAGGAAAACCGTGTTTCTTGTGAAAGAAGAAAAAGAAAACATGCATTTTTTTTTATTTCCGAGAAGCATGGCTGTACATCTCGTAAAAGCAAAATTGTGCCTCTTCCGAAAAGAAAAACAGAAAATGCGTTTTTTTTATTTCCGAGAGGCACATTTGTGCCGCTCGTGAAAGTAAAACCATGTATCTCGTGAAAAAACCCAGAAAACACATATTTGTTTTCCGTTTTCGAGAGTCACGGTCGTGCCTCTCGTGAAAAAAAAACTATACTTTTCGAAAAAGACAAAAAACATGTTTTCTCGAAAAAAAAAGTTTTTCCATTTTTTTGTCCAGAAGTTAAGAAAGCCCAATGAAAAACCGAAACATCGAAAAACCCACCTAAAAAACCGAATATGCGTGTGAAAAAAAACTGAAGAAAACGCTCAGGGTGCGTCACGTGACAATGACTGAAAACACGTCAAGTGACGACACGTGAGAGTGATCGTTGGGAAGCTTCCGAAAAAACGCTCGCCAACTAGTTGCCCTCTTTGTTATCCGTCTACAATTAATTCCTCGTTCATGTGAGGGCCTGCTATTCCTCTGATTTGAAAGATCACGGCCATGTTAGAGGAGCTCCTATTTCGTGCACAGCCTGCGTGACACGCAAACGAGCAGGCGCCGTACACACTTCTGGGCCTGCCTATGAGCTGGGCGACACGCCCCTGCTTTTTTATTCCTGCCTTTTTTTGTTTTTTTCTTTCTTAAAATGCATCAGGATATTGAAAAGGTTACAAATTTTAGAGAAAATGCAATTTTTTAAAAAACATTGTTCACATACTAAAAAAATCTCGAGTGTAAAAACTGTTCACGAATTATCCCTCAAAAACAGTGTTCACTAATTAATAAATTGTCCCTGGTTAATATTAGCAAATCACTAAATGTAAAAATCTAGAACATAAAAAAATGTTTGTGATTTTGGAAAAATGTTTGTGATTTGTAAATAAAGTTCATGGATTCAAAAAATGTTCACAAATACAGATGAATATTTTAATCTAATTAATTGACCATGCATTAGAAAAATGTTCTTGTATAAAAAGTATTTGTGATTTTTAGAAATGTTCGTGTATTCCAAAAACGATCGTGAATTAAAAAACATATGCACAATATTCCGATAAATGTTCAAGAATTAAAAACACTTTCGTTTGAAAACTATTACCTAATTCTAAAAGAAGTTTATGAATTCAAAATGTGCACATACTTGGGGAAATTTTATTTGTCAATTTTAAAATTGTTCATGAATTGAAAAAATGATCGCGGTTCGCAAATTTCAAAAAAATGTTAACAAAACAAAAAGTGAAAGGGAAAAGGAAAATAAGTATGAAAAATAAAATAAAAAATAAAGAGAAAAGAAGAGAAAAACATGCGCTAAAAAAGAAGAAGTAAATGTCAGTTATGGGAAGGTTCTAGAACCCAGTATCGGCCGGCCATACAAATGATGTGGCGCCTGGGAGGGTATGCTCTAGGTTGCTATCCAGTGACCCACATGCCAAATAGAAATTATCCATATTTAGAGCTCCTCCGGCTTGGCAAAATCCGTGTGTGGAGTAGGGTGGAATGGCCCAATTCCGTGAGATCTAACTTGCCAAAACGTCATATGTTTTAGCATGGAAAATTGAACGACTAAGGATGGCAACTTTGTTTAGCAAGCATGACGAATCCATGTCATCTTCGTTTTTTTGTGAGAAATTGCCATGCTTGCTAAAGAAAGTTTTCATCCTTATGATAACATAATTTTCCATAAAATTGTTTGATTTGTCATGCATAAAATTTTGACGTCGGTTTTTTAGCATTTTCCGTACTTCTTAGTTGTGAGTGGAGCTTTTTTGGGGAGGGGGGAGGGGTGTTGTCTCTTTCGGGAGGGTATGCTATCGTTACCCTCATCTTAATAGTGATCTTGGTTGGACTGTGCGTGGTAAATATATTTCATTACATAGAAAATACAGGCCGAAATTCTCAACTTCGTCTACACATGAAGAACTTGGTGATGATTGGAGTCGAGGAGACTAGGTCAAAGAAGAAGTATCGGCATTCGGTCTGAAGGCCATGCCTGCGATGACTAAAAACCTAATGTAACTACTCGTTGAAGCCGATGGATCGGGGTTGCCCTCCCCGTAACCTGCCATCAAAGCGACAACATAGGGGAGGCTAATACACAGGTACGCCGACAAAGCCTAGAAGGGAAGAGTTTGCCCTCCGACCGTTTACAAGGGGAAGATAGTTAGTTTTGGTAACGACCCCAATAAATTCCAAACATTCGGATTTTAGCATTTCATCTCAAACGTATTCATATGGCAACTTTAGTTGCCAGGAGGCGGCAACTTTAATTGTTAAGACATGGCAACTTTGTCATAGTTTAAAAAGTTGTCATGTTTGCCAACTAAAATTGCCACCCCCAGCATACTAAACTTGCCACCTCGTGTCAACTAAAGTTGCCAGTTCGGAATGAATACTTAAATTTCAAACATCCAGGGTTTATCATTTCCGTTTGTTAATGTAATTAGAGGCCTTTTGACGGGGTTATTACCCCTAGGTAGGCCAAAGCAATGGGGTCTTCCTCCTTTCGCTTCGAAGAAAAACTACGCGGCCGGCTGGCCGTGGCCGGCTGAGGGCCGGCTGGCACAAGCCGGTGCCGGCTGACACCCCGAACGGTTGGACGAGGAGCCAGCTGGACCCTCGACCGTCCAGGCGTGGCCGGCTGCCTCCGGGCCGGCTCTTCCGTTGACCTTGGGACGGACATGCGACGTATCGTCACTCTGCGCGCGGGTACGACGATGCGACGCCCGGCACGACGGGCGGCTCTACAGCTATAGTGGCCGTTGATGCACTATAGAGCGTGGCTACAGTCCAACCGTCCCGACCACTGACCTCGACGAGCACGACCGGGCATGGGAACAGTGCCGACACGCCCTCGCCACTCGATTACCTGCCTCGGCATGGCTACAGTGCAGCCGGCCATACCGACGACCTCGGCCGACTGGCGCTAGGCGACGCCAACCCGGTGACCCATGCTGCGGCAGGTGGGCAAGGGCCAATCATCGGGTCGGCTGGTGGGCCCCGGCAGGAGATGGGACCGCTCAGCCGGTGGCCCCTACGAGCGACAAGACGGCACGAATGGCGGGTCCCTCTGGCCAGCCGAAGGGACCACCAGCCGGGTCCCCCCACCTTTGTAATTAGAATATATTATAAGAGCCAGGGGTTGGCCTATAAAACCCCTCAAGCCCCCATGCAACGGGGACGGACGCACACGCTCGAACGATCATCTCCACACACACACACCACTCCTTCTAGCGGTGAAGGAAGAGGAGCCGGCTGCCCCTTCTTCCTCCTCTAGACACAGCTCCAGG
Organism: Hordeum marinum; assembly: GCA_022496015.1. Lineage (NCBI taxonomy): Eukaryota > Viridiplantae > Streptophyta > Magnoliopsida > Poales > Poaceae > Hordeum > Hordeum marinum. Next base: position 244,943,391 of record CM039672.1, read on the forward strand.
AGCACCATTGTATCTATACCCATCCATCTAACTAAACCAAGTAGGACTAGGGGTATTACCTCCCCCAGAGGGCCCTGAACCTGGGTACATCGTGTGTCGATACCGCTTGTGCCCAATCTCGCACCCGGAGCCCGTCGGCGTCCTTCGGCCCTAACCACCTACGATAAGCCACCCTATGGCATCTGTCGTGAGAAAACGACGACAGTTGGCGCCCACCGTGGGGCCGTACGCGGCGCCGGCTGGATTCATGCTCCAGGCAGGACCCCTCGCCATTCCCCGCCGTCGCCGCTCGTCCCGGCGAAATCGTGGGGGGCTTGCTTCGGCACGCCCTATGGGAAACTCCGTCGGCCTCACGGCCGACATCGACGCGCTCACCGAGTGCTTCAGCAGGCTCAGCCTCGCCGGGGCTCCGGCCGCTGACGAGTATCCCGTGGGGGTGCTCGTCTGCGTTGGTCCGCCCACGGCAGTGAGCGCACTCGCTGCGACTCAGTCCAGCGGCTCCCACAATCGCGTGGGAGTAATGGCCATCACCTCCTCCACCGCTTCTGGACGGGTGCGGGTCACGGCTACCGCTATTGCTACCCGCGTCGGCACGTCCGACCCGCTCGGCACGGCTCTCCGGGGCTTAAGCACTCCAATCGCCCCGACGGCAAACCCCGACACCGCCGTGGCCGATCTCGAGGCGGCTCGTCGCGTCCTGTTCGAGGACGCCACCGCCCTCGCGACCACGCGGCGCCGCATGGAGGCGGCATAGCGGGAGTACGCTTCCGCCTACGGACTCACCCCGGATGGCTCCAAGCCCAGCCGGCGTGGGGCTATGCGCGACCGCGGTCGCGTGGTCACCGAACTCCTTAGCGGCAAAATGCCCGTCTACGACACCCCCGCGGCCAACCTGCGGGCCCTCAAGGTGACCCATGACGAACTGGCCACCTTGGAGGGCGAAGAGCGTGTCACCCACGAGCGCCACATCAAGGAGCTCATCGATGCTGCCGATGCGCAGCAGCATCTGCTTGTGGTGGGCGGCGCCGCCACTGAAGGCCCCTGGCCCGAGCGCGAGGGCATGCGAATTGCCGGCCTCCAGGCGGCCCAGTACTCTTGCTCCCCTCGCGTCTCCAGCCGCCGGGCCGGAGAAACAACCCTGACCCTCTCAGACATCGAGGAGCGAGCAGCCGACGCACCAATGAGCCGCCTCGGAGCGGCCGCCACCACGAAGCGCCGGCATATGGCAGCCGGCGTAGCCATGGGCACACGTCGCCATCGCGGCGCGAGTCAGGACAGTCGACGCCACCCACCGTCCATCCCGAGATCTTGGCTCGGCTCGGACCACGCGTCCCCCGCAGCGAGAAAGACGCCCGCAACCGCCTCGACAAACTCACACAATCCGCCCTCCTCGAGGAGGAGGGATCGATTGGTCCGGCCTGCTTCAGCCCCTGGATCTGCATTGAGCCATTCCCAACCGGCTTCATGCTCCCTAGGGACACCCCGAAATACAACGGGGCCGCCAAGCCCGAAGACTGGCTGATCGACTACACCACCACGGTGGGCATTGCCAGGGGGAACAAGCGCATAGCCGTTCGCTATGCCCCCCTCACGCTGATCGGCTCGGCCCACACCTGGCTCAACAGCCTGGCGGCCGACAGCATCAACACCTGGATGGACTTCAAGGAGGCCTTCGTCAGCAACTTCACCGGTACCTACAAGCGGCCTAGCCGTCCCCGTGAACTCGCCATGTGCATTCAGGGGCTAGACGAATCCCTCCGCGACTACCTCACCTGGTGGACCGAGCTCCGCAACTCCTGCGAGGGAGTGCACGAGGTGCAAGCTGTGCAATACTTCATCGAGGGCTGTCGGGACGGCACCCCTCTCAAACATAAGCTCTTGTGCTCCGAGCCGGCCACGCTTGCCGAGCTCATGACCAAGGCAAACAAATACGCCATGGCCGATTCGGCCATCCGGGTCAAGATGACCCCGCCTGCCAAGGCGATGACGATACCAGCCATGACCCGGGCGGCAGCCGACAACCGGCAGCCGCAGAACAACAAACGCAAGAATGACCAGTCGGATCCCCGCTATGGGAGCCGGCAGAACAATACCGTCGAGGATCAGGAGCCGGCTGCCAAGCCTTCCGGCCAGCGCCAGCGCACCGGCAAGGCTGCCTGGCAGCCAAAGCTCACCTTCGAGGAAATTCTCGACCTCCCCTGCAAGAACCATTCAGGGGCCAAACCCTCTACGCACACGCTCCGACAGTGCAGCTTCTCGCAGCGATTGGCCCGGGGGGACGGCCTTCCGGCTCCTACCGTGCTGCTAGCCCGTGCGCCGGCCCCGACCCAAGCTGCCACCCCGGCACCGGCTCCGGCTCCGGCCCAAAACAACGGTCGTCTAATCGACCAGTTCCCCAATCAGGACGGTTGCTATGTCGTCTTCACCAGTGAAGAGACGGGCAAACACACTCAGCACCAGCTCTGCCGTGAGGTGAACGCCACCATGCCGGCAACTCCCCAGTTCATGCACTGGTCGGAGTAGCCGGTCACTTGGAGCTAGGCCGATCACCCTGCCGTGATGCCGAATCCCGGCAGCTATGCCTTGCCCTCGACCCCACCATCGCCACCAAGGAGTGAACTTGCCGCTTCTCGTAGGTGCTGATAGATGGCGGCAGCAGCATCAACATTCTCTACCTCAACATGATGCACAAGCTGGGGCTGAAGATAGAAGACCTGCAGGCAAGCCGGACGGTCTTCCACGGCATCGTGCCTGGGAAGTCCTGCTCCCCTATCGGCAAGATCACGCTTGACGTCCTCTTCGGTGGACCCGGCCACTTCCGCCGTGAGCCAGTGCTGTTCAAGGTCGTGGACCTTGCGAGCCCCTACCATGCGCTGTTGGGCCGACCGGCTCTTGTCAGCTTCATGGCGGTCCCCCATTATGCCTACCTCAAGCTCAAGATACCGGGCCGCAAGGGGATCATTGCCATCAAGGGCGACTACAAGACGTCGCTCGAGTGCGCTCGAGACGATAGCCGGCTGGCCGAGGCCCTGGAGATCGCCGAGGGGAAACGGCAGCTCGACCGGCTCGTAGCCCTTGCTGTCAGCCAGCGGCCGTGCCGGCTCCTCCCTCACAATCCGTCGGCGAGGCCTCCTTCCAGCCCTCCAAAGACACCAAGAAAATCCCGCTCGACCCGGCCAACCCGGCTCAGTGCGTCACCATCGGCTCCCGCCTCAACAGCAAATAGGAAGGCGAGCTCGTCGACTTCCTCCGTGAGAATCGGGACATCTTTGCATGGTCCCACAAGGACATGTCGGGTGTTCTGAGGAAGTTTACCGAGTACAAAGTCCACGTCTGGCCGGATGTCAAGCCAGTCAAGCAACCCCTGCGCCGTTTCTCCGAGGAGAAGCGACATACTATAGGCGAAGAGATCGCCCAGCTGCTCATAGCCGGATTCATCATAGAAGTGTTCCATCCGGACTGGCTGGCCAACCCAGTTCTGGTGCTGAAGAACAACAAGATCTGGCGCATGTACATCGACTACACTAGCCTGAACAAGGCATGTCCCAAAGACCCGTTCGCCCTACCGCGGATCGATCAAGTCATCGATTCCATGGCCGGTTGCGACTTGCTGTCTTTCCTGGACGCCTACTCTAGCTACCACCAGATCAAACTGGACCCGGAAGATCGGGTCAAGACCTCCTTCATCATGCCCTTCAGGGCCTACTGCTACATCACCATGTCCTTCGGCCTGAAGAATGCAGGCGCCACCTTCCAACGGTGCATGCAGAAGTGCCTCCTGCCTCAAATAGGCAGGAATGTCCACGTCTACGCCGACGACATTGTCGTCAAGACCAAGAAGCATTTTAGCCTCCTCAATGACCTCCGGGAGACCTTCGCGAACTTGCGCGAGTACAAGATCAAGCTCAACCCGGAGAAGTGTGTTTTCGGCGTCCCCGCCGGCTAACTCTTGGGTTTCTTCATGTCCGCCCGTGACATCGAAGCTAACCCCGAGAAGATCAGCGTGATCGAGCGCATGCCGAAGCCGACCCGGCTCCGCGACGTCCAGAAGTTCACCGGCTGCCTCACCTCGCTCAACCGGTTCATCAGTCGGCTAGGGGAGAAGGCTTTGCCCCTCTACGGGCTCCTTCGCAAGGCGGCTCTAATCGAGCCAGGTCAAACCAAGAAGCCAGGCATCTTTGACTGGCCTGATGAGGCGGACGAGGCCTTCCGCGGCCTCAAGAAGGCTCTCACTCGCGCGCCCATCATGGCTACGCCGGCTGAGAAGGAACCACTGCTCACCTACATCGCGGCGACCACACGTGTCATCAGCGTTGTCCTGGTGGTTGAGCGGCCGGAGGAGGGCAAGTCCCTGCCGGTCCAGCGACCCGTCTACTACCTCAGCGAGGTCCTCTCCGCGTCCAAGTAGAACTACCCCCACTACCAAAAGATGTGTTATGGCATATACTTCGCCGCTAAGAAGGTCAAGCAGTACTTCTAGGAGCATACCATTACTGTGGTGAACACAACCCCGCTCGGCGAGATCATGAGCGATCGGGAATCCACCGGCCGGATCGCCAAATGGGTCATCATCCTCGCCGATCATGAGATCCCGTACGAGCCAAGAACCGCCATCAAGTCACATGCGTTGGCGGATTTCCTCATCGACTAGGCGGAGACGGAGTTCGTTCCGCCTCCCCCAGACTTCACGCATTGGCGCATGCACTTCGACGGCTCGAAAATGAGGACCGGCCTGGGTGCCGGCATAGTCCTCACCTCCCCGAAAGGTGATCAGCTCAAATACGCCCTCCAGATCCACTTCGCCGCCTCCAACAACGTGGTCGAGTATGAGGCCATCGTCCATGTCCATGGTAATAGAAAGGAGATCGGCATCAGGCGCATCCTCTGCTTCGGCGACTCCGACCTCATGGTGCAGCAAGTCTCTGGTGAATGGGACGCCAGGGACGCCAACATGGCTAGCTACCGCTTCCTCGTACAATAGCTCACTAGCTCCTTCGAGGGCTGTGAGTTTCATCACATCCCACGAGCGGACAACGAAGCGGCCGATACGTTGGCAAAGATCGGCTCCACCCGGCAAGCCATCCCAGCCGGCGTCTCCCTCGAACGGCTGCTCAAGCTTTTGATCAAGCCCTCCCCGGAGTCAGAGTCAATCTTCGTGTCGGCTGGCGTCGCCGGCCCATCGACGGCCTAGGCCGCCTCTCTGGCACCTTCACCACCGGCTCCCGAACCGTCGACCGCCCAGTCGGCTCCGATCGAGTCGGCGACCGCCATGATGATCATCGACCAGTCGGCCTTGGGGGCTGGCGAACTAGCCCCGGGGGTTGACCAACCAGTCTCGGGGGCTCCCGAGCCGGTCCCGGGGGCTAGCGAGCTGGTCCCGAGGGCTGACCAACCAGTCCTGGGGGCTCCCGAGCCGGCCCCCGTCTCGGCCCCCTCATGGGCCCAACCCATCCTAGCGTTTCTTTTGCGGGGCGAGCTGCCTCCGGACGAGACTTTGGCAAGGCAAATCCAGCGCCGGGCCACGGCCTACGGCATCATCAACAATGAGCTCGTCCACCGCAGCACCACCGGCGTCTTCGAGCGATGCGTCGAGCCAGAAAAGGGTCTTGAGATCCTCCTCGACATTCACCAGGGAGAGTGCGGGCATCATGCCGCCTTCCAGACCCTGGTGGCCAAGGCTTTCCGCCACGGTTTCTTCTGGCCGACGGCTCTCAAGGCGGCCAAGAAGTTGGTCGACGAGTGCGAGGGCTGCCAATGCTTTAGCGCGCAAAGCCACCTGCCGGCAACGAACTTCCAAACCATCCCCCTCTCGTGGCCTTTCGCCGTTTGGGGGCTGGACATGGTGGGCCCATTGAAGACCGCTCGAGGCGGCATGACACACTTGCTGCTGGCTGTCGACAAATTCACCAAGTGGATCGAGGTGCGACCAATCAAGAAGCTGGACGGCCCCACGGCCGTCCGGTTCATCGACGACATCACGGTGCGCTATGGTGTTTCTCACAACATCATCACTGACAACGGTACGAACTTCGCCAAAGGGGCGCTTGCACGCTTCTGCTCCAAGCAAGGAATCCGGCTTGACCTGGCCTTCGTTGCTCATCCGGAGTCAAACGGCCAGGTCGAGAGGGCGAACGGCCTCATCCTCTCCGGCATCAAGCCCCGGCTCGCGACGCCGCTGGCAAGGTCGGCCGACTACTGGATCGACGAACTGCCGACCTTCCTTTGGAGTCTCAGGACCACCCCGAACCGTTCAACCGGCTACACTCCCTTCTTCCTTGTGTATGGGTCCGAGGCAATCATCCCCATCGACATCGAGTTCGATTCGCCTCGGGTCGCCCTATACACGGAGAAGGACGCAAAGGAGGCAAGAGAAGACGGAGAAGGATGCGTCGACCTACTCGAGGAAGCTCGCGAACTAGCCTTGAGCCGGACGACGATCTACCAGCAGAAGCTCCGGCACTACCACAGCAAGCGGATCCGGCCACTCTCGTTCCGCGAGGGGGACCTGGTCCTCAGGCGGGTCCAACGAACAGCCGGACAACACAAGATGTCCTCCCCATGGGAGGGCCCATTCATGACCAGCAAGGCACTGCACAACAACGCATACTATCTAATAGATGCCCATAAGCCATCGAAGTGCAAAAGAGATGCCTCCGGAGAGGAGACGGAGCGCCCATGGAACGCGGCCCTTCTATGCCCTGTTTTACTGCTGAAGGAACCAGTGTATGTATGTATCCCCACCCTTTTGGGCTTATGAATGCAATGTGTGCCCCAAGCCGGCTCTTGGGGCACGCCCCGTTTCATTTCCCTCAAAAGTGTTCCTCACTCACCGGCTCCCCGACCCGGCTCCCGGGCCCGGGGGCTAGCCGGCTGGACCTAGAACGCCTCTCCGGAAACTGGTTAAGTAATGTGAGCCGGCCAAACTTCCCCACCCTTACCAGCTACAGAACCGGCTCCCGGCTGTCCGGCTGACGGGGCCTCAGGGCGGCAAGGTTTGGCTCACACGAAAGGTCAAAACAAAAGGAGACCCCTTCTAGGCCCAGCCTGACCATCGCGTCTCTACCACTCTACTTATCCCAAAAAGCCCTCACGATTCCTAAGTTTTGAACCGGCTCCCTTGAGGAGGACGCCCCGACCCAGCTATAGACTGGTCCCCGGCTGTCAGGCTGGCGGGGCCGAAACCAAAGGGGAAAAGGAGTAGAAACGAAAAGAGTCAAGCGGGCAAAAAAGGATAAGGACGAGGCAGCATGAGTAACAAGGCAAACACGACAAACTATTCATGACATAAATGTTAAGGCAAAAGCGGCCCACGGCCAGCATTTAGTTCATTACATAAACACCCCCAGTGGGTGGATTCAAGCTTAACATGCAGGGAGCAAAAAGAGAAGATAAAAAAACGCCCGGGGGCTTAGGCTGCCGGCGCTTCGCCAGCCGGCGTGCCCCTAGCCAGCGCGTCACGGGGCAGCTCGGTTCTCGCATCGGAGGTGGTCGCGGCCTTCGGGTCGGCTTCCTTGGCCTTTGAGGCGGGATCCTTGGTCTCGGCCATCTCGCCGCTCGAGTCGGTGCTCTCGTCAGCAACTTCATCATCTGTCGGGCCTTGGGGGATGCCGAAGGAGTCCTCGGGCAGCGGCTCGCCATCCTTGCCAAGGGCCGGCAGGAACTCGTCTGCGTCGACATACGATGCGAGCTTGTTGGCCCGCTGGACAAGGGCCCGCTCGCGGGCCTCCCACTATGCGGCCGGCACGTCCCGCATGGTCATCAGTCGGCCCAGGTCCACGCCGCGGTACCACGACATGACGAACTGGAGCGCCATCTGCGCTCCGGCTCGGGCAGCCGACGCCTTCCAGGCTTCGAGACACGGGACGGCGTGCTCCAGCCACTGAGCCACGCGGTGCGTCAGAGCTCCCTCGCGGCCCGGCCACAGCGCGACGATGACCTCTTTGCCGGCGGTCTTGAGCCGCTCCATGCTCCGCTCGAGATGGGTCATCCGCATCTCGATGGCGAGTCCGATCTCATCCACGTCTCACGCGGCATCCTCCTCGATGGAGCGACCGCACTCCCGGAGGTACTCCCGGTGCTCCTCAATGGTGCGCGTAGCGCGGCGCTGAGTTTCCGGGAAGCGCCCTGGAAGAAAGAAGAAGAGAAGGAAAGAAAGGCAAGTTGAAACACAAGAAACGACAAAGGGAAAAGCAACCGGCTGGGGAAGAGAAAAACCGGCACTTACCTTCGATCGCGTTGTCCACTCCAAGGGCGAAGTTGAGCGCCGCCTTGCACTCCGACTTCCGAGCCGCCCTCGACGCGGCGAGGGAACCCCTAACCTCCTCGAGCGTCCTTTTGAGCCAGGTCACCTCGCCTTGGAGGGCGACAGTCCTCAGGGCGGCGTCAGCCGCCTCCTTGACGGCCGTCTCCCGAGCCGCCACCTCCTTCGCTGCCTCGGCCTTGAGCCGGTCCCGGGCCGCCTCCTTGTCGACCAGCAGTGCTGCCAGCCGGTTCGTCTCCTACGCGGACGCCTAGACATCTCGCGCCAGCCGGTCCCGCTCGGTGACAAGCCTGGTATTCTCCTCCCGAAGGGTGGCCAGCTCACCTGCAAGACACAACCGGCGTCAGCTGGCTCTCGGGGGCTATGTGCCCCTCCTGCGAAGTGCAACCAACCTTGCACGCGCGTCAGCTCCTCCTCCAGGCGGTAGAAGTCGTATTTGCCGCGGTCGTGGATGGCGACTGCCTCCGCGAATAGCTTCTGCCGCAGGGAGGTCCCTTCCTGCCACAAGAAGGAAAAGGTCAAGACACGCCCAAAAGAGATCCGGCCCGGCTGCCTGTCGGCCGGCCAGCCGGCCCGCATCTCGGGGGCTACACCCAGTGGGTGCGCTCACGCGCCCCCACTAAAAATTCTAAGACAAAACAGCCGGCTTACCTTCGCATGTTGTAGGGCGGCGTCCGCCGCCTCCGCGAACTGGGCCAGCACCTGCCGGCACCAGTCCAGGACACTCCCCAAGTCCGCGAAGGAAGGGACCGGGCCGCCTGCCTGGGGGGCCGACAGGGTCGGCATGCTCGCCAGCGCTTCCTAGTCCCGGACCACCTCCTGCATCAACCGCAGGGCCCTCCGAGCCCGGCCACCGCTACCGCCCGAGCTCGTCGCGGCTCCAGCCGCCGGGGGCGGGTTGATGACGGCAAGGGGCCGGAAGTTGCTTCCCGTCGACCCCCCGCCCAGCGCCATCGTCGCCTCCTCTTCCGTCCGTTCCAGCGCATCGGTCGCGATGGAGGGCACCTCCACCTCCATGGCCGCTGCCTCCGGGGCCACCTCCGACGCCGCCTCCGGGGCCGCCAGGACCTCTAGCACCTCGGCCCGGGCCGGCTCGACCGCAGGCGTGGTCACCTCCGGCACCACAGGCCGGGCCGCCTCGGGAGCCCGCTCCGTCGTCGCCACCCTCGGCTGGGTCGTCTCCTGCGTGGGCGGATGCGTTGGTGGGTCCATAGCCTTCCCTCGTGGCTCGCTTGACGGCGGCCTCGACATGTGGGTTGACTCCGCTATCGAGTCTGACGCCCGCGGAGGATCCACCGACCCCCTCCGCCTCCGGCTGCTCGAGGTCCCGGAGAGCGAGGCCCCTCCTCGCATCCCGGACTTGGAGGCTCGCAGCTCAACGAGCCTCCTCTTCTCCTCCCGCTGGGTGGCCGCGTGCTCGCGGGCCAGCCGGCTGGTGGCATCCAACGGCTCCCCCTCTGGCTCCTCCTTGTGGAGCTCGATGGGGTCACTACAGCGCCCAAGAACCGGTCATCAACTGGCTTGCGAGGCGGAAGCAAAACTTACGCGAAATAAAGAACTTACCGCGATAACGAGGGGCAAGGCCCGCTTGGCGCGTGGCGGCGGCTTCCACGCGGCGACCTTCATCCGCTTCGGGCCGGGCGGCGGGACCGCCAGCCCCCCCTGAGCCGGCCTCTTCCCCCGGCCGGCCACTCCGGCCGCCAGGGCTTGAGCCGGTCGCTCCTTGCTCCTCCGGTCCTGGCGCGTTGCGGGAGGAGGCCCGTTCAGAATCATCAAGTCATCATCATCGTCGTCATCCGTCCAGTCCTTGATGAAGGGGGCAAGAGGGAACTCACCCGCTCCGCTGGGTTCCCCGGCTGCGCCGGACCCTCCGGCTCCACCGGGAGCGCCGCCTCGCGGGTCCACCGGCTCGTCGGCTCCTCCCGAGGAGTCCACCCCCTCCTCCGGGGGGCCTCCCATCTGGTAGTCTTCGGAGTCGGAGTTTTCACGCTCTGCCTCGAAGATCTGAGGGTGCGGGCCGTCCAGCGTGTTTTGTCGCACCAGCAGCTGCGGTCAGCACATCAAAGTAAGTCCTCCAGCCGGTTGCGGCTGGGGAATATCAAACGGAAAGAAACCGCCTCGACGAAAAGCTTACCAGGGAAGGCCGGTTGATGTGGTCGTACGACTCCATGCCAAAGGACCATGAGGCGGGCTTCAGCTTGAACGTCGTGAGGGCGTTCACCCGCTTCGCCACCTGAGCCGGCGTCAGCTCAACGGTGGACAGTCGGTAGGGGTCGCGCCGGCCGGACATGTTGCAGATCCGGTGCGGCCTCAGCTGGAGGGGCGACACCCGACGCAAGATAAAGGCCGCGAGCAGGTAGGCGGCGACCAGCCCCTCAGAGCTCTTCAGCTCGTGAGCCGGCCAAGCTCCTCCAGGGCCACGCCGCGCGGGGCAGCCCCCAGCCAGTTCTGCTGGGAGGACTGCCTGTCCCAAACAGCGGCAACCGGATGTAATCCGTCCTCGGGTCGATGTTCTTCACATAGAAGAACGTTCGGTGCCATCCCTTGATGGAGTTAATAAGAGAGAGGGGGGAAAGCGAGCGATGCCACGGCAGCACACCATCGTGCCCCCGCATGCGTCGCTCTTCAAAGGTTTGAGGTAGAAAAGATCATTGAAGAGCTCGATGAAAGGAAGGATACCGAGGTACCCCTCGCACAACGTCACGGAGGCGGAGAGATAAAGAATCGAGTTCGGGTCGAGGTTGTGTGGTTGAAGGTCAAAGGTATCAAGGAGGAAGCGAAAGAAGATACTCACCGGGAGCCCGAAGCCCCGGGAGAAGTGCCAGAGGAACATGACGTGTTCCCCTGGCTGTGGCGCCGGCGCTATCTCGTCGCCCGGCGCGCGTGCGGCCACCCGCTCCTCCGGCGACAGCATGCACGCGCGGCGAAGCTCGGCGATGTCCGCCTCGACCACGCAGGAGCCTGCCCAACTTTCGCCGCGTCCATCGGCCATCGCGGAGGCAATACGGCGTGCGGGCACGGGTGCGTGCTCGGGTGAGGCGGTGCGGGAGGAAGGCAGGGAGACGACGAAGACGGGCGGCAAGGGGGCAAGTGAGGCGCGTGTACCTTCGCCTCCTGCCTTTCCTCTCCTTTTATAGGGGAGGCCATGACCGGGGGACGTGGGATTGATTGCGCCCACTCCCCCCGGAAACTCCACGCGCGCGTGGGTGGCCCCGGGCCGTAACGACCGCTTCGGGCGCAGAGGATCCTAGCCTGCGCCCCGAGGCCTACTAGGCTACACCTGGGTCCTAGCGGGCTAGGCCCAGGCGACGTCCCATCTCCCCGCGTGCGTGGGAGCCACCGCATCATTACTCGCCGCGTGGCGTGCCGCGTGCCGGCGCGGGTCCCGGGGCGGCGCGCCGGTACCCGAGGCATCGGGTCTGACGACTGACCTGGCTGCCCTTTCGCCTTCGAGCCGGAGGCGGGTATCGCTAAGGAAAAGCCGCCGGCTCTCCACCGTCTGCCAGACGCGGGCCCCCGCCGGCTTCGGAGACTACTGACGGGGTTATTACCCCTAGGTAGGCCAAAGCAACGGGGTCTTCCTCCTTTCACTTCGAAGAAAAACTACGCGGCCGGCTGGGGTCCGTCTGGCACAAGCCGGTGCCGGCTGGCGCTCCGGACGGTTGGACGAGGAGCCGGCTGGACCCTCGGCTTGCCGGGCGTGGCCGGCTGCCTCCAGGGCGGCTCTTCCATTGACCTTGGGACGGACATGCGACGTCCTGTCCCTCTACGTGCGGGTACGACGATGCGAGGCGACTGACACGACGGGCGGCCCTATGGCTACAGTGGCCGCTGACACACTACAGCGTGTGCCTACAGTCCAACCGTCCCGGCCGCTAACCTCGGCGAGCACGACCGGGCATGGGAATAGTGCCGGCACGCCCTCGCCACTCGATTACCTGCCTCGGCGTGGCTACAATGCAGCCGGCCGTACCGACGACCTCGGACGGCTGGCGCTAGGCGACGCCAACCCGGCGACCCGTGCCGCGGCAGCTGGGCGAGGGCCAATCATCGGGCCGGCTGGTGGGCCCCGGCAGGAGATGGGACCGCTCAGCCGATGACCCCTACGAGCGACAAGACGGCACGAATGGCGGGACCCTCTGGCCAGCGGGAGGGACTGCTAGCCGGGTCCCCCCACCTTTGTACTTAGAACATATTATAAGAGCCGGGGGGTTGGCCTATAAAACCCCCCGAGCCCCCATGCAACGGGGACGGACGCACATGCTCAAACGATCATCTCCACACACACACCACTCCTTCTAGCAGCTGAGGAAGAGGAGCCGGCTGCCCCTTCTTCCTCCTCTAGACACAGCTCCCGAAGCACCATTGTATCTATACCCATCCATCTAACTAAACCAAGCAGAACTAGGGGTATTACCTCCCCGGAGGGCGCTGAACCTGGGTACATCGTGTGTCGATACCGCTTGTGCTTAATCTCGCACCCGGAGCCCGTCGACGTCCTTCGACCCCAACCATATACGATAAGCCACCCTATGACATCTGCCGTGAGAAAACGACGACACCTTTGACACCTCTGGGTTGATAACTAAAAATACTTGCAGCCTACGATCGAAATTTAGGACATGAAATGAATGACCCCTGCAGAAAATGGGCACCATTGTACTTTGGAGAGCAGTTATAGTTTTGCATGCCTAAGTAGTCAGTACTCGGTAGTATAAGTAATGTGGGTACCCTAGTAATAAACCCACCCATCTGCCCATCTCACTTCCGTTCTCCGGCCTCCGGCCTGTCCACGTCGTCCAACCGACCACCGTGCCGCGGCCACTGGCGCCCCATGCAGGAGATGTAAAATTCGTCTCCACGTTACCCGCTCCATGACAAGAAAAAGTTCTCCAGCCCCACCATGTCCCGCGCGTACATAAATTTTCTCTGCTCCTCCAGACAGTGATATTGATGCAATCCTACTGCTGGCCCAGTAGTAAGTAGAGTACGCACAAAAAACAGGAAGAAGAGTCTGATTCCTCACATGAACATGGAGCCATGGAGGTGGAGCGGTCCTCTTCCTTGCCTACGACCATGGCCCAAGATATTCCACTCATCAGCCCCATCTACCTTTGTTTAATTCTCAAGTTTCGTAGACGATGACACACCAAGATTTCCCATATTTTATGGCATGATGGGCACATGCGGCCTGCAGGTTCTACACACCCTACAAACATGCCTCCATCCATCAGTGCGGAGGGAATTTTGCAGTCGGTGCAGAAAATAAATGCTCCTCCTCCAATGTTATAAAACTGGCCCATTAGTTCACTCGTTTGTTTATTTGGCAATATTGGGAGTTTGGATGTTAGCAAGAGCATCATATGATTGCTGCTCTGCGGTTGTCTTGTTCTACGGTAGCTCGGTTTAATACACTGCCTATGCGGTTTACTACACCTGACCTAACACGTTAAATAAGTGTACCACTTGGTTCTGTTGATGGAGATGGCTATTAGCAGTAGTACTACTCCTAGCATTATGGGAGGGAACTCACCATCAGATAAACTGCAGCATTTTTGGAGGTTTGCAAAGCCTGACCAATCAGTGACCGGTACCATGCGTCCAGGGTGCTCCATTATTCTGGGCCCTAAATGTTCGAAACCGTGGGACGATATGTGATAAAGATCGATGAAGACACGATAATTCGGTTTCGTGTCTGCACAGTGTCGCTGTCCTGTACGTATGTTCGAAGTAGTAGACGGACTGACAGAGTTCCCATGTGGGGGCAAAGCCCGTTCGTAGGATCCAATGTCTCCACGCCAACAGCTGGGCGTGCATCGTCGAGTTTTACTGTGCATGCACGAACCTCATGCCCGGCTATCAGAGGGCGATGATAACAGAAGCAGGGCTACGTACGAATTGCACACATATCGGGCATGTGGCCACCGTGGTGTTTTGGGCGCTTTGGATGGAGACGGAGCTTGCGTTTTTGGCATTAGGGTGACCTGCCAACAACCATGTTTAATCTTTTTCTTGTCTTTTCCTGATCATCCTTTTTGGCCTTCCACATGCTCATGCTTGCACCGAAATCCACTCAAATTACTAGAGATCATCTGATGATTCTGATGGGATTGTTTAGCTTTCTGTAGGGTCGGTATAAGGTGATTGACAATTTTCTAGCGTGCTTCGTGCATGGTTCGTTATTATTCCTTGACACGTCGTGGAAAAGGGTTTCTGGTGCACTTGGAGAGAGAAAATCCATAGTGTTTTTTGTCATGTCATTGCACTATTTATTTATTTTGCGATGAATCATGTCACTGCATTATACAGGATGGTTTATTGGTTGTTAGTTTGAAACTTTTATGATCGCACCGTGTAGGCACGATGCGAGTGTGACCCTTCTCTTTCATGCGCATATAATCACCTATCGCATGGTCATGCTATTCGTGTTGACACAAAACATGGAAATTGTTAAGGACTTCGGTAAGTCAGTGTCAATGCTCAAAGTTGTTGCATTAATATTGCATGGCCTGTTTATGTATCTCCTAGGCTTTTTGACAAAAATGAGGAAACCGGTTTTGAGTTTATGCTTACAATCTAATATGAGAACACTTTTGTTAAGGAATTAGGAAGATTTGTTTGAACTTAACTCATATGAGCATCATCACAAGATTACTCACATGGTAAATCGCATACAATAGACTAGAAACATCGCATATACGCATATGGACCAAAGAACATGTTAGGAGAGAGAAGGTCAAAACATATGAGGGCATGGGAAACTACAATGCATCATCATTTTTGGCCACGGTGGTGAAGACAAGGTAGTCGTCTACCCTAGCCGGAGGAGCGGGGTACGCTCCTCAAAAAGCTTATCGCCCTTCACCCAATGCAGGTTCCCAAGAGACGCGGTTTTAGAGGCCTGTTCTCCTAGACGATTGTGCATGCAGCACCGAAGCAGTAGCTCAGCAGAGATGAATTCAGTAGGTGTGTGTTATGTTTTGTGTCTTCTACTATACCTAGTCTCTAACCTATGTGTAGAGATGATGTGTGGGAAGAGTGAAAATATGCAGCTCACGCGTAGTGGACAAAGTGAAAGTATAAAATGTGTCCACAAAAAGCTCGAGTATTGACATGTACGCCCGGAGCTAGGCAGTGTTCTCCAGCAAGGAGCATAACATTAGTCTGAATTGGAACTCAGGCAACGCACGCGCTTTGCTCGGCGTGGTGTGGCGTGAAGTGAGTTAGTGATTGAGTGCATGTGTTATTGCTCTTTCTTCTCATGCTACATGGAGTAGTATAACAACTCACACTTTATATCAGTGTTTCTTCCATTCCACTAGCAATATGATACTGAACTTCCATACTTGCCATGCAACTCAAATGGGCCTTTGAGATGTACCCTAGAGTTTTTCAACTTTGTGACAAACTTTAATCTCCCTTTCACATGTCTTGAATTCTTCATGATATCCTTTGAACTTTTCACTTTGAGAGTTATAGTTTGTTTGGCATGGTTCATGAGGATAGCCAGTATGGTTCTCTCAACCACCCTTAGTTCATTAAGAGTTCACAAATCCATTATGCTTCAACAGCAGTTGCGTTTAATGATGTGAGGTCTGATTCAACCATCACTAGTGCAGAAGATGCTTAGCTAGCCAAAAATGGACTTGCTAGCGTGGACACCCGATGCCACCAATACGGCGCCACTGTCAGAATTTAGTGTGGGCGTTGGAGACGACGCTAGCAGTATTTTGAATACCTATGACATTGGACGGAGTTGCACGCCGGCACTGTCATAATTAGCTAATAAAAATACACAATAGTAGAAAATTCACAACCTAAATGTTTCAACAATTGACAAAAGTTACCAACTTCACAAACTAAACGGTTCAGCAATTCACAAAAGTTACCAATTGAAAAAAGAAAGTACCAACTTCGACCACAATGTATATCGATCTGCCCCTCTCGCTACCTATTTTATAAGGGCTAACTTAAGCTCATGGAGCTTATTCCTATGCATCTGCCCCTCCATGATGTAATGGGATTTCTCTGTCTTCAAATGAGTCCTCTCGGACTTTAGGACTTGTATGTCATTCTTGTAATTACTTATCTCGAGGTTCAGTGACACGATCTGACATTCGAAACGGCAAAACTTATCATAGACAATAGCATTGCCATTGATAATCTTATCCCTCTCATTAGTCGGGGAAGCATTCAACTCCTCCAGGGCCTTGACGGTACTCTTATGTGACACGATCAGCTCGTGATTAAGCACATCCACGTCACATGTATGCTGCTCAGCTGGTGCTAGAGAAGGCGGAACTCGTACGTATGCATGGCAATGGTTTCAAAACATCAACAATTAATTAATGGTTAGATATATTGATGTCTGCAATGCTCATGCATCTTTTTTAAACCACAATTACATGGTTGGTGCTCACTTCGCATTTATCTCCGACAAACCCCAACCAGTGATGAGAGGAGCCTTCCCATATGCTAGAGTTGGTCATGCTAGAGCTTCCCAGGTGCTAGCATCAAACAGAACACCTTGTAATGTAATGTTTTAGAGTGTATTATCAAAAAATCTGTAGACAAATTAAATAGAAATACTTGCAAGCTCTGTCATCAACTATGTAATGTTTTAGAGTGTATCATCAACTATTTATTTGAATGTTTCGCGTACTTTGGTTTAATTAACCATTTCTATTGAAACCTATCAACTACTCCCTCTGTAAGGAAATATAAGACGTTTTAGATCACTAGTTTGGTGACCTAAAACGTCTTATATTTCCTTAGAGAGGAAGTACATGCCAAGATGGTAAATATATTCACCCGCAATTTTTTGGTAAGTATATTAAATGAATCTAGATCCCATGCCATACTCATGCAATGTAGCTACACAAACATCACAATGTAGCTACACAATGTATATATAATCCACTACAATCATGCAATGTGTGGCTTCATATAGTCCACTATATAAAGATCCCATGCCATACCCATGCAATGTGTGGCTGCATATAGTCTACTACAAACCACATGTACATTACATGAACCCATCAATTGGATAAACTACAAAAAAACTAAGTTTCTAGGGGTCATCTCAACTCGGTATTAGCCCTTGCATCTCAAAACTTTACTAAATCCTATATGGGAAGCCTTAATCGAGAGCCCTTACAATTGCTTCAGCTTTACTATATTTAAAAAGGATTCCAAAAATCTCTTGGAGTTCGCATCAATATACGTATATGGGAAGCCTTAATCGAGCAACATTTTTATTAAGTGATGTTCTTTATTGACAGAGATGAAAAAGTAATGTTTGGGTGACATGAATGAACTTGTGGTAAATTCATTTAAACTATTTACTATTTTTTGTACCGACACTAACCCTAAGCAAAATGGAATGTTTGTGTGACATGAATGAACTTGCTTCAGCTTTGGATTGCATTGCACATCTACAACTGAACCCAGATAATACACTCGCTAACCCTAACCCTAAGCAAAATGAGAGAGGGAGGGGCGCCGGACTTGACGCCGAGGTGGTCGGGGGAGAGGAGAGGTGTGCGAGCGGCATCAGGCGGAGTGCAACACCGGGACTAATGTGCAACACCAGCACTAAGCAAATAGCTATGAAGTTCGAGTTTAGCCAACGTCAACACTATTTGAAAAAATTAGTGTTGGCGTTGGTGAGAAATGGTGCACCACGAACAAGAGTTATGGCTAGACATTTCTCCACCAGTGCATTGACTTCGTTAAGATGGTCTACCTGCAAGACTTTAATGAAATAGTGTGTCCATCAAGAGGGAATATGTATTCACTTGTGGCAATTATCTCATCATCATTAGAAATCAAATCATAGTCGTTGTACCCTTCATGTATTCTTGGATATTCGGCATAGTGAATGGCATAGATCATGGTCCTATTTAGATAACACATTACTCTAAGAGCATGCCAATGATCATCTTCTTGATTGGAAACAAAATGACTTATTTTGCCAGATGCAAAAGAGATACCAGGCCTCGTAGCGCTAGCTAAATATGAGCGATCCAATTATTTGAGAGTATCTCAATTGATCTCTAGTGGCCATTTGATTCTTTCAAAGTAATACACTCGGATCATAAGGAGTTGGAGAAGATTTGAAATTGGAATATCCAAATCTTCTCAACACCTTTTCCACATTAATGGGATTGCACAAGACTAATCCCATTATTTTCATTTATCGGCAGCTTGATGTTTAAGATACCATCGGTTATCCAAGATCTTTCATCTAAAAGCATTGATACAAGGAAGGTTTGACCTCAGCAGTGACTTTGAGTATGGTCCCGGAGACTAGTATGTCATCAAGATACAAGCAGAGGATTACTCCCTCACCACCACCATATCGTTAGTAGACACATTGTTCAGCCTCATTGACAATAAATCCTATGAAGGTTAAAGCTTTACCAAACCTCTAACGCCATTGCTTTCGTACTTGTTTCAAGCCACACAAAAATTTCAGCAACTTGCAAACCTTTCTTTCCTGATCAGGTACTACAAATCCATCCGACTATTCCATGTAAATTACCTCGTCCAATTCTCCATTTAGGAAAGTTATCTTAATGTCCATTTGATGATCGAGAAGTCCATGTGAGGCAATCAAAGACAGTACTAATCGAATTGTGGCCGGTCTAGGAAGTATCAGAAAGAAATTTCCGCCTTCTGTTTGGATATAACCCTTGGCAAAAAGCCTTGCCTTGTTCTTCTAAAACAATACACCACGTCTGAGTTTTCTTTTGAACACCCATTTACAACTTACTAGTTTGCATCCATAAGGACGATGGGTGGTCTCCCAAATTCCATTAAGTAATATGGAATCCATCTCGCTTTGAATAGCTTCCTTCGAGTAATCTGCATCTGGAGATGCATAAGCTTCTAAAATAGTATCGAGGGTATCATCCATGAGGTACACAATGAAATCATTGCCAAAAGACTTCATAGTCCTTTGTATTTTGCTCCTTGGGAGAGCCTCGTTGTCATCCTCATCAGAACTTTCATCACTAGCATGTTGAGAATCCTCCACTGAATTGAGTGGTCCAGGATCAACTCATCCTCATCAGAACTTTCAACACCAAATGTTGAGAACCATTTATTAGATTGAGTGATTCATGATCAAATTCTTGACTAGACATGTTAGGCATATCTCTCATAGGAAAAACATTCTCAAATAAAGTTGCATCTTTAGACTCAAAGATGGTGCTAACTTTTATGTAAGGCACTCCCTATTTCACAACTAAAAATCTACAACCAATGTTATGTGATGCTACATGTAAATTGTATTGGGATTTTCCCAAAGAGTAGAGGAGATGCAGCACAGTAGAGATAAGTATTTGCCTCGATGATAACCAAGGTTATCAAAACAATAGGAGAACCACGCAAACATGTAATCTTTTCCAGGTATGATCATTGAGAAACGATGCACTAATAAACGTCAACATAGTAATATCCATGAACATAAATAACACAATCATCAACTTTGAAATATACTATCCCTAAAGAATGTTATTGTCCATTCATTTTGTCATATTAGCATGGCATGGCTCCTTCTTCACCACATAAATACAAATGTTGAGCACCACAGTGTTAAGTCAAGCAATTGGATCATATTTCTTAACACGCTTCAGCATTTTCAACCTCACTCAATACATCAGCCTAAACCATGGACATAGCGTATGGGTGGAATAGAATATGGTGGTAGGTATCAAAAGGAGTAAAAGTGGAAAAGAAAGTCTCGCATCAACTATGCGGACCAACGGTCTGTGTAGATGCCCATCAATCGATATCAATGCGAGGAGTAGGGATTGACATGCAATGGATGCACTAGAGCTATAAGTGTATGAAAGCTCAACGGAAGCTAAGTGGGTGGGCATCCAACTTTCTTGCTCATGAATACCTTGAGAATTTGAGGAAGCCCGTAATCAGAATATGCAAGCCAAGTTCTATAATGAAAAATTCCCACTAGCATATGAAAATGACAACTTATGAGACTCTCTATATAAAAAACATGGTGCTTTCTCTAAGCACAAGTGTGGAAAAAGAGGTAGTGGCATTGTCCCTTCTCTCTTTTCTCTTTTTTTTTATTTTTTCCTCCTATTTTATTTCTTTCTTATTTTTCTTTTCCCCTTTTCTTTTTTTATTTTTCCTTTTTTATTTTCCGTCCGCGGTCTCATCCCGACTTGTGGGAGAATCATAGTCTCCATCGTCCTTTCCTTACGGAGACAGTGCTCTAATAATGATGAAGAGCACACTTCTATCTACTTACAACTCGATATAACAAATCAATAATAATGAAAGAAATGACTCTATATGAATGGCTCTCACGGTGTACCAGGATGTGCAATGATCTAGCATGACATGGATATCAAACAAATGGAGAAGCCATGGAAATATAATGCTAGATATCCTACAATCACGCAAAGAAATATGATGATGAACACACAAGCTTAATTACTGGTCATCCTTCGATCTCCCTGTGAAGCTTCCAGGTCTTATTTTTGTCCAGAAAAAAATCACCAAAACGTTTTGTTGCATTTGGACTTTGTTTGGTATTGTTTTCTTGATAAGCCAAAAACACGTAGAAAATAACAAGTGACACTGGGCACTAGGTTAATAAGTTAGTTCCCAAAAATGATATAAAACAACATATAAATGCATATAAATTATCCAAGATTGATAATATAGTAGCATGGGACAAAAAATAGATATGTTGGAGGCGTATCATGTGTGTTATAGCGAAGAAAGACACGATCAACGGTCTTTGGCCCAAGCTTGCGTTTCTTTACAATAAGCACATTGACTTTCAGCACACATACCCATACACACAAGTAGGATGGTGTTACTCTATTCTTTTCCCATTATTAAAATGGAACTGTTTCTTTATTCTTTGTTGTAAGTTGGTTTAGGACATGACACAAAGTCAATATAGCCCTTTGATTCCTTGGATAAACCAACAATGTCTAAGATTGCATTAACCAAATAAGTTAGAGTGTTTTTTTCCTTTCCACAATCACATTCGATTGAGGGGAATTGGAATGCATCCTCTTATGGATTATACCATGTGTTTGATGAACTGAACTCACTACAAAATCAATCGCCTCTGTGACCAAACTGAATCCTTTTGATCTTTCTTTAAACTGATTTTACATCTTGGCCTTCTAAATATTAAAGTAATCAAGAGCCTTATATTTAGGTTTTCTAAGATACACATTACAATATCTAGCGGAATCGTCAATGAAAGGCATTAATATTTATTTCCACCTTTTGTCAACACATCATTCATCTCACACATATCTAAATGTATCAACTCTAATGGTGCGAAGTTTCTTTCTTCGCATCTTTGTGAGGCTTGCGAGATTTCTTAGCTTGCACACATGTTGGCAATTAGAGCCTTTGACTAGGATGAATTACAAAATTAAGCTCATACTAGCTAGCCATGACATGCAACAAAATTGACGTGACAAAGTTGTGAATGCCAAACATTAGTCTCATCAACACTAGCGAATGCATTGTAAACAACTTTATTACAAGAAGTCCTATGGAGAGAGACTAAACAAGCCTCCACATTCGTAGCATTTCCAACAGAAGTTACATACTTAAACAATATAACTTTATTTGACTCAAATACCAATTTTAACTCATATCCGAGAAGATAGGATCCACAAACAAGATTCTTCGTGATAGTAGCAACATGTTGCAATTTTCCATCGTCTGATCTTTCTGCACATGAACTTCAGATTGACCATGCCAATGTCAAGAACAAAAGTAGGCGACCTCTTCCTCATGAGGAAAGCGGAATCCCATTGTCCCTAATAAGAAGTAAACAATGATATGTCAACACTCACATGAATATTGTCACCAACGTCAACCCTCCAAATGATAGATTGACATACTAAATGAACAATAAGTAAATTACCATACACATAAGCCCCTTTCTGTATTGCCAAATGTTGACATATTTAGAATTTTGACCAGGATCCATTTCATGTCCATATTGGTTCGTAAATTGGGAGGGGGCAATTATCGTACGCATAGTAGCACCAACAAGCAACCTTCTTATCATCCATGTTTTTCCCTTTTAGTGTCTTCTTCTTCTTGAATATGTTAGTCTTTGAGGATTTGTTATTTCCCATCAACTTGTGGGCATTTTCTTTCCCAACATTGGCAGTAGGATTTCTCTCTGCCCCCTTAGCTTGTTTGTCCTTTGCATTGCCTTATTTTGAACATCCAAAGATCTAATGAGACACTCAACAGAGATCTCTTGCCTTTGGTATTTTAGAGAAGTTCCACCATGAATGAGGAAGTTTATCAACAATGCTCCCAAAAAAAACAAGCTAGGAAACACACGCATTTAAGGAGCTTGAGTTCATTTACCATTTCTTGCAACTCATGAGCTTATTCAACCACACAACAATTCTCAACCAATATGTAGTCACTAAACTACTCTATCACTACTCCTAGAGGAGGAGTTGGTAGTATCGTCTCACTCTCACCAACCCCACAACAAACCCTATATTATGATGTGATCGTCTTACAAGTGACCTTTCGCTCAAGCGCAACCAATTTGGATCGGCCCATTTGCCATCTTTGTTAACTCAATCACGTTGGATCTTTTCCTAAACAATGTCATATGGATTAACTCATTCAAATAAAATCTTAGGAAAATCTCAACTAAATCCAAACTTTCCTTGCCATCCACTACTAATACCCAAATCAAATCGAATCTTACAAAAAACATCAACTATAATCAAAGTTGCCTAGCCCATTGGATGTGTGCATGCTACCTCTTGAGCTTGCGTTGGTTTTCCCTTGAAAAGGAAAGGGTGCTGCAGCAAAGTAGATAAGTATTTCCCTCAGTTGTTGAGAACCAAGGTATCAATCCAGTAGGAGGAACAAGTAAGTTACCAATGGATGCACCTACACAAACGATCAAACTCTTACACCCAACGCTATAAAGGGGTTGTCAATCCCTTCACGATTATTTGCAAGGATTAGATCCGATAGAGATAGATGTAAATGAGAACGGAAAGTAAAGGGCAAATAAATTGAAGCAAGGTATTTTTGATATTTTTGGTTTATAGATCTGAAAATATATTATGGAAAGTAGACCCAGATAGGTTTTACCAGAGGCTTCTCTCATGATGGCAAGTATTACGATGGATGAACAAATTACTGTCGAGCAATTGATAGAAAAGCGAATAATTATGGAGATATACAAGGCAATGATTATGCATATAGGCATCATGTCCGTGTCAAGTAGACCGAAACGATTCTGCATGTACTGCTATTACTCCACATATCGACCGACTCCTGCCTGCATCTAGAGTATTAAGTTCATGAAGAACAGAGTAACACATTAGGTAAGATGACATGATGTAGAGGGATAAACTCAAGCAATATGATGAAATCACATCTTTTTTATCCTTGATGGCAACAATACAATACGTGTATCGCTACCCCTAGTATGTCACTGGGTGAGGGCACCACAAGATTGAACCCAAAACTAAGCACTTCTCTCATTGCAAGAATTACCAATCTAGTTGGCCAAACCAAACCAATAACTTGAAGAGACTTGCAAAGATATGAAATCATACATATAAGAATTGAGAAAAGACTCAAATAATATTCATAGATAATCTGAACATAAACCCACAATTTATAGGATCTCGACAAACACACCGCAAAAGAGTATTACATCGGATAGATCTCCATGAAGATCATGAAGAACATGGTATTGAAGAGAAAAGAGAGAGAACAAGCCATCTAGCTACTATCTATGGACTCGAAGGTCTGTGGTGAACTACTCACTCATCATCGAAGGGGAAATGGAGTTGATGTACATGCCCTTCGTGATAGAATCCTCCTCCAGCAGATTACCAGAAAAGGCTCTAAGATTGGTTCTCACGGGAACCGAGCCCCCTGGCGGCGGAAAAGTGTTTTCGTGGCTCGCTCTGGTATAAAGGGAATATTTGTGAGTTTACAGGCCAAGAAATAGGGTTAGGGGAGCTGGCGTGGGCCCACAAGCCAGGGGGCGCG
The DNA here is from genome assembly GCA_022496015.1 of Hordeum marinum. Classification (NCBI taxonomy): domain Eukaryota; kingdom Viridiplantae; phylum Streptophyta; class Magnoliopsida; order Poales; family Poaceae; genus Hordeum; species Hordeum marinum. The sequence goes on from CM039672.1 coordinate 244,967,698, forward strand.
CCCCTATGGCTTGTGGCCACACGACGGGTCTCCCGACTTCATCTCCAAGTCTTCTGGGTTGCTTCTGGTCCAAGAAACATTATTTCGAAGATTTTATTCCGTTTGGACTCTGTTTAATATTCCTTATCTGCAATACTCAAAAACAAGGAAAACACAGAAACTGACACTAGGCTCTAGATTAATAGGTTAGTCCCAAAAATAATATAAAACAGCATATTGATGCATATAAAACATCCAAAACAGATAATATAATAGCATGGAACAATAAAAATTATAGATACGTTGGAGACATATCAAGCATCCCTAAGCTTAATTCCTGTTAGTCCTCGAGTAGGTAAATGATAAAAATATAATTTTTGATGTGGAATGCTACCTAACATATTTATCCATGTAATATTGTTTATTGTGGCATGAATATTCAGATCCATAAGATTCAAAACAATAGTCTAATATTGACATAAAAACAGTAATACTTCGAGCACACTAACAAGGCAATCGTGTCTTTTCAAAATAACATGGCCTTAGAAAGTTATCCCTACAACATATGGTCTGGCTATGCTCCATCTTCCCCACACAAAGTATCTAAATTATGCACAACCCCGATGATCAAGTCAAGCAATTGTTTCATACTTTTGGTGTTCTCAAACCTCTTCAAATCTCACACAATACATGAGCATGAGCCACGGATATAGCACTATAGGTGGAATAGAATATGGTGGAGGTTGCAAGGAAAAAGGGAGAAGATAGTCTCACATCAACTAGGCATATCAACGGGCTATGGAGAAGCCCATCGATAGATATCACTACTAGGGAAAACCCTAGTAGTAGCGCTTGAAATATGCATAGTAGTAGCGCTGGGTCCAGCGCTACTACTATCGCGCTACAACTAAGTTTTAGCAGTAGCGTTGGCCTGGCAAGCACTACTACTATGTGTTGTTAACAGTAGCGCTTGCCAGGCCAGCGCTACTGCTAACTATGTGTAGCGCTTGGGCAAACGAAGCGCTGCTGCTAACCCAGCGCTGCTATTAGATGATTTCTAGCGCTACTGCTAGTATTCCCGCTTTCACAGATTTATACCCTCTACGTATTTGTGATGTATTTATACATGATCTATACAGTAGTTTCATCAGATCATACTAAACATACACTATTATCATCATATCATAGACATACAGTAATCTCGTCATACCATCATCATCATTCAACACAAATATCATCACATCTCGAAAAAAGCGATACACAGGAGTGATCATGTCATGTCTCGAATAAGTGCAAATGCATGGTCATGCCACAAACACAAGTTTTCATCATCTCTATCTAAACTATGATGTAGAGAAGAAGAGCGATCAGCATGAGCAAGAGCGCGACTATGTAGTACTTGAGGCACCGGCGGTCCCGCCCCCGCTCATGCCGGAGTGTCCACCTCAAGTAACTACTTTCCGCTTCGGCTCTGTTGTGAAACCCTCTGTGGCTAGCACCCGGGTACCTGTACACCTAGGCCTGAGTGTGTGGCCAGTTGTCGTAGACTCCTGGAACCCTCCCAACGAACAAAACGTGCCAGTCCTTCGCCATCTCTTATCTATGTACCTGCATTGACAGTTGATCAATTGAACGATAATATGCAACATAATGTACTTAAGAAAACAAAGAGGCATAATTAGCAAAATACAGGCAAATTATAGTAAACATAAGTGACGAAGTTCCTCATATATACCCAAACTAATTAACTAGCAAGAGCGATCAGTCCTCCATGTCGGCGGTCCAATCTTCATAGTCAGGGATGAAGCACCCGAGCTACGTGAAAGGCTTAAGGTCCAGACGTTGAGCGAGTAGCAATGCTTGGACATCATCCCGCGTCATTGTTGGCCCATGGTAGAACATCCCTGTTGGTTCGAGGACCTACTTCATCATTAACTTGGGCAAGTTCACACTGTACGTGATAAAACTCAGCTCAGAGTCGATGATCCGGTGTCTGTCCTATGCTTGTGGCCCAGCTGACAATCTCGACATCTTCGGTACTAGGTGACATGCGAAGGCATTGATTATCCCTTCTGTACTCGAGCAGGTGATGCATGAGGTAGAATCCATCAGCCTGACTGGTGTGCGGTTGCTGGATGCACCAGAAGTCGGTCTTATGGCGGAAAACCAGCCCGTCCTTCCTGTACCTTTTCACCTTTATATATCCACCAGACATGCTGAAGGTAAACATGGCACTATTGAGAACTCTCTTTACGTGCGTGTAATCCTTTTTCTTGATGTTTTCCGATGAGTCCAAGTATATAGCATGGGAGTATTCCGGGTACACAACGATGAGCACGGCGCCGCCCCCGCTCCGCAAATGAAGTACACACCTCTAATTAGCCTCCATGCTTGCAAAGGAATGATTAATGACACTTATGAAAGGATATGCGCGGATGACTTATGTGGGATGATAAGGCAGGAGAATCGCTTCCTTGTCCTTATTAGCGATCATGAATCTGCCGAGGTACTTGCTCGCAGTCACGGTGCTCTTTGCAAACTGCCAAGTAGCTCTTGTGCATATAGAACGGGTCTGCGACGCAGATATATCGTATCTTCTCGATCCTGATGAAGTAGTTGAGATACATCGCATGCATGCGGATGAACTGGAAATCCAGCTTGGTCATGTGGAACACGTTGTAGATGTAGTCGAATCGCAGGATGAACTGATTCACGGACCAGGTGTTCACGTACAACTTCCCACTCGACACCTGAGCCGCGTAAAGCGGGTATCCTGGTTTTTCCTCGATAAGAAGGCTTTTTTCTCTGGCCAGCACATCTTCATGGAGTCTCCTTAGATCATTGTTTAGTATGTTATCTAGCGCTTGGGGGGGGGGGGTAGGATCGGCTCGCCGGCGACATGGAAACGATTCCTTACCTTCGACGGGTATTCTGTCTACCACCCGAGGCTCCAAAGGCGGCTGGCTGCTTGAAGCAGCTCTGGCGCCTTTAGGGCCTTTCTTTTCCAGTCTCCTCCTTGGCTTCTTGTTGGGTGGCAGCGGTAGTGAGCCCAACATACCTTCCCTAACCACCCCCCAAGTGTCGTCGGGCTAAACATTAGACGGGCCTCGGGGGGTTGCTGGGTAGAGGCGACATTTGGAGTCATCTCCTGCGAGGATTTCTTGAAGAGAGACTTTTTGCATTTCGCCTTAGGATGTTCCGGCTCCAGCAAATCAGACATCATCAAGTCATCATCTCCACGCTCATAGCCTGAGTCATCGTCGTCCTAAGCCATCAACCTTCCATCATCGTAGGCGGTACTGAAATAGTTGTCTGGGTCATCATCCTCCTCCTCCATGTCATCAACATTTGCTTCTCCGACAGTGGGGGCGACATGATCTGGCACTAATGGAGGCTCTCCCTCGCGTCGTCCGCTACCACCCGCCATGACAGGTGCTGGTAATGTGGTAGGTGGGGTGATGTTCATACCTTCTTGAGAAGGTGGCGTTGGCGTGATACTAGGCGCCTCGAGACGAAGAAGAGACTTCGGCCAAGGCAAGAACCAGCTTTTGCATGCGCCAATCCTCTGGGGGGTCTCACCGTCATCGGTTGGTACTAGAGGAGGCAAATCCTCGAAGCCCGCTAAGACACTGACCATGTTAACCTTGAAGACGCCATCGGGCATCTCTCGGTTGTGGAACATGCGGTCCTTCGGCTTCATGATCGTTGCCTTTCCCACGGCCACCTTCTGGCCCTTGATGTCGTACATTAGCGTGCACGGGGTATTATCGGCCTACGAAGAAGACATGTCTGCGATGTCAAACATCTGAAAGGCAACTGAAAAGGAAGACTATAGACATGCTGGTGAAAAGGGTATGACATGTAATTACCGTGAGGGCATCGAGCTCAGCCAGCGATGAAGGCCTGTTGAGCATGCAAGAGACAGAGGTCGGGCTGCTATGAACAGGAACGGGACCTTTTGCGGTTGCTTGAGCAGGTGTCGGTGCTGTGGTGTTCGCCGAATTGCTCCCGACAAAGCTGGGAAGGGGAAAGTCCTCCGGTCATGCATCTGGATAGTTCTTGGTGAAATCAAAAATTTCTGGAATCAAGCTGGCCACCGCGTCAGTGACCGCTACATTGACGGCCCCGCACAACTCTTCTTTGGTCTCAACTTTGGTCTTATTGACCGCAATCGCGATCTTCTCGTCGATGGCCTGCTGAGTGATGACCGACCGTCTCTTCCTTCTTTCCTCTAGCTCCTCACTGTAGCACGTCTTCCACGAGGCGCCATCTCCGTCGCCGTGCACACGTCCATAGGACGGCGGCTTGTGCATCGAGACCTTTTTTAGTATGTTCAGGGCCCGGTTGAATGGGGTGTCCCACTTGGGCCTCACCGACGACTGTGACGACTCGTCGCTTTCGGCTGCCTTTTGGTGCTGCTCTTTCTACAAAAGGGACATGGATGGTTTACTAATGTGACAAAACTTGTAGTCGAACTGATTGGAAGCTAATATGATAATGTGTTAATTTAACAATTACCAGAAGTCTCATGAACTCCCTCGTGTTCGGGTCCATGTAAAAGATCTTGTTGACTTTGTCCCACTTGTACCGGGCCCTGATCCAGTCATGCTCCAACGGGTCGGTGAACTCCGCCAAGGGGTTTGGGATTCCGTGACTTTCACGTTCGGCGTCCTCCTTGGCCCATACGTGCCTCTTCCCCTCGTAACCACGGCTTCCGAGGTGGTGGGGAGGCGTGTTCCTGGCCTGGAGCGCCTTCATTTTCTTCGACCTTGCCTTGACTTCTTCTTTACCGCAATTCTCCTTGAATTTTACAAAGTCCTCTTTCGTTATTGACGGATTATCAGCATGAATCTTGGACCACGGTTCATTCTTCGCAATCGCTTCCCCCCCCGAACTTTCCAGGAGGACAAGTCGTTGGTGAACGTCACCATTGCCTTGGCGTTTATCTTTGTCATGGCGACGTCGTCCCATGGGTCTTTAAATGTTTTTTCATCCCGACCGGGGAACAGGAACCTATTGTGCAACTTCTTTAGGAGCATGTGCTCCATATGTGGTATCTTCTTCAAAAGAATGTCATTGATGTTCGCGGTTTCCCTAAGGATGCATCCTAGTTGATTGCCCCAGCACGAGCGCGCTTCCTCCGGCGCCATTGGCTCTAACTTCTTGGGGTGCATCTCCATGACCACAGTTTGTCCGATGCCGAGCTTGTTTGGTTTTCGTGACCTCTTCTTCTTCGGTGCTTTACCGGCTATGATAGCATCGTTGCTGGTCTTGGGGGTGGTGTCGGTGCCGGTGCCAGTGCCGGTGCCGGTGTCGATGTCAGGGTTGGTGCCACTACCGCCATCATGCAACCCTATCTGGTGTTCGTCCAGGTAATCAAAATATGCATCTGCTGCCTCGTGGGGGTCTACTATGAGGCGAGCAGAACCCCCGGCTTCGGCGTCGTTAGACATGTTTCCTATTCAACAAGTGTAAATAAAAGATATAATGAAGAGAAAAAAGGGGCCTATATATATTTGGTCGGAATGTTGATTAATTCCCCTTCCGGAAAATCCCAGACACTCCATATGTCCTAGTTTCTAGCACAAGTCATGCCGAAAATCACGGAAATTTTCGGCATGACCTTTGCTAAAAAGTGGATATATGGAGCGCCTGAAATTTGCCGGAACGGAAATGAATCAACATTCCGGCAAAACATAGGCCACTTAGACATTCCGGCAAAACATCAATGTCATATATCAGATACCAAATGACATATATCATATATCATATAGCAACAATGAACATATATCATACTACATTCCTAAAATGTGGAATATGCAAATGAACATATAGCAACAATGAACATCAATGACATATATCATATAACAATAAACATCAATTCTGTTTTTTGTCCTAACTATTTTTTTGTCCTAGCTAATTTTTTGTCCTAGATAACCAAGCAATAATGAACATCAACGAAAACTAAATGCTACTGTTTTTTGCCCTAGCTAATTTCATAAAAAATTTGCCCTACCTAGTTTTTTCTCCTCGCTAATTTTTTGTCCTAGCTAACCAAGCAACAATGAACATCAATGAAAACTAAATGCTACTGTTTTTTGCCCAAGCAAATTTCCTAAAAAAAATACCTAGCTAATTTCCTAATTTTTTTGCCATAGCTAAAGAGAGAGGAGGGCAGGGCAGAGGTGAGCGAGAGGCTTACGACGGATAGGTCTAGGGCAGGCAGGGAAAAGGGCAGCGGCGACGGTGAGGTCGAGGGCGAGCTCGGGCGGCCGCCGCCGAGGTCGAGGGTTGGCAGGGAGAGGGTGGCAACGGCGTGCGGCGTGCGGTCGAGGGAGGCCTCGGGCGGCGGTGACAGAGGAGAGGGGGGAGAGAGTGGCGACGACATGAGTTCGAGGGCGGCCTCGGACAGCAGCCACAGAGGAGAGGGGGAAGAGAGGGGAGAGGGCAGCGACAACGATGAGGTCGAGGGCGGCGACAGTGAGGTCGAGGGCGTGCTCGGGGGAGAGAGGGGAGAGGGCGGCGGCTGGTGTCGAGGTCTAGGGCGGGTAGTGCAACAACGACGACAGAGGTGGAGAGGGGGGAGAAGGACTTGGCAAAATTTTGAGCCTGAGCGGTGGGGGGTTAACTAAAAATAGCAGTAGCGCTGGATTAGGAACAAGCGCTATAGCTACCTTAGCTATAGCGCTGGTTCCTAAACCAACACTACTGCTGCGGGGGAGCCCACGTGGGGGTTAACCCCAAATAGCAGTAGCGCTGGTTTAGGAACCAGCGCTATAGCTAAGGTAGCTATAGCGCTTGTTCCTAAACCAGCGCTACTGCTAAATATTCCAATTTATTTATTTAATTATTTTTCCTTTTCTATTTTTTAGTTTTCTTTTCTTTTATTATTTTCCTTTTCTTTTCTGTTTACTTTTCTTTTCTTTGTATTACTTTCTCCCTTTTGTTTTTGTTTTTTTTGTTTTTTTGTTTTTCTCCTGACGACGGTGTCACCCTCTCGCACACTGTGCAAATATTATCACCGAAACCATGCATGTGGTGGTAACATATCAGTTGACCGATAACGGTTACTTAAGTGCGTACACAAAGTAGATACATATATATAAATGATGGTTTTTGATCAGCTGCGTCGATGACGTTTCACATTGAGATTCTTCCCTTTCTTGTTCGTTGCCGAGTAATTGAGCCCCTCCTTGTGACTTTTCTAGAGCCATGGAGTACGATCTTTCTTAGGTAATGTAGTATTTATTCTTCTTTTCACGTATGCTTCATCGTCATCGTCATCTTCCCTCATTGGGTTACCGTATTGGTCGTAGTCTTCCTCGTTGGCGACTCCATCCATTCTGATGATGCTCCTTTTGGATCTCCTCACGACAACATGGCTGGGATTGGCCGGGTCGGTTATGAAGAAGCATTGTGTCACGTGCTTAGCGTGTACCCATGGCTCATTTTTGGCAATGGCGTTAACATTCACGGGAGTGCTCTTCGCGTTGGGTATAGACATGGTGGTGAAATACTTGTTTTCTCTTACGACGTCCTTGGCCCATCTGACATGAAACATCGTCACATCATGCATTCCGGCATAGTCAAGCTCCTAGATCTCTTCGACCCTTTCATAGAATCTTTCAGTTCTACCAATGGCATCGGTCACGCATTGAATTGTGACCCCAGAGTTTTGGTAATCACTGTCCATGTCTTTGGCCTCCGTGTAGAATGTGTACCCATTGATATCGTAGGACTAATAGGTCGTGAGCTTGGGCGTGGGGCCATGTGCTAAGGCGTGTATTAGCAATCCGTTCGAACTGCCTTCTTCCGGGGGATTTTCAAGAACTTGCTCTTTGAACCAACGCAAGAAAGTGGCATTGTGCTCTACAGTAACTTCGTCATCCGTCTTGAGCATCCCCTTATCATGGTACTTCTTTGTGATGCTTTCTTTGTGCCATGCCACATAATCATCTACCACATCTAGGTGTTGTAGCACTACTAAGTTAGCCATGTCAAAGTCGTTCTGTCGATCCGAGTAGTCCACGTGCAATTCCCTCTGGTAGTTGTTATGACCATCTCCTTCGAGCTTACCATCGTGCTTCTTGACGGGCAAACCAACAATAGGGTCTCCGATGCCTATATAATTCTCGCAAAAGGAGACACACTCATGCGTCAGATACCCCTGGACGATGCTCCCTTCGGGACGGGACATGTTACAAACGAATCCTTTGATGACCCCATTCATCCTGTCGAACGGCATCATGTTATGAAGGAATGTCGGCCCGAGGTCGCTGATGTCGTCCACAATGTGGACACACAGATGCACCATGACGTCAAAGAACGCGGGCGGGAAGTACATCTCAAGCTCACATAGTATGACACCGATCTCTTCGTATAGCCTTCGGAGCTGCTTCACACTTATGGAATTTTGGGAGATAACGTAGAAGAAGTTGCAGAGACCAGTAAGCGTGTCACGGACGTGCTTCTCCATTATCCCCCTAATGGCAACCGGGAGTATCTGCGTCATCATCACGTGACAGTCATGAGACTTCATCCCGCTGAACCTTTTCTTCTTGGGGTCTAGAAATCTTCTTATCTTCCCATAGTAACCGGAGTTGACTTTGATTCCCATAAGTTACTTGATGAATTGATTGATCTCCTTCGCACTTAAGGTGATGCAAGAACGGGGGCAATAATTCTCCTCCTTCTTGTTAACTTTTCTGCCCCTTTCCCCCTCCTCCGTCTCTGTCTTCGTCTCCTCCGTTGACTTTTTACGGTGGAGATCTTTCCTGATCTTCAAATCTTCCAAGTCTTTCCTTGCCTTCGGCCCATCCTTGGTCTTCTCCAGCATGTTCATCAGTGTACCAAGCAAGCTCTTGAGGACATTATTTGTGATATGGATTTGATTAAGGCAATGAGGCGTGTCATGATTGGGCCAGTACCCCAAGTCCTAGAAAACATACCTCGTTTTCCATACCTTCAGCAGCGGCTCCAGCGCCTTTTTGATCTTTCCCGGCGCGGGGCATTGTTCCTAGTTTCTCAACAGCTTGTCGATTTCTGCACTGCTCCTCTTACGTGGAGGTACTCGAAGCTCATCCAACCCATTGAATAAATCTCCACGCTTTGTCCACGGGTCATCCTTCTCGAGCCATCTACGATGGCCCATGTACACGATTTTCCCGGACCTGCCATCTTTCGTTGAAGTAAGCTGCTGAGACGTTGTATCGTCCATGCACCTCGTGCATCCGTAGTATCCATGGCACACCTGGCCTGAGGTGTACCCGTAATCGAGATAGTCATGCACCATCGTCATCAGCGCGACTCTCATATGGAAATACTCTCCTTCGCTGGTGTCCCATGTCCATGTCGATGTTTCCCATAACGTGTCTAGCTCCTCTTGCAGAAGCCCCATATACAGGTTAATACTATTGCCCGGTTGTTTCGGCCCTTGAATCAACATGCTCATGTGTACGTACTTTGTCTTCATGCACTTCCATGGGGGAGGTTGTACATCCATACAAACACGGGCCATGTGCTATGGTTGGTGTTCTGGTTTCCAAACGGATTCATGCCATTGGTACTCGCACCAAGCATGATGTTCCTTGGATCTTCTGCAGCAAATCCATATATGGCGTTGAATGCTCTCCACTGGCTACCATCTACGAGGTGTCTCAGCTTCGGATCATCTCCATCATCGGGCTTCTTCCTCTCTGCGTGCCAGCGCATGAGCTTTGCTTCCTTTGGATCTATGAAATACCACTGTAGACGGGGAGTGATCGGAAAGTACCATACAACTTTCTGAGGAGCTTTCTTTCCCGCCTTCTTGTATCGAGAAGCATTGCACACTGGACAACTAGTTTTTTCCGCGTGCTCCCCCCGATAAATGATGCAATTGTTGATGCATGCGTGGTACCTAATGTGCGGCAAATCAAAAGGGCAAATGATTTTCTTGGCCTCCTTAACACTAGTAGGACACAGGTTTCCCGCGGGAAGAACTTTATTATGTAGATACTTCAAATACTCATCAAGGCTTTTGTCTATCCATTTGTTTTTGGCCTTCGTCTTCAGAAGTTCGAGCGTGAAACTCAAGCGAGTCACCTTGGGATCGCAACCATCATACAATGGAGTCTTCAAGTCTACTTCAAGTTGCGCCAGCTTGGCCTCCTCTCTAGAAGTAGCTCTCTCGCTAATTGTACCCTTGTGAAGGAGGTCTCGAACATGAGGGTCCTGCACGATTGCACTTAGTAGCGTCGAAGATTGCGGCATGACCTCTTCTCCGCCATCTCCGGACTCTTCTTCGCTGTGTACGGAATCTTCTCTGATGCTGTCATTTCCAGACTCTTCCCCGGCGCCATCGTCGTGTCGATCGGTCATCTCTTTGTCGAGCCCCATGTCGTTATTCCCTGCCATGTGGACGTCCTCCTCCTCATCAGCGTCTTCACTTATCCACTGAGTATAGCCATCCATGAAACCATTCTTCAGCAGGTGTGCCTTCAAAGTGCCATGATCAAAAGGGTCCAAAAGGACTCCTTCCTTGCATCTTGCACACGGACATGTAATCCTAGTCTGATTATTTGCGTACGTGTCCATTACCGCGGATTGCACGTACCGCTCCACCTTCCATCCACTCACCTTCATGACCGACTGCACGGTATAACAAGCAAAATGGTTATAAAATAAATAATGCATGCATGCTTCAAAGTCATATAAAATTTTGGCATGACTTTGCCTAAAAATAGGACATATTGAGTTTGCTCGAAATTCACCGAAACGGAAATAAATCGACATCCCGGCGAAACATAAGCAACTCGAGGGCATGTCACTCACACAAATCTCTCCATATATCCCAAACACACATATTCGCATTCACACACATATTCCCATTCTTGAAATGAACAACTTTTTACTCACCTATATATCTCCTGAGAGCGATACCGATCGAGAGAGCACGCCGTTAATTAGATGATGAGAGAGACCGATCGAGACGTGTGGATGCCTAAATAGCTAGCTAGATCTAGTTCTTGGGGAGGAGAGGTGAACCTAGCTAGCTAACTAATGGAGAGGGAGTTATGTTGGAGGGGGACATTAATGGGAGGAGAGGAAGAGAGGTAGGAGAAAGAGAGATAATGTAAGAGAGGCCATTTATGGTGGAGAGTTATGGTGGAGGGGGACATTAATGAGGAGAGAATTAGAGAGGTAGGAGGAAGAGAGAAGAAGAGCAACAATGGTGGAGAGTGGAGAGGGCAAAGGAGGGGAGAGAGGGCAAAGTGGGGGAGAGAGGGAGGGGGTGAAAAGGTGGCAGCAGCCGCAACTAGCAGTAGCGCTGCTTACAAAAAAGCGCTCCTACTATGTGTGGCTCATTAGCAGTAGCGCTTGCATGTCACAAAGCGTTACTAGCAATGGACTTAGCAGTAGCACTTCATTCCACCCAGCGCTGTTACTATAAATAGTATCGGCGGGGTCGTCGGGGCCACCTTATCAGTAGCGCTTTCTTAGCGCCCAACGCTATTGCTAAGCCCTTAGTTGTAGCGCTACAGGAATACAGCGCTACTGGTAATTAGCAACAGTGATTTTATTTTTCCAGCGCTACTAGTAGGCTCCTGTCTATAAGGTTTTCCCTAGTAGTGTATTAATGTGAGTGAGTAGGGATTGCCATGCAACAAATGCACTTAGATCTATTAGTGTATGAAAGCACAAAAAGAAAACTAAGTGGTCGTGCAAGAAGAAATTCCACTAGTTATATGAAAGTGACAAAATAGGAGACTCTCTATCATGAAGATCATGGTGCTACTTTGAAGCACAAGTGTGGAAAAATATAGTAGCAATTGTCCCTTCTCTCTTTCTCTCATTTCTTTCTCTCTTTTTTGGTGGGCATCTTTGGCCTCTTTATTTTTTATTTGGGCTTCGTTGGCCTCTTTAATTTTTTGTAAAGTCCGTATACTCATCCCAACTTGTGAGGGAGTCATGGCTTCCATCATCCTTTTCTCACATGGAACAATGCTCTAATAATGAAAACCATCACACTTTTATTTACTTACAACTTAAAAAGAAAATTACAACTCGATACCTAGAACAAAATATGAGTCTATATGCAGGATGAAAGTGATGGTGCATGTCATGAAAAACGGAATGGTGGAAGTTGCATGTCAATATATCTCGGAATGGCTATGGAAATGCCATAATAGGTAGGTATGGTGGCTGTTTTGAGGAAAATATATGGTGGCTGTTTCGACGAAGGTGGGTTTGATGTACGGCGAAAGTTGCGCGGTACTAGAGAGGCTAGCAAAGGTGGAAGGGTGAGAGTGCGTATAATCATAAAGAACTCACATACTTATTGCAAAAGTCTATTAGTTATCAAACAAAGCATTAGACGCATGATCCTAGGGGGGAGGTTGGTAGGAGTTAACCATTGCGTGCCCCCGACCCTCACACAAAGGTTGACAATCATTAAACAAATCATGGTCCGACTTCGTTACATAACGGTTCACCATACGTGCATGCTATGGGAATCACAAACTTCAACACAAGTATATCTTCCAATTCACAACTACCAACTAGCATGACTCTCATATTACCATCTCTATTATCTCAAAACTATATGCAAGGAATCAAACTTCTCATAGTATTCAATGCACTTAATATGAAAGTTTTTATTATATACCTCTTGGATGCCCATTATATTAGGACTAAAATCATAATCTAAACAAATTACCATGCTATTTTTAAGAAACTCTCAAAATAATATAAGTGAGTTATGAGAGTTCAACAATTTCTATAAAATATAACACCACCATGCTCTAAAAAGATATAAGTGAAGCACTAGAGCAACATTGCCTAGCTCAAAAGATATAAGCGAAGCACATAGAGTATTCTAATAAATTCATGATTCAGTGTGTCCCTCTAAAAAATATGTGTGCATCAAGTATGATTGTGGAAAAATAAAAAGAAAAGACTCATATCATACAAGACTCTCCAAGCAAAACACATATCATGTGGTGAATAAAAGTATAGCCTCAACTAAATTTACCGATGGATTGAAGACGAAAGAGGGGATGCCTTCCGGGGCATTCCCAAGCTTAGGCTTTTTGGTATCCTTGAATATGTATTGGTGTGCCTTGGTCATCCCCAAGCTTAGGCTCTTTCCACTCTTTATTCCATAGTCCATCAAATCTTCACCCAAAACTTGAAAACTTCACAACACAAAACTTAACAGAAAACTCATGAGATCCGTTAGTATAACAAAAACAAATCACCACTTAGGTACTTTTGTGAACTCATTATTTATTTATATTTGTGTAATACCTACTGTATTCTAACTTATCCATGGTTCATGCCCCCCAATACAACCCATAGATACATCAAAATAAGCAAACAACACAAAGAAAACAGAATCTGTCAAAAACAGAACAGTCTGTAGCAATCTGTAGGCTTAGAATACTTATGAAACTACAAAAATTCTGAAAAATTAGGAAAATTTGTATATAAATCTTTTGTAAAAATTTCAGATCAAAAAAAATGTTCCAGTGAATTTACAAAATTCCTGGATTGAGAGAAAAAGTTTCTGTTTTTCAGCAAAATCAAATTGGAAACACCGTAGACCATCCCAAAGGTCTCACTTGGATCAAACAATAATTTAAACAAGAAAACACAATTATTACATAATTAATAATGTGAAAAACACATCAAAACAGAAACAAAAAACATAAAGAAAAATAAAATTGGGTTGCCTCCCAACAAGCGCTATTGTTTAACACCCCTAACTAGGCAAAACGCAATAGTTCTAGGTATTGTCATCTTTGGTATGCAATCCATAAGTAGATATCATAATAGATTCATAAAGTAATTCTATTTTATTTCTAGGAATTGTTCCATGCCTTTCCTTAATGGGAATTGAAATCTAATATTTCCTTCCTTCATATCAATAATTGCACTATTCGTTCTAAGGAAAGGTTTACCAAGAAAAATGGGACATGTAGGATTGCAATATATATCAAGAACAATGAAATATGAAGGCACATAATTACTATTTACAACAATAAAACATCATTAATCCTTCCCATAGGTTTATTTATAGTGGAATCCTTAAGATGCAAATTTAAGGAACAATCATCAAATTCACGAAAACCTAGCACATCACATAGAGTTTTTGGAATTGTGGAAACGCTAGCACACAAATCACACAAAGCATGGCACTCATAATATTTAATTTTTAATTTTAATAATAGGTTACCACTCATCATAAAGCTTTCTAGGTATAGAAACTTCCAAGTCAAGTTTTTCTTCAAAATATTTCATCATAGCATCAACAATATGTTTAGTAAAAGCTTTGTTTTGATTATAAGCATGAGGAGAATTCAACATGGATTGCAACAAGGAAATACAATCAATAAAATATAAACTTTCATAATTAAAGTCCTTGAAATCCAAAAGAGTGGGTTCATTGCTATTTAAAGTTTTGACCTCTTCAATCCCACTTTTATCATTCTTAGCATTAAGATTTATAAACTCCGAGTCATTGGGACGCCTTTTAATTAAAGTTGACTCATATAAAGTCCCATATTTATCAATATTTACATTATAAAACAAAGATGCATAGGAGTCACATCAATCACTTTAAGATCTTCATCAATATTATCATGAGAACACACTTTTTCAAGCCATTCACGCTTAGCACGTATTCTAGTGGTTCTTTTCTTACACTCACCAATAGAAATTCTCATATATTTTAAAGACTCATTAATATCATGCTTGGGTGGAATAGATCTAATTTTAAAATAATCAATCTCAAGATAAATTCTATCAATGTTCCTTGCCAAATCCTCAATCCTTAGCAAGTTTTCTTCAATCATAGCATTGAAACCCTTTTGTGAAATAATAAATTCTTTAATATTATTCCCAAGATCAGAGAGCATCTTATTATAATTTCCTTAAGAATTGCTGTAGGAATTTCCATAATTATTAGAGGAATTACTAGGAAACAACCTAGCATTAAAATTACCTCTGTATGCGGTATTACCAAAATTGTTCCTACCAACAAAGTTCACATCCATAGATTCATTTTTATTTCCAATCAAAGAAAACAAAGGCATATCATTAGGATCAATAGGAGCACTCTTAATAGCAAACAATTTCATCAATTCATCCATCGTTTCACTCAAGGTATTAATCTCTTCAATAGCATGCACCTTTTTACTAGTAGGAGATCTTTCGGTATGCCATTGAGAGTAATTTGCCATAATATTATCTAGGAGTTTAGCATCTTCTCCTAATGTGATTTGCATAAAAGTAACACCCGCGGAGGAATTTAAGAGATTCCTAGAAGCAAAATTCAATCCAGCATAGAAAAATTGTATAATCATCCATAAACTCAAACCATGCGCGGGGCAATTTCTAATCATTAATTTCATCCTCTCCCAATATTGTGCAACATGATCATGATCAAGTTGCTTACAATTCATTATATCATTCCTAAGGGAGATGATCTTAGCGGGCGGAAAGTACTTGGAAATAAAAGCATCTTTACACCTATTACATGAATCAATACTATTTTTAGGCAAAGATGAAAACCAAGTTTTAGCATGATCTCTTAGTGAGAACGGGAATAGCTTCAATTTAACAATGTAATTATCCACATCTTTCTTCTTTTGCATATCACACAACTCAACGAAAGTATTTAGATGGGATGCGGCATCTTCATTAGCAAGGCCGGAAAATTGTTCTTTCATAACAAGATTTAGCAAAGCAACATTAATTTCATAAGATTCCGCACGAGTGGTGGGAGCGATCAGAGTACTAATAAAATCATCATTATTAGTATTGGAAAAGTCACACAACTTGGTATTTTCACACATCATGACAAAGCAAGCAATCAAGCACACAAGCAAACGAAAGAAGGGCGAACAAAAAGGCAAATCTTTTTGGTATTTTTTGAAAATCATTTTAGAAGTGGGGGACAGGAAAATGAGAGGCAAATGGCAAATAATGTAAATGCAAGAGATAAGTTTGTGACGGCTACTTGCTAGGCTTGATGTAGATCTTGTCTTGACTTGCTATGTTTCCTCCCCGACAACGGCGCGAGAAATCCTTCTTGCTACCTCTTGAGCTTGCATTGGTTTTCCCTTGAAGAGGAAAGGGTGATGCAACAAAGTAGATAAGTATTTTCCTCAGTTATTGAGAACCAAGGTATCAATCCAGTAGGAGGAACAAGCAAGTTACCAATGGATGCACCTACACAAACAATCAAACTCTTTCACCCAACGCTATAAAGAGGTTGTCAATCCCTTCACGGTTATTTGCAAGGATTAGATCCGATAGAGATAGATGTAAACGAGAACGGAAAGTAAAAGGTAAATAAATTGCAGCAAAGTATTTTTTGGTATTTTTGGTTTATAGATCTGAAAATATATTATGGAAAGTAGACCCGAGGGCCATAGGTTTCACTAGAGACTTCTCTCATGATGGCAAGTATTACGATGGGTGAACAAATTACTGCCGAGCAATTGATAGAAAAATGAATAATTATGGAGATATCCAAGGCAATGATTATGCATATATGCATCATGTCCATCTCAGGTAGACCGAAACAATTCTGCATCTACTACTATTACTCCACACATCGACCGACTCCTGTCTGCATCTATAGTATTAAGTTCATGAAGAACAGAGTAACACATTAGGTAAGATGACATGATGTAGAGGGATAAAATCAAGCAATATGATGAAAACCCCATATTTTTATCCTCGATGGCAACAATACAATACGTACATTGCTACCCCTACTATGTCATTGGGTGAGGACACCGCAAGATTGAACCCAAAACTAAGCACTTCTCCCATTACAAGAATTACCAATCTAGTTGGCCAAACCAAACCAACAACCTGAAGAGACTTGCAAAGATATGAAATCATGCATATAAGAATTCACGAAAGACTCAAATAATATTCATAGATAATCTGAACATAAACCCACAATTCATTGGATCTCGACAAACACACCGCAAAAGAGTATTACATCGGATAGATCTCCATGAAGATCATGAAGAACATGGTATTGAAGACCAAAGAGAGATAAGAAGCCATCTAGCTACTAGCTACGAACCCGAAGGTTTGTGGTGAACTAATCACGCATCATCGGAGGGGCAATGGAGTTGATGTAGATGCCCTCCGTGATCGAATCCCCCTTCGACAGATTACCAGAAAAGGCTCCAAGTTTGGATCTCACGGGAACCGAGGCTCCTGGCGGTGGAAAACTGTTTTCGTGGCTCTCTCTGATATACAGGGAATATTTGTGAATTTATAGGCCGAGAAATAGGGTTAGGGGAGCTGCCATGGGCCCACAAGCCAAGGGGCACGCACTAGCCCCTATGCGCGCCCTTGTGGCTTGTGGCCACACGATGGCTCTTCCGACTTCATCTCCAAGTCTTCTGGGTTGCTTTTGGGCCAAGAAAATTTATTCCAAAGATTTTATTCCGTTTGGACTCCGTTTAATATTCCTTATCTGCAATACTCAAAAACAAGGAAAAAACAGAAACTGGCACTAGGCTCTAGATTAATAGGTTAGTCCCAAAAATAATATAAAATAGCATATTAATGCATATAAAACATCCAAAACAGATAATATAATAACATGGAACAATCCAAAATTATAGATACGTTGGAGACGTATCAGTGCACACACTTTTTATATGTTTCGTTTTTTGGTTTCTTTCTTCCGTTTCATTTTTCTATGACCAATATGTTGGTTTTCGGTCGACATACTATTGGAATCGGCACACACATATACGCCATGGTGAGTTGGTAGCGTCATCTCCATTCTGGTTAAACCTCCCCGCCGACTTTCTCTATCCCACCAATTTATTTAAACCGGTTTTAGCCCTGTGATCTACTTAATCTGGTTTTTATCTCCAAATTTAATTATGTCATTATTGAAAGGAATAAACCCCGATCATCTCTAATCAATCTTTAAATACCAAACCTATGGAAAGGAATCAATGTTTTAAAAACACAAGGCAACATTTATGGAAAAGGAATCAATGTCAAATGCATCATGTATATATTCTTAAATTATTTCATTAAAGAGTGCTTAGATCTTGATATTTTATTGTGCTTATCGGTATATCCACTTACATATCACTTTGAGAAACATTTTTCATTGGGAGAAAAAAATAAAGGAAAAAAGGAGAGTGATTTACCGGTAAAAAGGAAGTCACCAAGAAAACCGGTGTGCAAGAAGATTTTGAATATGTATGCAAGATACAACTAATGTTGGATCACTAAAATATATATGCCCTCAATGCAACACACAGGCAATTAACTAACTTTAGTAGTAGGTTACTTGAAGTGTCAGTATGATCATTCGGTACAACAATTTAGCTGAATCTATCATTGACATGAGATTATGTGGGATATCCACTTGTCCCATCAAAATTATATGGACGCATGTGGAAATCCTACTTATATTATTCGAGAGATGTGGATTTGGATCTGAACGGGGTTTGGGGTTATTCAGTTAAATTACGGATACTAAATAATTTAGGTGAATAATTTTCCTACTTTAGAAAATATAACAAATTGCATGAGCGATCGATTCCCTTTTTCATCAAGTCCTACAATTTTTTAGGTAGGGTAGAAGGTTAAATTGAATCTGGGCATTCCTTGGGCCGGGCCAGGTTTCAGACCATGCATGTAAAATCCCGAGGGGAAAATTCTAGGCCCGAGTCCGGCCTAATGGAAAAAAACAAAAATGCACGCCCGATCCCGACCCGAAGGGACTAAAATGAGCAGTTCGGGGCAAGGCCGGGTCGGGCCTTAGTGTAAACTGCATAATATCCTAGGCTCGAGCCCGACCAAAAATACACAATGGTTCAAATATCAAGCCTGATGTTGTCCCGAACACAAAGCCGAGCCTGACCCTGATTTTTCAGGTCGGTTTCAGGCTGGGTCATCGAGACGGGCTGCCCTGGTTTAGGCTAAATGCATTGCTTGGTTGCTTCAAGAGTTAACAATAGACACAATAGCATATCAGTTGCATGCCCGACAAAAAACATCGTATTTTTGTGGAATGCACGACATTCAACTAAATTTTAAAACATGGTAATGGCTTGGGAGACATTGGATGTGCCTTATTGGCCCGAGCCATCACAAATGAGGCACGCCTCCTACCCCTTGATGGGGGTGGCGAATCGATATGAACATGTGGGGAGCAGATCAAGGCGAAGAGTGGGCAGTTGGCATGGGACTCCTCCTTTGCAGTCCATGGAGAAGTACGGTGTGAAGGAGAGAGGGTGCCATGGAAAAGGCGAGGTGTGACAACAATGGACATAATGTTTTTGTCAAATGCATGACATTCAACTGTATGTTACAATGCTGCAATGGCTCAGGAGACATTGGATATGCCTTCTTGGATAAGGGGTTGTCACGGGTGGCGCATACCTCCTACCCCTTGATGGGTTGGTGGATCAACACAAAGACGAGGGGGATCATGCTGGAGATTGGGACGGTTGTCAAGGGAATCCTCCTTAGCTTTCCATGGGTAAGTATGGTGTGAAGGAGAGAGGGCGCCATGGCGAAGTGAGTTTGGCATCATATGGTTTTAAAGGAGAGGGCTCTGGTGAGAAATGTCCTACTACAATGGAAAACTGAGCGGGAAGGTGAGGGTCCAGCGGGAAAAGGAAGGATGCATCGTGGGGTGATTTTTCTGTGTTGGGCACATGTGTTAGAGATAACATGACCGATATTATGGAGAACCACATTTCTCCCCCACACATGGTTTGGATTTGGGGGAGTCCGGACTATCGAGACAATTGAATTTTGGGGAGCCTGCTAGGCTCCCGTTTGATGCCCGGACATGTTGGGACGTTGAAATCACATATGCTCCCTTGGTGGTTTTGATAATTCATGACAACATACATTGTCTCTTGGACTAATACTTCTATCTAGTTTATTTCAGGTTCTGCCCATAGAGAGTGTTGGCATAATGGGTGTGAGGAGATTCCCCAAGAAGAAGAGATGCAAGATAGGATTGACCAATCTACAAGCATGAAGACTCTACATTTTACTTTCTAAGAAATCACTTTGAGTCCATAGGAAAGCCAATACTATCAAAAGGGGGTGAGGTATTAATGGTGAATGAAATTATCAAAATGACCAAGTGTTAGTCACCAAAAACACCCGCAAGCTCTCCCACAAAGATTCTGTTCTAGAACCTACCCCTCAAAATCGGTGCCACCACGAACGTATGTAAATTTTGGACACAACTCCAAGGGTAAGGTACTTGGTCTTTGTAAGGTGGCCATATCTCATGATAGCTCTATTCAAAATGTCATGATTCTTGAATCCCTTGGCTACAATCTTCTTTCCGTGTCTAGACTTGCCGACTTCGGTTTTAATGTTCTATTTACCAAAGTAGATTGCCAAGTATTTCATCAAGATAATCATAGCATGGTATTTACAGGTTTTCGTAGAGGTGATCTATACATTGTTGATTTTACTAACAGATCCAAGCCTCACACTTGTCTTATTGCAAAATCTTCTAAAGTTTGGCGTTGGCATAGAAGGCTAGGACATGTTCGTATGCATAATCTAGACAAGCTCATCAAAGGTGATCATATTCTTGGTGTTAAAGATGTTATCTTTGACAAAGATAGACTTTGTAGTGCTTGTCAAGCCATAAAGCAAGTACGTGGAAGTCATCCAGTAAAGAATATCATGACTACTAGGAGACCACTTGAGTTGCTTCATATGGATCTTTTTGGTACCAATGCTTACAAGAGCCTCGGTGGAAATTCCTTTGGTCTAGTTATAGTTGATATTTTTTCCAGATTTATGGGGGTATTCTTTCTTGATGATAAGTCGCGGGTGCAAAAGATCTTCAAGAACTTTGCTCGCAAAGCCCAAAATAAGTTTGAGGTGAAGATCAAGAAAGTTTGGAGCGACAACGGGTCGGAGTTCAAGAACACAAATGTGGACACCTTTCTTGACGAAGAAGGGATTCTATACGAGTTCTCGGCTACGTACATGCCTCAACAAAATGGAGTTGTTGAGAGGAAGATACAAACTCTTATTGAGATGGCAAGAACGATGCTTGAACGAATACAAGACGCCAAGACACTTTGGGGCGGAAGCCGTTGAAACAGCTTGTCATGCCACAAACTGACTCTATCTTCACAAGCTTCTCGATAAAATGGCATATAAGCTACTCGCCGGTAACAAGCCCCAACTTGGATACTTTCGGGTATTCGACTCCAAGTGTTACATTCTTGATAAGCATCATCGTTCAAAATTTTCTCATAAATCTCATGAAGTTTTTCTACTCGGTTATGGATCAAACTCTCACACTTACCGTGTCTACAACAACTTCACTTGAAAAGTTGCGGAGATGGTGGATGTGAAGTTTGATGAATCTAATGGTTCGCAAGTCGAACAATTGCCAAATGATGTAGGAGATTAAGAACCTTCAGAATCTATCCAAGACTTGTCCATTGGCAAGATTCGTTCCTTGGAGGTGAAGGAAAGTACTCCATCAACCCAACTAGAAGCTCCTACTTCGTGTCAAGGAGAACCTCAACATGACATGGAAGCATCCAAAAGCGGTACATGACAACATGAAGTGGAGGAAGAAGCACATCATGATGATCCACCTCAACCTCCTTCACCACCACATCAAGGAGACGACACCTTCAACAACAACAATGAAGAATAAGATGATGATGATGAAGCTCCACCATCCAACAAGCAAAAGCTACCTCGAGTTTGAGCAAGAGTGAACAAGAATCATCCCTTAGAGAAAATCTTCGATGACATTCAAACTGGGGGAATCACTCGCCCTAAAACCCGCTTAGCTAACTTTTGTGAACACTACTCATTCATCTCTAGTATGGAGCCTATGAAGGTGGAAGAAGTGCTCGAAGATCCAGATTGGGTGAATGCTATGCATGAAGAGCTTCACAACTTCGAGAGGAACGAAGTGTGGACACTTGTGGAGAAGCCTAGGACGAGCAAAACATCATCGAAACCAAATGGGTGTTTCGGAACAAGCAAGACGAAGATGGTCAAGTCATTCGCAACAAGGAACGTCTTGTGGCGCAAGTATACACGCATGTCGAAGGTATGGACTACGGTGAGACCTATGCCCCCGTTGCTAGACTTGAAGCTATTCCTATATTGCTTGCTTATGCGAATCATCATGACATCACACTTTAGAAAATGGATATTAAAAGTGCATTTCTAAATGGGGAGATTGAGGAAGAAGTCTATGTTAAGCAACCCGCCGGTTTTGTAAATCCTAAGAAACTCAACCGCGTTTACAAGCTTCGTAAGGTCTTTATGGACTTAAGCAAGCCCCTTGTACTTGGTATAAGTGCCTAACGAAGTTTCTTCATGAAAAGGGTTTTGAGATTGGTAAAATTGATGCAACCTTATTCACTAAGGGAGTTAATGGTAAATTATTTTTGTGCCAAATTTATGTGGATGATATTATCTTTGGAACTACTAACCCACAATTTAGTGAGAAATTTGGAAGTTTGATGTCTGAGAAATATGAGATGTCCAAGATGTGTGAGGTGAAATTTTTCCTTTGTTTGCAAATCAAGCAAACGAGAGATGGAAATTTCATCTCTCAAACCAAGTATGGCAAGGACTTGATCAAGAAGTTCAACATGCAAGAGTGGAAAGTTATGAAAACTCCTATGCCTACTAGAGTACTGGTGGATATGTTGATCTTACCAAGGAGGACAACCCCGTTGATCAAACGGTTTATCGATCAATGATTGGTTCATTGCTCTATCTATGTGCCTCTCGTCCCAATATCATGCTTAGTGTGTGCATGTGTGCTAGATATCAAGTTGCTCCTAAAGAGTGTCATCTTAAGGCCGTGAAAATAATTGTGAGATACTTAATGCATATACATACACCCTGGTGGAGGGTGCTCGCCTCGGGAACCTTCCTAACTCCATTTTCCTTTCGTTTTCTTGGTTTCCAAGAATAAAAATTCTCTACATATACCCCAACTGTTTTGACCACCGCATCGCGAGATTTTCCTCTGTTCTTGTTTTGTGATGTTTTCCTCACAGATCTGAAAATATGTCGTCCCAAGATTCTGAGGGAGAGAGCTATGTGTCCAATTATGTTGCTGATATAATGATCTTTGGGGAGATTTACCCCTACTTGTGGACTTGAGAGGAAGAACAAGACACCGAGCTGGAGGAAATAGAAGACACTCGAGCAGACAGTGGCTTAGATGAAGATGAACCTCCACTACCTCAACTTGGACATACACACGTGGAGTTTAAGAAGTCAAGCCTTCCTAATGGTAGGAGTACACCCAATACTCCTTTTATCCCTTCCCGCTTTCTGCAGGAGAGCAAGGCAGCTCTATGCAAGCTGATTTTGAAACTTGAGCAAGAGAATGATGATTTGAGGGGAGAAAACTTCATCCTCAAGCGTAAATTGGTGAAGAAGAAGAATGTCTGATCACCACCACCTTCATCATCACCACCACCAATGGAGACTTGAGTACATGGGTATGGGCACTCCCCTTGCCTCGAGCCAAGTTTGTGGGAGGATCCGCGGTATCGTGTCACCATTACTTTTTAGCTTTGATTTTTATTTTCGATCCTTAGTATTTTCATTGTTTAGTGGAATAAAAGTTTAGTATGATCTATTTTCGAGTGCTAGTTTCGTGATCTATCTATCTATGTAATCAAGTGAGAGTTATATAATAAAGTTTAGTTTGAGATTTTGCCCCTTTACTTTCTTGTTGCAATCATAATAAAAGGAAATAAATGAAAAGGATCATATGCTAATATTATGGTGAGTAATCACATCACAATAAAGAAAAGTATAAGTGGTAAAAAAATTGGAGATTGGCAAACATAGCATTAGTCAATGATGCAACTCATGAAAGAATAAATTAGGGAAGAGAAGGTTCACATGCAAATATAATATCATGGACATCTTTTATGATTGTGAGCCCCCATTAAATATTATATGCCAAAAAAGTTGAAGTTGGACAAGGAAGACAACGTAATGATTTATGGTTGTTCATATTCACAAAAAAGTTATACTGTTCTAGATCCTTTAACATGTGGTGCTTGCCAAATATCTTTGCTAGCCAAAAGCTCCGCACTAAGTAGAGATACTACTTGTGCATCCAAAAACCCCAAACCCATACTAATGTTTGAGAGTTTACCATACTTACCTATGGATTGAATAAGATCCTTCAAGTAAGTTGTGATCGGTGCATCAATGCAATAAAAATTGCTTCTAAAAGTGTTGGATCAATTAGTGTAAGAGAAAATTGAGCATTGCACGAACTTGTGATGGAAAAGTAATAAAACCGACAGACTGCATAATAAAGGTTGCTATCACAAGAGGCAATGCAACATGACATTCTTTTGCGCTAAGGGATTTGGCATACAAACTAAAAAGTGCATGACAACATCTGCTTCCCTCTGCGAAGGGCCTATCTTTTACCTTTAAGTATTTACTTTTATGCAAGAGTCAAATTATTCTTCCCTATTCCTTTTTATTTTTCTCTTTGGCGAGCATCATGTGGCGAGGAAAGATCTAGGCACATATGTCCAGTTGGATATGAGTGAGCATGAGTTATTATTGTCGACATCGCCCTTGAGGTGAATATGTTGGGAGGCAAACTATAAGCCCCTATCTTTCTATGTGTTCGGTTGAAAATTTTGCTCATGGGTATGTTGTGAGTGTTAGCAATCATATAAGACTAAATGATGGTTTAGTATGTGGACTTTCCAAAAGGCTCCTACATGAGACCCTTCCCGAAAAATATATGAATTGTCGTTGCAAACTTGACTGAGAACATAGTTTGTTGGTTTTCAATAAGGTTTATGCTTTATACTTCCACGTTGTGATGAATTGCTACTTGCTCATAAGAAGTTATATGATGTTGTTCTAAAATAAAAGTGGTATAAGAAAGTCTTATGTTAATTTTTGTTCCTGTTATAATAATAAGCATGATGCTACTATGTCCGTATTTTGTTTTTATCGACACCTCTCTCTCAAACCATGTGGACATGTTCTTTGATATTGGCTTTCGCTTGAGGACAAGCAAGGTATAAGCTTGGGGGAATTGATACGTCCATTTTGCGTCATGTTTTACTACTATGATTTATAATGTTTTTATGCATAATAATGCTTTGGGGAGTAATTCTAATGCCTTTTCTCTCACAATTTGCAAGGTTTACACTAAGAGGGAGAATGCCGTCAACTGGAATTCAGCACCTGAAAAAGGCACACCAGAGATACCTATTCCGCACATACCCAATGAAGATGAAAATTTACGGAGATTTTTATCCAATAAATAAAAATTACTGGAGCTAAAAACTACCGGAGGGGGGCCACCAAGTGGCCACTCTCCACCAGGGTGCGCTAGCCCCCCTAACCGCACCCTGGTGGAGGGTGCTCACCCAGGCCCACCTCTGGAGCCCATCTTCTAGTATAAATTCCCAAAAACCTAAAACAAATAAGGAGGAGGACTTTTGGGACGAAGCACCGCCGCCTCGAGGCGAAACTTGGGCAGGAGAACTTTTGTCCTCCGGCAGAGCGATTCCGCCGGGGGAACTTCCCTCCCGGAGGTGGAATCGAAGCCATCGTCATCACCAACAACCCTCTCATCTTGGGGAGGCCATTCTTCATCAACATATTCAACATCACCATCTCCTCTCAAACCTAGTTCATCTCTTGTGTTCAATCTTTGTATCGGAACCTCAGATTGGTACTTGCGGGTAACTAGTAGTGTTGATTACCTTGTGTAGTTGATTGCTATATGGTTTATTTGGTGGAATATTATATGTTCAGATCCATTATGCTGTTCAATACACCTCTGATCCTAAGCATGCATATTTTTTGTGAGTAGTTACCCTTGTTCTTGAGGTCACGGG
Source organism: Hordeum marinum (assembly GCA_022496015.1). NCBI lineage: Eukaryota > Viridiplantae > Streptophyta > Magnoliopsida > Poales > Poaceae > Hordeum > Hordeum marinum. Next base: position 244,993,569 of record CM039672.1, read on the forward strand.
AGAAGTCATATTGCAAGTAATCATGTGAATTTGATATGTGTTCGATATTTTGATGATATGTATGTTGTGATTCCCTTAGTGGTGTCATGTGAACGTTGACTACATGACACTTAACCATCCTTGGGCCTAAGGGAATGCATTGTGGAGTAGTTATCAGATGATGGGTTGTTAGAGTGACAGAAGCTTAAACCCTAGTTTATGTGCTACTTCATAAGGGGCTGATTTGGGTCCACATGTTTAATGCTATGGTTAGACTTTGTCTTAATACTTTTCTCACAGTTGCGGATGCTTGCGAGGGGGTTAATCATAAGTAGGTTGTTAGTTTAAGTAAGAACAATACCTTAGCACCGGTCCACCCACATATCAAATTATCAAAGTAGCGAACACGAATCAAACCAACAAGATGAAAGTGACTAGATGAAATTCTCGTGTACCCTCAAGAACTCTTTGCTCATCATAAGAGATAGTTTTGGCCTATCCTTTGCCATATAAGGATTGGGCTACCTTGCTGCACCTTACCTATTGTTGCCGGTACTTGCTCGTTACAAATTACCTTGCTATCAAACTACTTGCTACTTACAATTTCAGTGCTTGCAGAAATGACCTTGATGAAAACCGCCTATCATTTCCTACTACTCCTTGTTGGGTTCGACACTCTTACTTATCGAAAGGACTACGATTGATACCCTACACTTGTGGGTCATCAGGTATCCCAAGGGATCTTATTTTAACCTTGTTGGCTATTCTAACTCGGACAATGCCGGAGACAAAGTTGATAGAAAATCCACCTAGGAGGTTGCATGTCAATTTCTTGGTAGATCTCTTGCATCTTGGTCCTCCAAGAAACAAAACTCGGCATCTCTATCTACCATCGAAGCGGAATACATTGCCGGCGGATCATTTTGTGTTGAAGTTCTATGGATGGCTCAAACTCTTAAGGATTATGGCATACATGTGAGACATGTACCATTGTTATGTGACAATGAGAGTGCAATAAAAATTGCTTACAAACCCGTGCAACATTCGCGAACTAAGCGTTTTCAAGTTCGACATCATTTCATTCTTGATCATGTTGCCAAAGGAGATATCAATCTCAAACATTTTCGTACTAACAAACAATTGGCCGATATATTTACTAAGTCACTTGATAAAAAAGTGTTTTGTCACTTTAGGTGTGACTTGAGCATCATTGATGCTTCAAACTATAGCTAGACTCACCCGGTTGCATGCAAGGGCATGAGCTTACATGAGACTTCCTTGATACCATTGACATACTATCTTATATCTTGGAAATATATGCTCCCTTGTATCGAAACTAACCTTTTGTAGGAAATTGGAAGAACTTCACTCCACAAGATTACCAACAACTCATATAACAAGAAATCTTGTCATGACCAAGTATCCACAACCCCTCTTTGATGATGGAAGGAACAAGACAACACAAACCATATCCTTGACATATATTTGATGAGATCACGATTAATTGCTCATAATTGGTATCATGTCATTTGGATATATCATGTTCTTCCTTGCATGACTAACCCATGTAGGTGAAAAGAGAACCAAAACAATCAAGGATTGCCGCCAACTCAAGATGATATTCATCAACATTGAGCATCCGTAAACATCCCATCTAACTCAATGATCCCTGTCTGACCCTGCATATGAACCTTTTTGGAAATTAATGCCAAAGGGGGAGAAATACCAAAGGTTCAATGCAAAGGGGGAGATACAACAAAGGGGGGATATAAATTAAGGGCAGTAACATCAAAGATTATGCTTGTATACAGGGGAGAATACCAATGAAGGGGGACAATACCATAGTGTGTGCCTATCCACAAGGAGAGAGAAAATATGTCTTATTTTATTTTCCTTCCCATGTTAGACTTGTCTCAGCCTACCTACTACCAATATCTACATGCTAAGATTCACGGGGGGAGGAAAACCTTAAATTTCATATTTAGGGGAGAAAGTTCTAAATGATCTCGGAGACATATCAATCTTAGGGAATACTATCTTCTATATGTTCTCCACATCTTGGTATTGTTGAGTTCTAGTGCATTTGGATTTGTAGACATTCTTGTGTTTCCTAACATTGATTTCTCAAGTGTATTTCTACTATTAGAATGTTTAAGAACTCAAGGTAAGTATATGCATCACATCTTTGATCAAGATGATCTATTGCTTCTTGCACATACTGTTTGCAAGAGTGAAGTCTTGAATAAGGATACAACTCATTCACATATATTTGATGCATACAACCAAGATACATATGACTCATCATATCCCCCCTACTATATGTGTGTCCATGCATTCCAAATCAACTATCCTTTAAAGGGACTGCACTCATTTAAGGGAACATATTTTAGTCATGTGTCTCTCAAAGTATTCATATATCTTTGTATATCTTTGTTTGAAGCATTGATTGTATGTTGTCATCAATTACCAAAAAGGGGGAGATTGAAAGCACATATGCTCCCTTGGTGATTTTGATAATTCATGACAACATACATTGTCTCTTGGACTAATAGTTCTACCTAGTTTATTTCAGGTTTTGTCCACAGAGAGTGTTGGCATAAAGGGTGTGAGGAGATTCCCCAAGAAGAAGAAGAGATGCAAGCATAGGATTGTCCAAGCTACAGGCATGAATACTCTACATTTTACTTTGTGAGAAATCACTTTGAGTCCATAGGAAAGCCAAGACTATCAAAAGGGGGTGAGGTATTAATGGTGAATGAAATGCTCAAAATGACCAAGTGTTAGTCACCAAAAACACCCACAAGCTCTCCCACAAAGATTCTGTTCTAGAACCTACCACTCAAAATTGGTGCCACCAACATTTCCATATCGGCTACACCGAGTCAAAACCCTAGTTAGAAAACCTAGCCAAAACCCACTTCTCGGTTCTACCAACATTCACTTTAGTGCAACTGAGTTTCGGTGACCAACTTTCTGTTGCCCGTTTCATAAGAAATGGAATTTTTGAGATTTGTGAATCGGTCTCACCGAGTTGTGTAACTGCCCTCGGCCACTCATATCGGTACCACCGAGAATTATATATCAATCTCACCGAAATGCCGAAGTTGCCACGTTTTGCACTAGTCTGTGCAACCGAGTTTTCACTTCGGTTTCACCGAGTTGGCAATAAGGTTGTAACGGTTGGATTTTTTGAGATGACTATATATACCCCTCCAACACATCCTACTCACAAGAGAAGCACTCAGAACATACCCACACTTCCCATATCCAATTTTCTAAGGGAGAGCCACCTACCCTTGTGTTGAGGTTAATATCATCCACTCCAACCATATGGATCTTGATTTCTAGCCTCCCCAAGTTGCTTTCCACCCAATCAATCTCTTCTACCCAAGCCAAATTTGTGAGAGAGTGATTGAGTGTTGAGGAGACTGTCAATTGAAACACAAGAGCAAGGAGTTCATCGTTACTATCGAGCCTATTACCTTTTGGAGGGTGGTGCCTCCTAGATTTGTTAGGTGTCACTTGGGAGCCTCTTACTTCGTGTTGTGGAGTTGAATCAAGAAGTTTGTAAGGGCAAGGAGATCGCCTACTTCGTGAAGATCTACCCTGAGTTAGGCTAGTCCTCGATGGACGTAGGCCATCATGTTATAGACAAGGTTGCTTCTTCCTGGAACCCTCTATGGGTAGAGCCCTCTGTGGACTCTCGCGACCGTTATCCTCTATGGGTTGAAGTCTCCATAAACGTGGATGTATGATAGCGCCACCTATCGGAACCATGGGAAAAATCTTCGTGTCTACAATTGCATTTGATATTCCTATCTCTACTCTCTTACACATGCTTGTCTCACTTTCTTCTGCAATTCTTGTTGACTAGCATGTGAGGGTGCATTGGACTTTTTATAATTGCTAAAATCTGACAACCAATTAACTTGGGAAAAGGTTAGGTTGTAATTCTTACAAGTAGTCTATTCACCCCCCTCTAGACATCTCTTTTATCGACCCCACGGATGTCTAAGAAAAACATGATATTTGAATTTAGAGATGATGTTTCATTTGTTTCATTCATTTATATGCATTGTAGCCTATAGTAATGCACGGGAGTTCTACTAGTAGCACACAGTTCACCACCGACATCAATGGTGTCGAATTAGGTTCAAGTGTACCCCAGAGCTCTTTGTGATTTATCACATGTAAATGTGTAAACCAACCTATCACCCAACAAACTTATGATGACATCCACAAGTATTATACTGACCTCCGAGAATGCTTTCTCCTAAATAGAAGTAAGCGGTTCACACAAAGTGCGAGCCGAAACCCAACACACGTTCATAACAATGACCCATAGGATGGTTTTGGTTTGCCATCTCTTGACATGAGTACCCTCAAACGAGCTCCATTTGAATGCAACATCTAATTCAATCATAAAAATTTGCCTAAAGCCATAAGGTTTTTGGATTGTTTGAATTTAGGCAGATTTCAATTAAGCTTAATCCAGATTAGCATCATCGCAATATTATTGACATGGCAAATCACATACAATCGACTAGGAACATCTAGCACATAAACATATGGACCCATGGAAGATGTCAAGAGAGAGGGGATGGAACATATCAGGGCACCGAAGAATCCAGTGCAACAACATGTTCGACCATGGTGGTGAAGACAAGGGTTGTCGTCCACCGTTGAGGAAGTAGTAGAAGCAGGTGGGCAGGCATCGGGTATGTAGTCAAACTTGAGCAAGCACTCACGTCAAGATGCTCCCAAATACTTTATTGCCCCTCACCTGATGTAGGTTCTCAAGGGACAAGGTTTCGAAGGCCTGCTCTCCCGATCGGGTGTGCACGCAGTCGTTGCAACGGGGTCGTGTAAGAAGCATCTCAACATAGATGAACTCACCAGGTGCGTGTATTCTGTTTTGTGTCTTATGTTATATATATAATCTCTCCTCCATGTCCCCTCTACATAGAGAAGACACGCATGGAGAGTGAAGAGATGCAACTGATACATGGTGGAAGAACTATCTAGAAGTACAAAGCATGCCCACAACGAGCTCACATATTGACCCATATGCCAGGAGATAGGCATGCACTGCCATTCAAATTTTAGTTCTTCCAGCAAAGCACCCAACATTAGCCCGAACTCGAACTCGGTTCATGAAATGCGACGTGCGTGCGTTCCATGGCGTGGCGTGAAGTAGGTGAATGAGTGAGCATGCATGTTATGGTTCTCTATTCTCATGATACGAGTAGTAGAACAACTCGCCTTTTACATCGATGTTTCTTCCACTTCACTAGCAGTATGGTACTAAACATATGTGCTTGCCATTCAACTTAAGTGGGCCTTTGAGATTTCAAAATTTTAACTGGGCCTAGGCCCATGAAATCTTCCAACTTCCACACCGATTATATCAAGAGAATGTCGCTTAATTATGAAGTGCTTATACACATTACTGCAGGAAGGTCCTAAGATGACACATGCATCTAAGATGCTTCGACCAAATTGTGTGCGATCCATCAATCACAAATGATATAGGTCTAGCTCCATCGCAAAGAACACGAACTATGTGCAATGGTCGGTCCATCAGGAATGATTCATATGAGACTTGCATGTGCGATCCATGGCATACAGTTGGTCCTTGATGTCTACTACACAACTTTATTCTTGTAGACTCGTGTTGGGCCGCCAAGCACAGAGTTTTGTAGGACAGTAGCAATTTTACCTCAGGTGGATGACCTAAGGTTTATCAATTCGTGGGAGGTGCAGGATGATGATGGTCTCTCTCAAACAACCCTACAATCAAATACAAGAAATATCTTGTGTCTCCAACACACCCAATACAATGGCAAATAGTATAGGTGCACTAGTTCGGCAAAGAGATGGTGATATAAGTGCAAAATGGATGATAGCAATAGGTTTTTGCAATCTAAAAGTGTAAAAAAACATGGTAACAAGTGGTAACCAACGAGCAAAACATTGTATAAATGCTTGGAAATAAGGCCTACGGTCTGTACTTTCACTAGTGCAATCTCTTAACTATGCTAATGTAATTGGATCACATAACCATCCCTCAACGTGCAACAAAGAATCACTCCAAAGTTCTTATCTAGCGGAGAACATAAGAAGAAATTGTTTGTAGAGTACGAAACCACTTAAAGTTATTCTTTCTGACCGATCTATCCAAGAGTTCATACTAAAAAAACCAAGTTATCCTTTCCGACCGATCTATACAAGAGTTCGTACTAAAATAACCAATTTATCCTTTCCGATCGATCTATCTAAGAGTTCATACTAGAATAACACCATATGATACACATCAACCAACTCTAATATCACCTAGATACTCCAATGTCACCACAAGTATCCATGAGTTAATTATACGATACGCATCAAACAATTTCAGATTCATAATACTCAATCCAACACAAAGAACCTCAAAGAGTGCCCTAAGATTTCTATCGGAGAACATGGTATGAAAACGTGCAATCAACCCCTATGCATAGATCCATAAGGTCATCGGAATCCGCAAGTTGACACCATAACATATATCAAGTGTCACTTGAATACCCCAATATCACTACGGTTATCCGCATGCAAGACATATATCAAGTGCTCTCAAATCCATAAAAGTATTCAATCTGATGATAACAAAATCTCGAAGGGAAAACTCAATTCATCACAACAAGATAGAGAGGGGAAAACACCATGTGATCCAATTATATTAACAAAGCCCGTGATACATCAAGACCGTGCCATCTTAAGAACACGAGAGAGAGAGAGAGATTGAACACATAGCTACTGGTACAAACCGTCAGCCTGGAGGGTGGATTACTCCCTCCTCATCATGGCCTCTGCCGGGATGATGAAGATGGCCATCGGAGATGATCTACCCTCTCCGCCAGGGTACTGGAATGTCTCCAGATTGGTTTTTTGTCTATACAAAGAGTTGCGGCCGTGAAACAAGGAGTATAGGGTTATTTCTCGTGGTTTCTGAATATATAGCATTTTTGGGCGTCGGTTTCACCCGAAGATGGGCCACAAGTGGAGCACAAGACACCAGGGTGTGCGAGAGGGGCCTAGCACGCCTTGGTGGGTTGTGCCCACCTCGTGGTTCATCTGGCCCTCCTCCAAAGATTCTAGTGCCTCTTTTGTTCCAATTTTTTTTCCAAAAGTTTCGTTGCATTTGGAGGACTTTTATTTCTACACAAAAAAAGAACACCACGATAGTTCTTCTGAAAACAATGTCAGTCCGGGTTAGTTCTAAATAAAACATATAAAGTGCATCAAAACCATATAAAAGTATTGTAAACATAGGTGAATATGGCATGAATACTTCATAACTTATCGATACTTTAGAGACATACCAGTCCTTATGAATTGTTTGCGATTAACAAAGATAAGAAAAATGGTTGACAAAATACATATGTGTGCGAAGTGCGGCATACAATTCACTCGGATAACCTGTTCATGCTGATCCAGCAGAACACAAACGATTTAGAGTAAGAAGGTGTGTGTGATAACCGACAAACAGTTCAGTAATCAGAATTGTGTGGGAAGACCAATAATAACACAGTCGGGTCACCCCAGCAAGCTGTGTGTGTGTTCTGGGAAGATGGTTGGTGGTAAAACATTGTCAGCTATTGATGAAATCATTACAAACGCTACGTAGGGAACTGTCGTTTGCTATGTATTAATATTGCAACATATTATTATTAGTATCTATATGTCTGCGATTCATCCCGTCCTCCTCCCGAACATCTTGTCACCATACTGCAGCCAGAGGAATCTAGTGCACACTTGAGCATCACAGAAGAGTGGTTGCGAGACGCCGACGTCCAGGGAAACAAAGACGTTGTAATAAAACACAAACACTTTTTCTCCTATTAATTGTTTGTGTGGTTATCATTTATTCCTCCTCTCTCCCGTCTTGTCACTACGTTGTGTCTCATGGCACTGCATGCTTTGGCACAACACATGCATTTCTTTTGGCCACACGTGCAACCGTGTAGGTTCCCGCGCACATAAGTGCAAGCTTCCCGCCCGACTCAGTGAAATCCCCCAAAAACCCAATGCTTGTGGGCCTGCTATATAAACCCTTACGACCAGCAACACCGCATCTCCTTCATGCCCTCCCTCCCCGTATCTTATAAATTTTGCATCTCCCCCAATCTCCAATGGCATTGGTACCTCATTGTCTCTCAACCGCTCCACCAGAGGACAACTCTAGTGGGGAGGCATCACCGCGTCGGCACGACAGTCCTCTGAAGCGTGCGCACGTGGGGTCCCTGGTGGGTGTGCACACGCCAGCCACTACACGCTCTACCACCGTTGACTGAAGGAAGCTGCTGTCGGTGTCCGCCATGGCCGCCACCCCACCGCCGTGCAATCCATCAATAACAAATGGTTGAACAGTACTGCTTACTTTAAATTAGCTTGTATATATAGTTGAACTAGTTATTTCAATATGTGGTTGGCAACAATTGGGGAAAAGTTCGTTTAGTTCAAGTGTTGAGCTGAATTGTTTTGTAGAAAGATCACTACTTAATCTATGAATGAAATCTATGTTTAGTGAATTTTAGTTGAAAAACTGCATCATAATAGTGATATAGTTCGTACAAAATTTGACAAATGTAACCGTTACAATGTTGACAAATGCCAATGTTACTAGACGACAAATGCCAATATTTCCAATTTGACAAATGGCATTTCCCAATATGTCAGATGCATATCTTACAACATTGTCTATACTAAGCACAAGGGTCATTATAGAGAAAAGTTTGCGATGACGCGATGCACTAGTCCTTCACGCCAATTTTTCACTTGGCTTACTCGCGAAGGGAACATAGCTGTCGATCTGCAAATGTGTATTCAATCTGAACCATTTGTGAGGAGTGTTTATTCAAAGAAAAGTATTGATGTTTTCTTATTTATTTTGATTACTATGTGAATTCAGATGTAAATACTTAGTTGAGAAAACCATAGATTTCATTCAACAAGCTTTGACTTTACATTCATACAATCGGGATACAATATACAGAAAACTAGTTGTGGCAGTGGCGGCGGCGTCCTCCGTCGGTGTTGTCGTGCTCCGGGGCGTAGTTGTTCAATTCTTCAAACGTGACCAGAATGTTATGTACTTCCCAATCAAAGAGTTGGTCGTCGTGCGATTGACGGGCGGAGAGGCAGGGGCGACTAGTGGCGCTGTGAGGAAGTGGTTGATGGTGGCATCCCAATCCGCTAAGGGGGGCATGAAGGGTGCATGTGCGGGCATGGGCATGGGAGCGGTTGGTGCAGGTGTGCACAGGGGGATAGGCCCGGTGGGTGCATGCATGCGCACGGGGACCGATGCAGCATGTGAAGGGGTGTGCACGAGCAGAGGCGCTGGTGCTTGTACATACATGAGCTCGCGTGGGTCCGTGAGGACCTTGCTTCCGCTCGCTGTTTTCGTCTTTCGATGATGCTCAGCGACCAGGTCGTCAATGCCATGGGAATGGTTGTTGGCGTGAGCCGGGGGATGGTTACCGGCGAGTGCGCCGGTGCAGCATCAGTCGCGACATGCAGCTCTTTTAGGTCCGTGTTCATGACGTCCCATTAGTCTTTATGTTTTATCTCCTCCAGCTCAGGGTCAATTTCACCAAACCGGAAGACTAGTGGCACATGATCCTTGTGCGCCATGGCATAGGTGAGTGGAGGTGTGAAAGATAGAGGGGAATATGAGATGAAGAGATAGGTTTGTGAGTGAGTGGGTAGTAAATTCGCCTATTAAACAACGGCTAGGGCACCATTGATGGACAGGTTGGAAGCGAGGCAGGCGGATATGGAGGTCAAAGGGCCCGCTTCCCGGTGAGCCTGCAACATACTGCTTGCATGCCTCCCGGTGAGCCTGCAACATACTGCTCCCACGCCTCCCGGTGAGCCTAAGCAATGGATGCCAACTCGCATGCCTCACAGCAACTCAAACAGCTGCTCGCATGGCACATCCTAGCCAATAAAGAGTGTGACGCATGGCATCACATAAATGGGCAGCAGAACGCACACGGTCTATAAATAATACTACCATTTGCGTGGTCATGTGATAGTTCTTTGTTCCAAAAAGTTTTTGTTGGCTATTAATGTGTGCGCCTTTTCGCAAAGTGGACACGAAAAATAGCATAACATATTTGTGCTATATCATGGCGCCATGCCCAATTTCTTGAATTTTGTGTGAGTTTTAGATTTACTATAATTTAAACCAATATTCTCAATGTTGGCTCTACAAGAAAAATATATATCAAAAAACGTGTCTCAAATAGGAAGACGGAATTCTATGATGCATTTATGTGCCATGTCATAAAACCATGCCAAGTTTCATGTAATTCTGACGAGTTTTAGATTTACATGAATTTAAAACCCAAGTTTCTCAATGTTTGTGGCTGACCCAAGACCCTGAGATGTTTGAAATTCATTCACATTTCTTGCATGGGACCTAAATATGCAACCATTGATAACCCACAAGTATAGGGGATAGCAACATTTTTCGAGGGTAGAGTATTCAACCCAAATTTATTGATTCGACAGAAGGGGAGCCAACGAATATTCTCGAGTGTTAGCAGCTGAGTTGTCAATTCAACCACACTTGAAAGACTTAATATCTGCAGCAAAGTACTTAGTAGCAAACTAGTATGAAAGTAACGATAACGATGGCAAAAGTGACAGTAGCAGTTTTGTAGTAATTTTAACAGTAGCAACGGAAAAGTAACTTAGCAAGGATTAATATGTGAAAAGCTCGTAGGCAATGGATTAGTGATGGATAATTATGTCGAATGGCATTCATCTTACAACAGTTATAACATAGGGAGACACAAAAATAGCTCCAATTCATCAATGTAATGTAGGCATGTATTCCATATATAGTCATACATACTTATGGAAGAACTTGCATGACATCTTTTGTCCTACCCTCCCATGTCAGCGGGGTCCTAATGGAAACTAAGGTATATTAAGGCCTCCTTTTAATAGAGAAGCGGACCAAAGCATTAGCACTTAGTGAATACACGAACTCCTCAAACTACGGTAATCATCACAAAGAATCCCAGTTATTTTCACCCTGGGGGATACAGATCATAACTTGTAATAGGTGTCTACAACTTGCCAGATAGGATCAAGAACACATATGTATTCATGAAAACATAATAGGTTCAGATCTGAAATCATGGCACTCGGGCCCTAGTGACAAGCATTAAGCTTAGCAAAGTCATAGCAACATCAATCTCAGATCATAGTGGATATGAGGGATCAAACCCTAACAAAACTAACTCGATTACGTGATAAATCTTATCCAATCCATCACTGTCTAGCAAGCCTACAATGGGATTACTCATGAACGGTGGAGAGCATCATGGAATTGGTGATGAAGGATGGTTGGTGATGACAATGGTGTCGATTCCCCCTCTCCGGAGCCCAAAACATGGCGAGGAAGAACAGGAGGTGGCGGTGGCTCCGTATCGTGAAACATGATGAATTCTCCTCTCTGATTTCTCTCTCTTCATATGTGAATATATGGAGCTGGAATTGAGGTCGGTGGAGCTCCAGGGGGGGCCACAAGCCTACTAGGTGCGGCCAGGGGCTGGCCGCGCCCCTGGCTTGTGGCCTATGGGTGCCCCCCTCCGGTTTATTCCAGTATTTTTTTATTAATTCCAAAAATAATCTCCATAAAATTTCAGGTCAATCTGAGAACTTTTATTTCTGCACGAAAATAACACCAAGGCAATTCTGCGGAAAACAGCGTTGCTCTGGGTTAGTTCCATTCAAATCATGCAAATTAGAGTCCAAAACAAGGGCAAAAGAGTTGGGAAAAGTGGATATGATGGAGACATATCAACTCCCCAAGCTTAACCCATTGCCTGTCCTGAAGCAATTCAGTTGATAAACTGAAAGTGATAAACAAAAACTTTTGCAAACTCTGTTTGATCTTGTTGTTGTAAATATGTCTAACTGATGTTAAGATTTTTAGCAAAGATTATAGACTAACCACATTCAGAATAACAATTAGGTCTCACATTTACTCATATCAATGGCATAAACAACTAGCGAGCAATAATAATAACTCTCGGATGGCAACACTTTTATCAAAACAATCATGATACAATATGATATAATGGTAACTCGCTAGCCCTTTCTGAGACTGCAAAACATAAATGCAGAGCACCCCTGAAGAACAAGGACTGACTAGACATTGTAATTCATGGTAAAAGAGATCCAGTCACACTCATACTCAATATCAATTAATAGCAATGCATACAAATGACCGTGGTGCTCTCTAACTGATGCCTTTTATAAGAGGAGGATGACTCAACAGTAAAGTAAAATAGATAAGCCCTTCACAGAGGGAAGCATTGATTTGCAGAGGTGCTAGAGCTCAAGCTTTTAAAACATGGATGAATAACAATTTTGAGTGGTACCCTTTCATTGGAAACATAACGACCAAGATATTTCACCATCTTCCATGCTAGATACATTATAGGCGGTTCCCAAACGGAATGATAAAGGTTTTACTCCCCCTCCACCAATCAAACACACTCCACGGCTAGCCGAATCCACGGGTACCGTCCATACAAACATAGTCCTGGGGGAGTTTTGTTTCATTATATTTTGATTTGATTTTGAGCATGGGACTGGGCATCCTGAATACCAGCCACTTTCTCGTGAATGATAGTGAATCAACACATATCGCGAGAATAACCCACCTAGCATGGAACATACTGACCGCCCCAGTCGCTACATGAGCGATTTGGGCAAATAAAACAGAATATTATTTGAAGGTTTAGAGTTTGGCACATGCAAATTTACTTGGAACGGCAGGTGAATACCACATATAGGTAGGTATGGTGGACTCAGATGGAACAACTTTGGGTTTGAGGAATTGGATGCACAAGCAATATTCCCACTTAGTACTGATGAAGGCTAGCAAAAGACTGGGGAGCGACCAACTAGAGAGCGACAACATTCATCAACATGCTTTGAGATTAACCAACATTAAATGCAAGCATGAGTAGGATATAAATCACCATGAACATAAATATCGTGGAGGCTATGTTGATGTTGTTTCAACTACATGCATGAACATGTGCCAAGTCAAGCCACATGAATCGTTCAAAGGAGGATACCATCCTATCATACTACATCACAACCATTTTAATATGCATGTTAGCACTCAAGACAAACCATTATCCACTCTTAGGTAATTAAGCATGGCATGAGTAACTATAATCTCTAATTGTCATTGCAAATATGTTTCACCCATAATGAGCTAAATTCAAAATGATGAGCTGAGCATATTTACATAAGCAAAAGAGGTCGACTTTGTACTAGCTTTTCTGCATCTCAATCTTTTCATCATATACCATCATTATTTCCTTTCACTTGCACGACCGAACAGTGTGAATGATAATAACAGTGCACGTGCATTGGACTAAGCTAGAATCTGCAAACAATAACTCAAAGGAGAAGGCAACGTAATATGGGCTCTCTTATACATAAACAACAATGCATATGAGAGCCACTCAGCATTTTCATTGTGGTCTTCTCCTTACGACCCGAAGAAAAAAAATCGAAACAAGAATGAGAAAAACTATTTACATGGGAAAACTCCCAATAAGCAAAAGAAGAACGAAAAACCTTTTTGGGTTTTCTTTTAATGCTACAACTAAACAGACTAGAAGGTAAAGCTATAGCTTTTTTTTGGATTTTTTCAAGGTTAACTAAGCACACAAGAAGAAAGCGGAAAGAAGAAATAAACTACCATGGGAGGTACAGTGAAATAGTATGAGCACCAACTGTCAAGATGAGTGTGTGAACATGAATGTAATGTCGGTGAGAAATACATACTCCCCAAGCTTAGCCTTTTGGCCTAAGTTGGTCTAGGGCCATGGCTGCCCCGGATGATATCCAAAGTCATACTTGGGGTTGTACTAGGCTGCGGCGGCCACCGCCTGAATGACTGTAGCGTGGGGGTGAGCGGTTTCCGCCTTTCTCTCGTACTCGTTTGCCTCCTCTCTGGTTATAATGTGTCTCTGCTTTTCCTGAAAGTTAAAGAAGGGAGGAGCAGGAAAGGTAATATGGACAACATGCTGTCTATCAAATATTAGTTGGTACAGGAGGGACTATTCATTCCTCTCAAGAAACTACTAGTGCACCAAAGCCTCATAATCAAGAAAACCAGGTGGTAGTTCAATATCACCCCCCCTTATGGGTACCCCAAGATAATTAGCTACATGAGTGGCATAAATCCCGCCAAAGGAATCTCCATCCTTAGCATTTTTTGTGTGGCCTCCAAGCAATAATAGCCCCCGAGTTATATCGTCTATCATCCATTACCGCACTCTTAAGAATACAAAGATCAGGTGCACAAAGGTGGCTATGATCAGTTTACTGTTAATACATCTACCTATGAAGAGAGCAATATAATGTATAGCAGGAAAGTGAATGCTCCCCAAGGTAGCCTGTGTAATATTTCTAGTTTCTCCCACAGTGATGCTAGCAATGAAATCATTATATTCAGTTTTGTGAGGATCACTATGGCTGCCCCATTGTGGAATTTTGCATGCACGGTTAAAATCTTCTAGGTCCATAGTATAAGATTCATCATAAAGATTTAATTAAACAGAATGCTTATTACGCCTGGATGAAAATTCGAATCTCCGCAGGAAAGAATTAGTGAGTTGATAATATTGCTTGCATTGGTATGAAACGAAATCCTCAAGGCCAGCATTTCGTGCATACGCGTAAAATTGTTCCTTGAAACCGACATCAACCATGAATTGATCTGATGACCGTTCACAAGGCCGCACTTGTGCTTCCCTCGGTGGTTCAAGGTTGGGCTCATGTATTGTGAGTCTAGGGACCTTCTTGCTCTAGGAACCCCCTTGGTATATTCGCCTCAACATTTTTCTTTCTCTGAAAAATTTCTGAAATTGTTGGTGACTCAAAATAAAGGTGAACAAAACTCAACAAAACTTATAGCAACTACTCCCACAAGTGCCTAGAGCCTATATCATGCATCAGAACTACTTGGGACCATACAAATGTGACATGCAAGCTCAAGAACAAGGTCACCATAGCAGCAAAAATCTGCAATAAATAAAGCACTAGAACAAAAACTAATTGGATCATTGGAGGAGTCACATACCGAAGATCAAACCCCTAAAACAGTTTTGCAACTGGAGCATTGCACAAGGAGATCGACAATGGCAGCAAAATGACCTAGAACACGGGTTTGAGCAATCGTGTTTTTTTTCTAGAGGAAGACAAAGTGGATGGTTGCTGGAATAAGTGAGGGGGCCCTACGTGGAACCCACAAGCCACCTGGGTGCGGCCAGGGGGTGGCCACATCTTGTGCGCTTGTGACCCACTGGTCCAGCCCCCTAGTATGTACTCAATGCCAGATATTCTTAAATACTCTAGAAAAATCATACTACATTTTCAGGGCTTTTTTAGAACTTTTATTTTCAGGTCATTTTTCTATTGCACGGAAAACTCAGAAAACAAAAAAATAATAACATTTTTACTTTATTTACTCTAACTAACAGAAAGTAATATTTGGGTGAAGAACATTGTGCTTTATAAATTCATCCATCTCATGCTCATCAAAAGGAATTCATTAACAAGGTTGATCAAGTCTTATTAACAAACTTCTTTCGAGTAACATGAAACCGAAGAATTTTCTAATAACGCTAAGTTACCTCAATGGGGATATGCATGTCCCCAAAAATAAATATATTATATTTCTTCTTGACAGTAGGGAGAGGGAATTCAAAACCTCCAATAATAATCGTTGATTTTTTTTCCAGTGGAGTTGATACTATGAACTTGAGGTTGTTGCTTCGGAAAGTCCACCGTATGCTCATTACCATCAACATGAAAAAGTGACATTACCCTTGTTGCAATCAATAACAGCCCCTGCAGTATTCAAAAAAGGTCTACCAAGGATGATCGACATACTGTCGTCCTCAGGGATATCAAGAATAACAAAGTCCGTTAGGATAGTAACATTTGCAACTACGACATGCACATCCTCACAAATACTGATGGGTAAAGCATGATAGCCATTTGCAAAGAGATTTCAGTAGGTGTCAACTTATTCAAATCAAGTCTACGATATAAAGAGAAAGGCAAAACACTAACACCAGCTCCAAGATCACATAAAGCAGTTTGAACATAGTTTCTCTTAATGGAGCATGGTATAGTTGGTATTCCTGGATCTCCTAATTTCTTTGGTAGTCCACCCTTAAAGGTATAATTAGCAAGCATAGTGGAAATCTCAGCTTCCGGTATCTTTCTTTTATTTGTCACAATATCTTTCATATACTTAGCATAAGGAGACATTTTCAGAATATCAGTCAAGCGCATACGCAAAAAGACAGGTCTAAGCATTTCAACAAAATGCTCAAAGTCCTCATCATCCTTTTTCTTGGATGGTTTAGTAGAAAAGCGCATGGGTTTTTGAATCCATGGTTCTCTTTCTTTACCATGCTTCCTAGCAACAAAGTCACCAGATTGTGTCTCAGCTTCAGAAACAGAAATATCATTGGGGTTTCCAGGTGTAACTATAACATGTTCACTAGCAGCATGAAAAGTTCTATCATCATTCTTTTCCTCTTATTACTGGAACGACTAGGCGCATCAATGTTAATTCCCTGAGAATGTTGCTCAATTCTCTTAGGATGGCCCTTAGGATACAAAGGTTCCTGAGTCAATTTACCACCTCTAGTCACAACTCTAACAGAATGATCATTGTTCTTACTATTCATCTCATTAAACAAAACATTTTGTGCCTTAAGTACTTGTTCTACTTCATTAGTTACCATGGAAGCATGTTTACGAATAAGCTTAAGATCATTAATAGTCCTACTCATATAATCACTTAAGCGATCAAGCATGTAAGCATTATATTTCAATTGTCTACTAACATAAGCATTGAAATTTTCTTGCTTAATAACAAAGTTATCAAACTCATCCAGGCTAGCAGACTTATTATAAGGAATATCACCTTCATCAAATCTATAGAGAGAATTTACCTCTACTACCTGTGTCGGGTTATCAAGACCATGTTTTTCTTCAATAGGTGGTAGATTCTTAACATCTTCAGCTTTAATACCTTTTTCTTTGATAGATTTATTTGCCTCTTGTATATCTTCAGGACTGAGATATAGAATACCTCTTTTCTTTGAAGTGGGCTTTGGAGGTGGTTCGGGAATAGTCCAATCATTATCAATGCTCAATATATTGTTCAATAGTAGTTCAGCTTGTTCAACAGTTCGTTCCCTGAAAGCACAACCAACACAACTATCTAGGTGGTCCCTAGAAGCATCAATTAGTCCATTATAAAATATATCAAGTATTTCGTTTTTCTTGAGAGGATGATCAGGCAAAGCATTAAGTAATTGGAGAAGCCTCCCCCAAGCTTGTGGGTGACTCTCTTCTTTAATTTGCACAAAGATAAATATTTCTTCCAAGGCAACTTGTTTCTTATGGGTAGGATTTTTTCCAGAGAAGTAATATATCATATCCTGGGGACTACGCACACAACCAGGAGCAAGAGAATTAAACCATATCTTAGCATCTCCCTTTAATGAGAAAGGAAACAACTTAAGAATATAGTAATAATGAATTTTTTCCTCACGAGTGAATAGGGTGGCTATATCATTCAATTTAGTAAGATGTGCCATAAAAATTTCAGATTCATAACCATGGAAAGGATCATATTTAACCAAAGTAATTAACCAAGGATTGGTAGAGAATTCATAATCCTTATCAGTAACAAAGATAGGTGAAGTAGCAACTTAGGATCATATTGCATTATAGCATTCAAAGATTTTTCCTTCCACTTCCATAGCAATTTCTTAAGATCATCTCTATCCTTACAAGCAAGAAATTCCCTAGCCACCTCTCCTTCCATAACATAACCCTTAGGTATATTAGGCAATTCATATCTAGGAGAGCTAGGTCTAGCAGGTGTCTCATAGCATTCAGTTTCAATAATTTCACCAGTTTCAGAAGTATCATTAGTTTCAGCATTGAATCTAGCAATTTGTTCATCAAGAAATTCACCCAATGGCACAATATTATCTAGCAAAGTATTATCATAAGCATCGTGCATAGCAAAAGTGGCATCATCAATTACTTGCGACATATCAAAATCAATAGTAGGTGGTGGTGTCGCAAATTTATACATAACACAAGGTGAATCAAGTGTAGAGCTAGATGCCAGTTCCTTACCTCCCCTCATAGTAGAGGGATAGATCTTGGTTTTTGGGTCTTTCAGTTTCTTTATAGTGATAAACAGATACAAATCCCAAGTGACTTAGAGAATAGATCTATGCTCCCCAACAACTGCATGAGAAAAAGGTCTTCATAACCCACAAGTATAGGGGATCGCAACAGTTTTCGAGGGTAGAGTATTCAACCCAAATTTATTGATTCGACACAAGGGGAGCCAAAGAATATTCTAGAGTATTAGCAGCTGAGTTGTCAATTCAACCGCACATGCAAGACATAATATCTGCACCAAAGTATTTAGTAGCAAAGTAGTTGGAAGTAACGGTAACGATGGCAAAAGTGACAGTAGCAGTTTCGTAGTGATTGTAACAGTAGCAACGGAAAAGTAACTTAGCAAGGATCAATATGTGAAAATCTCATAGGCAATGGATCATTGATGGATAATTATGTCGGATGGCATTCATCATGTAATAGTTATGACATAGGGTGACATAGAACTAGCTCCAATTCATCAATGTAATGTAGGCATGTATTCCATATATAGTCATACATGCTTATGGAAAAGAACTTGCATGACATCTTATGTCCTACCCTCCTGTGGCAGCGGGGTCCTAATGGAAACTAAGGGATATTGAGGCCTCCTTTTAATAGAGAACCATACCAAACCATTAGCACTTAGTGAATACATGAACTCCTCAAACTATGCTAATCACCGGAAAGAATCCCATTTATTGTCACCCTAGGGGATGAGGATCATAACTCGTAATAGGTGTCTACAACTTGAGAGATAGGATCAAGAACACATATATATTCATGAAAACATAATAGGTTCAGATCTGAAATCGTGGCACTTGGGCCCTAGTGATAAGAATTAAGCATAACAAAGTCATAGCAACATCAATCTCATAACATAGTGGAAACTAGCGATCAAACCCTAAGAAAACTAACTCGATTACATGTTAAATCTCATACAACCCATCATCGTCCAACACGCCTATGATGGGATTACTATGAACGACAGAGAGCATCATGGAATTGGTGATGAGGATGGTTGGTGATGATGATGGCGTCGATTTTCCCTCTCTGGAGCCCAAAACGGACTCCAGATCTTGCCTCCCGAGGAAGAACAGGAGGTGGCGGCGTCTCCGTATCGTGAAACACGATGACTATTCCTCTCTGATATTTTCTCCATAGATGTGAATATATGGAGATGGAATTGAGGTCGGTGGAGCTCCAGGGGGCCCACAAGCCTGCTAGGCGCGGCTAGGGGGGTGGTCGCACCCCTTGATACGTGTCCAACGTATCTATAATTTTTTATGATGGCATGCTATTATATTATCTATTTGAGATGTTTTATATGCATTAATATGCTATTTTATATTATTTTTGGGACTAACCTATTAATCTAGAGCCTAGTGTCAGTTTCTGTTTTTTCCTTGTCTTTGAGTTTTGCAGATATGAAATATTAAATGTTGTCCAAACGGAATAAAACCTTCAGAATGAATTTTTCTGGAAGGAAAGAAATCAACCACGATTGTTGTGCACGCCAGGGCACCTGCTAGTAGGTCACAAGCTTGGTAGGCACGACCACCCCCTAACCGTGCCTAGCAGGCTTGCCGTTTCCTGGCAGGTCTCCTAACCCTATTCTTTGTCCTATAAATAACCAAATATCCCCTCAACACCAGAATGAGCCACACAAATACTTTTCCGCCGCCAGAAGCCTCCGTTCCCAAGAGATCCAATCTTGGAGCCTTTTCCGGTAATCTGTAGAGGGGGTTTCGATCACGGAGGGCATGTACATCAACTCTATTGCCCCTCCGATGATGTGTGAGTAGTCCACCAGAGACCTACGGGTCCATAGCTAGTAGCTAGATGGCTTATTCTCTCTCTTTGATCTTCAATACCATGTTCTTCATGATCTTAATGGGGACCTATCCGATGTAATCCTGTTTTGTAGTGTGTTTGTCAAGATCCAATGAATTGTGAGTTTATGTTCAGATTATCCATGAATCTTATTTGAATCTTCTCTGAATTCCTATATGCATGATTTCATATCCTTGTAAGTCTCTTCAAGTTATTGGTTTGGTTTGGCCAACTAGATTGGTAATTCTTGCAATGGGAGAAATGCTTGGTTTTGGGTTCAATCTTGCGGTGTCGTCACCCAGTGACATAGTAGGGGTAACGAGACACATATTGTATTGTTGCCATCAAGGATAAAAATAGGGGTTTTCATCATATTTCTTGAGTTTATCCCTCTACATCATGTCATCTTTCTTAATGCGTTACTCTGTTCTTCATGAACTTAATACTCTAGATGCAGGGGGGAGTCGGTCGATGTGTGGAGTAATAGTAGTAGATGCAGAATCGTTTTGGTCTACTTGCCACGGACGTGATGCCTATATGCATGATCATTGCCTTGGATAACTACATGATTATTTGCTTTACTATCAATTGCTTGACAGTAATTTGTTTACCCACCATGAAATTTTCCTTCAAGAGAGAAGTGTCTGGTGAAACCTATGGCCCCCCAAGTCAACTTTCCATAATATATCTTCAGATCTATAAACCAAAAATACCAAAAATACTTTGCTAAAATTTATTTACCTTTTACTTTCCGTTCTCGTTTACATCTATCTCTATCGGATCTAATCCTTGCAAATAATCGTGAAGGGATTGACAACCCCTTTATAGTGTTGGGTGCAAGAGTTTGATTGTTTGTGTAGGTGCACCTCCATTGGTGACTTGCTTGTTCATCCTACTGGATTGATACCTTGGTTCTCATCAACTGAGGGAACATGTACTTCGCTGCATCACCCTTTCCTCTTCAAGGGAAAACCAACGCAAGCTCAAGAGGTAGCAAGAAGAATTTCTGGCACCGTTGCCGGGGAGGATACACATCAAGCCTACCAAGTACCCATCACAAACTCATCTCTTGCATTTACATTATTTGCCATTTGCCTCTCGTTTTCCTCTCCCCTACCAAAAATATTTGCCTTTTTATTCTCCCTTCTTTAATTTGCCTTTCGTTTGCTTGTGTGCTTGATTGCTTGCTTTGTCATGATGTCTGAGAATACAAAGTTGTGTAACTTTTCCAATACTAGTAATAATGATTTTATTAGTACCCCGATTGCTCCCGCCACTAGTGCGGAATCTTATGAAATCAATGTTGCCTTGATTAATCTTGTTATGAAAGAACAATTTTCTGGCCTTCCTAGTGAAGATGCCGCATCCCATCTAAATACTTCCACTAAGTTGTGTGATATGCAAAAGAAGAAAGATGTGGATAATGATATTGAGAAATTGAAGCTATTTCTGTTCTCACTATGAGATCATACTAAAACTTGGTTTTCATCTTTGCCTAAAAATAGTATTGATTCATGGACTAAGTGTAAAGATGCTTTTATCTCCAAGTACTTCCTACCCGCTAAGATCATCTCCCTTAGGAACAATATAATGAATTCTAAGCAACTTGATCATGAGCATGTTGCACAATCTCGGGAGAGGATGAAATTAATGATTAGGAATTGCCCCGCACATGGTTTGAGTTTATGGATGATTATACAATTTTTTATGCGGGGTTGAATTTTGCATCTAGGAATCTTTTAGATTTAGCCGCGGCTGGTACTTTTATGGAAATCATGTTAGGAGAAGCTACTAAAATCGTAGATAATATTATGACAAACTACTCTCAATGGCATACCAAAAGATCTCCTACTAGTAAAAAAGTACATGCTATTTAAGAAATAAATGCTTTGAGTGAAAAGATGGATGAATTGATGAATTTTTTTGCTAGTAAGAGTGATCCTATTGATACCAATGATATGCGTTTGTCTTCTTTGATTGGAAATAATAATGAATCTCTGGATGTGAATTTTGTTGGTAGGAACAATTTTCGTAATAACGCGTATAGAGGTAATTTCAACCCTAGGCCGTTTCCTAGTAATTACTCTAATAATTATGGTAATTCCTCCAACAGTTCCTATGGAAATTATAATAAGATGTCCTCTGATATTGAGAATACCATTAAAGAATTTATTGGTTTGCAAAAGGTTTTTAATTCTACGATTGAAGAAAAAGTGTTCAAGATTGATGATTTGGCCAGGAACGTTGATAGAATTTTGCTTGAGATTGATTCTTTGAAAGTTAGATCTACTCCACCAAAGCATGATATTAATGAGTCTTTGAAATCTATGAGAATTTCTATTGATGAAAGTAAGGAATGAACCACTAGAATATGTGCTAAGCGTGAATGGCTTGAAAAGGTGTGTTCTTGTGATAATAATGATGAAGATCTCAAAGTGATTTGTCTAACTCCTATTGAATCTTTGTTTTCCAATATAAATCTTGATAAAGATGGGTCTGGATATAAGTCAACCTTAGTTAAATAGCATCCCAATGATTTGGAGTCTATAGATCATTATGCTAAAATTGATAAAAGTGGGATACAAGAAGTCAAAACTTTGAATAGCAATGAACCCACTCTTTTAGATTTCAAGGACTTTAATTACGATATCTTCTCTTTGATTGATTGTATTTCCTTGTTACAATCCATGATGAATTCTCCACATGCTTATAGTCAAAATAAGGATTTTACTAAACATATCGTTGATGCTATGATGAAATCTTTTGAAGAAAACCCGAGTTAGAAGTTTCTATTCCTAGAAAGATTCATTATGAATGGGAATCTACTATTAAGATTAAAATCAAAAATTATGAGTGCCATGCTTTGTGTGATTTGGGTGCTAGTGTTTCCACGATTCCGAAAACTTTATGTGATGTGCTAGGTTAACATGATCTTGATGATTGCTCTCTAAATTTGCACCTTGCGGATTACACTATTAACAAACCTATGGGAAGGATTAATGATGTTCTTATCGTTTCAAATAGGAATTATGTGCCTGTAGATTTCATTGTTCTTGATATATATGTAATCCTATATGTCGTACTATTCTTGGTAGACCTTTCCTTAAAACGCTTGGTGCAATTATTGACATGAAAGAAGGAAACATTAGATTTCAATTTCCATTAATAAAAGGCATGGAACACTTTCCTAGAAAGAAAATAAGATTTCCTTATGAATCTATTACGACAGCTACTTTTTGATTGCATACCAAAGATGACAATACCTAGATCTATTGCATTTTGCCTAGCTAGGGGCGTTAAACGATAGCGCTTGTTGGGAGGCAACCCAATTTTATTTTTTTGTTCTGTTTTTGCTGATGTTTTTAGTGTTTCCCACATTATTACTTCTGTAATAATTATGTTTTGGGGTTTTAATTAGTGTTTGAGCCAAGTAAAACCTTCGGGGTGATCTATGGTAGTTGTTGATTTGATCTTGCTGAAAAACAGAAACTTTTGTGCTCGGTACAGGAATTATATAAAATTTTAAGAGTGTCGAATGAGTCTGAAATGTCTACACAATATTAATATATAAATTTCTCAGGTTTTCCTAAATTTTCAGAATTATTGGAGTTACAGAAGTATACGAAGTTTTTAGATTGCTAGAGACTGTTCTATTTTCGACATATTCTATTTTCTTTGAGTTGTTTGCCTATTTTCATGAATCCATGGGTTGTATCATGGGGTATGAACCATGGAGAAGTTACAATACAGTAGGTATAAAACCAATATAAATAAATAATGAGTTGACAACAGTACCTAAAGTGGTGATTTATTTTCATATACTAACGGATCTCACGAGTTTTCTGTTAAGTTTTGTGTTGTGAAGTTTTCAAGTTTTGAGTACAGATTTGATGGACTATGGAATAAGGAGTGGCAAGAGCCTAAGCTTGGGGATTTCCAAGGCACCCCAAGTCATATTCAAGGATGCAAAAAAGCCTAAGCTTGGGGATGCCCCAGAAAGCATCCCCTCTTTCGTCTTCAATCCATCGGTAAATTTACTTGAGGCTATATTTTTATTCACCGCATGATATGTGTTTTGTTTGCAGCGTCTTGTATGATATGAGTATTTTATTTTAAGTTTGACACAATCATCCTTTCTACACACATCTTTTGAGAGATACAAGCTGAATCGTGAATTTGTTAGAATACTCTATGTGCTTCACTTATATCTTTTAAGTAGGCAATTTTGATCTATGTGCTTCACTTGTATTTTTTAGGGCATGGTGTTGTTTGCGCTTTATAGAAATAATTGAACTCTCGAACCTTACTTATATTATTTTGGGATAAACAACATGGTAATTGGTCTAGGTTATGAATTTAGTCCTAATATGATAGGCATCCAAGAGGGATATAATAAAAACTTGCGTATTAAGTGCATTGAGTATTTTTGAGAAGTTTGATTCCTTGCACAAAGTTTTGAGATACAAAGATGGTAATGTTAAGAGTCATGTTAGGAAGTAATTGTGATTTGGCAAAAATACTTGTGTAAAGTTTGTGATTCCCGTGTGCGAACTAGCGGAATATCTTACCTTACTCAGGCCGACAGGTTCGTGTTAAGTAGATTGGGAGCACCTCCCATGATAGCGCATACATGTAGTTGAGATTACAATCTTGTAAATCAAGAAAGGAGATAGAGATAAGAGGTTACATGATATAAACACAAGATCATAACAACCTAACTATCTCCTATTCCACACATCTCTAGGCTGGATGGCGGTCATGTATACGTGACATGTTATACATGTTTAACACCCTCCCTTAATCACAACTTCATTAAGTTGAGATTATACTTGAAGTTCTCAAAGCTCTTGATAGGCAGTGCCTTTGTGAATCCATCTGCAATTTGATCTCTGGAATGCGCAAAACGAATATCAAGTTGCTTTTGTGCAACTCTCTCTCTGACAAAGTGGAAATCTATCTAAATGTGTTTCGTCCTGGCATGAAACTCGGGATTAGATGAAAGATAGGTAGCACCAAGGTTATCACACCACAAACATGGAGCTTTTTTACTCTTCATACCAAGATCCTTGAGCATTAACTGTACCCATATAATTTTAGCCATGGCATTTGCCAAAGCCTTATACTCTGCCTCAGTGCTAGACCTGGAAACTGTGGCTTGTTTTCGAGCACACCATGACATCAAGTTATGTCCAAAGAAAATAGCAAAACCACCAGTTGAGCGTCTATCATCAAGATACCTTGCCCAATCAAAATCAGAGATAGCACTGACAAGAGTAGAAGATGATTGCTGAAGTTTAGAACCGTACTTAATGTATTTTTGACATATCTAACTATTCGTTTAGCAGCAGTCAAATGAACAGTTGTAGGTGCATGAAGGAACTGACATACTTTATTAACAGCAAAAGAAAGATCAGGCCTGGTGAGAGTGAGATATTGAAGTGCTCCTACCAAACTCCTATATTTGGTGTTGTCCTCTTGATTCAAGAGGGTTCCTTCTATGAGAGATAAATTTTCAGAGTTGGATAGTGGAGTGGGTGTAGGTTTACAGCCTTGCAAGCCAACCTTTCTTACCAACTCAGTTGCATACTTTTCTTGAGAGAGATGAAGTCCATCTTTGTGTCTCTTTACTTCAATCCCAAGAAAATAATGCAAGTCTCCGAGGTCCTTCAAAGCAAAATCTACACTCAAATCTTTCAAGAGTCCTGTGATGGCTTCATCAGATGAGCTTGTCACAATGATGTCATCAACATACATTAGAACAAATATGCATGTATTGGACTTGTTGTAGATGAATAGAGAGGTGTCAGATTTTGAAGGAACAAAACCAAGTGTTTGCATTTTGTGACAGAGACAGGAGTACCATGCCCTTGGAGCCTGTTTCAATCCATAAAGTGCCTTATCCAATTTGCATACATAAGAGGGAGCACTTTTACTTTCAAACCCAGGAGGTTGTTTCATATATACCTCCTCTTCCAAAACACCATGAAGAAACGCGTTCTGTACATCAATCTATCTGAGACTTCATCCCTTGGAAACAACAATAGACAAAACAAGACGGATGGTGGTAGCTTTAACAACTGGACTAAAGGTGTCCTCATAATCTATGCCATACCATTGTTTAAAACCCTTTGCAACAAGCCTAGCTTTGTAGCGATCAATGGTTCCATCAGATTTTCTTTTTATTCTGAATACACACTTGCAATAAATTAAATTTTTACCTTGCTGTGGAGGAACCAGGTGCCAAGTTTTATTTTTTTGAAGTGCCATGTATTCATCATTCATGGCATTCTTCCACTTTTCATCACCAAGTGCCTCCTCAAGTGTATGTGGTTCACTTGGTTCACCTGTAGAACAAACCATACCGTATTTGGTTATGTGTTTATAATTAAGAGGTTGTATTACCCCACATTTTAGTCTTGTACGGCGTGACGATGCAGCAGCCGGATCAACACCGCAGAGGATCCTGGAACAGGGGCTCCTGCAGCAAATCTGCTATGGGTGGATCTTCTGTGGCAGCTTGTGCGGGCGCAGCGTCTCCAGTTGACACAGAAGATCCCGGTGTGGGGGCCTCATCACTGGTTGATGATGGCATATCTTCCTAGAGCCATACGCCGATTGGGCACGTGGTCGCACTGGATCATGCTCCTGTCGGGCACGTGGGCACGCTGGAGACCGCACCGGATCCCATGTCAGCCCTGGGCCCTGCGCCAGTTGAGCGAACCGGTTCGTGTCGCTTGTAGTAGAACGGCTGGTCATGGAACCGCTCTCCGTCCGGGCGAGTGGCGCACTGGCGCGTGTCGAGCGAAGGGCTGGAGACAGCGACGTGATCGGCAGACGCTGTCGTTGATGCATCTGCCGCACCTGCCGCCGTGGATCCCGAGGAGGATCGGCTGTCCTGCTGCTATAGAATAGATCCGAAGGAGGATTTGCCTCCCAGATTCTGGCATATAAAATATGAGTCTGCCTCCGCATTTTTGTACCAGTTTCATTATTTCCTTTGTTGTTTTCTCCTGTAGCATCATTAGAAAACTCATGCACATCATTAGTAGCAGGATTAGTCAATGATTGATCATCACAATTCGGCCCTTGATCAGTGCTGGAGAGATGAGAGGGTAGAATAAGAATTTCTTCTCGAAGGCGAGCACCGGCGTTTGGATGTAGATCAACGAATGGGAATTTCGTTTCATCAAAGACGACGTCACGAGATATATAAACGCGACCAGTAGATATATCTAGGCACTTGACACCTTTGTGTTGAGGACTATACCCTAGGAAGACACATTGCTTAGAACGGAGCATGAGTTTGCGATTATTGTATGGACGAAGATTGGGCCAACAAGCACACCTAAAAACACGAAGGGATTTGTAGTCTGGTTTCGTGTGGAGGAGTCTTTCTACCGGAGTTTCATTGTTGATCACTCGACCAGGAAGCATATTGATGAGATGAACAACGGTGAGAAAAGCCTCATCCCAAAACTTGAGAGGCATGGAGGCCCTTGCCAAGAGGGCTAGCCCAACTTCGACTATGTGTCTGTGCTTGCGTTCAGTAGTGCCATTTTTTTGATGAGCATGAGGACACGAAACATGGTGTGATATGCCAAGTGTTTGGAAGAAGGAGTTTAATCTTTCATACTCCCCTCCCCAATTAGATTGCACTGCAATGATTTTACTAGAAAATCTGCGCTCAACTAGGGCTTGAAAGTTTTGAAAAACTTGAAAAACATCGGATCTCTTTTTGAGAAGGTAGATCCACACAAATTTGCTATAGTCATCTATGAAGCTCACATAATAATCATGTCTACCAACGGAGGTAGGGGCAGGACCCCACACATGAGTGAAAATTAATTGAAGTGGTTTGGTAGAGACACTAGTAGATATTGGATAAGGTAATTGATGACTTTTAGCACACTGACAGGAATCACAAATAGTTTCAATATTGTGTTCACCAACAAATGGGAGCTTATTTTTCCTAAGCAATCTTTCAACTAGGGAAAAAGCAGCATGTCCTAATCGATCGTGCCACCATGTTGATGAGACTTTGACAACACCATTGGCTTGTTTATTGGATCTCCTAAGCTCTGGAATCAATGGGTAAAGCCCTCGAATACGTCTACCTCAATAGAGTACTTTCTTCTTTACCTGGTCCTTGATAAAAAAGAAGTAGGGATGAAATTTGAGGAAGACATGATTATCAATGGCAATTCTATGAACAGAGAGAAGATTTTTAGCAGCACAAGGACCATGCAAGATTCTCTTCAGATGAATTTTATGATGAGGGGTACGAAAATTTGAGTGACCAATATGACAAATCTGCATACCTTCTCCACTTGCTGTGTGGATATGATCTTTGCCACGGTACTTCTCCTTCATCATGACTTTCTCAAGTTCATTGGTGATGTGATTAGTGGCACCACTATCAACATACCAATCCGTATCAACTCCATAGGAGCCATCAGCCGCGGCAGTCACCTTGTCGTCATCTTGAGAATCATCGTTGTCTTCGTCGTAACGGTCCCAGTAGTCCTTCGCGGTGTGCCCTGGCTTACCACAAATCTGGCAGCATGGCATCTCTGGCCGGGATCGGTTGGAACCGCCACCATGGCGACCTTTGGACGCGCCAGATTGTCCGTTGGAGATGCCACCGCCGCTGTTGCCCCCACCACCGTGTCCTCCAGACCTCCCCTTGTTGTGGGAAGAGCCACGGGCGTAGGAGCCACCACCATGGCTGCGCACCGCGGCGTTGGTAGAGGAGCAGAAACCACCGCCCGAGTTGTTGAACTGGGCCATGCGCTGATCGAAGTTGCTCAGCATGGCGTAGAATTTGTCGTGGGAGACAGGCGTGACTCGTGCGTTGAGGGCGGAGACGAGGGGCTGGTAGTCGACGTCCAGCCCATGGATGATGTAGGAGATGAGCTCGTCATCCTGGATGGCTTTCCCCGCAGCTACAAGCTCGTCAGCAAGGCCACGAAGGGAGGCGAAGTAGGTGGCAACTGTCTGGTTGCCCTTCTGCTCGTTGATGAGCGCTGTCCGGATATTGTTTACGAGGCTCATGGGTTGGGACGAGAACATACCCGCCAACGTAGTCCAGAGCGCGTGCGTCTTGGTGACCGTAGTCACCGATACGAGCACTTCTTTGGACAGGGTGCTCAGAAAATAGCCCAACACCTGCTGATCCTCCCGGACCTAGATTGGGTGGAGAGGGTTGGGATTAGAGCTTTCTTTGCCATCCTTATCCTTGGTGACAAGAAGCCTGGCCAGCTCCGACGTGGTGCCATCGACGTAGCCGAAGACACTGGCGCCACGTAGATGGGGAGTGACCTGCGTGCGCCACAACACGTAGTTCGTGCATGTTAGCTTCTCAATGACCTGACCATTGAGGGTAGGTTGGAAGAAGCCGGAGGAGGAAGACATGGCTAGGCTCGGGTAGATGGAATCTTAGTAGATGGGAAGAGATGGGGCTCTGATTACCATGTGCGAACTAGCGGAACGTCTTGCCTTACTCAGGCCGATGGGTTCGTGTTAAATAGATGGGGCCCACCTCCCATGATAACGCATAAATGTAGTTGAGATTACAATCTTGTAGATCAAGAAAGGAGATAGAGATAAGAGGTTACATGAGATAAACACAAGATCATAACAACCTAACTATCTCCTACGCCGCATATCTCTAGGATGGACGGCGGTCATGTATACGTGACATGTTGTACATGTTTAACATCCCATAGCATGCACGTATGGTGAACCGTTATGTAAGGAAGTCGGAGCATGATTTGTTTATAGATTGTCAACCTTTGCGTGAGGGTCGGGAGCGCATGATGGTTAACTCCTACCAACCTCTCCCCTAGGAGCATGCGTTCAATACTTTGCTTCAATGACTGATAGACTTTTGCAATAAGTATGTGAGTTCTTTATGACTAATGTTGAGTCCATGGATTATACGCACTCTCACCCTTCTACCTTTTCTAGACTCTCTAGTACCGCGCAACTTTCACCGGTACACCAAACATCTTACTCAAAACAGCCACCATATACCTTCCTCAAAACATCCACCATATATCTTTCCTCAAAACAGCCATCATACCTACCTATTATGGCATTTCCATAGCCATTCTGAGATATATAACCAGGCAACTTCCACCATTTCGTTTTATCACTTGCACCATCACTTCCATATTGCATATAGAGTCATATTTTGTCATTGGTATCAAGTTGTAAATTTCTTTTGAGTTGTAAGTAAATAAAAGTGTGATGATTATCATTATTAGAGCATGTCCCATGTGAGGAAATGATGATGGAAGCTATGATTTCCTAACAAGTGCGGATGAGATTCCGGACTTTATGAAAAAAATAAGAGGCCAGCGAAGCACAAATAAAAAAAATAAAAGAGGCCTTAGATGCCCACCAAAAAATAAAAAAGGATAAAACAAAAAAAATTAGAGAAAAGAGAGAAGGGACATTGCTACTATCTTTTTCCACACTTGTGCTTCAAAGTAGCACCATGATCTTCATGATAGAGAGTCTCCTACTTTTTTCACTTTCATATACTAGTGAGAATTTTTCTTTATATAACTTGGCTTGTATATTCCAATGATGGGCTTCGTCAAATTGCCCTAGGTATTCATGAGCAAGCAAGTTGGATGCACACCCACTTAGGTTCCTCTTGAGCTTTCATATACTTATAGCTCTAGTGCATCCGTTGCATGACAATCCCTACTCACTCACATTGATATCTATTAATGGGCATCTCGATAGCTCGTTGATACGCCTAGTTGATGTGAGACTATCTTCTCCCTTTCCTTGACAACCTCCACCATATTCTATTCCACCTGTAGTGCTATATCCATGGCTCACGCTCATGTATTACCTAAGAGTTGAAAAAGTTTGAGAAAATAAAGGTGTGAACACAATTGCCTGACTTGTCATCGGGGTTATGCATGATATAAATACTTTGTGTGGGGAAGATGGAGCATAGCCAAACCATATGATATTGTAGGGATAACTTTCTTTTGCCATTATATTTTGAAGAGATACAGTTGCTTTGCTAGTATGCTTGAAATTTTATTGTTTTTATATCAATATTAAGCTTGTCGGTGCACTAGAGTTTTTGGGCCATCTAGTGCCCCTTTACTCCTGCATGGGCAGTAGTAGCCGCCCCAGCGGCAAGGCCCAACAAAGACTTGTCAAGAACCAACACAGAAGACTCAGGACTACCGACAAGACCTTGCTGGGAGGGCTATAGAGCCTGCAAGCGAAGCAAGGCCCCTGGCAAGGCAAGGTCCCGGCAAGCACCGCTAGCACACAAGCCAGGTGTCGGTTCACCTGGACGCATGTCGCGGCGGCGACATTGGAGGGAGCTAAGTGGCACCGATGGGACATGCCCCCATCCCGTCCCACTGACGGACTGAGGCGCCTGACGATGCATTGAATGCCCTTGTCCTACTCCGTCAGAGTTAGGTACGATAGCACTGTGCATACCATGTGCACACTGTACGCCACTGTTGGGATCCCCTTAGGTATAAAAGGAGGCCCAGGGCGTTACAAAGAAGGGATTTTGGGAGGTGGGACAAGAAGAGGTTAGACAACCAGACAGTTGGGCAGTTAGACAACCGGACAGCCCAACAGTTAGACAACTGGAGGTTACCAAGCTCACGTAGCAGCCGTTCATGGTGCTCCTGTAGCTGGAACCTTAGAACACGATCAACATAACTAGGTAGGAGTAGGGTTTTACGCACCCGTGTAGCCCCAACCTGGATAAAAACTCCCCGTGCACTGATTACCACACCGGCTCCACCCCCTGCCAAACCGAAATGGATCCCAGGATCCCATAGGTGTTCGTTCCCATGACATCTTTGGCGCGCCAGGTAGTGGTGCGAGTGAGTGGTGTGAATTTGTTCTGGTAATCCACGCCCCAACTTCATCATCACCATGGCCCCCAAGCGGAAGGGCCTGACAGCAGTTAGCCCATCCACGCCCGTCCCCCTACGTCCGCGCAAGCGGAGGACGGTGGAGACGCGGGTGGAAAAGGAAACTCTGAACTTCTGCGACACTCCAGTGACCAAGAACAAGCAAGCGGCAATTCTCGCCACGGAGACGCCCATGGCGGAGGTAGGAACTACCGTGCTGCTAGGCCCCGGGACGGAGCGGTGCCACCTATGGGTGGTACGGCAGACTCCGGGGTCGGCAGAAGGGCATCGACTAGTACGCCCATGCCGGCACCCACGTTGTGAGCTCCTCAGGACGTGCGTGGGGAGCCGCATCGTGGCGCCCTCAGTCCTCAACACCCCCATGGGAATCCTCCTGCGCATTGTTCTGAAGATGTGCGAGACCAACACGCAAACGGGAGTGGCGTGTCGGCGCGAGATCGCATCGGTGCTCCTTATAACACGATTAGGAGTTAGAGCACCTCGCGTTCCTCATACCGCTCGCTGCCATCCACAGCGGAGGAAGCGTTGGCGCGAGCGCAGCTACTTCTGAACTTCCCTCCTACTATGGAGAAGCTCGATGAATGGAGAGCCACAATTCAGAGCCTCCTCAGCCTTGCAGATAAGCTTCGGCCCACAGGGCCGCCTCGGACCAGTGGTGGACTGCCCGGAGTCGGCGCGACCTCGGCGCACTCTCCTCCATGACAGCATCGCCGGTCGCCGACCCGACGGACCGATGCCTATGATGGTTACTCAACAACATCGTCTGACCCACGGACGCGCCACGATTAGCGTCATGTTCTTCGGGAACGTGGCAAGGAAGACGCTCGAACCCCGATCGAACGGTGACGGGAAGTGGGCCTCCAATCGGACAGGCGCGCGGGGCCCACTGTAGACAAGTCTGTGCCGGGGTACCTGTTAGCCTACCTTACGAGGTGGGTTGTCCAGCGTTTACCCATGAGCTGCGGCAAGTCTAGTGGCCCAACTCCCACACGTTCAAACCAGAAGTCTGGGAGAAGGATGACGGCAAGACTCATCTGTCAGAGTTCCTGAGCGTTTACACCATTGCGGTGCAGGCTGCCGGGGGCCGCGACGACAAGATATTGGCCAGCTACTTCCCGTTGGTGCTTAAGCCCAACATCAGGTCATGGCTGATGCACTTGCCGGAGAGGTCCATTGCTTCCTGGGCGGACCTATGTCACGAGTTCGTTGGCGCCTTCACCGGAGGTCATCAAGCTCCTGGCTAGGAGAGCGATCTTCTCATCATCCCCAGAAGGAGGGCGAAACTCTGCGCAAGTACATCCAGAGGTTCACCCGCGTTCATCACAACATCCTAGACGTTCACCCTACCGCTGTTATCAGTACGTTCCATCAGAATGTGCGCAACCGCAGGATGCGAGAAGAGCTGGCGATGAACAGAGTCAGGGACGTCGCCGAGCTTTGTGCTTTGGCGGACAAATTTGCTCGGGCTGAAGAAGGGAGAAGACTCCCCGGCGAAGACGCCGGCACAGAGGTCAACTCTGAAGATGAGGATACTGCTGTCCTGGCGAAGAAGGGCCAGCGACGGAACAAGAAGCGCAAGGGCAAGACCATGCTTGCCGTCGAGGCATCCAGGAACCCCGGCGCTGCCAAGAAAGGCAAGGTCGATGACCCCCGACAACGATGTTGCTGGGTGCGCCTCCTGCCATGCCCTGGTGGCTGCCGGCAAGCGAGAAGACTCTGACAAGAAGTATTGCAAGATCCATAGCACCAAAGGCCATGACCTCTAAGACTTTCGGCAAGCTGAGCAGCTTGCCGAGAAGAAGAGGGCCGAATATGAAAGGCGATACAAGGAGAAGGATCAGGATGGTGCTGAGGGGTCCGGCAAGAAGCGTGTTGGCCGACTAGGTTGCCACGGCAAGCCCAAGCAACAGAAGGACTGGCCCGCCCGTGGTCGCGACAAGCAAGAAGAGGATGATGATACCAAAGACAACGACAAATCTAGTGGGAATGAGTTTCAGAAGGCTACAGAGATGATGTGCATAGAAGGAGGAACATCGTCGCATTCCTCTCACCGCCAACTTAAACAGTGGGCACGCGAGGTTAAGGTGGCACAGCCCTCTATCGGCGCACAGAGACCTCTGAAGTGGTCCAACACTCCTATCATCTTCGACGCCGAGGATCACCCTGATCGCATAACTACGGTCGGGTGCTTGCCATTATTGGTCTCGCCAACAATCCGCAACCTCAAGGTGACGAAGATGTTAATCGACGGTGGGGCCAGCCTGAACCTGATCTCGCTCGGTGTCATCCAAAGGCTGCAAATTCCTGATGAAGATCTCGAGCCGACAACCGCCTTCCAAGGGGTCAACTCAGGATGAACTCAAGCGAGGGGCAAGATCACGTTGTCGGTGATGTTCGACAACAATATTAACTTCAAAATAGAGAAGATCATGTTTGTCGTTGCCGAGATCTTGTTGCCATACAATGGCATTCTCGGCCATCCGACACTGGCCAAGTTCATGGCGGCCACCCACTTTGCTTACAACATGCTGAAGATGCCCGGACCAATGAGCGTCATTACCATCAACTCCGACAAGAAAAGCGCACTTATCTGTGCCGAGCAATTCTACCAGGACGCAGTCGCAGCACCTGCCACCAAGGCACTTGCTCCTACTGTTGAAGCTCCTGGGGGGAAGAAGACAGGCAAGGCCTCTGGCACACAGTCCAGCAAGCGCACCTCTTCGGGGTGTTGCGCTACTGTTGACGATGTGCCAGAGAGCTCCACCGACAAGAGCAAAAATTCCAAGGCCGCCCCACCAGAGACCAAGAAGGTGCCCTCCAAGGAGGATGGCATGGGGGGAACTTTCACCATAAGTTCCACCCTTGATGACAAATAGGAAAGCGCGCTCGTCGCCTTCCTACGGGCGAATGTCGATGTGTTTGCATGGCAACCATCTGATATCCCCGGTGTTCCGAGGTAGGTGATTGAGAACCACCTTGTCGTCTGCCCACACACGTGGCCCGTCAAGCAGAAGGTCTGGAAGCAAGCTTTGGAGCGGCAACAATTTATTGCCGAGGAGATCAAGAAACTAGAGACATCTGGCTTGATTAGAGGAGTACTCCATCCGACATGGTTGGCCAACCCAGTTGTAGTGTGCAAGGCAAACGATAAATGGAGGTTGTGCATTGATTTTACAGACATCAACAAAGCCTGCCCCAAGGATCCTTTTCCCTTGCCGCACATCGACCAGATTGTGGACTCCACCACCGGTTGCGGTCTGTTGTCTTTCCTTGACGCCTATTCCAGTTATCATCAAATTTTTATGGCGAAGGAAGACGAAGAGAAGACCGCGTTTATCATCCCATGTGGTACGTACTGCTTTTTGCGTATGCCTTCGGGTTCAAAAGCGCTGGTTCTACCTTTGCAAGAGCAATCCAGATTGGTTTTGAACCCCAGCTACATAGAAATGTGGAGGCTAATATGGACGACATAGTGGTCAAAGCCAAGGACAAGGCTACGGTCATACTAGACTTGGAAGAAACATTTGCCAACCTGAGCAAGATCAATATGAAGCTCAACCCCGAGAAGTGTGTGTTCGGCATTCCGTCCGGCAAGCTCCTTGGGTATTTTATATCTCAACGAGGAATCGAAGCAAATATCGACAAGATCAAAGCAATTGAGCAAATTGAGGCACCAAGACGAGTCAAGGATGTGCGATGCCTCGCCGGCTATGTTGCTGCTCTGAGTAGGTTCATCTCAAAATCTGATGAGCGCACCTTGCCCTTTTTCAAAATCTTGAAGAAGGCAGATCCAATCAAATGGACTCCGGAAGCGGAGGCGGCGCTGCAGGATTTGAAGAAGTACCTTCCCTCTCCGCCAGTCCTAGTCACGCCAAAACCACAAGAGCCGTTGCTTCTGTACCTGGCGGCAAGAAATCAAGTGTTAGGTGTTGCATTGGTGGCTGAAAGAGAAGTTGACGAAGAAGCGGCAACAACGGCAGGACCGCCGTGCGACGAACCAGGACAGTCTCTGGAGGGTGTGGTGCCGGCAAAGAAGGATCTGTGCAGTTGAAAGAGATAGTCCAGAAGAAAAAAGTGGTGCAGCGACCAGTCTATTTTGTCAGCTCCTTGTTGCAGGGGGCTAGATCAAGGTATTCTGGCGTGCAAAATTCGGCCTTCTTGTGGCCTCGAGGAAGTTGTGCCATTACTTCCAAGCACAGGAGATCACTGTTGTCACCTGCTTCCCGCTACAGCAAGCTACCGGCAGGATTGTGGAGTGGGCTTTGGAACTATCAAGCTTTGGTCTTAAGTTTGAAAGCACTTCGACCATTCAGAGCAGGGCCTTGGCGGAGTTCATTGCAGAAAACACCCCAACGCCCGATGAAGAGATTCGAGAGTCAACTCTTCCCAGCAAGGAAACTAATCAAGAATGGATCATGTATTTTGACGGAGCCTTTTGCGACAAGGCGCCGGTGCCGAAGTGCTACTTGTCGCACCCACCGGAGAGCACGTCAAATATGTGGTTCAGATGCACTTTCCCCGAGAGAGATCAACGAACAACACTGCTGGGTATGAAGGGCTGCTTGCCGGTCTCAGGATCACGGCAGACCTTGGGATCAAGAGACTTATTGTCAGGGGTGATTCTCAAATTGTCGTCAGGCAAGTGAACAAAGATTACCAGAGCCCGTTGATGGAAGCTTATGTAGATGAACTGAGGAAGTTGGAAGAACTTTTTGACGACCTGCAAATGGAGCACGTTCCGCGTGCGGAGAATAGCATTGTCGATGGCCTGTCAAAGTGTGCTGCCCTCAAGTTGCCTGTGGAACTAGGAACTTTCGTGCTCCTACTGACTCGACCCTCCGTGACACCATCAACTGGACAGGAGAAAAGAAGACAGTTAAATTCCGGCAAGCATTCCCCGGCAGAGCTCCCAGGAGCCGCCGGTGAGGAGGTTGCTAGGCTTGCCGTAGAAGCACGAGCTCCCACCAGGCTTGCCGGGGAGCAGCAGGCTCCAGTGGGGCCTCAGGACCTTGCCGTTGAGACAAATGCTTCCCCTATAGAGGACATGCCTTTAGTCCTTGTTGTCGGGCCCCAGGCTCCAGCATGGGCACAACACATCGTCTGTTTCCTTCAGAGAGGAGAATTCCTTGAGGAACAAGAGGAAGCAGAGAAACTAGCCCGCCGGTCTAGTATGTATCGGTTCGTAGACAATGTCCTGTACAGAAAGAGATCGAATGGCATGAAACTCAAGTGCATTTCTCGGGATGATGGACTGGAGCTGTTGGCAGAAATACATGAAGGCATATGTGGCTCCCACATTGGATCGAGGGCCCTTGCCGGAAAAGTATTCCGGCAAGGCTTCTTTTGGCCCACTGCCCTCCAAGATGCGACGGCATTAGTAACCAAGTGTGAAGCATGCCAGTTTCATTCAAAGAGATTACATCAACCAGCACAAGAACTTCAAATGATCCCTCTCTCCTGGCCATTTTCGGTCTAGGGGCTCGACACCTTGGGCCCCTTTCCCCGTGCTGCCAGGGGCTTTGAGTACTTTTACATCACAATCGACAAGTTCACAAAGTGGCCAGAAGTGGAAGCAATGAGGAAGGTCACAGCACAATCAGCCGTCAAGTTCTTCAAAGGACTAGTCTAACGCTTTGGTGTTCCCAACAGGATCATCACTGACAACGGCACACAGTTAACGGGCTGCGCCTTCATGTAGTACGTCCAAGACCTTGGCGGCAAGATTTTTTTTTTGCCTCTGTTGCCCACCCAAGGAGCAACGGCCAAGCGGAAAGGGCTAACGCTGAAGTGCTGCGAGGCCTCAAGACAAGAACTTTCAACAAGTTGCATAAGTGTGGAAGGAACTAGATTGATGAGTTGCCGATGGTTCTTTGGTCAATCAGGACGACACCAAATCGAGCTACCGGACAGACGCCCTTCTCCCTTGTCTATGGGGTGGAGGCAGTTCTCCCCACGGAACTCGTATACAGGTCTCCTCGAGTGCTCGCTTATGATGAGCTGGAGCAAGAGGAGTTGTGGCAAAGCGACGCGATGCTCCTTGAGGAAGACTGTCTTTGGGCTGCTGTGAGAACTACGCGCTACCAGCAAGCTTTGCGCCGCTACCATAGCCGCAAGGTCAATGCCAAAAGTCTCAAGGAAGGCGACCTTGTTCTTCGGCGAGTTCAGTCCGCCAAGAATCCAAACAAGTTGACGCCAAAGTGGGAAGGCCCTTATCAGGTAGTACGAGTCATCAGGCTGGGCGCAATCCGCCTGGAGACCGATGATGGTGTGGTGAGCAACTCCTGGAATATCGAACATCTTTGAAAGTTCTACCCATGAGGTGCGGTAGCCAGGCCAGCCCCGACAACCACCTTTTGTACAAGTCTTGCCGCTGAAGCATGTAATCCTTGGTACAAAGTTAGGCCCAGGCCTTGTGCACAGTTAAATAAAGATAAGTATTTCGCAACCTTGGCTGATTCTCATGTTTGTTTACGTACATGTCTATCTGAAGCGTTGCACTATACTTAATCCTGGCAGGGGCTAACGGACCGCCAAGGTTCCATATCCATATTTTCTCTTCTTTCTTTTTCTCAAAGGACAGAAGGACCCCTCGCGTGCAGCTTTGCCGGGGGGGAATGATGGTATGGATACCTATGAATGACGTCCCAAAATAAACTTGCTGGAAGGAGAAAAGCGACAAAAAGATAAGTTGCGAAAAACCCATGTGAATCCTTGCCGTAAAGTTATTTTCCTTGAGCGATTTTGACTTCTGTATGGAAAACCTGCACGCACGGGAACCTTGTCGCAATTGGATGCGCCCCCACTGCGTTCGGGACCGCTCAACGGCTTAAGTGGCTTCGCCCGCGCTCCTTGGTTCGTTTCGAATCCGCTCAACGATCCAATTGACAGTGCTCACGCCCTTATCCCGTTTTCAAGTAAGGCCGACGTCATGAACGACCACGCCAAGGATGCCAAGGTTTCTTGTCGATAGTGGTAGCGCCAACAGGCTACTAAGGACCCGTTCCTCAAAGCTCTTGCGGTAGGGCTACACACGCCGACAAGATCCTTCCAGAAAGGGCGTAGGGAAAGTTCCATATACAAAAGAAGGTCTAACAAGGAAGATAATACGCATTCATTCAAAATGGGGTGAAATTTACATAAGATATCACTTTTCCTCTAAGAACATCTTTATTTGACTTTCTCCCCTAGGGGAGTTTACAAGAAGGAAAAGATGGAGTGGAGGGGCGGATTACAAGAAGAAAAACATGCAAGGGGCTCCCGACAGAAGCCCAGCCTGACCCCTCTAGACCAGCACTGCACAGAGGGGGCAGGGCTGCCAGATGGGCAGGCAAGAGCATGGTCCCTCCTGGACCAGCATTGCGCCGAGCAGAGGGATAGCAGGGAGATGGGCCCGGGAAGCCGAAGTTCGCAGGCCCACTAGAGAGCTCAGCTGGAAGAGGAGGCGGCGCCCAGGACAAGGATCCCCGGCAAGACCGTCTTGCCGGGAGGGGGAAAGGCGTGAGGCTGGCGATGATGGTGCGGCTGGCAGTTAGTCCGAGCTTGAATCATCGGGCTCCGATGTGACAGCCCAAGACCGACGTTCCAGAAGATTCCAGAAGTTTCCCCTTTAGTTTCCCTTCTCGGCATGTGTTCATCTGGTTGTCGCATTCATCATCGCATCATTTGCATCATCTGCATTGCATCGTCACCCGTTTTCGAAAACTTGCATCCATTCATAGTCGCCGGTTCTCTTCGTTTTGCCGTTGCCCGTTTCGAGACCAGCCACACATGCACGCGCCCGCGGCACCGTTAAAATAAAACTGTTTTTAAGCGCGCGCGAAAATTTTCTTGGATCGAGTTGAAACTTGTCGTGCAGTCTTGCTCTATCGTAGGAAGACCGCCTGTCGAATTTCGTCGCGATCCGAGTTTGTTAGGTACCCCGTCGGTAATCCGTAGGAGTGTGGTCATCGGTTATCGTCGAACGTTTCACGCTGTTTTAAATCTTCGTGCCACGGGTCACCGTCTTCCCTATCATCTCTCCCTAGCCCCTCTGCACAGCCGCCGTAGCCCCGACCCTCCGCTTCCGGACGTCGGACGGACAGCCGGCAGTCCGAAATCGGACAACGCAGCTAACCCTAGCCCTACCCTACAAATAGCCCCTCGGTTCCCTTGCCCCCAAACCCTAGCCAGCCCCTCCTTCTCCCTCCTCCAGCCAGGCCCGCCGAGCCCAGATCTGAGCCCGAGAAGCCCATCCGGGCCCATCCGTAGTTCTTCCTCGATCTGCCCGAGCTCTTCCGAGCTCCATCCATGGAGGCCACAACCATGGCCAGCCTGCAGCTCGCCGGAACCAGTCGCCGGACCAGCCTGGTCGCGCTGCCCTCTCCTCTCTCTTCTTCTTCCTCTCCCTCCTCTCTCTCTAACCGCCGCCATGGAGCTCCGCCTCCGCCGCCCCAAGAGCTGCCGCCGGCCGCCTTCTGCCGGGTCCCGCTGGATCCGGCCGGATCCGCTCCATCCCCGGCCTCCCCATGCCGCCCTCGCCCAGCCCGCCGCCGCCGCCGCTTCTGCCCGCCACCGCCGCTGATGGCCGCTCGGGCACGAGCGGGGGGTCGCGCCCGTTGACCCCGCTCGAGGCCACTCGCCCCTGCGCGCAGGTGGGCCGGCCCCCACTCGGCTCCCCCCTTCGGCCCATCTCCCCGCCAGGCCAGATCCGGCACAAAGGCCAGGGTGAGCCCAGCCCCTTTTGTTTTGTTTTTATTTCTATTATTTGCGTATTTCTAACGCCTAGACATGATAATCCGTGCACCTTTTCAAAATATTTTCAACATGAAACATGTTCAGAAAAATTTGTAGATTATTAAAATGCCATTTGGATCCATGGTCAAAGATGATTACATGTCATTTCGTGCCATTTTGCATATAGGTCATATTTTGCATTTTTCGCATAAATAATTAACCGGGTATCGAAATTAATAAAATCATATATTAAAAATGTTCATCTCATCCGCACCGCCTTTTCCTGCATGTTAAAATTGTTGCCATGATGATTGCATTTAATTTGCATTAATGGATTGTTTTTCCATGAATATGCCCAATACCCGCATATTTAATTGTGATTAATTTTCCACATGAACATATGCATATTATATATGTTTCCGGGGTAGAAAAACCCATAGGATTTATCGGTGCATTTAGTTTTGCCATTTGAGAATGTTTGCGTGAATGTCATTTATGCCGTGATGCCCTTTTGTCATTTTAGTAGGAATTAATCCGTATATGATATGAATTAATTTTCAACATGAAAGTTGCTATTTGATATGTGTCCTAGCCCATGGACATTTTGCTTGTCATAGATATGCATGTTTAGGTGTTGTTTTGTTGTTGTCAACTGGCTATAAAAATCTGCCATTTTGAGGGTCAAAATATTTCCAAGTCTGGAATCTGTTATATTTTGTTGCTGCCTTGCCATGTGATTTGCTGGTGATCTAGAACTCTTTTGTGGTAGGTGTAATGGAGTTATTTGTTGTTGATGTTGTCCTCTAGCATGCTGTCAAGTTTCATGCCATAATATGATTTGTAGCATCTAGTTTCACTGCTGTCATTATGCCTTCGTGATATAACTGCACTGTCTAAAACTGCTATTTTCACTAAGTCTGAAACTGTTATTGAGTAGCCCTCTTGTGAGCTTACTACCTAGTGATCCATGCATGTTTTGAATATGATTTGTGAAGATGAAATGAATTTGATTTTGTATGCTATTGCTCCATGCTTAGTTTGTGCATTTTAGATTATTGTAACTTGTTGTTTTCATATGTTCAAAATGCTATGTTGCTGTTTTTGGCAGATTTCAACTAAAACTTGTTTTGATGATTGTGGTTGAACCGTAGCTCCGTTTTGGTCATTCCATATATGAAACTTGCTTAGAATCTCTTGTAGTTTCATAATAACTTGTTGCATTCATGATTTGAAATGTTTGTGGTTGTTTTTACCATGCATTTGCATTCATGTCATGTGCATCTTGTGTTGCTCATATCTTTTGAACCGTAGCTCCGTTTGAGATGTTCTATATATGTAAATCGACTAGAATGACATGTAGAATAACATGGTATTCTTTATTCTGCTGTTTAACTAATATAAAACATGTTTAGATCAGATCTGGACCAAATTCATAATTAACGCATGCGGTCATTTCGGAAATGCTATAAGTTGTTTCCGGCCTCATTTAACATGCCTAGATAGATAGTTTACTTATGCTTCACCTCTTGCCATGCTTAACAACATTTAATATTGTCATGTACCTAACGGGAGTGAACTAAATAAATCGAGTGTGGAGTTTCGTCAATATGCAACTCGTTGCATATTGAGCTTCACTTAATGTGTAGTATTTGATTGTTGTGAATTGTCATGCATTGCACATTAAACCGGACATGCATCATATTTGTTGTGCATCGTGTTTTGCATATGTTGTGGTGTTTCTTGTGTTGATTGTTGTTTCGGATTGTTACTTCTCGATAGAGTTCCGAAAGCATTCGGAGTGCGAGGATTCGTTCGACTACGTTGGCTCGTCTTCTTCATGGACTCGGTCTTCTTCCGAGTGGGATCTCAGGCAAGATGACACATTTCCCTGGATACCATTACTATCATTGCCATGCTAGTTGTCTCGTCTTTTATCGTTATGTCTCGCTACCTACCACTTGTTTGATAACCCTCCCAACACTGCCATGATAAGCCTCTAACCCCTCCACATCCCAGCAAAACATTGTTTGGCTATGTTACGCTTGCTCAGACCTTCTTATAGCATTGCTAGCTGCAGGTGCAATTGCTTCCATGTGTCAACATGGACCTTCTTTGTTATATCACAATATTGCTGCTATTTAATTTAATGCACCTATACACTTGGTAAAGGGTGGAAGGCTTGGCCTTTTGCTTGGTGTTTTGTTCCACTCTTGCCGCCCTTAGTTACTTATGAACTGGTGTTATGTTCCAGAAATGAGCGCTCCTAACATGCTGGGGGTTGTTATGGGGACCCCCTTGATTGTTGGGTTGGATTAAAACTTGTCTGGCAAGGCCCAACTTTGGTACTACATTTGCCCATCATAATAAAAATGATCACGTTTTAAATGCATAGAGGGTCGCCCCCTCGTGGATTAATTTAACATAATACAGGGGGGCCAGTGCTGCTGGTGCTGGTCCAAACTAGAGCACTGTGCGGGGCCAACCGAGGGCAACTTGGGAGATTTCTATCAGGCCTCCGTATGCGTAGCTTATCCGTTGTGTCCTGAGAACGAGATACGCGGCTCCTATCGGGATTGTCGACACGTCGGGAGGCCTTGCTGGATTTGTTTTACCTTTCTCGAACGTCTTGAGTGAGGAATTCCGATTATTCTTCGGGCTATCTCGAGGTGTTGGATTTCCTTTGGAATTGCCTAGGAAGATCATGAGATTCGTGGTTGAGGTTATTCCCGCTGCGTGTGGTTAATTTGTGATGGATAAGTTGGAGCACCCCTGCAGGGTTAAATCTTTTCGAGAAGCCATGCCCGCGGTTATGTGGCAAACCTGGATAATTTGTTTGACACCCAATCATAGAAAACTTGAAGTAAACTCTAATAAAATACACCAACCGTGTGAGTAACCGTGACTATCTCTTCTCGTGAGTCCTTATCCGGAAGAGAACACGGTGGGGTTATGTTTGACGTAAGTAGGTGTTCAGGATCAGTTAGTGATCATTACTAGTTCACGTCCGTTGTGCGTAGACCACCAGACTTTACTTTCTGTACTTGTAAGTTAGCCACTCAAATATATGCTCAGTCGCTTGCTGCAGCCTCACCACTTATCATGCCTTACCTATTAAGCTTTAGTAGTCTTGATACCCTAGGAAATGAGATTGCTGAGTCCCTGTGGCTCACAGTTTACTACAACACCAGTTGCAGGTACAGGTAATGTGATGATTTGACGTGAGCGCGTTGCTTGATTTGATTTGGAGTTCTTCTTCTTCTTCTTCCTCAATCTTGGATGGGTTCCAGGCGGCAGCCTGGGATAGCAAGGGTGGATGTCATTTTATCGTTTGGTTTCATCCGTAGTCGGACCCTGCTCTTATGTATGATGTTTGAGATGTTATTGTATTGATGTGACTCTGATGTAGCTTATGGCGAGTGTAAGCCATTCCATATACTCATCTCTTCTGTACATGTACTTGTAATGATATCCATTCTTGCGAACGCATCGAGATGCGCTTCTATCCCTGTCGAGGCCCTCGTGCCCAAACAAGGATAGGACCGCATCTTGGGCGTGACATCCGACTTGACCGCCCAAAGACCAGGCTCGTCGCCGTTGTCTTCCCCGCTGTCCTCCCCATCACTCTCGCTGGCGGACAGGCTCTCGCCGCTGCTCGCGCTCTCTTCGCAACAGCTGAGGCGG
The DNA here is from genome assembly GCA_022496015.1 of Hordeum marinum. Lineage (NCBI taxonomy): Eukaryota > Viridiplantae > Streptophyta > Magnoliopsida > Poales > Poaceae > Hordeum > Hordeum marinum. The sequence continues at coordinate 245,037,980 of CM039672.1, forward strand.
ATGCCGGAGCTCCCATAAATCTTGATGGTGAGCGTATTGGCCTCCGTCATTTCAAAACAAAGAACGTGCCCCACCTGGAGATTGTGGGCACGGGCGAAGGTCTTCCAACCACGCCTGAGGAACATGATGCGGCGCGCTGGGTACTCAACGTCCACCCGTGTCGTGTCATTACAACACCCCGCCACCCGCAGCCACAGGAAGAGCCGCTCGTCATCATTCATTGCCCTAACGAAGAGGCGTGGGAGAGATGGCTCCGGAGGGGACCACCCAGCTCGAGGACGAAGTCCAGTGTCGTCCCCTTGGCGTGGGCCTCTTCGACGGAGATGCCTGGTGTCGGAGGAGGGGGTGGAGCAGCGCTCTGCCTCCCCCGACCTCGGCCTCCACAGCGTCCACGACCCCTCGCGCCTCCTCCACCATGCGAACTCGAGCCTTCTTCCATCCTCACGGCTGAAGCGGTGGCATGATCCCGATGAGAGCTCCTCCTAGGAGCTGAGGATGGTGGCTGCCCTCGCCCCCTGTTCATGGAGGAGGGCGAGCACCGCTCAAGGGTTGGGAAGACATGGAAGCTCAAGCTGTGGAGGAAAGAGGAAACATGGATGAGCATAGCCCTTGCTACCACTCAATTTATCGGAGGAAGCACGGGGGCTGGCTCTCCCCCACTCCAAAGGACGCCGCCCACCTCCTCCAATAGCGGCACCCTCGATCACAGGGCAAACAGCAACCACCCTGTCGCCCCCAATCCATGGCACCGTAGTTACTGCCTTTTCTCATGGGCTTTAAATCACGGGCGCCCGTTGCTAGCTCCCCGCTATACATGCGTTGCGCATGGCGGAAAATACCTGACACGATAATTGAAAACTCAACAGCCGCGCCGTGCATGTATCCCACTACCCACATTCAATGGGCGTCATGCAGAAGCGCAGCGAGCGCGATGATCACAACTGCAAGGCCCTGTCACACGTGCCCATGCACTGGTTGGGCCTAGCCCAACAATGCCTCGTGACGTGTATGGCCCAGGCCCGGGGGCTCCTGTCGGTGCACTAGAGTTTTTGGGCCATGTAGTGCCCCTTTAGTCGTGCACGGGTAGTAGTAGCCGCCCCAACGGCAAGGCCCAAGAAAGACTTGTCAAGCACCAGCACAGAAGACTCAGGACTACCAGCAAGACCTTGTCGGGAGGGCTATAGAGCCTCCACGCAAAGCAAGGCCCTCGGCAAGGCAAGGTCCCGGCAAGGCAAAGCGCCGACAAGCACCGCTAGCACATAGGCCAGGTGTCGATTTCGCCTGGACGCTTGTAGCAGAGGCAACGTTGGAGGGAGCTAAGCGGAGCCGATGGGATGGTCCCTTGTCTCGTCCCACTGACGGACTAAGGCGCCTGACGGTGCATTGAATGCCCTTGTCCTACCTCGTCAGAGTTAGGTACGATAGCACTATAGCATTGTGTATACCATGTGCACACTGTACGCCACTATTGGGATCCCCTTAGGTATAAAAGGAGGCCCGGGGCGTTACAGAGAAGGGCTTTTGTGAGGTGGGACAAGAAGAGGTTAGACAATCAGACAGTTGGGCAGTTAGACAACCGGACAGCCCGACAGTTAGAAAACTGGAGGTTACCAAGCTCATGTAGCAGCCGTTCATGGCGCTCCTATAGCTGGAACCCTAGAACACAGTCAATATAACCAAGCAGGAGTAGGGTTTTACGCACCCGTGCGGCCCGAACCTAGGTAAAAACTCCCCGTGCGCTGATTACCAGACCGACTCTTTGTGCGAGTCCGCCCCTTGCCGAACTGAAAGAGATACCAGAATCCCATAGGTGTTCGTTCCCACAACAAAGCTTTTGTTTTGAGTCTTACATATCTGAATATTGATGCCACAATAGAGAATATTACATGGGTAAATATGTTAGGTAGTACTTCACATCAAAAATTCTGTTTTTAACATTTACCTACTCGAGGACGAGCAGGAATTAAGCTTGGGGATGCTGATATGTCTCCAACATATCTATAATTTTTGATGATGACATGCTATTATATTATCTGTTTTGGATGTTTTATATGCATTAATATGCTATTTTATATTATTTTTGGGACTAACCTATTAATCTAGAGCCTAGTGCTAGTTTATGTTTTTTCCTTGTTTTTGAGTTTTGCAGATATGGAATATTAAACGGAGTCCAAATGGAATAAAACCTTCCGAATGAATTTTTCTTGAAGGAAACAAATCAACCAGGCTTTTAGTGCACGCCAGGGTACCTGCCAGGAGGTCACAAGCCTGGTAGGCACGGCCACCCCCTGGTCGTGCCTAGCAGGCTTGTCGTCTCCTACCAGGTCTCCTAACCCTATTCTTCGTCCTATAAATACCCAAATATTCCCCAACACTAGAAAGAGCCACCCAAATACTTTTCCGCCGCCACAAGCCTCCGTTCCCGAGCGATCCAATCTTGAAGCCTTTTCCGGTAATTTGCCGGAGGGGGTTTCGATCACGGAGGGCATCTACATCAACTCCATTGCCCCTCCGATGATGCGTGAGTAGTCCACCACAGACCTACGGGTCCATAGATACTAGATAGATGGCTGCTTGTCTCTCTTTGATCTTCAACACCATGGTCTTCATGATCTCATGGGGATCTATCCGATGTAATCCTCTCTTGTCGTGTGTTTGTCAAGATCCGATGAATTGTGAGTTTATGTTCAGATTATCCAGGAATCTTATTTGAATCTTCTCTGAATTCTTATATGCATGATTTCATATCCTTGTAAGTCTCTTCGAGTTATTGGTTTGGTTTGGACAACTAGATTGGTAATTCTTGCAATGGGAGAAGTGCTTGGCTTTGGGTTCAATCTTGCGGTGTCCTCACCCAGTGACATAGTAGGGGTAGAGAGGCGCGTATTGTATTATTGCCATCAAGGGTAACAAGATGGGGTTCTCATTATATTTCTTGAGTTTATCCCTCTAAATCATGTCATCTTTCTTAATGCATTACTCTGTTCTTCATGAACTTAATACTCTAGATGCAGGTAGGAGTCGATCCATGTGTGGAGTAATAGTAGTAGATGCAGAATCGTTTTGGTCTACTTGACACGGACGTGATGCTTATATGAATGATCATTGCCTTGGATAACTACATGATTATTCGCTTTTCTATCAATTGCTTGACAGTATTTGTTTACCCACCATGATATTTTCCTTCAAGAGAGAAGTCTCTAGTGAAACCTATGGCCCCCGGGTCTACTTTCCATAATATATTTTCAGATCTATAAACCAAAAATACTTTGCTCCAACTTATTTACCTTTTACTTTCCGTTCTCGTTTACATCTATCTCTATCGGATCTAATCCTTGCAAATAATCGTGAAGGGATTGACAACCCCTTTATAGCGTTGGGTGCAAGAGTTGGATTGTTTGTGTAGGTGCATCCATTGGTGACTTGCTTGTTCCTCCTACTAGATCGATACCTTGGTTCTCATTAACTAAGGGAAATACTTATTTACTTGGCTGCATCACCCTTTCCTGTTCAAGGGAAAACCAACGCAAGCTCAAGAGGTAGCACCCCCTGGCTTGTGGCCTATGGGTGCCCCCCACCGGTTGATTCATTCGTTGGTATTTTTTATTAATTCCAAAAATAATCTCCATAAATTGTCAGGTCAATCCGAGAACTTTTATTTTTGCACAAAAATAACACCAAGGCAATTCTGCTGAAAACAATGTTAGTACGGGTTAGTTCCATTCAAACCATGCGAATTAGAGTCCAAAACAAGGGCAAAAGAGTTTGGAAAAGTGGATGCGATGCGGACGTATTAGCCATGTACACTTACATGATTTCTGGAACCCATGTTGATGCACCAGACCTTGTGATTGTAGTTCAAATTTGAATTATGCACATTAAATGCCTATGAAACTCAATTATTGTATAAAAAGGGCCAAATAAATCCTGGACAATTCCATATTTTAGCATGACACTCATGATGGTTTATATTGCCTCTAGAAAAAGTTCAAGGTGATATGTGGCAGCGGATGTCGTTTCACCCATGTAAGGTGACACGTTCCATATCGAAACCACAAAGCTTCCCGCGAGAAGCTCAGGTTTGTAAGGGGCTTGTGCTAAAACTTGTCCCGAACTAGACATTTTTTTACCACATCACATATGTGCAATGTCATGACACCATGCCAATTTTCATGAACATCTAATGAGTTTTGATTTACATGAATTTAAAATCCGAGTTCCTCAATGTTTGTGTGCCCGACCCAAGACCCCGAGATGTTTGAAATTCATTCCTATTTCTTGCATGAGACCTAAATATGTAGCCACGTACACTTATATAATTTTTCAGACGATTTTGATGCGCCAGAGCTTGTGATTGTAGTTCAAATTTGAATTATGCACATCAAATACCTATAAAACATAGTTAATGTATAAAAAGGCCAAACGAACCCTTGATAATTCCAAATTGCACCACGACACTCCTGTTGGTCAATGTTGCCTTAGAAAAAGTTCAAGGTGAGAAGAGGGAGAGGATGTCATTTCGCCCACGTAAGGTGACACGTTTCATATCGAAACCACAAAGCTTCCCATGAGAAGCTCTAGTTTGTAAAGGGCTTGTGCCAAAACTTGTCCCTAATTGGACCATTTTTTACCACGACACATAGGAGCCATGTCATGACACCATGCCAAGTTTCATGATTTTCTGGTGAGTTTTTCACTAACATGAATTTAAAACCCACGTTTATCAATGTTTTTGGTCGAGCCAAGACCCCGATGTCGGTGTCAAAACCGGCAAATCTCGGGTAGGGGGTCTCATGTTGTGTTTCTTGGATCAATGGGGAACAGGGAACACATGGACAATATTTACCCAGGTTCAGGCCCTCTCGAAGAGGTAAAACCCTATGTCCTGCTTCATTATATTGATGTGTGTATGATGATTACAGAGTCGATCTACCACGAGATCGGATAAACTAAAGCTAAGATGAGTAGGAATAATGGTTCCGTCCCTCTACGGACTAAACCCTCTGGTTTATATAGACACCAGGGGTACCTAGGGTTACACATAGTCAGTTACCACCAGGGGATAAACGCGTCGATCCTGCCATCTTGACTTGGAGGAGACACCAAGGCACTGAAAGCTTCCTCCCTGAACATGAAGTCGTCTCATAGCTCGGCCTTCAAGCTATAGGCACAGAGCGGCCCACTTGTCCGGCCCATTAGAGATAGGTCGACGGCCCCAGGACCCCTTAGTCCCGGACTCCCTCAATAGCCCCCAAACAAGCCTCCAACGCTGGGGTCCATGACCCCTAACAGCCTCATGCGCCAAAAAGTCTTTGACTTGCATGGTGAGTTCTTCTCCTCTTTGGTGTTCGGCCTTTACTAGTTCGGACACCGATGACTTCCTGATTTCTGAATAGTATGTGTTACTTAGCCTCGAAGGCCAACCGCTCGAGTGTCAACAGTGCCTTTGCCTGACAACTTTTAGCGAAGGATCACAACCAGTCATGACCACTGACCAGTTATGTAAACTTGATCCACGGTTTGAGGCAATTTCTTAATTGGCACGTTCCATCAATATGGAGATCGTGCCCCGTTGTTTAAGAGATATGGTCAATGATTCAGGATATCCCATGCATGCATAACATCATGATTATATCGAGAAGTGGTGAGGTCCGCGGAACAGTAAAGGGGCTCTTAGTATTACAGCGGCTTATAAAAGGGAAACTACCACCAAAGCCTCCCTACGCTTCTTCATACCCCCATTTCCTTCCCAATCTCTTGAGATCTAAGCACCCAGATATATTCCTCCCCCAACTTTCCCCTAGACACACCCTTAGTTCGTCCATGGCCGGTTCGGGCACCAATGGCAAGTGGGAGGCCTCCTCTGTCACCAATGACAACATCTAGGAGCTGAAGCACGTCGGCGATCTTCCGATCGACGTCGTCCACCATGTTCTAGAGAAGGGCCAGGTTGTCCCCATGCTGAAGCAAGGCGAGAGAGTGGTGTTCATCCCCCACTTCATCCAAGGACTAGGCTTCCCGCTCAACCGCTTTGTTAGGGGTTTGATGTTCTTCCATGGGTTGGATTTTCATGATCTCACCCCAAACTGCTTCCTGCATATTTCTTTAGGAGATAAGCCCTAGAGGCAATAATAAATGTTATTGATTATCTCCCTGTTCATAATTAGGTTTATGTTCCATGCTATAACTGCTATGGTTCTCGAGTCTACAATAACCACGAGGCTTGAAGGAAGACTCATATGCATGTGTGGAATAATAAACGGTAAATTGTATTCCTAGTCTGGCCTCTAAGACTGGCTCTAATATTGTATGATATTCTTGTTTTCCTGATCATGGGCATGGCTATGCCGGCAATTTTGAGGGCACAATGTTAGAAGAACATTTGTGTTGAATCGACCCAAATTGATGTTATGCTATGAGATACATTCATCATAAGTTAATGGTTAATAACACAGAGAAGTTAATGTTTGCCTAATTCCTTAGACCATGAGAGTATCGAGTTTCTTCATGCTTCCTTCATGAACTTTGGGGTTTGTTAAACTCGTCCGTAAATGGGTGGCTATTACGGCAGCTTACGGGGTTCATGGAAAAGTATGTCAAGTAACTTGATAGCTCAAGATTGGGATTTGCTCCTCCGACGATGGAGAGATATCTTTGGGCCCTCTCGGTGTTACGGTATCCATCATCATCTGGCCTGACACTTTGTGATTTGATCACGGGAATGCCGAAACACGGGAACAAGAAAAGAGAACAATATCGATAACGAGGTAACTGGCATAGTGGACAAGTTGTTGATCCACGGGGATGCCAACATGTCTCACCTCGGGTATTTGTAACATATCACGAAGCAACAGGAATAGCACACGACAACTGGAGGTTCACTCGAATATTCATTCGTGTGGGTATAGGGGTCAATATGGGTGTCCATGGCTCCGATGTTGATCATTGATCAGAAGGGGTTCCGGGTCATGTCTATACTTCAATGAACGTATAGGGTCACACGCTTAAGGGTCATCTATCTGCTAAATACTAGACAAGGACTTTGAGAGAAAGTCACTGAAATAGTTTCGGAGACAGCGGGAAAGTTCTGGAGAGAACACCGAAAAAGTTTCGGTAAAACCGAAAAGTTGTTTTCGGAAAAAAGCATTGATCCAAAAAGGTTTCGGCAAACACCGGGAATGTTTTGGAGGTTGCCAGATCGATCTGGTAATTTCTGGAATTTTTCAGAGAAAAAACCCGGAAAATGTATTCGGAGCTGCCGGGATTGTTTACCAGGTAAACGAAGATGGTTTTAAATTAAACCACCATACGGGAAATGTTCCAGAGCATGTCCAGATAATTTTAGAGGGTGTCGGAAATGTTCTGGGACCTTCTAGAATTTTTCCAAAGTAATAGTCGCGGAAAATATCTTGTCCCGGCGTGAGTGGACAAGATCCCACATTTCGTGGGGCTGTTTTGGGGCACCTCCCTTTTGGCGGGCAGCCCCTTGTGGCTGGACAAAAGGTGTTGGGGGGCCCCCATGGTGGGGGCAGCCTCCACAAATGGTGGAGAGTGTTGGTAGGAAGGTGGGGCCCCATGGGGGAACACCATGGACAAGGGAACATGTTTTCTCCATGTTTGGTGGGAACATGCTTCCTTGTTTTGTGGGTGCTTGTCATGTGGCTGAAATTTCAGCCACCACCACCCCCTCCTTACCCTATAAAAGGAGGTGGAGAGGAGCTCTCCATCCCCACTCCAACTCTCATACACATGCCATGCATTATCTGGCTTCTTCTCTCCCTCCCACGAAAACAGTTTCGTAGAGCCGAAAGGTTGTCTGGGTTCCGGCGGGAACTAGTTCTAGACGGCGAAGCCCTGCCGAATAGATGACACCGTATGTGTGCAACTCTGTAGAGAGATCGTAGTTTTGGTCTTAGTTTGAGAGTGCCTCCCGAAGGGCTGTCCGTGTGACCGTCCGAGTTTTGGAGGTCCTCCCGAAGGGCTGTCCGAGTGACAGTCCAAGTTCCGGAGGTCCTCCCGAAGTGCTGTCCGCGACACCATCCAGGGGACTGTCCGACCGCCTCCTGGAGGGCTGTCCGCGGGGCAGATGAGGGTATACATCCTCGCGGTTGGGAGGTTGTAAAATCCTAGATGCGGGGATCTGCACCGCCGTTCGTCATCGACTCTACTTCCGCTGCGCTACGAGTTGCTAACGAAAATGATCAAACCTTGTATGCAGTCTCCATAGTGGTCCTGGGCTGGTGTGTAGGTCGGAATGTTTTTTCCTGCTACGTTACCCTATAGTGGCATCAAGAGCCGTGCTATGCGTAGATGCAGGTTGTGATCTAGAATACATAGAGATGTATGGGTGTTGCACAATATAATTAGGTAGTAGATGAGATCTATTGCTGAAAATTATTTGTGCGGGTAGCATATGAAATCTGTTACCCGATGTTCCTTTTGCTTCCCCTGAATTTGCATAGTCCTGATCTTGACGGAATGGTCGAATCTCACAAAGTTCTGGCAATTCGCGATCCTTTCATGCTGCTCCTGAGTATGCTGATTGACAGATCAACGAAGTGCTAACAGTTCTTTGGGTTCCACCATGGTTGAGAAAGATGGATGTTTTCAGACGAAGGGCAATGCAGATGTGATCTGCACGGGGGTCACGCGTATGACGAAGTTTAGTATGGGGCTCGAGATTTTATTATCTCGTGTTTTATACACCCTGGAAAGTTAATCTAGCAACTTGAATTATCATACTTGATGATGGACGTTGGTAGATTCGGTTTGTTTCAAAACCTTAGAAGCCACGTAAAACAAGTTTTTGCATGAACCGATTAGAAGCGTCTAACTTGGTTTTGCAGGATGGTTTGCATGTGCATATAATGTGGTATAGCAATGCTCATATTAATTTGATTATGTATGCGATGACTATATGATGTAATATTAACATGACCTGCGTGTCATGATTCGGCATGATGGCTGGAGCCATATGATTGTCACTTTAATGACCTGCGTGTCAACGTTAAGTAATGCACTTATTTTATTAGCTATAGAGATAGCAATATTATCTGGTGCATCGACAAGGTGGTAGCAATCTTCGCGAAGGTGAACACCGATGCGAATGCCGAAGACGAAGGAATGAAAGACTTCTTCGTCAGAAAGGGCTATACCATATCATGCTATTATGAATTGCCTGAGATGTTTATCCCTCTTGATGCACCCTTCTTGATTGCACGGTAGTCACTTTTTATTAGGGTGATCTCTCACAAAATAGCAAGTAGTTAGTGTTCTCCCAAGTGTAGCACCGTGACGACACCTATCTCTTTGGGGTATCACATGGTTACATGGGTACGAACGATTAGAGAAGTGTGAGACGAGTGAGTTGAGACCTCGTAGCGAGATCACTTGGTTGTCTTGACGTTCAGACATGAAAGTCATGAGCTCGTAACACACGCATCAAAAGATGAACAAGAGTCACATAGAGATGTGATTGGCAAGTTGGCCTACCAATTGAAATTCTCGTCACTTGAGATGGTTACATCCTTGACGTTGAATTTAAAGTTGGGTCTTACATCACTCAAAATCAATTATGAGAGATATTGATTTGAGTGGGAGCGCACTGTAGAATTAACTTTTTCAATTCTTAGTGCAATTAATTTTGAACAATGTCTAAGTGTGATTTGCATAATAGTTGTAGAATAATGGCTCGCGTTTCCACCTTCCCTATTAAAATTGAATAGCTGTTAAATATCTGGTTAAAACTTTACGGTTGGTCACGTAATGTGAGGATTGTCCTCAAGAGTGCCGAGAAGGACTTTGTCCTACCGCATGCTTTTGGTATTCTCTCGCTAATGCTATGGATCATGTGACTCTCGTCCTTCGATCCAAAAGCTAGAAATCCTTTTCAGTCAAAGTGCAATATGTTTGCTTCCATGAGACATGAACTTCAAAAGTTCGGATAGTTATGTGATATTCATGGAATCTGAAAATCATTTTTAGAGACAGACAAAGGCTAAAAGATATGAGATATCCAAAGCAATGTTTGTTTGCAAACTACTAGTAAAGAAGTTTACTATGCATTAGACTGATAAGAGAGGGATCCAGGAGAACGCCTGTATATGATGAAAGGTGAATAAAACAACAACTTAAATAGAAAGGAAGTGTCCGAAGGGTGTTAGTGAGACTTTCACGCCTAGGAAGTCCAGGGCTAACGCCACTCTTAAGTTGGATGCTTCTTTTGAGAGTAGGAGAAACACTGAAAAGTTAAACTGTTAGAAGTATAATGGCAAAAGGATAGAAGACTGGAATATCCAGCTCATGTATGAATGTCATACAAAGTTTTTGATGTATAGAAGGATGGACAAAGATATAGTTCTTGGGAATTATGGTTAAACATGTTAATCACTAATTCTTGGGTATTGTGAGTTAATCACAAGATAACCTGCTCGATTGCATTCTGTTGCAACTCGATGTAAGAACTACTATGGCCTGAAAGACTGGCCAGGGATGAGGTTTAGATACTTGCAGGGAACATAGTAAATGTTACTATGCCTTCCATCGGTGTATTCCCTATGTATTAAGTTTCATAATTCATTTTAGAGTTTCACACTCTAGCCCTTTGCATAAGGTATCTTGCAAGAAGGTTGTTCATAAGAGAAATTTTCATGTTCGGTGTTATGAATAACGTAAGAGCCATACTTTCATTATGAATGAGACGTATGTTATGAATATTGATACTGTTACATTACCTCTAGGTTTACTTTTATAATTCATTTTAGAGTTTCATACACTCTAGCCCATTGCACAATGTTTGTTGCAAAAGAGTTGTTCATAAAAACAACAATTGTTGTTCAGTATTATGAATAACATGAAGGGCCATGCTTCCATCCTAGATGGGATGTATGTTATGAATATTGATGGAAATATGATACATCCATAACACTGACGCTAAATGTCGCATGACTAAAAGAATACCACATATGTGTGGCACTACATTTGGTCATATTGGAGAAACCTGCATGGAAATTCCATTATGATGGATTTTGAATCATCTGACACTTGCATCTTTCCTCCAAAACAGGTGAACTAACTAAAATACTATTCACAGGCCATAAGGAACGAGCAAAGAACTTATTGGTGGTCATACATTTGATGTATGTAGTCCGATAAATCTTGTTGCAAACAGTGGATTTGTCTACCTTAAAAATTGACTCAAGTAGATATATGGATATTTACTTGATGAGACGTAAGTCTGGATCTTTTGAAATCATTCGAAAGGTTTTCAAAAATAAAGTAGAAGTTATTGTACCAAGAAAATTATGTTTCTGCAATTTGATTGCGGAAAGGAATATTTGAGTTACAAGTTTAGCGAATGTCCAATGAGTTGTGAAAAAGGTTTCATAACTTGCACCTCCCGGAACACCACAGCAAGTGGAAAGTCCGTGAAGATGTAATCGAACCATTTCTGACATGGTAAGATCAAAGATGACATAAATAGAGTTGCCATTATCCCTTTTAAAGAGTGATGCTTTAGAGACTGCGGCTTTTACACTGAAAAGAGATCCATCAGGTCTGTTGAAATAACACCATGGTATGGTACGCCCAACCATGTTATATCTTTTCTTAACATTTGGAATATGGGGCTTGTGTAAAAGGTTACAAACCTATTCCAAATCAGACAAGTGCTACTTTGTATGGTTATCCCAAGTCATTGGGTATTCCCCCACCACTATACTGAGGCAAAGGGTTTTGCCACAAAACGGTATGCTTTTAAAGAGAATAGTTCTTACAAAAGGTGAGTGGGAGGATAGTGCAACTCGACGAGATAACCAGTATCTTCGTCATCAGTTCAAAGGTTAGAAACCCTGGAAATGATTCTGTTGTTTCCTACTACGACTGATACGGAAGTCTCTACAATAAAATGTATGGACTTCGGTCGAACGTGCAGCTGAACCACGTAGGCAAAGCTCGTGCAAACCTATCAGGTGCGCAAACGAGATATTGTTGTTAGACAACAGTATACCTACAATACACATGGAAGCATTGCTAGGCCCTGACTCCGGGATTGGCTAAATGCCAATACAAACCAAGATAGTTTCCATATAAGTGATTCAAGATTAAAACCTTGATACACCTTTCAGAGGACTTAGAGTCTAACGAATATTTATGGAACTAAAAACTGATACGGATAAAAATGTTTTATCCATAAAGCTCGACTTGTTGAAATAACAAGTTCAAGGAGTTGACTACGATGAGTATGTTTCACCGTAGCGATGCTTAAGGCCGGTTCGGGTTGAACTAGCAATTAATATATATATCAATCATGAGATATGAAACCTGGATGACAAAAGAATTTCCATCTGATGGAAATGAAACCTAGGACTTGTATGTGATACAGTCCAAAGTAATTTGTCGATCCAGAGGATGCTAGTAAGTATGCAAACTTCAGAGTTCCAGCAATGGACAGAAGAGAGCAAAATGGAGTTGGAATCTTTGTGGTTTGATGAAATAGTCAAAAGGGTTTTTGACTTCATCAATGGTTATGAAGATGCTTGTGATTCAAGAAAGTAAGTGGGAGCATAATAATATTTCTAAAAACGTTGTGTGCTTGACACATTGTTAATTGGAAATAAATTTCTTGACACGAATTAGGAGTTCATTTGATAATAGTTTTTTGATGAAGTGCTTAGGCTAAATAGCCTCCATATTAGGCATGATGATCTATGAAGATAGATTTACCTAATGGGGCTAAGCAATGAATACATATTGACAAGGTGCTAAAACCTTTTAGCATTTAAAAACGCCAAGGAGTGATTCTTGCTGAAGTCACATAGAAAGAGTTTTTGCAAGAATCAGTGTCCCAAAACACTAACGAGTAAAATACATGATGGAGATTCCACGCACTCTAGTGTTTGGATTAATCATGTATTCCATGGTATGTAAAAACTACCAGGTATGTCCGATACTCCCAAGTTGTTGCGAGTATAGATACCAAAGTGATCAAAGCACTGATCATGGGACAACAGTGAAAGATGTCATTAAGTACTAGAGTAGTGCTGATGACATGTTTTCTTGCAAGTAGAGATTATGAAGTGCTCGTTGTAAGTAATTACATCGATATAGTCTCAATCAATGCTCCATGCGATTTTCGATTTAATTTAAGGGTTTTGTGTAATACACAATATGGTGGCACGGTAGTTGGAAATTGTTCCAAACAAGATATTGTGGTGAATTCTATAACAAAGGCTAAGTATGTTGATGCTTTGGAAGCGACAAAGAAGTTGTTGAATCATATAGTTCATTCATGAACTTAGTATGGTTCCAAGATGGCTTTGGTCTATGAGACACTATTGCAGATAGTTGCTCCATAGCTCAGTCTGAGGAATTAGGTTTCGACCAATGATTGACACATATGCAAAGCCAAGTTCACACAAAATAGGAATTTTGTGATAGCGTGAAAACGCGAGGATATGCAAAGTTACACACGAAGCTGAAGTTGTCAGATCCGTTGGACATCAGGCTATACGACAAGCAAAGCATACTTTACACCAATATGCCATAGGTCTAAAGTGCATTAGCATTGACTAGATTATTGACTCTAGTGCAAGTGGGAGTCTGTAGGAGATATGCCCTAGAGGCAATAATAACTGTTATTGATTATCTCCCTGTTCATAATTAGGTTTATGTTCCATGCTATAATTGCTATGGTTCTCGAGTCTACAATAACCACGAGGCTTGAAGGAAGACTCATATGCATGTGTGGAATAATAAACGGTAAATTGTATTCCTAGTCTGGCCTCTAAGACTGGCTCAAGTATTGTATGATGATCCTCTTTTCCTGATCATGGTCATGGCTATGTCGGCAATTTTGAGGGCACAATGTTAGAAGAACATTTGTGTTGAATCGACCCAAATTGATGTTATGCTATGAGATACATTCGTCGTAAGTTAATGGTTAATAACACAGAGAAGTTAATGTTTGCATAATTCCTTAGACCATGAGAGTATCGAGTTTCTTCATGCTTGCTTCATGAACTTTGGGGTTTGTTAAACGTCATCCGTAAATGGGTGGCTATTACGGCGGCTTACGGGTTCATGGAAAAGTATGTCAAGTAACTTTATAGCTCAATATTGGGATTTGCTCCTCCGACGATGGAGAGATATCTTTGGGCCCTCTCGGTGTTACGGTATCCATCATCGTCTGGCCAAACACTTTGTGATTTGATCACGGGGATGCCGGAACACGGGAACGAGAAAAGAGAACAATACCGGTAACAAGGTACCTGGCATAGTGGACAAGTTGTTGATCCATGGGGATGCCAACAAGTCTCACCTCGGGTATTTGTAACATATCGCGAAGCAACAAGAATATCACACGACAACTGGAGGTTCACTCGAATATTCATTCGTGTGGGTATAGTGGTCAATATGGGTGTCCAAGGCTGCGATGTTGATCATTGATCGGAAGGGGTTCCGGGTCATGTCTATACTACACCGAACCTATAGGGTCACACGCTTAAGGGTCATCTATCTATTGAATACTAGACAAGGAGTCCGAGAGAAAGTCACTGAAATAGTTTTGGAGACAGCGGAAAGGTTCCGGAGAGAACACCGAAAAAGTTTTGGTAAAACCGAAAAGTTGTTTTGAATAAAACCATTGATCCAAAAAGGTTTCGTCAAGCACCGGGAATGTTTTGGAGGTTGCCAGATCGGTCTGGTAATTTCTGGAATTTTTCAGAGAAAAAACGGGAAAAGGTATTCGGAGCTGCCGGAATTGTTTACCAGGTAAACGAAGATGGTTTTAAATTAAACTACCATACCAAAAATGTTCCAGAGCATGTCCAGATAATTTTAGAGGGTGCCGGAAATGTTCTGGGACCTTCCAGAATTTTTACGAAGTAATAGTTGCGGAAAACATCTTGTCCCAGCATGAGGGGACAAGATCCCACGTTTCGTGGGGCTGTTTCTAGGCGCCTCCCTTTTGGGGGCCAGCCCCTTGTGGCTGGACAAAAGGTGTTGGGGGGCCCCCATGGTGGGGGCAGCCTCCACAAATGGTGGAGAGTGTTGGGAGGAAGGTGGGGCCCCATGGGGGAACACCATGGACAAGGGAACATGTTTTCTCCATGGTTGGTGGGAACATGCTTCCTTGTGTTGTGTGTGCTTGTCATGTGGCTGAAATTTCAGCCACCACCACCCCCTCCTTCCCCTATAAAAGGAGGTGGAGAGGAGCTCTCCATCCCCACTCCAACTTTCATACACATGCCATGCATTATCTGGCTTCTTCTCTCCCTCCCACGAAAAGAGTTTCGTAGAGCCGAAAGGTTGTCTGGGTTCCGGTGGGAACTAGTTCTGGACGGCAAAGCCCTGCCGGATAGATGACACCGTATGTGTGTAACTCTGTAGAGAGATCGTAGTTTTGGTCGTAGTTTGAGAGTGCCTCCCGAACGGCTGTCTGTATGACCGTCCGAGTTTTGGAGGTCCTCCCGAAGGGTTGTTCGAGTGACAGTCCAAGTTTCGGAGGTCCTCCCGAAGGTCTGCCCGCGACACCATCCGGGGGACTGTTCGACCGCCTCTCGGAGGGCTGTCCGCGGGGCAGATGAGGGTATACATCCTCGCGGTTGGGAGCTTGTAAAATCCTAGGTGCAGGGATCTGCACCGCCGTTCATCATCGACTCTACTTCCGCTGCGCTACGAATTGGTAACGAAAATGATCAAACCTTGTATGCAGTCTCCATAGTGGTCCTGGGCTGGTGCGTAGGTCGGATTTTTTTCCTGCTACGTTACCCTACAATTTCGGCCTTCATAGTCATTTGTGAGGCCTTTCTGTGGGTCCAGCCACACTTCATCTTGTGGATAAAATTCTTCAATGTCAAGCGAAAGATAATCAACAACTAGCAAGCGGACTGTGTGTATGTGTGTGTGTGGGGGGGGTGATGAGCAAGCTTCCCCGGGTTGAGTTCTAGAAGGTACCTTTATAGATACCGTCAAATCTAGCAAAGAGAGTGGTTTTATATCACCAAACCACGCGACGCGGACTGGATAGCACCCTACGAATTCAAATCCCGATCTCCCACAAGGCTGGTGTCATGTGTCAAGAAGGGTCTCGACTGGAGGACGGTAGCGGAGGTGAGGTCACTGCAGAAGCACATCTCCCAGATGATAACGAAGAAAATCAAACTAAATGACGTGGTTTAGATCATTCTTCGCCGCCGCCTCCTACCTTGCCAGCATTGGGCATCCCCAATGTGGGCCTACAAGCCCAAAGACCCTACCACCATGCTCTACTTTTACCGCACCACCCACGACAAGCTGTGGAATGTGCTGTTCAAAGCCCAAAAGGACTGGCCGACCAAGGAAGAAGACATCTGCCTTGGCACCGCAAATCCTCCTCAACAGGTACCACAGAATTTTACTCTTATGTTTGGGTAATGCCTTTTAACAAGGAACTTGACCCTTTCTTTTTCCACATTCGCGAGGCTGGCTAGAGAAGGTTGCGTAGATCAATGGCCCGGCCCCATTACCCGAGGTGCCCAGGACTCCCTTACTGACGGAAATGCTGGTCGTGGCACCATACAAGGTGCTGGAGAAAAGGTAGAAGAAGAAGGGCGAGAAGAGGGAGGCCCAAGAAGAAACCCATACAAGGCACTTCCAAAGAGGACCCTCGGACACTAAATCCGGGGAAACTCACGCCTCTTCCGCTCATGAGGAAGAGCAAGGAGAGGACAGGGAGGAGAGTGACTCCTCCCGAACAAGGAAGAGGGTGGAGTCCGATGAGATGAGGAGCATCTGCCTCCTCCTGCTCCGAAAAGGCAATTCAGGGCCAAGGTGGCCCTGCGAGATGACAGCTCGGACTCCATTGAGGAATCCAAGGCTTCCGACGTGGTCCCCCGAAGGAACCTCAAGGTCAACCCCCCCGACCCAAAGGTATGAATTCGCAGGCTCTCTTGTACATCCATATTGGGGTTTGTTACTAACCCAATGAATGCCTCTCATGTTGTATCCTACCACGTGACCACCCCATCGACCAAGTCTCGGAGGGGGACTCTCCACCAACTTATCTAGCAGAGAGCGGGACAGCGTTGGGCACTACACCTCCTCTTGTTGTCGAGGAGACTAACGAGGTGTTGTCCCGGAAGACCCCTCCTGGGCCGAACACGGGGCACGGGGGTTATAACATCATGGCCGAGGTTAATACCTAAATTGCCGAAGAATAGGAGATGTGATCCCTCCCGACGAACCAAGAGGAGGAGGCCGGTCAGTCCGAGCTCTCTTCGAAGATGGTCCCGGAGCCCCCCAGGCCCCCGGAGTCGTCCATTCTGACCCCCACCAAGGGGGATCCAAGGTGCCTCCACAAATGTAGCCCATAGCAGTGCGGGCCGTACCGGGTGGACGACCGTGATGGAGGAGGCTTTGGATGGCCCCTCTATTGCCGAAGAACATCGCGCTCTGGTTTTACAAAGCATTCAGTCCGTTGATAGCGGAATGAAGGAGACCTTCGGTGGCCTCTTGCTCATTTTGTTTATTGCTATGTATAGGGTTTAGTGCTACATAAAGTACTACCACTCCTTCCATGATATATCTCCCTTTAACAAAAGCAGTTTGATTAGAAGATATCACTATTGGGGAACGTTGCATGTGAAACAAAAAAATCCTACGCTTCACCAAGATCAATCTAAGAGATGAGCATCTACAAGAGGAGAGATCGGATCCACATACCCTTGTAGATCGCTAAGCGGAAGCGTTAAGTAACGCAGTTGATGCAGTCGAACGTCTTTGCAATCCAAATAGCAAGCCGTCCCGCGGTCCAATCACGATCTAGCGCCGAACGGATGGCACCTCCGCGTTCAACACTCGTACAACTTGATGACGTCCTCGCCTTCTTGATCCAACAAGAAGGCGAAGTAGTAGATGAGTTCCGGCAGCACGATGACGTGGTTACGGTGGTGGTGAAGAACAATCTCTGCAGGGCTTCGCCAAGCACAACGGAAATTATGAAGGAAGATAAACTAGAGGGGCGGGGTTGCTGACACACGGCTTGGGGAAATCTTGATGTGTCCTGGGTGATAGCCCTGCCCCTCTATTTATATGTTGAGCCCTCGGGTCGAAACTTGGAGAAAGAGCCTCCTCAAAGTCGGTTTGGCACGCAAGGCAACCGTCCTCCTCGAACTCCAAGACCAGACGCCAGGGTCCCTAGCGTCTGGACCCTGGCCACCGCTAAACTCCTTTTGCACCTTCCTAAAGCCTCGTGGGCTTTACCCCTTGGCACAAATAAAGTGTTCTTGTACCCAAACGTTTCGGAAAACATCCGAAACCTCTTCCGATGAATTCCGGAACCCTTCTGGAGACCAAAGACTATTATCCCATATATCAATCTTTATCTCCGGACTATTCCGAGCTCCTCGTCATGTTCGGCATCACGGACTCCGAACAACTTTCATTCACCAACATAACAACTCAACTATACTTATATCCTCACCAAACGTTAAGTGTGTAGACCCCGCGGGTTTGAGAACTATGCGGACATGACCAAGACACCTCTACGGTCAATAACCAATAGCGGGACCTCGATGCCCATATTGGTTACTACATATTCTACGAAGATCTTTATCGGTTGAACCTCTATTTCAAGGATTCAGTTAATCCCGTATGATGTTCCCTTTGTTCTTCAGTATGTTGCTTGTGCAAGATTCCATCGTCGGTATCTCTATACCTTGTTCAATCTCGTTACCGGCAAGTATCTTGACTCATTGCGTAAGACAAGGTCCCGTGGCTAACTCTTTAGTCACTTTGCTTCCAAGGCTCATTGTGATGTTGTATTACCAAGTGGGCTGAGATACCTCTGTGTCACACGGAGTAGCAAATCCCAGTCTTGATCCATGCCCACTCAACAGATACCCTCGGAGATACCTGTAGAGCATCTTTATAGTCACCCACTTACGTTGCGACATTTGATACACACAAGGCACTTCTACGGTGCTAGTGAGTTGCATGATCTCATGGTCACAGGAATAGATACTTGACATGTAGAAAAGAATAGCAATAAACTAACACGATCATATGTTGCGTTCATAGTTTACGTCTTGTCCATCACATCATTCTCCCAATGATGTGATCCCGTTATCAAATGACAACACATGTCAATGGCTAGGAAACCTTAACCATCTTTGATCAACGAGTTAGTTTAATAGAGCCTTACTAGGGACACTTTGTTGTCTATGTATCCACACATGTATATGATTTTCCAATCAATACAAGTATAGCATGGATAATAAACCATTATCATGAACAAGGAAATATGATAATAACTAATATAGTATTGCCTCTAGGAAATATGATAATAACTAATATAGTATTGCCTCTAGGGCATATTTCCAAGAGTCAATAATCTAGTTCGCATCACCATGTGATTTACACCCAATGAGTTCTGGGGTTTGATCATATTTTTCTTGTGAGAGAGGTTTTAGTCAACGAGCTGCAACATTCAGATCCGTGTGTTCTTTGCAAATCCATATGTCATACTGTAGATGCTACCACGCTCCACTTGGAGCTATTCCAAATGGTTGCTCCACTATACGTATCCAAATTGCTACTAAGAGTCATCCGGATTGGTGTCAAAGCTTACAGCGACGTAACCCTTTACGACGAACTCTTTATCACCTCCATAATCGAGATACATTTCATTAGTCCTCTAGTTACTAAGGATAATTTTGACCATTGTCCAATAGTGCACTCCTGGATCACTCTTGTACCCCTTGACAGACTCATGGCAAGGCACGCACCAGGTGCGGTAAACAACATAGCATACTATATAGAGGCTATGGATAAGGCATAGGGGACAACCTTCGTCCTTTCTCTTTCTTCTTCCGTGGTCGAGCTTTGAGTCTCACTCAACTCCACACCTTACAAATCAGGCAAGAACTCTTTCTTTGAATGATCCATTTTGAACTCTTGAAAATCTTGTCAAGGTATGTACACATTGAAAGTCTTATCAGACGTCTTGATCTATTTCTATAGATCCTGATGCCCAATATTTAAGTAGATTCATTCCATGTCTTCCTTTGAAAAACAAATTTCAAACAACCTTTTATGCTTTCCAGAAATTCTATATTATTTCCGATCAACAATATGTCAACCACATATACTTATCGGAAATTCTATAGTGCTCCCACTCACTTTCTTGTAAATACAAGTTTCTCATAAACTTTATATAAACCTAAGACTTTGATCACCTCATCAAAGCGTATATTCCAACTCCGAGATGCTTGCTCCATCCCATAGAAGAATCGCTGGATCTTCCATACCTCTTAGCATCCTTAGGACTGACAAAACCTTTTGGTTATATCACATACAACCTTTCCTCAAGGAAACTGTTAAGGAAATGATGTTTTGACATCCATCTGACAGATTTCATAATCGAAAAATGCAGCAACTGCTACCATAATTCCAACAGACTTTTAGCATCGCTACGGGTGAGAAAGTATCATTGCAGTCAACTCCTTGAACTTGATGGAAACTTCTTTGCGACAAGTTGAGCTTTATGAATGGTGACATTTACCATCAACGTCTATCTTCTTCTTGAAAGGTCCATTTGTACTCAATGGCCTACCGTTCAACGGGCAAGTCTAGCAAAGTTCATACTTGGTTTTCATACATGGATCCTTTCTTGAATTTCATGGCTCCTAGCCATTTGTTGGAATCCGGGCCCACCATCGCTTCTTCAAAGCTCGTAGGTTCACTGTTGTCTAACAACATGACCTCCAAGACAGGATTGACATACCACCTAGGGGTTGTCTGAGTCCTTGTCGACCTACAAGGTTCGGTAGTAACTTGATCTAAAGCTTCATGATCATCATCATTTCCTTCCTATTCACTTGGTGTAGGCATCGTAGAAGCATCTTTCTGCGTCATGCTATTATCCAACTGAAGTGACGGTTCAACAACCTCATCAAGTTCTACTTTCCTCCCACTCAATTCTTTTGAGAGAAACTCTTTCTCGAGAAAGGACCCTCTTTTAGCAACAAAAACTTTACCCTCGGATCTGAGATAGAAGGTATACCCAAATATTTCCTTAGGGTATCCTATGAACATGCGTTTTTCCACTTTGGGTTTGAGGTTATCAGACATAAGCATCGCATTCCCAAACTATGAGAAATGGCAGCATAGGTTTCTTCCAAACCATAATTCATACGGTGTCCTCTCAACGGATTTAGATGGTGCCCTATTTAAAGTGAATGTAGTCATCTCTAATGCATAACCCCAAAACGATAGTGGCAAAATGATATTTGACATCGTAGTATGCATTATCTCCAATAGAGCATGACTACGATGTTCGGACACACCATTACACTATGGTGTTCCAGGTGGCGTAAAATGTGAAAGAATTTTCACATTGTCTTAAGTTGCATACCAAACTCGTAACTCAGATATTCACCTCCACGATCATATCATAGACATTTTATCTTCTTGTCACGATGATCTCAAACTTCACTCTGAATTTGCTTGAACTTTTCAAACATTCCAGACTTGTGTTTCAGTAAGTAAATATACCCATATCTACTCAAATCATCAGTGAATGAAAGAAAATAATGATATCCACCGCACATACCAACACTCATTGTACAGCATACATCAACATGTATCATTTCCGATAAGTCACTTGCCCGCTCCATCATACCAGAAAATGGGTTCTTAGTCATGTTGCCCAAGAGGCATGGTCCGCATGTCTCAACCGATTCGAAATCGAGTGAGTCCAAAGATCCATCAGCATGGAGTTTCTTCATGCGCTTTACACCAATATGACCTTTAGCGGCAGTGCCACAAGTATGTGGTACTATCATTATTAACTTTGCATCTTTTGGCATCAATACTATGAACATGTGTATCACTATGATCGAAATTCAATAAACCATTCACATTGGGTGCTTGACCATTGAAGGTTTTATTCATGTAAATAGACTAACTATTATTCTCTGACTTAAATGAATAACTGTATTGCAATAAACATGATCTAATCATGTTCATGCTCAACGCAAACACCAAATAATATTTATTTAGGTTCAACACTAATGCGAAGGTAGAGGGAGCGTGCGATGGTGATCACATCAACCTTGGAAACACTTCCAAGACACATCGTCACCTCAGCCTTGGCTAGTCTCTCTTTATTCCGTAGCTTTTACTTCAAGTTACTAACATTAGCAATCGAACGTGTATCGAATACCCAGGTGCTACTAGGAGTACTACTAAGGTACATATCAATAAAAGTTATATCAAATATACTTCTATTGATGTTTCTAGCCTTCTTATCTACCAAGTACTTAGGAAGTTCCACTTCAGTGACCGTTTCCCCTCATAATAGAAGCACTTAGTCTCGGGTTTGGGTTCAACCTCGGGTTTCTTCACTGGAGCAGCAATTGGCTTGCCATCCATGAAGTTTCCCTCCTTGCCCTTGTACTTCTTGAAACTAGTGGTTTTACTAACCATAACCACTTGATGCTGCTTCTTGATTTGTACCTTGATGGTGTCAAACATCGCGAATAGCTCAGGGATCATCTTTTCCATCCCTGGCATATTTATAGTGCATCACGAAGCTCTAGTAGCTTTGTGGCAGTGACTTTGGAGAACTATATCAATCACTATCTTATCTGGAAGATTAACTCCCACTCAATTCAAGCGATTGTAGCACACAGACAATCTGAGCACATGCTCACCGATTGAGCTACTCTTCTTTATCTTGCATGCAAAGAATCTTGTCGGAGGTCTCATACCTCTCAACAGGGGGTGAAAGGACGTGGATGTGACCTAGAGGGGGGTGAATAGGCACTTTAAAATAATTATGGTTTAGGCTTGAACAAATGCAGAATAAAACTATCGTTTAATTAGTCAAGCACAAAACCTAAAACAACTAGGTTCACCTATGTGCACCAACAACTTATGCTAAGCAAGATAGACAACTAAGTGATAGCAAGATATATAACAAGAAACAATATAGCTATCACAAAATAAAGTGCATAAGTAAAGGGTTCGGGTAAGAGATAACCGAGGCATGAGGAGACGATGATGTATCCCTAAGATCACACCCTTGCGGATGCTAATCTCCGTTCGGGGCGGTGTGGAGTCACAATGCTCCCCAAGAAGCCACTAGGGCCACCGTAATCTCCTCACGCCATCGCACAATGAAAGATGTCATGATTCCACTAAGGGACCCATGAGGGCGGTCACCGAACCCGTACAAAAAAGGTTGGGGCAATCTCCACAACTTAATTGGAGGCTCCCAATGACACCATGAAGCTTCACCACAATGGATAGTGGCTCCGAGGTGACCTCAAATGCTCGAGGCAATCTCCACAACCTAATTGGAGACCCCGATGCTTGCCCGGAGCTTTACACCACAATGATTAGCTCTGAGGCACCACAAACCGTCTAGGGTGCCAAGGCACCGAAGAGGAACAAGCTCTAGGGTGCCCAAACACCCAAGAGTAATAAGCTTCTCTAACTTCACTTCCAGGTATCACCGTGGAGAACTCAAACCTATGCACCAAATGCAATGGCAAGGGCACACAGAGTGCCCAAGTCCTTCTCTCCCAAATCCCACCACAACAACTAATGGAATCGAGGAAAATGAGAGTAAGGACGAAGAAGAACACGAATAACTCCAAGATCAAGATCCAAGGGGTTCCCCTCACAAAGAGGCGAAAGTGATTGGTAGAAATGTGGATCTAGATCTCCTCTCTCTCTTTTCCCTCAAGAACTAGCAAGAATCATTGGAGGGATTGAGAGAAAGCAAGCTCGACGAAGGTCAACAATGGGGGGAAACACGAGCTCAAAAGATAGAGAGCAATGGGGAAGAAGCGGGGGAATCCAACCGTTACCCCCACAGCCCGCACACAAGCGTAGTACCACTCAGGGGAGCGGTACTTTCGCTTATACCCATCCTGGAACAACAAAGCGGTAGTACCGCTCTGGAGGGAGCGGTACTTTCGGACACATAATCCCAAAATGCCAGAAGAAAAACTTAGGCGGAAGAAGCCACGGAACCTCAGGGCGGCAGTACCGCTCGAAACTTCTGCTTAAAAAATAAGTGGTAGTTCGAGTGGCTCTTCAGGGCGGTAGTACCGCTAGAGCGGTACAACTGCTCTAGGGAGAGTGGTAATTCCAAAAAATGGCCAGAGGCCCCCATAGGCACGAGAAGGTAAACACAAGAGGTAGTAACCACGGTAGAACATAGGGGAAGTACCGCCGGAGCGATACTACCGCTAGATAGAGAAACACTACCCTGGCACTGCAACTGCCATAACTTCTGCAAATGAACTCCGAATAGAGCAAACTCAAGCTTGTTGGTTATCTCAAGAAGAGGCAGTATGAAAAATTCCAAGGATATAGAGATGTGAAATCTCTATGAATGAAGAACCAATAAAATCTCCAACATCGAAAACATCATAGAAGATGCATATGGACTCTGTTTTCGATGAACTTGAGCTTGTCATGAAGCTGACCATAAGCTCAACAACCCACAAAGAGAAAAGCAAACCAAGAACCAAGAAAGATGATGATGCCAAGAATGCAATGGCTTGAGCTCTAGAGGAACGATACGATCAATATACTCACTTGAGAGCCCCCTTGATAGTACGGCTATCTATCCTATAACCCAGTCTCCCAGCTACCACTATGGGACCGGTAAAATAGAAAACCCTATCAAGGTCAAACCTTTGCCTTGCGCATAGTCCACTTGGGCTAGATGATGACGATGTTGAGTTCCTCAAGATGGACTACCTTTCTTGATTGCGCCGGCTTGATGAAGATTAGTAGATTGATCCCCCATAGTCCACTATGGGTGAGCCACTCTTTGGCACATCTTCACGAGTCCATTGTCACCCCAATGAATGGCAAGCTTCAAACATGATCTCTCCATGATGCTTCACTTGAGCTTGCACACTGCAACCTTGATGACGATCACCACTTGATGTCATCCTCCATTGATTGTATGGGATCTTCTTAGATGCTAGCCCATGGAAACATACCTAACCCCACAAAGAACACTCACAGGGAACATGGGTTAGTACACAAAGCGCAATGGACAATGCTTACCATACCATGGGATCACTTGATCCCTCTCGGTACATCTTGTACGCTCAGTATGTTGATCAACTTGATTCACTCTTTGACTTAGTCTTGATCAACCTTGTATCGTATCATCTCAGTGACCAATCTTTGGATCAAACCTTGAATACCACCTTGGTCATCATATAAACTCCTTGAAACCCAACAGATGGACTTCAAGAAGTGCCTATGGACAAATCCTTCGAATATAACTCAAGGCAACCATTAGTCGATAGGAGTGTCATCAATTACCAAAACCACACATGAAGAAATGTGTTCTTACAATCTCCCCCATTTTGGTAATTGATGACAACCACTTTCACGAGAGTTTATATAAGGAAATAAGCACAACCAAGCACACATACATGCATAGCAACGCATGGGTGTGAGATGCAAATGCTTAAGCAATAAAAAGCAAAACTCTCTAAGATTTCCAAACTAACTATCTAAACTTCTCCCCCATTGGCATCAATTGCTCAAATGGGCGAAAAGCTTAGACAACCAATATAATAGGTGTTCCACTAAAAGGTGTGTATTTCAAAAAAAGAAAGATGAGTGCATTAAAATACACATATCCAATTATAAGTAGTTGGAGGAAAACAAACTATATTGAGGATCCAAAGATTGCAAAAAGGATCGTATGGCACAAAGACATGCGCTAGAGTGAAGTAAGGAATAAAAAGATACCAATTGGAACAATCAATCACATGGTTTTACTAGCCACATGAATAAAAGATATTACGATATGGGCAAAAGAGTGTTTATAAAGAAACTAGAGGAGCTCCCCATAATTTGTGCACAAATAAGAATTTTTGTATTTGAATACAAGTGCACAAATAGGATCATGACTCCCCCAAAATCAATATAAACACACAACAAGTGAAAGAAAGTAGATAAGACAATAAGAATATCACTTGTGTCGGATTTCGGGCTCCGCAAAACCCTCAAGATTTGAACAAAGGGGCGTGTGCAAAGATACCCTGCAGCCTCGCCGTACCTAGCTCTCTACTCGATGGATATCGCAGCAAACTCGCACGATGACGAGGAAGAAGATGAACGTGGCAGTTTACCCAGGTTCGAGCCGCCGTGAAGCATAATACCCTACTCCTGCTTTGGTGGATTGCCTCTTAGGGAGGTGTGGTGGATGAACTAGTGGAGTGGGCTCAAGCCTCGCGAGGAGGCTCAAGTGGTGTTCTTGGCTCTCTGCCTTGTCTCGTGGTTTGATGTGTGGCTCAGTCATCGATCGGGTCCCCTATATGATGTCACCTAGCCTCTATATATAGCAGCGTCCTGGGTCCTCCTCCCTTATCGCAATGGTGGGAAGGAACCCCACAATAGCCAAATTTTAAGGGGGAGAGGAGTACATCCGTGCCCTATCCAAAGGCGGTCTTCACCTGCAAAGTGGTTGTCGATGATGAAGTGGTGGGCTCGGCGATGACATCCGCCTTGCAGGGCTCGTGGTCGTGGTCTTGTTGTACTAGAATGGAAACCTTTGGGTAGCGCTTTGGGAACCCACGTACGTCCTTGCTCCCTTTGCACCAAAGGGGAAACTGCACTACCTGGCACGTCGACGCCCGCCTGTCCTTCCCTACATCATTTTTTACTCTTGAGGCTAGGTTCTACATCGAGATCTCCGCTGCTCCGGAGGGGGCCTGAGGAGGCCCATCCTTGCTGGTCTTGGTGTCGTTCTTCCTCGCGAGGGCCTTGTCTTGGGTGGAAACGCTCCAGGCCAAGCCTGGCTGATGAGGTGGGCCATGACCTGGCCTGCAGGCAGGCAGGTCTGGGTACCCTCGTTCCCAGAACGCTGATAGTAGCCCCCGGGCCCAAGGCGCGCTCGGGTTGGCTTCTAGACGAAGCCGTCGAAGATGGCCCGAAGCATCGTGGGGCCCTAACGCCTGTGGGCCAGGCTTTACACACGTCAATTTCTGAGGGACCATGACCCCCCCCCCTCTTTTCCATGCCAGCTCAACAGCTGTCAGGTCTGTTAAATTGCTTGACACACACTACCAAGGCACATTTGCTCTCCGTAGATATGTCGTCTGTTTCCTCCTCTGCTGCAATTCTCGCCTTTCCCACTAAATCCCTGTGCATGCCGCCCCTCCCCCTCGCCATGGTTTCCAAGAAGGGAGAGGGCAAGGTCCCGAGGGCGCCGACCAACACATCGGCGCCCATGCCCGTGCTGGGCCAGTCTTCAGTGGTAAACCTAGAGGGGTTGGAGAAGGTTTAGCTGGTAGTCGCTGCCGGCTCCAATGAATGGGTGGTGATGACCCACAAGTATAGGGGATCTAGCATAGTCCTTTAGATAAGTAAGAGTGTCGAACCCAATGAGGATCGGAAGGAAATGACGAGCGGTTTTCAGTAAGGTATTCTCTGCAAGCACAGAAATTATCGGTAACATATAGTTTTGTGATAAGATAATTCGTAACGGGAGCAAGTAACAATTGTAACAAAAGTCGAGCAAGGTGTCCCAGTCCTTTTTAGCGCAAAGGACAAGCCTCGACAAACTCTTATATAAAGTAAGGCGCTCTCGAGGACACATGCGAATTTCTGTCAAGCTAGTTTTCATCATGCTCATATGATTCGCGTTCGTTACTTTGATAATGTGATATGTGGGTGGACAAGTGCTTGGGTGCTGCCCTTACTTGGAAAAGCCTCCCACTTATGATTAACCCCTCTCGCAAGCATCTGCAACTACGAAAGAAGAATAAACATAAATCTAACCATAGCATGAAACATGTGGATCCAAATCAGCCCCTTATGAAGCAACGCATAAACTAGGGTTTAAGCTTCTGTCACTCGAGCAACCCATCATCTACTTATTACTTCCCAATGCCTTCCTCTAGGATCAAAAAATGGTGAATTGTCATGTAGTCGATGTTCACATAACACCACTAGAGGAGAGACAACATACATCTCATCAAAATATCGAACGAATACCAAATTCACATGATTACTTAGAACAAGACTTATCCCATGTACTCAGGAACAAATGTAACTACTCACAAAGCATATTCATGTTCATAATCAGAGGAGAATTAACATGATCAAGGATCTGAACATATGATCTTCCACCAAGTAAACCAACTAGAATCAACTACAAGGAGTAATCAACACTACTAGCAACCCACAGATACCAATCTGAGGTTTTGAGACAAAGATCGAATACAAGAAATGAACTAGGGTTTGGATAGGAAATGGTGCTGATGAAGATGTTGATGGAAATTGACCCCCCTCTCGATGAGAGGATCGTTGGTGATGACGATGGCTTCGATTTCCCCCTCTAGGAGGGAAGTTTCCCCGGCAGAACAGCTCTGCTGCAGCCCTAGATTGGTTCTCCCAAGTTCTGCCTCGAGACGGCGGTGCTTCGTCCCGAAAGCTCTGTTATGATTTTTTCCAGGTCAAAACCCTCCGTATAGCAGAAGATGAGCATCGAATGGCTGTCAGGTGGGCCACAAGCCACAGGGGCGCGCCCAGGTGGGTAGGGCGTGCCCCTGGCTTGTGACTGTCTGGTGGGCCCACTGATGTATTTATTTTGCCTAATAATTTTTATATATTCCAAAATAATTCTCCATAGATTTTTAGGACTTTTGTAGTTGTGCAGAATAGGTATCTCAGATTTGCTCCTTTTCTAGTCCAGAATTCCAGCTGCCGCCATTCTCCCTCTTCATGTAAACCTTGTAAAATAACAGAGAAAAGACATAAATATTGTACCAAAATGTATAGTAACAGCCCATAATGCAATAAATATCAATATAAAAGCATGATGCAAAATGGACGTATCAACTCCCCCAAGCTTAGACCTCGCTTGTCCTCAAGCGATAGCCGAAATCGATAAATATGCCCACATGTTTAGAGACAGAGGTGTCGATAAAATAAAATACAGACATGAAGGCATCATGATCATCTTCAGAACACCAACATATATTGACATATAATTTCTTATGCTGAAGTAACAATTCATTCACAATGGTAAAGTATGAATCAAGAACTCTAGTGAGAACCGACAAACTACGATCTCAGTCATCGAAGCAATTCCAATTTATCATAACATAGGAAAGAGTCAATATAAGATCTTGTAAAGAAAATCCACATACTCAATCATCTTTTAGTCTTTCACAATAGCTAACACTCACGAGGTACCTATGAGGTCAAAGCTTCAATCGGACACAGAGAAAGATAGGGGCTTATAGTATTGCCTCACAACTATTTACCTCAAGGGTAATGTCAACAGTAATAACTCATGCTCGTCCACTTCCGAGTGGACATAAGTGTCTAGATCATTCCCCGACACATGACGCTTGCCAAAAGATAAAGGCAAAATAGAGAAAGTGATGGAGATCACCACAACTCTTGCATAAAGGTAAGTACTAGAAAATAAAAGTGACAGATAGGCCCTTCGCAGAGGGAAGCAAATGTTGTCATGCGCTTTTATAGCTGGATGCACAATCCCTTAATGCAAAAGAACGTCACTTTATATTGCCCCTTGTGATAGAGAACTTTATTATGCGGTCCGTCGCTTTTATTTCTTCCCTATCACAAGTTCATATAAAGTTTATTTTCCTCACACTAATAGATCACACATATTTAGAGAGCAATTTTTATTGCTTGCACCTATGACAACTTACTTGAAGGATCTTACTCAATCCATAGCTAGGTATGGTGGACTCTCATGGAAAAACTGGGTTAAGGGTGTTTGGCTGCACAAGTAGTATCTCTACTTGGTGTGGAAGTTTTGGCTGATATGAGGTGGAAGAAAGCAACACATGTTGAGGGATCTATAACAATATAACTTCTATTCGGAAATAAGCAAACATAAACCATTATGTTGTCTTCCTTGTCTAACATCAACTTCTTAACATATAATATTTTAATGAGTACTCACAATCATAAAAGATGTCCAGGATAATATATTATATGTGAACCTCTCTTTCTTTATTACTTCCTTTTAATTGCCACAATGACCAACAACTCTGTTTGTCAACCCACAATAGGTTTCAATCGACATACTTCTTATATGTGAAGTCATCACTCCCCATAAGATCATCATATATACCCTTTGCTTTTATTCTATACTTCTTTGTATTTCATCTTTCTCAAGATCAAGATCATACCAAACAAGCAAAGCCCTCAACTCAAAAATACTTTTTATTATATAACTCTCGGACTTGCTTACATAGGAGGAATCATAAAGCAAAAACTCAAAACTAGATCACACAAAAACTTTATTCTACTATATCAAGATATAACCACAAGGATTGAACTAAGAAAAATAATAAAAATACAAATAAAAGATGTGATGGTGATACGATATCGGGGCACCTCCCCCTTGCTTGGTGCAAGCTAAGGGGAGTGCCCATGCCCATGTGTTTAGTTGTCTTGCTTTGGAGACGTTGATGTTATATTCCTGGCAATGATGCCCTTCAGAATGTGATTCTCCTCCTCGAGCTTGTTATTTTGTTGTATGACATCCATTATTTCCTTGTGAAGTTTTCCAGTGATGGTTAGAGTGCCCTTAACTCATGGATGTTTCATTGCTGTGGGGGAAGAAGCAACACTCCTTTTCATATTTTCAAAAGTAAGAAATTTAGCATTCGAAGGGATAACCGAATTCGGAATTGTTGAGCTCTGAAGTTCTTCCAGCATGGCTCCAGGTTGTGGATGAGAGGTAACTTCTTGGTCTTCCTCCACGGCATCTATCCTTTTCAAGTCAGCCTCCATCTCTTCTTCCGTAGCCTGCCCGAAGCGGTTCTCCCCGACCGACTCTTGCGAAGACATCTTGCTCTAATTCTGCTGTAGAAACAACTTAAAAAGAAAACAAGAGGTATTGTCATGATACGAGAGTCAAAACCTTAGGGAGATTATATAATGAATTTTTATCGACCAGAAGGAGTATACCACAAGAAAACGGAGTCCGGATGGTACACGAGGTGACCATAAGCCACGGGGACACGCCCAGGGGGGTAGGGCGCGCTCCCTGGCTTGTCGCCTCCTCGTGCACTATTCGGACTACTTTAAAATTTCCTAGTTTTTTAAATATTCCAAAACAGATAAAAATTGCCATTGAAAAAGTTTTGGAGTCTATTTACTTACCATACCACATACCTATTCCTTTTCGGAGTCTGAAACGTTCTGGTAAGTCTCCCTAATGTACTATTCCAGAGTTATGGTATTGATGATATTGGTTTCAACATTTATGGGAGTACCTTAGATATAATGTTTGATTGCTTGACCATTCACCACCTTCGGGTTTGTGCCTTCGGCGTTGTTAATCTTGATGGCACCGGAACAGTATACCTCCCCGATAACGTAAGGACCTTCTCATTTAGAGAGAAGTTTTCCTGCAAAAAATCTTAAACGAGAATTGTATAGCAAAACATGATCACCTACATTAAATTCACGCTTCTGTATCCTTCTATCATGCCATCTCTTATCCTTTTCTTTAAACAACTTGGCATTCTCATAGGCCTGGGTTCTTCATTCGTCAAGTGAGCTAATGTCAAATAACCTCTTCTCACGAGCAAGTTTGAAATCATAATTGAGCTCTTTGATTTCCCAATAAGCTTTATGTTCTAGCTCTAAAGGTAAGTGCCATGCTTTACCATAAACCATCTTATACGAAGACATACCCATAGGGTTTTTGTAAGCAGTTCTATAAGCCCACAATGCATCATCAAGTTTCTTAGACCAATTCTTCCTAGATCTATGAACAGTCTTCTGCAAAATCAATTTAGTTTCTCTATTGCTCAATGCTACTTGACCACTAGACTGAGAATGATAAAGAGATGCAATTCTATGATTAACATCATATCTAGCGAGCAATTTACATAAAGCACCATGAATAAAGTGTGAACCACCATCAGTCATCAAATATCTAGTGACTCCAAATCTAGGGAAAATAACTTCTTTAAGCATATTAATAGAAGTGTTATGATCAGCGCTACTAGTTGTAATAGCTTCTACCCACTTAGTAACATAATCAACAGCAACTAGAATATGAGTATACCCATTAGACTGTGGAAAAGGCCCCATATAATCAAAACCCCAAACATCAAATGGTTCAATAACAAGAGAGTAATTCATAGGCATTTCCTCACGTCTACTAATATTACCAATTCTTTGACATTCATCACAAGACAATACAAACTTATGAGCATCCTTGAAGAGAGTAGGCCAATAAAACCCAGATTGTAGTTCCTTATGTGCAGTTCTATCTCCAGCGTGGTGTCCTCCATAGGCTTCATAGTGACACTTGCGTAAGATTTGTTCCTATTCATGCTCAGGTACACAACATCTAATAATACCATCTACTCCTTCTTTATAAAGGTGTGGATCATCCCAAAAGTAATGCCTTAAATCATAGAAGAACTTTTTCATTTTTTGGTATGTGAAAGTAGGTGATATAAATTTAGTAACAATGTAATTGGCATAATCAGCATACCATGGAGTATTGTGTGAAGCATTTACGACAGCTAATTGTTCATGAGGAAAGCTATCATCAATAGGTAGTGGGTCATCAAGAACATTTTCTAACCTAGACAAGTTATCTGCCACAGGGTTATCAGCACCCTTTCTATCAATAATATGCAAATCAAATTCTTGTAGCAGAAGGACCCACCTAATAAGTCTAGGTTCAGCATCTATCTTTTCCATAAGGTACTTAATAGCAGCATGATTGGCGTGAACAGTTACTTTGGAATCAACAATATAAGGTCTAAACTTATCACAAGCAAACACGGCTGCTAAAAATTCCTTTTTAGTAGCTGCATAGTTTCTTTGAGCAATGTCTAGAGTTTTACTAGCATACTGGATAACATTTAATTTCTTATCTACTCTTTGTCCAAGAAGAGCACCAACAACATAATCACTAGCATCACACATAATTTCAAAGGGTTGGTTCCAGTCGGGTGGTTGAACAATAGGTGTGGTAATCAAGGCATTCTTAAGAATTTCAAATGCTTCTACACAATCATCATAAAAACCGAATGGAACATCTTTTTGCAAAAGATTAGTGAGAGGCCTATAAATCTTAGAGAAATCTTTGATAAATCTCCTATAGAAACCAGCATGACCAACGAAACTTCTTATACCTTTGATATCCGTAAGGCACAACATTTTTTCAATAGCATCAACTTTAGCTTTATCAACTTAATACCTCTTTAGGAGATCTTGTGACCCAAGACAATACCTTAATTAACCATAAAGTGGCACTTTTCCCAATTCAAGACCAGATTAGTTTCTTCACATCTCTGCAAAACTTGGTCAAGGTTGTCAAACATTCATCAAATGAAGTTCCGTAAACGGAAAAATCATCCATGAAAACCTCAAGAATATTTTCACAGAAGTCAGAGAATATAGCCATCATACATATTCGAAAGGTAGCAGGTGCATTGCATAAACCAAAAGGCATACGTCTATAAGCAAAGGTACCTAAAGGGCAAGTAAAAGTGGTTTTTCCTTGATCTTCTCTTGATACAGGCATTTGAGAGAAACTAGAGTAACAATCTAGAAAGCAAAAATGAGTATGTTTGGATAGTCTTTATAGCATTTGATCAATAAAAGGTAAAGGGTAATGATCTTTCTTAGTAGCTTTATTTAATTTCCTAAAATCAATTACCAATCTATAACCTGTAACAATTCTTTGCGGGGTCAATTCATTTTTATCATTAGGAACAACGGTAGTACCTCCCTTCTTAGGGACACAATGAACGGGACTAACCCATCTACTATCAGCAATAGGATAAATTATACCTGCCTCCAGAAGCTTTAGTATTTATTTTCTTACCACTTCTTTCATCTTAGGGTTCAATCATCGTTGGTGATCAATAACTGGTTTGGCTACAGGCTCCATATTAATTTTATGCTGACATAGAGTGGGACTAATGCCCTTAAGATCATCAAGAGTATAACCAATAGCAGCACGATTTTTCCTCAGAGTTTTCAATAATCTCTTTTCTTCATGATCTGAAAGGTTAGCACTAATAATAACAGGATATATCTCCTTTTCATCAAGATAAGCATATTTCAACGTATCGGGTAATTGTTTGAGATCAAACACGGGATCACCCTTGGGTGGAGGAGGATCCCCAAGTATTTCAACAGGAAAGTTGTGTTTCAAAATAGGCTACTGATCAAAGAAAATTTTCTCTATTTCATTCCTCTCATTCATATGCATATCATTTTCATGGTCTAGCAAATAGTGTTCTAAATGATTAGTAGGAGGCACGGCAATAGAAGCAAGACCAATAATTTCATCTTTACTAGGCAATTCTTTGTCATGGGGTTGTGTACGAAATTTAGAGAAATTGAACTCATGAGACACATCCCCAAAACTCACAGTAACTCTTTCTTTCTCACAATCAATCCTAGCATTAACAGTATTCAAGAAGGGTCTGCCAAATATAATGGGACAAAAATCATCTTGTGGGGAACGAAGAACAAGAAAATCAGTAGGATATTTTATTTTTCCACACACGACATCAACATGTCTAACAATACCCATCGGTGCAATAGTATCTCTATTAGCAACCTTAATATTAACATCAATTTCCTCTAGTTCAACTAGTGCAATATCATGCATGATTTCTTTGTATAAGGAAAAGGGAATTTCACTAACGCTAGCACCCATATCACACAAGCCATGATAGCAATGATCTCCTATTTTGACAGAAACAACAGGCACGCCAACAACTAGTCCATGTTTACTCTTAGTATCAGGTCTAGCAATTCTAGATGCTTCATCAAAAAATTAATAACTTGCCCATCAATATTATCAACCAAGAGATCTTT
This sequence comes from Hordeum marinum, assembly GCA_022496015.1. Taxonomy (NCBI): domain Eukaryota; kingdom Viridiplantae; phylum Streptophyta; class Magnoliopsida; order Poales; family Poaceae; genus Hordeum; species Hordeum marinum. The sequence goes on from CM039672.1 coordinate 245,072,846, forward strand.
AACCATAGTAAATCAACTTTAATTTGTTCAGGGGGTGTAGGTGTTGTAATACAACTCTTATGAACCACAGTTGATGATTCAGCATGTTCCGTTATCCTAATAGGGAAGGGTGGTTTCTCAATGTAAGCAGTAGGAATAACAGGATCAACATTATAAGTAATAGTTTCGTCTTCAACTTTAATAGGTTCAACTACTTACACTTCACTGGGAGGATGATATTTAAACCACTTCTCCTAAGTGAGATCAACATGAGTAGAAAAAGATTCACTGAAAGAAGCTACTATCTCACAGTCAAGTCCATTAGTGCTAAATTCACAAAAAGCATCGGTGTCTATAAAGGATTTAACAAAATCAAACTTAAGGTTTATACCTGACTCCTTACCTTCGTCGAGTTCCCAATCTTCAGAGTTGTGTTTAATTATTTCCAATAAGTCCCATTTGAATTCAATATCTTGCTTCGTAAAAGAACCAGAGCAAGAGGTATCGAGCATGGATCGATCATTATGAGAAAGCCGAGCATAAAAATTCTGAATAATAATTTCTCTTGAGAGCACATGGTTGGGGCATGAATATAACATTGACTTAAGACTCCCCCAAGCTTGAGCGATTCTTTATCCTTCACGAGGCCAACAATTGTAAATATAATCCCGATCACGATGAACCAGATGCATGGGATAAAATTTCTGATGAAATTCCAATTTCAGTCCGTTGTAGTTCCATGATCCAATATCATCACATAGCATGTACCATGCCAATGCCTTATCCTTCAAAGATAAAGGAAAGAGCTTCTCCTTGACAACATCCTTAGGAAAACCATCAAGCTTAAATAATCCACAAACTTCATCCACATAGATTAGATGCAAATCAGGATGTAGTGTTCCATTTCCTGCATAAGGTTTAGCTAGCAGTTTCTCTATCATACCCGAAGGAATTTCATAATAAATATATTCAGTAGGTGCAGCAGGTTGAGGAGTGACTCTTTGTGCTTCCAATCGAGGTGAAGATACCCAGAACAAGCCCATCAAAGGATTATTTTCCATAGTAACAAGTGACAGTAAATTTCAGCACACTATATAAATTTTTCCTTACCAAGTTCCACTCACCAAAGACGCTTCACTCCCCGGCAACGGTGCCAGAAAAGAGTCTTGATGACCCACAAGTATAGGGGATCTATCGTAGTCCTTTCGATAAGAGTGTTGAACCCAACGAGGAGCACAAGGAAATGACGGGCGGTTTTCAGTAATTTATTCTCAGCAAGCACTGAAATTATCGGTAACAGATAGTTTTGTGATAAGATAATTCGTAACGGGTAGCAAGTAACAATTGTAACAAAAGTGCAGAAAGGTGGCCCAATCCTTTTTATAGCAAAGGACAAGCCTGGACAAACACTTATATAAAGCAAGGCGCTCCCGAGGACACATGGGAATTTCTATCAAGCTAGTTTTCATCATGCTCATATGATTCACGTTCGTTACTTTGATAATTTGATATGTGGGTGGACCGGTGCTTCGGTCCTGCCCTTACTTGGACAAGCCTCCCACTTATGACTAACCCCTCTCGCAAGCATCCGCAACTATGAAAGAATAATTAAGATAAATCTAACCATAGTATGAAACATGTGGATCCCAATCAACCCCTTACAAAGCAACACATAAACTAGGGTTTAAGCTTGTGGCACTCTAGCAACCCATCATCTAATTATTACTTACCAATGCCTTCCTCTAGTCCTAAACAATGGTGATGTTTCATGTAGTCGATGTTCACATAACAGCACTAGAGGAGAGACAACATACATCTCATCAAAATATCGAACGAATACCAAATTTACATGATTACTTATAAAAAGACTTATCACATGTCCTCAGGAACAAACGTAACTACTCACAAAGCATATTCATGTTCATAATCATAGGTGTATTAATGATGATCAAGGATCTAAACATATGATCTTCCACCAAGTAAACCAACTAGCATCAACTACAAGGAGTAATCAACATTACTAGAAACCCATAGGTACCAATATGAGGTTTTGAGACAAAGATCGGATACAAGAGATGAACTAGGGTTGGTAGAGGAGATGGTGTTGATGAAAATGTTGATGGAGATTGACCCCCTCTTGATGAGAGGATCATTGGTGTGATGACGATGGCTTTGATTTCCCCCTCCGAGAGGGAAGTTTCCCGGGCAGAATAGCTCCACCGCAGCCCTAGATTGGTTCTACCCAAGTTCCGCCTCGAGACATCGGCGCTTCACCCCGAAAGATCTGTTATGATTTTTTCTAGGTCAAAACACTCCATATAGCAGAAGATGGTCACCGGAGGGCTACCGGGTGGGCCTCAAGCCACAGGGGCACGCCCAAGGGGTTAGGGCACGCCCCTTGGCTTGTGACTGCCTAGTGGGCCCCTGATGTATTTATTTTGCCTAATAAACTTTATATGTTCCAAAATAATTCTCTGTAGATTTTCAGGACTTTTGGAGTTGTGCAGAATTGGTATCTCAGATTTGCTCCTTTTCCAGTACATAATTCCAGCTGTCGGCATTCTCCCTCCTCATGTAAACCTTGTAAACTAAGATAGAAAGGCATAAATATTGACCAAAATGTGTAGTAACAGACCATAATGCAATAAATATCAATATAAAAGCATGCTAAAAAATGGACGTATCAAGGGGCGACCAAAATCTGGTTGGGCTCACGGTCCCCGGGCAAGCTTGCGGCCTCTGTTGTTCCTCTCCATATCCCGGGCCTTCTCTCACGCCTGTTGCCACCGTTCTCGAACTTCCTCTCCGCCGTGCTATCGCAATTTCGGATCCACGTGCTCCGCCTCGTCCCCGGCTCCCTTGTCCTCCTCTCGGCCTTCGTGTTCCTGTGCGAGGCCTTTGTGGGTGTCCTCCCCTGTAAGGCCCTGTTGCGTCACTTCTTCTGCCTCGAGTTGACCTCGGGGGATCAATGCTCTGGGTGTGTGTCCCTGAGAGCAGTTGATGTACCGGCCGGAGAGGCCCTTGATGCCGGACTCTCCCGAGAGGCTGATGGGTTTCGGCGGTAGTGGGTGTACGTCAATGCAGCTAAGGCCGACCCCTATTTCAACCCCCGTCGTCCCCCGCGGTGCGGCACCATGGGTAGACGCATGAGGATCTTACCGACTCGCGGCGTGCACGCGTTCTTGTTGGGGAAAATTGCATGGGAAACAAAAAAATTCCTACGCAAACTAAGATCTATCCATGGTGATGAGCATCTACAAGAGGGAGAGTGGATCTACATACCCTTGTAGATCACTAAGCGAGAAGCGTTAAGAAATGCGGATGATGTAGTCGAACGTCTTCACAATCCAAATCGCCGAGCGTCCTGCGATCCCATCACGATCCGTCTCGCGATCCAATCACAATATGTCATGCGATCCCATCACGATCGTCTCGTGATCTTGATCACTGTCCTTCCGATCTAGTGCCGAACGGACGGCACCTCCACGTTTAGCACACGTATAGCTCGATGATTATCTCCACCTTCTTGATCCAGCAAGAGGGAGCGGAGAGGTATAAGAGTTCTCCGGCAGCGTGACGGTGTTGCACTTATGCTGGTGGAGCTATTCTAGCAGGGCTTTGCCTAAGCACCACTGAAAACCGATCTAGAGGAGAAACTGTGATCTAGAGGAGAGGTAGCACGTGGCTGTTTTTTTGTGTCTCAAAACCCTCAAAACCCCTAGTATATATAGGAGGAGGGAGGGAGGAGGCTTTGCGTACAAGGGGCCAGCCCTTGGCATTGCGCAAGGAGGAGAGGAGGAGTCCTCCTCCAATCCTAGAAGGATTAGGAATCATCCTACCCACTTGGAAACTCTTTCCACCTTGTATTTTTTTCCTTCCAATCCACTCCACCCACATGGACCCTTAGAGAAGGCTTCGACCAGCCCACCGGGGGCTGGTTTACCTCCTCCCATAGCCCATGTAGCCATTTGGGTCGAAACACCCCTCCCGATGGTCCCCCGGTACCCTCCCAGCACTCCCGGTACACTACCGATGAGCCCGAGACTTTTCCGGCGACAAAACCATGACTTACTATATATCAATCCTTACCTATGGACCAATCTGGAGCTCCTTGTGACGTACAGGATCTCATTTGGGACTCCGAACAACCTTCGGTCACCACCATACATAACTCTATACTACTGAAACGTCACCGAACCTTAAGTGTGCAGACCCTGCGGGTTCGAGAACTATGTAGACATGACCAAGACACCTCTACGGTCAATAAGCAATAGCGGGACCTGGATGCCCATATTGATTCCTACATATTCTATGAAGAACTTTATCGGTCGAACCTCTATGTCAAGGATTCAGTTAATCTCGTATGATGTTCCCTTTGTTCTTCGGTATGTTACTTGCCCGAGATTCGATCGTCGGTATCTCCATACCTAGTTCAATATCATTGCCGGCAAGTCCCTTTACTCGTTCCGTAATACAAGATCTCGTGGCTAACATGTAGTCAAATTGCTTGCAAGGCTTATTGTGATGTTGTATTACCGAGTGGGCCCTGACATACCTCTCCGTCACACAGAGTAACAAATCCTAGTCTTGATCCATGCCAACCCAAAAGACACCCTCGGAGATACCTGTAGAGCACCTTTATAGTCACCCAGTTATGTTGCGACATTTGATACACACAAGGTACTCCTCCGGTGTCAGTGAGTTGCATGATCTCATGGTCATAGGAACAAATACTTGACATGTAGAAAACTGTAGCAATAAACTGACACGATCATATGCTAGGTTTACACTTTGGGTCTTGTCCATGACATCATTCTCCTAATGATGTGATCCCGTTATCAAATGACATCTCATGTATATGGCCAGGAAACCTTGACCATCTTTGATCAATGAGCCAGTCTACTAGAGGCACACTAGGGATATGGTGTTGTCTTTGTATCCACACATGTATCTGAGTTTCCAATCAATACAATTCTAGCATGGATAATAAACGATTATCATGAACAAGGAAAATGATAATAACTAATTTATTGTTGCCTCTAGGGTATATTTCCAGCAGTCTGCCACTTGCTCTACAGTCAATAATCTAGTTCACATCACCATGTGATTCGCGTTGTTACGAATCTAACACCCAATGAGTTCTGGGGCTCGATCATGCTTTGCATGTGAGAGAGGTCTTTTAGTCAACAGGTCTGCGACATTCATATTCGTGTGTACTTTGCAAATATCTATGTCTTACTGTAGACACTACTACCACACTCCACTTGGAGCTATTCCAAATACGTATCCGAATTTCTACTAAGAGTCATCTGGATTGGGGTTAAAGATTGCATCAACGTAACTCTTTACGATGAACTCTTTATCACCTCCATAATCGAGAAACATTTCCTTAGTCCTTTAGTTACCAAGGATAATCTTGACCGCTGTCCAGTGATCCACTCCTGGATCACTTTTGTACCCCTTGACGGACTCATGGCAAGGCACACACAGGTGCGGTACACAGCATGGCATACTATACAGAGCCTATGGCTAAGGCATAGGGGACGACGTTCGTACTTTCTCTTTCTTCTGCTGTGGTCGAGCTTTGAGTCTTACTCAACTTCACACCTTAAAAATCAGGCAAGAATTCTTTCTTTGACTGATCCATATTGAACTCTTCCAAAATCTTGTCAAGGTATATACTCAATGAAAGTCTTATCAGATGTCTTGATCTATCTCTATAGATATTGATGCCCAACAATTAAGTAGCTTTATCCAGGTCTTCCTTTCAAAAACTCTTTTCAAACAACCCTTTATGCTTTCCAAAAATTCTACATCATTTCTGATCAACAATATATCATCCACATATGCTTATCAGAAACTCTATAGTGCTCCCACTCACTTTATTGTAAATACAAGTTTCTCATAAACTTTGTATAGACTCAAAAACTTTGATCACCTACAAGGTTCTCCATAGCTCATAGGTTCATTGTTGTCCAAAAACATGACCTCTAAGACAGGGTTGCCGTACCACTCAGATGTAGTACGCGTCCTTGTCGACCTACGAGGTTCGATAGTAACTTGATCCAAAGCTTCATGATCATCATCACTTACTTCCTCTTCAACTGACGTAGGTTCCACAGAAACATCTTTCTGCACTGTGCTACTCTCTGGTTGAAACAAAGGTTCAACAACCTCATCAAGTTCTATCTTTCACTCAATTCTTTCGAGAGAAACTCTTTCTCGAGAAAGGACCCAGTTTTGGCAACAAACGCTTTGTACTTGGATCTGAGATAGAGGGTATACCAACTGTTCATAGGGTATTATATGAAGATGCATTTGTCCGCTTTGGGTTCGAGCTCTTTAGGTGAAAACTCTTTTCACATAAGCGTCGCAGCCCCAAACATTAAGAAATGACAACTTAGGTTTCTGCCAAACCATATGGTGTCATCTCAATGGATTTAGATGGTGCCCTATTTAAAGTGAATGTAGTTGTCTCTAATGCATAACCCAAAACGATAGTGGTAAAACGACAAGAGACATCATAATTCACACCATATCCAATAGAGCACGACTAAGACATTCGGACACACCATCACACTATGGTGTTCCAGGTGGCGTGAGTTGTGAAACAACTTTTCACATTGTCTTAAGTTGTATACCAAACTCGAAACTTACATATTCACCTCCACAATCATATCGTAGACATTTTATCTTCTCGTCACGATGATCTCAAACTTCACTCCGATTCTGCTTGAACTTTTCAAACGATTCAGACTTGTGTTTTATTAAGTAAATATACACTATATCTACTCAAATCATCAGTGAAGGTAAGAAAATAACGATATCCACCACACGCTACAACACTCATTGGACCGCATATATCAACATGCATCATTTCCAATAAGTCACTAGCCCGTTCCATCAAGCCGAAAAACAAGGTTCTAGTCGTCTTTCCCAAGAGGCATGGTCCCCATGTCTCAATCGATTCAAAATCGAATGAGTCAAAAGATCCATCACCATGGAGATTCTTCATGCGCTTTACACCAATATGACATTTAGCGGCAGTGCCACAAGTATGAGGTACTATCATTATTAACTTTGTATCTTTTGGCATCTATGTTATGAACATGTGTACTGCTACGATCAAGATTCAACAAACCATTCATTGGGTGCATGACCATTGAAGGTATTATTCACGTAAGCAGAATAACCATTATTCTCTGACTTAAATGAATAACTTCATCGCAATAAAGACGGTCTAACCATGTTCATGCTCAATGCAAACACCAAATAACATTTATTTAGGTTCATTACTAATCACGAAGGTAGAGAGAGCGTGCGATGTTGATCACATCAACCTTGGAAATATTTCCAACACACATCGTCACCTCACCCTTAGCTAGTGTCCATTTATTCCATAGCTTTTATTTCGAGTTACTAACATTTAGCAATCGAACCGGTATCCAATACCCAGGTGCTACTAGGAATACTAACAAGGTACACATCAATAACACGTATATCAAATATACTTCTATAGACGTTGCCAGCCTTCTTATCTTCCAAGTATCTAGGGTTATTCCGCTTCAGTGACCGCTCTCTCATAATAGAAGCACTTAGTCTCGGGTTTGGGTTCAACTTTGGGTTGCTTCACTGGAGCAGCAACTGTCTTGCCATCCATGAAGTTTCCCTCCTTGCCCTTGCCCTTCTCGAAACTAGTGGTTTACTAACCATTAACACTTGATGCTTCTTCTTGATTTCTACCTTCGCGGTGTCAAACATCACGAATAGCTCAGGGATCATCATTTCCATCCCTGGTATAATTATTGTTCATCATGAAGTTCTAGTAGCTTAGTGATAGTGACTTGGAGAACTATATCAGTCACTATCTTATCTAGAAGATCAACTCCCACTTGATTCAAGCAATTGTAGTACCTAGACAATCTGAGCACATGCTTAATGATCGAGCTATTCTCCTTCATCTTGCAGGCAAAGAATCTTGTTGGATATCTCATTCTCACAACATGGGAACGAGCCTGAGATACCAATTTCAGCTCTTAGAACATCTCATATGTTCTGTGACGTTCAAAACGTTTTGGAGCCTCAATTCTAAGCTATAATGCATGACGCACTAACCTATCAAGTAATCATCGGAATGTGCTTGTCAGATGTTCACAACACCTACAAACGATGCTAGAGGGGTTGGTGCACCGAGCGGTGCATTAAGGACATAAGCCTTCTGTGCAACAATGAGGAGAATCCTCAGATCACGGACCCAGTCTGCAATATTGCTACGTCATATTTCAACACTATTTCTCTAGGAACATATAAAATTCAAGGGAGCTACAACATAATTTGCAAAGACACTACTGACTATGTTCATGATAATGAGTTCAATTAATCATACTACTTAAGAACTCCCACTTAAATTGACATCCCTCCAGTCATTCGAGTGATACATGATCCAGATTCAGCAACTCAAGTCCGATCATCACATGATTTGAGGTGGTTTCAATGGTGAACATCATCATGTTGATCATATCTACTATATGACTCATGTTCGACCTTTCGGTCTCTTGTCTTCCGAGGCCATGTCTTTACATGCTAGGCTCATCAAGTTTAACCCGAGTGTTCTGCATGTGCAACACTGGCTTGCACTCGTTGTATGTGAACGTAGAGTCTATCACACCCGACCATCACGTGGTGTCTCGACGCGATGAACTTTCACAGTGGTGCACACTCGAGGAGAACACAATTGATCTTGAAATTTTAGTGAGGGATCACCTTATAATGCTACCGTCGTCCTAAGCAAAACAAGGTGCATAAAAGGATTAACATCACATGGAAATCATAAGTGACATGATATGGCCATGAACTTGTGCTTTTGATCTCCATCCTTAAAGCACCGGCATGATCTCCACCATCACCGGCATGACACCATGATCTCCATCATCTTGATCTCCATCAACGTGTCGCCATCGGGGTTGTCGCGCCCACCATGCTTCTACTACTATTGCTACCGCTTAGCGATAAAGTAAAGCATTACATAGCTCTTAATGATTGACACGCAGGTCATAAAATAATTAAAGACAACCCTATGGCTCCTGCCGGTTGCCGTACTCATCGACGTGCAAGTCGTGATATTCTATACAATACATGATCATCTCATACATCACATATATCTCATCATATAATTGGCCATATCACATCACAACATACCCTGCAAAAACAAGTTAGACGTCCTCTAATTGTTGTTGCAAGTTTTATGTGGCTGTTACGGGTATCTAGCAAGAACAATTCTCACCTACGCAAAGAACACAACGGTGATACATAAGTTGCTTTTCAACCTTCTCAAGGACCGCCTTTGTCGAATCCGATCCAACTAAAGTAGGAGAAACAGACACTTGTCAGCCATCTTTGTGCAACAAAGTTACACGTCAGTCGATGGAACCGGTCACTCGTAAGCGTATGAGTAAGGTTGGTCCGGGCCGCTTCATCCCACAATACTGCTGAACCAAAACACGACCAAGGGAGGAAGCAATATATGCATCAACGCCCACAAACTCCTTTGTGTTCTACTCGAGATCTCATCTACACATAGACCTAGATCTGATACCGCTGTTGGGAAACGTTGCAAGGGAAACAAAAAAATCCTATGCACACGCAAGATATATCCATGGCGATGAGCATCTACGAGAGGGAGAGTGGATCTACATACCCTTGTAGATCGCTAAGCGGGAAGCGTTAAGAAACGCGGTTGATGTAGTCGAACGTCTTCGCGATCCAAATCGCTGAGCATCCCGCGATCCCATCACGATCCGTCTCGCAATCCAATAATGATCCGTCCCGCGATCCCATCACGATCGTCTCGCGATCTTGATCATGGTCCTTCTGATCTAGTGCCGAACGGACGACACCTCCGCGTTCAGCACACATATAGCTCGATGACGATCTCCACCTTCTTGATCCAGCAAGAGGAAGCGGAGCGGTAGAAGAGTTCTCCGGTAGCGCGGCGGTGTTGCAGCGATGGTGGTGGAGCTATTCCAGCAGGGTTTCACCTAAGCACCGCTGAAAACCGATCTAGAGGAGAAACTGCGATCTAGAGGAGAGGTAGCACGTGCCTGTTTTTCTGTTTCTCAAAACCCTCAAAACCTATAGTATATATAGCAGGAGGGAGGGAGGAGGCTTTGCGTCCAAGGGGCCATCCCTTGGCCTTGCGCAAGGAGGATAGGAGGAGTCCTCCTCCAATCCTAGTAGGATTAGGACTCATCCTTCCCACTTGAAACTCTTTCCACCTTGTGTTTTTTCCTTCCCAATCCACTCCACCCGCATGGGCCCTTAGAGGAGCCTTTGGCCAGACCACCAGGGGCTAGTTAACCTCATCCCACAGCCCACTTAGCCTCTTGGGTCGAGACACCCCTCCCGATGGTCCCCCGATACCCTCCTGGCACTCCCGGTACACTACCAATGAGCCCGAAACTTTTTCGGCGACCAAAACAGAACTTACTATATATAAATCTTTACCTCCAGACCATTTCTGAGCTCCTTGTGATGTCCAGGATCTCATCTGGGACTCCAAAAAACCTTCGGTCACCACCATACATAACTCTATACTACCAAAACGTCACCAAACCTTAAGTGTGCAGACCCTGCGGGTTCGAGAACTATGTAGACATGACCGAGACACCTCTACGGTCAATAACCAATAGCGGGACCTAGATGCCCATATTGTTTCCTATGTATTCTACAAAGATCTTTATCCGTCGAACCTCTATGTCAAGGATTCAGTTAATTCCGTATGATGTTCCCTTTGTTTTTCGGTATGTTACTTGCCCGAGATTCAATCGTCGGTATCTCCATACCTAGTTCTATCTCGTTGCCGGCAAGTCCCTTTACTCGTTCCGTAATACAAGATCTCATGGCTAACACTTAGTCACATTGCTTGCAAGCCTTATTGTGATGTTGTATTACTGAGTGGGCCCTGAGATACCTCTCCGTCACACGGAGTAACAAATCCCAGTCTTGATCCATGCCAACCCAACAGACACCCTCGGAGATACCTGTAGAGCACCTTTATAGTCACCCAGTTACGTTGCGACGTTTTATACACACAAGGTACTCCTCCGGTGTCAGTGAGTTGCATGATCTCATGGTCATAGGAATAGATACTTGACATGCAGAAAATTGTAGCAATAAAGTAACACGATCATATGTTGCGTTTACAGTTTGGGTCTTGTCCATCACACCATTCTCCTAATGATGTGATCCCGTTATCAAATGACATCTCATGTCTATGGCCAGGAAACCTTGACCATCTTTGATCAACGAGATGGTCTACTAGAGGCACACTAGGGACATGGTGTTGCTATGTATCCACACATGCATCTAAGTTGTTCGCTTTGTATGTCAAGGATTCAATTAATCCTGTATGTTGTTCGCTTTGTTCTTCGGTATGTTACTTGCCCGAGATTCGATCGTCAGAATCTCCACACCTAGTTCAACCTCGTTACCAGCACGTCTCTTTACTCGTTCTGTAATACAAGATCCTATTGCTAACACTTAGTCACATTGCTTGCAAGGCTTATTGTGATGTTGTATTACTGAGTGGGCCCTGAGATACCTCTCCGTCACACGGAGTAACAAATTCCAGTCTTGATCCATGCCAACCCGACAGACACCCTCGGAGATACTTGTAGAGCACCTTTGTAGTCACCCAGTTACGTTGCGACGTTTGATACACACAAGGCACTCCTCCGGTGTGAGTGAGTTGCATGATCTCATGGTCATAGGAACAAATACTTGACATGCAGAAAACAGTAGCAATAAACTGACACGATCATATGCTACGTTTGAAGTTTGGGTCTTGTCCATCACATCATTCTCCTAATGATGTGATCTCGTTATCAAATGACATCTCATGTCCATGACTAGGAAACCATAGCCATCTTTGATCAACGAGCTAGTCTATTAGAGGCATACTAGGGACATGGTGTTGTCTATGTATCCACACATGTATCTGAATTTCTGATCAATACAATTCTAGCATGGATAATAAACGATTATCATGAACAAGGAAATATGATAATAACTAATTTATTATTGCCTAAAGGGCATATTTCCAACAGTTCTAGCCAGGCTGGCGAGACTGAAGTATGCGGGCGTGACGATGGCGATGGTGATGCGAGAGTTTGTACGCTACCCAATCGCCCCCCTTAAACGCCATCCTTGCCCAATGTGGGCCTTCACAAGCCCTCGTGATCCTATGAGAATCTAGGCCTCGTCTCTCTCTCCTGACGTGATGCGCGAGTTGCTCTGTCGCCTGACCGGTGGTGAGCCCGGCGAGCTTCCCCAGGGTAGCCTCCCCTTGTATAACTACAAGGGCCGGGAAGCCCTTGTCCTGAAGATGCCGTGTTTCAACATGTGGGGGTTCCTTCCTCCTGAGGACACTACTCTTCTCGGGTCCAAGATGGGGCGCCCTTCGCTGCCTGCTTCTCCAGTTCCCGCCTCGGGTCAGCCCGGGATTGAAGGTGGAACCCGCCAATGATAAGGGTCGCCGCCTCCGCTCCCGAGTACGAGGTGTCGGTTGTTGACTCGTCGTCCCCCGACCTCCGCTCCAGCCGAAGAGGAAAGCGCCAAGGGGCTGTCGCCCTTCGGCACCTTGGGCATCGGTGAAGAAGAAGTGGGTCGCCATGGATGAGTATGTGCCTGCATCACATCAACCTTCCCCTTCAGTGTCCTCCTTCTGAGCTTGTGTTTCGCAGGCTCCCCCACGGCGAAGGAGGAGTCAAGTCGACTTCGTCTGCTTCCATGGCCGCCGAGCTTCTTGCGGCCTTGCCCTCTGCTAGCCGCACGGCCCTGGTCACCGTACCGTCCGTGGTCGTGCTTGCACGTATGTCAGGGGGGCTCGAGCGCAAGCCCCCTATGTTCTTCTTTGCCCGCGGTCTTCAGCTTCACAGGATGGGGCAACGCCCCCTGTTGGTGTCCTTTCCTGGAGATACGCCGTGCAGTGAACTTGGGCCTTCTTCGCTTGATGGCATGGGGCCCCAAGAGGTGTGTCATCCTTCCGAGGCGGTTACGAGGGAGCCCCAGCCCCGGGCGACGTGCCCAGGCTGGGCGGTAGTTCGCACACCTCCCCCGTCCATCTTGAAGACGGTGAAGAGCCCGGCTGGGCCCTTGGGCTCATGAGATACTGGAGCGCCATGCGGTGGGGTTTGCTCCAAACCGCGTAAGGAGCACTGGAACGTCTGGAGGCCGAGCTCGCCAATAATGACGCACGTTTGGAGAGGGAGCGGCAATGCCTTGCGCGGGAATGGCATCACCTTGAAGTCGCAGTGAATTTCGAGCGCCTGCAGAGCAAGCGTGCCCGTGCAACGGTTGAGGAGTCCCTTGCCGAGGCGGTGGAGTCCCACGAGCGTACCCTTGCTGAAGCTCAGGAAGCCGACTGCCGGCACAGGGCCTCGGAGGAATGCCTAGAAGAGCTTCAGTCCTCCAATGCCACCCTTGGAAGGCAGATCGAAGTGCGGAAGGCCACACTTGATGGTATGCCTCTCGAGCTCCTCCCCGCCGGCGCGAACCCCTGCGTGCCCTTGGACACATTGGTGATGGAGGTGCTGGAGCAGAGCTTGCAGCAAGAGAGGCTGGAGACAAGGGAGCACCAGGCATCACTTCCCGACGAGTCCCTGGCCTCCCGCGAAGCGAGGTTCTAGGAGGAGGTTGACAACAGGGTGGTTGAAGCTTGGCGATCCCTCGTCCGGGACTATCGCACGATGCTGAAGCTCCAGGAGTCCTGCTTCTATGAGCAACGTGACCTCTTGAAAGGCGAGGTTGACGACCTCAGGAAAAAGTTACACCAAGAGGAAGGGCACCGGCGAGCCGCGATGGACGCATAGGATACTACCGAGGCCGAGCTAGCTTTTCTTTATAACAAGTGAAGGGCGTTGCTTCCCTGGCGAAGAAGACTTCAGACGAGGCAGACCGTGCTCCCAGATGTTCCGGTCCCTCGAGGGGAGGGCCAAGCGGCCTTGGATGACATCTGCGGCGCAAGCGTCTCGAGCCCCTTGGTTCCGGACGATGTCGGGTATCTAGGCTTCTTTTCCAGGGTCGTGGAGTGCCTTGAGGGGGGTGCGGAGAAGATCCACATGCTTGTGGAGGAAAAAAATCCATGACCTCCTTGCGCAGACGGCCTCGCGCGCCTTCATCCACCTCCTTCGCCTCAACCCGCACTTCGACTTCGGCGCGGTGCTTGATCTCATGCCCGAAACGACCCGCGTCGCCCTCACCGAATGGGTTAGTGACCACGTGGAACACCTGATAGCAGAGTTTTCTTCTAACGAGGCCAAGAGCCAGGCTAGAGCCAGGAGGCTCGAGGCCACCGGCGGTGGCGATGGCAAGGGTGGCGGCGATCACGTGTCCCCTTGAGCTACCTCCTTGTTTCCCCTCGCAAGGTTATGCATGTGGCCCAATGGCAACTTTTTATGCATTTTTGAGAATTACCCTTGAATGTGCTTCCGATTGAAGGGGTGTGTTGCGTCGGGCTTCCTTTCCTTATGAGTGCAGCGGGTCGGGATCCCTTTCGGCGCTTTGTGTCTACAGGTCCCAGTCCCGCACATTTCCCTACCGCCATAGTGTATGACCGGATCACCAAGGACGCAACTCTGAGGTGAGGCCCCGACTCCCTCGATGCCTACCAGATCACCAAGGACAACATCGAGGGTGTTGAGTGGCTATATGACCGGTAAGGTTCCCGAGGCGTGCTGCTCAGGAGCCCCCTTTAATGCTCAAGCTGCTCTACGTCGCAGGTCCCAGTCCCACAGATTTCCCTACCACCGTAATGTATGACCGGATCACCAAGGATGCAACTACGAGGCGAGGACCCGACACCCTCGATGCCAACCGGATCTCCAAGGACGGCATCGAGGGTGCTGAGTGGATTTATGAGTAAGGCTCCTGAGGCGTGCTGCTCAGGAGCCCCCCTTGATGCTCGAGCTGCCCCCATTCCGCCCCGCCGGGCTCTGCCTCAGGAGGCCTAGGCACTGGGGCCTCCTGAGACTCCATGTTGTGGTGCCGTGCTCTGATCGGGGCCCCTGAGCGGGGGCCAACTGCCCAAAGGTGCAAGTCCCTGAGGCAATAGGGGCTCTTCACTTGGCCCCGAGGTGCCTCGGGGAGGGCCGGAGCGCATGGTCCCTTGCGAAACACCAATCCAGAAAAGAGAGCTCAAGACCGGCAAACAAGAGAGTGCAATGAGAAAAACGTCCCTGGGCCCTTTTTCTTTTAAATATAGAGCTCTGAACTCTTCAAACTTCAATCCAAAAAGTGGCAATTTGAACACAAAAAGAAGCAAGCAAACACCGCGTCCGGCACCTAAGCTAGTCTTTGTCTTCCCCCAGCGCTGAGCGTAGGGCATCCATGTTGCATGGGCATAGCCATTGATGGCCATTGTTGACTTCTCCGCCAGCGCGGAGCTATGGCTGCCACATTGCGTGGGAGGGAACCCCTCCGCGTCCTCGGGGGGCTCCGGGCATATACAACCCACTCATTATTACGTGAGAGTGTCACGGGTTGGTGAAGTTAAGGGACGGGCCCTCGAGCGTAGGGGTAGCCCCCCACTTCCCAGATCCCATGATCGGGTGATGTCGTTGTAGTGGAGGTGCGACCCTCCGTGCTGCGGGTCTGGCCAAGCGACGCCTGTCCACTACGCGCGGGGCTGGTGCCCCAATGCGCCTCATTGGGGTGCCCCGGGTCCTCTCGCAGGTACTCGAGGCCCTGCCTCCAGGCCGAGCGAGCCGGACTTGGGGACATGGGCGAGTACAGGAGCGCCTGCTGGTGACCGAGCGAGACCCGACTCGGAGACATGGGCGTATGTTCCATCATCCGCCTCCAAGAAGGCGTCACTTGCCCAGGAGACAGGAACACGTGTTCGCCCCCCCCCCCCCCGTCCCCAGGTTGGGATCATCTGGCCCGGAGACATGGGCGTGTGTGCCACCCTCCGTCTCCAAGTTGGGGCCACCGGACCCGAGAATGTTGGTGCATGTTCCACCCTCCGTTCCCAGACTAGTGACCCCCGGTCCCAAGACCCATATGCCTGCTCAAGGCAGCTCCCTACCAGCGGGCACGTCTCGTGAAGGTGCTCGCGCTGGGCATCCTCATGAGGCTAGTCCCTCAAGCCGGCCTCGCGAGGCTGCGTGTGCCACCCCCCACAAGAGCCGCTCGCGAAGTCATGTACGTACCTCCTGTTGCTGAGATAGTCGGCGCTGCTTCCGTCATGGCCCGGGCGCTCGTCAACACGGTCGTCGTAGAGTTGCCTGAGCCCCCGGGCGCCAGCGCAGTTGAGCCTCTGGTCCTCCTCCCTGGTTCCGGTGGGAGTGTTGTGGGGCGTGAGGGGGCACCCCTCACATGTGGGCATCACCTCCCACCGGCCTATGTCGGTGCCCGCGGCCAGCTCCCGTGCCTCCGGCGCCCCAGGCCAAGCCCTGGGCGAGCGCGGGTCATCGCGGACGTCCCGCACGTGCCCGTGTGGCCCAAGCACTGGTCCTGTCAGTTGAGCGAGTTCAAGGGCACGAGCCTCGCCGAGGTACACCAGGGCCTCGCTGGTGGCGGTGACGCGCCTGTGGGCACTCCTAGCCTAGGCGTTGCGGCGAACACGTGTCGCGCGGTGGCATTGTAACTCGTCCACCACGAGGAGCGTGACATGTCCATGCGTTGGGTCATGGAAGTCTCAGAAAGGCGGCGGAGCGCCCTGGGCGCGGGGAGAGCCGGGGCGGCAAGGGCTCGCCTTGTGGCTGGCGAAGGCGGCATCCCCGGGCGCCCGTTATGGGCCCGACTGGTGATGGTGCACGCGAACGAATAGGCTGGATGACATGGTGTGCCGAGGCCCGCCAGCACCGCCCGCGCTATGCGGGCAGCTCGCCCGCGCTATGCGGGCAGCTCGCCGCTCAGCACGGGCTCGACGTCATTTTTCCATGAGTGCGGCGAGCAGAGGCGGGGTGAGACTTGAGGAAAGCTTCGACACGCCCCCTCTGTGGCGCGCCAAATATCGGATTTCGGGCTCCGCAAAAACCTCAAGATTCAAACACAGGGGCGTGTGCAAAGATTCCCTATAGCCTCGCCCTACCTAGCTCGCAACTCGATGGATATCACGGCAAACTCGCACGATGACGAGGAAGAAGATGAACATGGCAGTTCACCCAGGTTCGGGCCGTTGTGAAGCGTA
The DNA here is from genome assembly GCA_022496015.1 of Hordeum marinum. Classification (NCBI taxonomy): domain Eukaryota; kingdom Viridiplantae; phylum Streptophyta; class Magnoliopsida; order Poales; family Poaceae; genus Hordeum; species Hordeum marinum. The sequence goes on from CM039672.1 coordinate 245,090,013, forward strand.
ATACCCTACTCCTTCTTTGGTGGATTGCCTCTTAGGGAGGTGTGGTGGATGAGCTAGTACGGTGGGCTCGAGCCTTGCGATGATGCTCAAGTGGTCTTCTTGGCTCTCTGTCCTGTCTCGTGGTATGATGTGTGGCTCAGTCATGGATCGAGTCCCCTCTACGCTTTGACCTAGCCTCTATATATAGCAGCGGCCCGGGTCCTCCTCCCTTATGAAAATGGCGGGAAGGGAACCCACAATGGCCAAATTTGAAGGGGGGGCAAGAGTACATCCGCGCCCTCTCCAAAGGCGGTCTTCTCTTGGAAAGTGGTTGTCCATGATGCAGTGGCAGGCTCGGCGATGACATCCATTCTGCGGGGCTTGTGGTTGTGATCTTGTTGCACTGGAATGGAAACCTTTGCGTAGCCCTTTGGGAACCCACATATGTCCTTGCTCCCATCGAGCTTAAGGGGAAACTACACTGCCTCGCGCACCGACAGCCGCATGTCCTTCCCTGCGTCATCTTTGACTCCTAAGGCTGGGTTCTGCATAGAGATCTCTGTCGCTCCGGAGGGGGCCTAAGGAGGCCCATACTTTCTGGTCTTAGTGTCGTTCTTCCTCGTGAACCTAGGGTCCTCTCGAGGTCCTTGTCTTGGGTGGATCCGCACCAGGCCAAGCCTGGCTATCGAGGTGGGACATGTCCTGGCCTACAGGCAGGCAGGTCTGGGTACCCCCGTTCCCAGAGCGCCGACAACTTCCACCAAACATATGGTTGAGCAACATGTAAAAGAGGTTTAAGAATAGGCTCAACCAAAATTATGTGTGTGAGTCATGGCAAAGCACTTGAGAAGACTAATATAAGGATGAGGATTAAGCATTAACATAGTCTTGATGAAATGAGACATAAAGTGAAAGACATATCTTTCCCACACACAACTCAGTAGCAAATGGGTTCACAAGCTTACTAATAATAAAAATAAAAACCAAAGCTTGTGACAACCCCTAGTGAAGATAGGAAATAATAGCCTTGTCAAGAGGAGGGATACCAATCGAGATAGCAAAACCCTCGAGAATACAAGCATGAGGAAAATAATCGTCACCACCAAGGAGTGCATCAAGATGCGAGGATATAAGATCCACACTCAAGACAAATTCTTTCATGAAACCACCAAGGAAATAAAAAGGGAATGCAATGGTGGACGTCAAAGAAAAGAGGATATCAACTAGAGATGTAACTTCTCTCATGTGTATAAGATTCTAGGTAGAGGACAATCATGATGATATATCCACAAAGAATGATGTACACACGAAATAGTTACAAGAAGGAACGAACAAGATATCCAAGAGAAAGTCATAAATATACCAATAAGATCTTTGCTTGAAAGCGTAGCACATATCCTAAAATATTTTCTTATTATACATAAATGAATTCCCAATACAGGAACATCAAAGACATCACAACTAGCAATATGACATCATCGTTGAGGAGATTTGCAAAAGGAAACAAGTACCACAAGAGAGACTCAAGAAGTTGATGCCATGATGCAACCTATAAATGGTTGAATGCGAGAAATGTATGCGTGAAGTAGATACTTGTTACCGAGATAGCATTGGTTGATGTAGTAGACAATGGCTCATCGATCATCCTAGTATGGCTCCAATAAGCATGTGGTGTCAACACCTTCCTTGTAAGTGAGCCGAGTGTCCAATGTACCTCCAATTGTTCCTAGAACAACACCACAAACAAAGTGGTACCCAAACTCATTGGGACCAAAAAATTAGTGGACCAACAATACATAGGACAAAACTCCACATAAATATGTGCATATAGATATGAGATTGAATTTCATGCACACTTTAGCCCATTTATGTCATAGTGGAGTCTCCCCTATATATTGGGTCAAGGAAAGAGAACATGCGAACAAAATTACATGTAGAAAATATGCATGCTCAAGGCTTTCAAGAATCAAATCAACACACAATTCATAAGATACCGAAAGATAAGGAATCAAGTGAAAATAAGATACCAAACGAGAAATTATCACTTGATGGATACCAACTAAAATATACATCAAGGAATGAGATATCCATTGACACATGCCAAATAGAAGGAACAAGATACCGATTGAAAGAAAACAAGAGGTATCAAGTTCCCAAAAGAGAACTAGGTTCCAACCAAAATAAACCCTCCGCAAATTTTCATGATGGCACAAAGAACCATAGAGAAAAGGCTTGCCTCCCACTAACACACACTTGATGAGCATTAAAAGATTTTATGACAAACACATAAAGAGACTATTCTAAAGAAAATAGGAGGGCCCCCCCAAGAGATGTGCATTATATAGAATTTGCATTTGGATACAACATACATGTGATGGTATCTTCATGAGCAGGTAGATGGGGCCTAAGCTTCCTCAACGCAGTCAAATCTTCCTCAACATCTCTGGAAGTTGAAGTTTTGTTCTAGGCTGCCAAAGGGATGGCTCTTACAAAAGACCGGCACTATGACCAAAGGCTATTAGTAATACGCATAATTTTAACAAAGACGCCGACGACCAGCCGCCCTATGCCTCGCCATTGTTCGATGAGATGTCGACAACTTGTCCGGGCGACATTCCGCCGGTGCTGGACTCCGTGTCCCCCGGACTGACTTCTGATGACCCACAAGTATAGGGGATCTATCATAGTCCTTTCTATAAGTAAGAGTGTCGAACCCAATGGGGAGCAGAAGGAAATGACAAGTGGTTTTCAGTAAGGTATTCTCTACAAGCGCTGAAATTATCGGTAACATATAGTTTTGTGATAAGATAATTGGTAACGAGTAACAAGTGACAAGTGTAACAAAGGCACAACAAGGTAGCCCAATCTTTTTTGTAGAAAAGGACATGCCTAGACAAACTATTATATACAGTGAAGCGCTCCTGAGGACACATGGGAATTTTTGTCAAGCTAGTTTTCATCATGCTCATTTGATTCGCGTTCATTACTTTGATAATTTGATATGTGGGTGGACCGTGCTTAGGTGCTGCCCTTACTTGGAAAAACCTCCCACTTATGATTAACCCCTCGCGCAAGCATCCGCAACTACGAAAGAAGAATTAAGATAAGTCTAATCATAGCATGAAACATATGGATCCAAATTAGGCCCTTACGAAGCAACACATAAACTAGGGTTTAAGCTTCTGTCACTCTAGCAACCCATCATCTACCTATTACTTCCCAATGCCTTCCCCTAGGACCAAATAATGGCGAAGTGTTATGTAGTGGACGTTCACATAACACCACTAGAGGATAGACAACATACATCTCATCAAAATATCGAACGAATAACAAATTCACATGATTACTTATAACGAGACTTATCCCATGTCCTCAGGAACAAACGTAACTACTCACATAGCATGTTCATGTTCATAATCAGAGGAGTATTAATTATCATAAAGGATCTGAACATATGATCTTCCACCAAGTAAACCAACTAGCATCAACTACAAGGAGTAATCAACACTACTAGCAACCCACAGGTACCAATCTGAGGTTTGAGACAAAGATCGGATACAAAGGATGAACTAGGGTTTGGAGACAAGATGGTGCTGGTGAAGATGTTGATGGATATTGACCCCCTCTCCATGAGAGGATCATTTTTTATGACGATGGCTTCGATTTCCCCCTCCGGGAGGGAAGTTTCCCCGGCAGAATAGCTTCATCGGAGCTCTAGATTGGTTCTGCCCAAGTTCCGCCTCGAGACGGCGGTGCTTCATCCCGGAAGCTCTCTTCTGATTTCTTTTCCAGGTCAAACCCCTTCATATAGCAATAGATGGGCACCGGAGACCTGCCAGGGGGCCCACAAGCCACCTAGGCGCGGCGAGGGGGGTAGGCCATCCTGGCAGGCTTGTGACCTCTTGGTGGGTCCCCTCTGGTATTTGTTTCGCCTAGTATTTTTTATATAATGCAAAATAATTCTCCGTAAATTTTTAAGACTTTTGGAGTTGTGTAGAATAGGTCTCTTGGATTTGCTCCTTTTCCAGTCCAGAATTCCACGTGTCGGCATTCTCCCTCTTTATGTAAACCTTGTAAAATAGCAGAGAAAAGGCATACGTATTGTACCATAACGTGTAATAACAGCCCATAATGCAATAAATATCAATATACAAGCATGATGCAGAATGGACGTATCTACTTTGACCGCGGCGATGTGCTCATCCTCGACGTCATCCTCGTCATCGGCGTTGCACCCATGTTTGTAGTACTCCTAGTAGTGGCGCTTGAGGGAGTCCTGGATTAGGGGGTCCTCAGATAGCCGACCTATTGTTTATGGGCCGGATAGTGTGGGCCGCAAAGGGAGCATCGGACAATCAAAGACCACCTACACGAGATGGAAGTTTCGAGAAGCCCTGACGTATTCTCCAAGTTATTAGCTATAGTTAGGCATGTTTATCTCTTTGGCATGTAACCGACCATGTGTAAACCCAGAGCACTCTTGGCGTCTATATAAGCCAGAGGGTCAAGGGGTATAGGGGGACAACTCATCTAAGGTTAGCTATTTTATCTCAAGGTAGATCAACTCTGTAACCCCCCATATCATCAATACAACCAAGCATGATATAGGGTATTACCTCCATAGGAGGGCCCAAACTAGGGTAAATTTGTGTCCAGTTTGTCTCTTGTTACCATCGATTCTAGTCTCACAGTTCGGGACCCCCTACCCGAGATCCACCAGTTTTGACACCGACATTGGTGTTTTCATTGAGCGTTCCTCTATGAGTGCCAAACGAATCGATGGCTCACCTCGTCACAAGTAGTGAGATCTGCATCGAGGGGACTCTCGCCCCCGATCGGAGTCTCACAGGAAAAGCCATCTTGTCGCATGCCAGCCCGATTAGCCATCATGGCCGGACTGGAAGCTTTCCCCCCAATCAGAGTATCAACCTTGGAACCTTAGAGTTCATGGCTGATTCACGGGGAACACTTGTTCTAATGGAACCCTCAACCTTCGAAGAAAAATCTGTAAGTTTAGATGCCTTGACGCCGAAGACATCAGGTCCCATGGTTGGATGAAACACAGATCCACTTCGGCGTAGCTCTAGAACTGTCACGCCGCTTGATGTAACCACTCGTATTAACGACACGCATCCTGCCATCGCCTCGTTCTTAAACAAGTTATTCGATCGGATTGAGGCTATGCGTATATCAGATGACCAGGTTCCGATCTATGATCGGCTCGGGATTCGACCCGATGACAGGGAGATTCATGTCCCTCCAGTCACCCACCTTTTTGCTACCATCGAGTGTCCGGCTGCGAATTCTTCCCGACAGCCAGAATTGAAAATTGTATATACTTCAGTCCTCGATCACTAAGACTCTGTCGGTGAACCAAAGACAGGGAATCATTCTAAAGTTGGACCGTCACCGGTTCGGAATCCCTCGCATGATTTGGACACTGTAGTTCCAAACACTCATTGCGACATGGAATCGATTTTTTCCCACCCAACGCCCAAGGCGACCACCCAAGTCTCGCACCAAAGCTCGTGTCTTTGGGCTTTCGGGATATCAAGCAATTACAAGGAGAATCGGTCCATCACTTTTGGGCCAGACTCCTACTCGCTAGGAGCAGAGTAAAAGGTCTTAGTCACCAAGATATAACGGCAATTTTCACTCGCAATTGCCATGATGAAGGGATTCCTAATGCCCTGGCCCGCCAACACATACGTGACTTTTCGGAGTTATTCGATTTGGTAAAAAAGTACTATGCCATGGAGAGCGTCTGGCAATCCGAACAGTTGTTCTCGGAGCCAATTTTCCCCGAACACCCTAGAGGAGCTTAGAAAAAGAGGATACCTCCAAAACGGCCAGCCACGTACGAACCCGTCGAAAAAAGAAACAAGCCCTTTTCAGGGACCGATACTGTCCTTGATGGACTATTGGATAAACCTTGCCCCATACATTCCGTGTTGTCAAACACGAACCCAACTCACAGCCTTAGAGCTTGCTGGGTCATCGGGCAAATCGCAAAAAGCGTTGAGGCCATCCTCGAAACACCTCCGTCGAGTAAGCGCTTTCCTTTGCCACTTGGATTCAATGTCGAAGTCCTGACGGTCTATGAGACCTTCCCCTAGAGGAACAGGCATAAAAGAGCTCTTAGGGAGCTTGAGAAAGTCGACCACTAGCCCACGGGTAGACATACCGATTACTTTCGGGGATAGTGACAAGCCGGCCATTCTTCCCGGTCACTCACCGGCCGCACTAGTCTTGAACCCCATCATTGATGGATACATGCTACATAAAGTGCTAATGGACGGCGGCAGTGGTCTTAACCTTATATACGAGGCCATCCTGGAAAAAATACAGTTTGGCCGATCCCGCATCGGACATAGCAGCACAACCTTCTGGGGATTATCCCAGGGAAAGAGGCACGTTGTTCCAAATGTATCATCCTAGACGTGTTGTTAGGCACGCCTGATAACTACCGATCCGAAGAACTTATCTTCCACATCATCCCCTTACCAAGTGGTTATCACGCCCTATTGGGACATGACGCATTCACAAAGTTCCAGGCTATACCCCATTACGGGTACATGAAACTCAAAATGCGAGGACCAAACGGAGTGATCACGATTGCTAGTGATCCGAACATAGCCCTTCAGGACGAAAACAAAACAGCAGCGCTCGCCCTCGAGGCATTAGCAAAAACTTTCGCTGCCAAAGAGTTGACCGCCTTACAGTTGATAGTTAATAAGGACGATGTGATCCTTAGCAAAAGGCCCAAGTCCATGTCCTTCAAACCCGCAGAGGAAATCGTTAAATTTCAGGGACATCCGACGGACCCCAATAAGACAGCGTCCATCGGAGCCCAGCCCAAACCCACATTGATGACGCACTGTGGAATTTCCTTCATGAGAATTGGGACATTTATGCCTGACATCCTTCCGATATGCCTGGTATCCCACGTCGGCTCACCGAACACAGCTTAAACATTATCACAGGCTTTAAGACCGTGAAACAGACTTTACGCCGCTTCTCCGAGCGCAAACGGCAAGCCATGGGTGAAGAATTAGCTAAACTGCTCGAGGCTGGATTTATTCGGGATATTAAACACCTTGAGTGGCTAGCAAACCTGGTGATGGTACCTAAGAAAGACAAGTCCTGGCGACTCTGTGTCGACTTCAAAGACCTCAACAAAGTCTGCCCCAAGGACCCTTTCCCCTTACCACACATAAACAAGATCATTGATGCCACAGCCAGAGACGATTTTTTGTGTTTCCTCGACGCTTACTCCGGATACCATCAAATTAAAATGAAGGAATCCAGTCAGGCGGCTACCGCATTCATCACCCCTATGGGCCATTTTCCTTCAACACGATGCCTTTAGGGCTAAAAACCACCGGGGCCACATACCAGCGCATGATCCAAACCTGTCACACGACACAGGTCGATAAGACTGTCGAGGCATACGTGGATGATGTGCTAATAAAAACCAAACATGTCGGCCAATTGATCGACGACTTACGGCAAACCTTCGCTAGTCTATGCAAATATGAAATACGGCTCAATCTGGAAAAATATGTATTCAGAGTTCCCTCTGGTAAGCTACTTGGACTCATCGTCTCCCATAGAGGAATAGAGGCAAATCTAGCTAAAATCCGTGCTCTATCAGAACTTGAAATTCCCACAGAGCTGAAGCATGTCCAGAGGCTAGCTGGATGCATGGCGGCGTTAAGCCGCTTTATCTCCCGCCTCGTAGAAAAGGCTTTGCTGCTCTATAAGCTGCTGAAGTGGACCAACAAGTTTGAATGGACCGATTAGGCAGCGGCTGCATTAGAAGAAATCAAAACACTACTGGCAACCAATCCCATACTCACGGCACCAGGCGCCGGTGAGCCCATGTTATTATACATATCGGTTGCCAACAAAGTTGTCAGCGCGGTGCTCGTCGTTGAATGAGATGAGGAGCAGCATAAATTCTGGACTCAGAAACCAATATATCATGTGTCAGAAGTGCTAATGCAGTGCAAGTCCAGATACCCACATGACAAAGAAATAGCCTCTACAGTATTCATGGCATCGACGAAGCTCAGACACTACTTCTAGGAGTGTGCGGTAACAGTGGCATCTGAGGTCCCCCTGAATGATATAATCAACAACAGGGACGCCGCCGGACGCATAGCCAAATGGGGCATTGAGCTCCTTCCCCTTGAAATAATCTACAAGCCACGCCCTGCCATTAAATCTTAGGTACTGGCGGACTTCCTGGCTGAATGGACAGAGGCCGAGCTCCCCAAGGAATACTATGCATACTCCCATTGGACAATGTACTTTGATGGATCCAAGACCTTGGCCGAACCGGGGGCTGGAATTATTCTCACATCCCCCATAGGCGATAACGTGCGATACGTGTTGCAAATCATGTATGCTGACTCCAACAATGCAACCTAATACGAAGCTCTCCTTCATGGTCTTCGGATAGCGGTATCAATGGGCATACGACGGCTATAGGTACGGGGAGACTCAAACTTAGCCATATCCCAAATTATAGGCGAGTTCGATGCCAAAAATTCGAAGATGGTGGCATACAAAAGTGTCGTCCTCAAGATATCTACTCAGTTCGAGGGGATGGAATTCCACCACATCGCTCACGACAACAACCAAGCCGCCGACATACTAGTCCGTATGGGAGCCAAGCGTGATCCCGTCCCGAGAAACACCTTCCTGGAGTAGCTCTTCAAGCCCTCTGTAGTGTGGCAGGACGATGACAATGGAACCGGTGTGAATACGGTGGACGAAGTTGTCCCCCCCATAAACGAGCCAAACGATGGCATTATCGGTGGTTCCGCAATGAATGAAACGCCCTCAGCTCATGAGGAAATGGCAATAATAGCGCCATGGACAGAGCCCTTCCTCGCTTACCTCCTTCACAAGGAACTCCCGACGATCAAACCGAGGCACGGCGTATAGTTCGAGGATCCAAGGCCTACAAAGTACACGAGGGTGAGTTATACAAGAAAAGCACAACCGGAATATTATAGCGGTGTATATCCGAGGAAGAAGGACGAAGCTCCTCGCCGAAATCCACATGGGCATGGGCGGGCATCACGCCGTGGCAAGATCCCTTGTCAGCAAGGCCTTCCGAGCTGGTTTCTTTTGGCCTACAGCTCGGACGGACGCCCAGTCACTTGTTCAACATTGCGTAGGGTGTCAACTCTTCGCAAACCAAAGTCACATGCCCCCAACAGCTCTTCGGACTATTCCGATCACCTGGCCTTTCTTGTTCTGGGGGTTGGACATGGTCGGACCCCTTAAAGGGGGAACCAAGAAAAATAAATACCTACTGGTCATGGTTGACAAGTTCACCAAATGGATAGAAGCAAAGCCCGTCAAGTCGGCTAAATCTGGGCCAGTGATCGACTTTATATCCAATGTAGTACATCGTTATGGTGCCCGCATAGTATAATAATACATAATGGATCCATCTTCACAGCCCAAGAGGTCAAGGACTGGTGCGCAAAAATGGACATAAATCTTGATTATGTGTCAGTCTATCATCTGCAGACCAATGGACAGGTCGAGCGAGCAAACGGTCTCATTATGAGCGGCATTAAGCCACGTTTGCTCCGATCTCTTCACGAGTCCAACTATCATTGGGTGGAGGAAATCGACTCTGTTCTATGGGGCATGCGTACCACCCCAAACAGATCAACGGGTTACACACCGTTCTTTATGGTCTATGGGGCAGAGGCAGTCCTCCCTTGCGATATTATCCACGATGCACCAAGAGTGCGCATGTACGTGGAAAAGGAGGCCAAGTTGGATCAGTAGAATGACTTAGACGCCTTGGAGGGAGAGCATGACATAGCTCTGGCTCACTCCACTCTTTACCAACAGCAAGCTCGACGTTACCAAAGTAGGGAGGTTAGGGCAAAAGCATACAACATAGGCGAACTCGTCTTACAACTCTCAGAGTAACAGAAGCATAAACTCAACCCCAAATGGGAAGGTCCTTTCATCATCGACGAAGTACTCGTGGGAGGTGCCTATCATGTGCACAGTCCATACGATAACCGCCTTGAACCAAACCCATGGAACGCAGCTCGTCTTCGGCACTTCTACGGATAAACCGGTGTTGTCTCACTCCCCCACATTTTTTCCTTTTTCCCCTTGTTATTTTTGCCTTTTTTCTTCTTCCCTTCCCATTTTGCTGTTTGACAGGGCCAATATCTTTTCTTACCCTATGTTCGGCTGAACCAAACTTGTACTAAATATTATCCGCATACACCACAAATTGTTAAATCGGAACACAGCACGTGGGGGCTTGTTCTAGTAGCCTACCTTTTTTATTACAAGTATTTTCTCACACTTACCATGCGCACATGTTTCATTTGTCATGTTCTAGACATCATATGCATCAATTCGAACTAAGACTTTGCCAAGCTGGGTTGCCTCGCTCCTGTGATTACTCTCTACGTTCCCGATTGTTTGGCTAGAGAGTAAAGGGAGCACCTCTGCGATTGTTACGACCGGGTCATCCGGACATGTATTTCAGACGGGTGAAGCCGAAAGCTAGATATCTTATGTAGACAATTGGTCAGCTATGACGGAAACACCTTATACGGCTCCGGTCGTTATCACCGTTGTTCGGGTCTTTTCTTCCCAAAGAACAATTAGCAGCATATTGAAAGTATGCGGACTTCTATCTATGACCTCCGTAGAGCCCTAACGAAAGGTATCGATAGAGGTACTATTTTCCTCGAAAGATGTTTCTTACGCTAAGTAGTAATATAACATATCTTTCTGTGTGCTTTTTGTCTGTTCGCACCGCATGGCCGGATTGCTTGGTTCCCCGAATATAGTTCACACTTTTAGAGGGACAAATAAGGAGGAACACTCCCGAGCTCTTCGCACGAGGGGGGGAGAAGCCGATGGACGGTTGATACAAAGTTTACAACACATATTTTATATACAGACGTACATATAAATTACATGTGCGGCTGCTGATCAAGATTATCGATTATGGTGTTAAGGGGGCAGTCTGCTTGCGAAAGACGGGTGACAGGCATCACCTGGTCATACACCAGGTGGAGTGGCACTTCTTTTCCATCCGATCCCACGGGACCAACCCACGCCATATGCTCGGGGTTAAGTCCGATGAAACGGGTCATGATCATTGCCCATGCTTCCCATGCTCCCTCACGGCAAGCCAAAGTCTTCCGGAGTTCGAACCTATTTCGAGCCCCCTTGAATTGATCCACGAGTGCGGCTATCCCTTCAGGTGGCTTTTCGGCAGGCCATAGTGACTTCACCATTCCTTTCATTGCTTTCCGCACGCGCCCGTGAAGAGAGGTCAGCTCCTTCAGCAGGTCCCCCTGGTATGATTCGATCTCCTCTTCAGGATGCCCGGACAGGATTCCTGTACATAAGGCAACAGTGTGCTTACTATTATTCCCTACATCATATATATTTGCTAATAATAGAATTGTACTTACCAAACACGCCCCTTTGAAGGTTTCAGTTTTCTTCTTGAGCTTGGGACAATTGAACATTCAAACACTTAATTTCTTTGGCCTGCTTTTGCACAACAAGGTAGACAGCCTGGTGCTGGGACTCGGCATACCTCTCAGAGTCTCGAGCTTCTTCCAACTGCCTTTCCATGTGCCCTATTGATTCAGCTGCTACACAGAATCAGTGTGTCAGGCACGATGATACATTAAGATTAGTAGTAAATGTACACCTACCATGGGCCTCCCACGTGAAACTCTTTACTTGTGCCAGTTTGGCCTTCACGGATTGTACTTCCCTATGGCTCTCCTCGAGCTCCTTGGCTAATTGCTCAGATTGTTGCTTTGAGGCCTATGTTAGTAGTCAAACAGTACAGAGATCCCTAATTCATTTGTTTCAAACCAAATTAAGGCTCGGGGGCTACTGGGCTTACACAAATGTTCAGATTATATAAAAATTGATCACTTACCTGTTTGCTGGTTGTTATCAACTTCATAGCTTCGCCAAACCCAGCTCGGGCGGCACCAAGGTACGCATCCGTCGAGCGTACGGTGCCAAACTCCTGTTCGGGGAAAATTGGGTGCCGCATGGCTTCCCATCATTGCCGATGATGCATGACACTCTCCACCTCCGATTTGGTGACGGATACACCATCACCAGAATCGGCGAGCGTCGGATTGGCCATGGGGGCTTCTGTAGCAGAAGCCGCATGGGCCGTGGCTCGGGAACTTCGGGCATCTCCAGACACTCGAGTAACCCCTTTAGTAGGAGAGGATTGGGTGTTTTGCCTAAGTATTTCAATGAAACAAACTGTTGTAAGACTCTATTGATTGCAACAATAAGCAGATACCCGGACAATGTACCTTCAAGATGAGCAAGCAGGTGGATTCGCCCCCATAATCGGCTCCTTCACAGGATCCCTATTGGTCTCTGACTCGATAGCAGCTTCGACTACCGGTGTATGGTGCGTGGATCGGCGGCATTTGGGAGTCGGGACCGGCACGTCCGGGGCGCTCTTGGTAGCTGGCCTCTTGCGGGAGGAGCTTTTCTTCTTGCCTGCTACAGGGATGGAGAATGACCTGGGGTAATCAACTATGATAGCCATCGGGGATTGGACAATGCTATCCTGCAAAATAGACTCTGTTTTCGAAGTCAAGTAGAAGATCCAGGTCCTCGTTGAAACCCGGATCGTTGTCGCCTGAATGGTTCTCAGGCTGAGGAGCGGGACAGTTGACTGTCTCGAGGAAAGTCCTCCATTCTTGTTCATGCCAGGCTTCGGTCAAATAAAATGTGGAATGGAAACCCCGAACTATTTTCATGTTTGAAAGAGAAAGGCTTACCCATTCGACGGGATTGTGGGCCGAATATCCTTCCTTGATTACCCGCCGAACAATGTCTTCTTGCTCCCCTTTGTACAGGTCGGCAAGTGTGGCGTCCAACATCGTCGGATTGGCAGACCCTTGCTTTAGGGAGCGCGTGGTGTCGCTTGTCCCATTGTATTTCCATAAGGGGCGTACCCTCTATTGGAGGAGCTGCACACACCGGGAGATGGCGACGGCCATGACGTCGATCATGGTCAGTTGGTGGTGGACGAGCATCCGCACCTGCGCGGCTAGGCACCGCACTTTGACGCTTTCCTCCTCGGACAAGCTCCTTGGCCGCCAGTTGTACCTCTTCTTCGGGAGGACGTCAGAGTATTCGGGAAGACCTGCCCGAGTTGGCTCGAACAGGGGTACATCTTCAATATAAAACCATTCTAAAGTCCATTCTTCGGGTTTCTTCGGTGTGCCCACCGGATACCCCGTCCCCGCTATACCGCACACTTCGGCTCCGCCGACCTCCAAAATTGTCCTGTCCCGAGTTCGGGGGATGAGACAGAAGTATTTCCTCCACAAATCAAAATGTGTTTCACACCCCAAGAACATCTCGCAGAGAGCGACGAAGCCCGAGATGTGTAAATGGACCCTGGAGTAAGGTGGTGGAGTTGGATCCCATAGAACTCTAGCAACCCCCTCAGGAACGGATGGATTGGAAACCCAAGGCCCCGGAGGAGGAAGGAGACGAATCATACATGTTCCCCCTTGTTAGGATTAGGGAAACTCTCGTCAAAAACTTTGTCACCGTAAGAAACAGGCCTGCGAAGGTTGCCGCCAGATTTGAAGAAGGAAGATACCCCTAGGTCTCTAGATTGCGAAGCCACAGGAGTGTAACGGAACAGCTGGTCTAGTCCCCTGGGCATGAGCCGTAGGGACGTACGGAGGAGCTGGGGGCATTAGCCATGTTTTGCGTGGAGCTTCCGTTAGGAGTTTATTTCGATGAGGAGGAAGAGAATGTGGTCTGAGCCACAATTTTGTTTGATTAAATGGGTGGTGCCTCTGTTACGGATGGGTAGGATTGTAAAAATCACTAAACACTCGCCTCCCCATGACGCTCAAAAATCGAGGAACACGTGCAGTTATTATAATGAACCTGCGCTCGCGACGCCTTGGATCTTACCAAAGACTGGTCGGTTAGCGGACAAGGAGGGATGAAGGAATCGCCTCGCAAGCCGAAGATGACGACATGAGGAGTTTGACCGGATATATATCAGCGTTGAATGATAGTCTGGGGGCTACTGAGAAAGTCCTGGATTAGGGGGTCCTCGGAGAGCCGACCTGTTGTTTGTGGGCCGGACAGTGTGGGCCGCAAAGGGAGCATCGGACGATCAAAGACCACCTATGCCAGATAGAAGTTTTGAGAAGCCCTGACGTATTCTACAAGTTATTAGTTGTAGTTAGGCATGTTTATCTCTTCGGCATGTAACCGACCATGTGTAAACCCAGAGCACCCTTGGCGTCTATATAAGCCGGAGGGTTTAGGGGTATAGGGGGACAACTCATATAGGGTTAGCTATTCGATCTCGAGGTAGATCAACTCTGTAACCACCCATATCATCAATACAATCAAGCAGGACGTAGGGTATTACGTCCATAGGAGGGCCTGAACCTGGGTAAATCTGTGTCCCCTTCGTCTCCTGTTACCGTCGATTCTAGTCTCATAGTTCGGGACCCCCTACCCGAGATCCGTCGGTTTTGACACCAACAGCACTGCCATAGCTCGCATTGGTACTCCACCGCCAATTCCTCAATGGACATGTGCTTCTCGACCTCCTACTGAGCCATGCACAACACCTCGCAGCACTTAGCGCTCTCAAACGGCTCCCGCATCTCCAACTCTCGCTTGAAGATCTCATGGAAGGGCTCCATGGCTCCGACACCGCATCGTCAGCATGCATATCGGCATCCGCAGCAGCCGCCTCTTCGGACCTGTGGTGCATGCTGGATTCCGGCGAAGCTTGGGGTATCTTGGCATGGGCGTTCTCAATGATATAATCCTGGATGGCCCCAACCCGTGCCAGGGCGGCCTCCCCGGCACGACACGCAGCTCGTGCACTCTTGGCATTTGCAACCGCCATCGTAGCAGCAGCTACTGCCATCTTCGTGGCTACAGATGCCCTTTTGGCCACCTGACAAGCCTTGTCGTCCACCGTAGTGGCCCTTTCGATGGATGCGGCCTGATACGTCTCCAATGTATCTATTATTTTTTATTGTTCCATGTTGTTACATTATCAATCTTGGATGTTTTACAATCATTTTATAGCAACTTTATATCATTTTTTGGGACTAACCTATTGACATATTGCCAAGTGCAAGTTGTTGTTTTTTTGCTTGTTTTTTACTTTGCAGAATATTAGTACCAAACAAATCCCAAAAACCACGAAACTTTTTAGAGATGTGTTTTGGGCAAGAAGACAACTTGGGAGCCAAGGAAGCACCTGAGAGGAGGACTGTGGAAGCCACAAGACACCAGGGCGTGCTAGAGACCCCTAGCGAGGACTGGTGGGTTGTTCCCTCCACGGGACCCTCCTCTACTGCCTATCAGCTGTATAAATACCTGAATATTCCAAAAAACCTAGAGGAGACAACAAAGCACAATTCTAGTCACCGCAAGTTCCAGAACCACGAGATCTAATCTAGCACCATCATGGAGGGGTGCATCATCTTCACGGGTGCCTCTAAGATGAAGCGTGAGTAGTCCACCATAGACCTACGGCTTTGTAGGTAGTAAATAGATGGCTTTCTCTCTCTCTCTCTCTCTCTCTTGATTCTCAATACAATGGTCTCTTGGATATCTATTTGATGTAATGACTTTTGCGGTGTGTTTGTTGGGGTCCGATAAAGTTTGAGTTCATGATCAGTTTCTATCCATGAATATTATTTGAGTCTTCTTTGATCTCTTATATGCATGATTACTTATATCCTCGTATTTCTTCTTCTAATCTTTGGTTTGGTTAGGTCAACTAGATAGATTTTTCTTGGCATGGGAAGAGGTGCTTTGTGATGGGTTCGATCTTGTGGTGTCCTCTCACAGTGACAGAAGGGGCAACGAGGCACACATGTATCATTCCTATTAAGCATAACAAGATGGGGTCTATTCCAACATTAATAGATCTTATCTACATCATGTCATCATTCTTATTGCATTACTCCATTTCTTCATGAACTTAATACACTAGATGCATGCTGAATAGCGGTCGATGTGTGGAGTAATAGTAGTAGATGTAGAATCGTTTTGGTCTACTAATCTTGAACGTGATGCATATATAATGATCATTGCCTTGGATATCGTCATGATTATTTTATCTTCTGTCATTGCCCAATAATACTTTTTTTACCCACCATGTGTTATACTCATGAGATAAGCCACTAGGAAAACCTACGGCCCCCGGGTCTATCTTTTAACATATACCTTTCTGATCTATCTTTTTCTGCATTTGCTTTCATATCTATTATTCCAAAAAACCAAAAAAACCTTGCTGCAGTTTTTATTTGTATATTTTATTTTGTGTTCTTGTTCGATCTATTTATCCAATATAATACAAGCAGATCTATCTTTTACCGTGGAGAGACTGACAACCTCTCTTATGGGTCGGGTTTCAAGTATTTGTTTTTGTGTGCAGGTATTGTTTACATAGTGTTGCTTGGTTCTCCTACTGGGTCGATAACCTTGGTTTCCTAACTGAGGCAAATACTTACCATAGCTATGCTGCATCATCCCTTCCTTTTTGGGGAAATACAAACGCAGTCACAAGCCACGTCAAAGGAATTTCTAGCGCTATTGCCGGTGAGATATCATCAACATCTATCAGGTTCCTAATCACAAATCTAATCTCCTTGCAATTTACATCATTTGCCAGTTGCCTCTCGTTTTGCTTTCCTCCACTTCACAAAATTTGTCGTTTTATTCACCTTATTTTTCATTTGCCTTTTTCTTCTCAGATCTCTTGTTTGCTTGCAATCTATTTTGCATAGTCACGATGACTCAAGAAAATACCAAATTGTGTGATTTTTCCAATACCAATAATAATGATTTTATTAGCACTCCGATCGCTCCTCCCGCCACTAGTGCGGAGTCTTGTGATATTAATGTCGCTTTGTTGAATCTTGTCATGAAAGATCAATTTTCCGATACTCCTAATGAGGATGTCGCGGCCCATCTAAACACATTCGTAGGATTCTGTGATATGCAAAAGAAAAAATATGTGGACAATGATATAGTGAAATAGAAATTATTTCCTTTCTCCTTGCGGGGTCGTGCAAATATTTTGTTTTCTTCTTTGCCTCGCAATAGTATTGATTTTTGGGATAAGTGCAAGGATGCTTTTATTACTATGTATTTTCTGCCCGCGAAAACTGTTTCCCTTAGAACTCAAATCATGAATTTTAAGCAACTTGAGCATGAACATGTTGCACAATCTTGGGAAAGAATTAAATTGATGCTAAAAAATTGTCCTACTCATGGTTTAACTCTTTGGATGATCATACAGTTTTTTTATGCGGGATTCAATTTTGTCTCTAGAAATCTTTTAGATTCCAACGCGAGTGGTACTTTTATGGAAATTACTTTGGGTGAAGCTACTAAGTTGCTAGATAATATTCTGGCAAATTATTCACAATGACATACTGAAAGAGCACCTATAGTAAAATAGTTAATTCGGTTGAAGAAATTAGTAATTTGAGTGAAAAAGTTGATTCTCTTATGAAATTAGTTGCTATTAATAATTCTCCTATTGATCTTAATGATGTAACTTTTCTACTTTTATTGAGCAAAATAGTGATTTCGTAGATGTGAATTTCATCTCGCAAAACAATTTTAATAACAATGTTTATAGATGTAATTTTAATCCTAGGCATTTTCTTGGAAATTTCTCTAAAAATTATGGTAATTCCTATGGTAATTATTCTTACAATAATAATAGCAACCCCTCTGGTCTTGATAGTATTTTTAAATAATTTATCAATGCTCAAAAAGTTATCAATACTACGATAGAAGAAAAGTTGAATAAGATTGATGATAAGTCCAGAAGCATTGATAGAATTTCCCATCATGTAGAAAATCTTAAGTTGCAAGATTTTCCACCTAAGATTAGTGAATCAATTAAATCTTTATATGTTTATATGGATGAAAGTAAGAAAATAACTGCTATGCTTAGAGCTAAAAGAGAATTTTTAGAAAAAATGATTTCTAGTGATTGCTTTCATAAGAATGATGAAGATCATAAAATGATTGGTGTTTGTTCTATTGATTCCTTGTTTACTAATATTAAAATTGATGATAAAGGGACTGAATAAGATTCAACTTTAGCTAAAAGGTGTCCCAATAATTTGGAGGGTGAAAATGTTAATGAAAAAATTGATGAAAGTGGGTTCGCAAAGGTCAAAACTTTAACTAGTGACGTGCTCACTATTTTGGATTACAAAGAATTTAATTATGATAGTTTCTCCTTTGTTTAATGCATTTCTTTGTTTCAATCCAAGATAAATTCACCCCATGCTTACGAACAAAATAAAGCTTTTACTAAACATATTGTTGATGCCATGATGAAATCTGTAGAAGAAAAATTGGAATTAGTGATTTCTATTCCTAGAAAATTATATGATGAGTGGGAACCTGCCATTAAACTCAAGATTAAAAATTATGAGTACTTTGATTTATGTGATTTGGGTGCTAGTGTTTCCACAATTCCGAAATATCTATGTCATGTGCTTGGTCCAATATTGAAGAACGTTCTCTTAATTTGCACTCGGTGGATTCTACTATTAAAAAGACTTTGGGTAGAATTAATGATGTTATTATTCTTGCAAACATTAACTATGTTCATATAGATTTTATTGTTCTTGATATTGATTGCAATCCGTCTTGTCCCATCATACTTGGTAAACCGTTTTTACATAGTATAGGCAGCGTGATTGATATGAAAGAAAGCAATATTAAATTTAAATTTACACTTAGAAAGGGTATTGAACACTTTCCTAGAACAATAATTAATCCACCATGTGAAACAATCATGAGGGCATCCTATGGAGCAAAAACTAAAGATGGCAATACTTGAATCTATGCTTTATGCCTAGCTAGGGGCGTAAAACGATAGCGCTTGTTGGGAGGCAACCCAATGAATAAAATTTATTTTTCCTGTTTTATTTCTGTTCTTAAGTGTTTAAATAATTTTTAAAATGTCATAATTGTGTTTTTTATGTTTTAATTAGTGTTTGTGCCAAGTAATGCCTTTAGGATTATGTTGGGTGATAGTTGATTTGATCTTGTTGAAAAACAGAAACTTTTGCGTCCAGTAAAAGAATTTTTTTAAATCACAAAAGCAACGAAAAAATCTGAATTTATTACACAAGATTGATACACAAATTTCTCATGTTGTCCTATTTTTTCAGAATTGTTTGAGTTACAGTAGTATAGTTAGAGTACAGATTACTACAGATTGTTCTATTTTTGACAGATTCTGTTTTCGTTGCCTTGTGTGCTTGTTTTGATGAATCTATGGCATGTATTGAAGGTTATAAGCCATACTAAAGTGATAATATAGTATATATAATGCAATAATAAAATATGAATGGGTTTTCAACAGTACTTAGAGTGGTGATTTGCTTTATTATACTAACAGATCTCACGGAGATTTTGTTAAGTTTTGTGTGATTCAAGTTTTCAAGTTTTGGTGAGATTGCGATTGATGGAGGAATAAGGAGTGAAAAGAGTCTAAGCTTGGGGATGATACAGCACCATAAGATAATAATCAGAGAGGAACAAGCAACTAAGCTTGGGGATGCCCCGAGTGGCATCCCCTCTTTCTTCTAACAACCATCGATATTTTACTTTGAGCTATATATTTTCGTCATATATTATGAGTTTTGCTTGGAGCGTCTTGTATTATATGAGCTCCTTGCTTGATTTTATGTTTATTTTGTCACAAGTATCCTTGATGGACACACCTATTTTATAGAGAAAAAATTATGTTATGATTTGTTAGAATTGCTCTATATACTTCACTTAAATTTTTTGAGCTATGGAATTGCTCTAGTGTTTCACTTATATCTTTTTTAGCACAATGTTCTTTAATTTTTTTGAAGAAATACTCTCATGCTTCACTTAAATCAATTTAAGAGTTAGTGAATTTTGAATAAATTCTCTCATGCTTCACTTATATTACTTTGAGAGATGAAATTTTCATGCTCATGTTCTTCACTTAAATTTATTTAAGCTTGTCAAAAGCAATGGCAATATATGAAACTAGTCCCAAAGTGATAGATATTCAGGAGCAATATCATAAAAACTTTCATGAAGATCATTGGACAAATTAAACCTGATTCCTTGTAATAGTTTTGAGATATGATGATAGTAATATGTGAGTTATGTTGGTGAGTAATTATACTTCAGTAAGAATATTGGTGTTAAGGTTTGTGATTCCCTATGCAAGCACGAAGTTCAATAGTTATGCAATGAAATTACATCCTACTTCTGATGCATTATTCGATGTTAGTTATGCTTAATGCTCATTTATGAGAATTTTCGTGTCTTGGTTGGTTGCTTTCAGATCTATTATTCCAAAAAACAAAAATACCCTGCTGCACTTTTTATTTGCATCTTTTATTTTGTGTTCTTTCTCGATCTATTTACCCAATCTCATACAAACTGATATATCGTTTACCATGGAGAGGTCGGCAACCTCTCTTATGCGTCGGGTTACAAGTATTTGTTCTTTGTGTGCAGGTGTTGTTTACGTAGTGTTACTTGGTTCTTCTACTGGTTCGATAACATTGGGTTCATAACTAAGCAAAATACTTATCGTAGTTGTGCTGCATCATCCTTTCATCTTTGGGGAAATATAGACGCAGTCTCAAGCCACGGCACAGCCGCGCTGAAGGCGGATGCGGCTGCGCTCTCGGCCAAGGCGGATGCATTCTTGGTAGAGGCGAGAGCGCTCGTGGCCGAGGGGCGGTCGTACGGACCCTTACAAAGCGTTCCCACGGCATCATTGTTTGCATAGAGAGTTTGGAATGGGGATCGAGGGTGAACGAAATCCGAACTAGACAAAGCCGACGAAGCTTCCCTCGTAAGACATAAATAGATCCGTGAATTTTCATCGCAAACGGTTCATGTATGGAACCGTGTGTATGCAGTTCACTTTTTGTAATGAATTGTAAAACTAGTTTGGGATACAATGGTAACGGGTATTATTTTATTTGTAAGAAAAAGATCCCTACCGTCAAAATCCACTAACGACATCCTAAAATTAGGAAATATTCGGGGTTCAATTGGCATTTTTATACTTAAGTTAGTTTGTACAAATTTTATGGCCATAATTCAAAATTTTAACACACGAACAAGCAAGATGAAGCAAAAATTGTTGGAAAATCGTATTTATGTACGACTTGCTTCCCTGTATATGCCGCTTGCAATAAATTTTAAGGAGCTCCAAACATCTTGGGTAATGGTTTGGACACACGTGCACGCATTGGGAATCTAGGTTTTAAAATTAAAAAATGCTCTAAAGTACATGATAATGATCCGCATGATTTCCCGACATGGGGCCAAGATGTCGTGGTCAAAGTAACGGTTTGTTCGAGATAAGGTTTGATACATGCCTCTCACAAAACAGAGCATCACACGAAGGGTCATGGTTCTGAGAGGGAACATGAGCCTTATTTGATGATGTAGTGCTAGTCGTTGTCTCACTTGGCCTAGCTTTTTTTGAATTCTTTACCATGCACGAATACGTCTAGCATCCTAAAATTTGGACATTTTTGGGGTTCAACGAGCATTTTCATACATGAAGTTAGTTTCTAGATATCTAGTGGCCATAATTCGAAATTAAAACACATGGACATGTGCAAGATGAAACAAAAATTGCAGGAAAAAATCATATTTATATATGTACTAGTGCTTCCATCTATATGTCACGTGCAATAAATTTGAAGGAGTTCCAAACATCTTGAGTAACGGTTAGGACACAAGCATTGAGAATAATCTAGGTTTTTAAATTCAAAAAAAGATGCTATGGAGTATATGAAAATCAGCATGATTTCCCACCATTCGGCCAAGATATCGTGGTCAAAGTAAAGCCTTGTTCGAGATAAGCTTTGACAAATGCCTCTCACAAAACGAAGCATCACACGCAGGCTTGTATAGTTCTGAGAGGGAATGTGGGGCATTGGGTGATGACGAACTGGATCGCTACCTCATTCGGCCTAATTTTATTCATCGTTACAATGTATGAATACACCCATCATCTTAAAATTTGATTTTTTTTGGCATTCAATTGGCATTTTTATAGATGAAGTTAGTTTCCAGAAATTTAATGGGAATAGTTCAAAATTGAAACACATGAACAAGCAAGATGAAGCAAAAACCGCTCGAAGATCATATTTATGTATTAATTGCTTCCGTATATATGGCACGTAAAATAAATTTGGAGTTCCAAACATCTTGAGTGATGGTTTTGACACAAAATCATTGGGAATCTAGGGTTTTAAAGTCAAAAACTGAAAAATGAGCCGAAGTACATGAGAATATGCATGATTTCCTGACATGGGGCTAAGATGTCATGATCAAAGTAATGGCTTGTTCGAGATAAGCTTGACACATGTCAAGATGGCAATGAATGGTTAATTGTTACACGCGTCCCCATGGGTAATTACTCTATTAGGGCACGAGTGCCAGCTTGAATCCACATCGGAAAGTTGGTGGGTCAAATACCTTACCGACCGTGCAAGACAAGGATGAGGATGGGATAGCATTACCCACCTTACCCAAGAATTAAAGTACTTACATGTGGGCTCTGAAATTAGTAGATCACGCGTAATTTGTGGAGTCGGTTACCCAAATTTACACACATCCCATCCCTTTGGCCCAAAATTCCCAAAGAATCCCAAACCTAGCCACAACATATTGTTTATTGCGTTGAGATACTGTTTTTTCTATCGAAATACGTGAAGGTTGTTCTTAAATGCATTTGTGAGTTTCCCCATGGTGATAAAGAACCTGGTGGGGACGTGGATGGGAAACTTTTTATCTCGCGTAGGGGTACGTAGACGGGGACGGGGATGGGACAGCGGTTATGGGGATGGAGATGGGAC